>CM061098.1:7261666-8682500 GCA_030770545.1 Macropodus opercularis
GCTGAGAAGTAAGGGTAGAGGTAACGTGTGAGGATCAACACTAAGCTCTCGTAGTGGAAAAGATGTGTGGAAAATGACAGCTTCAACCAGTCTCTCAGTAAACCATCACAAGGGAAGCTCGGGGGAGGTGGGGCTCTTCCTCCCCCCAGCAGGGAACCCTACCCCCAGTGTTACCAGCTTTGATCCTCAGCCACCCAAAGAAACAACCAAAAACCAACATAACAGTGGCCCTGTAACAGCAGAGTGAGCAGCACCCCAGGCCTTTTGATCAGGACAGAGGGAGGCCCCAGAGCAGCGCTTTCATCTCCGCTCACCGATGCAGGTGTGGTGTCTGCTCCCAAAGCTCTCCTTTCCCAACTCGGGGGTTGTCATACGTTCTGCTGACAGTGTGTGGTGTAATGAGTTTTACTGGAGGAGTAAACCTCACAATTGACACAAATGTCAAATTTATGAAACGCTGCAAGCTAATTTCTGCTTAGCGACGGAACAGGCAGTTAAAATTCCAGCAGTCGGGCTCAAATAAATGGATAGAATTTGCCTATAGACACAGGCCAGGGCAGGTCATGTCGTATTCTGTATTTAACATACCTTCATGTACATGGAGTGGCGTCGATAGTACTGCGGCTCAGGAACCCTCCTGGCTGCTCTGCCATGTTGTCCTTCTCTGGCGCTTCCTCCATCCTCCTGACTCTCTGCAGGTCTCATCACCACAAAGTTGACACGCACCTCACTGGCCTAAACCCCCAACAAACGAAAAGCAATTGAATTCATGTTACTGCAGACCATAACTGTGAACTGATCTGCTTCCTTCCAGTCAACCTTAGGTGTCCTTAAAAAGTCAGAGATACATAATACATCTAAATTACTATGTACCCTTGCAAGGATTAAGTGGAGCATCCATGTCATTCAGGTTTTATAGGTGTCAAGGTTCTCTTTAACCAATAGCAGCTTGAAACAGGTGAAATCAAACTTTAATGTCATTGCATGCTACAGAAAACCAAAACAAATGTGCCATTTGATGCTGAAGGCTTCAATTTTATAAAAGTCTTATTTGATCTTATTTAATGTACCTGTATGATCTGGGCAGCGATCTCAGGTGTACCGTGCCTCAGGTCATGGCCGTTAATGGCCAACACTTTGTCATTGTTCCTTAGTTTTCCATCTCTGGCTGCCAAACCACCAGACAGCAGGTCCAAGATGAAAACCCCACTCTCGTCCGATTTACGGATGAGTTTGATGCCGAGCGGCTCGCTGCGCTGACTCTTCATCAGCATCACCTGCAGGACTGTGCTGGGGTTGTGGTCGGAGGTAGCGTTGCCATGGGGGCTGTGGGAGGACTGGGTGCCAGAGGAGGTGGTGGATGAAGAAGAAGTAAGATCAGCCCGCAGGTCCCGTGATTTGAAACCTTTCTCCTGCATTACAGTGAGCCTGAGGAGGGAAGGCTGCTGCAGCACTGCGATGGCTCGGGCGTGAGGCACCGATGCCAAACTGACATCATTTACCTGGAAACACGAAACCACAGGAACAGTCAGAGGCGAAGGAGCCAAACACCAACAGTGCTATACGCAAGGCATTTCTTTCTGGCAAGCAAAACACTAACTGGTAACTGATGACAAGCTCATATTAGCAGTAGTCATAGTTTCACATCATAAAAGCAAGTTAGTTCAAGTTGGAGGTTCGTTGGCTTTTGGAGGACACACTGAAGCAGGCGAGCCAGAGCTCAGATAGTTCAGTTCCGGCTCATTTTACAGCTGTACCATGTTCCAGAAGAATGAGAGGGTAGAAACCCGAGGAGGACATTGTAGGAATGGAGAAAGTCACAACTTATTACAATTTCTGAGCGTGAGCTTCTCTGAGTTTCTAGTTTTAGAAATTTAATTACACATTTGATGACAGCAAACAATTAGCTGATTTAAAAAAAAATATGTCTGCTCAATAATAATAATAATAATAATAATCATTCAATCAAGTGGTTAGAGGCTCAGAGGTACGATTCCTGGCTTCCCCCAGTCATGTGCCGAAGTGTCCCTGGGCAAGACACTGAACCCTAAGTTGCCCCCGGTGTGTCAGCTTAATTCACCGGTGTGTGAATGGGTGAATGTGACGCAGTGTCAAAGCGCTTTGAGTACCGATAGGTAGAAAAGCGCTATACAAATGCAGACCATTTACCATTTACCATCCTCGGTCACAAGCTTTGAGCTGCAGCAAATAGAGCTATAAATTAGTTTCACTTCCAGAAAACTAAGCCGGGTTTCATTTTAGTTCATCGACTCTTTGAAGACTGAGCCTCTCAGACTGTGACGCAGAAAGTGAATCAGTGACAGCAACCAACTGCCTTCACTGCTGTGCGGTGTTGTGAGCAGCAATGTTATTAACCACACCTCGCTCCCATGGAGCTTAAACGTGTTTAGCTTGAATGGTGACTTTTATTATTCACCGTCATAAAGCCCAGTATTTACAGTATCACGACATGCTGTTTGCGTAGAAATGCTTTGAAATATACTGCATCACGCAATGTCACCAGGTCCACACTGAGGGAGAGAACGAACACTCAGCACTTAGCTAACGAGGTGCTCTCACCTCTAAGATGTGGTCTCCTGGGGCCAGTCTGCCATCACGAGCCGCTAGTGAGTCCCGGACAATCTCCTGAACGACTATATTCCCCAGCGGCGTGTCTTTGCCCCCCACGATGCGGATGCCGAGCTCCTCCTCCGGCTCCTCTCTGAAGAGCTCCACCACGGTGGACTCGGCCACCAGGCTGGACCGCAAGGGTGTGTTGTCTGGAGCGAAGAGAAACAGACAGCAAACAGAGAGATAAACACACGCTCATTGTACAGGTATTCTGACATTCCAGCTGCTGCTACTTTCCCATTAACCAACCAAATAAACGTGGTTTAGATCATCTGGTTACTGTTGTTTACTGTAATCAGCTCACTGCTCTTTCTTGCCCAATCCAACTTTTTCCAGAGTGACTCTAACAGATGTTAGACATTACATCACACTGTTACTATGACCTGTAAAAACATGTTAAAGTGAAATGGAATGATTTAAAGCGGGCACTAGGGAGACAATACTTGACTGAACAACATTTACTGATTAAAACAGACGGCCATCGTCATCATTACAATAAAACCCTATAGTTTATTATTATTAGCTTATATAGTATATATATATGCACTGAATTTCTTATCACAGAGAACTCTGTCCACTAACACAGTGACTGATCTGAGTGTGAACACAAAGACCCAACAAGTAGCTACACGCCACAGCAGTGCAACCAATCAGTTAAAGCATTACATAGACATGGTGGTAGGTAATACAATACAATGTGTCAGCACACTGGTATTTTTATATGTAGCTCAACAGTAAATGAATAATTAAAAGCTCAGCTCAATGACCTCCACTTAACCAATAACCAATATGAACAAAATGCAATTAATTGTTAATTGTTAATTAACTGATTATTAGGTAAAACATCAGCTGCTCAGTGGACACTGATGTTCGGTTGCCTGGCAACTAGGTTTAAGTTCACAGGCTGGCTCTCAAGTTGCTTCCAGGGTTTTTCCTCATGTTAAAACATCTGTCGGCTGGTGCATGCTCCTACAGCTGGGCTAGGTTAATGATTCACCTGTGACAGACCTCGAGGCTGAAAACTCCAGTAACCACTGTCTGGTGTTTGACAACCACCCCAGTCGGGGGCTTTCCACAAGGGAGTCAGGTTTTCTGCAGATAAAGCTTAGGTCTTTTAAAGCATTATTCACTGTCACTGCTACACTTGCCCACCAACCAAATCCTTCTTTAAGCATCAGTGATTCAAATTAACAGGAAGGAAGGGAGCGTAAATCGCTGTTATAACACTGGCTGACGCACTGATAATACGACTCCATACCATCCTCACTTTCTTCGTAGGCAGGATTTATAAGCCCAGGCTCAGGCTGATCTCTTGTGGGATTTCGAGACAAGACTGCTGGATGTTTAGCATCACTGGGCGAATCCCCATCACTCTTACGTCCCTTTATCTCGTTCCACGATGGCCTCTTCCTCTTCTCTGCCTCCTCCCTCAATCTTTTAAAAACAGGGCATCTAGAGAAACAGGAAAGTGGAAGAAAGGAGGAGACAATGACACGGGTGATGACTAATACTTTCTTTCCATCTAGAACAAAACAGGTGACTATTCATCTTTGAAGCAGCTCTTAAAATAGAAACAGGAAAAAATAATAGTGCTTAATAATAAGTAATAATAAAAAAGGAGCCCATTTCAGATGAGTAGACAAATTCACTGCACTGCAGTGCCTGGATGAGACAGGTTGAGGCTGATGTTAGTCAGAGTGTTGGGACGGCTGCTACTCGTGTCTGAACTTTGCCTCCTTGTTGTTTGCACACAGAGGCTGCAGCAGGGAAATCTGCCACCCACAGCCGAGTGTGTCATGGCTGCTCACTGGGATGATAAGCACCACAACGGTGAAAAACAGGACAAGTGACCTGCAATTCAACTTGAGCTAAATAATTACAGGTGTGTTTATGTGATCATATAGGCACTGAAATCATGCAGCTTCTAAAGAAAGAAACTAACTTTGCACAGAGCAGAAACAAACACGGTGACGGTTATTTCACATTCTTCGGTGAAATCTAAATTCTTCCACCATGACTTAGAACTTATGTTTACTTTCATGTGGAACAGTCTGCACACGGGAGGGTACGAAACATTTAATACGCCCAACAACATAATGCATCCAGTAAACTTGAGATAATACCCTGGCATTTAGGTTTGTTTGATGGGGGAAAAATGAGAAGGTTGATACCTCTGTCGAGTCTATATGAGAGCAACGTTCAGCAGCTGCTCAACTTAGCACAGCGACTGATATTCTGTGTTGTCCAAAGGCTAAATAACGTCCATCTCAGTGAGCATTACAGGCGTTGGCAGGAGGACCTTGGGAACTAAGCCAAAGACAGACTAGCCTCAGTTTCCTCAGTCTTCAAACTAAGCTAAGCTAAGCAGCTCCAGCCTGTGGTTTCATATTTACTTTATGTGACTGTTGTCAACTCTATGTTTCAGCAAATCAAACAAATTTTTCCATTTGCTTTTGACATTTTTCAAATGTTTTGAGGTTTTAGTGGCGAATGAAAACCTAATTCAGCTGTAGTAACATGTAATTAACGTGTTTATTTAGCATTATCCAGCTACAAATGAGCTTTGTTCATCTGCCCACTACCTGTTACTAGAATATGGTGGCTTATCCCTCATATGCCTTGATCTGGATTTGAATCCGTGTTTTGGATCCTCCCCGCTGCTCCCTGTCATACTGATGGAATCCAGGACTCTACACTGCAGTTCTCTCTCTGACATTAGAAGACTGTATATATTTAATGTCAAAGTTGTAAATGTATGACTGACGTCTCTCTGCTGTAGCAGATTATAAACGTGGGCTATTACCTGTTGTGTAGGTGAGGCTGCAGTTCGCACCGCTGCATCTGATGCTGGCACTCTTCATAGTGGGGGCACAGCACCGTCAGCTTGTCCAGGAGGTTCCTCACCAGCAGGCTGGAGGGACGGCACTGGTGTAACTGCAGCCGCTGGCGGTCCACAGGGCAGAAGTCCTGCTCTTTCAAGAAGTTACTCAGGCAGAGGAAGCAGTAAGTGTGGCCACAGGGGGTGTCCATAGGTCTCAGCAGAGGCTGCAGGCAGATGTGGCAAACCAGCTCATCGTCCACCTCATCCTGGTACTCGTACAAGTGACTGTCCTGGTCCTCGTGCTGCTGACCACACTCCTTACATATCCGCGACCACAACAGACCTGCAGAGCTGATGCCACCGGCAGCTTTGGTTTCCGTTTTAGCCATTGGCTGATGCTATAGTTGCTATAGTTCAGAAGGTTATGTCTGCATGTCCACAACTGAATCAATTTGACGGTGAAAATGATCCAGAGCCAACAATGTCATCTCCGCGTCTTCATTTTGATTTTCTGTAGAGAGAAACAAACGGAGGTCTACTGCAGGAATCAGACTATTCATACTCGTACTGGCCAGCGCTACAGGAAATGACAAATCCAGCGAGTAGCAGCTATATGGCAGCGAGCCGCAGCTGCTTCCTCTCAGCGAGCTTCCTGAGGGACAAAAGGAATTCTCATCTCAGCTAAAAGTTACTGCGCTCACACTGAATGGGCTAAACTATGTGAAATGAGGCACGAGAAAGCAGACTTAAGTCAAACCGCGCAAACAGAGAGGAACAAAGGCTCGGCTTACACACGAGTAAGAAGTTTGAATAAACTGGGCAAAAATGTGATCCCTGTCACTAATGACCTCTTGCACCTAATGGGCAGTGGTCTCCATCTCTTTGTGCCACTTCTAATCTCCTCTAATTCCCTCCCATAACGAGAGTTCTGATTAGCAACACATTCTTTTGAGGAACTGTTGGCGACTTAACATACGACCAACTGTAGAGAATAAAGTGACAGTTTCAACAGCAACACAAAGAATAATTCTCACGCATTCGACTTATTTGGCCATGGAAGCTGTGTTAGTGTTCTCCAAAATGCACGACAGCATATTTTCAAGTAAATTATGTGCAGAGGGTGAACATTCGTAAACAAAATAAGTCATTAAGATGCTGTAAATGTGTTTTGTATTATATAATCTAGGAGGTTTGATCTGGACACTTTCAAACGCTTTCTGTATGTCTACTAAAGTAAAACATGAAAACAGAAAACTAATTTCATGTTATCAAGCACATTTTGTCCCAAGAACAGAAAAACCTTCAGTTGAACAGAAGGCTTAGACAAACTAAGACAGCACAATGAACTCACTAGCTTCAGTTTCCTTTCCTTCCAGATCCTCGTCCAGATCCCAACACAAAAACACAGCTTTTTCAGCGTTATTACCAAGCAGCGACTCACTCGAGATGATATCTTTGTTGTCAAGCGCCGAGTAGCCTCCGCACACAAACACAAGATCCTAACCCAGCTGCCTGGAGCATGAATGAAACCAGACGCTGCCTCTCCAGCAGCACACCGACACAATAAGGTCTGTGTGAGCGTGTACGTGTGCGCATGAGTGTGGATGTGTATGAGATCTGACTGCACCGGTGAGAGGAATGCACAGGGGCATAACTAGGCAGAGTGAGAGAAAAGCAGCAGTGCTTCTTCTGCGTCCGTCAAAGCCACAGTGTGTGTGTGTGTGTTTCTGGGGCTGGGAGCTCACTGCTGATGCTGCACTATCACAGGTAAAATCCTCTGAAGCTGAAACACACAGCAAACACACAAGCCTGGTTGTTGGAAAGTGTGCTCATATCTTTCCACAGGCGTGTGCACTGGCTGAAGTAACTCAGCCTTTCTTTCTCTCTTTGTAAAAGTGATACTTGTAATGGATATAGGTCTTGGCTGCTGTGGCCCAGGGAGAGAAGCGCAGTAGAAACCAGGCTGTTCTCTGTTCATTTGGAAACCACATGACCTGGTCCACGAGTGTGAAGTAAAGATTAAACAACACATTGCACATCGCATTAAATCCACTGTGTTGCTAGGCTGTAAAGGACAGAACACTGACAGCCTGGTTCCTGTTAAATGACATTGCTGTGGTGTATGGTGACCTGCAGTGACCCTGTGCTCATACGTTCACGCGTCTGAAGGTGCCTGTTCATCAGTGTCCACTAGCACCACACTAACTCAAAGGGACATTACTGTGTCTCTCAAGGCTACGGCATGAAATCAATAAACGCAACCGTTCGTCTTGGGTGAAATGAAGCCTGCGCTCATCCGTCACTGGACCATAGCTGTAGTTAGTGTAAACTGACAAACTTTGGTCTTTAAATGTTGTGGAATGGAACATTTGCAGTTGCTAATTAAGATGCCTATTAGTTGCAGCGTGAACCAGAATGTGTTGTGTGTGTATATGACATTATTATTATTATTATTATTATACACTGAATGAATGATCAAAAATAATGAAAATCATTAGTAGCAGGCCTGTGTAATATAAAATTTCAGTTACCTGTCGTGCCAGTAAAGGTCTTCAGTCTTGGGTTTCTCTGGGAAACTTTATGTCAACATCCAGAAGTCATTTTAAGAATAATCCTAATCTTGCCCTAGAGCAAAAAACATTTTTTCACAGGAATCCCACGCTGAAATGTTTCATATGTTTACCAAACTAACACAATGAGGCTGTTGTGCAATAGAGCGAAACATGTTTAGATCCAACCAAAGCACATCTGTTAAATACAACCAGGCCTGATGAGGGAGCGCTGTGTCCAAATCAAATGCCTTGTAAACATGTGACAGTCTAAGCCTTCAAAAGAAACGTCGGTGGCCAGTGTCCTCCCGTCTCTGCAGTCACACATGGTGGCGTCCTCTCGAAGCTGAACCAAATCTCTGGCTTTGATGGTTGAGTGAGTCACATTTGTTGCCACACCCGCAGGTAAGACCATGTTAGACAAATCATTTCTTCACTCCATGAGACACGAGGTGTGTTATGTCTGCCTCTACCTTACACCAGTGTCTAGTGTCATAACTGCCGATTACACATGCAAACCGCACAGGAATTGGAAAATTAATTATATTATTGCTCATCAGTGTTTGAGTATGACATCAGGGATACATTTTAATAGCTGCACTAATTACACGCCGTTTGATCACCGGTGGTACGTTGATATTTGCTATTCACTGTGTCTTATTCAACATACATCTGGAAAAACATTAACCATCAAACTGATTTCTATCCTATCTTCTTCCCAGTTTGCACAACCACCCAGCGACAAACCAGCTGGATTCTCATACGAAGTGTGAGTGTTTAGTGTCTCGCCTCTAAACCAAACACGAAGCTTGAGCTTATGTTCACCAGGCGTCTGGGCCAAACGTTGCACACCCCCGAACGCAGGCTGCTCACCATGTGGCCACCGTTCATCATTAACAGCAAAGTGGAGGGCAGCTTCAATTCACTAACGCAAGGACACGGCTCACTTCCAGTCCTTCAGCAGCAGCACATATCAGGAGGAAACCTGTACTGCTCTCACAGGGTTTACTGTCACTGCCTGAAGCCATGGCTCTGCGCGTACAGCAAGGGCTTGTTTGCCAGTGACACTCAACATGATAAAGGAAGTAAACACTGGATCCTACTGTGAATTAAATATTTACCATTAGTTCAGTATAATATTTAATGAAGGACAGCTTATTTGCTGGTTGTGTCTCCTGGTCGTCTGTTGTGACGTGTGGCCAACAGCATAGAGTTGAATAGCAGTTCTATATTGTCCAGCGCTGTTTAATCACTCATTATAGTATGATGCCATGTTATTATCATGGTCACTGTCCTACATCCTACATTTTCTTAGTTCTGCATGGAGTCTTCTGCATAATTCACGCTGGAGGTGCCTGCAGTGCACGTCGCTGCCGACAGCTTTTACTGGTTAGGACCGTGTCTGGCCCGCTGCCCCCTCCTCTCCTCTGTGGGCTCACGGCTGTTGGTTTGGTCCTAGCGGCTCCACCGACGTGTCCGTGGCAGAGACAACGGACGGAGACGGTGATAAAGGTGAGGCTTGAACAGACCGCAGCCCGACGGTCGGTGCTGATAAAGAGCCTGAGCAGGACGGACGTGGCTCACCTTCAGCGCGCGCGTGCGCGCGCACTAACAGCCGCTAACTGCTCCCGTAAAACTCACTTTCAAGTCAACGCGTGAGCACATTCTGTGAACAACACGACACTTATCGCCAGCTATGAGCTCGACGCAACCCCGTCGGTCTGCGCGGCTTCGTTCAAGCCCGGTTTACCGCCGCTGTTGACCGAGAGTTAGCTCGGGTCGACACCGAAACTCGTCTTACCTGTGTGAAGGTTGTTTTCCGGAAGCAGTTCACCTACGGTTGCTCCAAACAAGCCCAGCGGCGGGTGGTCGAGGAACAAGGCTTTTAACGGAGCCAAAACACGGCGTCCGCGGTTCCTGCCATGTTTTTATGTTGTGTTTTAGCGGCGCTGGTGCTGACTGCTCGACGTCCCAGGTGGAGTTGAACCTGCAGGCGGAGGCTGCGACACCTTCCCAGTTTCGAGCGCACGTAAAACGACGTCCAGGAAGAAGCAGGTGGAAACGGCGCTGCGCCGCACGCGGACTGTCCCCGTCAATCACTGTACCTATGGTTACAATATCCCCATTGTTCATTACTTCACTTTACTGGTAATTGTTATTATTTACGACACCACATTTATTTACCTGTATATATATAGTACTGTACATATAGTAAAATAGGCCATGACAAAAAACATTATCCCAACCAATAAATATAAATCTTTATGCAATAATACACTTAACTCTTACATTTCTGGCCTTTTAGTTCTAGTGCTTTTGTAATTTGTGTATTTTTTTGCTTAATAACCAATTTCCCATGAAGTCTTTCATTGCCATTATACGACCTCCCCTTAAATGTTACTTGGGCAGTGGTAAAATGTTACACACGGTGGCTGAGCTGTGTTAATTTACAGTGTATGCTATGTTTTCATATAAGTGACTGATTGTTGTCAGTGTTCGAGCCAATGAAACACACAAATTTAAGTCACATGTGGCTGTTTCTAGTCATGTGCCTGCACAGACGTTATATATGCTTGTGTTTTTATATTTACACACTAGTCTCTAGTCTTTTTCACTGAACCGTCCCATTAATGACTGTCTCATGTCAGCCTTGTCTTTATCACAGCGGGTCACTCAAATGTGCTCATCAGTGTCAGCAAAAATGAAAACAGTCAAATTGTTGTCCCTCAACAATATGTTTCATTAATCACTAATTTATTCAGTTATGTAAATAAATAATACAAAGTCAAATAAAATGTGGTTGTGCAGTTCACCATCAAGTCAAATATACATTCTTAATGTGTATATGCTCTAAAGCCTTGTGTTTAAATGACCATGGTAATCATTTAGAAATCAACATTAATAAAATGTTGTCAGCTGATCAATTGATTAATTATGGTTTCAGACGTTCTCTCTGTACAACCTACAAAGTCTACAGCCTCCAGATTTGACTATTTACAAATGTACAGTGTCTGTATTTGTCTAATCAAACCATCTGTTACGTAGATACTGAGCACTGTGCTAGTTAAAAGGCCTGTGACATGTGAACACACGGTGTAAAACACTACACCCCCTGCAGAATGGAAGGGAAGTCTGTGCCATAAAACCCCTCTGTGAAATCTGTTTCCCCAGGATTTATAGCTGTGGTAGGAAACCTCAATTCAAAGTGACATTTGCGGATACAAGGGACACTTCATGGTGGCGATACAGATGTCAGGGCAGATGCCAGGAAGAGAGGCAGCTTGTCTTATTTAGCATTAGATTAAATATGGGGTTGAATGGGAAACATCATTTCTTTGAAAAAGTGAGTTAACCCACTTTTTTATGAACAAAACATTTAACTGCAAATAATATATATATATATATATATATATATATATATATATATATATATATATATATATATATATATATATATATATATATATATATATATATATATATATATATATATATATATATAAGTTACGTCTGGATGGAAAATTTTAAAAAACAATTATATTAAACCCTTAGTATAATTATAAACCGCATTACAAAAATTAATCCACAGACATGAAAAGACCGGAGGACTTGAAACAAACCACGACACACTTGCATTTCACAGCGAGTCAGCCGTGTTATGCCAAACCCACCATTCACCACATGCTGACGTAGTGATGGTGTATGTGATAAATGCAGTAATAAATATTTGGAGAGAGGCGTGAGGGCTTCCTCCAGTGCTCATTAAACTGGATGAGAAACAGTGACACCATGTGTTTAGATCAGGAATCAGAACTGAGTTATTTTAAGCAACTGTATCTAAAAATACATATTCAGCCATGCAGTAGCATTTTGCTGTTGACAGCCTAATGAGCAATGGATGCATTTATTGTTTCTCTTGTAGGTATTTAAAACTATATTTTTGTGCCATAATGAGGATGCGAACACAGATCATTTAATGTTTTATTAAATCACTGTGTTCTGTGTGTGTAAATCAGCCAGGACTAATATTGTCTGTATGTCACAGAACTGATTTTCATGGGAAACTTGGAAGTGGGTTAAAAAGACAGACAAGATAAATAGTGAGCTAGCAATGTAACACATCCTGAAACTTTCTGTCCCACACACACACTGTGTTTGACACACACTGCCGTTCACCCATCAAACAAGCAAGAAGCTGTTTGTCTTTGTCCTGGGATCAGTAAACATCCTCAACACAAACAAGTTCCTCAGGAGACAGAGGAGAAACTCACACCGTCAGGGCAGCTGCACTCTCACTCCAGCACGGCCTTTGATGTGCTTCAGAGAGAGCTGATAATGAAGGCCCCTTACATCTTAATGCTTTTAACTGGAGCGTGGATGTAACAGGTTGCTGATACTTTGTTGTCATTGTCTTGGCTTGATGTGAACTAGGGACATATTTAGAAGAAATCCCAGCCCTCACTTTACCGTGTGCAGAGAAAGATGTTGAATAGTTATATTTGTATAATTTCACGTTTATTCCTTCTGACGCTGGACCCTGGAGAGAGTTTTCCCAATACTGTGTGAGGTTTATTCACATTCACACGTTTCCAAGTGTACGAACTGTTTGTCCAAAATAAACAACAGTGCCCGTGTTCTTTGTGAGGAAGCACTAGTGTGACTCATTTATATATTTTTAGTAATATTCAGTGGAGGTTCAATACATTATTGCATGCATAGCTATAAAGTGTCATGCACACAAATGACCAAGCTTTCTCTTCAGCTTTCAAGTACTACATCTGACATCTGCCCTTGTTTTGTAAATGAGATGCAATAAATACAACTGCATGTGTCCCTGCTCCTCTGTTTTCAACTGTTGCTAAGTGGAAACCAAGGACACCAGCTCTGCAGCAGCTTGCTAACCCCCCCAGTGGCCACTTCTGGCAGAAAGAAAAAAACCCTCCTCCGAGTTGCCCTGGGCGAGACAGCGAGGCATTCGGTTCAGGCCACGGCGTGCGCTGCAGCCTCGGGTGATGTCTGGCTGCCACATGACGGCTTTTAATCAGTGACTTATGAGTCAAAACTCACCAGACCACACTGTGACACTCAGGCTTCTTTTCAGGGGGTCAGAGTTAATCGTGTACTTTGAATCTGTTGACTAAACTGTGGTTTACACTGCAGCATTAACAGTTTTATCATTCTTAGCTATTTGCTGGTTACTTCAGAAACTGGGGCATCACTTGTAGTTTCTGCTTTTTGCTTAGTACCAGATCTTCTGTTTGTGCAGCAGAGGAACCTTTGGAGGCTTCTCTGTGTAAATATGCTGTAGCCTCAGATGATCTTCAAGGACATACTTGTTTTTACCTGCTGTGTCGTTCTGCTCGTCTGCCCAGCATGACACCCTGTAGCCCTGGATCAGCCCCTTGGAGATCAAAGCAACGTGATTCTTATCAGATAATATTCTTGTTCGCCTTCCCTCCCCTTTGAGTCTAGCGTCCTCACACTGTTGACCTGGACTGTGCGCGCTGTTCCTTATGGCCCCTTGGCCTTTCCTCTTCTTATCACCATGATGGCCAGGCTGTGATAAGGCAGGTCCAGCCTCAGGAGAGAAGGGTGATGTCCACACTTCTCAGCCTCCACAGCTGCATAACTTGGACACATAGGGGAGCAAAGAGGTCATCTCAGCTTAGTGCATGTGGTACGGATTTCACTGTCTGTGCAAATGTTCATCTCACTTTATTATTTTAATGTTGTAAGTCTAATTTAGGCTTCATCCATATTTAGGCATATCCATATTTTAATGTAGGATTACACCTGATCTTTCCCCACAGCTGTATTTCTAACACTGACATGTGACAACGGAGCATCTGCCTTACACATATTTATGAGTACGCTGGCTAGACAGACAGACAGAGAAGACTGGTGTCCAAAGTCACGACCCTGCCCTGACCTGGATGAAGGAAGTGCTCACGCTGCTTGAGACAAAGCAGGGTAAAGGAGAGTCTGAGGGGCTGGCTGGTCAGCCTCTAACAATGGGTCCGTGCTCTAAGCCCGCGGGCCACACAAAGGCCAGAGGAACCCCCTCCTACCCACTCCCACATTGCAATAGAGATGGCATTTCACACTGGCCTGTGAACAACCATTCAATCAAACTACTGTTTAACCTGACCCCTGGTTTACACAGACATCGAGATGAGTCTGGAGCGATGCATTCAGGTAACTGACCTCGCTGACCCAGTCGCAAACATTTCTTTCAGCAGAATTAACTCTGCTTATTTCTGCAGTGGTTCCAGTCTGAAAATATAACAAAAAAAATGCTGCCTCATGGTCCTGCAGATTTTCTTTAAAAGCATGTAATCAATAGGCCAAGCAATAAATAATGTGTATAGTGATGGGTATAAGGAGCAACAGCACCCAGGGGAGCGAGACACGCCACCAGACCCGTCGTCTGGGTTAACTACCCTCGAGCCAGGGCTGAGAGGAGTAAGCACATGACTCGCTCTCCTCTCAATGGATCGCTCCTCCCTTCTACCTGTACGTGGCCCACACCAAGGTGTGGGGGCTGCATATCAAACAGGCCGAGGCCTTTGATGTGAATGGAAACACAAACGCTGATCTGAGCAGAGTCGTAAGAGCTTATTTGTTCCCTTTAGTCATTCATTGAGCTGCTTGTTGAATGTGTATGTCTTCAAAGGGTCGCTGCATGCGCTGGTGGTACAGTAGCCGAGGAGGCCCTGAGAGGAGGCCCTGAGAGGAGGCCCTGAGAGCGCTCTGGCCTGCAGTGGGTTGTGAGGCCATCTGGCTTCTTGCTCCTTAGATTTGATATTGATTTATTGGCTGTACATGGAAAGATAAGGGGACAGCAGCTGTCTGGGCTTCTCTGCAGCCTCAGAGACAATGGGCCTCCTGTTAATCTACATCCTGTCCAAATGTAAAAGGTTTTTAAAAGGGAAACGGAAATCACATGAAACACTAAGCCTTTCATATTTTTGCACCAATTCTACATTAAAGGCTACACACTGTGTGTTATTCTTAATCATCCTAAAAAAATAACACATAGAACTCCACTGAAAATAAAATAGAAATAAGGTAACATCATCCCACATTACTATAATACTCTTTATGTCCGTACTTGGATAGTTATTACCCAAATTTAATCCTAAGGCTACACATTAATTACACGTTTTACCATTTATGTGCAATGTTCTATCACTGGTCGGCAGTTCTCCATTAACAGTTGTTTCTGTGTTTGTTGTAATAAAGACCAGTCTCAGTAATGAGGTGCAAAATTACATTTACTATTCCTAACAAACCATAACAGCCTTTCACAGTTTAACTATCACAGAAACCATTAATCTAAAATTAGGCTCCTACGCATAACGAGTCTCCTGCTGCTGTTAAGTGAGCCGGTGAGCGCTGCAGTTTGGCCTGAGTCTTGGTGGTAGGTCGAGGTGTCAACGTGGTGCCACGGTGAGCTGTGCTTATGTCTGATTTTTCTCACCAATACACCCCCAACCAAAGACACTAACATACAGAGACAGACTCTGATGTCACTGTTCCTCTCCCCCTCCCCCCCTTCCTTTCTTCCCTTTCCCCTCCCCTGCCAACACAAGCCTGTGATGTGATTGTCTCAGATAATGAGGTGAGAATTTTATTGCGGCAGTCTGTGAGCCTGGCACCAGTCTGTGAGGACGACAAGCACTCAGGGCTTCTGTGCGTCTTCTGTGGTATCCGGCGCCCTCTGTTGTCTGCTCACACTGGGTACGCAGGCTGCTCCCTCCAGCCTTCCAGCAACGCACTTCAAAGTGGGAGATCAAGGGTTGATTTGCGCATGACATCCAGAGAATGACAATGCCTCAGTCGGCCTACACCTACTGCTACGTGCCCGTCCCAGAGACACAATGGCATGCAGGCTGCTCCCGCACTACTTTGTTGCATGGAGGAAGTGCTCATTGAGGAGGGGGAATATACATACAGGAAGGAGGCAGTGCTCTATCTGCGCTCTATACAAACACTGGTGGGCAGAGGCAATGTGAGGGATAGTGGAGCAGACGGTGTGCAGCAGATTCTTGGTGACTGCTGAAGCATTAATTGATAAGATATAACGCGGGATCATGTCACACCACTTATCTTTAAAGAAGCTTGTCGCATTATCTTGTGCTTTTAAAACCTACATATATGACAATAAGATCAAAGATCCCAACGCAACATTTTTGTTTTGCTCTGGGATCCAGAAAATGTCTTCCTCCACTGACGTTTTTCAGGTGTGGTGCTGATTATTAGTTATGAAGCTAATTTCCTTGCCTGGATCAAAACTGGCACAGAGGGTAAAGCCATCATCCCACAGACACAGCCTTTTCCACCCCCAGCGGGGGAGAGAGTGGAACTTCTTGTGATCAGGCTGTCATTTCCTCCGGTTGGCTCTGTTATTCCAAAGAGCCTTTGTGAAGGAGCCAAGTGGTTTGGCCGCAGACAGGAGGTGGGCTCCTCGCATGCATCTGAGTTTGTCAGCCCGGCAGGGGAGGGAGGCGCTCCTGGCTGGCCAGGACGAGTAGAAAACAAACACGGTGCTGGAACAAAACAGCAACAACCAGTTCCTGCTGATTAATGCAGTTGTACAGTAAATAAGACATGTTTGATCACTTTGGCAGGATGAGTGAAGCTCAAATGATCTTAACACTGTAAAAAAAAGACTTTCACATTTTGACACAAGGACAGACCGACACTGCTTAGAAAGAGGTTTAAAACAAGCAGTAGTCAATCACTTTGCCAGATGTTTGGTTAATTGCTCTGTCCAGTAACCTTTAACCTGGCAAAAATACGGAGCAGTTTGGCTTGTATGATCCCTAGAACTTCACTGTGGTGTTGAATACACAAGACAAATATGATTGTAATACAATTGTTGATCCTCAAGAATCTCATGAAACCAGCTGACAAAATAAAGGTCAGTTTAAACAAGTAAATGCCTTTTTACTATATTTAAAAGCTAAGTAGCTGTAACTTCTAGGCTATTAACGTTTGTTCAGACTCAGAAATACTGTGATACTTAATGCAACAGCTTATTTCATTACGTCTTTTAGACCAAGCCCAAAAGTTGGGTTAATGCGCCACCTATGGAGCAAATAAAACCTCAGCCATTCCTGAAATACTGACATTTACTGTGATCCCAGTCAGGCCTAAAGGTGAGGGAACAAGCACGACCAGTGTAAGGAATCTGGTACTAGATCAGTGTGTGAAAACATAAATAAATAAAAGGTAATCTTAAGAAACGCCAACTGAAAAGTTTGATTGACTTTTGACTGAAGTGAGAATATTGCCTTCTTTTAAAATGTTTAATTTTACTGGTCCCTCTGATACAGACTTTTAACTATAAGGTTAATTTCTGAATTCACGTTTAGATATGATAAGATAACCCTTAATTCATCCCACAGTGGGGAGATTTTCATGTTACATCAGCAGAATGTGTGTGTGTTGCTTGATGCTGACTAGACTTGTTCGTGCTATTAATGTCAAATGTAATAATTCTTCAAATGGATTGATTAAATGCTAGTATTATATATCGAGGCCTCCTGGAACCTCAGCGTGAGTTAAAAGAGCTGACGACATTGCATTTACTTTCCTCACTGTGGCACCGCTGACGGTCTGAAGCTTATTTTGCTCCTGGGCTTCAAAAGCAGGTCAGTGAGCGCCCTCTAGCGTTACCAAAGCGGGATCTGCACAACAAAGTGACGTGAACCTGTCACATAACGCCACCGATCGGGGCAGGAGACGGACGCCTGCCCGGCCTCTATATTTAGATGTCTAACCTGTACAAACAAGTCATTTACCGTCTCTCGAGGAAATCTGAAATCGCCATAGGAACAGGTCAAAGAAAGGCCACAGAACTATGGCCTCGGTTAGGAAAGACAACAGGCTGACCAGTTCTCAGAGCTTTACGTGCGTCGCTTCGGCCGGGTTTTTCAGCAAAACCGCAACGTCGCCCTTGGAGGTGGTGAAGATTAAAAGCCAGGTTGGTACTTTTCACAGCAAGAGAGGGTTCCTTCAAAGTTTTGTTCTAATCTACCAAAATGAGGGACTCCGAGCCTTTTGGAAAGGAAACTTGGCTTCTTGTCTCCGGCTGTGCCCCTACACGGCTGTCCACCTCTCAACTTACAGAAAGTAAGTGAAGACCAATCGCATGCTGGTGCAAAGGCGGTAATGTCACATTTATCGTGCTTAATATCGAGCCAGGTTGTTCTGTGTGGGTTTTGCCCAGCGTTTATGTGAAATTAGCTTGCTAGCAACTTGCTCGGGTGACAGGGCGTATGAACAAGATAAAAGCATAATATAGATTAAATTCCGTATATGTGCAAAAGTACATCTAAAGGCTCCAGTTGTGTATTGCTTGGCGTGATGATGAAACGAATAGTGTTGTCTAAATAGTCGTTTTGCTTACGTAGTTTAAGTTTGATTATTACAGCTGATTCCACTTCCGGTGTCACCATTCGAATCACGCTTGTATTTTCAGCCAATCAGAAGGCCGGAGCGCCTCAGCTGTTAAATCAGGTTGTCCCTGAGTTTTGTCTTTAAGGTTATGTAGCCTGGAATTGAGTCAAAATTAATTTTGCCTCAGTTCTATAAATCAATGACATTCATTTTTGCAAACTAAGGAAACTGGACATAATTCACATTTTTGATATAATTTATATTTTGATATAAGTTCTTCCTAAAAATATTCAAATAGTAACTAACTGTAGTACTGTATTTGCAGTTAGTTCTGTGCTGTAGTTTGACTAATATTAGTTGTGAGAGGAATTTATGCCTCCAAGTCTAAACGCAGGGCAGACCATCATAATAGGTTACTCTAGGTCAAAACATACTGCAGTGCTGATGGTAGGGCTGATAAATAAACATGTAGGGCTGCGTGCAGCAGGTGTACAGACATAAATACGGCGTCTCTATACAGTGCGTTAGCTGCTGCAGTGAGGAGGTGTCTCCTCACACGTGTGCATTTACACACCACCACAGGACAAACCTCAGCCTTGTCTGTACAGTCTGTTCCAGGAACAGAAAGTCCGTTCTGTACCTCTGTCACAACCATGCCCTCAGTTATCCACATGCTGTTTTAGTGTAGGCTCCTAATAGCAAACCACAAAAGGTTTTTAAGCAGATCAAGATACATTTATATTAATATGTTTAATCCTACTTAAAAAAAAAACTACTGTAAGAACTTGCTGCACACATGTGTTCATTAGCTTATACAGAACAAATGAGCTCAAACCCAGCAGTGTTCAGTGTTGAAAAAAATGTTCAGCTCTGATTATTCTTTATGTCTTTACATCTACTTTGACACATTATTAACTTTGGCCTCCTGCATTTCCAGGATAGTCCACCTCCACATGGATGAGCTGGGCGTCATCTCTCAGTGGAGAGCCATATTTGCTGGTGGACTAGCTGGTGTTGCTGCTGCTCTAGCCACATATCCTCTGGAAGTGGCGGAGACCAGACTCGTTATCCAGAACTGCAGAGAACCTACATACATTGGCGTATTTCATGCTCTCTCGAAGGTTTACAGGAGTGAAGGGCTTCTAGCGCTCTACAGGGGCTTTTCCCTTACTGTTTTGGGTGAGTATACATTTGTCTACAAATTCATTGAATTCCTGGGTAGTTTTGCTGGTACTGACCAAAAACAGAGATCTCATCTCATCTCCCTGTTGTAATGTAACTTACAGTACATTTGCTTTATTAACAGGTGCATTTCCCTTTTCTGTTGGATGCTATGCAGTCTATACAAACTTGGACAAGCTCTGGCAGGAACCTGCTTTTCGCTTCACCCCTCTCCAGAACTTCATCAATGGCTGTGTTGCAGCAGGAGTGGCTCAAACCCTCTCATACCCTTTTGAAACAGTAAAAAGGAAGATGCAGGTAAGGTGTGTTCTTGGTTTGAAAAAACCAAATGTCTATATTAGATGTTCGTGATTTAATTTGTCAACAGGTCCCTCTCTACTGGTTGTTTTACCACAATTGTCCAGAAGGGGGCATTGGCGGCTTTCCTAAATTCAGGATTCCCCTACTTGGTCTGTCTGCAGTTTTCTAAGTAAAATTAGTTAAAAATATAACATTAGAATATCTATGTGTTTCAAAACACCATGTGCATCTGCAACATGAGCTCTTTAGATCATGTCTGAGATGTCTTTTGCATATTAAGGACACATGGGAACAATCGCTCTGCTAAGAAAATAATACTACATCCGGTTTTATCAGTCTATTATTAGCTACAATAAGATTCAACAGCAGCTGGGAATGTGAATGTGTCCTGGGTCTGCTGAAGCTATAGATAAGTTCTCTAAAGATAGTCAGGAACGTTCAGAGAGCAGGCGAGCTGAGAGCTGTTTGCGTCCAGTTCATCAAACCATGACATTGTCCCCTCATATTAAAAAATAATGTTACATAAAATTAAGATTAAGCTGGAATCTCTATCTTAGAGAGAGAGAATAGATAGTGAAGACTCTGTCTGATTCACTGCTATGCTTCATGTGGGGCTGCATGTTCTCTTAGGACCCTTAGATGTTGTGTTGAGCGTGACCTGACATGACAGACAGCCTGTAGAGTTGGCAAAAGCATAAATGTTCCCACTGGAAAAGAGGGATTTTTAAATGATCATTGTGTTTTTTTATTACATGCACAATTGTCAATTGATTCCTGTTACTTGCTGCTTAAAGTTAAAATATAAAAGTTGATTAAATCAGCACATAGCTCAAAAGACAGTCATATGACAGGAATCCTGTCAAGCACTAGCTGATCACAGGTCAGTAATCTTAAAATAAACAGAAACAGGGATCACTTTTCACTTACTGCTCCACTTTGAAACACAATAATTACTAATAAACACATGTATTTAAAGATTTCCTTTGCTAAATTCATTGCTATTTATTTTCTTCATCCGTCATCCTTCTCTTAGGCGCAGAGTGCCCGTCTTCCACACTTTGGTGGCGTTGACGTCCATTTCAGTGGAATGGCTGACTGTTTTGTGCAGGTTGTTAAAAATAAGGGCGTCCTGGCACTGTGGAATGGTCTGACTGCCAACACAATAAAGGTACAGTTGTATATTTATAATATTAAAATAAATAAAATTTGTCCCAGTCTTATTTGGATTTATCTATATACAATATACAATACCAAATAAGAACCAAAATAGCTGCACATGCTTAGGAGCAGGAGTGTGACGCTGACAGGATTGTAACACATGACTTGCGCAAAAATGGGGGGTGACAGGGGACGGACATGGAAAGCAATGTTCAGCGTGTAATTCATAGCAGGAATAACTTGAGCAAGGTGAGCAAGGTCTGTCTGGGGAACATCATGCTCCACTCTCCTGTTTCAGCTGCAAATGTCATGATGGGCCACATGTTGTTTTACGAATAATAAAGCTTGCCGTGCTTTTAAAGAAATCCCAAATCAATGCACAGCCTTCATTGTCTTCATGATAGAGGTCATTGATAAAAGAGCGCAGGCTTTGTTTTGAACTCGACTGTATCTTCCAACCTCTTGTCTTTTCTTTATAGATTGTCCCCTACTTTGGCCTCCTTTTCACCTGCTTTGAGATGTGTAAACAAGTTTGCCTTTACCGCAACGGGTACATCGTCTCCCCTCTGAGCTACAAGCTAACACCGGGAGTCGACCAGAGCCTCAGGCCTTACGAGCTGCAGGAGGTGAAACGCTACTTGAAAAACAGGAACTTTGGGTCAGGGGAGTCCTCGTTTTGAAACCACTGGTGAAATGGACTAAATCTGACTGATAACAGTTGAAAATGAGTGAAGTGCTTCACTATGTCTTAGATTAGATTATGTCTCAGGTTGCATGCATTCATAAAAGCAGATATCCCTTAATGCGCTTACAATATATCCTGTCAGCACCAATCTACCTCTGCCAGAACATTATCTTAAGCTTACTTACTTTTTAACCAAATGTGCCTTAAACAACGTATTAAGGGGCTTCTGTCAGTATTGGCTAAATTAACAATAAATAGTGCCATAGTTTATGTACAGAGGCTGTGAAGGATCCTTTACACTGTAACTTGAGTCACTTTAATGAACTTTGTCCTGTGGCAAGCGGACAATAAAAAGAGTAAAGAGTTTATTTAAACTAACAAATCATGGTTTTCTAGTTCTGTTTGCT
Source organism: Macropodus opercularis (assembly GCA_030770545.1). Lineage (NCBI taxonomy): Eukaryota > Metazoa > Chordata > Actinopteri > Anabantiformes > Osphronemidae > Macropodus > Macropodus opercularis. The sequence goes on from CM061098.1 coordinate 7,283,804, forward strand.
TGTGTAAAATGTTTGCCATTAAAACAAACATTTACTACTTTTGTTTGATGTGTTGTCAAAAATACTGAATACACACACAAACAGTAAATGATATGGTTGTGTGAGTTCGTGGGGTTTCAAATAGGCAAGTAAAGGCAAAGACTAAGACCTTTGACAGAGCGGATCAGTCAGCTGACTGGATCACGTCCCTCCTGCTCTGCACTGTGGGAACCTCAGTGACAGCCAAAGGACATTAACAGGTGGGATGACCTCTACCTACCACAGCCTTTAGGCCTCGGCTCCTTCAAGATGACATTCGACTCAACCCCAGAACCTGATTTAACAGCTTAACTGTCTTCAACTCCAGCTCACATTCGTTTCCATCTCGATGTCTTCAACAACTTGAGGAATGATAGTTTAACTTCGTGACACCCCTGCTAAGATTTACGTGAGCGATCAGGGAGCGGACCGAATCAGAATCCAAGGACACGGGTTAGTCCCGCCCACAAACGACGTAGCGGGCGAATCAGAAAAGGGAGTGGAAGTTCGCGTTTTTTCTCGCGGTCGGTCTTCTTAAATCCCCTCACCTCCAGATTGGGTTCGGCCATTTCCACTGCACCGGCAAACCCCAGCGATCGAGTAACGGGACGGCGACTGATAACATCTGAAGATGAGCGAACAAGCGATTTCCTTCGCCAAGGACTTCTTGGCTGGTGGTATTGCCGCTGCCATTTCCAAAACAGCTGTAGCACCTATCGAGAGAGTCAAGCTTCTCCTCCAGGCAAGTTAATATACGATGTGATTATTTATTTGTTGCATTTTTTAAAATACATTTTTACGACTGTCAGACATTTAATGAAGCCGTAAATCGTGCCGTTAGTTAGTCTGCATCATATTAATATCTTCTCTCTGTCGTCATGCTTTTAATTTTTGCAGTATTACAGTCTAGTAAGTTGGATGGAAGGTGAATATAAACAGGATGTTGCCAGAACGTGTCTTCGAGGAAATATTGTAAATGTTCTGCATTAAGAGTAGAGGCGTCTAAAAATAGCAGATCAGCGCGGCTCGGTGTCAGAGATGGTGCAGGCGCATATGAGGAGCAGAATCCAGGCGCATCAGACCTGTTACGTAATTCAGCCGCCACCGAGTTGCAGTCATCCCAGTCAAAAGCACAGAGTCTGGCAAAAAGCCAGGGAAACGCCCTCACGAACATACTCACACATGTCGTGTCAGTATTTTGAGGTTACAATACACCATCAAGGTCACAGCAAGGTTTGCGCCATGGCTGTCCACTGCTGCAATGGGCCTGGGCTTAGCAGCGGGGGGAGGGGCTGCGAAATGGTGAATGGATGTCGTCACGAGTTGTACTCTAACACATGGACGCAAATGTGCCTGTTGGACTGACACGTGAGAAGCGAGATGTGTGTTACATGTTAGAAAGTGAACCGGTTAAAGGTCTCAGTCAGCACAGCGAGGTAATGGCTTATTCCAGACTTTAGACGGACTCTTATGCAGGCTTGATTTACTGTTTCTAATGCTCCTGTAATATCTGTGCTTTGACTCCAGGTGCAACATGCCAGCAAACAGATTGCAGTTGACAAGCAATACAAGGGCATCATCGACTGCGTTGTCCGTATCCCTAAAGAGCAGGGCTTCCTCTCATTCTGGAGGGGGAATCTGGCCAACGTCATCCGATACTTCCCCACTCAGGCCCTCAACTTTGCTTTCAAGGACAAGTACAAGAAGATTTTCCTCGACGGCGTGGACAAGCACACGCAGTTCTGGAGATACTTTGCGGGCAACCTGGCGTCCGGTGGCGCCGCCGGGGCCACGTCTCTGTGTTTCGTCTACCCTCTCGACTTCGCCAGGACACGTCTGGCGGCCGACGTCGGCAAAGCCGGACAAGAGCGCGAGTTCAAAGGCCTGGGAGACTGCTTGGTGAAGATCAGCAAGTCTGACGGCATCAAGGGCCTGTACCAGGGCTTCAACGTGTCCGTACAGGGCATTATCATCTACAGAGCTGCTTACTTCGGCATCTATGACACAGCAAAGGGTGAGTTGTCATTATTGGTGTCTCTCAGCGGACCTTTCCGAGACCTGCTTTCATCTCTGTGATTGCCATTCATCTTCCAGGCATGCTTCCAGACCCCAAGAACACACACATTGTTGTCAGCTGGATGATCGCTCAGAGTGTGACTGCGGTTGCCGGTCTGGCGTCCTACCCCTTCGATACCGTCCGTCGTCGCATGATGATGCAGTCTGGGCGCAAAGGAGGTAAAAAAAAAAGCAGCACTGTATCAAAACACAGCTTTCTCCTTTTGCCGTGTAGTTGTTGAAACAAAAGCGTGACATGTTTGTCGTTGTGGTCTTTCCCGCAGCTGACATCATGTACACCGGCACCATTGACTGCTGGAGAAAGATCGCACGTGACGAGGGTGGCAAGGCCTTCTTCAAGGGAGCCTGGTCTAACGTGCTGAGAGGCATGGGTGGAGCCTTCGTGCTCGTCCTATACGATGAGCTTAAGAAAGTCATCTAAGTTGTTTTTGTATGTGCACTCTTCATGTTCTGAAGTTTAACTGTAACATATCTTGTACATTTGAAAGGACTTAAATGCTGAAATATATTTATAGGGACCAACTAGTATTTTCTACTAGTTGTACCATGGGAATTTGTTGTGCACTGTTCTCTTGGCCCATTGCTTTTTGTTTTTTGTTTCGCCCCTCACCAGAATGTCATTCCCTGAACACAAGAACCTTGCCGGAAAAAAGAGAAATAAAGGCAACCTACAGAGTAAATCTCCTGCCTGGTTTTAAATTCAAATGCCGCGTACGTAGGGTAACGCTACAGAGCGTGACCACCGGTCCTGGCAGCACATGTGAAGTGGTGTCACTCCACAGGAAGCTATTTGGCACCTTCTCCTGTGACATGTCCGCTCAGAACTGGAGAGGTCTGCAGGTTGCTGTTGGTGGGAGGCCAAAATCAGCTGAGAAAGTTCACTCGCTGATATTTCAGCCACGCTTCCACAAACGTGAAACACGATCTGGTTCGCTAAGAAGCTTTGTTCAACGATATTTCAGAACAGAATTTGCCCGAGTTACTACCTGCAGAGACAGAACCAGGATTACCTGTCGCGAGGTGGATTATTCCACGCTTCTAAATATACTTTTATCTCCTGCCAGTTCTCATCTGACTCCGACTGGTGTGACTGAGAACTTTAACCTTGAGTTGTTTAACCATTTACCAGTGTGACGCACCTCTCACAGTTATTTACTATCACGGTCACCTGAGCTGCAGATCTGCCAGTAAAAGAGTTAAATTTACTACGTAGATCAAATCTTACCTTTTTAAGTTGGTGTATTTTAAAGGGCAAAAATTGTAGTAAATGTAAAGAAGCACATGATTGTAGCCTGCATAGTGCCCAGTGTACGCGTTGTGACATGGCAGTCACACTAAAATGCAATACTCTTTGCCCTCATGCCACTTGTCCAAACATGGGGAAGCTATGAAAAAGTGTCAGCGGTATAAGTGTCCATTTTGAGGTTACAGGGACACTCGGGAGCTTTAATCAGTCGTTTCTATTGAGCAGCCTGGAAACGTTATTTCACAACAAAAAAATAGAGAAACTGTTTCAGTTAAGAGGGTTTTTGACATGCAATTTAAAATGTGTGACCCAGGTTACGAATTAATGGCAATGCAGCCATGGTAGGTTTGACATCACTGAAATCCTGCATCAGGGTTCAGCAGTGGTAATTACTCCTATTGAAAGTGTGATGTTATAATTGAAGGTTATGCTAATAAGTTGTGCTAGGGTCGAAAATACTAGTCCAGCCTCTGTGTTGCTCAAAGTTCACTGAAAGTTGAACTCTGTCACTCTGGATGTTTCTCTGCAGTATTTTTGTGTGTCAGTACATAAACTGTAACAAGTGTAGTAATCTAGTCACGTTTTGTTGACAGTTTAGTTTAGTAACGTAACATGTCAGTGGTGTGTAGACACCAGAATGGTGCCATAGACTCTTAACCCAGAGAGAAGACGCAGCCTCGCTTTAGCAACACTATCAGATTACATGATTTACTCCACTGGGCACCGTCTAATCTTCTCAGTGATGCAGAAAGTCTGAGACGTATCACGTGACCCTGTGAAACCGGAACGAATGCTGTGTGGTCCACTATGTCTGCTACCTGCCCACTTCATTCGGCAATCCTCCAATGAGTGAGCCTCCCACCACTGCCTTATTACAGCTTTGACAAGGTCAAAGGTGGATTTCATCACAAACACGTATAATTTAAAAGTAGTGCTAAAATATTATTATGAAAAGTATTCAGACCAGGAATGTGCCCCATAGTACTAGTAGATCACTAGATCACTATTACAGATGGATTAACAACAGTTTTAGCTGATCACATTGGAGCAAGTTTATTTCCACGTTGTAGGATCAATTAAGATGATTAAATGTTAACATTTAATGCATAGATGGTGAGTAATAAATACAGGACTTATTAAGTAGGACTTTAAATGAAGAGTAGTGAGCGCGTTGCTGTTGTTAAATGTGTTTGCTACAGGCCACCGTCCTCCTGGACTGGGCTTCAGAGTGTGTCTCCACATGTGGGTCTGTGGATCAGTGAAGACTGTTGTGTAATTTCAGCTGTTGTGTTACGTCAGTGCTGCGCTGGGCTGTGACCTCAGAGCTTTCTGCTCTGCCAGCAGAAGGACATTAGTGGAAAAGAAAGTTTTACATAGTGCAACCGTGCTTTCCCATATTGTCCTTCATTATCCACGTGAGTTAAGCCTGTTAGTAGCATAATGAGTAATTATGGATCATTCACAAAAATTCTCTTCACTCAAATCACTCCAGTAACTTGTCATTTCAGCAACTATAGATTTACATAGTGAGTTTAAAATGCCGTTTTAGCAGATTGACTGTAGCTGCTTTTATACTTTTGCACATGCTCTGCAGCTTGGTAAAGGCATTTAAAGTGGTCCTTGCGGTTGAGTAGTCTTTCATAGAAGTCCTTCTGCTTAGTTGAGTGCAACGCTAGCGCCACCGTGTGGTATCCAGCTGCCATGTTAATGCATCACTTTCAAAACTCTCACCCACTTTCATAACCACCTTTTTCTTATCACATTGTTCTTGGCCGTCTATGTTATTAATTACAGTATTTGTTTTTTACCTTGATTTACTTTTGCTTTCACAAACATTGTGAAAAAACTGTTCGAGGAACTACTTTAACTTTACTTGAGTATTTTCATGTAAAAACGTAAATTCTAAGGCTCAGGCGTTACTCGCGTCCTGCAGATGACGACCTGTCGCGAGCAGCGCACGCTCCCTGCAGCCAATCACAGCTTCCGCAAGTTTAACGAAGTCGACTTTCTTCCGCACTTTCGGCAGCTTGTTGAGCGGAAACGTCGTTGTCGTGTCGGCGTTTAAAGATGTCCGTGAGGCAGCCGGGGCCGGTCCCGTCCAGCAGTCACCGCGCCGGGGTGTGAAGCGGCAGGGATGGATCTGCGGCGCCTTTCCGTCGCGCTGAGCCTCGGCCTGTTGTGGTACTTTTCGGACTGCACGCGCACGCTGATGCAGTATGTTTTGTTTATTCTCTTTTGTTTTGCAACTCCGCGTTTTCTAAAAAACATCAGGCGAGAGAGCAGCACTCAGACTGACGAGGAGGCGAAGGACACGCTCCAGGTATCTCATGCGCGGTGCCGGGGCGTTTGACCCAAACCGAGCTGTGTGGTTATGAGCAAATGCTTGTGAAATGTATGTGGTTGACAATGTGTGTAGGTAAAGTGTAGTAATTGCCACGTTTATACACGTTTAACCTTTTGTTTAGGGACCTGAAAAACTAGTTTTCTCTCATCATACACACAACTGAGGAGGAACCTATTGTTCTGTGCTGCTACAGCTCAGTTCAACTGGCCTCAGAATTGAACTAGTCTGACTTGTAGATTTTGTCCATGAAATTGTTAAGGGACACTTGACTGGCGGAGAATGCAGGAAGCAGGCCGAGCCACTGGAATCCCAGTGTCCACATGTGAAGAAGTCTCTCCAGCAAGGTGAGAAACTAGCCTTTAACAGGTTCAGTCACATTCATCTTGGCTGAGTGTTGTCGCCCAGGTCTCCGTAGACACAGACTGTCACATGAAATGAGGAAGAGCTTTGAGGTACACAAACATGAGGTTTGTCAAGCAGCGTTATCACTGACATCAGACTGGTAGTCCCACAGCTCTGAAGATGAACGCCTTTGATAACACGAGTGTCTGCAGTCAGATGGCTCAACGTTCTGATCAGCAGCTGAGAGAATTGAAAATTAACTAAAGATACATATTTTTTCCCTACAAAATGTCCTTAAAATATCCGTTAGTATTTAGACTTAAAAAGCTGCCAGAACCCATAATACATGTATAAGTCATAACTCTCTATTTCTCAGCTTGAGTTTAATGCTCAGGTGGTGCGGACATTTAAGTGTGGACTTCCTTCCTCCTCAGTGTTTGAGCGCGCCTACACTCAGCTGCTCCTGCCTTGGTACAGCGTTCCTGAGCCACGCCAGCTCCAGCCGCTGCATCAGGTGCTCAGCGAGGAGTTTGACTTCGTAATCGACCGCGTAATTGAGAGAGCCAAAGACTTTGATGTTTGCCAGGTGGTTGTGGGCTCCGTGCGTATTTTGACCCAGCACTTGCATAATGCTAAGCAGTCCGGCAGGTGAGGCTTTCATTTTCAAATGACTCTGATTTGATGCTGTGGCTGCTTCAGCTGCTCTTTGCACCTGTCTGAACTATATCAATACCTCAATGCATTTTATCACCTATGAATAATTTACCGTGATGCTCCTGGATCATTCTTATGACAACACCCTAACTGTTGCTCTGCTGTTTCAAACATAACGTATCACACATCACAACGTTCAGTGCGGTTGTTTTACGTGGCATATTTCTTCTTCTGCCGTTTCCTTCGTCTCAGAGAGCTCCTGCTCAGCTCCAGAGCAGAAGAGATTGCCGTTCTCAGAGGGTTTTCAGACGTTCTTGTACGCAACCTTTTCTCCAATTCCCTGTGGGGGCAAGAAGTCAACCGCTGTGCCTTAAACGAGATCTTGGCTATAAAGGGTAAGAAAGCATTAAATCATCTCTCTGCAGGAACACAGCGTTGCATACGTCTAAGCCTCCGACTTCTTTAGGAGTGTGAATATAGTATGTAATCGCTTATTGTCAGTGATACGGTGCAGCTTAGTGTGTGTTTAGTGTTACATAATGCTCTTTGCACAGTGATGTGCCAACTTCCTTTAGGGTTGTCTTGGGTTTTTTAGCGACAGATTAAAATGTGTTATCTCTTGAGAGTCTTGCTGCTCTGTAGGTTTTGGCAAATAACCGTGCGCATACATTACCGCTGTAGAATCCACTGGCCCCAGACCAATATGTTCGCAGTTTGGAAATGGCTCATTTAAATTCTTTTGGTCTGAAGAAGTATATGACATGTAGAGAGAGGCCCAGTATTTATTAGTAGTTTCAGAATACTCTAAATTTGAGGAAATGCTGTAAAACAGCATGAATTGAAGGATAAAAACAACAAGCTGTGGTTAATGTGCCAGACTATTTGTTTTGGCAGGTTGCAGTTTGTTTCTGGCGTGTTTTCACTTTGACTTTAGGTTATTTCTAGAAAACAAAAAGCAGACTGGCACATTAACCCTCCAACAATCTGTTCATTAATAAGATGGATGTTGCTGGGGTTTGGCTTCTTCCAGTCTCCACGGTAACCAGCTCATTCTGAAACATTCTTACTAGTGTTTTCCTTAAATTGTGGAAGCTGTTACTGCAAACTATGAGGACTTAAATACATGATTCATTGCAGTTGCAAATATTAACAGTTGTGGATATTTTACCTCATAATACTTTGTGTTAATTCAGTGAAGGATTAGTGTGTTGGTCTCCCTCAGGGTTGGGTCTGTTGGTGGCATGGCTGTCTGACCCAGACAACCTGAACCAGCTGGTGGTGAGCCAGCTCGGCAGCGTGACCCCCAAAGGCTCGACGGAGGATCTGAGTGAATCGGCCCGGGAGCAAGCGTCCCTGGCTCCACAGGAAGGCAAAGGCGATGGCAGTGAAGGGTGAGTGGCTGTCGTCTCGTGCAGCTCACACTCTGGCCGTCGTGTGAATCGAGGCAACAGCTGCAACCGCCACCTTCTGTGTTTGAAATTTGAACCAAAGTGTTCTGTTTAATTACACATTTGTCATTGTCTGTCTCTAGGAGCTTACAAGAGGAAGCGACGTTGACCCAAACCAAGATCAAGGGAAAAAGCAGAGGTGTTTTGTGATGTGATTTTTGGGAAAGCAGAACCGTTTGTGGGAGTCTGTGCCTTCAACTGGGCGCTTACTCCACATTACTCATATCTTTACAGCTTCATGAACAGCAATGTCTTTCAGCTACAACACAATGTAATATGTTCCAACTGTTACTTTTGTTTGTTGGTCCAGACAGATAATTACACAAAGGCCAAGCTAAATGCCAAATGATTTCTGTGCTGTCTGAAGTCAGCACTCTACTATTTGTATTGCAAATAATGATTGAATATAAACAGGGTTTTCTATGGTAATGAATCATCATCATGGTGATATTTAAATGTGCTGATTTCTCTCTAATGCTTGCAGTATAAGTCTGAAAATACAGTTATTTGTCTCAGTTTACCTTTGAAGGGACACATTGTTAAGCCGTCGCAAAGATCAAGGCTTTGAAAGTCTGATTATTAATCATGCTCACAGAGCTCATAAAGTGTTTCATTTGCAGGTCAGAAGTTCAAGGACGAATGGTCAAAGTTCAAGGACAAGATGAAGATCAAGAAGCCCAAGAAGCAAAAGCTAAGATCAGTGCAGGAGCATGTGGAAGGGCTGGCTGTGAGTGGTGATGTCAGCAGCAGAGAGGGCTCCATTCACAGCCAGCAGGACTCTGACAGGGTGAGGCTGCTGCGGATAAGGCGATGTATGTTAAAGTGAAGGTGGCAGTTTGAGAAACACAATAGATTCATTGCTGCTTTTTGGCCAAATCCCATTAGGACAGTGATCCGGAGAACTACCTGACAAACCAAGAGGACATGATTGAATTCAAGCTGTCGTATGAAATGTGGTGTGTCGGCCACTGGGCCGTCAGCGTCCCTCACGTGAGTTATAAATATCCCGCAGCCTTGTTACCTGCCTGCTGAGGCTTTGTGGAGGTTCTTCCTTGAACGGTGCCTTCGTGTTAAACAGGATTTAACTGTGTTGTAGGCCGAGTGGGAGGACGAGGACCTGCTCTTCTGCGTTCACCTGGCGGAGACAAACAGCCCAGAGAACCTACAGTGGAACATCAGGAAGACCTACAAGGATGTGATGTATTTTCGCAACAGATGGCAGGTAAAAGGCCTCGATTTCATTATCCTCTCTGGTGACTGGAGGCTTGTCATAGAGAAAATCTATGACAAGCCAACAAACCCCTGATAGATGATGATGGATTAAGATGATGTACAGTGATATACAGTGGTGGGATCATCAAAAGTACATTTACACAGAAGAAATTTGTTTCTGCATGAACGTAAATTACAATAACATGAGATGCAAACCTTTGACAGCAGCCGTTGATCAAGTGCTGTTAAATCTCTAGTCACATAACACCAGTCTTTCCGTTTTCACTTTTCAGGACACCAGCCTCCCCACAATCATAGAGTTGGAAGATTCAGAGGCCAACGATGAGGTCAAGGAAAATGCTCGAGCATCTGTGCAGCACTTCCTGCAGGTGAAAGGCATCAATGTCTTCTGAGGATTTCAGGGAAAAGAAAACACTTATACACGCTGTATGTCTTAACGTTTTGTAATGTTGTTTCTCAGGGCTTGGTCTCTGATTCTCTGATCTGCAACACTCAGCCGGTTTTTCAGTTTTTGTGTCCACTTGAGAAACTTTTGAATGAGGAAGAAGACAGCGGGGGCGTGTGGGGTCTTCTCAGCGGCTTGGCCAACTTTCTGACTCCAGGTCAAGACGACGACGAGGTAAAATTATATTCCCAGCTGTCTTAGCATTTGAACCCCTAATATCAGCCGAGCTACAAAAACGTGGCCATGCCAGTCTCCCTTACGTTTAAACTAGTTATCTGAGATAAATATATCAAAATGGTGGAGTGCGCCTTTTTAAAATGGTCTCAGTGATCTGACGTTTAGATTTCTGGTTTCTGCCTTGCTGTAAAACAAATGCCAGCGCCTCGGGGTCAACTGTCACAACCCTAATTGTTTGTTTTTCTTTGCAGAGATCTAGCCCTCGAACCGAAACCCCACAGGAAATCATAATGCAATCTCCAAACACACAACCCACAGCTCTGACTTCAGAAAACTCTGGGGCCTCCACTGAGAAGGGCAGCGAAGTTACAGGCGCTTCACTTCCAACTATCACCATCTGCCAGTGTGATTCTCCTTCAGAAGTGTGTGAGGAAGGAGAAGCTGAAAAGGAACCGCATCCTGCTGTTAAGACAGACTCTAAAACGAATGAAAGCTGCCCCCAAGAAAAACTGGATGCTGATAATTCCTTAACCTTCAGCCCTATGATGAGCAAAGAGACGTCTCAGTCTCAAGAGTCCCTGGTGTCAAAAACCAGCAGCAATGAAGACTTGCTAGAAACAGACTCCTGCCAAAAAAGAGCCCTTGAAAAGGAGCAAATTGAAGGTCCATCATTGATTAATGCCGAAGCAAAGGAAAATAAAAAGGATAAAAGGAGGTTTGGTGGCGTGAAGGCTAAAGGGAAGGAGCAAGGAGAAAGCAAGGCAAAAGGGGAGGATGCACTGAACCAGAAGGGCCAAGGCAGCGTCGAGCACCTGGAGGCGACCAAAGCCATATTCGATCTGCTGAAGGAAATTTCTGGTTTGTTCTGAGTTCAAACGTTCAAGGCATTAGGAGCTTCAGGATCGTGTGTGTGTGTGTGTGTGTGTGTGTGTGTGTGTGTGTGTGTGTGTGTGTGTGTGTGTGTGTGTGTGTGTGTGTGTGTGTGTGTGTGTGTGTGTGTGTGTGTGTGTGTGTGTGTGTGTGTGTGTGTGTGTGTGTGTGTGTGTGTGTGTGTGTGTGTGTGTGTGTATACATGTCTTGCTCGAGAAAGCTTTTACTTTGCAGTGTCTATTAATCACCATGTGGTATTTGAAGGTGGGAGTATCTGAATCTCGTGGGTGCTTGGGAAAAGGGCAGATAGTGGAGGGCTGACAACTGGGAGCCAGTTGAGGAGCACGGACAGGTTCATCTGTGCAGTGTCTGAACACACATTAGCTCTAAATGTAATGGGGACCATGTGGATAAATGCACCACGCACTGCAGATTCAGAGCTGTGCGGGTTGGACTGAATACCTGATAATACAAACTCAAAGAATCCTAATCGGGAACATGAATCAGATCTTTGAACTGAAAATAATTTGGCCTTGGCAGAGAAAAAAATGCATCATCGCTCTGATGAATTATTAACCTTGGGCGAACTTCAAATATGTATATAAATGAACTTAACACTGTGCTGAAATAAACTCTAAAGTTGGGGAAATGCTTTTAAAAAGCAGTGGCAGGTAGTGTTTCATTACTATCACTGAAGGGAGCTGTATAGTGCTGTAATTACAGAGAATTAAAAGACCGGTCGGTTCGTGTTGCTTCGTCAAAAAATATAAATCACTCTCTGTCCTTTGGATAAACTCTGTCAGCCCCATCCAGGCTATTGTATCCTCTGTTGCTGCAGTTGTGGCCTTTAATTTGCATGTTTGATGATGGATAAAGCGACATAAAAACATTGTTTGGTTGTTTTTCTACACATAGTGGAAACAGTTTTTTTTTGTTAAATATAACAAGCTAAGTAATGGAAAATGTCTTTGAAGGTATAACTACTTCTAATCTGTTTTTACAGGAAACTCCATCGCCTTTAACTTATTTGATGCCATTTTGAAGCCTTTCATGCCCATTGTAAAAATGTAAGTTGGAAACTAAGTTTTGTTGTATTGTAGCGTATGAATGACGCGTGACTGTGGGTTGTTTGCCTCATCAGGAAGGTGAACTCTTTTCTAAACAAGATGAACCCAACGGAGGAGCAGATGGCTGCGTACATCAACGGTCTGCGGGAAAAACAGTGGCCAGAGTCTCGGCCAGCGGCGCAGTCGCCTCCTCGCAGCGATGAGGAGAAGGAGGAGACGAGAGAGCGAGCGCAGAGCCTCATCAGTGCCAGATGTATGTGACGTCTTTGTAACCTTAGGAGGAATGTGTGACGGACCGATCTGAAATGCTTGTTATGCTTTCCTAAGGTTTAGGCTACCTGATCCTGAAGAAGACAGATGTGGACTCTGTGTTTAAGCTTTTCCAGAAGAGAGAAGAGAACAAAACATTGGTATATGTGAGTACCCCAGTGTTATCTGGATGCTTTTCACATTGTCCTTGTTTAGACACATTTGGAAATATTATTTGTTTTTTGACAGAAACTCCTGACATTCCTATTGGGAGAACTGTTTCCTGGTGATCGTGCTCTAAATGTGTTGGCTGCTGCCCTGCAGAAAGTTAAGAAGTCCAGTTGAATTGTATTTTTAATGGTCCTTTCTTGACATTTTACAATATCAGAGTAGTTATTAAATATCTAAAAAGCCCTTAAATTACTGTATGATTGACAATCATATTTTTTACCTCATGCATATATACTGTGAATTTGTTTTATCATTGTCCATGGTCATTTGTGATTAATGAATCTTGACTTATTTGTGTGCGGGAGCCAATTTTATGCAATATTTTTTGTTAAAACACAAGAGAAAGACATTCTGATTTCAAATTTCACTCCTCACTTTCAGATGCTGTTCAAGTTTCTAAAATATTTTGTCACTTTGAGCACACGTGTTTAAGTTTGTGTATGTCACAGATGCTACTGTAATCACATAAATCTGTCAAAACATGGGCGACGGTCCTATAAAACAAAACTTGAAATAATGGTCCTGTAAATTACTTGAATATATTATATTCCAAGTGAAATGTTTTAATAAAGATGAACCTTTTTATTCATATATCTTGGCTTTATTTATTTTTAAGGAGTTGACATTTTTAGTTGCTGATACCAGATGGTAATAGATGTTTCACAGGTTTTAAAGAAGATAATCCACCTGAGAAAATCCTGTATGTGAACTGTTTATATAATAGAAATGCAATATAATAATATTCTATATGTAATACTCAGACTTGTGAACCCCATCTTATTCCCAGAGGTCACATAGGCCTGTGACTTTAAGGCCTCACACAGTAGCTCTTCTGGAAACATTTTATAAATCAATAGAACGTTATAAATGTTAATATCGGTTGAACTGTGAGGGAAGTGGTGGTTGCTATAGAAACCGAATGATCATCTGAAACCTATAGTTGTTGTGGGATTATTTTTCTCAGTCACAAAACTACAGCATCAGTGTTTTAAATTCTACTGGAGATCCCTCGGTTTGAAAAAGCATCAAAGATGTGAAGTAACCGCGTTGTGGAAAATGTGTGTAAAGTGATGCCCCAAGACGTGGAGAACATTAACATTTCATGGTGTGGTTCAGCCATAAAAAGCATTAACTATATGTCACTCAGTGAAGTCATGCAAATTTAATGAGCAGATGGAAGAGGCATTTGTTATAGTGTCTGTAAAGTGCTAAAGGGAAGAAAATGAGGAATATCTTTATTTCCATTTACACATTTACTGTATCAGGCAAATCCAATACTAGTAAAATGCTCAGCAAACAGAAACGAAGCAATTTAAGAACATCAAATATCCCATTTAAAAGTGAATGTAATGAACATGAGTCGGGGTAATACACCGTTTAAAGCATAGAAACTGAACTGGGTTCGAAGGTTTGAAACCACAGATAGTTGCTTCCAGCTCAGCCTTCGAGGTTGATTTACTTCCTGCACCAGTGGTGTCTGATGCGGGTTGGTCTGAGCTTTAAAAGTAGAACCAGCAGTGCACAAGCACCCAGTGTTCAGAATTTTTAAATATGCAAGAGTAGAAAAGCTTTGAAACATGATCTTCAATTCATGTGGAAGTTCAGATAAAGTAGGAAAGTACTACAATAAAATGCCTTAAAATACTCAAATATATTTTATGCTGATATGCTATTGTATTGTACAACCAATGATTAATGTTTGAGATATAAAACTCTACATTGAAAGCATAGCGGAGTGAACGACGTTTGACTCCGCCGGTGGCTGCAGCTGCTCCTCCCGTCCTGCAGGGGGCAGCGCTCTGATAAACAGCAGCAAACTGTTTGCGGCGTTCAGTCGTCCAACATGTCTGCGCCCTGAAGAAGCTGCTGAAGGCGTGAAGGTTCTGGACAGGTAAGAACGTCGCTTATTTGCAGTTTGCTGGGTTGTTCTCGGACATGTGAGTAACGTTTCGTGTTGTTTATTCGGTTCCTGTCTGAATGAAGACGCAGCCGCTCGGTGTTCAATGTGGCTGTGGACGCTGCTGGACGCCACGTTTGTTTTAAGGACGTGTGTGTGTGGTTGTGTTTTAGATTTAAATGATGCTGTAGTGCTGAGTTTTCTCTAGTTGTTGGTCTTTGTGGGGTTTAACGGGGAAGCGTCAAACTCACTGACGGGTAATGGTCTGACTCGGTAGTTGTTGGCTCTATAATGTTATGATTTAGTTTCCTTTTTTGTGACACGAATGGAGTCAAGCAGCTGAACTAATAGAATTTATATACTGTTATACTGAAGAGTGAGTTTCTAATCACATCTGCCAAAGGTTTGTGTTAAAGTTAAGTTAAAATCCCTTAAAGTTCTGTCAAGAGCTTCTTTCTGTGAGTGAAAGGGTTTTGTATTGAGAACAGCAGTGATGATCAGGTGTATTTGTGTAGTTTGATTTTCGAGGTGGATATGACTCATGCATGGAAATACTGAATTATAATCTGCTGACAAATGATACACATTTATGATTCTTTATTATTGTGATTACATTAAATTCTGTAGATTACCTGCAGATAATTACATTAAAGAAGCTTCAAGCAGTGAATGTAAAGTAGCAGTATATTTTTATCCATAAGCTAATCAATTGATCACACATGTTAAATAATAGTAATAAAATATATATCTTTAGGTATAATATTTAAAAATATCATTAAATTTCTTTTTGATCTCAAATTGTGATTATCAAAGTAACTATTTCATGCCATGAAAGTATGAGAAATAACTTTCACATCACCCAAAATCATTGATATTCTGGTTCGGCAACTTTTTTGTGCAGTGGAGCAGCAGTTGTTGGTGACTCAGCTCCAGATCCCCTGTTCATTCCAATCACAAAATGCTGTGCAAGAAAAAGAGCTTTAAGACGATAATTACAGTAAAAAGGCTCTGCCCAGCAGTGAGGGCAGAACTTTGTCTTCATCAGAGTTGTTTGTAATGCTCACATTAAAGAAGATGGGTCTGTTTAGTAGGTCGGAAACAGCTACTTTGTTGTACAGCAGCTGGAGGTTGCAAGGAATCTGCAGCTGTGCCTGTGATTAGGTCTGTAGCAGCATATTATCTCATTACTTTGCATTAAATTTGTCTGATAATGTTGGATAATGGATTGGCTTTCTGCTCTGTGACAGCTGGAACTGAAATATGGGGGAGAGGTTTAGCAACACTGACTGCAAGCATATTAATATAAATACATTTGTCAAAATCACGAACTGCACTTTTTGAGTTTGAAGGTGTTTTATTTTACCACCATAGCTGTTGCAGTTTAATCATTTCTAGTTATGTTTAACTTGAAAGTCCGTGTTGGTTATTATGCAATACATCAGACAAGATCTGTGTCTCTGTGTTTGAAACGTGATTAAAGTGTCTTATGTTTGACTCCTCTTAATTGTGGTGTCAACTAACCATCGACCGACGCTTTTGGACTTCATTAGTCCTCGATATTCTAAACATGAGGTCCAGCTGCAGGGGTTCAGACCCAGAGGCGCAGATGGCAACAGGGTTCACAGTGTTTACTATCGTACTTTGGCTGCCGTCACACTTGGCTTGAAGTTTCAAAGCTGTAATTCAGAAGAGTGAACTTTATAATGTCAGAGCCTTGCGTATCCACATGTCCCCTTTGAGAAGGCAGCGATGCTGCTCTTCTGCTTGTAATCAATTAAATCTGTGACAGCAGAGCTGTTCCTCCTCTCCGTCTCCTGGTGTGACTGGTGCATTGTGCTTGAAAATAAACATAAAGGAACATAAAGTGAGCTATAAAAACGCCTTCTTTGCATGTTCAGGCCATTCTTTGAATTTATCTTATTTTGTTATGAATAAAACAATATAATATACAGATGAAACTCTAAATAAAAGTTGTGTTGTTTCTTGATGCACCAGTCAATAGTTTTGATTTCTTTTCAGATAGGAGAAAGGATGGAGCTCAGACTGTGTAGCCACAACATATAAAACACACTAGCTGCCTTCAAAATATATCATTTCATCTGAACTGAGAGCTATTTTCCCTTTTTTATGTTTCTCATGTACCATCTCTGTTGGTGATGTCTGATTGTTGCTGGTTGTTGCTTTTTTAGATTTATTCCGAGTGCAGACACTTTCTAACGCATTCTGTCTTACGTGATTGGAAGCAGGAAATGTAATTCAAAGAAGCCGGTAAAGCAAACTGTCTCCCTGGGATTTGATCACAGGCAAGCAGAGATGATGCATTCAGTGTGTTGGGAACGAGTATTATTCAAGTACAAGGTCCCAATTTGAACCCAAGCTGCAGTGATGGGTATGTATGCGCCGCCTGAGTGGTCAGCTTTTCACACAACAGCAGTAAGAAGTGTGGGGGAAGGCTGCTGCCCTTATTAACGGTCTTGTTTTTACCACTGGCAGTTTCACAACAGAGAGGCTGTGAGCTGATATGATACACGATGCATGATGTGGCTGAGAGCATGTGTGGACACACAAACATTATACCCATAATGTCATTGTTGGGTGTCTTACATCAAAACCAAGGACATAGTCTGTCTCTCTAGCAATCTTTTCACCTCTGGGGAAACTTTTCACAGGATTTAGTGTCTAGACTATTTTCTTCTCCTTCAGGCACGTCTGTGCATCAGTGTTATACGGTAACGTCTGGCTCATAGTTGATGCTGGAGTTCACGGCACAGGTTTTGGGTTGGAGTGAGATCAAGTCTACAAACAGCGCTGTCATGTACAAACTGGAAAATAAAGAACAATGAATCTACTGGAAAACATATCATTGCCTGCTGTAGCATTGTGATTTAAGTGAAAATGCACAATTAAATGCTGTAGAATATATGAAGTATAAACTGTTTAACATGATCTCTGTTGCCGTGTGCTCTGCTAAAACGACTTTGTCTGTACGTACTTATTTGCTAAATTATGATCAAGGCTGTGTTTCTTCTGTAACTTGGTTACAACCTTGGTTATGTTAGCTCGCAGCTATGGCAGGTAACTTATGTAAGTGTTCTGTATGTTATAGGTTAATTTCTGTAATACATGATAATGTTTTGATCATAAAACATGGTGAATAAAGCTAGTGTTCACATTCTAGTCTTAATATTCTGGCACAGAGTAAATTCTGCCTGCACAGTAAGAATTTGCCACGATGTAGGATCTGAATTTAAAGTACTACCTTGTTGGAATATATATTTTTTTCAACAGAACCACACTGAAAAATTGATAGGAAGCAGTACTAGCTGCTTTCCTGCTTGTTTTGTTTTAAAACTAATGAGATCTGCTGTTACATCAGAATTTGTGATGTAAAGGTTGTTTGTTTGTTGAAATGGTGGAAATGAGTTGCTTATTTGTGAAATGCACAGATTATCTCTGAGCTTGGAGAGAAGACCGCAGCAGGTTCAGGTCTGGGTTAAACCAGGTCACACTGGTTCCCCTTTTCAGTCTTCTGGGATCATTCAGACTCTTCTTGGGTTCTTCGTTTTATTTGACTGGCCTTTTGCACTTGGCATTCAGCAATCAATAGCTCCAGGGCCAGTGATGATGGGATGAATACTAATGCAGTGGAACAGCATTGGCGTATGACTCGCTCTCTATAACTTTATATCTGATTTTATCTCTTAATGGTATTGAGAGTGTCTCGTGATTCAGTGAAGGATCACAGCCTGGTACATTTGTTCTGTTTGAGCACTGCATTAAACTCGTGGATTACAGTTAATCTGTAGCTCCTAATTCATAACATAGTGCCATCTAAACGAGTACAGCTACTGCCAGGCAAGATCATTCCTATGCTGTCTACTGGGCTGTTAACAAATATTTAGTCTTTTTAATGTATTCACGGACACAAGCCTTATTTGGGCCCATAATGGTATTCAGACATTTCTGCAAAGATGGGCAGAAATATGAAATTGCATATTGTAATTTTAATATACTTATGCTGTTTCTCTGTTGGTATCCAGGGACGTCAGCTTGTCTCCGGGGCCTTTCTTCCTGTTTATGTAAAATGTGTTTTGCTGCAACTTCGTGCTTTGGTGATAGAAGCCACCTTAGAAGTTGCTTTCATGTGACTGAAATGTACGTCTGACCTAGTGCTGCAGTCTTTTAGCTGAATGTCTTGAATCCATTGTAAAGGTAAATGCTACCACTAGATGGACCGCCAAACCAAGAGCTGAATAAAACCAATTGTTGGAGTTGGTTTAAGTGCCATTGGAAGATAAGAATGAATTTGGTCCCTTTTACTCGTTATGTTAAAGAATACTAATCACGGTTTCTGTTTGGAAATGGATTGTGACAGGTTTTATCTGTTTAAAGAGATGGAAAGAGAATGAGTTTGCTTTTAAGACTGAGTGATGAGGCTGGAATAAGAATACGTCAGTTCTTATTAGAGTATCACCAAATTAGACCCTCAGGACAGGAACCACGCTTCGAGTAATGGATCACATGTTTCAATCGTAACTTTGGTTGCTCTGGTAAATTTATTATAGAGGCTAGAATCAACCTAATTAAGCCTGGGAGTTATTGGTGAAGCTCTAAATAACATGTCTTCACCGCACACAAGGAGCAGTAGGACTGAAGTAAAAGGAAAGCAGTGCAGTGGGTTGAGTGACATGGATAAAATCACATATTACAGGGTGACAAGACGGATATTATAATTGTGAGGCCTCTATTATGTGTAATTCCTGCTATTGTCACTGACCTAAAATAACTCTCACAATATTTCCTACATGTTGGTATGTTAATAGCACACTGTGGTTTGCCGGTGACACTTAGATCACGGGTAGGAGTCTTTTGATTGTGTCCTTTGGTCTGATGGGACCAAGCTTAAGCTGTTTAAGCACACGGAGCCTGTCTTTGTTTGACTTCATCTCAGTTCCATAGTTAACCATGGTTTTGGGAGTGTAATGCTGTAGGACTGTAGAGACCTTTTGTCTGGGTGCGTGCTAGCAGTAGTGTTGCTGAAATCAGCAAGTGTCAACCTTACAGTACAAGACAGTTTAGAGTAAGTAAAGGGAACGTAGTGAATGCATGAATGTGGTTCGCGCTGCACTTACCCTTAAACCGTAGCTTTTCTTTGACAAGATAATGTGTTTATCCTTGATTTGGTCGTCTTTGTTCTTCGCTTTCTCATTTTTAATTTAGCAGAGATACGAAGATGAGAAGCAGACAATGTGGAACGAAGGTTATTGAGCCAGAGTTGATTTCTTGTTTGTGCAGGTACAAAGCATGATCCCACTGAAATATCAATTAGTATTCAGCCGTTATTTCATCACACTGCAGTGAAAAGCTTGGGAGATAAAAAAAAAAAAGATGATATTATTTCATCCAGCATGAGACAGTCAATACCATTTATAGCAGTGAAGGTCTCTGACTTCCAGACAAAAGCAATATTTTAAAAACCATTTTTCAGGAGTGTCAGGTTACAGAGATAAAAATCTGCAACGCTGGATTTTAAATAACAGAATGAAAAGATACATTGATATTAGGTTGTGTTTGGTTCTCTAATGAAGACTAAACGGAGCGTAGTAGTCTAGGCAGCAAACAAGGTGGGCTTCACCAGCGCAGTTAGGCCCATGTTTTTAATAACAAGCTGATTAATTTTGTTAATCAAAGTCAGCTTTTTTTTCTTGAAGTGCAGTCAGTTTTAATTATGCTGAAACACCACAGAAGCTGCTTACTGTTCAGTGAAAGCGCTCAGAAATGCACTATAATAAACAGATGATAAGAAATGGTCTAATTCTTGGTGATTGTCTTCCTACACTGCATGCAGACCTGGGTGTAGGTGGGATTTTCCTCCAGCTCGTCTCCTGGGTGCTCGGATTTATTGACATGTTTACCTCTGTCAAAGATTCTTTTCCACCCCTGAATGTTTGTTTGACAGGCAGCAGGAGAGCTTTAAAAATTCCACATTTCCTAGACAGACAGGCCATAAAGCGGTTACTTGATTTCAGAGTTTGGATTTTGTGGGTGATGGTGTATTTATAAACCTAAAAACGCACAAATGCACATCCAGAGATGTGGCGCCAGATCCTAGATGAATAACTGCAAGAAATGAATAAGTTGAAATCTCAGAAATAGGACTTGCATTGTTAGGTGTGATAGCAATTTGAAGAATTCTAGCTCCAGCTATTATCACTCGCGCCCGCTTCTTTTACTGGGTAGTAATGTAAACACTGGCTTTGTGGTATACTATTTATCAAGGATGTTTTAACAAAGAGCTTTCAGTCTGAAACTCTACGCAGCCCAAACAAATTGCTCTGTTGTCGACGACGCCGGTGCCAGTAATTGCCGTAGGAATGTAATATTCAGCCTAAAGAGCAGCTCGAAATTGTGTCTGTTCCTTTCAAATTACTGCAGCTTTGATTTGATTATTCCAGAAAAAACACTGGCCTGGCTCTGATTGAGGCTTATTGTGCCGCCTTGAACCATGTTTCCGCTGCCGCAAAGTTAACGCTGCTTCATTTCTTGAAGCTAATGTAAATTCGGCTGCGTGAAACGTACTGTCAGTGCAGTTGTGATGCCTTATGTAGGTCAATTCTTCTCCAGCGTTCGCTGCATGGCCTTGTGATGAGCGATTTCGTTTTGCGAGGGAACTGCGTTTGTATTATTCATACTCCGACAGAGATTGGAGTTGCGGTGCATTAAAGCATGACGCTGTCATTTCCCCACTCTCAGAACTGTTATTCCCTTGGCCCCAAATTGGAATTAAACCCAACATGTGATGTTTGCCCTAATTGTTTTTTTTCTCACAATCACAAAACTCCAGTTGAGCTCAGTCTCTCTGGGTCTACAGTATGTTCTGGGGCTGGTTGATAGTTTTTTCCCCTCAAAGCGCTGTTTTACTTCCTTTTTTCTGAGCCTTCTAGTTAAGGATTCATGACTCTTTCTGTCATTGTTTGATAACAGAAGTGGGTTTTCTCACTCAGATTAAAGGCATATGGTTTTCCGCGTTTTCTAACTGGCTCCGAAATGGGTCTGAACTTCTACACGATTTTGTTTCTGCAATGAAGCAGCTGAACACATTAGGTGAGTAGCGTGAAATTGACCTCTGAAAAGTTGCCGTGTGTGTGAGTTGCGTTGTAAAGGCAGGGAATTCAAACTAAATGGATTCTATTTAGGTCTCTCCCTGCAGTAAGAGCATCACCCTAATGCCCTTACAAATATTGCCTCATGGTGGTTGCTCTGAAACGGTTGCTGGATAATCAGCAGCCCAGATAGAATCACAACTATTCTTGGGAGCTGTTTCTTCCCCGTTTGTTGCTCCACAGCAGCGTGAGATCCCATATATCTTTTTGGTACTTTCCCTTCTGTTGATCTAATTGGATACCCTCTGTTGCCTACAATGAATCATTGCTGGACCTCCTCTCTACCCTCAAGTACTTATTTTTATTGAATGCAGGGTTCCTCTGAAGCACAAGGTACAGCTTTAAAAGTTGTATTTGTCCCTTGGCTCCAGTCATTGATCTTTCTTTTTTTTTCTAACGCGTCGTGTCAGGATCACTTTGACTCCTGCAGAGGATTATAGGTCTGCTTTTATGTCTTCTCCCTCCACAGAGACAGTCCACAAGTTCAAGCCATTCTTCCCACTCTGCTAATTGACTCCTAATATGGCAAATGCATTATAAGGTGTAATATGAACCTGACCCTACTTTGCGTTCATATACAGAGATGCCACTTCCACCCCTCCTCCGCGTCCTGTTAGTATTGTTACTGTCCTTGACTCTTGCACTCTGACTCAGACGATGCTCTGCTACAGCACAGGGAGTTTAGCGGCGATGCATGAGAAGCCGAAGTGAGTGCATGCAGATGTTTTGGCATGCACCCCATGATTTGTCTGAGAGAAGTTTAAATCCTACCAGTTCTCAGGCTCTTCAACATGACGAGCTTCTCACTCGGCTGCTGATCCACACTGCAAACACCTCCAGGAAAGTGGCTCTAGCTGAGCCGATCGAAGGCAAAGATTTTTTTAATTACTCGCCCACTGCAGGATGGAAAGGCACTGGTTTTTGCCCTGTGGGCATCAGAATCGACTCGGGTGTATGATGTTTTAATGAGGCCGGTGTGTAAATGATTTGTCGCAGTTGTGGCTAATTTGTTTGTTTTTCTTGTGTGTTTTTCAGTGAATGGATTCTCATTTGTCTCGGAGGCAGATTTAAGACTTTCCAGACGCACCAGGATGTCAAAGATCTCCAAGGCAGCCAAGGCTGTGAAGAAATTGGATGTAGGGAATGTGATCCGGGCTATCGTAAGGTCAGGACAAGCAGCCCCCGGGCCCCCACTAGGCCCCATCCTAGGACAGGTAAGAATTACTTTGCGTTTCGTCTGGTTAGTCTGTTCACTCTGTGTAATCAGGAGAATGAAGTTAATTGCAGGAGCAGCGCTTCATTTTATCAACTGACCACCTGTCCACAGCTCTCATTAACATCGAGATAACCCGGTTTCTTCTTTTCACTTCAACGGTTGCTTCTCTTCCCTCAGTCACCTAATCATACTTACTCACCACCACCCCCATCTCCTCCCAAAGCCCGATTCATATTCCCATTTTTATTCTAGTCGCACAGCTCCATTGTGCAGGTGGGTGCCACACACTGCCTCAGTCTGCAACTGTTTCTCTCAGTTTCCCGGCCAAAGACACCAACACCTCCAGCCACAGCTGCTGTCCATATACATTAGTGTCAGTCTTTACCAGCCAGTTGATTAAATAGAATTGAACCTGTGGGTTTTGTCTTTTATTCTTGTCTTCTTCTCTCCGCTTCAATTGCTCCACAGAGACAGCTGAGGTTGTCTGTCTGTTTTTTTTTTTTTATTGGTCAGAGATGCACCACTACAACTTTTTCCCCACCGATGCCAATGTCAGCTAGAAAAGTGTGTTTATTGACTGAAGCAACAATAAAATAAGTCAACAGCCCTTAAGAATTGGACATTGAACAAAGATGGATTGCAGGAACTAGATAAACATAACTGGGGCTGAATTATGTTTAGCTGTAAATAAAAACAGATTCTTCTCTGTGAGAACAGTTATAAGCCAATGCCTGTATTGACCTTTTTGTGTGTGGTTTTAAACATTTGTTGTAAATGTATATTTTATTTCACACCATATCTGTTTCCAGTTTAATGTCCATTCAGCCTTTAAGGTTTGCTCGTTCTTTGCAAGCGGCCCTATGGCTTGCTCTGTGGATACAAATGATCCCGTTAGGCTTTTTAATGGACAGTGCTCATCAGCGTTAGACACTGTTGCTCACTTGGAAACCAGATCAATCCTCAGTTAATCCGTCTGTGTGACTTAATGACGACTCTGAAAAGGGAGAGGAAATGTGAACACTGGCAGACAAGGGAGGAACGCATGATTAGTAAGATCAGGAAAAGCTCTTTAGAAGAATATTATATTTTTCTTCTCTGACATTAACGGTAACCGTGCCATTACGTTAGGGTTCTGTTGAAAATCACGTCCTGTGCTGTCAGCAGGAGCGTCACATTCAGAACCTTGAACCTGATCTGCCTGCCAGGCTGGTGGCAGTATTATTATGTATTCATATATTGGGGCTGCATATTTCTTCATCTGTCTTTGGTCTGGAAACTTTCAGAAGGTGCCAGTGTGAAAAATGGCCTAGAACCAAATGTCACGTCTTTCAAATGTTGTTTTGCTGACTCCTCCTAAAAAAAATCAGTTCGTACAGGTTTTTCTTCTGAAGAGTCTTGCTAATGCTTCAAGGTTGAAAATAAAACGGTGTCTTGAGTTTTGTGAGAAAAAGACGGTCGAGTACGATCTGCACTTTCATTTCATCCTATTTATGCGTTTTTTTTTTTATTTCTACTCAAAATTAGAACAGTTTGAACAGTTGCCAAGAGAAGAGGCCATACTAAGCCAATTTTACCATCTCTACTGTTTACCAGCTACATGAAACAATGATTTTAGTGAAAAGCATAGATTTCACCGATCACATCGTGGGCATAAATAAAACTGCTTTTCCTTCATCATTCAACTTTGACTCTAAATGTTCATTTTGTTCCATTAGTGACAGCTATCAGCTATTTCCATGGAGGTGACGCTTATTTCCATATACACTGTCTCACTGTTTTCAATGCTCTAATTTTTAGGTTTAAGACTTTCATTTTAGGTTTTGGTTTCATGACTTTCTAGAATTGAACACTGCATTTTTATATTCAGGATATTTTTAATGGCGGCTGCCAACTGGTGTGAAAAGAAACACCAAACAATAACCATCATACATTTTTGAACAGTCGTGCATGTCTCGCATCGTATAAAGCCTGTCAGAGTGTCAGTGCAGATGTGTCTGTATCACTGGCTGTCTGTGGTATTTTCGGTGCTATCCCCCCCTAAAAAAAATGTTGTTTCCTTTGTCAACGATGCTTCGGTTTGATTTTGATTGTTTTGAATCTGAAATGTGTGACAGCTCAAGATAACATGCAAACTATAAACAGACGTTGCAGTCGGGACTCCTCTCTCGTCTGTGTGATCTCTTTCACTTTTAAACACGGGTTTCTGGTTTTGTCCTGTCCGAATATTCTGTTTTCAGAGTGGTGCTAAATTGTGAAGGCAAGAATAAATTTAATTTATTCTCATTGGTTATTTTCTGCTTCTGGAACAAGAGTTTCAGTTTTGTTTGTTCTTCAGAACAAAGGCTCGACTTTTTATTCTATTTTTTTATGTTCTTATATTTACCTGATTTCCTGAGGTCCAGTTATTACATATTCATCTGGTATAAAAGATCTTTTATTGAAGGCTTTTAACTGACTATTGGTTTTGTGATGGATCTTGTTTGATATCAGTTAAAATTTTTGACTGTAAAATCCCCAAATGTTTTCCAACAGTTTCAAGGAAGCCAGGAAACCTGGAAGACTTATTAAGTCCATATAGTGATGTATGGTGGCGTTGTACTTCCACTCGCTTCCATTTCACATTACTTTTCACTTCCACTCAAATACATTTGCAAGGATTATAAAGTGCTTTTTATTTCACTACATCTGACAGCTACACTTGCTTTACAAATTCGGGCTAAATAATCCGAAATATAATCAACATGTAATGATTAATATTATATGTAATAGTTTAAGTGGTGAAATGAAGTTTTACCAGCTCCAGTAATAAAGACCAACGACAGACCGAAGCCTCGGGAAGGTGTGAGACATAAATATATGATTCTGAAATAGACTAACATGCATATTTATGCCTATACCCATATTCACTGCATTGACTTGTTCAGTGTATCACATGAACATGCAGCTCAGTATTTCTTCTCTGTGCTGTTGCTACTTTTACTTGATAATAAGATAAAAGCAGCAGATTCTCATATTTATAATCTAAGAATGTTTGTGTTTGATACTTATTAATTATTTAAACTTTGTTCCTGGTGGTTTTTATTTCGCTTACTTTCCTCAGCAGGTAACCCCAACATCTGAGAAACGTATTAATATGCGTTTGTCACAAGCATTGCATTGCATATCATACGAGTCTCTGATTCCTTTGCATCATTTTTATCTCATAGAGCGCACTTTGAAGTCCAAAAGCTGTGGTGCTGATGGTGTGATATGATGAATGATTTAGACGTCTGTCTGTTAAATGTCTCTTTCTGCCTGACTAGGTGGGTGTGAGCTTGTAGCGATACTGTAGCTGTCGTCAAGTCGGGGGTAATGAGGTGAGACAGGTGGTAACCAAGTGCTCGGCTGAGCAACGCAAACCCATATGTTTGTCTAAAGGAGTTTGTCATTGTTGTCAGGGCGGCGTGTTGTACGTGTTTTTCTCTCCCCCTCCTGCTCGTCTCTTGTACCCCCACCACACTCGCACTGTGTAGCAAGCGGTAAATAAATGGCATTCGGCAGCCACAGTGCTCTAGGCAGTGGCCTCGGCCTTTTAATCTTAGCCAGCCACCCCTCTCTGTTTCCCCCCCCTCTTCTCTGACTAACCACCCTTGACAGGGGAAGTGCAGAGAGGTAGGCTGCCTGTCAGCTGCGGGGCAAATTTAAACAAACGAGAAAAATGAGAGAAGGAACGGAAGACACAAAAAGGGAAACTGAAAGCTTTGCTACAGGAGAATAATTACAGTATAGAGTGAAATTAGCACATTTCGGGGGAGGAGGGTGGCGATGAAAAAGAAAACAGGAGAACAGCTTGAGCACTTTTCTTCAGGGGCGCGTTACAAGAGTTGGTGGAGCTGGGGGAAAACGCTGAGCATTGTATCTGGAGCTTAACAGGTGTAACAAATTCTAGGAGGTAGTCATTTGCCCAGACTGCTGCCTATGCAGTTGCTGCTTTTAGTATAATAGAAATATGAGAAGTTGGCCAACAGGGAGCGCATGGAGAATACGTGCGTTTGAAATGTAGAGTGAGCGAGTGGGAAGGACATGAAAGGGAGGGAGTAGGCAAGAGCTGGATGCTGACTACTACACCGGTTATCCCTCTGTGGTTTCTACCCAAGTCTGTCTAAACCACAGACCAATTCCACACAGAAACCTTAATTTAATTTCTTTTTGTGGTGGAGAGTGAACATTAGTCTTAATATGTGTTTTAAGTACAGTGTGAGAATCAAGCGTGCAGTGAGAATAAATGTTTGGTTTTGACAAATCGCCTAAATTTCAATTAATGGGGCCATTAAAGCTCGGAGGAGCTCAGCCGCTGTGAGCGGAGAGCAGGTTCACTGTGAAGAAACATCAGACACTTAGTGAAACTCTTGACGTGCACGCCCCATCGCATCAAGGCCCTTCTCTCGCTGAAAGCAGACCACACGACAGCGCGATCGGGGATCACTGCGACAGCATGTGAGCTGATGGAAGTACTGTTCTAATTGTGATAAATGAGGCTCTTTTGTCAGTATGTCGCCTCGCGAAGCAAAGAGCACAGTTCCCTGCTTTGAATATGTCCATTCACGTCACTGGTGCAGTATGAAAACAACCTACACAATAGGAACGCATTGACTTTTATATAGTGCGAGTTTCGACAGACTGAAGTAGTTATTTGTCCTCTGGTCCTAGTGGCCTTGAATAGCTTGTATTCGTCATGATTTTTTTCCCTCAGTGTGGATGACAAGCTGCCAATAAACCTCCTACACAACAGGCAATGAAGTGTCAACATGAGACTAGTATGAAACACTTTATTAGTTTGCACTCTGTCCTGGAGGTGTAGCTGACAACACTTGTGGGATAACTTTACAGTATACACATGGCATATGTCCAAGTTTCACATGTACCCATGATGCACCAGCTTCATGAGGAAACAAGGCACTTGACCGTACTGTACGTCCTCTGCACCTGCGGTATTCAGGCCGGCACGGCAACACCCGCATCTCAACAGATTTGTGAATGAAAGGCTGTGCCTCTAATGAAAAGTTGGCTCTTTCATCTGAAGTGGAAAATGGATTAGACGTGGGACAAACAGCTGGACAGCTATTCTTTTTTCTTTTTTTCCCCTATGATAGTGACTAACAAAGAGTTTGATACAAGTACCAGCAACAGAAAACAGCAAAGCATGAATTATGAATGTGTTCTCAAACTGTAAAGGGATTTTTGACACTGGCGTGCTGTCATTTTAAACAACATATTAAAATAGACCTGCAGATTGTGCTACAGTACTTTTAAGATGATGCACCATGATTATTATCTGTCAGCATCAGCTTTAAAAATGTTCTGGTTAAAAAATGTTTATTTATGAAAATGGTCCTTTATCAGTGGTTTGCAGTTTAAATTGTGTACATTTTGTTGTGTTCAAATCTCTATTGGAATATTTTAACGGCAAATATCCTGAGATGTATAAAAGGGTTTATTCATTTTTAGAAATCATGACATAATTGGAGTATTCATATTCAGTATGCTTCAAATTCAGCATTTAAACTAAGTAACAGATGTCATAAGAGCAGAAACACACTGACGGGGCCGGTCGATGATGAGCCTCACTAATCTGTAGGTTCTCACTCCTGCCAAACTCCACGGTGGCTGGTTCATCTAACATTTCTGCCAAACAAGAGAAATAACTAAATGAAATCTACCACAGTTGCCTGTGGTTGGAATGAAAGCAATTGGTGGACAACCATCATGCAGCACTAGATAAATCTGGGTCGCCATGGGAATATAAAAAAAAGTCTCTCCAGGCCACTAGAATGCATTTAAATAGTAATAATCTTATTTGGGGGTCGTGACTAGACTTTTACTTCAAAGGGTCACAAGCCGAAGAGGCAGGGAACCGTTTGGCTGGACACTCAACCGCTGGAGTAGAGTGTAGAGTGGGTTTTACTGCTAGGTGGCTTTTAAATTTAGCCTCTGTGGTACTGAAGGAGCAAATAAATCATCACTCATGTGTAATAAACTTTTCTCTGTAAAGTCAGAGAAAATGTACTCTGAAAGGTCACTGTCTGTGTTTTGGCATCAACTGGCCCAAACCCCCAAGAACTGATGTCAAATTGAACAAATAAGTGAATCACAGATGAGTCAACCCCCTCCGTCCCCACACAACGTAAACCTATGCGTTGCAAATGTGAAAAAAATGGTGAACTACAACAGTGAGATGGTTTGTCAAGGACAGGATTCAACAAGCTGTGGCAGCTGAGGCAGATGTGCCCAGATTAAAAGAGGAAAAAAACACCACGAGACATCTGCATACATTTCTGGAGTATTTTTTACAGTCTGATGGATGTGTTCTCTGTGTCCAATTTAAAAATACTCTCCCACAAATCACAGCAATGCATTTTGAGTTATTCTTAGCACAAGATGTACAGGAAGCTGAGCTTGCCAAATGCATTACCACAGCTCTCCATCATATCCATCACAGTTCACAAGTTATCTGTTTGGATGTGATACTGGCTTGTCTGGTCTGTGTGTAGGGGGTGTTTACATGCATGCCAGTTTCGAGTGACTCCCTAGAGTTCATGGGAGATGAAAGAGGGTCCTAAGGCTGTCTCTGTGGGCTCCAGGCTGACGTGGGAGAGAGTGTGGCTTTGGGAGCAAGACAGTGTGTGATAATGAGAGGGAGGAGCTTTCCCCTGGGCTTGGCTATCTCCCTGCTCTGAGCTCTGACTTGGCAGGGTTGAGTCTCCTGGTTCCGCTCCGGCCAAAGTCCCGGCTCCCGCAGCAGCGCGCTCTTGCCGGTGTCTCTCCCAGGCTGAGCTCAACTTCACAGCCAGAGCCAGCAGGTTCTTCCCCAGGAACACAGTGGACACACGCGGGTCCCTGTACCACAGCATCCCCGTGCCCCTCAGGGCCAAGGTAAAGATGTTGATGGTGACCAAGCTGAGCCAAGGATACAGAGCCTCCTTACGTGGACCCCTCTGTCCTGGCAGAGCAGTGGCCCCAAGCTCTGTGAGGGCCACGCATGGCAGCAGCAGCAGTAGTGCATAGCAATAAAAGAAGACCAGGCCCTCAGCCCAGATTGGCAGCTTCTGCTCCAGGGCCCCCCCAGTTCCTGCTGCAGCTCCTCCTTGAGCTTCCCACAGCCCCGCCTGCAGGTCCAACACATCCAGCAGGTCCACCACCACCCACAGCAGCCGACCCCGCACCTCCTGCTTCCTGCGCTGCGGCGTCATGTGGTCAGCCCCCGTCAGGATGAGGAACAGGGACGGGAGGCAGATGGACAGCAGCAGAGTCAGGGTCTTCCTGGCGAGTGGGTCAGGCGGCCGGCGCTCCTGCCTGTAGTTATGGCAGACGAAGAAGAGCTTGAGCTGGAGCAGTGACAGGAACAGGAACCAGAAGGCGTTGGCAAACCCACGGCGCGGCGACCGTGCCTCCGACACTACTCCGGCTGACACGAAGCGGAGCGCCAGCAGGAACCCCACATCGCCCAGCAACACTGCCGCGCACTGCCAGACACCGGGTCCTGGAAGGCCACGAGCCCCCAGCATGCTCTGCTCCAGCAGGTAGAGGTCCACCACTGCCATCGTGCTCACCGTGACCAGGGTTGATACGCACACCTGGGGCGTGGGCACCATGCCTAGCAGACACAAACACAGACGCACAGTGGGAAATCTGTTACAATGACAGGATTCAGACTCTGCTCACGTTGCCTCACTCGGTGCCATCTGTCCTCAGTATAACTGACACTTTGGCTGCGTCAGAACATGATATTTTTTTCCTGCACTAATTCAAACCAAATATAAAATAGTTAGGAGGAATAGATGCTTGTTGCTATGGTTGGAGACACTGGCTGCCGAGAAAGCGGTTGGCGCCCTTCATCTTTGGCCAGAGCTACGTCTCCTGCTCAGTTTGAGCAGGAGACGTAGGAAAAGTCTGGTAAATAGTTTTTATCTCAGTGATTCTGAAATAAAATAGTATTAGTTTTCCCTAAAGGTCCTAACACTGCGTGTCTTTGATTTGGAGAATTCCCTAGTTCCCTGCTGTTACTTTTTTGTGTTTATTGTTTTGGTTCTGCTCTTTTTTTTTTTTTTTTGTACTGCGTCTATTCATTATTAATTAATTGTGTAGAGGCACAGCAAGGTGCCCTGTCAGAGCTTTCTTCCTGTGGCTCTA
Source organism: Macropodus opercularis (assembly GCA_030770545.1). Lineage (NCBI taxonomy): Eukaryota > Metazoa > Chordata > Actinopteri > Anabantiformes > Osphronemidae > Macropodus > Macropodus opercularis. The sequence continues at coordinate 7,314,649 of CM061098.1, forward strand.
TAGTCTGCCATGTTTATTTTCATACTGCACTGCAGCCTTTAATCATTGTAAGTTCCCCTTGTTTCAGATGAATATTGATAACTTGCTATTGGTTTAGAGATGCGTTTGACTCGTGTCTTTGTGTAAACACTGTCTGTCTGGGTGAGTGCACGCAGGCAATGCAAATTTGGCTCGATATGAAGTTCATTCTCCTTTTTTGGCTCATATCTCAGCCACAGACGGTGCAAACCTCAGGATCGATCTCGGCCCGAGAAACGATCATTGACTTTACAGTGTAATCGAACTGACGTCTTTGTGTTGTATTTAGCTGAACAGGACAGACCAATGAACTCCATTTCTCCTCGGTGCCGCTCAGGGGTGTCGGCCCCTCAACTGGATCAGTGACGTTCTAATGTAAAAATCATTCCCGTCTTGGATGCGTCATTAATGGCAACAGTTGGGCGTGAGCGAGCAACGGATTGCGGCCCCTGAGAAAAGTGCCAGCGAAAAATGCGTATTGATATCCTGCCGATGTAAGACGCATCACTTCCCTCGCTGCAAAACTAAGAGGAGCTCTGCCATCTCCTTGGTGCTGCCTGAATCGCTGAACAGAGCTGAGGAACTCTGCTGGGTAAAAAAGGAGCTCAGATATCGTGTATCTGTGTGTGTGTGTAGAGAAGGAGAATGAGCGTACGACTGCAAGTGAGATATTAATAGGCCTTTTGGCTGTCTACATGCCTAATAAAGTGTTACTGTGTGATGGTAATAGTTCATAAATAAGCTCAGGGGGAGAGGGGGAGAAAGAGATGAAGAGGAAAAGACTCAAATGGAGATAGGAAGTGACTTCCACCCACTTATAGGAAGACATGCATTTCATGAGCCAGCTTGGCCTGCATGAATCTAAGCGTATTCATCACTGGGGCTATTGAAATATCACAGACGTTCGCGTTTGTTCTGAAACAGATGAATCAAAGAGATGGAGAAAGGAGCGATCCCAGCTGATTAATCCCCTCGGAGGCATAGTGGGAGGACAGGCACGGATCACGCCAGCGTTCGCAATATCTGATAGTCTATGAAGCCTTTTGTCTCACCGCACACCGCAACTTGATTATCATTCTAAAATTGAAAGTGAATTGAATGAATTTCGCCACTGCAGATTGAGAGGATATTGGAATTTAAATTTGGTTTTTGCTCTATGAGGAACAAACCCACTCTACAGCGGCAGGCAAAGGAGATTGAGAAGTTTGCAGCTGGCTTTTTTTTTCCTCCCCCCTCTCTCTCTCTTGAGGAGGTCGTACGTCTTAAGTTATTCCACCTGCGCCTTAAATTTCACCCTGGAAATCTCCCTGTCAGCCTGTGTTTGTGTTTTGACTCCCTGTCAGTGTCGTGTAATTTATTCTGTTCTGAGTGAGGGACCAGGGTGACAGCTTGTGTGTCCACTCAGCTCATCAATAATGACCAAATTTATCATTCCCCTGTCTGGGATGTGACACAGGCGTTGACAAGGTGAGGCAACCTATTTTGCAGTAAGCATGAGTAATGACATGTAATAGTGAGCGGCTAAAAGATTTATCCCATTTTATTTTCTCCAGCCTCTGAGCTCGTGTTCTCTTTTCTGCACTGAAAATCATTTTTCCACCTCTCGTCTTTATCGACTCTGACATTAGCGCGCACTGCTCCCGCTCCATGTGAACCAGTGTCTAAGTAATCATTTAAAAAAGCTCAGATTCTTTGCAGTGCGCGGTGATGGGGATAAAGCAAAGGGGTGGGGTTGCCACATGAATTCCCTTTTATATTAATAGTGCATGATTTCCAGATGGGCACAAATTCATGCAGAGCAGTGATAAATTTTTCTACACCCACAGTTTATCTGGATAAACACCCCTCACTGAGCTCCACATTACAGCCAAGACAAGACACTTCACAAGTTATCACAGGTGGCACTGGAGCAGCAAGGGCATCAGCACAACATCAGTGCCATTATGTGCAAGGTAATTAATTAATAGAGAGGCAGCCAGTGTGCAGCCCCAGATAATGCACCGCTGAATAAATCCCCTCTCCATGACTTGAAGCCACATGAAACATCTGTTGATTTATCGGGCAGCAGCTCAGGTGGTGCTGTTGTCATGTTTCACAGAGGTTTTTTAATCATTATTACTCAGTATTTTTCTATTGCGCCTGTGCTGAGCTGCCCCATGCGGTCCTGGTGTGCGGCGCCTTGGTTCCTGTTGCACTTTAACAATGTCTATTAACCCGCTTCTGTGCAACACCTGTTTCGTAACTGGCCTATTAACAGGTAGGCTGCCGCTGGTTCACCCTTGAATGGAGGAAAGTGGAGCTTTAGTTACCCAAACCATTCGTCTTGCGCTTGGGCTCGATCCTCCTGTCGTGATTCACACCATGTGCTGCGTTTCCCCAGCAGAAGCAGCGTCGGCGGTGAATAAAGTCTCTTTCACTGCCGCTGACGAGCCGGGCTCGGTGATAAACTCCTATTCTGTAGAGCCGGGCTCCGGGAGGAGGCTGTGAAAGCGGGAAGTCATCGCCGCTGCCTCACCGAGCAGACCCGAGTTTGCGGGAACAAAAAGCGGCTCATACTTGGCCGCGTTTCCTCCTCCGTGCAGGTCTGGCATGAGAAACGTGGCTCCGCTGCAGAGACGCGATCCGGGTCTGAATGTGGTTCTGTCACCTCCCGCAGCGTCGGGCTGGATGCGCGGTTCGCCTTTCGATGCTGATGCTGCCGATGCTGCGGCGGCTCGGTCGGGATCCTGCTGCGCGGAGCCGCCGGGAAGTCGATCACAAGTGGGGCAGGAGCAGCTTATCGGCGGCGACGCGGCGACCGCAGCCCGATCCCAGCCAGACGACGGCTCGGGGAGGAAGACGGGGAGAAACTCACTCACGCTGTCCGAGTTGGGTTGTGGTGATCATTTGTAAGCAGGTTACGTGCTCCTCTCCAGACCTCCCACCCCACTCAGCGTCTCCTCCTCTCCTCCACCGTCAGCTGTGGAAGTTTAGGAGACGCTTGAATTTTTCAGAGCGCTCAGCTACAGTGTACTCGTTGGTTATGGTAATGAGGATGATGCCACTTGCGAGGAGATTAGTTGCTTTGTTTAGCAGTAAGCCTGTACCTTATTTACCCTTCCTTGCTGGAAATGAGAGAGGGGGAAGTAGAGCGAAAGGGACTCGTAGCCTGTAGACACGTTCAGAGCTCAGAAGGCAGATGTTACAACTTTAATTAGTCCTCCTTCTGTCTACTCTGCCTTAGTCACACAAGGAAATCATCCTTCTGTTGTAGATTAACTCATTATAACCGGCTTACTGCAGCCTTAAACCGAGGGATTGGGATTTTCTGAGACAGATCTAGTCAAAATGAATCTTTTTGGAAACTGTGATTTTTTTTAAAGAGCAGCCTGTTTCCCTCCTCCAGTAATTAATTCTTCTTTAATAGCACACGTGTGACTAACGGTGTGGCTGTTTCCTCAAGGTCCCGCTCCGTGGTGTGAATCTGTCGGCATTCGACTCTGCACCTTGCGCAGAGGCTCGAAGTCCTCCGCTCCCCTGTCACAGGAGCCCTCAGTGCTGTGTTCGAGTGAGAGGTTTAATCAGACTGGTGAGGAGGAGGATGGAGAGTCATCTTTCTTGTCAGATTCAGCTTTGCGCTCTGCTGGCTTCCAAGAAAAGAGAGATTTTTCCGTTTTCTTCACTCCGCCGTGGTGTTGCTCTTTGTTTCTTCCTCCCTCGTCTTCTTTCAATCACCCATCTCCCCGTGTTTATCCTATTTTCTCCGCCTTTCCGCCACTATGTGCCTCTTTTCATTTTGCTATTTCGTTCCCTGTGGGTGTGGTTGAAGGTCACTCTGCACACTGGCTTTCACAGTAGAGAGAGAGAGGCAGAGGGGAACAGCGAGAATAGCAGAGAAGGGCGAGGGGCAGCCAGGCAGGCAGGCTGTCCACTGTACTGTGCAGTCATCACTTCCTGGCTTCGGAAATGATTGGGGAAGTTTGGAAGGACATATGGGGCTACAGACGGTCCAAGAATGCTAAAGGCGTCAACAGTGAGCCACGCGCTACGGCAGGCCCAAGGCTGACCACAAATACGGCAAACGTTGAGGACTCTACTGTTCCTGGGTATTTTACACTGACGTAGCATCTCGCTCCCAACACTCAACCACCTAAAGATCAGTCTGAGATTTGCCTGTACCAGATGCCAGCAAGGTTTCCCTCCCACAAGCCTGTAAGGAAACTCTCCAGTGTGAAATCAGTGGATTTCTCCTCCTAAATTCCTTTAAAGCAACTTGTAGTGTGAATAATTTACCACTATCTTTCTGAAGGCTCCACAAACACAGATGCTTTGTTGAAACGTCGCTATCACTTGCTGTTGTGCTTCCCTGCTTCTCTTTCTTGGCGCGTCTCTCCTCCACTTGTCACCGTATCTTTATGATTGTTTTTTTTTCCCCAGTCATCTCCAGTGTAGAGCCTCAACTCCCTGCCGTTTAGGCTCATGTGTTTCTCCTGCAGCCTCCACACGTGATTAATCATGTGAAGTGGCAAAAAGCACAACACTGTCAAAACTGTGAGGGAGATCTAATGGAGTTGAAAATGGGATGTTTTGTCGTGATGCAATCCATTTTGTTCCAGCATCCCCTGCTTGCTTGTTTCCCCTGTACCATCAAACAGCGAATTCTTCTTCTTGTGCCAGGTACAAAAAAAGTGAAGCCTGTATCTAAATGTCTGTGGAGGCTGTGTCTATTTTAAGCAAAGAGCCAGACACTTAAAAAGAATAACGTTGGTTTGTTTTGGTTGTTGTAAAGACGTGTCCCTGAGTTTGGTTCGTCTGTCAGTCCTGCACTCTTGCCGGTTTGAGCCACGCGCCTCTGCTCTCTTATGCAGGGCTGCATTTTGGCCTCAGCAAAGTTCACTGGAGACCAAGGGGGGGAAATCGTTTTCATTTCCCTCTTTTAAGACTAATCCACTGATTCCACGGTGGAAAATCTGGTGAAATGCATGTCCAGCGTGAACTCGTTTCATTCTGTTCTGTTCGCTGTGTGTGTGGCGGTGTGTTGGACTCAGCCGCGCTGCTTTCCAGCCTCTCGCTCTCAGTTGACCCCCTCCGCAGCTGGGGGTGTGCAGTGTGAAACCTAATCAGCTGTATGATGCTACAATGGGGCTGAATGTGATAAAATGCCAACACTGGAGCAGATTAAATGAACAAGGTAATGAAGGTAATGAATGAGAGTGTTTCACACTGAAGAGTTTAATTAACCTCCCCTCCCGACAACCTCACTTCGCCTTCGTCGCAGCCCTGCTCTGTGGTGACCACCTGGGGCGATTTATCCAGTGGCCCCGCGTGCAAGGGGCAATTAATCCTGCCTCGTGCTTCAAGGCCTTATCCTGCATCTGTGTCCTTATCTCCACGTTTGCCACGCTTCCATGAGCACAATACTACTCTTGACCTACTCTCTTCCTCATCTCCTTCCATCTCCTTCTTCTCTCCCTTTCTCACCCTATTATTGCAGCAACACCTGCGACCACACGCACACACACACACACGCTGGAAAACTACCTCCACCATCAGCAGTTTAGTATTCACACGTTTCCACTGTTCAGCTGATAGTCTTGTGAGATTACAATAAGGCAGATGCATTCATACATAAACATACACTCACCCACATTCATGAGGACCTCCCGTGGTCTCGTCTTTCCCTCTCTCCTCTCCCGTCGTTCGCGGTCAAACAAACCCCCTCTCATTGTTCAAATGTTGACCACAGTCCTTGGCCACATTCCCGACAACTTTAATACACCTCAGCTGTCTCTCTCTCTTTCCCATCCCCGTCTCTCCTCCCTTCTTCCCACACACACACACACACACACACACACACACACTCTCACGCCATCCTGCCACACCAGTGGTACATCTTGTTAAAAAGAGTTAGTGAAGCTGAAAGGCCAATCACATTAACACGGAGGGAGTGTCAAAAAAGGCTGCAGAGAATGTGGTGGAAGGGTCAAATCAAACGGACAGTTCTCAGATTTTAATTGCAAATGCCTAATTGCTCCCATAATTATGAGCAATAAGACTGCCGCGCTCATCTTGAATGGATCACATAGCAATTACTCACCACTGTCGCTGCTGGATTTGATAGCGAGAAAATATCTTCGTAGATTAACGTTTAATCCCGGTGCCCAGGATCTCAGAAGTCTTTGAAGACGTACGGCTGAATGTCCTCGTCCGCAGCCGGCGCGGAAGGCCCCGCTTTGGGAGATGGGCTGCAGCCATTTTATACTGGAGAGCACCCGGCTCTAATCAGTCATGGTGGAAGAGAGAGGCTTTATCCAGCAGCTTGGACTCGAGGATGATTAGATGCTCAGATGCAGTGAGCAGGGTTAGTGATTTGGCCAGGGCATGAATGTTACAGTCCTTTCTCTCTCCCCGATAAATGTCATGGGGAAGTTGGAGGAGCCAACCTTGAACCTTGCTTTCATGGCTCGCTGGCCATCTGCTACATTTAAAGGCTGGTGATTGCAATCATCAACATGGTCCAATCATCTTCATTATTGCATTTAAGCTATTAAATAACCCAAGGCCAAACTACAACTTGCTCACACTGTCATCTTCAGGCGCCCGGACGCTTGTAGAACAGCTTAATTAAAATGTGATTACCTGTCTCTGCTGCATATTTAATGGTGTGTGGAGCTCAGAGCAAACTGTCTGCTGTCCCCAAGTGGGTTATGTCTGTCGTCGTCAGGCCAGTCTGTTCTCGTATTTGCCACTCTTTATCTTTTCTTCATGTTTGTTCAAGCCTTCTTAGCAGTGAAGGACTATCTGGTCAAGAAAGGCCGTGTGAAGTCTTTTCCTCTGTCTATCTTTAGCACAGCCGCTGTCTGCATAATGCGTCGCTGGCCGTGCTCAAGCACATATTAGAAACATCAGGCATTATCTCTGGCTGGTCAGGGAGACCCTTTCATGGCATTGTGTAGCATTAAAGGCCTGTCAAAGTCAGTGGGAGAGATCATTATCCAACACGGGCCGAGCAGAAACAAAGGAAGCGGAGCTGAATGTAAGAGGGTTTAGTTTGACTCGTATAAACATCACAGCCTTTATAATAATCCATATTTAATTAGACTTTCCCTCAGTGCTCCCTCCCCCTTGTTTACCCTTCCTGTGTTGCTTCTTGGGAGGGAAGGGCGCGGGTAGAAAGTAGCAAGGTTGACATGGGATTACTATTAATAAGCACTGGAGGGGGCTGGATGGGAAGGTAGAGCCTGGTGTGGGCGCTGGGGACGTAGCAGCAATTCTTTTCATTAGTGGGATATTGTAATTCAAATGGCACCCATCAGCTCTGAAACAATAACCCGGCTCGGCTGGTGTGACGCGTTGAAATTTCAATCAGTTCGTGGTTTTGTTGTTTGTGGATGCACAAGTAATGAGCAGCGTTTTAGACTCTAATGAAGTGATAGAGGTTGCGTAGATCGGGCGACTATTTAGCATTCATCAGGTGCTTTAGAGACCTTTAGCTGAGATGATGTTCAGAGAACTTTCTGCTCCGTTAAGTTCAAATAAATGTCTTCCCCGTCCTGTCATTGGCGCCTGTCTCAGGATGACTGACTTTTCATCAGATGCATTGTTATATGGTTGTGCTCAGCTCTATTGTGGAACTGTAGAATCTTGAGTCGATTAAATTGTGTATAACCCCCCACCCTTTTTTTTTCTCCTCCTCATTTCTAAAATGAACATTTCAATCACTGTGTTGCCTTTGGGAAGTATGGAGGGTGAAGGTCAGTTTAAATTTCAGCTGTAATAATTAGATTCTTTATTAGTTTTTGCCACTGAATCCATCTGCAAAGAGGAATGGTGCGAAGGAGCAGCGTTGGCCGGGTGTTGACTTAATGTCACCCATCCATTTTGCTTTCGCTCTGGTTGGCCTCGCAGGAGCTGGAAAATGGGAGGCTCATTCATCACTGGGTTTCTCTGGCTCTGGGCACCAACATGCATTCAGTCATAGATCGAGTGACAGACACACAAACAATGTCTGGAACAACACAGTGTTACACACACAGATCCATCTCGCTATGAAAATAACAAGAATGAACTAGGATGAAGTTTAAAAATGCTTCCACCAAAATGTTACAGCACATGCACTTGTCATATATAATGTATATATCCTGTCACATAACTGCTGCCTGAGCCACTGATGTGTGTGAATGTAGTCAAACCTCTTTGATTGATTTGACTGGCAGCAGCTAAGGCATCTGTATTCTGGCAGCACAATGTGACACAAGTGACATTAAGCTGGATGCTGCCATGCTCAGATTCCTCATACATTTTAAAACAATCGTCCACCGTTACCACGTATTTATTCCCCTCTCTGCTCTCTTTTCCTGCTCCCATCCAGAGAGGGATCCCCATCGGACAGTTCTGCAAAGACTTCAATGAGAAAACCAAGGAGCTAAAGGAGGGCATCCCGCTCCCGATCAAGATCCATGTGAAGGTGCCTTCATGCGCTGGCCTCTACCCCGCCACTGACCTTTACGTTTAACACGTTTCCCTCCCATGGTTGTGGTTAAATCTACTCGCTGCATAACATTACCAGAGCACTTCCATTATTCATACTCTACCACCAAAGTAAGCCTTTCCATTTGCATTCATTAACGAAGCAATACCCAGAGGAAGTCGGAGTCAAGAAGCATTAAGTGCACGCAAGTAATGTGAATTACGCAGAAAAGAGCTTCTGCGCTTTCTTTTACACAACCACATATTGTTTGACTCATCACAACCCCCCTCTCACCTTGTGTGCTGTTTCAAATCAGGGGTTGCGTCACATCCGCTGAACGAATGTGGCTTGTAATGAGGTTTGTGCTTAATCCTTTAAAAGGCATGAATTTATCTTGACGTGCAATATCTAGCAACAGTTCTGCCTTCATGCCTGGGCCTCCCTCCTGCCCATCGCTTCCATCTGCTGGTGGCTTTGGTGTTGTGCTCGCGTTCTTCACATGCTGTATTATACCGTCTTTATAATGTTTAATATGTGCACGCAGCAGGTTTGTCTTGTGAGACAACGGTGCCCCAGCGGGTTCTCACCTGAAGCACGTCCATAGCCCCGAGCACATCGCATTCAACTTACTTTAAAGGAGCAGTCTGACATTTTGGGAAATCTCCTCATTCACTCTCCTGTGAAGAGTTTGATGAGAAGATGTAATGTCTGTGTAATGAGCTGAAGCCGGGAGGCATTTAGATTTGCATAAAGACTGGAAACATGGGAAATGGGTCTGGCTCTGTCCAGATTTTAAAAATCTGCCTGCTAGCACCTCATCATTAAACTTATCGCCATGATTTGTTTGATCCACACCCAACCAGACATGCAACAAGACTAACAGTTTATAAGTATGCTAGCAGCTCCGCCGGAGCAGTCAGTCAGTTTGATCTGATGAGGGTGAGAGAATTAGTTTTCTTACAGTTCATACTGAGAGGGAAATGTATGTTGAGACTGTTTTGGTTTACATACAGTACATACAGTACATACATGCTCAAAGACTGCAGGTCTTTGTTTATGCTGACTTTGGAAAAATATAAGACCTGGTGAGTTGTGAGTTTAAGAGGCTGAGGAGGTTTTGTTTGCTTGATCTTCCAGTTTTAAGATAATCCTAAAACCAGATAAATGTATAGCGGAAGATGAAAATGCTCCTTCCCAGAAGGAGGTTCCCTGCTCCCATCTTTGTTGTTTCTTTCGTCCCTTTCTTGCTTTTTCATTTTACTGTCAGAAACCGACTGCTGCAGTAAATGTCCGTTTCATCTTTTAAAAGAGGAAACAACAGCGACATTAGACCTTTACAACAGCTTTTTCGCAGATGGAGAAAAATTCTGCTCCCTCTGTCGAAAGGTCACTACTTTTAGATAAGACAACGCTGATGACAAATAACCTGCTCTGTTGTATCTTCTCAGCTCAGCCTACAGTTTATTGTTGGTGTTTAGGTTTTTTCCTTTTTGCTTCATGTGACAGATAATAGGCGAACTAAAGTAAACTTTCCCTGATGATTAATTGACTGAATCTATATGTCAAGCTTGATTTAAAATACATCTCCAGCAGGGGAATAAATTTGAATGTAAAGAAAAGGTTGTGAATAACACAGTGGGGCCAAAGAGGTTATTTTTGTTTTGGTCCTGAGGGGAGGATGGAAAGGCCGACCAAACAAGGCTGGAGCTGAACATACAGGGTTTAGACATTGAAAATAAAGTAAGCTTCTTGTTCTGTGTTTGTTTATACCACCTAAAATGTGTCCATCACTTAATGTGAATGTTAATGTGTCCTACAATCAGCCAGCTCTACAGCTCCTGTCAAGTGTTCAGTTGTTAAACCCTTAAAACAGCTCCAAGGAAGTGTGTAGCAGCTAAAGGAGCTAAAGGATGAGATTTCCTTGATGGTTTTTGAAAAACAGTGAACATCTTTCAAAGTTTTGACAAAGATAAGAGAAGAAAACTAGATCTCCTCATGCAGGTACTTGAGCTTAATACTTTCCCTCAATAAACGTAGGCTCACAGCTTCATTAAAGACCTTAAGGAAGACCGGTAAGCAGTCGATGTGTTCGTTGTAGCTTTAATCATGTAGCCTCACTTTTGGGGCTTAACAAGGCACAAATGTGCTTTTATTTTTAAGGGGAGATTTGTTCTGTGAATCATAGATGTAAGTTATGAGAATACTTAGAATTTCAATTAGATTCTGTCTACAACTGTAAAGCGTTCCAGACAGAGGCGGCAGTACCAGAACGCTAGGTGTTATCTGAAACTCTGAAGAACTTTATTCACCATAGACTGAGGTTTTATTGTATACTTACACAGAAATACATGTAACGCATTTGAGTGTTCTACTCTTGACATTCAACTTTAGTCGTTAAAGGCATTAAATGAAGAAAATAAAAATAATAAATCCAACCGTTCTCCTTCAAAGTTCTATCCCTGCGCAGAAGCCTAACGTGGTTTATACTAGAATGACACAGCAGCTTGATATTAACTTAACTGAGCACAGTGACTTTTTGCCCAGACACAGCGGCTTTAACCCCAGTCTTTAAGAATGGAGTCATACGGTTATGAAGTGCATATTTAAGGCCTTTGGCGTGACTCTCATTTCAAAGTCGGCTGGGATGACATTTTTATCTTGGAGATAGCTAACTTTAGCTTAATTAGTGAAAGGCCTGCAGCAAACTAGCGAGCAAAACCGATGATAGTCGGCTACAAATTACCGTATGAGCCTGATTTTGCCTGCCTCTGTCTAAAATCAAGGACCTAGTTTTCCCTGTGGCGTCTAGTGAACGGTATGTTGAACGCATGAGCAAGTGAATGTGGAAATGTTTATTCATTGACTCCTTCATCTAAGCGAACATTTCTTAAGGGTGGAGGTGTTTTTGAAATCGTGGCTGAAACACGGTTGTGTTGTATGAAAGTCTTCTTCATTGCTGTGGCCACACTAACTTTCACTTCTATCCTGTCTCCTCAGCCTGACAGAACGTATGAGCTGAAGATCGGCCAGCCCACGGTGTCTTACTTTCTCAAACAGGCAGCAGGCATCGAGAAAGGGGCCGGCAAGACAGGTGAGCTATGCTATCTGATCGCTCCAGTCTTCACCTGCTGAGCCCTTCCTGTAATGGAAGCACGTCTCTCTATGGACATTGCTCCCTTTGATGTTATATTCATGACATGTGGGAGAACTGCAGTAAAGGAAGGAAGTGGCAAACGTTGTGTGTTAAGAAAGGGAATTATGGATTTCTACCTTTCATGCTCCCAGCTATCGCCAGCTTCAGTTCATCCATTGACTCCTAATACCACCCATGCACCAGCTCTAACCGAGAGTCACTCACAGAAACCCTCTCACTTTGTCCTCTTCTGTCAAACCTTCGCGGTGTGCGCTTGCTGAAATTTTAATTCCTTCTATATTCACACTTTGCTGTCTTTTGTGCCTGTCAAGGCCACGAGGCGGCAGGGATGGTGTCTGTGAAGGCGGTGTACGAGATTGCAAAGGTGAAGGCTCAGGACGAGTGCTTCAAAATGAGGAACTCCTCCCTCGAGACTGTCGTCAAAAGCATCGTCGGCTCGGCCCGATCGCTGGGCATTAAGATCGTCAATGAGTAAGTCCTGGTTCTGTGCTTTTAAAGTTGGATAGAGGCAGCAGACGAGCTCTGCTGCTCCAGGGTCACCTGTGGACGAGGTCTATAAATCGCCACTAGAGGTCAGATACATGAACGTACAACTAGCTCCAGTTTATTGTTTATTCAAATAGAGTTGAGTAAATAAACACCCAGAAGATCCTGCCTAGTGGGGTTGGTATGTAGTTTGTGTAAAGTATAAATATTCACAAGCTCAAGCTTTTCAAATGTGGGAATTTGATGCTTTTCATTGTTTTGCATTAAACATGTAAATGTTTAATGCAAAACTTTGGGTCAGACACAAAACACTGTAAGAAGTCCTGTCTGACCTCAGGAAGCTGTGATTTCATTTAAACTTTTATACCGTGTTATAGACCAAACAATTTAATTCGTAAAGAACAGACAACTCTGGATGTGGAATCCAAAAAACTCATGCCAAGACTTTGCCCTGTGTAATACACAACAGTAAGTCTATTCTTCATTTAAAGTAAGGTGTGGCTCAGGAGTTAGATACATATTTAGTTAATAGATACATATGCAGCGCTTGTATATTGAAGTAAATGACAAATGGAAATGCGACAAAAAATCCACCGTGAGTAAATGTAAGCTTCACTGAGATCATGTTGCCTTTTAGTAAATTGCTTTAGATTTCACAGGCGCGGCTCACCCTGCTTAGCTTTGAGGCATTTTGCATCTGAATATCCACCTGTGATTCTCATCCACCACACATTTAACATTTATGAAATGCACAAATATGTGTTGTCTGAGTTCAGGATTCAAGCACACCTACCTTCTCTCAACCTGCCACTTCTGATTCTACTTCGGTTAATCATATTGTACTTTACCCAGAATCCATTTCTCCCCCTCACTTAAAACCTAGCGTGTCTTGTGGATGCAGTGCGTTATGATTTATTGAGAGAGCTGTCAGTGGAGAAATTGGTATCTCTGCCCGTTTGACAATGAATTTCTCCCTGGATGGTTGTTGAGCACCTCTGCATTGTGATGAGTCCAGAAAGAAGCCATTGCTCTTTGGTTCTGGAGGACAGACGCCAAAAACTAACTAACTTTAACACTATTGGGTAGATATTTCTGCTTGTGAATATGGCTACATCCCCACTGGGGATATGTAGTCCAGATTTATTAAATCATAGATCACAGTTGAACTGAATGATGTATGAACACGCAAAACATTCTCTTTTTATCTCTTAACTGCATGTTTATGTCTTACTGGAGGTTTTATTTTTCTGTTTAAGGTAGCTGAGTGTAATGTTTCTTTCTTCATCCTCAGTCTCTCAGCTGAAGACTACAAAGTCTTCCTGGAGCAGAGGGAGGAGAAGCTGAAAACTGATGCTGCAGCAGCCGCGGCCGCTGCAGCCGAAGCTTCGGCAGGGAAGAAGAAATGAACATCCAAAGCCGAACCCTCATTCCTATTTATACACGTCACATTCATACCGTTAACGTTGTGAGTCAGGTCCTAATAAACAGTCAGATGGTATTTATGCCTTTGTCTTTATTTACTTCTGATATAAAGATCTTTCTCTACAGCAGGTTGTTGTAGTGAGATTTGAGGTTTTACTTTGCCTACATTTTGGCAACAGAAACATCAGTTTATATTTATGACCCTGAGCGTTTCATTTCCTCTGAGCCGAGCTAATGAAACTGTAATTGCTCTGTCTTGGAAGGATTTGTACATTCAGTCTCTTGTATGTTATTATCTATTATTAACACTTCTGCAAGCAATTTGCCTTTTATCAGGTTGTGCAGATGGTTTCCTGCACATTTCCCCCGTCTTATCAAACTGGGATCTAAAGGGTTCATCACGTGGCTTGGTGCACAAATCGAAAAGAGCCGTGAGCACGGTAATAACTTATTATTCTTGTGTCATTGCATTAACTGGAATTTTAACTTTGTGACATGATTACATATATTGGTGAATGTATTTTGTTGTAATTATTTATTTGCTATATCTTGATACACTCCCTGTTGATACCAGAGTCTTCCAGCAGTAGTCGCATGCCCATATGTACGTCCATGCACTGATCAGGCATAACATTACGAGCTCTGCCAGGTGATGTGAATAACACTGATTATCTCCTCATCATGGCAGCCGGTTGTGGGTGGGATATCTTAGGCAGCAAGGGAACATTTTGTACTGAAAGTGTGAAAAATGGGCAACATAAGGATCTGAGCGAGTTTGACAAGGGACAAATTGTGATGGCCAGACGACTGGGTCAGAACATCTCGAACCGGCAGGTCTTGTGGTGTGTTAGCATCTATCAAAAGTGGTCCAAGGAAGGAACAGTGGTGAACAGCGACAGGCCAAGGCTCGCTGGTCCGTCTGGATGTTACACACATACCTCCGACCTCAGCGCTGTTGCACTGCGTGTTCACCCTTTCATGAAAGCTGTATTCCCAGATGGCTGCGGACCGTTTCAGCAGGATAATGCTGCCTGCCACAAACAAAATGGTTCAGGAATGAGAAACGCAACGAGTATGAAGTGTCGATTTGGCAATTTCCCAAATTTCAGTCTAATGGAGCATCTGTGGCATGCGCTGGACAAACCACTCAGATCCATGGAGACCCCACCTCTCCACTTAGCCACTCTAAGCATCTGCTGGTATCTTCCAGCAGTATGGTTCTCAGGACGATGTCCACAAATACATAGGAGCTCTGATTCCCCAGCTCCTCCTGGGAAATCGCCAAGTGAACCGAAATAGCTTCTCATCATCGAACCAGTACTTGCTGAGCTTTTAAACTGTAGTGCTGTGTAATTACAGACATTAAATATACATGAAATATAAAACAGTATGCAGGGGAAAAAAGTATATTTACATAATGTACACACCATGTTCTTTACACAGTCTACTGTAAAATATGCTCCTTTTGCAGTACTTGTATTTACCAGAAGATAGCAGCAGTCAGCTGTGCTGTCTGTCCTGCAGGCTCATCTTCACTCCAGTACAGACACTGCAGCAGCTTGTGCCGGAACAAAATGTTCGAGGCTGTCTCTCTACACGAATTAAAATCTGTGTTAATGCATTGTTTTGTGGTGCAGGTAGTGATTTGGCAGGAATGGGCGTACAAGCTGCCTTCAATCCCCCAAAACCATCCTCTCTGGTTTGTCCATCATGATTTCCATGATTTTCTTTTTTTCATGTGTGACTTTTGGTGATGTTCACCCATATTCATTCTATGGCAGCACAGCACCAGATTGCCCCACATCCCTCTTTACTGTACCTCTAATTTTAGCCTTCCTTTACTCTTCCTTTGTCTCCCCTCTCTCATCAGCCCTCCCCTCTCTGATCCCTCTGAATGGAGGCTGAGAATAGATGGCGCTCTTAAGCAGGAATGCCTATATATGGAGTCTTACACCACAACGAGCACTGATAGTTGCAGGTACACAAAGTAAATGTGGGCTACAGTGATTTGTATATGGGGGGGTTATATGCCTACTATTGTTTGTGTGTTCATGTGCATCATCATAAGTGGGAAGCCGACTGTGTGCACACCCTCGTGCAAAATCCTCGACGCCAAGTGTGTGCGTCAGTCTGAGTCAGATAGTGTCTCATTCTGTCTCGTCATGTGTGTGCGTCAGTGCTGTTGCTGAGCGAAACTCGCTCCAGGGGAAGAAATGGAGGAGAGTGTATGGGCGGGAGGAAAAGAGGCAGGGATGGTGGGACGATGACGAGGATGATGATGGTGATGATGAGGCTGAGGGAGGAACTGGCGGGCTTGACTATGACGACACGAGTGCATCAGCAGCAATAAGTGCACTTTATTATAAATGCATTTGTATGACAACCAAATACACTTATAAGCATCACAATAGAACACTGGTCCACAATGTCCATTCTGCATTAAGTAAGATGTTTTGAATATATTCCATCTTGGACAATAAAAATCTCTCTTGTATATACAGACCAATAACAGTTTCATACAAATGTACAAATGTGTACAACCTTTCTGAAAAGACCATATGCCTATATCAACAGACATAATGCATATGTATTAACATCTTGTTCAAATATCACACGTACAATAATATAATTTTACACATGTATATTAACTTAGCCTTGAATAGCTAGAACGTAGGAATCAATCCTTTACTTGACCGTAGACAACTCTACGTGAGCATGTCGACACCATGGGAATAGTACCATTCTCAACCCGTGTCGCTTAGTAACTGAATAGAAATAGCACCCCATCCCTATTTTCATTTTTTAAAATAAAACATTTGTATTCTAACCCCTCTCAAAAAAGAAGAATCACTCATTCACATAGTCAATTGTGCCTCACTACACCGCGCTCCAGTGGAGCAACGATGTAACCGTCCATGTTGAATGGACGCGATAAAGAGTTCAGAGTTCAGCAGGTCAGGGCCGTTTCAGGCACACAGGAGCCGCTATAAGCTGCCAGCATTGCAAATATTGATGCTGCAAGAATATCCAGCCGATTACCCTCAGGCCAGAAGGGACCCGAAGAGCCCACATTCAGAGTCTAATGTACAGTACAACGTAGAAGTGGATTGATGACATGATCAGAGCTCTGGCAAACTACCAAACAATCTCTTGTTGGGTGTTGCATCTTGCAAAGCAATGGAAACCTTTAGCATTCTTGAGATCTTCACATGCCAGGATCTCGTCACATTTTCTTTTTTGTTTGCACATCACATTGATACACAAGATTGTAGATGGTGAGATAAAGATGAAATGTTAAAGGTTTGAAGCCGCAAACTCAAAGCTCAAAGTATCTCAGGTTTTAAGCTGAATTGTGTTCACGTTTTGATTGATCTTTGCCCTTAAGGTAGCGAGGACTCACTACTGCCAGAGTGGTGCCAGTTTCAGAAACTGGACAGAGGATTTCTTAGCAAGAAATCTGGGTTTTTTGTAGAGAAAGTGGTTGTCCTAAAAACTTACGTTGTAAACATTTGACTACCAATACTTTTGAGGTTTGGGTTTGCGTTGCTGCATGTCAGGCAAAGTGCTATACTTCATCTCCATATTGAAATAGCAAGACATGTCTTTTTTTTTTCTTTTTTTTTTTTGTTCAGAACAGAATTTTCACTACGAGTGAATACAAACGCGCATCTGTAAGTTAAACAGCGCTTACAAGTTCAGAGAGGTTCCTCTGTCTGATTGTATCTGAAGCTCATGTTACAGAGAAGCAAACACCATACGGACTCAAAACCCAGTCAGTTATGGGTCCATGTGGTTGCACCATCATCATCATCAAATGCTGCACCAGTTTTGTAGTAGTACACAGATTAATGACTGAACAAAAATATAAAGCCAATCTTTGTTCTTAGTAGACATGTAGGAGTAGAAGTCCTTAAGTATTATATACATTATGTATATTTATACACTTAATTATTTTTTACTTTTCAGTAAAAGGGGCTCCACAAAATATGACAATATGCCATACTTAATGAAGTAAGTCACAGACTTATTTTAGAACGGAGGAACACTTCCACTCCCATCTAAAAGACAAAAATAGAAGAGAAAGAAAGAAGTTGTTAGTGGTGCATTTCCAAAACGTTTGTTGATTCCAGTTAACAAACGTGAGGAAAATAAATTGACAAGAGGTGGCTTCTTACCTTTGTGGAAGCACTGTGGCGATGGATGACATTGGAGTTGATACAACTCAGGTTGTTGCCCTAAGCCAGGGGCGATCGAGGCACCTGCCCCAAACATGGGTTCCAGGACGGCCAGTTCCTCCAGGAGGGACTGAGTGCAAGACACGGCGGGCGTGGGCGAGGCGCTGGGCGTGGAGGTGGTGGGACTCGGGGAGGCAATGAGTATGAGGGGAGGGGAAGTCGGGATGGAGGAGCAAGAAGACACAGGAGATGATATCACCTCGATCTCCATTGCTTCCTCCGCTAACCCCTCCCCTTCCGCCTTTACCCCGGCCTCAGCAGCCACAGTCGCCCCGCACCCAGCCATGGAGTTACATTGCGCCGATTGGACGCTACATAAGTGGCCCACTCCCTCAAACTGGGAGGGTTGGCGCCAGCACACTGGGTTATGAGGAGAGGTTGGGCTGGAGGGATTGGGTATAGGGGAGGTGGAAGTGGAGGAGAGGTTGGGGGACTGAGGAGGAGCGAAGTCGTCTTGGAGGAGGGTTTCTAGGATGCTCTCTTCAAACAGAGAGTCATCGTCATCAAGGAAGATGGGAATGTCCAGACCTCTCCATGCTTTGATGGGATAAAACTCCCTAAGCATGTGGACTGAATCGATATCAGCGGTTTCCATGGCAGGAGACAGGAAAGGGGAGGGAGGGGAGGATGACGGTGACATGGAGGGGGGGGAGAGTTTGGACAAGAGTGGATCTAAGTAGAATCCCTCTGCCAGTGAGCTAATATGCTGAGCTAAGAGGGATATCTCTGCCCTCTCCTTCTCCCTTTCTCTTTCCAGGGAGAAGAATGAGAGGCAGGGCTGTTTACCCGGTGATGCCTCAGGGGTGAGGAGGCCCTCAGGGGGACACTGAAGGGGTCCCAGTGGTACATCTACATACAGTGGACCCCGTACCTCTGGCAGAGTCATCACTGTGCAGTCGCCATCTCCAGGGCTGTCAGGTGTTGGGGGCAGTTTTTCATAAAAGGAGCTGCTGCAGGTCTCAATTGGGAAGAGGAGGTCAGTAGATGGGGTAGGTAGTGCGAGGGGAAGCTTGGTAGAGAGAGTGGTGGGGGGAGCAGGGCTGGAGGCCGTAGTTGGTGGAGCTGAGGAGGATGAAGGGGCCAAGGAAGTGGTGGCAGTGGTTGTTGTCGCAGAGGGGGGAGGAGTCGTGGTGCCAGTGGGGTCAAAGCTGAAGAGGGGTTCCCCGAATGGGAAGCTTGCCCCACCAACCTGTGGAGTGTAGGGGGGTGTGCAGACAAACTCTTTGGTCTGCTGAGCTTGTGAGGTGGGGACGGGTGGGAGAGGCAGAGGGAGAGCTGGCAGAGGAGGGTCGAGCTGGAAGGAAGGCGGAAGAAGAATGTTCTGGGTTAAAAAGTCTAAGTCTGCTACTGTTTCAACAGTGACTGGGGTGGGGGAGGAGGCAGCAGAGGGGTTTTCAGTAGGATGCTGTTGAAAGAAGCTTTCTTCCTCCAGCGAGGAAATACTGGAGCGAGGATCGCCCTCCAGCTGCATGGCCTCAGCAGCGGAGCTCCCTGGTTCATCAGATGATCCGACGCTGCAGCCGGCAGTACTGAAGTCGAAGGACTGGCCAGACAGGCCACTGCTGCCTGGGGTGAAGACCTGGTCTGGGCTGGAAAGGGTTTCTGGGGACTGGAGGCTCAGACTCTCTTGCTGTGAGGTACTTGTAGCCAGAACCAGTGTCAGCTGAGTCTGCTCTGAGCTGAGCTGCTGACGTACGGACCAAGCTTCAGCTTCACTGAAAGAGAAAAAGAAAAACGGGAAAACTGGAGTTAGGTTGGTTTTCTCAGCTGCATTTATTTTCTTAATCTCCAAACTAATGAGTGATTAGTGTTTTTTAAGGCTCTAAATACCTGATGATGTAGTTGTTGCTGCTGATGGGGATTTCTCCAGGCTGCAGCTGTAGAACCATGTAAAGCCAAACCCACGACTGGTCTTCAGCCTGCACACGCACCACCATTTCAGCTCTGCCCTCCCCTCCTTCTCTCACTGTTGAGCACAGAACCGGTTGGCATCAGTTTGTATGCTATTATTCATCATAGTGTGTCTCAATGTGTGGATGTGTCAGTGGGCACAATATGTGCTATTGTGTGGGCATGCACAGTTGTAACTGCTATGTGTGATCGGTGCACTTACATAGGCTGCGGTGTTGACTGGAGGCATGTGACAGATCCTGTGGATGGAGGAGGCTGTACCAGGAGCGAGAGCGTAAAGCTGTCACTTCAAAGCCGAGATAGGTGTTCACACTGCAGTGAGGAGAGAGTGTAGGAAGATAATGGTTCACCTCTTTGTTATCTCGTGAACGGGTGAATGTAACAGTCCACCTTAAATCCACAGGTGGAGGTCAGAATCTGCATGTCAACTCACCTGTCTTGTGCAGTCTGCAGTCTCATGTCCCGGCTGTGCTGGGAATGGAAGCAGGCCAGGAATAAATTGGCCTCAGCCAGAGGAGGGGTGGAGGTCGACTCTCTCTCTGCCCCCGGTCCAGAGCGGGTTGGGTGGGGCTCCAGGGGGGAGCAGAAACACACCCAGACGGGGTTGGTGGTCCAGTAGGATCCGGTGGGAGGCGAGGTGCAGGGCGGAGAGAGACAGCGAGCTCGGATCAGAACCAGCTTGTTCCCAGCACTTTGCCTCCGCACGGACTTGGAGGTGTTAAAACGGCAGCGGAAGAGACGGTCTGTAAGGGCGCAGATAAGAAGAGGTCCATTAGAAATCATAGCTTGACAGAGAGGAAATTTTGATGTGCGAGATAATGGGAAACATTCTTTGTCTTACCTATCTCCAGTGATGTCGAGCCTGACAAGTTGGTTCTCATGACAAAGTGGTCTGCGGCGTCGACGATATCATACACACTGTCACCCTGAGCCACAAGATCCACCTGAAAAAGACAAATACAAATAGAAAAGTTATTTGTGAAGCAGAATGTAAACGTGTCTTTACTAAAACACACTGTAGACTGTAGACCCACCATGGAGTGTCCGAGGTACTCGGAGACGCTGTCTGACAGGTACAGGAGCTTCCCTTCCCCGGTCAGCAGCATTAAAAAGCCCGGTAGCGCCTGCAGTAACTCCGACAGTTCGTGAAAAGACAGAAACTGCGCGCTCTCCTCAAGACTAGCAGCAGTTCCCGCTTCTAGAGACATGGTGGAAAGAAACGCCAAATATGTTAATAAACCCGAAGCTTGTAGGAATAAAGGCAACATATGTGATCCCCGTCGTGAGAAACATAGAAACCGCAATGTGTTTCAGCACCGCGGACAGAGATGCGCCTGGATTCACGGTGCTAAAGCATTTCAGTACCACGGACAGCGACATCTCAATTAAAACGTTTTTATGTCGATTTTTATGATTAAATAAAGACACAAATCTCTACAGCTTCTCCACAAATCTGATTCCCACCGAGACAATTATCTGCAGTGACGCTACAACACTGATTCCACTTGTTGATTCCAACACCGTGAGAGATTGCGGTGCGTCTATGCAGCAGTGCTACACGAGATTCATCAACAGGTCGAGGAAATTCATCCTTACCTTGAGTGAAAAAGACGGATTTCCTGGTGTACATGCAGGCAAGTGACATGATGTGCAGGTATGAGAGCCGCGCTTTATCTGCCTCAGATATGGGCAACAAGTCCTTCAGGTTCCGAATCTCGGCGTTGATCTGGTCCCGTCGAGCCTTGGATGCTCCTTTGGTTGAACGGTACATTGTGGCCAGTTGTTGCGGTGAAGTATCGAAATTTCTCCAGACGCGAGAGGGAGAGTTGTGAGCAGTGTTGTTTCTTGCCTCGGCTGTAGTGCCCCGTCTCCGAGATGTGTTAAGAGACAGGTTGTAAGAGTGAAAAAGCCTCTGGTGTGTGTTATTGGACTTTCATCTCAGCTGTTTCTTCCAGAGTAAGGTTTAAAAACCTTCTCTCCTGTTACCGTCTGCGATAGCTCCGCCACAGCGACCAGCTCAGATGCTGGCCGTCTGCTGGATGTCTGTCCCCCTCTCGGAGTGCAGGTGAATCGGGGGCTGTAGTAGCCGTCTCTCGCAGAGAAGTCCGGAACCCGTAAATCTGGTTGAGGGACTCTGCTCGCCAGTCACTTATATAGCCTGGGACTCCACCGGAGTAGGGGGGCTCCCAACGCACCAACACCGACGTAAAACGGAGGGAGGGGGGTATTTATGTCTCATATCAGAGTTAGCATTGGTGAATCTCTCCCCCTCCCTCGCCCGTGCCCTCTCCTTTCGGTGACTCTTCTTCGACGTCAGCTCTTCCCTCTACTCTGTGATGACGTAGGCCTGAAATCGGGAGCTCCGGCGACGCAAAAAGCCCGATTTGGACAAAACCGAGTAAGGGGCGGAGCAAGCGTAAAACGTAAACGGAGTCACCGGACTCCGGTGTATTGGAGGAGGGGGTGTACGGGGGGTGCGAAGACTGGGTTGCATACGAAAGAGGTTTGTGTGTTTGTATGTCTGGCACCTGAGGTAGGGTCCCCGTCACTGCCTGTTTGCACCGGACCTGTCAGTAAACACAGCAGGTGCTTGTTAGGTGCGACTCACCGATTCGATGTGGCCACATTTACTGAGGACATTTTAAACATGGGGGATTTGGGAGGATGATGCACTGCTCAGATAGGCTGCCGCAGAGCTGAGGCGGACATGGCTGCTGAAGCTGTGTCAGTATCTCTCCGTCTCTCCGGCGCCATTTATCCATGAAATTCATCTGATCAGAATTTACCGATGTCCTCCAATTAACTGGTCTGTTAGATGAGAACGATCATTTTTTCTTGTGTCTAGCAGCCAATATTTCGGAATTCGTGATGCACCTCTCTTAAAATGTTCCACAAATACACTGATCTGGATGATGTTTTACATGTATGTGCACAACAACACGCGGTCCCGTTTCACTTTTCATTAATCTTCTGATTCTGAAAAAAAAAAAATAATAAACAGAGCGAGTGTGAGTGGATTTGCTCTGGACGTTTTCATTGTTAGTCTTAGTGGAATATGAATGTTGACCATGACACAGAAAACGAGCACAGCTGCAGTGACCATCAAGACACAGTAGCCCGTATGACTCTCAGCCCCCAACGATTAGTCTTTAAAATAATTCCATCAAAATGTGTATTTATAGCCTCATCTTACTGTTAATAAAATGACGTCTACGTAGGCTATGACTCACGGTCGCTTTGTTCTCTGTATTTTACGAATTAGTTATGACGATCTTGTGAAGCTCAATGAAAATTAATTTTAATAAATCACACCCATTAATAATTAGAGGCGTGCGCCAAACGCAGTCATGATTGCGCAACATGTCGCTCGTCTCACGTGAAGTGAATCGCGCCGTTTCTAAAAATAGATCTCACCGGTGACCGACTCAAGGACTGCAGGCGCGCCCCCGTATCCAGCACAGATCGTCCTATTTATAGAGGGGAGACTTTACTCTTGGCCCCCTCTCTAAATAGATGTGCTTGACATGTGGACCACATCTGGATCTGTGCCGCTGTCCGCACATAACACACACATACACATACGCGCATTTCAACAGGACAAATTACGATCGGATTTCTCACTGTTATTATATCTTGAAGTATTTCACTTTGCTCAGCGTTTAACGGGGACGGGAGGGGTTTGGACAATGGCAAACACATTCCACTGAAACTGAATGAGAGAATGTTCTGGTACACTGTGTCTTCAGATTTGATTTTAAAGTGGCTCTGGGGAAATATACACTCAGCTGCTGGTGTATTTGGCACATTTACCTAAAACTAGTGCAGTGTAAAACAGCTTATCATCATAGTGTCATAACATTGAACAAAGGTGCTGATTGAACTTAATTTTAATGTTGGAAGCTGCAGTTTGTAGTATTTGTGCAGTCCATTCTCAAACAGTGCCGTTTCACAGTATTACTTCCTCCTACATCCTAAATGTATCACACAGTTTAATCTGGAAAAAAAACATCTATGGAGATTTACAGCATTATACTGCATTGCACGTGTATTTGTAAGGTTTTAGGAGTGAATCTTCCTGAAGGATTAAGACTCATCAGTCTTAATGCACTGATTTAAATATTGAATTGTTTCCATAGACTCATATTTTTAACATGCAGACAGCAGCCCATTGATGAATCATCCCACTTCTTTTTGGGGACCTTCACTTCTGTGTCTGATTTTCAAGCTGTATTTTCTTGCCCAGGTGCTTGTGGAGCTGCCTCTGTTTCTGCCCCTCTGTCTCACACTTCTTATGGTTTTCTCTTGGGTGGCTCAGCCGTCTCTGTTTCCTCCTGTGTGGCTATATTACAATCACTTGGTCCCTCTGTGGTAGTGACCTGTAGATAGCGGATTGTCACCCTGCACCAGTGTGATCCCTGCTCCTTGTTTTTTACTTTGTTTAACTCATAAGCCTAATGTATGTTAATGAGCGTTTTATATCCGAGCAGTGCCTGCCTCTCCAGTGTTGCTGTTAAAATAGAATATTTTCTGTTTGGGATGATAAAAACAACGTTGGAATAGTGGTAAACTGGCAACAGGCTCGTAACGTGGTTCTGGGAATGCAACCATTTTGGTTTGGCCTGGAATATCTTAATATCCAGGTAATAAATCAACACAACACAATGTAACCCTAATCCTGACCGTGAAATGTGTCTTCCTCTGTATGGAATATACTAACTTTTCTTTTAGTAAGTTCATACCTGTACCAGATTATTGATTTTAATGATTCTGCTTTCGCCCCTTATGAAACCCAGTGTATGAGCAGTGAATCACTGAAGAACATGCAACAACAATCCTCTGCTCCCCGAGTTGATAAACACTGTGAGCTCTTCAAGTAGACCACGGGTTTGAGAGTAAAGTGGTCCTTAATGACTGCTTGTTGTTTGAAGAGAGAACCCAGAGTCTGATCTGAATCTCATTTACACTGGTGACTAAACATACTCACTTTCTTGAAGATTTTCGCCCTTAAATATAAAAAAAGCAGCGTTGCCAGACTTTCTATGGGCAAAAATAGAGCATGTCTTTATGCAGGAGCTCCCAGAGCACAAACACTCAAAGTTGTTTGTTTTATTCCACCCAGCAGTCTCGTAGGTACTTAAGCTGTCCCGGTGTCCCACACACTCTGTTGTCTCAAGCGCTGCTGTTGCTGCAGTTGTCATGATAATCCCTGTCATTATGAAATGGGGTTGTGTTGGTATCATAGGTGGGTGGCACAGAGGAGCGTGGCTGTGGAGAGGCGGATGGGTGAAGAGCGAGGGGTCGGAGGGATGAGTGTCTCGTCTCCTTGACAGCAAATGGACTCAAATAAATCCAATTAGTGAACCGTCTTTGTGCCAGGAGCTCCTGCTCATCTCAATATTCAAGTGCGGGTTCATTTAGTCTCATAACCCTTCTGACTACAATCACTCAATCAGGGCATTCACTCTCTCATTTTCATAATTACTGATATACTTTTACTTGATAACTCCCTCGTTTTGTTACAAGTTCACTTGCTAATTCAATCATTCGTTCCCTCAGGCACAGTTGTACATCAGTTCTCAGGCCTACAGTGTATCTGGTCCTGGTGTTCTTTAAATGGCGGGACCTGCCTTTGGGTATTGTAATATTTTATTTATTTAGTGATGCCTCTCTTTCTCTGACAGATGGTGCCAATTAGCTCAGTCCACATGTGTCGTGCTGCAGGTATGTAGCTCCGGAAAGGAGGCAAAGAGAAAGACTGTAGTTAATGTTTCACTAGTCATTGATAGATGTAAAAAACTAAATTATAGCTTCAAGCTATATGTCAATATAACCTCAGTCATCACTTGCTTCACCTGATTTTTTAGTTTTTATATGCAGCAGAAACCCAGATCACCTTTGACACCGGTGGCCTTGCTTTGGCTTGTTTGTGGTTCACTCCACTCTTTCTGCTCAAACAGAATAACACTTTTCCTCGCTGGGGTTGTGTATTAATGGCTCACTCTGAACACAGTCTTTTATCTCCATGTTTGGCCTCCATCAGTTCCTGAGGGAAATATTTGCATTTTAGCTGCTCTAAGCTCCAATAGGTTCACCAGACAGTGACTGACTCTGACAATGGTCCAAGGAAGGAGCCGTGGTCGCATGGTTACAGGGTCATGGGCGGCCACCGATCATATTACTGATGGGTGTAGTTTACAGTACGTTTCAGGTTATTGATCAGCATCTGACCCACAACTGTGCAGTTACGATTCATTCTTGCATTGTGGACAGTGTTGTTTTCAACACAACAGGCAGCTGCTTTCAGTTATTTTCCCCATAACCCACTGAAAACACCACCTGCTCAGCACTAAATGCTAAACAGACACTAGCTGTGGAACATATTGGAGCATTTATTACTGAAAACCAAAAAACAAGCCGAAAGTGAACATCCCTCCATCACATGTACGTTAATCACAGTGAAAGTGTTGCAGATAGCTATTAAATACAAAATGAAAGATTTGTGAATTATTCATTCTTGACATAGGAGTGAAAAGTGAAAGACATTCTGCCAAATGATGCATTGTGCCTTTCAGAATAAAATAATGCGCTAGAAAATGTGGTTAAGCAAAAAAAGTCTAATATGCTTATTTTTGTATTTTCACTTTGCCTGCTATAAAAATCTGCTTTTTCGCATTCACTCGCTCACACGGTCACTCAACAGCCCCCTCATTCACTGACACTTACTCTCTGTCACTATGCTTCACACATCCAAACACACACACAAGCAGATGTACAAAGGGCAGGTCTATTTTAGCTTGTTGGACACACACACACACACTGATCTGCAGTCGCCAACAGGTGTGACTTTCACAGTTTCGGCCGTTGGCAGCAAGTGAAACTGTGGATGAGGGACGAGCAGCATGTTCCTCCACAACCTTAGTCATCACATCACAGGGAACAGAGAGGATAGATCATCACACTCTGCAGCCGTGACATTGTACTGTGTTGTGAGTTATCAAAGTTTATTTCATATAAGATGTCAACAATTTTCCTGATGGGACAAGAGAGTTATTTTTGACTGCTTCAGGAGATGAGGGGGTAAAAGAGATGCGGCAGGGCTCTGCTGCGTAGAAGCTACTTTGACAAGTGTGCTTCTCATGCCAGAGGTGAAACATACTTGTCCCTTTTCTTGCTTCTAATACCATCTTTTCTTTCTCTGTTTATTTTTACACCCAGAGAGTCAAGGTCTGTGCTCTGCTCCTTGAAAGGAAGGAGCTAATCTGTCGCCTAGCAACGCCTCCCACTCCTGCATCGAAGTGGGAGCGAGAGAGGGAGGATGCAGAGTAAAGAGGGGAGATGGAAGAGGAAAGATAGAAATTTAGGCGACACAGGGAGGTAGAGAGCTGACTGGGAACACGGGGAATGGGCTGGGGAGGCAAAAAATGGACGTCGCTGCTAAGATCACATACAGCTTACAAAGAACCATGACAAGCGTTTTTTATTTAACAATTAACTTAAAGGTAATGCTGAAACAATCGTTCCCTTGACCACTGTTTGCCTTTGAAATCGGTCCTCTGGGTACTTCAGGTACTCACCACAGTTCTTGTGTGGATTTAGGCTGTCTCTGTTGTTCCTTCTCGTAATCCCAGAATGACTCCACGATGTTGCTCTGTGGAGGCCAAACCATCTGTTGTGGGACTCCATGTTCTTGTTTTCACCAAAGTTTAGGCTCGTTGTCATGCTGAAGAATAAATATGGGTTGATTCGATGTGTCTGTGTGATGGATAAGAATCTCTCCAACACCAGAAGGACAGTATGTGTTTGGGACTCGGGATGATTCTTTCGTCAGGAGAATGTTTAGGTCTAGATCAATGGCTTACATTCAAAGAAAAATATACAAGACACCAGTTCAATTTAAAATAACAAGCAAAGATGAGAAGAATTAATAAATATATATCAGGATTACTTTCCGCTCTGCTTTTTTACTCGTCACGTAACCTCTCAGACGTCTCTTATGACTCTTTGTGTGGCTCCTACAGGCTGGGAAGCACTGATCTACAGGTGAGTCCTACTGACTGCGTCGTACATCAGGCTCCATCCTCTTCACTCTTCAGAACAGGCAAAAGTCTTTTGTTAGGGCCCTTAAAATGTTCACATAAGATGGAACAAGCTTTATAATGTGTAATAATCCCTCAGTTCACACACCAGCAACACCTAAGTTCTCTGTGTGTCAATCCGTCTGGTTTGAAACTTGACGGATGCATCGACTGACAGACGCAGCCTGCGAATATAAATCATACAAACACCCACACGCACAGCTCCACCCACACTCCTGCTCCTCACCTCCTGGCTTTATCTGTCACTCCCTGCCTCCTTCTCTGGGTTTGGCTTTGTGAGCCAGCAGCCTTGTACCTTTTCTCTCCACTTTTCAATATCCAGTTTATTTTTAGTAGCCAGGGCACAGAACAAGGGGCAGAAGTTTTTCACCAGTGCTCTTTAGTTGTGTTTGAGATCTGTCTCCTCAAGGTCCCTGGATTATACTTAGACTCACAGGAGAACATGGGGACAATAACTGAATAAAAAGCCTGAATAGTTCTATTGAACATGGAGGCTGCCACGAGAGGCTTTATTTTACTGTGTGAGAGTCAACGTGCCTGCTCAAGGATGAGAATAAAATAAGAAATGAATGAATAAATGAATAATGTTTTTAAGGTAACAACATACAAATCGTATGCCTTTTTATCTTAATTGGCATTAACACTAGCAAGTATATAATATTCATTTTTTGTAATAATAAATATTTAGTAGTTATTACTTTGTTTATTCCTAAAGGATTTTGTGCCCATTTGTCCTTCTGGGGTGGACAGATACTGTAATGTACTGTAACATACCAGCACAGCCATTGACTGTTTCTCCCCACAGTAAGTTGGTGCTGATGCGGGGTTGCCATGGTGACGTGATGTAGATGTGTTACATCATGAGAGACCTTCTCGCAGCAGATCTTTCATTGAGAGGCTCCCTCTTACCTTTTCTCTCTCTCTCTTTGTCTCTTTCTTTTTGATTAACTCTCATTTTCAGACAAAAGGTCAAACACTGATTAAAAATAAAAGCCCCCAGGTGTAACATATGGGTGGACTTTACATTTAGCGTTCGTTTTAATGTACATCATATGCTGAAGATAAGCAAATAGATCAAGGTGTTGTGTAACACCAGCAGAGAGTGGGTTGATGTGAGTGAGGGAGGAACAGATGTGCTGATGGCCTAATATATGTGCCATATTTTAACTTCTCTTAGCCTCTGTCCACTTTTTCCATCAACATCCTTGTTCAACATGTCACAAAACAGGAAAATGCATCCTCTCTGACCCGCCGTTTTAATAGCAATCACGTGGCTCCCCTCAAATACTCTATTATTTCATGTTGGCCTCCCTGTGTATGTGTCCCTGAATACTGTCCCTGCAATTCACTGATTCATTCATTGTGGTCTGATTCGTAAATGGATGGGGGTCAACTGCTTGTCACCTGTGGATTTTTCATTTCTTCCTACTGAAGCTGGTTTCTATCTATAGTTCTCCGAAAATACATTAGCACGCAAACAAGGCCTGTATGGTGTCACCAAGCTGGGAACATGTAACGAGTTATAGACGTTGTTACTGAAGTGGCTCGTTAATAAATCACTGAATTAGAAACACTTCTAAAAGAAGGTTTGGAAATAAATAACACACCCGGCTCCAGAAAACGCTGATGAAAATGGATGGATGGAAATAAATAACTGCCAAACTGCGATTAAGTGGCCTCTTAAAGTAGCATTTTATACTGAGAAACAAAACAGTTTATTGTGGTTTTACAGAAATCTTTAGCTTTTTTAGCTTTAAACTATGAGCAGGCAGGAAACTTACTTAAATACTTCTAATTTACTAAGTTTATTCAATGTTAAGCTACTCAAGCTATCTCTTCAAAGTTTGTGTACTTTTAATCACTATCGTAATCATTGCAGCTACTAAAGTCTGGGCTGACCGTACCTGCCAGGGAGCGTCAGCTTTTACATTTCTGTTCATTCATCGTGTCTGTCAAATGAAACTTGTATATAGCACCATCAAGCTGAGTAAAGATCAGTTACGTTCCACCAGGAAAATCCACTGTGAGCTGCTTTTCATCTGAATCCTAGAAAAATCCTCAGCAACTCGAGTCACAGGCCAAATATCTGTTTGTCTTCTCTGATTCACAAAATGCCTTCCCAGCATTCTGCTCCCTGACGCTCACATGCCTTTCAGTTTTTCATTTGTTATTTTTCTCAGGGCTGAATGTCTTTTCAGCATAGGTCCCTTTTGCTGTTATACACCCACACACCCATAGCAACACATTGTCGTTTCTTGGTAACCACATTTACGCAACGAGTAAAGAAAATGAAGGTAGAACAGGCATAGATAAGGTCTAGCTTAGAGCCTTATATAAATCCACCCAAGGCTCCTGTGAAAAACGAGGGTAATGGGGGGTGATGACTTTCCCAAAGTCTCAGCTCTCATGTAATCCACCATCTCATCTGAAGTTTAGTTTATTTGAATGACAACAATACATATGTTAGCGTTTGGGGACAGTTGTGTTTTAATGTGTCACATGTGTGTCACCCTGTCCGACACCTGCACATGTCCCTGTCGTATTTTTAATTACTCCGTTGATAATCACTGACATGTGACCCAGGATTCCGCACACTGCGAATCCCAGCACATAATTCCCACGAGGTTCACAGGAGATTACACTGACCTGAGGTAATGAACAGCCCCAGCAACTGAACCTGTAATTGCACCAGACCGATAAGCTAATTATTTCCTACAGCTAACAAGGATGAGGTCCTACTATTTACACGTGGAAGCGTCTGTGTGATATGTGCATGTCAAGTTCATGTTGAACGAGAAAATTCCTTATTTTATTAAATACTCTACAATGAGACCGCATTATATTTGGACATACTGTACATTCATTTGTTGATTCAAATGTTGGTTGTTCTCGCTGAAATATGCTCATTATATATGCTAAACATCAATGATGTTTTCCTTTAAGGAAGGCACCATTTATCTAAGCGCCGCTGGTTTGCACATACTTGCTATGTGTCTCACCACCATATGATGTTTTGCTTGTTATAAACTAAATATCACAACAGAAAGAATGGCTGCAATTTTGTAACTGAATCACCAAAGTATTAATAATTATTGTTGTATTTTTATACAGCGTTTTTAATGCATTTAATGATTGTAGTTATTTAAATGTTCAGGGATTAGGCTGTAGGTTGGTACTAAGCATCATGGAGGCGCCACCAAGAACTGGGAGCCTGTAATAGAGAAAATAACCAGCGATTTCATCCATAAGTATAATATTCAGTTATATGCGGTCCTATGCAAAATTGTCAAAAACCAAGCTACAATGAAAAAACACAGATTCTGACGTGACTATACTGAACTGATGCTTATATGAAACTCTTTGTGAAACTGGGTTTATTAAAGTAATGTGAATACAGACCTGGATCCATCATGACTGTTGTTTTGCCAGTCACGCCTGTGGTTGTTTATACTATTTCCATGTCATTGTCGTGTCCCTTTGATCGCCCTCTCTCCATACGTCTAAATATACAGTATGTAAATATCCAGAGAACCATTTCCTGCCTCACGCTCTCTCTAATTTACACACTTAAATCGCTCGGGCCTGTTTTTAATGTCCCACAGATTCCGTTGCCCGCTCTTTTCATTAATGAACTCATCTCAATGCTAGGGGAGAGTGGGTGGAGGGAAATTATACTTCACCTCGCACTTTCATTCACAAATATAATACCTACATTATGGTGTAGTGGAGAGGGGGCAATGAGAGCTGGCTGGATGGGGGAGATCAAACGGAAACAGATCGCTCCTGTCATGCCTCAGACTGGGGGACAGAACCAGGTTGTGTAACAGGAAATGTGTCCTCCGTCCTCCCTGTTTGGGTGTGGTTAGCATCTTAAAGTCACTGGTACAGTCTGTCCCGCAAGAGTCTTCATTTCTCCCCTTCTGCTCCCACAGCTTTGCCAGAAATGACATCATGATCAGGTAAAGGTGCCAAAGGATGAGGCCCCGACGCCCCTCTGTCCCCTTTGCCACCCCAAACCCGTCCCCATTTGTCTGTGTGGGCGTTGCCACTCGAACACATGCTCTCTGTGACTGTCCACACTGCGCCCACTTTGCCAACGCAGCACTCATTTAGCGTCTTGTTGTTTTGCATTCCTCTCTTTGTTGTGTTTTCCATCATTATGTTCTTCTTTCGTGTGGTTTTGCTTCATTGTTGCTTTTCTTCCGTTGCATTTACTTTGACACATTCTGGATCTCAGATCCTTTTACTTCTCTTTGTGGCCTTTTGTCATTGTTGTTTTACGCTCTGTGTTCTCTCTGTGGTTTTGTGCTTTTAACATTGTATGTTTGCCATCTCATTTTGTCAGAGATAGAGGATTCGTTTGATGCAAACGCTGTCACGTTATGGTTGTTTTGCATTGTTTTAGTCACTCAAAACTTTTTAGCCTTTTGTGTCTATTCTGTTATCATGTTGCATTTTTAGCTTTTTTGTGCTTCTTATTGTTTGGCATCTTCTGATTTTAAATCTTTTTGCACATCTTGTGGTCACTTTGTGATCCTGTAACATATTGTTGAATCACAGTCGCAGCTCGGGCCGTTGTCTGTTACGGCATCATGTCGTTTCAGACAGGTTCAGAATGTCAGCAGTACGTTGGACTTACACGTCCCACTGCTTTAACAGCATCCTCAGCCTCTGTCATCTTGGTTCTCCATCATCAACATGCCAAGCTGGGCAAAAGAACTACACCCCATATTTCAGAGTTTGGAAAGTATTAGTACATAGCAGTCACCTAATATTACATTTATTTTTTGAAATGTAGACAAAGGTTTTTCCTCCCACAGGTGCATGAGTTCATAGAAAACGGGAGAAAATGTAGGCTCACTCGTCAATTAGGTTATAAAACCAACATCTCTCCTCAGGTTGTTGCTATTTTTGGACTGCTGCTCAACCGGGAGCTGTGTCATCTGGTGCCCCCTGGTGGTTGAACAGCGCCTGGTCCGATTACATAAAACAGGCCTGCGTGTGTGAGTCATCACCCCCCAGTGTGGACAGATGGGAGGTGTGTGTGCGTGTGTGTTTGTGGGCGGAGCGAACAGCAGTGGACTGTGAAATAAGGGCTTTCCCCTGTCTTTCTGTACTTGTCTGCCTTTCTCCCTCTGTCTCTCTTTCGTAGCTGTTTTTGTGGGTCAGGAGGATCTGTTTGCACAAGTGAAGAGCTGTGACAGTCCAACGTAGCAATATAACTAAGGGAGGAGCACAACTCCAGGCTTTTTCATTTAAACTACAGCCGGCTGCTCGTTCCTTCCCTGGCGTCAGGAGGTTTTAATCTGCCTTATAATATGATCCTTTGTGGTTAAGATGAGAGGCTCATAATGGAGCAGCGATGTCATTTATATTTTGTTTTCGCCATGAGATGTCAGGCTGCATCGGCGCGTCTTTAAGCAGTGTTAACCTGTGGTGCTGTAAACAGGAGTGATTATATGTACTTTGGTGGATCGTGCTGTGAGTGCGTGGGTGCAGGTAAAGATGGGGGTGGTTCTGGTGTGCAGGAACACGCCGTTCTCCTCAGCGCTGTGGGCCCAAGTACATAAAACAGCAGTAAGTGAGACGATGACCCTGGTGAACCTAGCACTTATTTTTATTTATGGTTTAGATCCTGACATAACTAGAGACTGTTTGTCAGATTAATGAAGACTGTTTAGCTGCCTTTTAAGCCACATGGATTTTGACTGGTGTATAAGCAGATAGAGATCACATCCGGTATTTGGCTCCTAAGGACGCTGTCAGCATGGCTCAGGCCGCCTCATCCCCTGCATGGAAGACATTCCTCTAAAATTGTGGTGGGGAACCAGATGTGCCTTCCCCAAAACAAATCCTCATCTTTGATCTAATATCCCAAAAATGCCGGTTAATAACACTTGTGATTAAACATGACTGGTGTTTTTGTGGTTTGATTTTAGTGCAGTGCTCTTTGCTTTAATGTGGTTCAACATGCGGTAACAGGCTCGTTACTGCCCCCTGAGGCAGGAGACACTCATCCGTTGGATCGAGCCAGCAGGGAAAGTATTTTATGCCTAAAAACAAACATTGGGAAGTTGCACCACAAGATTTAATTTTAAATAGAAAAACAATATTTATGGCTTTACAAGAGAAAATACAAGTTGTTGTTAGCTTAATTATTAAAGATCTTCATCCAAACATACAGTGTGGATGTTGTTGTAAAATAAATAGTAGCTAATTCATTCATTCATGTACTGAGAAACAATCACAATAAACACACAGGAACCGTGAAATTGTAATGAGTTGCACTATGACGCTGATGTCAAGGCATGTTGTTTTATTTAGCTTCAGTCCTGTAGACAAAAAAATATAAAAGTACAACACAATCAGCAATGTGACAATCCTACAAACGAGCTCAAACATAATAATGAACAGCGGAGAGCGATGGAGGAGCATGGATGCTGAGGTCTGATGTGAGTGGTTACTGAATCACGTCTGAAACAGGAAACACGGCTGACAAGAATAAAGTGACAAATAGAGCGGAACTGAAGATAAGGATGGAAACTGATGGAAACAAATTAATCTAGTGACGCTGGGCATGAATCACTGCACTTGAAGGCAGACAGAAAACATGTCACACGGATTTGTTGTCATCAGAAGCAAATACGAAGAAGAAAAATCCCTTTAAAACCATTAAAGCGATGCTGTCAGATTGGTGTAATGTAAAAAATAGCATGATTCCCTTGCAACAACAGACCAGTCAGACTACTTTGACTGGAGTAACTATTTTAATGTGAGACATTTCTGCTACATTGTCTTTATGAGAATTCATACACGGTGGGACAGGAATGTGTACAGAAAGCATCACAGTGACTGGTTGAACAGCATCCGCTCCTTACGCCTTTGTTTTGCATCTGTGCCCCCTCCCTCCTCTTCTTTCTGTACTTCTTCTCTAAAAGGTGTATGGGCCCACGTAGATGGAGAGCCTGAGGGCGGAGCTGCCCTGGTAGCTGAGCAGGGGGTTGATGGACACCATCTCCAGGTCCAGCGTGTACTCTCTGGGCCCTGACACAGCACGGGCCAGCACCAGCATGGCACTGATATTATTGATTTGCTGCAGAAGACAAAAGAACATTGAAAGGTTCATCGAATCAGAGCCCAGTGCTCATAAAGATTGAACACAGCTTAAAGTGTGGATTCTCTAAGTGGTTTGGGAGGTGAATATTTATTCAACACCCCCTGTTCTCTCTCTCTCAACGGTATCAAGTTGATATGCAAAGTACAATAACAAACAAAGTGGTTTCTTTGTCTGGGACGGTTGGCTGTATGAAAGCAAGCGCCTTCTCTGTTTAGTGCAACACAGTTCAGCACCCACCACAAACTGCAGCCTGCAAAATGAGCATGAAGCTGAATTACCATCTCTCTAAAAACAGCTTACAGCAGGACTGACGTTTGGCTGCAGAGTTTATAATTGTACACAGAACAACTTCAGTTACTGTTTTAGTTTGGAAAAATAAACCATCACTCTGCCACATGGACTTTAAAGCATTTAAAAAAGAATTAGATCACGACTGAGGCCTTTCTATGAAGTTTAATTGCATTTCTTGTGTAAACTAAAAGATAAAAAAGAAGATTTAAATAAAGAAAGAACAGTCTGACCAACCTTTTCTGTTTGCCTCTAGGTACTCTGTGGTTTTAAGAACAAATTTTTGAGTTTGTGCCCAATCAAATTGCAACAGCGGTTTTAGTTTTCCAACATTAACTTGGCAAACATGTATGGTAGTAAAAGAGAAAGCATGACAGCTGCATGACACATAACCACTTCATGTAGAGTCAGCGCTCGACTGATTCACTACACTCATCAAATAAAAACACTGAAATGCTCAAATATGCATCGATTAAAGGTCTAGTAAGGCTTTAGTTGAGAAAAACACTGAACCAACACTATAGGGATGTTTTTAATCGCACAAATTAATAGAATAAACTGACAAGATGCAAAAGTTGTTACTGTTATTTGGTGATACTTCATGATCATCTTAATTTACAGTTAACAAGCGACTATTTAATCTACGTGTGATGAGGATGTTTGCACCGACTGCGGACCAGCGCACCGTGTCCGTCTCTCTGCTCTGTGTCAGTACTCACCCTAATGTAGAAGTCTCCGTTGTCATCGCCGGAGCGGATGCGGAATGTGTTGTAGGCCCCCGGGGAGACACTGGTGGCCTGAATCTGGAAGATGTCGGAGGGGGCGGAGC
Organism: Macropodus opercularis; assembly: GCA_030770545.1. Taxonomy (NCBI): domain Eukaryota; kingdom Metazoa; phylum Chordata; class Actinopteri; order Anabantiformes; family Osphronemidae; genus Macropodus; species Macropodus opercularis. Next base: position 7,350,654 of record CM061098.1, read on the forward strand.
GCTCAGAGGTGATGCTCATGTAGCGGTGGACGATGGAGAAAGGCAGATCTCGACAGGCCGGTTTGCTGACAGGACACACACAACGGCTGTACGTACACACAGGAGAGCGTAGAGAGAGCACTTTGAGAAAAATGCACAGAGAGAATGGGTACAGACAAATAACACAGCCCTCCCTCGCAGGCGTAAAACATCCAGACTGAAAGACTCTTATTCTCTTTCTCGTTTCTATTAACGGTGTATATTTGTTCTTTTGCGTGCTTCGTGGATCCTTTTCATGAATTTAGCTGTTCACCTCCGACTCAGGTTCGGGCTCATTAAGACCTTTGCCTCATGGATGGTGTGTCAATAATTGTGAATGCAAACATATACAGTAGTTCATAAATCAGCCAGCAGGGGGAGTAATATGACTAAGCAGAACGCTTAAAAGCTAAACAAATATTGAACAGTAGCCATTTTTCCCTCATGTTTTTCTAAAACACATTTTATACTACCGAGTCATGTGGGACACGTTAATAATGACCCACACCTGTTACCAATCCAACACTTGTTCACAACTTTAATAGTTTTCTTATTGCACTGGAACATGTTCAGAAGAAAAGGTTGCAAAGTTGGACTCATATGTGGAAAAAGTAATTGTGGTGCAGCTTCGGCCTTACTCAACACAGGGGTTGATTATACTCTGAGCTGATGGCCAGCACATATTTGACTAATTGGGACAAGGTGTGTGTTTGTGTAGACAAGCTTTCATGAGGTGTCACTCACTTCTCAGACATTCGTACATAAGGGTCTTGGCACTGGTTTGTGTCCACACACTGGTATCGCCCGTGGATGTTCACACAGGTCTGCGACTCTGTGCACTGATGTTCACCTGTTTCACATTCGTTTATATCTGCAGAGGGAACACAGCTCGTGATGTTGAGTCGACCCAGAGCAGGACAGGATGCCAGTGTACAAGAAGACGGTGAAAGGTGTTAGCGTGGGGAGGAAGTGGAGGCGGATGTGCTCACCCTGGCATAGCCTGGTGCCGAGAAGCTGGTATCCTTCTGGGCACACGCAGGAGAACTTCCCCGGCTCGTTGACACATTGGTACTGGCACAGGTACCTGGAGTAGCTGCACTCGTCGATGTCTGCCAAGTTACATGTACAGGCTTTACTAACTGTCCGCTATTACAGTTAAAAGGGAAAACAAAGCGCTGGTCTTACCATTACAAGCAAAGCCATCAGAACCCAGCTCATAGCCCTGCTCGCAGCGACACAGGAAGGTGCCGTATGTGTTGTAGCACCGCTGGGAGCAGGGGGCACCCATGTCACATTCATTCACATCTGACAGGAGGACGAGGACCAAGGCCAAAAGGATGAAAGTGAGACACATTTTCTCAATTAGCTTTTTCCTATCAGTGATGCGAGCCAACATGAACACACAGCTGGAACACAATCCTCCAAAGTTCAAATAGTTTGAGTCTATTCATAAAATGTTTCTGTCCATGTGAGTCGTTGGATGCAGTCACGCAGTGTTTGTCTGTGCACCTGTTAGAGTTTAGCAACAGTTTAATTTGACTCAATATGTGATGATGTTGAAGATTTGTTTGCCTAATGAATCAAATCTGATTAAACTACTCAATCCTGTTAAAGCACATTAGACTTTGTGGGTGTTAAAGCCTTAATCCCAACTTGAACCATTGCAGATTTACTCATTAATATGGTCTGAGTCGCGACAGCTCTTCCATGGGAAGGTTTGCTATACATTCAGCTATTCTGCTTTATCTTACCTGATTATTTCCATTTGCTATATACACATACTCAAGGTATAAATATGTTTAGGTTTGAAGTTGTTTAGTTGGTTTATTCTGTCCAACAGACAGTGAACTTCAGATTATCAAGGTACTTGTAGTGGAGCGGTTTTGTCTACATTGCAGCAACTTTTACTTGTGTAAATGTTGTTTAATGATGTTTTACACTTCACGTTGTTGTCACTCACCAATACAGGATCGGTTGTTTCCTGCCAGCTGGAAACCAGGTTCACACTGACAAGAGAAGGAGCCGGGAACGTTCACACAGCGATGTTGGCAGTACCTGTACCTGCACTCATCAATGTCTGAGAGAAGGTCAGATGAGGTCAGTACAGAGGTCATCTGAGACACCGCTAACTGCCAAATTAAACGGCTTTAGCTCCGCTAGATAAAGGTTAAATATGAATAATCTCACCAATGCACTCTGTGCCAACCTTGCGGTAACCATCCGGACACTGACAGGTGAAGGCTCCCAGCGTGTTGATACACTGCTGGCTGGGCTGACAGTCATGTTCGTCCCGCTCACACTCATTGACATCTGTGTTTGTGGGCGAAGCGAAACAAAGGCACACGTGTCAAAGCTGCATTCGCTGTGAGTAAACTCGGCCTCGTTCGGGGCGGCCGACAGATACTGTGTGGCTGTTGGAGGGCAGATGGCGTCGACTCCGTTCCCCTCGTTTGCACCCGACAGCTGAGAAAATCACATCATGTTGAATCATGTGCTGTCTCATGCCGGCCAGATGAACACCTCGCTGTCCTCCAGCACAAGTAGGCTTCTCGCTGCAGTTCTTAAAGCACAGCAGCTGTCCTCGTGTGAAATCTCCCAAATTCCTACACTGTCTGTCTGCCCCCCGTGGACTCGTACTCACTCACACCCACACAGTTTGCACCAACATGCTGCCTGCTCCTAACACCTGCTACGGCCACCTGTCCCTCACAATCTGTGGCCGATGACAATAACTTTACACAAACACACACATGCAAACATGGGTACCTCTACCTCCAGCCCCCAGATCTACAAACCAGACACACCGACACAGCTGTCCCCTTGCGGCTCATAGCCCAGCGGGCAGGGGTTAAAGGTCTCAGTGGGTGGGATGACGGGCTCCGAAGCTGGGATGACTGACGCAGAGCGAGGCAGGCACAAGTAGCCTCCGTAGTGGTTGAAGCACTTCATTTCCCCTTTGCAGGCATCTGGAATAGTCTCGCACTCATTTATGTCTGATGGGAGATGAAGAGAGAGAGAGATTTAATTAGAGCGTCTGAAGTATCAAACAGACAGGACGGGACTTGGACAGAGAGAACCAATCAAAGCTGTTACTGTGCACGTTGAGGCAGAGAGAGGTACCTTTGCAGTGCTCAATCTGAGGGTCCCAGTGATACCCATCTGTGCATTCCTGCAAAAAACACAGAAAAGGAGAGAGTGAGAAATTGATGGAAAGAAAGACATGAGGCATTTATCTGAGCCAAGTAGTTGCATAAGAGCTTCATAATAAATACTACAGAAGTGGGGCATGAAAAAAAGGATAGAAAAACTTGTTTCCTCTGTATTCATGTTGGAAAACTGGAGCAAAAAGATAGCATGACATTTTAAACTACGCTTAAGCCAACAATTCCTCACAAGAAATGACTTTCAAGCTGCTGCCTTTAACATTCTCAAAAGAATATATTTACTGGAGACTAAAATTAGGCCTAAAGAAACGTCAGTAAAATTCAAATCACAACCGCTGTGAAATGTGAAAGAGGAGGCCGTGAAAAAAGGAAGGTAGAGACAGAAAAGATAGAGAAAAGCAGATTTTGGGTCAACAAATGGCAGGAAGGGGACATTCCCCCCTGACAGATGTGATATACATTAAAAGAGAAGATGTAAAGAAAAATAAATCAGCATGTGAAAAAGACGAGGAGTAGGGAGAGCTATTCACCCATCCTTACCGTGTAGGTGTCACTTTCTGTGAGTGGCTGTGAAATAGCACTGCGGAGGAGCACAGACACACATATGCACACGCACAGGTTGGACACACAAACACCCTGCATACTAATGCACTAATTGGTGGGAGACGGGGCAGGAACGCACGTACAACATGCACACAAACACGGCTATCAGACAGGTAGCAGTGCCTTGGAGTCGGGCAGCCAAGAGGTTGTATCTGTATTTCAGAAAAACACAGGAAGAGAAAACATTAAAAACGTGGAAATCACAAATAGCTCGATTCAGTTTCAAACCACAGTGGTGCTACAAGTTGTTCCCACAGCTGAAATGGATAAATCAACTTGAATTTAAAAAAAAAAAAAAAGCTGGAGCCAAGTTCTAGCCAACGAGAGTGCAAACAGTTAGATTCTGCCACTTCACCAAACAGTCCCCCGTTGAACGCGCTGGGAATAAATGTAGTGAACAGTCTGCCAGGTGAAAACATTAACGCTGTGACGTAACATCCTTCTGCTGAGAATAACAAAGTCAACATCACACACATACTTTCATATTAGCTGCTCACAGAAAGGCCTCTGTGTCTGCGGAGCGGCGCACTACAACGCGCTGGAATGACAGTCGTGCTGAGCGCTGCCTCCAGAGGCTCGGCTTGCTGTGTGTCAGAGACACTTTGGTGGCGACAAATCAATCCTGGCTGGAGCTCGAATATTTCAACCTCTCCAGCTTTGTTGCTCGAGTTTCTGAGACAAAGTTCATTTGCTCCGCGGCAGGTGATACTGTTCTCTGAATATGCTCTGTTGTGTCCTGCTGAGGTAGGAGGACTACCTACTACTAAAGGTTCCTGTTCTTTACTGGAGCGTTTCTGCTTTAGGCACATTATAGCTGTTCTCACAGAAAATGTTCTATGAACATGCCTTTTAGAAATATGAAGTGTATTTTTTCTAAATGAACTTTTAAATGCACACTTTGTGCTCGTAATATTTTCACATCATAATGTCTATATTTTTAACTAAAGATCTGAGTATTTCTTCCCCCACTGGTCATTACACAATGAAATAGTGTGGTTTAATTTAGAGGGCGTTTTTTGAATTATGTGGGTTTGTTTGCGTTACGAGTTTTCTGAAGGACTGGCTTTCCTCCCAGCAGAGCAACACAACCATCCCTCAGTTAATATTCTTGGAGAGAAGCTATAAGTGTTTAAGTTCACTATAACATAAACAAATCACCTATTCCAGCTCAGCCAGACCAAAAATAGTAGAAAAAACAAGCCAATTGAAGGAATAAAAACCTTCTCAGCAAGTCCCGTCTATAATGTCAGGGAGTTAAATACATGACAGGAAAGTTATAATCACTGTGTGTCTACGTGCACAGACACACGCTTGAGTATAAAATCCACAGGCCACATCTACAGGCAGTGCTTATTGTTGTATTTCACACTGAGACAAACAGAAGCCCACAGGGTGACATGGACACCCACAAATACTCACTGAATGACATCACAGGCCTTTTGTGACCCTCACGCGGTTAAACGCTGCAAACGCGCCTTCACCCCGTGAGCATAGACAGCAACACATTCCACCATGCAATCAGACAGCCGCAGTACGTGACCTCTCCGAATCGGCCCACTGGCCACTCACGGCCTGCAGCACCGAGGCCAAAACCACCCAATATAAAGCTGACCATCGGCCCTCGGTCCAGTCACTCACTGGCTACTGAGTGTGGGCAGCAGGGATGCATGGGTGTTGCCCTGCTGCCACTGGCGATCCAGGAGCGGTGGACCTCTGGAATGCCCGTGGCAAGGATGTGGGCGCGGGTTTGCTGGGATGCCCTGCCACAGCAGTGGTTCCCAGGGTATCAGGTTCTGGGAAACCCCCCATGGTTCACAAGAGGGGACAACTGCTATCAAAAGTCCAACCTCTGCTCACTGTGACTGAGGATGTGGCTCCGGTGCAGGAGGTCATGCTCTGGGTTTGGACTACAGCTGACCCAGAGAAACACAGAGACCTCAACACACGACTGCTCTGACACCTGTTAAATCATATTTATAATCAACTGAATAAATCATTCTTATTATTACTAAAACTTTAATAAAACATTTTATTTTATAAAATTTTAATAAAACTGTAATTCAGATGTTGACTAGTTGTGATGCATGTTTAGACTTTACCAATAACAGATCAATCAACATTTTTTTGTTGTACCAGATGCAGCTGAAACTTAAAAAAAGCATCTGCTGTGTACTTAATTTACTTCACTTCTCATGACAAAACAACTACAATCTATTAGAAATACCATTAGGGCTTCCCTTAGCCTGGGAAACAGCCTGATGACCCATTTTAAAATTCACAGTCAGCACAATTTAACAAGCAAAATATCAGGCGGCTTATAAAAGTGACCACATGGGGACCAGGAAAAACGCACAGTTGGACCCCACACACACACACACACAGAGTTTAAACTGCAGGATGGCCGTGTGCTGTTGTGTGTACATAACTAGCTTGGTGCTGTTGGGCTTGGCCGTGCGTGCGGCGGCCTGAGAACGTGGTGGCTCGACACGCTCCAGCTGTGCTCTGTTACCATTGTGGCGATGAACCAGAGCTGCTGACTTCCAGCATGAAGAGTGTAACAGGGCCGTGATGTATTCGTATATACACACAGTGTGGCACAGATGATAGGTTGCTTTCATGGGCACTGCACTCCTCACCGTTGCCTTTACAACCTAACTCAAATCATTATATTCACAGTGGAGCTGTCACGCGTTGGCTGTCAGGTGTGTATAGCACAAGCAGTGATAATTGTCAGTAATAGAAACACACGGGATGCTCTGCCTGTAGTGTTTCTAGAGGGAGCTGTGCGTTTCATGCTGCCACCAGTCCATCAATCAGGGACAACTACAGACAACCAATCTGCTTGTAGCTTTGTCCAAATGTCTAACACAACTGCGATTGTAAATGTTGAACAAGAGGGGCGAATTGGAGGAGTTTTGCAATGTGCTGTACAACTGCACATGCCCGGTGACTCACTGCCTCTCTTCCTGTCAACCCCCCCATTAGTCTCTGAAACACCAAGCCAAGAAGCAAACTACACAGACTGTGGGCCACGTTATCTCAGCTCTCGTGAGGACCCAAGTGCAGCTGGGAGAGCGGAGCAACTGTAAAGGCTTTGACCTGTGCTGTAAAAGTGGGTAGAAACACATCTCGGCTCCATTACTCCCCTCCAAGACTCTGACAAAGCTGATAGGTCTTCTAGCAGTTCTCTGTTTCAAACATGTCTCTTTTTATGTGTTGTATGTATAAGACACTAAATACTTACAAATGAAGCTGCTCTGGTGGGTCTTCTGCGTCTCGGTCTCCCTCTGACCAGTCCGTCCTTCTGGTCGCAGTCGTCCCAGCTGAGTTGGCGTCCAGAAGTGATCCCTTAAACTCCTGCCTGTATGACCCTGAGAGAGAGAGTGGGGAGCCCGACAGCTGGAGCAGCTGAACACATGCAAAGGGAGGGAGAGAGAAAGCGAGACTGAGGAGGAGAGAGAGGGAGGAGAGAGCGACCGCCACCCCCCACCCCCCCGTGGCCCCCTGCACTGCCATCCTCCACTCTGTTAACCCCCTCTCCCTGACCCCCCAGGATGCAAATTCCTGGTCTGCGGCCCAAATACCGAGATTCCAAATCTGTCCAAATCGCAAGTGGAACAACAACTCACAGATTCACACACATTCCCCCCCCTCCATTTTCTTACCCAATGCCCCCGCTTACTGGTCCCACAACACACCTGGTTTCATTTAAACTAAACCCCCCGCAAAAGCCCCGCGGCCTCCTACTCTTTCCTCGCTCCTCTTTCCCCCATTTACCCCATCTATCTACACTTTCCTCCTCCATCTTGTCCTCTTTTTTTTCTTCCATAATGCAGCTAAAACACTTTCTCTCGTCCAATCTGACATGCAGGATATTTATAGTCGGAGAGAGAGAAGTTAATGGAATGTGGACAAAAATTAGAGACTGGAGAAGAAACAGTGTGGAGACCTAGTCGGAAAATGTGTCTGCTTCTTCCACAGGATAGACTTTTGGGATAAAAAGCTGAAAATAAACTACTATTATTATATTAAACTAGCTGTCTTTCTCCGTTTTGTACATGACTAATTCATTAGTGAGCTTGAAATTATTTCCAGCGATAGTTTTTCTCGCAAAAGTTGACGTCTGTTATGTTGCAAACTGGTTAAGATGTTGCTTAACCACGATGAGCCTCTAAACGTCTGATTCACCCTTAAAAGTCAAAGTTTCACTCCCCCTCAAAGCAAAAGCCACAATTAAATTTGCAACCATCACATTAGGGTTACTACAGGCTTCAGTCCAACATAGTCAAAGAAATGGAGCAGCTATTATAAAATTATTGCCCACATTTACATTTACAACCAAATATTTGTTCATAGACGCAGTAGTATTTATATTTTATGAAGTGCAGTGCAGTTACTGTATGTTTATCCTACTTTTTTTACGCAAACCTTTGGTGTTTGGGTTTTTAAATCTTTAGCCAGCGATTGTTTATCTGGCCTGTGTTCCTGGGTGGTGGCAGAGATGACAGCTGTTATTACGGGGGAGGTTGTTAAAAATCACACTGACAAACCCCCTAGCAGGACCAACTGTGTCCCTTGGTCGGTCGCGTATTCCCATGACCACACACACGTGCAAAGAACTGACAGAGGTCATTAAAACCTCACACTCTTCTAGAGTCTCTACTGTATTTTTAGTGCAGCCTGTTGATGCTTCACTTATCAAATCAGTTATCTTTACCGGTCACTGTCACTATAGAATCGGATGCCTTTACAGAGATTAAAAAAATAAAACAGAATAACATTTTGTTGTAAATATGTTAATTTTATTTACAGACCAAATTTACAGACACTAGCTGGTGAACTGGAGGAATATATAACACACGGCCAGGGGGCAGAAATCAATGTCATAGAGAGAAAGCAAAAGCCGTAGGACTAAGATAACGACTTCAGCAGAAGGAACAGAGCAAAGAGAGGGACAAGCCACGAGGAAATGGCTTCAGTCATGATACATTTTGAAGATACAGCTTTTGATGACACCCATGTATCTGTCCCACACGACCTGATGTCTGAGGGGCAAAGAAACAGAGACAGAAGGAGAGTAAACCATAAGTAAATGGAGCAAAGAGACATTCCAGGTCTCCTGACAAACTGTAATTGTGAAATCTGAGTGCAGAAAATAAATGAGGCAATCTCTGCCGGCACAGTGTAATGAGGGGGGTCTATGTTTCTTTTCATGAATATCTCTTTGTTTAGTGTGTAGCGGTGCAGGGCTGTGTAAAGCTTTAACTACATTCCTAAATGTTTGCATGAGAAACAAGGTAACTACAGTTTAAGAACTGAGGGGAAAGATAGGGTGACACCCACTGGTAGACCAGGGACGTCCATATCACAGAGGACACATGCAACATAATTGCATATTTGTCTACTGTATTATTGTTCAGTTTTCCCAAAGCTCTCAATAGAATCATAAATGTATTTTTAGCTTTAGCTGTTAAGTTGGGATTTGAACACTGGCAGGGTTGGTGCACACGCTGTCTGACAGGTTTTATAGAAAAAAAAGCACAGTAACTCACTTGAATGTGTCAAGTATATGTGCAGAGTTGGTGTAGTGGGTAAGGTAGAGTCTCATGTCCGCAGCTGTCCATCGGTCTGAGCGGCACGGCTCAATAAACTGAGGGAGCAAAGGAGGGGAGTAGACATTACATCACACCATCTCAAAGGCAGACTTAAAAGCTGGCACATGCTTCAGGAAATGTGGGCTGGATGGTCTGTATTTGCGTGCAACACTTTGATTTTGAAAAAGCACAAACCTTCTCCACAAGATCAATGAAGAAATCTCTGACATCTTTCGTGTTGGTTAACTTTGCAGCGATGTTAACAAGGCCTCTCGAAAGATTCTACAAAACACACATTCATATAAAATGTAAGAAAATGTAGTTATGCATCCTCTTCTCATTGGCATCACATTTTGCTGCAGCAGTTAGCAAATGATAAGCCGTTTTTTTCTCACCTTGAAATTGGCCTCCATCTCAGTAAAAGCTTTCGTCTTTCCTCTGAGAGCTGTACAGACCAGACTGAACAGGAAAAGCAGAAATAAATTACATAAACTGCATTAAAGGCCAATAATGGCAGTTTTCTCTGTGTTACCTTTTGTGTTGATCCAGCAGATCTTTATCTGCAATTAAAATCTTCAGTTCCTTCAGCTCCTGTAAAAACTCTTTATCAAGATCAACGTCCATATCTTCCACCTGGTTATCTACAAAAGAAACTCAAGTCAGACTCTGTCAAACATGCTAAGATGTTTTTCTTCTCTCTATTATCAACAACAAAAACAAGATATTCTTTTTCTTATATGAAATTGTGTTGTTTTTTTTTGCAGAGATTCAGGTTTGGTAACAAGTCAATCAACATTTCACTTTGCTAGCTGGTGAATCTTTAAAATTGAAATGTCATCCAGTGCAACCTGAAGGACCTCTGGTGGTCAGTGGGCCTCACTGACAGGGACACTGCTCGTAAGGCTTCAAACTATAACCAACACAGACAGAATATCTTTTGTTCTCAGTTGAGACACTTAATGGAGTCCGTTGGTGGTTTGAAATGTTTGTTTTTCTTGCATTTACCACTGACGTTTTATCGCTATGTAACTCTCAAATTATGACCGTTTAGTCTGACTGATGGGTTACATAACTGATGTAATGTAATTTATTCACATTGCCTAACTCTTGTTTTCTGAGTGAAACTGCCAAAAGAAACAACAGTAATCACTCACCAACGGCCCCAACGGTCCAGTTGTTGATAAGCTGCCCAGCACAGAAAGCAAAATCCTGGAAAGTCAGATACTGTAGCTTTCTTTTCCCTGTCTCGAAGCGATTGTTGGCAAAGAAAACAATGGCGGCATAATCCCTGAAATAAGCAAAAGAGACATTAAAGTAGATAACAAAACAGACTAACTATCAGACTTTGCTCTGGTTTGTATACGGGCAACAAACCTTCTTTTCCCATTTTGTCAGACATAGTAAATTTTATGTTATTAAACACATAAAGTGAAAGATTGTGAAGCAATAGCAGTGGCTTATAAAAAGAAACCTAAGGCAGAAAACCTTCCACCCAGTTCTTTTACTACCTTGCAAGCTTGTCAGACAGAAGAAAATGCTGACGAATGTTCTCCACCAGGGGTCCCTTCAGCTCTTCCACGACTTTGAAAACACGTTTGAAGTTGTCAAACTAAGAACAAAACACATGATGTAAGACATTAACAAAAATTATAACATGACTGTCTTGAGATTTACATAGCTTTTTACTCTTATAACAACTACTGAACTGGATACTTTGCTTCAAAATTTAGAATGAAGAAGCTTGTTGAACCACTGAAACCTGCTACTTATAAATGTTTCAGCGCTCCTTAGCGAGCCTGTTTATTATTATTATTAAGCCACTGCTAATTCTACACTGACACGAGCTGTCATGGTGGTGCTGAGGATGCACGTTACCTGCCGTCTGCAGCTTTTCAATGTCACACTAGTCTTGGCACTAATATCGTCCAAGTCTTTTTTGGTTCCTTTTGAAAGCTTCTTTCCCAGCACTTCGCGGACAAAAGCATCATCGAAAGCATAGTATCTAAACACAAGCAATAGAAGAAGCTTAAAGAAGAAAATTCCTGATAAATATGTACATGTTCAGAAAAGTCTGCCAATGCTTCAAATTAAATGAGGCATCGGATGCACATAAATGAATCAAAAAACGAAAATGCCATCACTGCACCTCTCTATGAGCATGGCTTGTCGATGGGGTGGGATCTGGAACAGCAGCTGGTTAGCCAGTTTGGCTGGACTGTGCAGAAGACGCTCACACATCTGGAAAGTCCTGTACTGGTCCATGGTGTCACTCTGCAGAACATCAGCACTTGCCTCACACTCATCCAGCACTCCTCCCTCCATTCGGACCCTCACAGCATCATTCACTGTTTGCAAAAGCAGACAGGCATAACATATATATACGGATGTGGAGATACTACAGACAAAGAAAAACATTCACTGTTCCCTAATCCATGTATAAGTGAGTGAGTTTAATATGAAAATGTTGTGTACAGAAATCTGAGGTGGCCCAGCCAGAGTTGATTGGTTCCAGGGACTGATGAACCCTGTTTGTGTCACCTTAGCAAAGACCTCCTTATTAAAAACATAACTGATGATGTGCACCAGTACATCCAAGGGATGTATCTTGCATATGTTAAACACAGCAAACGAAAATGAAAGGTTGAGGGCAGAAATATTTAGAGCATTATCTCAAAATCTTTAAGTAATTGACATTCAGCTGGACTGAGCTCGGGGTTTACAACAGATCAATATAGAATTGGTCTAAATAACAACGTATGCAGCAGCATTTCCTGTATGATCACCTTATGATCCATTAGTACTTTCTTGCAACAGCTTGGCAATGTTCAGCTACAATGACTGATCAGTTGGTTATTCAACATAACATTTCATTTTTTACGGCAAAAAGACCACAAACACTTTTAATGGGTCTACTTTTGCAAATGCAGTCATGAGATGGGTCACATGTGAAGGAATGTCTTTAGTTAATAACCCCTACCTGTATATCCATCCAACCAGAGCTGGTAAACCTCCTCATCCATGATTGTGGTGTTACCCACAAACACGTCCAGTTCCACGGCCATCTGCGTGGAGACAGACAGGCCAGGATTAAGTGACCGCTAAAAGATGAAGTGTCACATGAGCACAACGCATTTTACCTTGTTGCAAGTGTTACTCCGAACAGTTTTAGGCAAGGACGTAACTTAAACGCTGACCTTTACCGCTGATTTCTGGCAGAGATTAAACTATCTTTGCATGGCTCTTTGATTAGCCAGCTTCCTCCAGGTTAGCCTGTTCAGCTAGCTGCGTAGCAAAGTTAGCAGCGTCGGCGGAGACCGAGCTTTCAAATACACATCAAAATGGTAAACAGACCATAGAGCCAGTGTGTAAACACACGAACCTAGCATATGCGCAAACACCTACTAACACAAAACGGTAAACGATCAATGTGGACGCATAGTGTCAACAGCAGTCACGCAACGCCTACTTCCGGTTTATGATACGTCACCGGAAACGCTAAGATCACATGGTGGAGAATCTCTATAGTTACGTACACACGCAAGTTTAAATAGCAGCGTATTATACATATTACTGGCTACGTTTTCTTTCAATTGCTAAATAATAAATAACTAATAATACTTAAATAATTGTCTAATTACACAGCTGTACTGCGCAACTACAGGTAAAAACAATACAATAAATAAATAAATTCTATTACGAAAAAATTGTTGAATTGATAACTTCCACCATTACTGCTCTGATCTGATAGCAAAGATGCAAAAGCAATTGTCCGTTACATGTTTTTAAATTATTATAGTTTTTGTTGTATTACTTTGTTATCATTTCATGTAATTTGTTTATTTCAATTTAACTTTGAAGGTTTGTTATCATTTTATAATAATTGTTCACAAAACTATAAGGAATGTTTATCAATTTATGTGCAGGACAATGAAATATTATGCAATATAATGTAATGAAATTGTATCTATCAAGCGTCCATGTTCTAAAGAATTTGTGTTTATTCTAAAATTTGTATGCTAGCAGCACTTACAGCGCTTAGGTGAGACCTGATGCATACCATTACAAGGGAAAACATTCCCTTACATTAGGAGATGTCTCCATTGGCACCTTTGGGGTAAATCCAAGTCCTATTACTCATCCAACACAGTCCATTAACTACAAGCAAGGAAACCAATTACCACTGGCATAAACTTATCAGTGGTCACACAAAAAGCAAACAATAGACAATTATATAAAGACTTTAATTACACCAGAGCATCTGGCAGTCAAGCATTAACCTATTGTTGAACTCTGCCCTTTCATTTGTGCTTTTGCTTATTTTAGAATGTGTCAGATCAGAGATAGGCCTCTACAGCATGTGAGCTTCAGGCCCCTGTACGGCTTTGCTTGTTGCCAGTGTGTACACAATCTGCTCCCTTTTCCTGCGGCGATTAATCTAAATAAATCCCCTTAAATCCCTCTCCTCACCCTCCCTTTCTGCGTTTCTGCATGTGTCCTTCAAAATCAGAACATGGGGGAAAAACGACTCAGTCAACATGTCTTTCTGTTGGATCTTTCGCTTCACATCAACGATCTCATTTTTAAACTCACATGACACCCTGATTCCATTCAGAGCCCCCACCCACCCCTTGCACAGTTAACACCCAACATTGTTTTGGCCTCAGTGAGACAATGGAGGTGGGACAGAGGGCGGAAGGATGTGGCCGAATGCCTCAGCTTAAACCCATGGAAAAAAGGCTGCAGTCACACTTTCCGGCAATGTTCTTTGAAAAGAAATGAGTACAACCACTAGTCAACCTTAACTTCATTGCACTGTAGAACCTTCTCTGAATAACCTTCTGCGTGACTTTTGTAAAGGTGTAGGTATACATATGTGGTCGTGTGTTAGATTATGAGATGGTTACAGTAAACAGAGGAAGTGTTTCTCGTTTCGTTTCTTTTGTAGATTGCTCGTTTCTGTTTCATGTTCGAGGCAAACTGAGATTAAAATGTCTGGATCCAAATGGGGGCACACAAGCTACTCAGAGAGCATGGAGCTGAGCTTCATCAAAACATCTTGATGGTTTTCATCACATAGCTGAGATGGTCAGAGTCAGAAGTGTGGGTTCACAGAGTTGCCTAATTCTGGTTTGCCTTTACGACAGTGCTATAAGTGTGGTACGTCAAAGAGCCACTGGAAACCTCAGAGGAACCGCAGAAATTCCTGATTGCTGCCTGACTGACGTGTCAAGTAGCAGTCACCCTAAACAACAAAACTTCCAGAACGATCACAAAATAAAATAATTTTGTAGAAACAATGTAGCACTGGTCACGGGCAAAACACTATTAATGAAAGTAATATTATGATAAATAAATATGCGTTGGTTTTAATTATATACAATCACGGAAAGATAATTTTGTCCAACTTTCTAGGACCCTTTCGCTACGACTTCATAATTTGATGCCTGTAATTTGAAGGGCACACGCACTGGCTTCCGGTAGTGCGTCAGCTTGACACCTAGCTGGCTGCTTAACGGAGTCACAGTCGTGAAAGTGGCGGAGGCGGACATTGTTGTGGTAACAGTCCAGAGGATAAGCACAAATGATGCACTTACTTCCATCGGATAAAGGACGAGACTGGATTGGGATCTATTTTATGCTCTACCTGAAGACATAGTCGTTTGCTCAACAAAAAGCCGCTGCACCATACGGACTCTACCTCCAGCCACCGGGGAACTGAGTTCATTCAGCCGAGGCGAGCGGAGCACAGCCTGACGAGACGATGTCAGCCAGGCGAAAATCATAACATCTGCAGGGCGTGCATCCAAAACTACTGAATTAACCATCCGCAGATCGTGCGGGCTACAGACAAGCCAGCGGAGGCTGTGGCCGTCAGATACTGTGAGAGGAGGTAAAATAAGGACAGTTGTATTCTTGAAGGCCTTTGGAGAACACGCTCTGTTGATGAGAGCCTAGCAGATTGACTTTAATGGGGCTTTGCGGTACATTTTCATACACGACCTCATTAAGGCTTTGTCCACCGAGCACGGACACAGGGTTCGACGCAAGCGAGGACTGAAGACAGAAGCCACTGAAAGAAGTCATCTCAAAAAGCCATCACATGTTTGTGCTTTGATTTGGCCTCCGGCGCTTTAGTTGTCGCGTAAATAGCATCTGGCAAACACTGGATGAAGATGGATACAAGGATGTGATGGCTCCGTTTTGAGCATCGAGTCATCCAGCAACGTCTCGGCGGTTTTAACAGATTCTCAGGTATCCTCTAGGTTTAGGTTTTTTATAGAAAATGGGCAGCGAAGGTGAGATCATAAATAGAGAACTGTCAAAGATGTCTGACGAGGAATTGCTCGCGTGCTCCAAAGAGGAGCTGGTGAGCCGATTGCGTAAAGAGGAGTCGGACAAAATCTCAGCTCTCATCCAGCGAGGACGGCTGATAAAGGAGGTGAATAAACAGCTGCAGGGACACCTCCTCGAAATCAGGGAACTGAAAGTCATCAATCAGCGCCTGCAGGAGGAGAACGTGGAGCTGCGGGACCTGTGCTGCTTCCTGGACGACGACAGGCTCAAAGTGAAGAAACTGGCCAGGGAATGGCAGCTGTTCGGCCACCACGCAGCCAAAGTGATGCGGGAGGACCTGGGCGGATACTTGAAAAAGCTGGCCGACCTGGAGCGCATGCAGGACGGGCTGGTGAAGGAGAACTTGGACCTGAAGGAGCTGTGCCTCGTGCTGGAGGAGGAGTGTGTCAGCAGGAGCGACTCCAGCCCCGGCGGGTCCACTGAGCTCAACCTGCCCTGCATGGTGGCCCGGGACCTGGGAGACGGAAGCTCAAGCACAGGGAGTGTGGGAAGCCCTGACCAGCTTCATCTAGTGTGCTCACCTGATGACTGATGGCAGGTGTATGTCGGTGGCCAGGGCTTCTCCGACCTGATAAGGCCAACTGTAGACGTGACTGACAGGACGGAGCGTTGTTAGATACAATACATTACAAATTAAACTGGTGCAAACGCATTAGAGCCTTCTGAATGCTGCAAAGATTTGTGTGCCACTAGGTTTTGACACGAAGATTTTACCACCGTTTCAGGACTTTACAAAGACATTTATTAGATATTTGCCAGATGATAACGTATGTAAAATTTAAAGTGTTTTCTAGCGACTCTTCAGTTTTTGGAAAATCCTCCTTTTTCAGCTGTATTGGAAAAAAAATGGGACCAAAAAAGTGGGTCACATATATAAATTTATCTCATGCACTGGACTAGCCTACACTGGCAGGAGCCTTTTTCTATTGCACTGGACAGCGTTATCATGAATCTTTAAATTACACTTCTAAAGATTCATTTCAATCCAGTTTTGAGCCATATTTAGTCCACTCGATTAGCACTAAGAGTAAAAAATAGAGATAAAAAAAAAAAGAAAAGGTGGAACTATTTGATATTTGCTTTTGCTAGATGCCCAATAGTGTGTCATATTTTATTCACTCTCTTCCTCAGGACAGGATTGGGGTGCCATATGTGCATGATGATTGTCACAATTTGTACAGACCTGTGAATCAGTCTGACGTGAAGGTCTTCTAGGTTTACTGAGGGTGGGGCTGCCGTGCATAACGTAACACATGCTGGAGCCCGGGCAGAGCCAGCACACTTGTTAAGGTTATGGATCGAACATGATAGATGTCCTTCACTCAGCGCTGAGCTGACGTTCTGTCACTTTTTTAATCCAGCTAGGAACTCTTTGTATCAAACTGGAAGGTCTACGAGTTTTTGGTGATTTCGATTTTATTCTATTCTTCTATTCAAGCCAAGTTGTTTGAATTCACTTACTGTATATGACTCTTTTATTACGTTGTTGTTGTTGATGTTCAATTAGCATATCACAGTTTGTTTAAGTTGGTAATGGTCGGCTTTCTCTTCTGTAACTCATCCTTTGTATTTGCCTCGTACATTAGAGATAACTTTGGACCTTGTTTATCTTGGTTTCCTTGTGTTAACTAGCATTACTAACCAGCTTCAGTTTAAACCATAGTTGATGCACATGGACATTCACATTAGAAAAGATTTGTTTTGTTGTTAGCTGTTTTTGGTGAGCTATGCTCGTAGTGCATTGAAGAGCTTTAAATACAGTGGGTATGACACATTGTGCTGTTCTGACCTTTCTTTTCGTGTTTGACTCTGCAGACACAAGCGTGTACATGTCAACAACACAGAATGATGATTGATTTCTGTAGTTGTTGTTTGACCTTTATGTCTAACGTGACTGTGCGTGACTGATGCTCCCTTTATGTCATACAGACTGACTTTGTGGATGTTCATCAGTTTTATTTTTGCACAGTCTGGTGAGCTGAAGAGAGCACAAATGCTTTTACCCAGTTAGCAATGCACAGATGTCTTTTGACAGCTACATGCATACAGATTTTTTCTCCCTCATATTGTGACTCTCTTTCCATCTCCATCCCTCGCTCTAAACCACTTTTTGTGATCCAATGCGCTCTGAGCCATGTATGTATTAGCATGAGAGTCCGTTCATTTTCAGGAA
Organism: Macropodus opercularis; assembly: GCA_030770545.1. NCBI lineage: Eukaryota > Metazoa > Chordata > Actinopteri > Anabantiformes > Osphronemidae > Macropodus > Macropodus opercularis. Next base: position 7,368,560 of record CM061098.1, read on the forward strand.
ATGGAGTCACAGAGAAGTGTTCACAGCTGAGAAGTGTAGAAGGGTTTGCACTGCCATCGAAGCATTTTAACAGGCCTCAGTAAAAGTTTCTTGATAAATCGTTTGACCTATAAAATGTGAAAAAAAACATAAAATCCGTCAGATCAGGTCATCTCTATATTCTTCTTAGTATTCCTGCATTGTTTATATTAATGTCTGGGTCTGGTCGGGTCTGGTTATTCTCGTGTCTCTGTGTTTATGTTACATAGATTTTATATATTTTTTGCACACAACATTGGTTATTGTAACATTTCTATGATAAATATGTGTTATTTTAACATGCAATTCAGTCCAATCACATCATCCCAAAAATGTTACAACTTCCACACAGTTACCAACATTGGTACTTTATTGTGTCTATAGTAGAATGATTTGAAGGTAAAGCAAGGCACTGCCCACCAAAACAGTTCATTTCTCTGAGAAATAAAAACACAGTTAAAAATATATTATGCTCTCAAAAATAAATAAACCTTTTATGTAATCTGTATTAACTTCTATGGCCCAGCCTTAGTGGTCAATAATTTTCATTAGGGTCTACACAAAAATAAGGTCAGTTTATTTAGCCCTCTTTGTCCCTTAGTGAAGACGCTTTAGATTTTGTTACATAACATGAAAATGCGATGTAAAAAGTCATTAAACGCAACATAAAAATATTCTTTAGATGAAACATTACTCATGCAGTTATTTCATCAATGTCTAATGTGTTTATAAAATTTCATAGCTTTTACATTTAGGAAGTGTATATTTGTAAAAAAAAATTAACACATTGTAACATTTATATCCTGGTAAGGCCACTAAGTCGTTTTCTAAGTAGATGACATGGCTTATTTCAAAATTACTGTTACAGTATTTCCATTTTCATTTCTGTCATGTCTCCCAGTGATCTTATTTTTACATGACATTACATGCATCGACTCAGTAGTGTTTCGCCAGCATGAAGGGCCGTCGATCACAGTGTGAGGATGGTTGGAGAGTGCAGGGAGTGATCTGACTGGTCCCCGCTGCTGCTGCTGCGGCGATGAGCTACCCCACAGGGCTGCGGGACCTGGGACTGCTGGACACTCCCCTGATGTGATGTAGCATGAGATTGGATGGAAGCCTGCTGAGTGTCTAAAGATGAAGAGGGGTAGGTGAAGACCAAACTAGCTGAAAAGGGTGTGAGAGAGGGAGTAGACGTGAGCACCGGTGTGTGGAGTGACTCTGATTCAGTGACAACAGTAGGAGCAGTTGATGTCGCAGGTTTGGTGGGGATAGTTATCTTCGGTTTGGGTTTCTCCATCTTTTTTGGCAGTTTGGTTGATGGTCCAGGTCTGCTGGAGACGTGTAGATCCAATTTGATGCCTCCAAAAGAAGAAACCGATGGACGTGGGTCAGAATCAGAATCAGAATCAGAGTCTTCAATTTTACAAATGGGACGATGAGCTTCAAGGACCAGTTCCAGCTTTTCTTTCTCCTTTTGTAATGTATCTATTTCCTTCTGTAAACGTGACTTTTCATCTTCCAGTTGATCGGTTTCCTACAGCAGAACAAAAGAGAGACATAGTCATATATCGTGTCTGACTAACAGTTTGTAATTGAAGGATTAACGACATTTAGCAATACGTTCACTCACATTTTGAAGCGAGTCTGTCAGCTCCCGACGGCGATTGCGGCATTTTGCTGCTGCCAGTTTGTTCCGCTCCCTTCTTATTCTACGTCTTTCTAACTCTTCCTGGGATAACTTGGATGAGAAAGAGAAGTGGAAAAAAGAGCCAAACACATTAAACTAATTAACGTGAAACAGTGAAACGAGTGAGCTGAAGTTCAAGCCACACTGGTGTCAGTACAGTTGTAATTTCAAAATATCAAATGTCATGGGCACATTGTGCGTTTAGGCAACATGACACACATGAAATACTACCACCATGTGTGCGCACTGAGTCATCACAGTCATGGCGTCTGAATGATTTTGAAATGGCTGCGCTTTTGTACCTTTGTAACGCCCTACTTCAGATTTCAACTAGTGCCCTACTGAATAATTACAGTGGATCCAGTATTTCCCGCCCTTTCAGCGTGGTGAGTCACCTTCAGACCCCAGCAGTGACTCAGGTGTGAGTCACAGGAAAATGACTTGCCCATGTGAGTCACATGACAGTCCATTTCCTGTACCTTGCAATTAGAGCTACACTGGCAGGGTTACGGTCAATGTGGTCCAGGTAAAGTCAAATGTGAAAATATTACAATGGTCTCTGAAGATTAAGTCTAACTCTAGGAAACTAATGTGTGACAGGTCATAATGTAACTGAGTCAACAACCAGCCAAAGTAATAACCAAGAAAGAACTGTGTAAACTTGCCTCTTGGGACTTTCCTTTTATAAACAATCTATTCAGACAAATTTAAATACTGTGTTCAATAATCCTTCAAAATAACATACAATTTCAAAATAAAGTAGAATCCTCTGAATGTGTCATATCTGAAGGAAAAGACACTGTTGTGTCAGAGGGTATTACAGGATATGACATACAAGTTAGAAAGAAATGATTGAGCCACTGCCTACACCTCACTCTTAGTCCCCACTGAGGAAAAAATGATTCCCAGGAGGACGCTCCTTTTTCAAACAGGAAATGAAACTATGAACCTAATGTACTTCTAAAAAATGTTTTAAACCCTATATATTTATACTTCATATTATCATGACAGCTTTCTTACATAGTCATCATTCCTGCGTCTTCCTGTGGCTGTCGCATTGGCAGCTGCTCTTATGACTCCTGGCCTGAGAAGATGCGATGGAGGAGGAGGTGGAACCAGTGGCCGTGCCCCTGAGAGGGTTGGGTAAGGAGGTGCTGGTGATCGTGAAGGGCCTGGTGGATGCATGAGCGAAGGCTGAACCAACCACTGAAGGTCCTGGTTCGTTGTGATGGCATTGAGGCTTGGTATAAAATGACTGCTGCCCGCCACTGTAAATTTCTATAAGATAGATCATATGGAACATGAACACCAGGTAGAAGAACCTTAAAGTACGGTGACATAAGGTGAAACAGAAAGAAAACACTGTTTATTGAAAGTCCAAATCAATGTTATTTAATAAATAATACTGATGAAGGAGATGATTATGATTGCGTTAATGTATAGCCCTAATAACTTCTAATATTTTTATGTCAACATTTGAGATCAATTACACTCAAATAAAACAGAATATTATGTTTAACTACGCCCATATGGCACATATAACGTAAGATTCATAATATTACATGTACACAGTGTTGTTAAATGGAAGGACACTTACCTGCTCCTGTTGAGTGGTTGAGGTGCTGGTGTTTCCCAGAGAGCCGGAGTTTGACCCAGAGCCGCTGCCTGTATAATCCGAGTTTCCCCGTCCTTGATTCCCAAAGTTTCGATACATCCTTCGCGTCAAAATGGCAAGAAATCTGGATCTTGCTGGAGCTGTATAGCTTTGACGCCTTACTCCGTGGCTTCTGATTGAGTCTCGTCTCGTGTCTCAATTCAAACTCCGGGCAAACCCACCTTTTCAGGGTATTTCGGTCGAGTCCACACTGGAGCCGCCTCAAGGGGGGACAAAGAAGAAATATATCGCCTTGCTTTTCTTCTGTTACCAAAAATGTCTCAAAACGACTTTCAGCACATCCACTCGTCCTTAGTCACACAACTAGAAGCCAAAGTCTGGGAATGATTGTAGGGTTGTAAAGTCTTAAAGCGGGACCGCTCGGCCACGCCCCTCTGTGTTTACGGGAAGTACGCTTGTCTGGAATCTCTCATGCTCGGGCCACGAGCCATGACGTCATTAACCATAAATGGTAAATGTTTCCTCCTCAGAACAACATCAGGGATCCCTTCTGTTCTATAGTGTAGAAGTTTGTTTCTGTGATTTCTAGTTTCTGTTTGATTCATCGTGGAAATACTACTGCAGTTTCCTGCGTCACCGTGTCTCATATAATACTTTGTTGACATGAATCATGATGTTTACATGTTTATTGTACTTCTTACTGATTCTCTATTGAATGTGATTATTACAGTTAAGGCGTAAGGAAGTTCAGGAGTTTATTACTTTACTAATGTTATACACTGTTAAAAATGTACAATGAAAAGTATAGGGTAACTTTTTTTTAAATAAGAGACAGACAGATAGACAGACAGACAGACAGGCAGACAGGAAGACAGACAGGTACACAGACACACAGACAGACAGACAGACAGACAGAACTTTATAGACTAGATAGATTATAGACTTGGGGCAATGTGCCAAATTGTGTTGTTCACGCAGTCACTCTCACTTTGCGAACCACATCTGTGTGCATGCATGCCTGTGGAGATGAGTCAGTAATTTGCTACAGAGTCACTCAGTTATTCAACCATCCATTTCAGTGACTGTTTTACTTGTAAGCACAATGTAGCATCTACTAAAAACTGAAAAAAAGCATTTTGTCGATTCAGTAAGCTTAACCTATCAGAACAGCTGCTGAGCCTGCTGTCTCTGGGGACAGTTCCCGGCAAAGGTTGACTTCTAGTTGCTGACTGGTGCTCCAGCTTCTCATGTTACTGCTAACTCTTCTTATTCATTAAGATGTGAATTAGTAATGGCATGTTTTAAATTTAATTGACAAACTTAAATACACTTTACATATATATTTTTGGAAAAACAAAAAGCATTCTAGACAGTTCTCACTTGTATAGAAACTAAGGAACTAAACTGTGGTCTTAAGCCTGTATGATTCATGGATGAAAGCAGACACAGTGCAAAAAACTGAAACTGCTGGGACAGGGATTATTTGCAAGTCTTTTTTTTTTGGTCTCATGTCACAAGTGTCATATTTCGTTTTAAATACCAATGATACACATGTAGGGTGTTTTTCTTTGTTCCCTCCATTTTTTCAGCATGGTAATGGTGTCATATGAATGTAATACAGAGTAAAGGTGAGAGCCACATGACTAAGGCTTCAGGAATGTAATGATGACACACTGCTGTGTCTTAAATTGTAACATGTCCCAACACGTTGGCTACGATTTCTCTCATATTACACCTTAATTAAAGTGGCACGTTTTTGATGTGATGCGATGCAACACATAACCTGAAAATGTCAATTTTTTCAAGTAATAAAGGAACTTTAGATTCCATTACAATATACTCACCCTGAGCCGCCCACCGACGCACTCAACCCACTCACACGTGCCCATAACAAAATCCTTATGTCACATTCACCTACGAGTACCAACCCATCTCATGACTTCCATCCTACTGACTATGGGGAAGATTATCTGACTGTACAGAACAATTCTGAATATGCCAGTAATATACTGTACCAAAACTGATTGTACCGGTGTGTTAAGATAAACAGTAAGCGTGTGTCTTTAGTAATTCAATCAAAAATAAACGTAGGAAAATATACACTACATTTGGACACTAATACAATTTATTTATTTAGATTTTTGCCCCAGTACCTTACAAACGTGAAATAGAAATGAAACAAGTGGTGACAGGTGGCTTTAATTGAAAGCTGTCAGACATTGGATGGACCATTTCTTAACGTTTAAGGCACATGAAAGTACAAGTACGAACCGTCTGCTGCGTGAACAGCTGGGTTTTATACCTACACGTCTTCTGCCACGCAGGCACCGAAGTCAACCAACTAGTGGAGATGGGTGGGATCCGCACCAAGTCTGCGATAGCCACGTAGTTAGCCACCAACGTTAGCCGGGTAGGTGAGTGCTCTCTTGTCAATATCTTCGCCATAATCTCACAGCTATTAACCAGGAAAGTTGTGTGGACACGAACAACGCCGCGGAGGGAAATGCCTTTGGTGTAATATCGAGTATCAGCTGATATTAAGATGTTACTAACTTAGGTCGCCTGGTTAGGTAGCTAGCACTGGTTTATACGTACACTAGCTAGCAAGTATTAGCATATACGTGATGCAAGTTGGGCCATTTGACTGGGCTGCATAAAGCTAACGCTTGTTTTGCTTTTGGTTGGTTTGTACAGTTAGGCTTTCGTTTAGCTCAGCCGCGATGAACAACACGGCAAAGAAGCTGAACTGTAGCTAACGCCTCACTGTGTTGTGTGTTTAGCTAACGTCAACGCTACAATGGACTTGCCACATCATGGGTACCGAGCAAGTAAGTGTAACAACCGTAGTAACGGTTCATTTCTGCAATTGCAAAATGAACCCCATTAATGACCACTTGTTGTTTTATTAGTAAGGAAGCCACACAGTTCACCGAAAAGGTAACTGGTGATTAAGTGATGCCAGGTTATTAGGGTCCCCTGCAGTAAAGCTGATGTACCAACACTTTTCTCACACAGTTTAAAACACTGATAGGTATATTTATTATGATTGTCGTAATTATTATTGAGCAATGAATTTCATCCAAACTTCACAAAGGCCTTGTTATATTGTCTTGTTTCTGTTTTGCTTACCCTTATTCTTTGCATGTTTGGTCTCCTGAATAATCATTTTTACACACTGTAAGTTCAGATGGACTCAGACGGAGCTTTCTTATTTCTGCAGCCAAACCCAGAGCTCGTGCAGGTCCTCCTGCAGCAGACTCTGTCCTCTTTGAAGACACCAGCTCTGTTGGACCAGTGATGAACAGTCAGGGATACTACACTCCTGGATACAATATGGAAGGATCCTCTAATAACATGCAAGAAGGACCTGGAATGAACAACCTGTTTACTGACCCAATGGCCAGTGCAGCTGTGATGTATGGATCCTCCTTAGCCAACCACGGAAAGGACATGGTGAACAAAGAGGTGAGGAGAATATATATGATAATGTACATTTACCTTTTGTAATCTATATTACTATATGTATATGGATGAAGGTCGTAATCCCAGTATACTATGAATAAGACCATATGATATTGGCACCACTTAAATGGTACTTCTTTTTCTTTTCAGATCAGCAGATTCATGTCTGTGAACAAGCTAAAATATTTCTTTGCTGTGGACACCAGATATGTACTGAAGAAACTTATGATCCTCATGTTTCCCTATACACATCAGGTAATCACTGCCATTCATGATATCAGACTTTGTCCTATGTAGATGTACTGGATGTCATAGAATATTAAATACTTAAAGACTGTGCAATATTTCCCTTATTATCATATCTTTAACCACGTATCACATCGAAACCATGCAAGCAAGATAACTAGACACGCAATCACTCCTGCAGTTAACTCCCACACACTTTAACTCATTCAGATTCTATTGTAGGTCACTACACTTCATTCTGTGCTCTGAAAAAGTACAAACTACACAAACAGTGCAAACTCTCCTTACAAGACCAGGGTCAGATAGTACTATTTACTACTGCATAGGACAGTAAAACAATTATGTTGCATTCATAGCTACAGTTTAAGATAAGTCTGGATGCCATATTTCTTTATTGTTAAGGAATGTCATGAAATGGCCATCATAAACATGGCCCATGTAGTTGTGATTTGTATGTCCACTTATGTTACACATCTTGACTCTGCGTTACTGTGTTGATGATAGGATTGGGAAGTTCGTTACCACCGAGACACTCCACTGCCTCCAAGGCAGGATGTGAATGCACCTGATCTTTACATACCAAGTATGTTCACTGTCAGTGCAAAGCTATTGTTAGCAAAGCATTGTTGATGTATGTGTGACGCTATAAGAATAATTTTGTCTTTTAGCAATGGCTTTCATTACCTACATTTTGCTTGCTGGAATGGCCCTTGGCATTCAGAAAAGGTGAGTTATTACTATTTGTTTGGTTTATTTTATTACTCACACTAAATATTTTAATGTTAAATAAGTTAAGTAGCATCTAATGTGTTTATATAAAGGTTCAGCCCAGAGGTTCTTGGATTGTGTGCCAGTACTGCCCTCGTGTGGATCATCATTGAAGTGTTGGTGATGCTGTTAAGTTTGTACTTACTTACCATACACAGTGACCTGTCAACATTTGATCTCATCGCCTACAGTGGATACAAATATGTTGGGTAAATAGACTTTGGATGCATATATTTACAAATTTATTACTGATTACAATTCAAGGAAATGAAAGTGATTAATAGTTATGGTATAGTTATAGGCTAAATCTGTAGTGTATTACAGCATCATCTGCTATATTAAAGCATTAACATGATGTTTATTATGTAGCTAAATAATATTAATAATTAGTAAATAATTATATATTCAAATGTATGTTGATAGTTCGAATGTGTGTATGTTGTTCTTCTAGAATGATCTTCGCAGTGATGTGTGGCTTACTGTTTGGCAGTGATGGTTATTTTGTGGCTCTCGCCTGGTCATCTTGTGCCCTTATGTTCTTCATTGTAAGTATTTTGGGACATTATTCACCACATCTGAGTTTGAAAGGACATTTTTATTATTATTTATTCTCCAAGCAAAATTAGAAACTACTACTATATTTAGTTTTTGTGTATGCCATTTCTGTTCTGTCAAAAAATTACAAATTGCCTAAATAGTACATGACATGTTTATTTTTAATGTTTCCCAGGTTTAATAATAAAGAAACAAATATATATAAAAGTAATAGAGAACAGTGAATGGACATTCATGCACGTTCAACATGTATTTTAAAAAAACATTGGCCTGAATCACAGGTTTAAAGGTGTCTCTGTTTACACAGGTACGATCTTTGAAAATGAAGATCCTTCCCTCTCTTTCATCTGACTCTATGGGGACAGGGTCGAGTGCCAAACCTCAACTACGCCTTTATGTGACTGTGGCCACTGCAATCTTTCAGCCAATAATCATATATTGGTTAACCTCTCACTTAGTCAGGTGACTGTGAGGTACTATATGTTGATCTGATGTCCAAAAATGATTGGACGCACCCAACAAATGGGATTGTTGCGTGTTTGTACACCTGCCTTTATACGCTCTTCTGTCAAGTCAGACACATGTAGGCATATTTTGAGCTGAAGCGTGTGTTCAACTTAATCAGGTGGAAAAGTCCACAATGATCAGGTTTCATTGATTTAATTGGGACATGTGAAACAATATCTGTTTTCCACCATGAGTGTTCCGTATAATTAAGGGATGCTTATTGTTGAATATTGTAAACAAGGGCTCTCATTGAGAGATTTGATCCAAAATAACTTGTTCTTCTTTTCATAAAGTTCCTGGATATGCTTCCCAGTATTAACAGCCAGACAGAAACATTATACTCAAGTACCATTTTTCTGTTTTGGTAATGTTTAGGCATTATCTCCAAAATGTTATGAGTCCTTTTTATTTATCTACACTTGACAAAGCATGAAAGTCTTTGGATTTTGTAGAAAAAAAATAAATATATTAAGCTTTGTGAATTCAGTTTAATCGGTTTCTGAGGCTCCTTTGTTCATTGACCAAAAAATTACAACTCCTTTGAATGGAGACCTGCTTTTACTGGATCTGATTTGTAAAGGTCAGATTTCTGTTTGTTTTATGTAGAAGTACTAATTTTAAGCTATTTATTTGGCTTAAAGAAGTGAAAGGATTGCACTTTCAAATAATAGTTTCCATTACATAACATGAATATAAACTTCTATATTCATGTTTGTATGTTGGAAACATTTCCAAAGGTGAAAATTAAATAGAAATACATGAAATAGTAGTCCATTACCTAAAGTAAAGTCATTGAGTTCATGCACTTACCATCTTGCCATTTATCAGAGTTAAGGTGAGGCTGAAAAGTGATTAAATCAAATATTTTGTTTATTATTTACATATATCGTAAGTGTGTGGTGGACTCGTGCTGGAGTTCATTCTATTAGATTCTCACAGTTCAAGTATCTTGAACAGCGGAGAACCTTAAAACCTGTTGTTTATTGCACACTTAATGACAAAACAACAACAACAACAACAACAACGTTATATCTTTCCTAACTTATGACTTTTATTTGGACGTTTGAATAACGTCACTTCTGGGTCCCCATAGCTTGTTGAGAGTGCGCGCCCGGGAACGCGCACACAGCAAAGCGTCCTTTTCGTTTCTATGGAAACCCCGACCGCAACAGAAGAGGCAGAGGTGCCCGACTCAACACCAGAAATTCTCTTTTAAGTTTTTCAACGAGCTTCTGGAAATTAAGTAGCACTGAAGTCGGATATAGTTGTTTTGTTAAATTGGTGAGTAACGAGTGAATGTGCTTTTGAAACATTAGCCAGCAGCGACTGGGTCACCTGCGAAAGGAAAAGGCGGCTTTCTCCACTAAATGAAACTTTATATTGTTCCGCCATTTGGCTGCTGGAGCGCTTTGTAAAGCCATGTGGCATCACACTGAAGCGCCTGGAGCAGGTTAAGCTCGTCTGTACGTGCACCGAGTGGATTTCGCGCTAATGTGAAGCATTTAGTCGAAGCCAACGCGCAGCGAATGAGCTTTTACAGGACATGCACCTGCTCGTCTGCTCCGTTCATTAAAGTATAAAGGAGACTACACACTGAACTTTGAACGTTTAGTGGATGCTCATCAGAGGGGAACGGAGAGCTAACATTTAACCCAGGCCACCAGGTTAGTGTGTTCTCCAACATTTACCACGTTAAGGCTGGAAATCTGAGTTTAAATTAACTAAGAGCCACAGTTTAAAACATGCAGAGAGTAGCTGTCCTGTTCAATTTAATAGTGTTTGGCCTAATAAAGGAATACAACTATTATTTCACATGTGGTCTGGGAGTTTTTGTTTTTCTAAATCATAGTGAAAGTCATATATCAGATTATAAAAGCTATGATTAAACGTTGCTCATAACGCTATTCACTTTAAGTACTTCTAGATTAACCAGATTAACTCTCTGCAACACTAATTTGGCTAATTCCTTGCTCTCTTTCAGCTGGAGTACAGCTGCATGACCCTAGAAGTGTCCTCCTGGGTCAGAGATGGAGAATAGCTCTCATACACTGCCACCTTCATCCCTTCCCTTTTCCTCCTCGCCACAGCAGAGCTGCTCCAGCGGCCGGCTTTCACTCCCACTTTCTCCCATTTCATTTCCCCCCTCACCGACCTCGCTCTCTCCAGCTACAGCAGAGTCTGTTCACTCTTCCTCCCCCATTTCACACTGCACAGCGTCTCAGTGCCTCCAAGGACAAAACGTACAGTGCCTCAGTCAGGCAAACATTTCTGACCAAGATGACCTTACTTGTCTCAACTGGCTACATCAGAGGGGTAACCTGCTGCCGTTGCAGCCCCTTCCCAAAATGGCACCGCTGCCTCAGTTAGAGTCAGCCCAGGCTCTACCTTCTGCATTGTCCAAGCCACCATACTCCTTCAGCAGTCTAATTTTCATGGCAATAGAGGATTCGCCAAACAAGAGGCTTCCAGTGAAGAACATATACGAGTGGATCGTGAACAATTTTCCCTACTACAGAACCGCCTCTGGAGGCTGGAGGAACTCTGTTAGACACAACCTGTCGTTAAGTAAGAGCTTCCGTCGTATTCAGAGGGACAAAAGCCAGGTAGGCAGACCAGTCACAGTTTGCATATTTAGGGCAGCAAGGTCATTTGAAGAGTAAACATATTTAATAATCTTTAAATTAAAGAACAGATTCTCTGGAAACACTAGTCTTCCTGAAATAACCCTGAGCAATGTGTTGAATCCAGATGTTCTCTGTGGTGAAGTCAGCAATTAAACTGGCCCACAGGGAAATTATTATAATGTGCCCCACATGTGTTGAAGTTGTTATATAGTTGAACGTGTCAGTGTTGCTTAACAGTAACACTGACACATAACTCATTGCTGCTGGGGGTTTAAAGTAGTTTCGTCTTGTTGTTTCAGTCGGTAGGGAAGGGATCACTGTGGTGTGTTTGTCCAGAGTATCGGCCGGCGCTCCTCGAAGTGCTGCGGAAGACTCACAGTTATCACAGCACCAATAGCAATCTCATCAATAAGCCAGCTCTGTGAGTATCACTCACTGTCTGTCTTACTGTGTGAGTAGAGTATGTGTAACAGCCATTATTCCATCCAAAAATGACTTTTAACTTGAAAGTCAAGGCTCGGTTTTCTACAGTTTAACTGGTTATTATGTAGTATTGGATAAAAATACAGATTAGTCAAAAAGTAAATAAAAAATATTGTATTTGTTCCAACTTACGTCCTTTAATTAATTCTTTTTCCTGAGATTATGCAAATTAAATTATTCATGTATGAATTTCAAAAAACTACAGTACTACTATATATAGGTCCAGCTACTACAGTAGACTTATATATAAGTGTGTAGTCTAGTTTATTGCTCCACACTGAGTTTATTTTGCTGGTAGTCTGGACGGAAGCGTAAAATATAACTTTCCAGTTTGTGGGTGATTTGTGTCTAAATCATGTTACATTTTAATGTTAATCTCTTACAAAGGTATTTAAAACCACAATTTGTTGCCCTCCCATGCTGTGTGCAGGTTGGAAGGAACTGACTATGAACTGCCTGCAGCGTGCGACTCTATAGAAATCTCAGGTTAGTGCTGAGGACACTCAGCGGCCTTTTGTACAACAACATATTTGACCTGACAATATATTTAATCCACGAAGCAACAGATCTCGGTGGCACTTTTATTATGTGCAGCTTTTCTCCCTCTCTGCAGTTTCCTCAGCATGAAACAACGTTCTTGTGTTTGTGTTCTGTTGTCATGACAACAAGCCTTATGTTACCACAGCAACCAGGCAATAGCCTAGCTTAGTCTGCTTTTTGCCACCTCATTTTGTTCCGAGCCTATGTGCAATATGGGGTTTGGATATTCACCGAAAAACATACACAACATTTAACATTATGTTATATCAAAACACACTAAATCAAATACATAATATTGCAATTAATCACAATTTAACATCTAAGAATACAGCAATCTAAATTATGCCATAGATGACTCCCCAAGAGCTATAATAAACAAGGTGAAAATCAGTGACAAGACAGTCATCCATTATACCTAGTGACCTTTTTGGTGTGGTTTCTAAAGTACCGCTTTGCTCTGTTCTACTTACTTTTAATAACTTCCTGTTGCGACTGACTAAATGTATTTCTTTCATTAGATAACATACATGCAAATGAAATATAATATTTTAAACAACATTTTTCTCTTGCAGATCCCCTTTCTCACACCCTCCTCCTCTCAATGGCCTCCCCACAAATTAACACTGATAACCTAACCTTTGCTGAAAACCCAGCATGCCCTTTGACCCCTGATCATGAAGAGCTTGTCACAATGGAATCAGTGGAATACCAGCAGGACGAAGTCAGTGAGGAAATGGAGAAGGACCCCCTCTCTGACAGCGGGTATATCGAGTTACACTACTACCAGTCCCAGCAGTATCAGTACCTGGTAGTGCCAGGTGACACAGAGCTAGACCTGGAGACTGTGGAAATACTTCAGCTTGATACAGAAGCACAGGAGGCTGCTGGGTCACTGCTGGATCTGGCAGGTGGTGGATATTAACTTTATGTCCCATTTAACACTATATAATCCCACAAATCAACAAAAATTGTGGACTTGTATTTCAAGTAATATAATTATAGATAATTATAATTATAGATGGGATAATGATAATTGACACAATGACTGCTTTTTCTGCAACACTGCCACTGCACTAATCTTGTGTATGTATCTTTTGTATAGATAATCATTTAGATCAACTTTACTGACTGCCTAACAAAACTTCACAGTACTGAATATGTATTAATATACTTCTATTGCACAAATTGAATTTACCTCCACACCATAGCTTACAATAACAATCTGGTCCAAGACTTGAATGTGCAACAAAGTGCTATAAACTGAAAAACGTGAATACAATTATACACATACATAAAGTATTAATAGAGTATTAAAGGCTCATCTCATTTGTAGGGTTTCCATTGTGATTTTTTACAGAGTTCAACTTCAGAACTTGAATTAGAGCTTCTAAGTCAAGTTGACATACTGGTGCTAAATCAAAATATTTTCTAATTAAGACTTATATGAGGCACTAAAACCTGCAGAAGATCAGGTGATTCAAAGAACGCTTGACGGAGTGCTGCTAACTAACCAGTTCCTCAACATTTTAAACATCTTTTCTAGGTTTTCAAAGTGATCATTTTATGAGCGAAAAGATTCAACAAATGAAATATCTTGTATGTTGACACTGTTTAAAAAAAATAGTGTCCATTTAGTTTTAGTGTAGTAGGAGTTGCATTTATTAAATAATACTTATTTATAATGTAGTTGCAATTGTAGATTGTACTCAAAATATGAAAACCACTATTCAACTACAATAAATATAAGTATTTCCAATGTTATTTCTGACAATTTTTAGGCCCATTTTTGTTCTTCACATCATCATGCTATAGTCAATTTTATGTACAGGATGAGTCCGAAGCCGTTTTTTGTATATTTAAATACTTGGATATGACCCTGTAATCTTAACTGATTTTAATCAGGCACATATTGACTGATGTGAAATGTAAGCTGAACTGCCATTTAAACCACTTTACATTTCAGGGTGTGATGTAAATTACATGTATTGTCAAAGTATTTACATTTTATAATCAAACAATAAAATTGTCATGATGAATTAAACGTTTTAATAGAATGTCAGTTTACTGCTTTGCATGGAAGGAATACGTTGAGCTACGAAGCACAATGTCAGGAAGCCTTTGGCCTGAAGAAGCACAGTGAGCAGAAATGGCCATATGAACATCAACAGAGTCTAGATGTCTTCTATTTGAATAGACATTTTACATGTATGCCGTCCATTTATTTTCATTATATCATGTCATCATTATATCATTAGCATATATACGTTTGTAAAAATATTCTGTTCTGTTGTGTACATTTTTGCTATTGATGTATAGAATCTACACAAAAAACAAATTGAGTCTGTAACGCTAGATATTTACATCTGATCAAACTATGAGATATGACGAAATTATTTTAAATAGAATTTGTATAAATACAAAATACCTAACACCTAGTTTACATTTCACATAGTTCCGCATTCGTAATTTCACATTAAAACTGCGTTTCCCATAGCTCTTAGTCATCAAAGACGTTATGGGCAACGTAGTTTCTTGAGAGGTTAAAGCCAACGCAGGGCGTCGTAGTAAAACTTCATTTCCCTTGGGGCATTGCGCGAGTTGAAGCCGGAGCTGCGCAAATTTCGTTGTGGAAAAAAGTTTTCATGGTTGTTTTCATGCTTGTTTTCATGCCGGAGTGAAAAAGTTACATCTCCGTCTAATCTTTCCTCGGACGCTATCAAACCCGACTGACGACGACAAAGGTAAAACTGTGGAGCTAAATTTGGAGGTTTGGTATTTGGGTTTACGCTACGTTTGAAGATTGCTTCGTCGTTTACGCTAGTTTTTAAACAACCGATACGTGTTAGCTAGCTCCTCACTGATTTCGTTTGAGTGCATGCTTTTAGCTGCAACCGTGTGCTAGTTACTGGCTAAATTATTGTAGCACGCCAGCTGTTATGGAGCCTAATGAAGAAGCTATGCATCTTAGCTTAACGAGGCAGATGTGTTGCTCCAAATAGTAAAGTCACAGCTGCTAGGAACAAACCATGTTAGTTATGAGTAAGTCAAGTTATTTATGCAGTGAATTACAAACCAAGCAGTACTTTTTCATAACAAGGCCCAGGCGTATTACAGCAACCACTGTAATGTGGTTTTCTCTGTGTTTTTATTCTTTGCATCAACTCAGCCTCACTGAAGTGACATGTCTGGTATGCTATGGAAGACAGCCACACCTTTGAGGTGTGGAGTTTTTAACGAGTAGAGGAAAGGCGAACCATAAACTGTTGTGCAAGCACTTGCCTGTCATTAGTCATCGTAGGAGAGGGAGGGAGGCAGGGCATCCTCCTCATACGGCATCAATGAACTCCTTTGAGGCTGGTGAGATGAGTGTAGTGGAGCGCATGCTGAATCTCCCAGCTAGAGGCTAAGCAGCATGACACCCATAAGAGCAACCCACAGTCCGCTTAAACAGAGCTAAATATTGTTTGTGAGGGAGGATCAGTGTATGTCCGATTGGTCATTAGCCACAGATGTCATTGTATTTATTAAGGAAGCATCTGTAAAGTAGTTATACTAATCTCATGATGAAAACGCCATGATTTGACTGAGTGATCTTAAGAAAAGTGGCCTGTAGGGTTTGTGGCTGTTGTCATTATGGATAATCTTTCTTAGTCTTCTTGTTTATTGGACTATCATATTTTGGATTATTTATTTTCTTCTTTCTTATTATTATACTTTTATTAGAGCAGGCATCATTGAAAACGTTGGTATAGTGAATTACAAATTACATACAACAATTGGCAAAAAAGTGACAAGTAATACTGTAAGTGTAAAACTGGTTCCAGTACTAATACCAACTTATTGTTTGTGTAACATTCACAGGGACCAGTACTGCAGCAGAATGGGGAGTGAACCAGGCCCAGTTCAAATCATCACAGTCAGTAAAGATTCTCACTCCTTTGAGCTGGACACAAAGGCGTTAGCTCGGATTCTGCTGGCTCCTCATGTCCGAGACAAACATGTGGTGGTGCTGTCAGTGGCTGGGGCCTTTAGAAAGGGAAAGAGCTTCCTGCTGGATTTTATGCTCCGTTACATGTACAGAAAGGTGAGCTGCACTGAAACCTGATCTGCGTCTCAGTTTTCCAGACATCATACCCCCCATGTTTGTGTACAGTATCAAGGACACAAGATCATTTAAAAGGGATCTGTTCCATGCTAAATTAATAATTATATAAAATATTAATTAATTATACTAATTATAATCTTGTCAAATTAATAACTAAGAAATGTGATAACTGCATAATCATTTAAGTCTTTTTTGTGTTAATTTCCAGCATTGTTTGAAATTAGCCACTTTTTCTATTTTACTGCATCATAACCACATAGTTGTGTTGAAGGTGTGACAAACTGGGAACTTGTCACTGAGTGCTTGAAGTAATCCTCTGCATATGCAACATTAGGGCCCATCCCTGCTGTAGCATGTAAAGTATCTAGTTCACCGAACAGGAATAATGAGCTATTAATTACTCATTACCTTTTTTTTAAAGAAAAAAGTTTTTCTCTAAAATGGTTCAGGTTTCTCAGATCACCTTTGTAATCTGTGCTACATTTCTGTAAACCTAGAAATAATTGAAATAGTAAGAAATACTTTATATTGCGCATTAATTTTAAGGCACTAACATGTTGCATCATGTTGCCCTTCTGCCTCCATGAGTTCTTGTGCTCAAACCTGCTGACTGGTATTATACACGCTGCGCTCATAAGCTTTTCTAAAGTGCCACCATCAGAGTAAATGCCTGCTACCTTTTATTCTTTAAATCAGTAACAGTATTTTCTTGTAAAAGTTATGCAGCACAATTTAATGTACTGTCAAAGGTAAAGGACATGTTGTAATATTTTGAATAAGGCAGCACATTCAGACCCATTGTCACCAAAAAGCCTCACCTGTAGTTTAAAGTGTAATCTGTGCTTCTAAAGGACAATGAAAACTGGATGGGTCGTGATGATGAGCCGCTGACTGGATTTTCTTGGAGAGGGGGTTCAGAACCTGAGACAACAGGAATCCAGCTGTGGAGCGAGGTTTTCCTCGTTAAAAAGACCGATGGAACAGAGGTACTCACATTTGGTTCATTTATACTGTGTAAGTCAACGAACAAAGCGCAAAACATTCACTGTCTTGCTTTGTTGATAGTGATCACAACATATTTTAACAACAGTTGCGCATCCTATGTGTTTTATCTGTGTGCTGCTGTAGGTGGCTGTGGTGTTGATGGACACTCAGGGAGCATTTGATGATCAGTCTACCGTGAAGGATTGTGCCACCATCTTTGCTCTCAGCACCATGACCAGCTCAATACAGGTGACCGATCTCCTCACTGATTACTGATTAATGAACAAAACCATATTATATATAATAAAAACCATAATAACAAAAACAACAAGAACTAATGCCATTTGTTCTTTGTAGCTCTACAATCTCTCCCAGAACATTCAAGAGGACGATCTACAGCAACTGCAGGTGTGTTTACGTCAGTAGCAGCGTGAGTCCACTTGATAGTGTCCACAGGTGTTTTCATATCTGAAAATACCCTAAACTAAAACTGTAACTATAGAGCCTAAATTATTTTGTTTGTTTAGTTTTAAGACACAGATTCTTTGTGTTTATGCTGGATGACCTCCTGCATCTCACTTTTAAGCAGCATTTAGCATTATGGGGCAATTTTCTTCACAGCTGTTCACAGAGTATGGTCGTCTTGCCATGGATGAAATTTTCCAGAAACCTTTCCAGGTGATAACAATAAAAATGCACTAGATTTGATGCATTGTTGCAGATGCTGGACATGTGTCTCATTTGTTTTAATTCTCCCCCTGCCCAGTCTTTGATGTTCCTCATCAGAGACTGGAGCTTTCCCTATGAATATAACTACGGGTTTAAAGGAGGCAATCAGTTCCTGGATAAACGATTACAGGTATGAGTAATTTCTGCAGTTCTTTGTAGCTGTACTCAATTTGTTAGTTCTGGATTTCACCTATGACTGTGTTGACTGTTTAAAGGTTAAGGAGTCCCAGCATGAAGAGCTGCAGACGGTGAGAGAGCACATCCATTCCTGCTTCACCAAAATTTCCTGCTTCTTGTTACCTCATCCTGGGTTGAAGGTTGCAACCAGCCCTTCGTTTCGGGGACAACTTCGAGGTACGATAATTTTTTTTCATACTAATCTTGGGGTGTAGCGCAGCGCTTAGCATACTGAGCCCTCTCCTAACTGTTGCTTCATTCACTATGTCAGATGTGGCACCAGAGTTCAAAGAGCAACTGCAGAGTCTCATTTCTAAGCTGCTGAATCCAGACAGTCTGGCTGAGAAAGAGATTAATGGAAACAAAGTCACTTGCAGGGGCCTTCTTGAGTTCTTCAAGGTAACATCTTCTCTCTCAGAGTCGTCTCCTGCTGAGTCTAAATAAGTTTGTCATATCTAACACTGACTTTTGTATTACCAGGCCTATATCAAGATTTACCAAGGAGAAGATTTACCTCAGCCAAAGTCCATGCTCATTGTATGTACAGTATTAGCATGTCAAGTCTGAAAGGTTATTACACTTCTTTGTATTTTGTACTCTGTTAAATTTAACATTTGCTTGTTTATCTCCCCAGGCTACAGCAGAGGCCAACAACCTGGCCGCAGTGGCAGCAGCCAAAGATCTGTATTACAAAAACATGGAGAGGGTACGTTCAATGCATCAAACCCTCCTATTTGCTGGCAGTAACATGAGAGCGTTTCCCCATGGTTGTTTGTACAGTAGAGTTTATTTATTTAATTGGGAGCACTCTGTGTCCCTGTGTGTTTTCCTCGTTCTAAGGTGTGTGGGGGAGACCTGCCCTACGTGGCTCCTGAATCTCTGGAGGAAAAGCATCAGTTTCACTTCAGAGAGGCCCTTCACTCCTTCTCATCCACCAAAAAGATGGGAGGGCAGGAGTTTTGTGATCGTTACCAAGCACAGCTTGTAAAGGACATTGAGGAAATGTGGCAGTCTTTGGCCAAGCACAATGAGGTAAGAGTAAAAAAATGTAAGTCCCTCTTGGATTTTGATCATTTTAGTACATGTTCCTAATCACCTGCTTTTTGTTTTATTGTAAAAGTCCAAAAATCTCTTCAGTGCCTTCCGAACACCTGCAGTGCTGTTTATCCTCGTGTGCCTCCTCTACGTGCTGTCAGGTGTGTTGCTCTTCATCGGCCTGCCATTCTTTGCCTTGATATGTGACTGCACTCTGGGTGTGGTCATGATGGCCATGCTGACGTGGGCCTTCATCCGCTACTCTGGTCGGTACCGAACCGTAGGAGTAGCCATTGATCAGGCAGCAGGAGTTGTCCTGGAGCAGGTGAGAAAATGGGCCTTATGATTAGCAGTTTGTTATGCCGCTACGTCATTATTTTTTTATGCAAGCACATATAAAGGCCACTAGAGGGAGCAACTGGAACAGCAAGAGTAAGATTAAGAGAGCCGTCACATGACTGGATAATTCTTTTCCCAACTCAATTAAATTTTTAATTTATGTCCAGTTCAGATGTAATTCACAGGCTTGATCATAATATTGAAATATAAAGTTTAAATAAATGAGCTGTGGAATAACAGCCATAATAACCATTAACATTTATAGACAGTCTCAAAGGACAAATTAATTCAACCATATACTAAACTGTCAGTTTCACCCTTTGCAGTCAATATCTTCCTGAAGTCTAGAGGCCGTAGTTATAAAAAGATAATTAATATTAATGAGCTGGATTCAGCTTCGAAATAAAACCAACAGCAGGACTTTAAAGGACATTAATCCCTTGGAGACTCGTTAGATTTCATTAATAAGACAAAACCAGAAATGGATTTAAATGATTGGTGGCATCGTTAAACATATGACTGAGGGGAGCAGGCTGAGGGGTTTCAGTCATTTGTGTGAGAAGCATGGGACGCTGCGCTCAGTTGGTTTATGTATCTTCCATTTTGTCTCCTTTGTTTTCAGGCCACCGAGATGTTGAACAAATCAAGAGGGACAAACATAGGTGACAAGAAGAAATCCAGTTAAACAACCTTTGAACCTTCATAATCTCGATCCAGTGCAACCAGCTCACATTCAGCCGAAAAGCCTTATCCTCCACCTATCGAAATAAACATGCAGCTCAAACACATTGGGACAAATGTAATACAAATTCACCAACATCTCTATTATGCACATTACCTGTACAGTCCAGGCTGAGGTAGTGAGTCAGACTGCCCCAGTTATCAGTAGAAATGTAATCATCATTTCACAAGTTTGTAAATTCGCAGAAGTCAACGTTTACCGATTAACTTAAAAAAAACTCTTTCTGTAGCAGCTGAGTGAATCTTACTTAGCTGTGTATTGTTCAAACCGGGTGCTTTAAAATTTTCTTTTCACATCATGGCACTAAATAGTCACCTTTGGTTATTAGTACAATCATTTGGTAATGGTGGCTTTAAAGCTCTATATATATTTCTCTTTTGCTACAGATTTACTTATTTGCCTTAAAACATTCCATATCGTTTGTAAATTTTCTTATACTTAATATAAACTATCATTTCTAGACAGGTAAACTGTCTGTGTTTATACTGTAGGAGAAGATTCACACTGCTTCAAGTGCTTTGCCATTTATTCCTTGACATGTTAAACTTTCTTGATTTTGACACTGTATGCTTGTCTGTTCTAGAGACATTACATATCCAGAAAATGTTTCAAACTCCAAAGATAAGTCATTTTAGCTAAATAGTGATCAGTCAGGCAAAAACGTAGCTTTACATGTTCTATATTTTTAAGGAATTAAAAATATAGGGTATTTAAATAGGTCAAAATGTAAAAGAAACCAGCTGTAGAACGCTACAGTGAAGATGTTTTTATAAGTGCCATAGTATTTCCTGACTTTATTCATTCAGGTCTTACAGATAAATTGCAAATGTAAACACTCTAATGCAGATTTTTGTTGTCTGGCTGCAATTATTATCTATAAACATTTGAATTAATTTGTAAGAAGGTTCTGTCAATGTCAAACTTATTTATGAACATGACAAACCATTATTTTGATCACTATCAATCCTACTACAACTCATTTTATGCTAGAATCAAGGCTTTATTTTTGACTGGTCATGGTTGTATTACTGTAGCTATACAACACTTTGGCAACTACAGAAAAATACTTTCTAGGATTCTCATTAACATGCAGCCATTTGACCTTTTGACCAGTCATACAGAGAATTGAAATGTAGACCAGACAGGGATACTCAGGCCAATTCTTAATCAGTCATTGTATTAAAGGACTCTGATTATTTGTCACTATGCCCAATATCTCTGATTATGATAAAATACACATTCTTTCAGAAATGCTCTTTAGCATCTAGTATTAAAAATATGCCTTTTAGAAGATTTAAATCCTGGGAGCAAAAGTGGAGCCCTGTCGTAATAGTTCTTTAATTTATACAAGCAAATGTTCAGAGTCCTTTAATAACACAAAGCTGACAATGCTCATTAATGTCCTGATACTACAGGAACTGTAAGGCCAAGCGTGGCCTTAGGAATATATATGGAGGATTGAAGACTTTTGCAGTCTATGTTTTTGCACATTCTGTGTCTGTCCCTTTCCACAAGAGGAGGAAACTTCACAATGTTTTTTACAAGCACATATGTTTGCACTTCTTTCCTCTTTGGTGCTTTTTGCACAGTACTCATTCCAGAAGTACGTAAATGCATGCAATATTGTAATGACAGCTCTTCCAAAGGTGTGGTGGTTGAGAACTGCTGTTTTCTAAAGAATAAACAAGAGCTTGATTGCTAATATTTTCTAATTGTTTCATTACCTTTTTATTTTGAGACGTTGTGGCAAATGAGTTTATTTATCAGGTGACAATTCATATTTGATTAAACTTAATTTAACAATGTAGAATCTAGACCCCCATAATTATATTGAACTGAATAAATCGATATACTGTAGGTATATGCAAAGATAAAAGGAAAAGGAAAATAAATCACTGTAATAGTAACCACAAGAATCATAAAAGACAGCCACCAATAAACTATTCACCACCACAACAGCAAGAAAAATTACAAACGTCAATGAAGTACAGCGAGAGAACATGCGACCTCCACAGAGAAAGGCCCCTGGTCAGCCCCTTAAATCTAACCCAGGACCTCCTTCTCTAGGGGTAATAACGATATAACAAAGGAGAATAGAGCGTGTTGGAGACATCTGCAGCAGCCCCCTCCCCCGTTGAGATAAGCGTTGAGCAGCATTGTGTACAGGTTACAGTACGTTGGCCTTGTACTACCTGTACTGTTCTTCTCATTTCTCCAGTTTCTCTCTTATTTGAGCATTTGGCCTCTTTATTGCTTGTATTTTGTGCGTAGGCCGTTTTTCCTTTCTGTTTACAAAACTGTGTGTATTGGTTATTTAACCTCGTGCTGAATGTAGGTCAGCAGCTCAGCTCTGAGAGGCTACTACAGCATCACCGGGTAGAAATGTGTGGATGCAGCTTCCGCTCCTCACTTCCCGCTGCCTCCCATCCTCACACTGACCCCTCTGTGTGTCTTTCTCTCTGCTGTAGCGAATTTCGTAGCCCATGTTCTCCTTATATGGCGATCAGCGTCGCTTCCCAACCCGCCCCGCACTGGGAGCAAGGCGCGTGCACGGGCCGCCGCCGCCGCCGCTCCCCGTTCACTTCCATATTTGGAAGTGAGTTCAACAAAAACCGCTCGAGCAGAGGGAGCGAGGGAGGTGGCGGCGGAGAGCCTCCTCTTATCCTGGAAGCCGCTCTGCCGTGTTGTGGCTGCTCAGCGTCGGCCAAAGCAGCTCACCTGCATTTATTTATTATCAAGTAATCAATCCATTCGTCATTGGTTCAGTAATAAATAAAACGTATTCTAATCGATATTACTGTTATACTGCGCACAATGATGCACAAGCTTATGCACAGTAATATGCGCGTGTGTGTCAATATATATATTGTCCATTGGCTGGTTTTTAATAGGAGATAATAGACGAAAAATGACATCAATCGTGGCAATTGATCTGGAAATAATGATTTATTCAAATCTATTTCAATGCTGAAAGATTCCTGTTAGAGATTCCTGCGTTTTTTCACATACCAGCCTGCATAAACACATATTCCCATAATCCTCTACGTTGTCTATTGGGTATGTTGGATTTGCACACTCATGGTGGCCGTCACTGTGAAAGAACGTAGTTATATAAGAAATTTGTAAAGTATATTACAATATATATATATATAGTAATTAGAAGAGGTAAATCTTGTTCTTTTGTTTGTGTGAGTTATTTTAATAAAGCGGGTGTAAATATGGTGTTTTATCAAATGTTTATTAATAATAATAATCTGTTTATAAATTACACTGAACCAAGGCAATTATTAATATTACATATATGTGTCAGGTTTATACATATATATCTGTGTATGTCTAATTATTAAGTCTACATTAAACCTAAAATGAAACGACCGGACCCTCGTGGTTAACAGACACGCGCTCCCGCTCATGCCCGCTGCTGGAGCCGGGGTCCAGCACATACGCGCGTTCACGTTGTGTAGCCAGTGTGTGACCGCGAGAGACGATTCATCGTCACAACCCATTCAGCTCTTGCTCGGACTCTAAGCAGCTCTCAGCCTCACAATGGTAGGTTAAACATTTTATAGCAACTCGCGTGTTGTACCTGCTTCCTTTGTGTGTTGTGAGTTTAATTGAAACGCGCGAGGGCGTCTCAGTTAGCGGTTTTTCTGTTTAAGAGACGCGGCTGCTGCTTTTATCATCAGACACAGCGAGTCGCTGCTGTGCGGCAGGAGCTGATGCTAGCGCCGGGGCCAGCGAATGACTGGACCGGTAATAACGCTTTCACAGAGCACCAGGTGCTTTATGACGTCCACATAATTTGTCATGGGATGTTTTTGTCACGTTGTCAGAGAGCGGCTAAGCGACCAAAGGCCCCACAGGCGGGCGCCATTTCATTCATCTGTCGCTGTTTCACCGACAGAAAGCCGCGGTACAAAGGCCCTGTCTGCGGTAACCTCAGCACCATTGTCACGACGCTCTCCGCGGTGCCATCACTGCGTTACGTCCATCTAATTCACTTCGGCTCGTCGGTGCGTTCACCCAAAACCGAGCGGCCCCGGCAGGTGCACCGGCGCCTCGGGGCTTCCTCGGCCAGCTAGCGGTGTTTCGGTGGCGCTGGTTCTGTTTGCAGGGCAGAAATGACCCAGTATGGCTGCGCTAGCTGAGATTTGCTTTTCTTTGTCTCTACGCGGCTCCCCGCTAACAGTGTTTAGACTCCGGCCGACTGCGGGCTCCGAACTAGGTCAGTTTCAGCAGACTAAGGCAGCAGATGATTAAACGTCATGTTCTCCACAGAGCTCGGTTGTGCGGGTTATTGTATGAATTGACAGACCGCCGGGTTGGCTACTTTTGCCTTATATAGCAGGCTAGCGCACACATGTGCGTGTGCTGCATTCATGGCCCCACCCTGAATTTGGTGCAAAGACCATTTTGTCTGGTGCCGTATCATAACGCATCTGCAGTTAGGTTTGATTTACTACACTCACCGTGTGGGACCTTGCCACCTATTTAGTAGCGTGTACTAAATATCTGGGGGATTTATCTCCGTTATGTAACGGTATTTAGGCAGCGTTGTGTCCACTAGCTGAAGCTAGTGGGCCACAGTCTTTGGATCTTCGTGGTCCCGGCTGCGCATCCTTTTTCTAGTTGCGCATCTAATTAATACAGACGTTTATACTCACTGCGTGTGTGCCACGTTATTACAGTGCTGCACAATAGCAGCAGGGGGATTTATAATTATAATTTGAGACGGATAAGCATCCATGAAGGTGTGCAGTAGTATTTTTGGACATTACTAACCTAATCTAGTTTTTAAAATCTGTTGTGCTGTGTGTTGCTTTGTGCTGCTGAGGCTGCATCTTTAAACGGAATGAATTAAATCAGCCTGCTTCACATTTTCTTTGTTTGTAAACCTATTGGACCCGTGTTTGCTACTGACTTAGGGCCCATTTCTACTTAAAGGAAAATTTTGTGGGATATGAACCAAACAAAATCAACCATGTGCAACACATCTCTGAACAAATGTGTTGTATTTGGTGACACCTGTGTCACTGTGAGTTCTTGTGGGTTAAGACGTGACCCAACGAGGCCTGTAATTGTATTTGAAGGAATTCGAGACTTGGACGATGACTTGATTTGTACTGAGTCATTTGAACATTGACCTCTGTAAAGAACAGTATCCGAGGTTAGGTTTAGATAAGGTGAGAGCTAATGATGGTCATGGTGGTGTTAGTTTACCGCTACAGCAAAAATAAGAAATGTAAATTATTTGGCGAATTGGGCTTTTTCTAACAGAACAAAGTACAAGGTAGGAAAGAATACTATACTGACTGAACTGAAAATCATTTTGTGTACACAACTGCTTTCTTAGCATCCCATAGAGTGAGACAAATAGGTCATGCTGGCTTGTCGACCAAGCGTATAGACGTCTAGTTTCAGCACACATTTTAGAAATGCACACGGCAGGAGGAGACATGGAAAATGTGAACCTCTTATGCTTATTTTATGGCTGATTGATAGAAGATTAAGACTGTCGGTAAGGTTAATTATTATTCTAAATTTCAGCTTTATCTCACTGAGTCCTTTTTACACCCTGAGCAAACATACAGCGCTCGTCTGAGTTGCAGCCGGGTTCCTTTTACGTGTTTCCTGCCTTATTTCCTTTCCATTGTCCCTTTTTCCATTGGCATATTGCTACTAGATAGCAGATTGCATCCATTTGCAATTGAAACCGAGGTTTGCTGTGATCGAGTGCCATAAGCAGAGTCAGAAGACCCGACTGAGTTTATGGAGCAGCTGTGACTGTGCGATGTGACTTGTATTCTATATATCAACAGAAGCCCCATTGTCTGTGACCGAAGCCAGCGCTGAAAAGCTTGATTCCTGACCACACCCTGACCAGCGTGGTCATCTTCATGCTAGGAAAAACTTGCTTGTCCCTCTGCTTGTAGAGAGAACTTTGTACTGATCCCGTGAGTCACACCTGTCGGCTCAGGTTGTTTAGCATTCATGCTCAGGGTGGACTTAGGACAAGCAGCAACAGCCACATATTTATTCGGTCTTCTTCTGCATCCTCACGGCCTGACCTCATGCATAATAAATGGCATTAAAAGACTGTACTGACTGAATCATCAGTGTTGGTTTCATCTGCACCAGCTGGGCTGGCGGTTATATTTTACTGATCGCAGCACCAAGCTTAACTCTTTACCACCACCGTCACCATTCACGACCACACCTTTGTGTTTCAATCCTTCTTATCAGTCGTGTGGGTAGGAAGCAGTCCTGCTGTGTGTGATAGTCACATGCTGCCTATCAGGCCCTTCTGCAGTTTCATGACTGTTTTTACTGTACTCAATTTGTCTTTTGTTTGTTTTTGGACAAAAGTTGAGATATTCTCAACACCACTGTATTAATTATTTTCCTGAATAAACAGTTAGTTGTTTAGGCAGATTTTTCCGAATACTCAACATTTCCACAAAACTAAAGTTGATGTTTAGCAATTTATATTGTTAAATTAGGAGTCTAGACACTAAATGTGTGTGGTTAAATATTGTCAAAGAAAAATTGCAAGTATTTGAGCATGAATAGTTGCAACCAGCAAAGTCTGCCGTTCATTTTGTAAAGGGCCTGAAATCAGATCAAAAATGAATCATGCAGCTCGAGTGTGGCTCCAAAATATCACTGTGCATTTATATTTAGGCTCTGTATTATGATATTCATGATCAAAGTTGTTCAAAGTTTAAATGTTTTACTTGAGCCTCTGTGAAATTGATAGTAATGATTATATAATGATTATATTTCTGAAACTTGCATACATACGTTGGAGCTTATGTTGCCTGTTAGATGCTAAATACTGAAGGTTTAATATTTTATTTTTGATCTCTTGTTTTAGCTTTAGTGTGTAACATTGAACTTACAGCTGCTGTGTTAAACAGAGAATACTTTACCACTCTGAGTGAACAGACTTTGTTCTCCACAGGCCTCTGGTGTGAAAGTCACAGATGAAGTTATCGCAGTCTTCAATGACATGAAGGTGCGTAAGGCTCAGGCGAACGAGGATGAGAAGAGGAAGAGGAAGAAGGCCATTCTCTTCTGCATGAGCAAGGACCTCAAGAATATTGTTCTGGATGATGGCAAGGAGATCCTGCTGGGCGACCTGGGAACCACCGTCCAGGACCCGTACCAGCACTTTGTGAAGATGCTGCCCCCAGATGACTGCCGCTACGCCCTGTACGACGCCACCTACGAGACCAAAGAAACAAAAAAGGAGGACCTGGTCTTCATCTTCTGGTGAGGGCAGTCTCTATCAGATCGTAAAGGTTCAATAAATTAGCTCTATATTAATGTGTTTTTCAACTTACAGGGCTCCAGACAGCGCCCCCCTGAAGAGCAAGATGATCTATGCCAGCTCAAAAGATGCTATCAAGAGGAAACTAGAAGGTGAGTCTCAGAGCACGTGTTGGCACAGTTTAAGTTTGCTGAAGGATAAACATGAAGGAATCTATAAGAGGTCAGTCACTAAGACCAAGCCACAGAATCATTGTTCAGTTCTGAAGTTCTCTTGTGGTGCATTTAGACAAGCAAAAGCAGTTTTTGGTTCATTCTCAACAGTCCGTGTTGCAGCAGGAGAGAGAGTAAAATTAGATGGTGCAGCATTTAGGAGCTGAAGGACCCAATTTATTTATAGTTATTAGATTATTGTCTGAAACTCGTCTCTCTCATTTTTTTAGGTATTAAGCACGAGTGGCAGGTGAACGGTTTGGAAGACCTCAAAGACCGACACACCCTGGCAGAAAAGCTTGGAGGCTCATCAGTAATCAGCCTGGAAGGGTCCCCTATATAAATATCACACTCCCCTACGGCTTCGATCGAGGCCTTTCAGACACATCTGTTGGGTTTAGCTGTTCATTCCAGTGTGGTTTGGAGAAGGGCAAAAGCAGAACCAGCATCAAGTGCAGGACTCTCTTGGGGAGGGATATATGGGTGGGTTTGGGGTCAAATGACAGTTAAAAAAAATAAATAAAATACAAAAGAAATTCCACAAATGCAGATTGTCAAGCAACATAAACGATGAACAAAACACACACAAAGGAAAAAACATTAAAATACAACTGATGAAGGAAGATGAAACTTAAATACATATATTGTTCATGTTTGAGGACAGGGTTTGTTCTTTCCAGGTTTTATTTGACAGGCAGCAACCTTTAGTTTTCCAACTTCAGTCCTGACATATAATTGTCCCAACTACATTGTTTTGCCAAACTTCTAGTTAAGTTTTGTAATTGTGTGTAGTTGAGACTAGGTGTAGTACGAACTAATTCACTCAGTTGCACAAAATGTATCAAAACCTTCTCTGGGGGAACACGGTTAAATATATATATAATTTTTTTTTTTGTTATTCAATTGTGTTTTTTTTTTTTCCTTTAAACATGCAAATTCCAAAACTTGACTGATTCCGTTTTTATTTCCAGTGCTGGGTCAGCAAACCGTGGCATTTTAATGTAGTAAACAGACAACATTCCTTGTATGTGTTAAAACCAAGATCTTGATTTAAAAAAAAAAAAACTGGTGTCATGAAGGTCTGATAGGGAGCAATGTGTATATGAAGGACCAGCGTTCAGAGTTTAGACTGAATATTGAATGGTGGATGTTTTGTATTGTCTCCTTATCTCTAATAAAAAGCACTAAACTACTGACTTAGCCTGTTTTTCCTCAAATCCCTGTCAAATTCAGTCACTGGCACCAGACTTGCTCCCCTCGTACCAGCATCTTCACAGTGGATAGTTCTCAGAATTGCAGATTGATGTTTGCATCTTAATCCACAAATGATTAATAATCTGGTGACTGAGATGAAATTAGTAAATATAATTATGAATTATCTGTTATTTCATTTGTGATTTTTGTGACATGCTTAGAAGTAAAATGTAACAAAACACAATAGTTATACCAAATAATTAATGGTGTACAAGAATGTTTTACCTAAAAGTAATTTGAGGCAAAAAAATATCTGCAGATCCAAATGACATCTAATGTTTTATTTACGCTTTCTGCCTGTGGGGCTTTGCTGCTGAAGCTTTGATTATGCTGTCGATATTTAAATTCATCCATGAGTTGCCTTCCACTACAAAATAAAATAAAAAATAATACAAAATAGTCCTTCAGACATTTGTTTTAAGGAGCAAGCTTGAAATGTTTGAGTAACAGAAGCGTATAAATCACATTGAGTTTTACTTTTGCCATGTTTCATAACATTTCATTAATTTTATATTAACATTTCATAATAATAATGAGATCACTAATGAGGCTGAAGTTGACTTTTGAAAAATTAAATTATTTTTTAGTTTGGTCTGTTTCTGCGGGTCCGTTCAAGCGGCAGTACCGGTTGTGACCACATGACGGGGCCCCAACACCATAGAAATCGAGTCAAAACTACAGCCACAAACATTTATAAATCTCTCTTTATTAAAATATATCAGGCATTTTTTCAAAAAATAAAAATAACACTCTGTCTCTGCTTTCGACAATGAGAAACTGAAACATTAGGATGACAAGCATCTGTGGTTGATAAACTACTGTCAGCTGCATATTGATCAGAATGCGCCTCTTGGCAGAAGATTGATCCTGGAGGAACTACCTAGAAATAATAATAAAGAAATTTAATCTAAAGCAGAGAGGAAAATGAATAAAAATGTCCTCCACAGATCACCGTCAGAACAGGAGGAAAATAACCAGGCAGCAGGAAACGTGTTTTTTCCCTCTTGTAAAAAGTGCCTTATGTTCATACTGTGGAAACTCTGACTGCAGCAAAAATATATTCAAAGAAGCTGTGTAAGGGTCTTGCAGACAGATTTGTTTAATAGGCCTAAAGGTTACAGGGAACCAATTAAAGACAGATGCCAAATAAGGAAACTAGAGCCAATAGTAACTGAGTATCTTTGTGTAATGGTGTAAAAATGAAGGACTTAAGTATTTATCATGTATTTTGTCAGTCACTTTGTGCTTTCATGTACTTTTCATGCAGTTGTTTCAAACTCTTTGTTCCTTTCACTCCTGGGCACATTCTGGTCCATTCCCATGCACCCAGTAACAGATCTGAGCAAACTTCAGTGGAGTGATGCGCACAGCCACGTTGTAGTCCCGGTTCTCCCCATCGATCTCCAGCCACTGGTGTCCAGAGAAAATGCCAATGACCTTTCTTTCCCAGCGCTCTAGGCTATTGTCCCACACTCTTCCATACACCCCGGAGCCACTGGCTCCCGGTCGAGCATCGCAGTGCTGGTATATCAGGTCGCTGGACTCTTCCTCCACTGGACAGAATCTGTAGACGAGCTCCCCAGGTCTGTCGCTGTCAAAACCAGAGAAGTGGATACGGTTCCCTGCGAGGTCATCAGAGGAGGGAGCCACAGAGAGGCGCATGAAGGGACGTCTATGAGGCCAGCGCAGCTCCAGCAGAGCATAATCAAAGTCCATGCTGACCTCCTGAGGCCCCTGAATCCAGCCCTTTGGCACACGGGTACGTCTCACTCTCACCCAGCGGACCAGAGGCTTTGTGGGAGGAGTGAGGCCAGCGTTGGTGCCGTTGACAGATGGAAGCATGAGGAATCCCACCCTGAGCTTCCTGGCCCCCTTCACATAATCCTTCCCATCATGCACGCAGTGGGCAGCTGTGAGGACATGCAGCCGCGACACCAGCACACCGGTGCAGCCAGTGGAGATCCGCACCGCTGTGGAGAAAGGGTAATCCAACAAGAAGTCGTTGCCTTGAATGTTAAAACGCCCGTCAGCGCCGTAGATCTGTCGCCTCACGCGCCTGTGTTTGAGCTTCACTCTGGGTCCAGACCTGGGTGAAGGATGAACAAAGTGACCTGCATCCCACTCAAACGCATCCTCAGCCTCCACATCCACAGCAGTGAGAGTGCGCGAGCCGTCAGCGTACAGAGTCTCGAAGGACAGTTTCTCGGTGAGCTCCTCTGTCGGATCCTCCTGCTCTCGGCGGTGGAAACAGCTGGAGTTGCAGTGAGTAGAGAAATCCAGCTGCGTCTGAGCACTGAAGCGGGAGCGGCCGAGAGGCATCGGTGAGTGTGGTACCAAGGTGGGGATGTGGCCCGGTGGAGGGTGCAGGAAGGACAAGGTGAGGGGGAGAAGCAGTTGCAGGAGCAGGTGGGTCAGGACGGAGCTCTCGTGTGGTGTCATGATGGCGATGGAAAACACTGTCGCACAGAAAACAAGCCCGTAAACGACAAAAACAGGGACAAACAGCACAAATTCCTGTTTGTTAAAGAAACACGACTGGGGAAAACATTGTACAACAAGCCGTCACACCAACACACCAACACTAATCCCTCATAAATCTGAACTCCCTCATTGTTGATTAGTGATTGCAAGTGCAGCCAACTTGCAAAATCTAATGTTGCAACCAGGCCTGAGTTTCATGTGGTATGGTGAAGCAACAATGAACCTCTTGTTCCTATAATATAGATTACAAGGAAAGTCGGATTTCAGCCTGATGGAAACAAGCATTTTAACATACAGAATGGAACAGTTAAAACCGTTCCACAAGGAAAAGTACAGAGGTGGACATTACAAGTGGACTACAAAGAGTAAAAATG
Source organism: Macropodus opercularis (assembly GCA_030770545.1). Lineage (NCBI taxonomy): Eukaryota > Metazoa > Chordata > Actinopteri > Anabantiformes > Osphronemidae > Macropodus > Macropodus opercularis. The sequence goes on from CM061098.1 coordinate 7,400,770, forward strand.
CAGAGGTTGGTATAAATATTACTTAAAAAAAAAGACAGATCCTAACAACAAACACGTCCAGTCAAAACTGTCAACGCTCAGACATAAGATTTGTTTTCCATCAAACATGAACTACTTCACCGTGTGTGTGGAGCTTTCAAGACAGATTAACAGAGACGAGGAGAAACTTGATCGCCTCTGAAGACTGTGGCCCCCGAGGCGAGAGGAGAGCAGGTGTGTAAAAGCGAAGAGAAACAAGTTGAGGCAGGGCAGGGACACAGGGCTTTATTCCTAACAAAAGACAGGGTGGGGCCTGTCCACACACCTATGTCCCATACAACAGTACAAAGGAGGGAGAATACGCTTCCCCTCCATGTCCACATGTCAGGTACTTGGCAGCTGGTGGACTGGCTTTTCAGAGCTCGGACACAATGTTTGACTGCTGAGGCAAATCCACAGGGGAATCCCCCTGAAGACGAGCAGCTCATTAATGCAAATGTGTATACAAATAAACACGTGGTGATTGAATAAACTGAGCAGATCATGTGACCCGTCTTACTCTCATGTATGCATCTGAACCATGGAGACACATGGTCACACAGTGATTAAAACAGTGATTGGCCTGAATATTCAGCTTAAGTCTGGACACACAAAGCTACAAAAACACATATTAGTTCAAACGTGTATGTGTCCCGGTGGAGTCACAGCTGGACAGACTCCCCTTTGCCCCGTTTGATGCTCTCATATCTAATAAATTACCTCCTGTTAGAGATCAGTGGCCCCCGTTTACATCCCAGTCTCCATCAGACGCGACCTCCGGAATCACTCCCCGGGTTTCCCTCATCCTCTCCGGGGGTCGACAGGTACTTTCTCCCTCCTCTCTCTCCCTGTTGGACGCGCTTCTGAAAACCTCTGCTCGTCGCTCTCTCTCCCACAGCTCGTTCAAACATAAAGCCCCAGATGTTGATCCGGGCGCCCTGGGTGTTTCCTGAAAGCTGAAATCCTGCTCGGACACGGAGCCACAGATAAAAGTCTCTTGTCAGACAAGACGCGTGTTCTGCCCGCGGACCGCTCGGTCCTAGCGCCTCCGCCCACGACTCACGAAAGTGTGTTTACATCCACAACAGGCAACACGACGCGGCTTAAACGCGATTAACACCGAGGACAGAGAGGCGTTTATAAGAAAAGCTTTGTGTTTTAACACCAGGACGCCAGGGATTAGAGCGAAATGGTTTTTGCTACATTTCAAATAGCTTCCATATAATTCATATCTGTAAAGTAATAATTCAATAGGAAACATCAGCAAACGACATGACATCACACTGAGACCCTGACGCAACGTTTATAGACCAAAGGTGCAAGACAAGTATACGGTACAAATCTAGCACGATATAATAATTTTCCATTCAGTGAATGTGCTGTGAATTAACATGTGTGATGATTTAATTACATTTTTCTTTTCGTGACTCAGTTACAAATCAGGAGTGTATCAGACATTTGGCACTTTGTTGGTAGCCTAAGGTTACACCCAAGCAAGAAAAGTCTTGTTTCTAGCATTAGTGCAGTCCAATTACCGCATGCGCCAAGAACTATAAAAGATAGAGGGGAAGGACGACTCCTGGCTGGAAGGCAAAGAGGACTGTTAGGGCACGTTAGCAGCGGTGTTCGCCTCATCTCCTGCTGCCTGACCTTGATCTCCAACAGGTTCCGTGTCTCTTTCAGGATCTCTGTGAGGCTGTGGAATTTGGGAAGCAGTGCCCTGACACTCCCATGGGGTTTGTTACAGCGTCGCTGCGGCTGAAACAGAGCTCCCAGTCACAGCGACAGTGCTTTCAGGAATGCTGAGGAATCTCCCAACAAGGACACAAGTCAGGCTGTCAGCACAATGTGCTCGTTGTTGTCCTCAGAGCAAATGTCACCCTCACAGAAACACCTAACCCAACCTGCTCGTCCCTGTGCTAATATTTTCTGCAGGTACTGTTCCTGCTCTATTAATATGTGCTGACGGATTAAGTGTAAGGTATAGTCCCCCAGACATCTAGAGCTGAATCACCGGTGGCAGGCAAAAGGCCAGAAAGGTGTAACTTTACAAGTGTCCTGTGGGTGATGATGGCATCGTATCTGTCTCAGCTACAGAGACCAAACACAAGAGATGTTCTTTGTGTGCGTTTGGCATTGACCAGCGTGGCCTCTGTCTCTGTGAAGATTCCTTTCTTTCGGTCCTTCCCATGTTGTTCTTCCTCACATAACGTTGTATTGACATTCGTCCTGCAGTGTAAACTGGTCTAGGTCAAAAAATACAGATATGTTAACTAAAAGAATAGTTTAAATTCATTTACTGTGGACAGACAAGATCAGTTTTCGAAATCTGTCAGCTGTGCAATTTGATGACAACCATGAGATGTGTTGTGAAGAAAAAGGGGTCCAGAGTCACACCTGACTAAAAAAGTAGCTGCTCCTTGTCTAACACGTTCAAAGGTCCATTCATGGTTCAGTTTACTGCACCTGCACTAAGTCTGACAATTTACCAGAAGACAACAGCCTTAAAACAGCTGTTAGTTGTATGTTGTGTATTTCTGAAACCGAGTGTTGTGTCTGAACGTGTTCATGCAGTGGTTCAGCTCCAGGGTTTCAGAAAGTGTAAATAAACACTCACACAGCACGGATGATGACAGGCCCAGGTCCCGTTCTGCCGTGTAACTCAGCCCGTTGTTGTGTCTTTGGCATTTGGGTGACACACAAATGAACCCAGGAAGAACGTGTCCACTTCAGATGAAAGGAAACTTCTGGAATGGGAATCGACCCTTGACACGCTGCTCCATGTGTTTGATGGTGTCATTGTTCCACATCACAGCTTGTAGCTACTCCTACATGGACACCAGATGGACAGACTTTACACTGCCTGCACATTTAGCATTTCATAGAAATCCACACAGTCGCTGGTGAAACATTAGGTTGGATGAACCTGCTACTTGGACTATAGTAATTGTAGCACAAGTGGCAAAAATCACCATTTCTGGAAGTAAAGTATTCTGCACTTTATGCTTCCTGGTTCACACTTAATATAATTCAGAAACTCAACTGTTCTTGCCACATTAAATATTGCAACGTTTTGTGTAAACAGCTGACTTTAAGCTGTAGCTAATGGTGAAGCATTTGATATCTTCAGGCTTTAGAATCATTCTAATAAAAAAATCAAAGGAAATGAACGTTTTAAAGGTCACGTTAAAACCATGACATGCAACACGGCTGCTCTTCAGCTTTCAGAAGTTTAACAGTTCACTAGAGTGGTGTGTTGTCCTTCCTCTTCATGTTTGTCTTAAAGGTGAGTGACCTTCCCCCCCCGGCTCTCGACCCCCTCAGTCCTCACGTTCCACTATAAGTCATAAAATAAATCAAAAGCTATAACCTCTTCTTGAATGTTAAGCTCATTAATATCACTGGCTTTCGGGAAAGACAATTATTCCTGTAGAAGCAAAGTGAATGAATCCGTCACCATCAGTCTGTGAGGCTGATAATTATTCAGGGTATTTACTGGTAGCTGTGCCTTCACTCTGGAGGATTCCAGATGAGTCAGAGTACACGGTTATGTGTGAGCTGCATATCTCAGTACCAGCCTGACACAGCCCTGCACCGTGCAGCCAGTTTCCCCACATGCAAATTATCCAGAGTTATGGAAATCAATCCCTTCTGGATTTGTGAGCGTTCAGCTCACATGCAGCGAGGCCAATACGACTGTGGGTTTAGTGACCGGACCACAGAGGTTTCTTTGGACTATTTAACTTGATAATTGGCTTCAGACTCAAACAAGTCATCTGAGCCTTAAAGCAGCAGAGAGGAGCTAACAAAGCTGTGGCTCCCGTCACTTAGAAACAGCAGAAACTGGAGCACGGTCAGGGTAAAGCTCTTTAAAGAGCAGTGCTGTGAACACAGAAGAATGTTCCCCTTCAGTCCTTCAGCCTGTGCCTCTGTGTTTTACGTCCTCTCTTTCCTTTCAGACATATTTATTGCTTCTTCACTCTGTCCTCTTTCACTGAAGCGGTCCCATCCCCTCCGCCTGTCCTCTGTCTCTCCTCGTCATCTAAACACAGCAGTTATTTTCCACATTTTAATCCACGTGTTGTTGCAGCACTTGACACTGAGTCTCATGTGTGCCAAGAAGTGCCTGTTCAGTTTTTCCTCTGTGGGATTATCTCATCATCCTACAGAGCAGATACCCCTCCTGCCGTTGCTCCCTGGTCCTCCTGCAGGGCCTTGTGGGTACGTATTCGGTCTGACTTCCCCCTGTATGATGTCATTTCAGTTTGGCTGCATGAGCTGTAAGAGGAAAAGAAAAAAGGGAAGAAACACAGTTTGCAAAGACAGAACGAAGGAATGCAAACCGACTTAGATGAACTCCATCAGCAGGGAAAGTGTGTCTCCTCATATCTTTAACCAGTCTGGGCAGAGCAAAGTCTGCTGAGGAGACTGGAAGTCGTCCCAACTGGTGAATGCTCCTCTGGCCTCCCATACCAAGCTGAAAACACATCTTCAGGCTGGATACATAAAGGGCATCTGTTAACATATTTAAGTAATGAATTGCTTCAGCAGTTGCTACGATGCCCAGGGGCAAAATAAAGTGACTTATCACTCAGGTCAAGTCATTTCACAGATTGTGAAATTAGCTGAAATGCCAGATTTATGTAGAAGAATGTTGGACACAAATACGCTGTGACATGGCGATAACAACTGCCCTTGCAATAAAGGAATAAAGTACAAAAATGGGTGACACATATCACTGAATTGTTTGAATCAGGAACAATTCAGGACAATCAAATCCAGTGACTTTGAATATTATTATTAATTATTAAAAATTGTGTCTAACTGGCAAACTCCCGAAAGGAAATTAATTTAATGTTTCATATTCTTCATAAAAAAACTTTCCGCTCATTGACACAGTACAATGACAAGATCAGTGCCAAAATGCTTGACATGAATTTAATAATGACAGTCATTAAAGTGTGGGTTGAATATCTGAGTAATGGTTGGTTAAGTGATACCAGAGCGAAGTCAGTCAGGGAATGCTAAAAATGTTGGACCAGAGAGTTGTCTCAGCATTGATGTAGGGCGACTGCAAAGCTTTTACCGGATCAATATGGTTTAAATATGAAGTAATGAGTAAGAGGCTGTGGCAGAAACACAATGCGGGTGGCTGCAAACCAACTGACCACATGAGACGGATCAAATTCCCTCAAACCCCTTGGAGGAGACGCAGACAACCAAACATTCTGGTCATTTGAGAAAAGGAACAAATCTGCTCTAAAGGACTCAGCAAACGCACAAATATTTGCAGCCTCCGAGCGAACATTCCCGCGGACACTTGTCTGTGTGAGCCTCTTGTTCATACACACACACAGCTGAGTTAAAAAATACTTACCTACCACCCTGCAGATCCCTGTTTGACCCTCTCAGGCATCTGCATTTCACTCTCTGTCTGCTCCCAAAGATGGTGCTGGTGATGTACGTTATACTGGACTACAGCAATATACAGCAATGACCCAAGAGACCAACACAAGACGTTTCATTTATTACAGAATCTTAAATTTCATTTTTGCACTTCAACGATAAATCTTTCACTCATCAAATAATCATTAAACCAATAAAACAACAATTACATTGATAATTTAATTAGTGTAGTATATTCAATTACTGCTCCCAACTCACCCTCTCCTACTAAAGCTGTGGAGCTTTATTGTAGCGCTCTTTAATGAAATGTGGTTACGGTTTCAAAAACCCCAGACCATAAGATTATGTCATTTGAATTAGCAATAATCCTTTGTATACTGGAAGCAGCATAACAAGCTGCTGATGTATGAATCCTAATGTGAAAGAGCTACGTCAGCATTAACATGCGGAAGAATAAGCTCAATATATCCCTGCTTTGCTTCAGCCGAAGTTGAATGCTGCTGTCTGGTAACAGGTGCGATGGAGCAGGGACGGCAGAGGAGGGTGGTTGTTCTGTGGGCTTTTCATCTCTAACACCCTCTTCGCTTCACACTTAGTCACTGGAGCCGGTGTTGTTACATAAAACATTCATCGGTGCAGGTTTAACAGCCTTAAAGTTGGGGGATTGGATTTGGTGTCTGGCTCCTTAGTTCAGAGTAAACATCTGAGTGGAATGTTCCGGAATGTTCTGGAACGTTATCGCCCCAGTTCTGTGCTCCAGAGTTCTTATGGATGACCTGCCCACAGCAACATGGTTGCTAGGTAACAGAGAAGCCTTGATAACCACCACAGTGTGGTCTGAGGAGAGGAATCAGCCAGTGTGTGTGTGTGTGTGTGTGTGTGTGTGTTCACCAGCCCCAAACACAACAAGAAGCACTTTTGAGAGGAATACATCTATTCAGCTTTGTCTCAGTCCTGTCTTCTCTTTCAGGGGCATTTCTAGTTTGAAAGTAAGGTCTGTGCTCTACGCTGATACATATTTGCATAAACATAGTACAACAAGTAAGTATAACTACAATCTAGTGGTTTTAAGAAATGTGCTGCTTAGCTAAATGGTGGCTTCTGAATGTTTTTTATTTCTGTTTAGTTTATTTGCATATAGACTGATGCATTGTGAAAGCAGCATTCATACAAATGAACATGTTCAGTGATGTTAATTGTTGTTTAGTGCGTTTTAATTTAGTGATGCTGGAAACTCCCCTTCCTGCAGTGGTGGGACCAGGCTAATCCTTGGTGGTGACTCTTGGCTGGATAATTGTCTGGTTAGATAATGGAAGCACTGCGTTTAGCGTTTTCATCTCTTTATTTGTATGTTTCTTATTTTATTCTGCTGTTTTATTGAACCGAGCCCAAAATGCACGGCACCGTTTGTTTTCGTGTTAGAGGAGGGAAGCCAGATGCAGCTGAGGCGAACAGAGCTGAGAGGCCACAGGCTGCCAAAGTTTTCAGACTGCTCTTATCTGCAGCTGTTGATACTTGCATTTACATTCATTATTAATTTGGTGACAGCCCCCCCCCCTCCAAAAAAAGAACAATAGCAGTGTAGTTAATGACTTTCAGACTCACTAAGCAGACATTTCCTAAACAATACACTAAACCACTTGTCTGAGAAACAAGGCCGTTCTCTTATCCAGGCACAGCTCGTTCCTCTTTCCAGCAAACAAATTAAAGCTCCTAACAGGGACGTTACTGATGCATGTGTCGAGCTGTTACTGCATTCCCTCAGATAAATAGCACCATTTTCAATTACTCGCCTCTCTCGCTCTTAGCTGATGGCTACCAAAGGGATTTTGCAGCGTGACTCTGCCAGACCCGTGCATTGTGAGCTGAGCGAGCCAAAAGCCTGCACCGGGAGGTTTTCGTGTCTATGAAGAAAATGTGGCTTTTCTTGCTGCATTCTTTCCTTTATCAGGATTTCACAGAAACTTGGCCGCACTGTTTACTGGAGCCTATTCCTGCTCGACTGGAAATAACAAGGCCATCTATTTCTTGTCCCTGTTCGCTTTGAACAGACAAGCCACAAACTGTTCAGAATCGTTGAAGAGTTCACACACACTGTTTTATCCGTTAACTGCTGCACATCACGCAGAAACAAAGCAAGCTTCCAAAACGGGCTCCTGAACGCTGTGGGGCTCATTTTCCTGAGTGCAAACCTTTCTGTGGGGATCATCCGAGAGCTTGGGTTCAGAAATTTGTCCCCATGACTGGTTCTGTTTTTAGCAGCGAGCAGATTGATGAAGCAATGACGCTTATAATTAGATTTGAGCATGGCACATCTCTGCTCTGGGCTCAGCTGGAGCCTCTTGTTTTTGACCTGCATTTAATCCACGGCTGATTGTGGTCTGTACATTCAACAGACAGAGGATGGCGTAGGGATTAACTGCTCCTAAAAGGCATCAAGACTATGACAAAGCATTCCAGCGACAAGTGTTTAATTGTAAACCTCTCGAAAGCTTACTCACAGCCAGATGAACAAAACAGCCCAGAGGACGAGAGCCCTGTGAATGTGGGATCATTACAAAGACTTTACAGATGCATATCTGTTTATAATAAGTGATATGATCCCAGACCATCCCTGCAAAGCCAAGAAAAACTTGGTGAAGCATTGTCTGACACCAGGGATCCAGTTAGAGGAGACTCAGAAAGAGACACTGCGTCCCACGGAAAACTAGAAAAACATTTTTCAACTCGCTCTGTTCTCTACACCTGTTTTATTTTTCATTGGCCAGAAAGAAAAGATGGAAAGATAGAAAAGGGAGGAATAAAATGACAGAGGCACATGAAGCAACCATGGTGGCCAAAGGCTGAGCTGCAGCTGCGTGTCCTCACGTTCAACTCCCATCTAGATCCAGATAAGTAACCACATCACTCAGCCAAGACTTGCTCCCACTGTAGTCAGAGACACTTACACAGGGTTGAGCTCTTTATCTTTTATCTGCTACACGTATCTATTGATTCACAGTCAACATAGTTGTATGTTTGCTGTGACTTCAGTGGAAGGTGCTCAGTGCAGACATTGACCACTAGTGGTGGCTTAATCCACTGTAACAGAGCTGAATGGGTTTTCAGTGTTAATAAGGATTCTACTCGGACTCTGCCTTTTCAGTGAAAATGTGATTTAGGTGGATTTGGCTCAAATCAATTGGAATTTGAATCATTGTGATTTTGCTTAGTTAATCAATAAAATGTTTTTTTCATGTGGCTGCATCCTTGAGGAAACAAGGTTTAACATCATTTGAAGAATGCACCATGTCTGCATCCGTCCAAACCACGTGCTGGCTTTGAAAACAATTAGATGCCAGGTGAAATATTTGCCCTGCTTACCTCACTTGGTTTAATTTGTCATGGTGTAGCAGTGATGTACTACAGGCTGAGCCCCAGTCAAGTTAAGGCCATTTTATTTGCATAGCACTTTACATCAGGCATTTGCTAAATCAAGGCGCTTCCCAAACTAAAAATCTGTTCAAAGGTGAGCTTTGCTGTTGGTGAGCTTCACAGTTTGCTCCAGCAGCCTGTGTCTTATGAGCTGGAACAGTAGAGTAGGCAGCGCTTACCCAGAACAACAGCCTGATGCCGTGCGTACAGAGCACAATTTATCCCACAAAGAAACCCACGTACCAACAAGTTCAAACATTTACCGTGGGCAGTGAAAAACACCTCTGCGCTGGTCTTACTCTTTCAGGTTTTGCTCATGTTAAAGCCTCTTGTGCGAGGGCCTTGCAGCTGAAAGGCATTATTGAATTACAAGCCTGAGACTTAGCAGGGTGTTGAATGACCGTCAGCTTAAAGAGCACCGGTTCACCAGCTCCACCGCGGAACCGAAGACGGGCAACTCAGCCGCCAAGTCCCAGATGCTCTCTGGTCCCCACAACAAACACAACAAGGACATCAGAAAACGACGACGATATTAACCTGCTGGGTGCAAAAACACAAAAACATTTAGGCCTTTTACAGGAAAGATCCAAAAACCTGCTTTAGCTTTTAAGTACAGCTGTAAACTACTTGATTAATTGATTCAGATAGTTGTCATCTGCTGTAATAAATAATGTATCTTTCATCAAACCCATTTACAAACAAACCTGTCAAATAATTTGTGTGTTCGGTGAAATAATTTACTGTTTCTCTCCATTTTCCTGTAAACTGAACACTGTTGACTTTCAGCTGCTGTACAAGCCATGTAGTAAATTAGAAAAATTAGAAACAGCATTTTCACCAGAACAAAATGATTAATAGTTAATCTGGTGACTAATTGATAATAAAAACCATTGTTGGCTGAAGTGTCCTTGTATTACATTTGCACCAGGTGCAGAATAGAGGAGACAGCGCAGGACAGAGTCTGTTTCCTATCGACATCATATCTGCCTCTTCCTGTATATAAAACAAAAACATGGAAACAATGAGCACGTTAGATGCTACAAACAGTGTGAACCTGCTGCTCATAAATCACAGACCTGACACCTCTATAACAATGGACTCTACCTGACCTTTCCCTGTCGCTGCTCTCAGCACCAGAGCCGATGCAGGGAGGCGTGAGTCCGAGGATTTGTGCAACGGAGCAGGACCACAGGCATCAGGTACGTTTTGACACGAGACAAAGGGAAAATAATGACTAACATGTCAAAGTGTGGTTAATTCCATCTGGCTGCTTAAGTTGGGTGCAACACAGAGGGGACACCGGGAACTTCCCCAGAAGAACGCAACGTTGTGTTCGAGGAGAGATTTCATGCAGCAGGGATGTTCCATCAAACTCCCAGACGCCATGTGACAAACAGATGGAGTGTTAAGTCGTGACTCACACAGACTCTGTGGTGAAGGTTTCACATACAGAAGGGAACAGAGACGAGCGTCGAAGGCCTACACTCTCCATCACCTGATCCCCCTTGTTGAGGTGCAAACGGTGTCAGATTCAACTGGGTCAAGGTGTAAACAAGAAGTGCAGTACAGGTAAGGTGAACACAGGACAGACCCGTACAATCCCACTGAATTGATCAATCAGCTTCCGAACGCAGATGTCCGTGGTTTCTTGGTGTATGTGGAGATGTTGAGGACCCCGCAGCAGCATGTGCAGCATATTTGCTGCGCCCCACATGGTAAACGGCGCGTGGGAGCGAGGCCAGGTACCTTAATCCCCCACCACCCTTGGGATTCCCCACCAAGAGATCCCATTAGTGAGGATAAAAGCTGTAATGTAGTGCAGAGAGGCTCGGTGGACTTGCAACCCCCACAGGCCAGCACTGACCTCCATCTGATCCCTCACTAACTGGAATTACAGCTCCGGCTCCAACAGGCAGTGTAAAAGAGCAATGAACTGTGAAGCATTTTGATGTCTTAATGAACAACATACACACAGCAACAAGTCCAATAAACGGCACCTATAAATCTGAAATGAGCAGCAGCATGTACAGATACCGTGGAAACCATAGCAAAACACTTCAAACCGCTCAGAAACTATTTCACAGTAAAGGTCAGAGGTCACTGTGATGTGAAGCAACAGAGGTTTTGTGTTTAAATGTGTTTCTAGCAGTGTTTCTTCTCACAAAGGGGAAAAAGTGTGTACATTCTACTCAGACATACACTGCAGCACAGAGCACTGGGTCGGTGCCTGGTGTCACTGAGCAATAATCACACACAATGTGAACATGTGAAATAATTCAACGTCCAGATCCGGAGATCAAGAAATGTCTTCCCTTTAATGATGCCTGGAGAGCGATCAGAGCAGGTGTGGGCGCGTGAAAATGAAGAAATCTGAGACACCGGAAAGCGAATCAGCGCCTTTAACAAAAAACAACAGGTCACGTGTTGAAATGTTTGCCAAAATATAAATTACTGGAGAGTTACATTAATCAACATAAATATAGGCCAGAGCACTTTCTGATAATCAGGAAAACATGAATGTAGTAACAGTTTTAATAAGCCACATCAGATCCAAGTCACCACAGGTACAGAAACATGGCAGACCACTAATCAGTAGAATTATTCAGTATTCGCTGTATGTTGGACTCTGCGCTGCATGTAATTACTTTGGTATGTTTTCCTCCATCATTGTTTTGAGTGTTACACTTTAAGTTAAAAGGCTGGAGAGAAGCCAGTGAGAATCAATCCGATCAAACAATCAGGACGTTTCCTGAGCCAAGGAGAGCAATAATGTTCCAAACAAAGTGTGATGTCATTGAGTGCTTACCTAATGGTTTAGAATGTGACGATCTTAACTCAAGACTGTGTTCGTGTCACCTTTAACCTTCTGGGCCTTTGTTGAACTTGGTTTGGAGAGTTTGTTTCTTTGAATTACATTGCAGCCTGCAAACTGAAGTGTAAAATATTCTTGAGCAGCTTTTGCTGATGACAGTGCTGGGTCTCTTTACTATAAATGACCAGACATCATCCTGAGAGGAGGTGCACATGCTTACCACGATGTGCAGGGATCAGTGTGGAAAAACCAATGGAGCTTGTGACTGAGGAGAACATCTGCTCAACTCCTCCGGACCATCGAAGGCTGTGCAGAGTCAGCAGGATACTTACCCTGTTCGTTGCAATGGCTGATTCAGTTCCTTTGTTTCGACAGTCAAAAGAATCAGCCAGGAAATCCGGCACCATGCAATGATTATTGGGACATGAAAGGCAGTGAGATTAATTGAAAACGTTGTACTACAAGATATATTATGTTAGAATATACATTGGAAACAACAGAAAAATATAAAGCATGCAATGTAAAATGTGCATCTGGTGCAATTATGCAGAGCAAAGTACTATGCTGACTTAAAAAAATGCTTCTGTGCTTGGATGATTTTGAGAAATTATGATTTGTGAGTTGATAAATCAAAAAATTCAGAAGCCATAAATTGTGCTTATTTCTTGTTCCCAAAAGGAATTTAAATGTTGCAAAGACCTTGAATTTTTCCGACCCCTTCCCTTTGTGGCCAACTGGTAATCTGTGAACCAGATTCCTTTCATCTGGGCACGAGCAGCCAAAAACATATTTTTCAACTTCATTTGGAAACAGGACAGACTTGTCGGCCTCATTCTAAAATATGGAATTAATGCTGAAAATATGTGCGTTTCCATCTCTTCCTGTCTCCTGTGCACATTGCTGGGTAGGGAACCATCTGGTAAAACAAACTGTGAGACAGCAGATTAACCACCACCCTTGGTTATGGAACTAAAGCTGTAGCCCATGTTGCACCTTTACGCACACGCTTGGTCAAAAGTCCGTGTCCCCGGCCCTTCTGGTTATGATCCCTTCATGTGGAAACAAAGAGCCAAATAAACCAGCGTAGTTTCACCAATCAGTAGAAGAAAGAGGTCTGCAGGTGAAGAGAGCCAGCAGCGTCTGCGGTCAGCCTGAAAGCTGCTCGTTTGCTGACGCCCTGTTGAGTTAATTCAACCCCTGCATGAGTGTGTATGTTTTCACACTGGCCTACTGAACCCTCACACACCGGAGGACCTCTGGTGTGGACAAATAGACTCAGAGGAGGGAACACATGATGGTGGTCAGGTACACACTTGTAGAGTCCCAGCGATCGCCCCGTGGCCATAAGACAACTTGCCTGTTAATATGAGAACCGCACGTTTTTTTTCATGTAACGATGCAGAGACAGTCAATAAATATGCAGCTAACTGGACTCCAGGGGGTTAAAGGGCGGCAGTGGTAGCCTTCAGTTTACTGCATGTGCTGCTTACACTATGTGTGTTCACAGCTGGTTTTAATACAGGAGCAGCAGTCAGATAAGAGAACGCTCAGGAGCTGGGAGAGGATAAGAGGCTTCAGAGCTAAATACCGTAACACATAGTAAGACATTCATCACCACACCCTGCTGCGTCAGGCCTTCAGCCATCGGTGCGTTCATACGCCGTATATGTTTCAACAGAGAGGCTGAGAGGATTCTAAACAAAGGTTGTGTGTAAATGATACTGAGGTTTAGCTTCTTAGATGGCCGTGTGGCTCTGGCCCATCTGGTCCTGCCTGTTCTTTATATGCCTTCATTCGTTGTGTCGGTGTGTGACGTCACACTGGTTTGTTAGAATAAAATTTAATGGATTAGATGAGATGATGATTTCAAATTCTGAATTGTGGATAATTAATCAATTAAGTAAAACTGAAATATTTGTTTGGGGTTTTTCCCCACATACTGCAGTTTGCCCCAGGGGTTTATTCAGATTCAATACACGTAATACAGGTCATTTTTTATTTAACTATCCGTTTTCAACGCGTGTGCTTGTGTAGTAAGTTCAGTACAGACATTCTTATGGCTGTCGAAGTGGGAGTGAAGCCATTTATCATGACTAAGTGAGGCCTGGCGGCTCAAAGTGCAGACTGCTCCTCTCCCGCGACAGACAGGCCAGCAGTGTGTACTGGTTTGGACCACTGCACACCCTAGAAACTGGCTGCACGTGCGCTTTGATTCATGTCGACCGCAGACGGCGCTTTCTGCAGCAGCAGCATGGTATGTGCTGAGTTTCAGCGGAGATTCCAGCAGATCACCTGCCATGAGTCTCATTTAAACCCTGCCGATCGCCTCTGTGGTCAGCTGGGCACGTCTTTCCAGAGTCCAAAGTTCTAAAACAAACTGAACTAAACTCTCCTGACAGCAACAAGCGGGTCAGATAACAGTAAGTGGAAAATGTGAAGAGACATAATGATAACAAGGTTCAACACAATAGCCGTCTTAGAAAGCCGAGCGGGATGAGAGAGACGTGGGTTGGCTTTCCCAGCTGCACTGCCAGTGTCAACTGGAAAACTGGACGTCTTGCAGCTCCACGTCAGGAGGAGACGGGAAGAGAGCTGCTGAAAACAAGCTCAACATGAGCTTGATCGGGTTACTGGGAGCATCACACCATATATAAATGAGTTTAATTTTCTTTACTTGAACAGCTTAGTTGTTTCTGTAGCTTACTTAACTACAGAAGTTATTTAGTTATGGTTCAATCAGTGTATCAGCAGCCAAATAAACACATACAATATCCACTTCCATCTACTTGTATTTGTCAAACAGTCCATAGCTGATGCTCATGTGGCAAACAGCCTAACGCTGCCACCTAGAGATAAACTAATAAAACTACATCAACCACATCCAGTGTTATTGGATCATTAAAGATTTTAATCCAGGAGCCTGAGAAAGGTTCCTGCTGTGGAAACGGGCCTTTGGTTACATATTTTGATTTTCTCGTAGAAAACCATTCATACAATAACATTAATAATATAATTCAGAACTAATGCTGAAACAATACATCAATCAATCTGCTAAAAAAAATCTTCAGCTTTTTAGTAATTATAGTTTGGTCGTCAATCAGAAAAAGTAAATCTATTTTGGTTTTGAATCAAGAGATTACATTAAAAAAATTAAATTGAATTCAAATACCCCATAACGTTCTCGTTGCCACATGAGAAACTGATTAGAAAAATGAAAATGATTAGAAAAATGATTAGAAAAAGATGCCTTATTTATAGATTTATTAATTTATAATACAAGCTTTTATGTAGACCACATTGCATTTTAGTTTTTACATTTACTCATACTGAGCTAAACGTCATAGCAGTGACACTGATTGACAAAAACACAAACCAAAGGACACTCAATGGAAGGAATCAAAAGGTTTACGACTGTCTCTGAAGAAACCACAGCCCATCAACACTCCCAGGGCATCACTTGCTTTTTTTTCCCCCAAGACGACATGTCCTTACTATTCCTCATACAATATCCCATGTGCATCACACACCCTCAGACACACACACAAGCTCACCCACACTAAAATTCAACAGATACCTATACACAAGATAAAAATTGATATTTAAATTTCAATATTAATGATATTACTGAATTCCACAATAAAAGGCAAACAAGAAGACAGCATCCAGATGAAAAGTAGGTCAAACACCACCAACATTTTCCTTTTTCACGTTTCTCTTCTGAGCAGCAGAAACTCTCCAATTGCTGCTTTTTCAGTGTCTAATAGAAGAGGGTCTCACACTGACAATACGCCTCCCTGTCATGTCCTAGCACTACTTCTGTCTGCGTTTAACTGGCCCGCTGTGTCAATTCCCATCATGGGGGAGCAGCGACAGTCACTTCAACGAAATCACCACCAGACGTGTGAACATGACACCTGGAGGCACACAAATCCACCAAACTTCGACTTTACCAGCCTTGTTGGGAGCTTGTTACCGTTTCTTTGAACCTGATCATCCCGGTTGTTTGTGCAGCCTCCTCCTAATGAAAGTCGTCTCCACTAGGCCATCACCAGGAACAAATGGGATGCAGCTAATGGCACAAATGCCACTGATGATACAAATTGAATGGTTCAGTTAGAGAGAGGCAGAACAGTCTGTGAGGAGCACAGCGTGTTTACTACACATGGGGAATGAAGGTGTGCTCCTCTAATGAAAAATATAAGCCATGATGGAGGAGAAGACACAACAAACAGTTGTGAATTAACAAACTGGTTAAGTGCAATGAGAGGGTTACCACCCGGAGGGACATCCATGTGGCTAGTACTGAAGGGTCCACACATCCATTATAGCTCTTCCATGCGTTCTGGGTAAGTTTGATAGCTCTGTAAAACGTTTCCAGTAGAGAGTATGTCTGCGATGGAGTGAAGGTAATCTTAAGGTCATGACCATGAACCAAAAAAAAAAACAACAACAACAGCAAATTCTGTTGACAAAGTGTTCAGGGGAAAAAGGTGAATATATTGGCACAAAAAAGCCTCAGATTAGACAAGAGTTCAACCAAAGCAGGTAACAACCTGAACCAGACTTCCTGATTTATTCCAAATCTGTAGCCATCAGGATGGCGGAGGGCAGGAGGGAACAGAGTGTATGCATGTGTATGCATGTTTACGTGTGTGTGTGTGTGTGTGTTATATGGGTTTGTGAGAGTGGGGTGGATTTTTTCCTGTTGCTTTACAAGAGGAGGCAGCAGTTGCTCTCTGTGGTTTTTTCTCTGTTCCTCTGACCTACAACAACAGGACAACAAAGAAAAACACAAATTACTCTACAGAGATTTCTTCAGATAGACCCACCTGTCTTTGCTCTTCATAGTGTTTTTCTCCATATTATGAATTTGTACGGTAGCTGTAGTAACACTAATATGGTTACTGACTCTGTGGTGGTCTTAAGCACATTAAGAAATGCAAAGAACAAGTCAAGACTACACAAGACTGTCTGAATTAAAAAACATTAATTCCAGGTGGCTGCCTGTCAAATGAAAGGCTGCCATGAGTGTGCCACAGCTAAATGTAGCCACTTTGCATAACCAAAAATACTAAACATATTCAGGGTTGTTAACGACACAATTCTATTTGAGTTATTTCATAGATTAACTGCAACATGAACATGCATTAACTACTTGTTTGTGGCACAGCACAATATTTATTTGCTAATGACATTTTCTTCCTCAGACACTTGTTCTTCACATTTCTTGATTATTCCAATTAAGTGTTGTTGGTTGCTTGTTTTGAATTTTACGCTAAATCAAGAAGACATTTACAAAAAGCACATGAATTCCCTCGTGACAGCAACTAAAACATGGCCCAGATGAAACTGACCTATACCTGACTTCAGGAAATCCGATTTGGTTCCTTCACATTTCAGTTGGAAATAAGTCGAATGTGTCTGGACCACATCAGAATGTTATGTGAACAGAACCTGATAGCGCACCAGAGTAACACGTCTATGCTGCATTATGGGTTGTTGCCTCACTGTTGCTAGGCGACTGAATGTTTACAAGTCAACAGTGATGTTTTCAGGGTTAGTCAGCAATAAAAGCATTTGTCCGGTCCAGTTTAACCAGCATAATTACTAGCTGGCGTAACGTGTTTGCCGACAAACAGACAGGTTTGTAACGTCATCTTTATTGCACCCATAGTCAAATCAGCCAAAAGCTGCGACAAATATTATCAAAAGGTCTGACTGCTGCCTGAAGTATGATTTTACAGCATTACTGTATAATATAACATTACTCATTGTTCATGGAGCAGGTATTCATGGACTCATGTGAAATGTCTTACCAAACCTTCTCTAAATCAAGATGTGGTTCTACTTAACCTGCCAAAGGAATGATGCTCACCATGAGAGTTGGGCTCTGGAAGCGTCTCTCTGGCAACCAGGTGCATGACGGTTATTCGGCCCGGCGGCAGCTTTAGAGCTTTAAACAGAAAAAACAAAAACCAAGGCTTAATTCAGGTAAATTTATTTGGTTTTATTCATCACTTCAAAATGCCCAGCGAAATAATTTGGGGTGTAACTGTTCTGAAGTCACAACACTAATCCATGCAAGTGGTGTAGTATAGGTGCAGGTGTCAGGTACAGGAAAGAGAGTAGAGGATGCCAAAAGAGTAAGGAGATTCAAATAATCAAATCAGCTGCTTAAAACTGTCAATTCGCAGTGAGGTGAAGTGAAACGACTGGGTCCACTAAGACCTGTCACTATAGACATTTGAGAACTGTACGTTCTCCAGTAAGTGTGGTCATTCATTGGGTGATTCCCCCCCCCCAATTTTCCTGTGAATCATCATCTATTGTTCTTAGCTTAAAAACAACAGACCAAACACAACAAGTGCTGCTGAGGCTCAGAACGTCTGGAAAAGAGATAAATAAACATTGCAGTATTGTTCTACTTAAACAAATGACAATTAATTGTTTCAGGTGGAAATTTTCCAGCAGCTTCAGCCACATTTCAGTCTCAATGAACAGATGAATTCCATATTTAGATCACCTGATAATAACCAGGTGTAACTGCACTGGACTGTTGATGCTTCACTGTGAACAGAAATATTTTTACAATCTGTCTCTATTCATATATGATCTTACCTCCCAGGGTAACGTTGCCATGAAGGAAGCGTCCCTGGAAGATGAGGCGCAGTATACTGGGACTGCTCACGCTCTCCTCCTCCCATCCTGTCAGGAGAGCAGAGAAAGTGAATCACCCAAGAACGAGAAGAACTGGACATAGCTTAAGTAACAGTGGATATAAAGCTTCCATTGCAGGACTTCAGTAGTGCTAGAGGCCACAATATGGAAAATGGAACAATTAAAGCAAACCAGTTGATAACAACTAAATGAAAAATCAAACAAATTTGAACCATTAAAACAAACTTGTATAAATGTACCTGCAGGCCAGTTCTCAAATACATGCTTGGCGATGTCTGTGGCCGAGTCATTCGGGGAGAAAGTGAAGTCTTGTATTTTCCCACTGACCAGGATGAGGCGGAGGTTCACCTAAAAACACAAACAAATATGTTCCTTACAGTGCATAGCAACACAAAAGCAAACTTCCCTTAAACTGCTTCCCAATTAGTGGCGGAGGAATCCCTTCACTTCCTCTAACCTTTTCAGACATGAGACCTTCAGACGGCTGTGAGGAGACAGGCATTCCAGTCTAAATTGGATTTATCCACACCAGCTCTCCACCCTTCAACTGAGCAACTTCATTCATAAAGGGCTTACAATGAAGTGAGCCCCTGTTGCTGGAGACAGCAACAGATGGGGCAGAGGGGGAGAACACAGGCCCTTTGGTGTGTTATGAGCTCCTCTTCGTGCCGTTGGCCTAATGAGATAACCCCAGGTGTCCCAGACAGCTCTGGGCCATGGCATTAAATTTATATGGCCAGTGCTTAGACCCATAGAGAACTGTGTATATGTAGGCAATGAGAATTCACCTAAATGTTATCCTCTTTAGAATACATGTTATGTGTAATGTTGAAAAATATAACAAAAGTCTTATTTCACTTTTGAGAACACAGTAGACAAATACATGTGTGCTATTTACTCAGTGTTCCCTGCTCTATCGGCATTTTTCTTTGTTGCAGTGTCTGCTCTGACACAGACAATGAATAATAACAATACAAGAAATACAATTAATCATTTACACTTTGCAATATGTGCTTCCAACTTAAGTCCAGGGCGAGTATTGAAGTGACGACTCCAGCATGTGTACACGGTTAGTACAGCACATGTACATAGTGACTTTAAACCACAAATGTATATCAACAAAGAAGAGTCTGATCCCTGTTACATTTTGAACAAAAGGGAACCTACTGATGGTGATAACACCCTTACTACTCGAAAGAAAGTGGCGAGTATGTGTGATATTTGGTTTAAATGTGCATTGTACTTGCTTTAGCTGTAAATATTTGAAAATTCTATCTAAAATATCTCAAAGGAGAGAACAAAGAGACTTAATTGTGAAGTGTGACGCAACAGAGGGACGACCCCACTCTCTGATCTGTTTACATCGACAATCCTCCCCTGGTGGTCCTGTGCCATCCCCTCCCCCATATGAACTGAATAACCTCGAAGTGGGGTTACATACCCATGTCATTTACTTTGTCCCTTGTCCCTTTCATCCCAGCAAAATAAAAACAAACTCAAATCTGCTTGGTGATCCATATTAATGTCACATATCACAAATGCCCAAGAGTCTAAAGGGTTAACAGAGCTACAAAAGGCTTATCCAAGCTTGGTTCTTGGTTACATTTCCTGAAAACATAACCAACTGCAAACGAAAGTTAGCTTCCGACAGACAGTCTGTCACAACATCTTACAGCCTTCATGTAACATACACATCTTAGAGAAAACAATCATTTGATAAACAGAATATAATGTTTCGTATAGTTCTCAAAAAACTCATAAATCATAATTGTATGTTGAAAAGTTCTTTCACTGTCAATCAACCTACTAACTGACAGCTCTAGAAGTCACAAGTAAAAGAAAGTTGTGAACACATAATTAAGCTTAATTTTATTTAACCTCCCCAATGCATACATTAATTACAATAACATTACCACTCAAGCAACAGTTTGCCAAACTAACTAATAATGAAGTGTGTTGGCTACATAACCTCTGTTTTGTCTAGTGTTGTTTATAAGGTGGGGGGGGGGGTCACTTAGTAAGAGGGTACAATCAATTGGAATCTAAACCTTGAAAGGAAAGTAGGACAACGTTTTAACTCAGATTAGACAGATGGTGTTCACAGCAACAGCAGTCACTGTCCCAGCTAAGTATTTGTGGACGCTGGCTAATCCATGACCACCCCCAAGCCAACGCAGCAACAGTTAACTTTGGAAAATGCTTCATAGTGGACTCATTAAAAGAGTGTAATATATTAATGAACCACATAGTGCGTCGAGTGGAGAGAGGCCACACGCCTGCAAAAAGCAGAACCTTGATCTGTATGGATAGTGGTAAAAAAAACGTTCGTTAAGTTGTCAGATCCTCACTCACCATATCACAATCCCCCTGGGTGGTCATGACTCAATGGGTTGAAAAGACGTGGATGCTGAACGGAGGACAGGACTGGCGTGTTTCAGCTGCTGGAGACGGGGCCAGAGCCCTGACACAAAAAAAACCTGTGAAGCTGCTTCCTGCACACAGTCCACTATCCAGCAAGCTTGCATGTATCATAACATTGTCAACCAAAGCTCTAACCTTCGTGTAATTTATTTATTTACTAAAACCGTATAACTAATGAGCAAATGGGCTTTAGTGAGGGTTAGCTCATTAAAATAACAAACTTAGCTTGTTAGGTTACGGCAGCGGCGAGCTTAGTAGCTTAGCTAAATCTTAGCAGGTTGTACACTAACGTTAAGACAGCAGGCTAGCTAAGGTTTGAATAATTAGTTGGATTCACTCATCAATTCGAACTAGGTTCCTTGTGGTAATAAGACACGGGATGATATAAAATACTTGTAAATGTATCACACATCGAGCTACGTCCTAACAGACGTCGACACTGAGCCTTGTAAATACAGGCGGCTATGCTAACGTTGGTCTTAGCTGCCGTGTTAGCTTGTGCCAGTCCAGCTATCGCTGGATATCTAAGGGCTAATTAGAGATAAAACGGCACCTTTGTCTCAGTTGATCTCACCTGCATCTGACGACTATGACAAAACTTTGCATTCAGTTATGTTGACGAATCAGCGGGAATCGGTTTTCATAAGGAAATTATCGAGTGTAGATGATTTCGAGGACTGTGGATATCGGTGGGTAATGGACGGGAAGACGCCGGATGTCAGCTGGTTGCAAACCCCGACGTCTTTGGGAGTTGTAGTTCAGACACAAGTCTACACACTTAGCGTAATGATTACCAGATTATTAATTAGTTAAATTTAAAATTAAGACGCCACATATTTTAATCTTATGTAACACAGCAGGCTACAGTGGGGTCTACTGTTAAGGTTTGCGTGGAGTCCTCATTAGAACCAAATGTGCAAGAACATTTTACGTAAAAGAAAAAGAAAGACTTTACCCTAAGATGCCGTAACATTAACTAACACTAACAGCGATGTTTATTATATATTTACTTTAAACAATAATCGTTCAAAAGCATTGTGGAGAAGTTGAAGAAAATAAAAACACATAACCTGCTGGTTGATCCGCAGTGTTAAGGTGACTGTACTGATCAAACTGTGTTCCAGGAGTGAGCAACGATATCTGAGACTTAATCCATAACGTAAACCCATCACAAATCATGCATGAACATAATGAACATAAGTGTCATAATTTCACATTTAAGGAACGATAACGACAGGTGTCACAGTCCTGCAACATATATGTGGTTTCAAAATGCCCAAATGCTGACTCATCAAGCTTTTGGTCAAAGCATGTGTGAATTAATGTCAAAAACAGTACCTGTGATGATGTCGATTTGCACAAAGGCCAAACCCATGTACCATTACACCTGCATGAACTGGATTGAGTGTGGACTTTTACAAGCAACAAGTTCTGTGTCGTTGGAACATTTAATCACGTTCCACTCAAGTGGACAAAACAAAACAAAATTAATAATTGAAGGTGTGCTAACATCACCTAATCATAAAACTATGCATGTCTCTAGTCTAGGGAAACAGGAAACCTGGCTATCAGACACCTGGAGCCAACAAACACAGGACTGTCTTCTGTCCTCACTTATGACTCAGGTAATGAGTAAGAAGGACAAACTTCAGAGATAGGCGGTAACACTAAGTCCCACATTAGTCACATACTTTCAAACAATGTGTTTAATGTCTTAAATATGTTCTGAATATATAGATAAAGATAAAATGCTTTGAGGTGTTAGAGTTAGAGAAAGGCAACTGAAAACAAAGTTGTTGTGATTGGTCATCACCTTTATGCTACAATTAAACATTTCTAGTTGTACTTTCTAACACACAAACATCCTGTATATACGCGTGGGTGTGTGTTTGTGAGCACTCTCTTGTTCCCCACTGGCCGTTAATACCCTAAATGTCCTGGGTGTACCTGAGATTTAGTACACTGATAAACTATTACGTAACGCTCCACTACAGGTAGCGTACATGTTACCTCAGTGTCGCCAGCTGCTGTTTGCGCATGTGCGTTGTCACACTAATTACTCAGTTTCCCAGAAATCCGAATGACGCATGCGCAGAGAGGGGTTGCCTGACCGTGGTAAACAGACGTCAGAAGGGAGTCTTCGCCTCGAGTCAAAACAAAACAAAACAAGCCAAAAGATCCCGAAGGAGACTGAATTGAGGCCACAAAAACGCCCGGAAGTTTTACAAAAGTCGTCCCTGCTTAAAAACGGTTACTTGGAACAAGTTATCGGAGGATTTTCGCGGACTTCTTCATGGATTGTAAACTCTGGAGTAGCAGGAGCTTAACCAGCTAACGTTACGGAGGCTATCGTGCTGTTTTTAAAGTGCGGCGAGTGGGAGCCGACAGACCGCCGAGGCGACCCAACTTTACCGAACACCGGGGGAATCCGCTTCACAGTCCGTTCACCGAGACCGCTGAGCGAGGATCGGCCGAGCTGCGGGGTCGAGAGAGTTGTATAACCGCTCCTTGGAGCATCGTGTGCGGCGGCAGGAGTGTGGAGAAACATGGCAGATGGTGACATGCGCCTGGCCGCAATGTGGCTGATCGTGCAGACCTGAAGCTCACACTTTTCTTACGGACACTTCTCTCATCATCACACGTCGTAAACCTCAAACATTGCCTAAACCCGCTCTCCGCCTTCTGTCTGATTTAGTTGGTTGTTTAGTTGCAGCGGCTCTAACCCTCAGGCCACAGACGTTCTGTTTTCACACTTTTTGGCAGATGCACAAAACAGTTTATCGGACAATCAGACTTTTTAACAGTATGTTTTTTACCTTTAATAACTCCTGACCGTGTCCTGGTCATTTTTGGACTTTTTTAAAAGTTAGAGTTGAGTTATTTTGACCGTGGAGAACCTAGACATCACTTTGTTTACAAGTGTAGACAGACAGTCTCTTCTGGGAACATCCTTTGTAACAGTAGCCAGCTAATCCCTTTTTGGAGCATTTATAGATTTACAATAACACATCCCAGATTTAAATCTGAGAATTTATATAGAATTTGGTATGAAACTTTAAGAATCAAAATGTTATTGTTTCGCTTTGAATTATAACCTTATATTTTCAAAAAGTATACTTTTATAACACATATTTTTTCACAGATATATGAATAGTTACCTAGGGATTGAATAGTTTTGTCAGGCACGACCTTATTTTTCAATTTCAGGTGAGCAAAAACCTCTGTCAAGACAGATGTTTGGATGCTCTCCGCCACTTGTGTTTTTATTTCACTCAAACAAAGGGACTCGCATCCCAACCATCCTTCAATCTATATAAATCGGAAGGTTTATGATAGTTACTATTAAGGAGATTATTTGGGTTCCCTAATCTCCAATCTGAGGATTAACCGAGGCTATTGGTGTGTCCAGATTATTACGTCTCTTTTGTAGGCTCCTCAGTGGGTGAAGCACATTGTTTTTATTTTGTTTTCAGGTGTGTGTTTTTTTTTTTAGCACCACTCTGAAAGTGACGTTTACGTTTAAAGGTAGATGTTTTAAGTGCTTCCCATCTTTCTGGTTGCGTGGAAGTTCAGCGGGCCGCCATGGAGGAGTCACCGCTGCCCCCGATTGACCCAGATTTTGAGCCGCAGAGCAGACCCCGCTCCTGCACGTGGCCGCTGCCGAGACCCGACATCTCTGCTGTCAAACCTGAGGGGGCGGATGGCACCGAGTCCGCCGCGGGGACCCCGCCCGCCGATGAAGACAAGCCCGAGCCGCAGCAAATCACGTCCGAGCCCGAGAAAGCGGCGGCAGCGGCTGAGGGCGGAGTCGTGGCCGGCGTGGGCGGGGCAGGCGTGACTCCCCGCAAGGGATCGTCCCGGCGCAACGCGTGGGGGAACCAGAGCTACGCAGACCTGATCAGCCAGGCCATCGAGAACTCGCCCGAGAAGAGGCTGACGCTGGCACAGATCTACGAGTGGATGGTGAAGACTGTGCCTTACTTCCGAGACAAAGGAGACAGCAACAGCTCAGCAGGCTGGAAGGTGAGCGCGGTAGTGGCGACATGAATTGTATCCACCCCAGTGGTTTGGAGATGAGCCTGTCAAATCTGATACCGAGTTCATTTGTATTATTATTGTTTTGTGTTTTTAATGTTTTTTTTAATAATTGTCCGCTACTGGTTTCACGATGATGATGCTCCATAGTGTTTCTCAGCAGACATTTGTTAATAGTATATTATTGAGCTAGATAATAATAATAATAATTATAAATGAATATTAACCTAATTGATTATTCTAACAGTTATGTAATGAATAATTATCTGTTTGGCCTTTTAAAACTTTAATCAGAAATCAGTTTTTCTGGACAAAAAAATGATTTTTTTTTCATTTTGTAAAACAAGGATAGCAGTAGATTAATTTGAGAATATAGTATCAGGTCATTTTAGTATTTTTATTGACATAATTAATCACACTCTTAATTGTCTAGTTGGTGATTTATTTTAGCTGATTAACTGACTAATTGTTGCAGCTCTGGTAGTGTGTGGGTACTTTGAACGTCTGAATTTGTGTATTTGTTTTTCAATGTTGTGGTGTAAAGATTTGGAATCAACTGACCTGAGGTAAATCTGATTTAGCAAATACTTTTGGAGTATTACTTCATATTAGTGGTTCTAAGCCTTATTAGATTTTAAACATTTGAAACGAAGTGTGATACTTTGTGTTATAGTTGGGAGAGAGGCAGGGTACAACCACGAGAAGCTGCCGGTCCCCCACAGGCGTAATGAAATAGTATTTAGTAAAGTGGCACCAAATCTTAACCTACATAACTTTTCGTACGTTTCTTTTCTGTTTACAGAATTCAATCCGCCACAATCTATCACTCCATAACAAGTTCTTGAGGGTTCACAATGAGTCTACAGGTAAGAGCTCCTGGTGGATGCTCAACCCAGAAGGAGGGAAGACTGGGAAAGCTCCACGTCGCCGGGCCGCCTCCATGGACAACAGCAGCAAACTGCTGAAGAGTCGCATGAGGGCCAAGCAGACGAAGAAGCAGGCTGGAGCTGCTGGTCTGGGGGCCGGCAGTGGGGCTCTGCAGGGTGACGGCAGCACTGGTTCAGCTGGTGCAGACAGTCCTAATTCATCCCAGCAGTTTCCCAAATGGGTCAACAACAGCAGCCCTTCATCCCGCGGCAGCATGGATGACAACGACATGTGGACCACCTTCCGCCCACGCACAAGCTCTAACGCCAGCACTCTCAGCGGACGCCTCTCTCCCATTGCTCCCGGACAGGAGGATGACGACAACCTGCCTGAAGATGGGCTGCTGGGAAGATACGCTGGCAGCAGCTTGACCCCTACCCTAACTGAGACCCTCATGGAGGAGTTGGACCTGATCGACGGCCTGACATTGATGTCTGGGCCCCAAGGAGGGGCCAGCCCCAGCACAGCCCCACCGGCACCTCCCACTCCATTGCCCTCTGCCTCCACGCTGCTGCCTCGTGGCTCCAGCTTCTCTGCCTTCCATCAGCTGCAACCATCCAGCCTCCCGCAGGCCCCTGCTCACAACGGGACCCAGGCCTCCGTCTCTCAGTGTGGACCCAACAACAAAGACCCATCAACCTTCAGCAATTCCCTCTTTAACCCAATGTCCAGCTCTGGCTCTCGTGGCACTGGACAATATAACACCCACGTACCCTCCAGCCTGGAGGCTCTGCTCACTTCCGACTCCCCTCCTCCAACCGATGTCCTGATGACCCAAGTGGACCCCATCATGGCCAGTCCTGGAGGTGTAGGTCTGATGGGTTTGAGCGCATCCGTGGTGGGTGTAAGGTCCAAACCCAATCAGCTGCTTCTGAGTAAAGGACTTGAGCCAAACACAGTGGCCCCCATGGCGCTGCAGGCTCAGATGCAGCCACAGCAGCACCACATCCACCACCAGCCACACCAGCAGCAGTCACAACAACAGCTCCAGCACCACTCACAGATGGAGTTGGGGATGATCCTCTCAGGAATGTCTCAGGACCCACCTCAACTCTCAACTGTCAAAATCCATACTCATCATGGCATCAATTCAGCTAATCCCAACACAACTCTGCAGGCAATGGGTCAGTTCCAAGCTCCCTCCTGCTTCCCAACCAGTCAGGACCGACTGCCCACAGACTTAGACATAGACATGTTCACTGAAAACCTGGATTGTGATGTGGATTACATCATCAACAGTGACCTCATGGATGGAGATGGCATCGATTTCAACTTTGACCCTATACTGCCAGGGGCCCAAGGCTACTCGGGCCCGGCCACCACACAGGGCTCTGCTCACAACTGGGTCCCCAGTTAAGGCCTGAGCAGACCACACACCGTTAGCCAGGTCAGGAGCTAAATCGTTTACCTGTGCACAACACAAAGAAACATTTGATCTAGAAATTATGTTAAAAATGATCACGACAAATGATCATTATTACCCAACTCGTTTTTGAGACTGCCGTCAATGACTTCATATCATCTTGTCTTGCAGGAATTGATCACCAATCAAAATAACCTCACACAATGACAAAACCACAGGTGCAGTCAGCTCCCTGCTGGACAAAGATACTGTTTTCAATTTCCACGCCACTCTCTGACTTTAAAGGAAAAGCCAGACCTCAGTCATGTCACGTGCCAAGACATGTAGAGGACAGGGAGCAGATTCAGGCTACTATGCACAGTTTTTTTTTTTAAAGATGAAATGAACACTTGCAACAACGGCTGCTGGTCATTTTTCTTTATTTGAGTGAGAAAATGTGTGACATCGTGTTTTTAGTGTTTGGGGAGTTGATGCTACACCAGAAGAGCTTTAAAATGATTATGGTACCTCTTGATCTCAATTGTTTTGGTTTTGACTCGGTTCACTGTGTGTTTTCCATCGACACACCGAACACGACTGACGGAGGTGCAATGACTCTGCAGCGCCTTCCTCCAGAGGAAAAGTTTCACCACAGGAGTTGGTGAAAACTGAGCATTGTGACTGTTTTGAGAACAAGTGAACGATTTAAAAACTGGATGACTACAGTTGGAACATTTTTGACTCAGCATTGGCTACACATCTCGCCAAAATGTGCACCTGAACTCTGATTATGTGTACGAATTAAATTTCTCACATTAGAGGAAGAAAAGGTAGAAGGTGATGCATTTGTTTCTCCAGTTATATTTGGTGATTCAATAGTTAAGAGGGTATTTGCAGTTTGGCATTTTTGACTTCAATCCAGTGTGGTTAGGTAGATGTCAGTTTTTTTAATCCCTGATGTGCAGTTCAACTAACCAAATGAAGAAACGTGATTTGTGACTTTACACACGGGGCATTCACATGTAATTTTATTTGCCAACCAGTGAGTAGTTGGCCAAGTATTATATTGTCTCGGACAGTAATACGCCTCAACTGTCAAAGGGTGTACCTGATTTTCTTTCTTCAATCCCATGCATTTTCAGAGCACTTAGGTTTCCTGCAACACAGGGACCCCAAACTAAGAGAGAGCATCCATGTTGGATTGCACCTTTTCATTAAGGGTTTAAATCCTGTACGAGAAAAAACACGACGTACCTGCACAGGTTATGTCCAACTATGCAGAGTTAACAGGAGAACAAAATGAAATCTTGAAGGAAATTTGAAAAATGTCTTCTTGAAGGGTTTTGCTATTTAACATTTGTCAGTGAGGTGACAGTGGGTGTGGGTGCTTGATGTCAGAATATCCTCCCACTTTAAATCTTCAGTACTAGCGTTCAAGAAATTAATTCACTGTGTGAGAAGTACAAAAAAGAATTTATTTGATTATAGTTTTTAATTTAGATGGAGGTAATAAATGAGATAATAATACATAAGAATATATTACTAATGACAGGTGATGTTTTTTACATTGGAGGAAGAATTTTCAGATCGTTTTTAACGGTAATTTTCTATACTTTTATTTTTGTAAAGGATGAAATGCATGTAGATTTTTTACATAACCAAAGGAACACTAATATTTGCATTTGCATGGCATTTAGAGTGCGCTTCAGCCTGACGCAGTATCTCAGTGTACATACGCTTCGCAAAAGGCGCCTGTAACATTCAATTTGACAAGTGATGCAAAGCGCATCGATACTTGACCTTTTATGATGAAAAATTCTGTCATATGCCTCAGTGTTTTCTGCCCAAAAGCAAAACCTTTATCGTCCCTTTTTCTCATCTCAGATTGAGACTAGTAAGCCTTTACCTCTCAGGGTCACTCAGAAGAAAAGCAACAGGAAAATAGTTCTGCACAAATACAATTGCGTCACGTGACAAAAGCAAAAATAATAATAAATATAAATAGTTTATCTCTTTTCTTTTGACAGACTGAAAAAAAATCAGCACATCTTTGTTTTGTATTCCTGGAAATATTTTTGTTTTTAAGATATAGTTGAATTTGTCTGTTTTCCGGCGCTCCAGTTATGTTTAGCAGTACTAGGCTCTCCCTTGGGGTTTTCCTATGGCCAAATTTAAAACACTATAGCATTCTGTAGCAAGATGGACTTTAATTTTTTTCCCCACTTAAAATCTTGTGTTTTGTGCTTGTGTTTAATTACACATTTTGTGATCAGAAACCTTCCCTGTAGTTTAAACTCAGCATTCATCATTTCACTGTAGCTATGTGTTAGCCTCTGCTTTGTATAAAGTTTCTCTTCCCCTGTTTTTGTTTTTATTGAATGGTGCTAGATGTCATGTATTGTATCCTGAAGTACGTCACAGTGCATATCAGGGCCTTTTTAAATTGTTTGATTTTCTGTATTCATCACGATCATCTCAATGTTTTTGTTTTTATGTATGATAATCCCCAAACCTGGTCACAAACTAAAGGCCGGCTTGTTAAAATTGCATGATTTACTTATTATTTTACATCGTAACATAATTATTTTAGGAAGCTGTATATGCAACCTCCCCTTTTTTGTCTTAATTCACAATCGCCAGGTGTTGGTAATGTTATTAACAGTTGATAGGAGCAGCAGGTGAGGATTGTGCAAATCTGCTGCACCGGGTTTTGTTGTCTGTAGTTTACTCTTTCCTACTAAAAACAGACAGGCATGCTGTTAATAATTCCCTTTTATCTCCCCCTTCTAATTAATCACAATTACTTACTTTTACTTCAGGTTTTGTAGCGTATAGTCCCCTTGGGTTTGTTTTGAAATTTAAAATTGCCCCAGTTGATCCAGTATTTAGCATTTGGCATTTTTGTATTTTTATTTTCCATAGGGGAGGGTGAGGTGGTCAGAGGATTGGTGAGCTGTGCATAAGCCAATTGTGACTTTTAATTAATGTTGATAGTTTTTTTTTCTTCTCTGCCCCTTCAGTCTTTACTTACTTTACACATTATAATGTCAGCCAGAGGTGACAAACTTTTCTGAACAGCAGAAATAAATTCAATAAAATGTTTAACCCACACTGTCTGTGTTGTTGGAGTTAGTTTCAGTGCTGCAATTATAAGACAGTTCTGCAGACCGGCCACCAAGAGGTGCTGTTAAGTTACGTAGAGCTGAAATGTGCATGAACAGTAGCACACAGATGCACTTTACTTTAAGCCCTTCATGCCGAGATGTCAGTTAAGATGCTAGAGGTGACACCTGACGACCTATAACAGTACTGTAATAATACGCTTCCTATTCTAGAGAGCAAACCACTGTTAGTCTAATAGTGCTTCTCTCACATTCAAAATAGCTCATATCTCATGTTAAACAAAAGCCAATGGTCACCAGTCACACTATGTTGTAATATCACTGCGTTTTTAATTTCTCTCAGTTTGGGACACTAAGTTGTAAAGTTATGTATAATTAAAGGTTATACTGTAGCTACCGGATGGCAACACCATCACTTACAAAGTAAACATCTTTTAGAGGAATCACTTAAAGGCCTTTTATAATAAGAGTGGGCACAACACTGATGTTTGAAGTTGACAAATAGTGAACCTGAAAACAAAATAAATTAATAAACAAAAGCAGCACACAGGTTATTTTTATAGAGCATCTTTATAGAAAACATTTCTTCACATTTTCAAAAAAGTTTTTTTGTTTTCTGTTTTATTTTGCTTTTTTTTTTTTTAAATAATTGTCCATTTTTTAAATTTGCTTAAGTTGAATATTTTTAACATCCACATCAAAGGCTCATTCTGGCTTGTAGAAGGAGTGTGATCGACAACACATTGGAAATGGTGCTGACCGACACCAAGAAGAAACGGTTCCCATCCCTGCAGGACAAGCCTCCAGTAGTCCCATTCCTCCACCATGAGCCTGAAGGCACCTGTGTTAACAGCGCTTTTGCTTTTGTTGATATGCACTTCTGTTGCATTTCTACATCTACACCTAATAACTCTAAACAGTCGCACCTCTACCCAGGCTGCAGCACAACAAACAGGTCCTACAGTCACACCCAGAAATGAAAAAGTACACTACATTTACAAAAACATGTAAAAATAAACACAGACAAAAGATACAAGCGTTTTAACAAATAATTTGCACATTGTTCTCCTCTGAAAATTGTCCTGTGGACTCAAACTTGATAATCAGCTTTGATGCAGTTCACAAAAAAAAAAAGCTTTCACAAAAGGCTTTGAGCAAAAGTCAAAACCCAAACTCAACTCCTGAACAGTGCAGATCTACTTCAGGGCATTTTCATCTTTCTAATTCCTTACCAAAAAAAAAGTTGGTCTGAAATTTGCTCCGTTTTGATCGTTTCTGAAACGTGTCAGTACAAAAAAACATCAAAAAATGGCTCAGTTTAATCTTCACTGTCAGAAACAGCTCACTGCCCTCTTCAGTTTAGTTACAAGACTTCTAAGCGTGTGACTCCTGTGTTAACATCATCAATGCCAAAATCCTTTCAATTATTCACTCAAATACTCTGGATTAGGAAACTTCATGAGTTTGAGCACAAAAACTAAGTCTGACAGTTAGAGGAGAAACATATTAAAAATGTTTGTTAAACGTTGTACAGTGGAGAAGAAACGTTTTAGACCCACGCATAGTGTGCCTTATTGTCCAATAACGAGCTACCTTGCATTATAAATATATAAAGTTTTTTAAAAGTGCTTATTAAAAGAAACTATAGTGATGTGATAACTTCCAGCTATGTCACGGTTGTGCTTGTTCTTGACCAGCATTAATACGAAATGTTAGGGAGATTACACTGTCATCCTTCACAGTCCCCTGATCGTTTCCTTCTCCAACACTGAATTAGATTGTCCAAAAAACAAACTAACAATAATCAAAGGCCCAAGTCTCCCATTAACATTCATTCAACTTGTACAAAAGTAATTTTTTGGAAAAGCTGAGTTAATACAAAAGGAGACTAATTAAACTATGAGGGAGTATTGGCCACTGTAACACACTGCTACAACCAAGCAGTATATCACAGACTGAACTGAAACACAAAACATGTAAAATTTAAAACTCTAGAAATAATTGCACATAACCTTCGAGAGCCAACATGTTCAATAAGATGACTTCACAACAAGAGAATCTGCAGAAAGTGGTAAGGAGTGGGGGCTGTGGCACACTACGGTTTAAATACATTAAATCCGAGGGGGAGAAAAGCACATTCATGAGGTACAGCTACAAAACGATGAAGCTCTGTGTCCATAAAACCGCCACTCTCCCCTACTTCACCGCCTGCTGCTGAGATTTTGTTATCCTCGTGTCTCTGGGTCTCTCTGTACCGGTGGAGAATTGTGACTTAGTGCCTCTCCAAACACTTAGGCAATCATGTACTGAGTGATGGCTCTCAGCGCATACAGCAGCTCCGCCTGCAGCCGGGCCTCCATGACTAGTAAGTTGACATGCATCTAAGAACAAAAAAAGAGAGAGAGAAATGATTCACACTGAGCACAAAACATTTCTGATGTGGTGTTATTATTCTAAAGTGCCGCTGCTTTACTTGTCAGGGAACATGTTGAGCACATGGGGGAATTGTTTTCTTCTTTGCACAATGTGCTTATTTGTTGAGAACAAAGCTACTTAGCTTAGCATAAAGACTGGAAGTAGGAGGAGGCAGCTAGCTAGTAAAAAGGTAATATAATCCTAAACTGGATTACAGTATGTCATTGTCTTATGTACACAAAAACCAAGAGTGTAATATAGCCATTACTCTGTTTTAAAGATGGGGTATGTGCCTTAGCTGAGACTTGTTGCCAAGCAACTTGAAGAGTAATCACAGTTCCATGAAGTTGTGTGTGTAGTCATCATGAATCTAAGAAAAATGTAAACATTTAGTGTGGGGAATATTAAGAATCACAGTCCCTGATCAAATGTCTTCAACTGTAGAGGTGAAATCCAATGCTTCACTAAAAATAAAATCCAGATCACGATGCTGCACAGACGTCCAAGTGGTTTCAATCCCCTTTTCAACGCTCACCCAAAAAGCGAATAAGGTGTTTACAAAGATGTTAAGCTAATATTAAGTCTGTAAAAAAGGATCTTACCCGTTCTAAAGTTTTAAGTGGAGCCCAACTCAGTGGACACACTGAAGTTTTGGTAGCGTCAGGAAAACAAGCCACAGCCTTGATGTACAGCTTCACATCTCGCTCCAGCAACTGGTTCACTTCTCCGTAATCATAATCGTCATAGCTGTAACAACAAATCACACCACTGCTTATTCACTGGACACATTAAATGTATTATTTCTATATGAGTGAAAAGGACATTTTTATTGGTATCGTGTACAAAAGTAATTGTCAGTTTTACCGTATTCCTAACACACAGTGGATGTAATTCCAGATGGCCCTCTTCAGGTCAGGGCTGTGCAATGAGGGGAGGGTGGTCACACTCCTGAATCGATCGTCCAAGAGATGCCCGATGTCTGAATACAATCTGTTGATTAAGGAGAAGCCGTGGTCCTCCCATGAATAGTCCTGGCACAGTCAAAACAACATATAAAGTCAGCAAAGTCAGTCTTTCACATGGCTCAAAATAAGTGGGACTGCAGACACTGAGTTTGTATCTGAATTTGGCTTCGACCACCTGGACTTCGATTCAAACTGCTTCTGGCTGAGCCTCAGTTTGGATATGAGCCATTCAAATACCAGACAAGATATGCGCTACACATGTGACAGAGGGTTATATCAGTTTACTGTCAGATTTAGATTAGATCAACTGCTACTAAGAAATCATGAAGCGTACTGCTGAGGTCACAAGTGGCACAATGATAAATACATCAAAGATATAAAGCTCTGTTAGTGTAGTGGGTGTTTACTATACAGAATTAACAGACAACTGTCTGCCAACCATCACTGCATAACACATATGCAAATTTACTTAGGATCTGTGTACCGATACATCCATAATGTGTCCTCACCTGAACTCGGAACTCCTCCTCCCTACGAGCAAACTCCTGATAGCTAAAGTCAGGATCTGTGATAAAACGCGATGGGTCTGTGAAACATATCATGTCCTCCTCCTCTTCTTCCAAATCTAAAAAACAAGAGAGACGACCAGACAAAGGAGATAAAAGGAGCGTGTCAGTGAGACTGAAGAGTGGTAAAGGCTCAAGTTTCACACCATGTGACCTAAATCTGATGCTTAAGATAATCATCACCAGCGAGAGAGTTAGAACAGCGTTAGTTTGTGTGTTTGTTCAAGCGTTCTCCTGCCAAGTGCGTTACCCGTTTGCTGGAGTGTGTGTGTCTGCAGAAACTCTCTCTTCTCACGCTCCTCCTGTGACTTCTGGATTCTCTCCTTGAGGCACACCATGTCACAGCTGGAGTCCAGAGACTAGAAACATAATCAGAAGAATTTTATTTTATCATCTCATATTTACACAATAACCCTTTTAGATAAATAACACAAATATCATATTCACAGTCTGAATTCAACCTAAATGCACCAATGCTTCTCAAACATGAAATATTTGTTGGTTTTATATGTACTTGATTAGATTATTTTTTTATTACGTTCAGACATCACATTAAAACCATAATCAAAGGTCAAGTTAAGCAACAGGTTGTTGTGTGTTTTCTATACACAATGAAACATGATAAAATATAAAAGCTTTTATTTATGTTTGTATCATCAGCTCATCTCAAATGAAGCAATTTAAAATAGTGTTAAAATAGCATTCAGTGGAACCATCTCAACTATTTCCACAATAAACATTCCAGTTAAGGAACCAGTTATAAAAATACAGCATTGTCCATTTCAAAGGTTGTTTATCTTGACAAACTTTTCAAAGGTAACAGTAGAAATATTTTCGGCATAACACACATTTCTCTGACATTCGCTTTAATAAAATAGTCAGATTTGTTACCCGCCGTCGTGTTATGTGTTCAGAGGGAGTGGCAAGCGACTGAGGCACATTGGCATTGCCATTGGCAGCATCAAAGGGGCAGAAGGTCGGTGGGGTGCCGTTCGGAGATTTGGAGAGAGGAGCAAGGTCGGCGTTAGTTTCGCATCCAAATACAAAACTACAGAGGGAGTGGCAGTGGGCTAGGATCACCACAGCCTGCACCAGTTCAGCCAGCGACCAGCACTGCTCGCCTGATTTTAGCAGCGTCTGGAAGCAACACAGACAAAAGATCATGATGAGACAGACCAAATAAACTAATACTTTAAGTGCAGGTCACTGTTCAGTTTGGTCTTGTTATGGTTTATGCAGATTATGTGAGGGGCGGTTTTCCTTTGTTGTACCTGGATGTGTGAGCACGCAGTCATCCAAGGTTGGTGTGCCAGCACCTTGTTAATGTGGTCAAGGAGGCGAAGGCGGGGGGGTGCTGCTTCCAAACCCTGCAACCACAGAGGATCCCCACCGACCCTCAGAAACTGGGCTGAGTGTAGGTACACCAGGTAGTTGCAGTGATGTCGTGCTGCTGCCTGAAACACGAGGTTGAGAAGACTAAGGAGTGGGACCAACTCAAGCAAAATATCCTGTTATTCTTTCATTCATGTTAATACTACGAGCTCTGGTGGCTCTTGCTGCCATAACAAACTGAGTTTGTTTTGTATTAACAAGAAAAACTCGGTCACTGACCATGATGGCGATGTAATGTCTGTACGGCAGCGGCAACGGGCCGTCCATGTGCAGGATGTAATGCTGCGTGCGCAGGAAGCTCTCCAAGTATTGAGGATGAGAGGCCATCTGCTGGGACACAGCATCCACGCTCCCCCTGCTGACCAGAGCCTTCATGAACAGCAGTGACACACGCTCCTTCTCACTGTTCACCTTCATCTACAGAAACAAGGACAGAGAGCAAGACATGAAAGGTGATTTCCAAAAGGAAAAGTCAACACTGAGATAGAAAGTCAAATTAACTGTCAAGCGAGAATAAATTAACTGATAGTCTATTCATTCTTTTAGTCAAGTGTAAAGCAAACAAAAATAATAAATATTTAACCAGCTGCTTGCCTAGAAAGGCACATAAGTATCTTTATTTTGTTGTTTTTGTATAATCATTACAAATGTGTTCGCAGTGTGAAAGGTTTCTTTCAAAATACTGCACACACTTATCTGATACTTTTAATTGAACAAGATGATATAAAAGCAGCAAAGCAGGGCTGACTGCAGCTCTGAAGGAATTCAGAGCTCATTTTGTAGCCAAAAGCACTTTTGGCTCAAGGTAAAGTTAGACTCTCTCGCGCCGTGTGATGGGCTCAGACTGTGCTTTGGAGTCATATTCCGGGACCTTACATCAGCTGAGCAGAGGCAATCTCGTAAGAACAGCAGCTTTAATGTGGTGAAACGGCACCACTCTTGTGTGAATGCATTCCACATGTTATTCTTTCTTCACATAAAACGAGTAAACAACAGCGCTCAGCAATAAATCGACAGACACCCAGTTACCAACTTTTATTGGCTGCAGCTGGATCAGCTGATTCAGTCACCTCCAGTTTATTATTGAATATGGACAAACTCTAGGTATTTTCATCTGGGAAATGATGTTTACAAAAACAAACAAGAAAACCACCCCAACTGGTACTTTAAAACAGGGACTTTCAGCCTGAGAGGAAGTGCAGAAGAAACTTGAACTTAAGAGGCCTTAAAGAGGGAAGCTTAGCAGCAGCCAAAGAGTGGATGAGACCAAACACACAAACATTGGAGCAACAGGGCTGTGGCGCCTGAGGCCAAAAGAAACGGACCCATGTGGAGACGGAAGCTGGCTTTCCCTCATAGGCACAGGCATATATTACCTCTCAATATCACACAATGGCCTCTAGGAAAAGATGTTTGGGACCTCGACCACAGATGAGTTCCCCTGAATGTGAAACCTGAGTGCACAGCACTGATTAAAGCCAAATGGAGTCTTGTAGAATGAGTATTGCCAAACACCTTTTTAACCTCACCTTTTTTAACAGCAGAGACTGCTGTCTAGGGTTTTACTGTCCTGTCAAATCAGAGACACCTCAACTTAGGCCAGAGCAACTGGCCTTGTTACTTAATATTAGCCTGTACTGCTCTTTGGAATTAGACACCATGTTTATAGGGCTGTTAGCTCCATGTGGCATTTCACTTCTCCCTGTAGTGGATGAGGCTTTCCTCTTGATCCTGCAGTAGGCTCCACCTCTTGACCTACATAAAGTCCTTGCTCAGACCTTAACGACATATTAACATGCCACACATTAAACGAATCACTTTCATTCAGATTTTTCACCTCCTTAATTGATCTTGGTGTGGAGAAAGGGCGTTAAAAGGAGCAAAACAAGCAGTGAGTGAGTAAAAGCACTATATGAAAGACAGTGACAGAGCCTCTGACCCTCTCCCATCTGTTGGTTGTATGGGGAATGAACTGTAGAATACCATAAGCACACGGGTGCCTGCCAATCAAAACACCTATTGACAAGAGCATAGAGCAAGTATCTCTATGCAAACTCAAGAGCGTCTCATTAGTATGCTGAGCAGCAGAATCTAGGTTACTGCTCCACTAAGCCGTAACTGGCTCTGTCACTGTGATGAATAAGCCTGTTTAACTAGGCATCATATCAGAGGCCTACACCACACAGAAACACGCTTCAAATAACACTTGTTATGAACTTAACATGTAGTGAGACCACTTGGCCCATTTCCTCATTCTGTCGCCATAAAACAAGGCTGCAACATTAATCAATATACTATACAAACATGTCAGTACTTTAGTTTTTAAAGAAGTGATGAAAATATACTGATCAGACAAGATAAACATGTAACACAAACATTTCTATTAAGGATTCTTTAATATAGTTTTATGGGATGAATAATATGCATGTTAAAATATAGCGTATACATATTTAGCATGGTGCTTAGGCAAATAACAGCTGACATCTGGTTGATCTGGCTCTGTTTTATAAAGTGTTTAGTCAGAAGATTGAAAATTTGCTTGTAGGAACTATTTTGATACGCAAAACTATTCTCCCTTGTTCTCTAGATTTGTCTCTGATTTATATGTTTTATGGACATTTTAAATATTATTTGCTCTTTAATCCAGACAAAAAGCAGCAGATTAATGAAAATAATCAATGCACTTGGTTTAAGGCTTTGAACTATATTTTCCTGTGAACAATGTGCAGAAAACATTTTAGACTAGAAATCTGCAAGCACAGTAGTTTAGGAAAAGACAGATGACTAAGAGCCCAGTGAGGCAAAGCCTTATTAAACTGGGAAATCATGAGCAATCATGTTACACAATGAATCTATGTACAAGTAAAGTGTTCGTGACCAGAGTACGGAGTCAACCAGCACCAGTAGGACTGTGGTGGAACTCTGTGATAGAAAGAAAATAGTCTTTATAAGTAGCAGAAGGTTATTACTGATTTTAGGCCAGCTAGAGTTAAAATGCCAAATATATGTCCTACAGGAAGCTCCAGGCCCATAAGGACAGTCTGTGGGCTTTACTGGCCTTCCTATCAGTTGATAAACAACCTGCTACTCTATTAAAGAGGAAAATACTAATTATACGATCAGAAATGTAAAGACAAACACTAAATCTAAAAAAATCCTAAGAATTTCACTGATTGATTTGTTCTAACATTTACTGAGCCTTCAACAACTATCAAGTCTACAATGGTTACAACTCAAATAAATGACAACACTTACATTTAAAAATTGCCATCACAGGCATCATACAAAGAGGAAGCTGGTGTTTTTTGTAATTTCATAAACATGTCTGGACAAATGCGACTGCAAAAGTCAAACTGAAACAGGAACTACAGTCAGTGTGAGCAGTTGCGCAGCAGGAAATGACACATCCTACATTTTATTATATAGTTTTAGAATTCAGCTACACGTCCGGTTCATGTCCACACTGTAACACTTATAATACATTTGCTTATTGTAAAGATTTTAAAACCACTCTGAACTTTCTGGACTCTTCCTTTAAGAAGGGATGTCCAGCTAAAATGACTCTTTTTGGTGGCTGCCACACCAATGACTGCAGATTTTTAAATGCCCATTATTAACCATATTTAAGGAAACACCTTGATC
Source organism: Macropodus opercularis (assembly GCA_030770545.1). Taxonomy (NCBI): domain Eukaryota; kingdom Metazoa; phylum Chordata; class Actinopteri; order Anabantiformes; family Osphronemidae; genus Macropodus; species Macropodus opercularis. Next base: position 7,439,925 of record CM061098.1, read on the forward strand.
AGAAATAGGCTTCACCTACTGCTTAAAAACAAGCCTCGAAAGCTGTACACAGCAGTACTTATGATAAGGCAATACACTTATTGTCCACCCACATGAAAAATACACCCGCATAAAAAGTGAAAAAAGCTGGTAACAAGAGTGTGTAGGTGGATATGTAAAGCAAAAGGAACATAATTTACCTGACTGTCTTTGGTATTACAAAGCATATTTTGATTTCACATAGATCTGTCTCATTAGGCACAGGAATATTAACCAATTCCTTACAATTCCTTACAATACACCCAACAGAAACAGATTTTGAAACTAAGCCATTTTTTGTGTAGTTGAAAACAAGGTGGAAGGTGAATAAAGCGAGACGGTCATGTTGTATTAATACGACGAGATGAATTCAAACTGTCGACTGGTTTTAACAAATAACTCAGAGAGTCATTACTGTGTGCAAAATTTTACCGGTATCTGTCCGTTGACATTCAACAAAAGTATTCATCTCCATTCGCAACACAGGAGAGGTCATTTGTTTATTGATCAGAGAGGAGCAAGAGGCAGGGATAAAATGAAAAACAGGGGTGACGTCAGTGAGGGAAGGAAAGGTAAATGGAGACAAAGACGGGCTTTGAAAGCTGGCTGACAAACAAAACTGCAGCACTGAGGAGCAGGAAAATGAAGGAGGATTTAAAAGAGAAGCCAGCAGTTTCAAGGGTAAATATGTCAGCATGAAGTGAGACGTGCATGTGCACATGTAGTGTCGTAGTATTGGTGAGCTGCAATGAGGAGGGGGGCTGCTGCAGACACAGGAGAAGGACGTTAATCTGCACGAGGAACGAGGCTGGAGGGGTCCGTCCTTATCATGCACCAGCGTCCCGGTGGCACCCCCCCCCCCAACAAGCATCGCTGGAAACACAAGCAGCCGGGGGACGTTTTTGGCTTAGCGATGTGAACTCAGGCAGTAACGCAAAACAAACCAGCTGCAACCTAAAGAAGTATGAAGAAGGGATGAGGAAGAAGGGAGGGAAGGGAGCCTCCGGGTAGAATAGCACATACATCACAACCATGACAAACAAAACACTGTACTGCAGGACAGAAAAACTGACAGAAAGCTGAGCCCACACACAGCACATGAGCGATTAGACCTGTCAGACAGGTAGGCAAAGCAAGGAAGACATGAAGTTAGAAAAGACATTCACTGATAACAGAGTAATCATCAGTCATCAGAGGTGTACAGGTTAGATGACTGACCAATTAATTAGGATGCTAATGGTTAATTAGGTGGACACTTAAAATGTACAAACAGCGAACAGAAAGCGAGCGGGTCAAAAGTGAATCACTGGATCTGAAACCAGGGGAGAGGGGATTTGAATCCCTTGGTGCTCACATTCCTCGCTGGTTTGCTCCATTTCTGGGCTCAAATCTGTGGCAAACATGTCTCTCTTTTTTTTTTTTTTTTACTGTGTTTGAGACAGCGCCCCCTTTCCGTTGCAGATTGAAACAACAGCGACAGAAGAGAAAAACAACTTTGATTGGCAGTCCAGTTCAGCCAGCAAAAACAGCCCAATCAAAGTCTCCAACATTCACCAGCAGCAAGAAACACGGAGTCGCCAGTCAAAGATTACAAGCATTTCCACTCGACCCGTCCCTATACAGCGTTCAAGGCAAATAATGCACCGCATTACTTCAGTCAACCAACGTTAACACACTTTTCTCCCAAATCCTCAGATGATGTCATCCTCACCTACAGCTTTCTCCTCCACAGACCTCAGCAGATACTGTCCTGTCACGTTAACAGCGGCGCAAAAGTTAAATTAACCCCCAGTTTAAAAGGAGCATTTCAATCACCCTTTGTGAAACGAACAAAAGCAGACTCTTGGTCCAACTGTGTGCGCGATTACTGCGATGTCAAATGACAAGACAAAGGCTTAACCGACTAAAAATGTTTTTTTTTTCTTGCTGGCCTAACGTTACTGTGCATTTGTGAGCTTAGCATTTTAAAACACTGTTGCGAGCTTTAAGTGGCATTTTAACGTCTGCTGGATGGAAACGACCCGATAGTTGTTGGTGTGGTGAAAAGTGAAACATCCTAAACTTGAAGGTTTTAAACGCGTCCAGCTATTCGTCCCTTCTTCCACTTTAGCATTTTTAGTTGACGCTGGTTAGCAAGTTGACGTTACGGTCGCAGTAACGTTACAGAGTGACGCTATGTTAAAAAACTTCCAGAGATGTAAAACTGTTAGCGGTCGTACACACGTCGACTGGCAGCGGCACGAACCGCTCGTTTAAACAGACAAAAGCTGCGACAAAGCTGAACACAAGAGCCGGAAAAAGACATTTTCTTTGATATGGCTGCGCGAAATGAATGAACGCTACTCGGGCTCCTCAGTTAGCTGCTAGCTCTAATTGTGTTAAAAGTAACTTAGCCTGCTGCTAGCGTCGCCTTAAATCGGCTGTAACCTACCTGGTTTTGGACTCGCTGGCACTGGGTTCTCAGGGGGTACTCCATTTTATTCGTACAGATGATCATTTTCCAAAAAAGTGTGCTATTGCATGGATGCGGCTCTGGCTTGTCTTGGTGCTTTCCAACCTAGCGAACAAAAGGCATTCAAGCCAAGCTGCCTGCTGCTCCGCTGGCTGCAGCTGAAGCCCGGACTGAGGATAGAAAACCTTCCCAGCGCTGGGCTGACAGCTCCAGTAACAGTGCGTCCAATCAAAGCTCGGGGGCGGAGCCGCACGCGGGGGGCGACGTTCAAATGCTAATGAACATCTGCAAACAACAGCGCAGAGAGGCGGAAGCGGACCGCGCTGCCGCCTTCACGGCACACAAGGATACGTCGCGCTTCCCTTCCAACTCATTGTACTTAAAGGACAAATGTTTGACTTTTTACTGGCTACTATAGTTGTGTGTGCCAGGAAAAACTCGAGTGGGGCATCAGAGAGAGAGGAGCGTCAAGAGACAGGGTGAAAGAGCCTTTACGCTCAACATTAAACCCCTGGGTTTTGATTTGTTACAGGATGCGTTCACTGACACGTTGAGCCGCAAACCTTAACAGCGTTAGACTGTATCAACAAGAATTAATTACACCAAAGGTCATGTTGAAACACGTTACAATGGACGATTTATCGCTTTACAGACCAATATGTCTATAAAGAACCATAAAGAAAACACAATACATTTAATTTGATCAGGCCCTGGGAGCTTGTTCTATTTGACAGAAGAGTGAAAAAATGAGTGAAAAAATAAACAGTTGTGCATCTGAACAAAATGTGTCTGGACCCTCAGGACTTTGGAGGTGAACAAATGTACATTACTGACTCTAGCAGAGACAAGAATAAGGGAGTGATGATGACTTAAATCTAATGCATCTCTAAATGTGCTGACAATTAAAAATTGCAGGACCCATCACCTGCATATTCGTGTATAACCCCAATAAGCAGTTACAAAAGTGTACTAAAGCAAAATGATTACTGCAACCTGTTTTTTTGTGTGTCTTGTTTACTAATATTATTTATTATAATGGTTCATAATTTGATCATCTTAAATTGTGCACCTGTTCCCATTGTGATGAATGTTACATATATTTATACTGACCTAAACCCACTGAAGCCTAATCGCACAGGGCGTTTGACAGGAAGCATCAATTTGTAAGACACACTTGTTTTTCTTACTGGGTGTTGTACGCCCTAGTTTTTTGATAGCTGTTGTTTTAGCTCCAGTGTTTATTTCAGTTAGATAAATGTTGTATCACATACATTGAAAACACATTTGGGGAGGTGGGGTACACCCTGGACAGGTGCCAGTCCATCACACGGACAGTTGTGCATCTGTACAATAAAAAGAACCATTCATTCTTGCTCTCACACCCACGGGCAGTTTAGAGTCTCCAGTCTAACTAACTGCATCTTTGCACCGTGGGAGGAAACTGGAGAACCTCAAGAGAACCCACACAGACACAGGGACTTGCAAACAAAGGGGATCTCCTACAAAGAGTTAAAGTAATACTTACAGCAAGCCAAACCTGATTCAGTGATCATATGAGAACTGAACTATTGTTTCAAGTTTGAAAGACTGTAAACCTTTTACTTAACTACCAGGAAAACCATTACTTATATGCTGGGGTTACCTGGGAGCCCTGGATCTGATACTTGAAAAAAGAGCCATGTCTAGATTTCTTTGTGGTCTAGAACTCCCGGCTCATAAAACTAGATGAAAGTTAATGCTAGAAAAATTTTCTTCTTTAGAGGCTTGATTAGGACAAACAAGATGACTGACCGATTAAGAAAAGTGCTCATAATATAGGAGCCGCACATAAAGACCAGAATTTACACTGCCCACAGTGCACTTTAATAACATTCTTTCGTAGCAGCCTCTCTGTCTGCTAAAGGCCTGTGCCAACACAGGCTTTCAGTTATAAATCTGTATTCTGAATGGCCAAGTTGGGGTTTTAACATAGAGGTTGTCTTTTTCCAAGACCTGACAAAGAACTAGCGCAGAGTCACTGAGACGAGTACACACTGACCTCCATGTGTAAAGTCTGTGCGTGAGATTTTAGACTGCAGTGGGCTTCCAACTTTGCGGCAGCTGTTTGGGGAAGGCCCTTTCCTGTTACAACATGACAATGCTTCTGTACACAAACAAAGCTCCATAAATTTGTTTCCCAGTTTGCTGGGGAAGAAGCAGATGGACTTCCACTGAGCTCTGACCCCAACATCTACAAGTTCAAAGTCTCTACTGAGGCTGGAAATTAAGCTGGTTTGGTAAAGAGGTGTTTAACAACGACATGCAGGGTGTGATGTTAGCAGAAATGCTCGATGTAATCGATAAGTCAACAGAAATCACGGGGAAGGCGGCATCTTATCATCGTACAACGGCTACTTCTGCTGTGTACGCTCAGTCTCATGTCTCTGTCCAGTCTTGTCTTTATGAATGGGGCATTTGTTCAGACAGAAATCTTGAACTGCTTCAAATCAACTTGTTTTTCAGTCAGAGGGCTGGAGTCCTTTAATTTCCTACTTGAAGCCTTTTCCTCTTTTCCTACACTCTTAGTAACCATTGCTGAAGTTAAAGTAAAATTGAAAACAAAACAAAACTGGTTCAAACTATACAATATGATAAATTAGAACAACATAATACAAAATATAAAATTCTAAAATGTTTTGTCAATGAGCACTTTTAATTTGCAGGTAAACATCTACATTGTTATGTGAAGGAATCATGTTCTATATATAAACCAGAGATTGAATTATGTCCTTTGGTAACTACACAAGGACAGACAATGCGAAGATACACGTACAGTACATATGTTTTTACTCTGTCAAACAAAGCTAATTTTAAACAAAAACATGCAAACTAAACAAAGTTTTCAGTTTGGGACAAAACAAGTGACACTGATCCAGGAAAAGCATAATAAGACAACATATGAATCACACTGGAATGTCTGGTCTAAACCAGTTGAATCAAGAACAAACAGCCAAACTGTGTGACTTTAATGGAGATAATAAATTAAAGAAAGATTCAAAGTCTAGCCCCCAGGCGTGAGACGTGTCTGGGGAATTTGCTGTGCATGTCAGAAACAGCAAACAAATAAACCTACTGACATAACAGGCTTGAATGACATTTCAGAGTCTCACTTCCATTAAAATCACTACAAGCGTTTGAACTTTTTTTTTTTATGTCACTGGTTAAGGAACATAACCAGTTCCTTAATTCAGCTGAGGTGCCAACAGCTGTTCAGTGCAACCACAAACCAGAGCCATCATACTTGGTTTCCCATCACTTGTTTTATCAGCTGTGACACATGCGACTGAAGGAACTGAAGAAAGCCATCTGTCCCAACGTGTTTCTTACTGAGGTGAATGCTCCGTTCCACAGAAATTCTAGACACTGAGGGACTTTTCTAAGGAGGAAGTCTCTAGTTCAACAATAACATGAGATCTGACACTTGAAATGTTGTCTTTCATCAATTCAAACCATGCGTTACATAAAACAATACTGGTTAAATTCAAGTCTTAACCTGTATTTCATAAAATAAAAACTGTTGTAGTAGAAACGTTTCCTTATTGTGAACATGTTCCGAGTATTAAAAACTGTTTGTGTTGCCTTTCACACATTACTTCCTGTTCAAACCCCCTCACTGTAAAGAAACAGAAAGTCAGTCAACTAATGCAGTGTCAGACTTTCTGTCTACCCTAAGCTAAGAGTTTGCATTAAAAGCTCAGCTCTCACATGGATGATGGTGCAGCTTTGGTGCTACTCAGAGTTTAACTTTTTATTATGAGAGTAAATAAGATTTTAATAATAATAATAAACTAACACTGTAGCTGTAACATATAGCCAACATTATGGTGTGTTAAAAACATTTATCAAACCTTTATATACTACCTACAACCTTAATTAAAAGGGCCTGCTAACACACTGGCACAATATGGAGATGGAATTAAGCTTACTCTGATGCAGTAAATCTCTTCCATGCCTCTGCATACCTTCACACTTCACACAAAAAAAACGTTAACGTCAAAGAAAGGAAGCCACATATGGTGTAGGTTACATTGTTTAGATTTATTTTTAATATACTAATGCATTATACTGTACAGTGGAAAAATTATGTTTTCACCGAACACCGAGGGCTCTGTCAAGAAAGTTTGCAAAGGTCTTTGGCAGTCCAGGTAAGAAAGGTTGTAGAACAGAGAGATCCATTGTCTGTAGTGTTTCTGTCAGTGTGCTGCAAGAATTATCAGAGGACAAAGTTTGCTGCTACTGTTTCATCCACTGACAATGCATCATCAATCAGAGGAACACGTACCTGCATGTGCAGTACAGCAAGTGTGAGTCAGCATGCAGCTGTGCAGCCAGCTCCAGTTGGTGATTGTTCATAAGTTTGTCATTGACTACAACAAGCAGAGGTTTGCCTGCACCGAGCGCCTCCAAACAACTTCCAGCCCCTGAAGAGCAAACCATGATCAAGGTCTTTGTTCATGATTAAAGTCCTTCTATATTTTGGCAGCTGATGGTTTCTATTAATTTTACTACAATATAAAACTGTATCACAAAGAGATATGGCACAAACTTACAAGAAAAAACAGGTTTTGTATGTAAGATGTTAGATTAATGTTAAATATCTAGAGACAAACATGACTAACCATGCCATTTAATGACTAATTTTATTTAGTAATAGTGATGTTACTCCCCATGTAAGGGCACACAGGCCTCATGAATACTTTGTTTCAGTTTTGAGCCACGTGTTTGCTACATGTTTTATTAAAAGCTTAAACCTTGTTTTAAGTCTCTGCTACATGCCCTCAAGTTGTTTTTCTGCTAGAGGTTCTGTTGTATTTGTATTATGTCACCATTTAAATTCTATACAGGCAGTGTAAATGCTACCACAAAAACTACTCGTTTTAGACAACACAGTACATTATGAGAGTCAGCCTTATTTGTTTGCATATTTTTGATACTTCAACTCACCTGCATGGCTGATTACAAGATCAGCCTGCTTCATGTCCTCGACTATAGAGTCTTTAAATCGAAAGGCCTCCACTCTGATGTGTGGACAGCTGTCAGCAGCTGGAAGAAGAGCTCCTCTCCCGACCTGCAGAACCAAGCGCTCATATCCACGAGCACGTAAAGCCTGTGGGTAGATATAAAAATATACTGTCGCCACTTCATCAGAAAATGCTTTTTCCAGACAAAATACACTGTCAAGTCAAAAACTAGGTTACTCACTAACAGTGAAGTGAACCGGACTGACTTACCTGTGTTGACCAAATTATTGTTAGAACCATCTTCAGAACCTGACACCTGACAAAGTCACAGGTTTTGGCGTCATGTTCCTTATTCTGTGGGAGTTATGTTGCCAGACTGCTTGTTGTTTAACTTCCTAACCTACAGTTCCTATAACATCTAGGGAAATATCGCATATCAGAGGCAGTATCCTATGGGCTAGCTGTGACAGCTAAATACGTCATTTTTTATTCAATGAACCAGATATTTTATGATCCAGGGCGATGTCATGGATCTTGGCTAGTTGGATGTCCATACATAAACGTCTGGGTCTAGTAACATCGCCGTTTGGTCGATTACTTGCTACAGAAGTCGACTGTTATCTCCAAGCCTGCCTTCACTCACCTGAACGGCATCTAAAGACGTGATCTTTTCAACGAGCTCATCAAAGCTCGTTGTCCCCACAGTTACAAACACCGTCTTCATGTCCACTTCAGCAAAACTAGCCTTTTTGTACTTGAACTGTTTTTATTAGACTTCTGTCAAGTCCACTCTTTATTCTGACAGCAGCTTCCGCATCCGTGACGATATGACGCATTAAAAAAGATGACGTAAAGACGTTGCGCAGGAAAAACACGCTGCGCTGCCCCCTGGAGGCCTGGAGGCTGAACTGCAATAGACGCACAATAGACGTAATGCGTCTGCAGCATGGAAAAATACCAGGCTCCAGCTTGTTGTAATATCCCAGCACACACAAAACCTCTGCGTTAAATCCTGCTGAGCTTATTCACAGGGCTACACAAAATGTTACAACAATATTCATGGCCATATGCGGGTAACGAAAACATCATATCATATGTGTACATGCACACAGTCGTAACAAATGTATCAATTCCCCACACAGTAAAACAGCTTTATTGTGTCTGTCCACTGGCCCAGATGACCTGTCCAGGCTAAAGCCTCATTCCCCTTGATAGCTACAGTCATCTCTAAAGGCTTAGTGGTTATAACTGAATCTGGAAGAAATGTGAGATGTGGTAAAGGAACCTGCCTCTTAATTGGTGTTCTGCTGTCAACAACATGGCATCTGAAACATTAAACAGACACTGTCACTTCATTCTGCTATTTTCGAAGACTCACCATTTTAAATAGTCCTAGTCTCCTGTCATTTAACATACTACAGTGGACGGCCATAAGACCCTAAGAGTCCAGTGTCCTGCTGTTTTTTGTCTCTACTGTACATTTATCCTGTGGAGTGGACAGATACAAACACAGCAGGGACCAGGAAAAAACAATTCAAAGGAGATACTTTTCCCTGGAGGAGCTTAGAGGAGCAGTGGTGGCCCTGCTGATTACAGAGACGTCAGCACCCCCACCGCCTCCATCCCACACACAGCGGCTGCTGCCAACTCTGAGGGACGCACAGGCTCAGAGAGCAGCCAGCAGCTCCACCTGACAACCGCAGAACGAGCAGAAGCAGGGCTAGCTTGGTTTTTGTACTCCGTGGGATGTGAAAACGGCAGCAATACCACGTGTGAAACATGCAAGTTGCAAACACACCAACTCCTCTGCACTGTGCCAGGGTGATGCACAGACTCACACACAAGGAAGTGGAATATATATCCTGCTACTGAGAGCTGGTATTTTTAGACAGGGAAGCGTCAACATTTTAACTCTTTTGTTTTATCTTCATCACACATGATCAGAAACCTCAACCAGTTTAACCAAACTACTTTTACAGTGTCTGTGCCTCATTTACAATAACATGAAATAGACAAAGATGACATTTCTGCATTAATAATGATAAATATTGTGTTTCAACCATCCAAAACTTTCAAGCTATGCCTAAAATTAAAGCTTTCTATCTATACTTTCTAATCATGTTTTTTCATTCTGGTGCTCAGAGAAAAACTTAAGAATGTGAATATATAAAACTAAAATGTAATCAAAAAATTATGAAAAGCAGAGCTAATGCCTGACTGCTAAAACGCCCAAAGACCAACCCTTTGAGGTGAATGTGCAGCTTTTTTCCTGATTTATTATTTTTACCAGTAATTAATCTACCTAATGCTGAGTCACATCATTCTAAAAGACTATTAAAAGGTTTCCCAGGCTGTTAATGATGACCACAGATCATTACTTGGCATCTCAGCAGGTCATTTAGTTATAGACTATATGAACTATATATATATGGACTAAACTGGCGACAATAAACTAGCTTGTTTTGTTATCTTTTCAGCTAAAACAAAATATTACCAGCTAGGCAATTGCAGGAAGAAAACCAATAAAAAGGTCACACAAATCCAGTGGCACACCAGTTAACTGTAATACTGTGACTGTGTCCCATGACAGAAACAGAAATGAAAGCATGTTTATTACAAAGCGATGAAAATAAAGAAACATGAGACCAAGGTTCAAGAGAAGTTATTTAAGGCTCTGTTAAATTCTCAGCTTCGAAAAAACAAGTCACAAAAAGCAAAGACTAGTATAAAATTAAGAGTTTAAAACCAGCTACCCATGTCATTAATTTTAATAAATATGTCACTATAAGAAAAAGAAAAATACAAAGTTAAATCAGATTAACTGTGCCAGAACATTTCTTAAATCACGTTGCAGCGGGAAGTTATTAGATGACAACAAATCATCGTCTCTTGGAATTAAAGCAACACAAGCCATGTAGTCAAACACAGAAATGCAATGTGAGCTTCCTTTGGTCGCTCCAAAATCCTTCTCCTACTGAGAAGTGTTCGAGAAAACTGAAAATGGAAGACCTGCGTCCACACCACTCATGCCTTGTAGAGAGACTAACAGAATTCAAGGTAAAAACAATAAAATGGCTCTTCCTCATCACTTCAAGTGGATTTTGTAGAACATTCTCAATTTTGAGCATGCGTGTTTTCACATGAGTTTAGCTGCTTCAGGCTACTGCACTAACAAATATGGTAAACTTGAACTACAGGAAACCAGCATTAACTTGATCAAATCACCATTTAATCGAGTCAAAGTAAATCCTGTGGTTTTTGTCAGAAGATTTTCAAAATAAAGTAAGCTGTATACCTCAGCAGCAAGCTGATCGAGGTATATGTGCTTAAAAGTCAACATGTTTCAATATTATGAAATACTAATTCCAAACTTGAGACATAACACAAGTAATAATAATGTATATAATAGTGATTAAAACAGCTTTAAAAAGAAGCTGCAGCCTCACACAATCCTGCTCATTAACTCAGGGATACGTCTGGCTAAAAGAAAAAAGAAAAATAAATTCACAGATGGCCGTTCGAGTCCGTCTGTCTGACACCATCTTGGGTCAACGCAAAGGCCGTTAAGGTTGCAGCAGAAACGTCTTCTAACAGTTAAGGTATCAAAAATAAGACTGACGTCTTTCCTGTCAGATGCTCTGTGCCAGACAGTCAAAAACTGATGCAAACAGAAAGTCAAGGTTGTCCCCAGGTTCGTCAAAATGCTTGTGGTGATCCAGAAAATGATGCATCTATTAAAAGAGAGAGAGGTTAAGAAAGCGAGAGACACAACACAACCTACTAATAAAACCAGTTTAAAAGTGTATCTGTGCTGGAAGACAACGTCTCAGAATCTAAAGCGAACTTCCTGTTTTGGAACTTTTTCTTTTTCAGGATGTTACATTTTCCTCTCTCTGTGGCTCAGCTCGCAGGCCTGTCTGCTTCATCAATCGCTGCTTGTCACGGCCTTTTTCCCTTTGCTGGCCCTGAGCTAGTCAGAGATTTGTTCTTCATGCCACATTCTTTCTGCAATCCTATGATAACAAGCTAAACCAACGGTTTGTGTGCAACAGCACCACCCACTCGTCTTTCTCACTTCCATCCGAATCGCTCCCTTACACTGCACTGAAACGCCACACAGTCACCCATGTGTCACATCTCTCCTCAGCTTGTGAACAATTTTAACACAGACACTGCAGGGACATTTTATCACATTTTGTAAAATTAGCAAAACAGCCAACTGTCCTGTGTTTGTGTCTTCAAATACAACCTCTCACGAAGTGAAGTGGATGGAAGCCGTAATGCTCATACCTCTTCCTCACTGAACCACGCAGGCTGTGCAGCACTGTTCCTGCTTCTCTGGCAGTGTGGAATAATTCATCTGTCGGACAATCTCTGCAAACAGCTCGTCCACCATGGTCTTGCTCTTGGCTGACGTTTCAATGAAGGGGCAACCCCACTCTTGAGCCAGAGCTCGTCCGTCAGACCCAGCGACCTCACGTTCAGACTCCAGATCAACTTTGTTCCCGACCAGGATCAACGGCACCTTCTCAAAGCGCTTCACTCTCACTATTTGGTCTCGCATTGGTCTGATGTCCTGGAAGACAAAGAAAGCCATAATGTCATAATAAGCACTGAGTTATGTGTAGAGGACAAGACTGAACACTACACTGCATAATATATAAATATAAATCCCACAGCAGATAAACCTCTGATACATCATGGTGTTAAACATATTTCAAAGTGGTTTCAGTTGTACCTAAGCAACAAGTGAATATGCAACATTTTCTGCCAGCTTAATGTCAACATGGTATATGCTCTACCTGATATACTGTTCCAGCTGCCTTGAGAAATAGTTTCGTCCGAGTGCCATGCTGGCTCAGTAATCCACCCATCATCCCTTCTTATCTTACTCTATTGGTAGTAGTTGAAAGATATTTTAGAAAATTACCACTCTGTGTACTTATAAGTCCCAAAAGTCACGTGGGTCACTTGTGACAATGGGTTGCACACTGATGTCTAAGGCTGAACTTTCAGTCAGTTAAAATTGAACCTACAACGATTACAATGTCAATCAACGGGACTTTACGTACTAAAGTGACTATATTTGGGTGCTCTGCATTAATTCCTGGTGGAGGAAAACATTAATGTCTCTGTTACAAAGGCAGGGAGAGAACATATTACATCATGTATAGCAGGCACTGATTGCAAATTTTGAAGAGGTTGCAGATTACAGCAGGTTCCTTTTAAATGTGACTTTCAAACATTTTAGGTTACCGGTTGAACTCCTAAACAAAGCATCTGTGTTTATACTACATGATTACTGTTTATACTCTACATATGGTTATACACACAGTAGAGAACTGCTTTACCAATTGTATATATTTATACTACACTGCAATTGTGTCTCTTCCATTGTCCAGAGCAGGTGCACACACTGTAATTACCATTTGATTTATGGCACCACTAATCCCACAAATTGCTACCTACTCATATTTGCACCTTATCTGTGAATAATACTGTCCCTTTACAATTCTGGTAAAACCTAATAACCCCTGTATCTGTACTTTGCAAAATAACAAGAAAGCTGAATTCACACTAGCCTCAAACGTGACATTAGGTGATAGAACAAGACATTTGGAGTCTAATGAATTCTGTGACTCAACATTTTAAACAGGAGTCTGGGGATTTATTGAGATGGTGCATTTGTGGTCTAACCAGTATCTAAATAACAGAACTAAACCTGAGCAAAGTTCACATCACCCACTTCTCACTGCGGGGTGATACGAAGCACACCCAACACAGCCTGACCTGACATAGCTCCGACCACGTGCCGCGTGTTTTCCGCCGTTCTCACCTGGAAAGACTGCTGGTTGACCAGGCTGTAGACCAGGATGAAGCCCTGTCCGTTCTTTATGTAAAGATCTCTCATAGAGGCGAACTGCTCGGTCCCCGCAGTGTCGAGGATCTCCAGCACAGAGGGGGACGAGTCCACCTCGATTTCCTTGCGGTAGAAGTCCTCGATGGTGGGGTCATACTTCTCGATGAAGGTGCCGGTGACAAACTGGACGGTGAGCGCGGACTTACCGACGCCGCCGCTACCCAGCACGACAACTTTGTACTCCTTCATCGGGGCGGTCGAGGCAAGCTAACTTAGCAGCTAACTACTTAGCTACCGCGCTATACTCGCTCCAGAAACATTTATCAGGCCTTAGAACGAGCTAACAAGTGATGTGTCAAATGCTGGGCGATGGAAAAACGACTCTCCCTCACTCACACGAACGCGGGTCTATTGCTCATCCTTCCCGTGTTTCTACTGTGGTGTAGCTTTAGTGTCTTTTAACGAGTAAAACTTGTCGTCGGTTAACTTCGGCTAGCTAGCGGTGACGCTAGCTCTTCTCTTTCCCATGCTCGAGCCTTCACATCCGATCTGACGAACTCCACGTACCGGGAGCTTGCTGTCCAGCTACCGACACCGAGTCACGGAGAGCATTGCTTTTTCCCTACGAGCACCATTCCGCTACGCTCACACATACACACGCCACCCTGCCGGTGTCGCAAACTACAGCACCGGCGATGTCCGTCCGTCCACCCGCCCGTCCAGGCCTGGTTCTGGTTCCGGCCCGGTGCCTCGACACTCGGACGTGTTATCGATGGACAAACCGCAGATTTAGAACTAGAATCCAGTGATCCATTGGCGACTATTTGAGGTTGCCCCGGTGTACGTTTGACTCCCTGCAGAGCAGGTTTGATTACAGAAAGAAAAGCCTTTTCCTCCAACTGGTTTCCTTAAGCCAGCGACCTTGTTTCCGGTAACGACAACTAGACATCCGGTGGAAATATTTCAGAATAAAAGCGCCCTTTGCGCGCGGCGAACACCGCAGAAGACTTGTGTTGTCTTCTGTACAACTACAACCACTGGAGACATCTTCATTTATTTTCTCTTATTTCAACAAATTTTATTATTATTTGAGTAACATGTGTTAGAGCAATTCTTCAAGTCAATTCTCAGTGACGCCCCCTGTTGTTGGATGCTCGTCGGTGCTGCTGTATCACTGAGTCCGTTTTGGACCTGGAGTTGGGTTTGGATCCAGGCTCTTCCATCCTGATTCTGTAGTGACATTAGTTCTTCCTCAGTTCCTCACTCCACAATGTTCACAAACCACTAACAGATCTGACTGACATTTGTGCTGTACTACTGCATTCAATGAAAATGACCAAACAGTTAAAAGTGAAACAGTCAGAATTATTAAATGCATAGCTAAGGCGCGAGACTAATCATACTGTAATACCATGCAAGTATTTTCTTACTTTGTGTTCACTGTCTCTCGGGGGCTGTAGTGACATCAACTACATACTTGACAAGTTCCCACTATTTGAACTAGGTAATTACACTTAATCATGCAGACACAAAAAGATAAGTTCGTTACAAAAAGGCTCTTAATTATGTGTTTTATTTCAGGGAAAACAGAAGACGCAGAACTCGTCATAGGCACAGTAACATAGCTACACACTGCAAAATAAGTTGGCATGTAGCACAGCAGCACATACAAGCACCACAAGCAGAAAACAAAGTGAAACGACAGGCGGTGAAGAATCAGCATTCACTGTCAGGGCTGTCCTAGAGCGTCAGAGTTTTTCATATGGCTTAGTCCTCAAACAGTCTTTGGCCCTCGTCACCTGGGGACCATTTAGTCTGATTGTGCCCAATTATAGCACAACTCACCAGCAAAGAATTCAAAAGAATCACACACTTAACACGTGCTGATTTTAACGGCGGAATGTAAATGAAAAAATAAATAATTGTATGAGAAAGGCACAATTCAACTCAACTGAAAAGAATGATATCAAAAAATCACATGAAACGTCGGTGAGTTCTGGGTACAAGTCCTACGCAGACACATCTCTCTCTGTAAGGATGCTTTAAAGTAAATATTTAACAGTCAGAGTGGCTGTGAATCGATTCACCAGGATGACTCAGTGAATCACATGCTCAAATCTGCAGAAACACAGTTGTGTAAAGGTTTCACTGTTGCATGAATAAAGTCAGAAAATCTGGTTGTTCCGAAATTTAACAAATAATGTAAAATTATATTCTACAACAAAATAAAAGTGATATTAGGACCCTGTGAATACATCTCAAGCCTGCGTGTGTCTATACTCTGATTTGTTTAATGCTGCTGCATTCTCCTGCCTGTTTTTCAGCCCAGAAGTGGAGCTAGTCTTCCTTATTTTGGTGCATTACTAGAGCGACTGCATCTTCGTTTGTGTAATTATGATGAGCAAGAAAGGACAAGGTTAATTCTGATTCCTTACACATATTCCAGACCGTTTTCCTTATAATCCACCTCTAGTCATTAATCTCAGAGTCTGTTAATACTGAACAAAAATGTCACAGTAAACAAACTTAAAAAGCAGTTTTTAAGCGAACCACTCATGATTTACAGCTAAGTGATACAGGACTCCTGCAAACAAGGAAACATAGGGTCAATCCCTCAAAGCATTTTTTACTGTAATAAAATAATAGACATATCATTAACAATCCACTGATGTGATTTTTAATCAATTCTTTTATCTATATTTATTCAAAATAAATTTTGAGTATTTTGACGTAGTTATGTACATAAGTGCAAACAAGGTGAACATCAGACATTCGTATACACCTCAGTAAAGGTCGATATGACCCAGCACAGCTGGGCAGGAAGAGGCTTCTGGACGACCGTCTGGCTCAGCAATATAGCAAAACACATATCTCTGTACTGAAGCCTCAGTGAGGCTCGTCCAGGCTGCAGGCAGAATGTGAACGGTGAGGATTATCGACTAGTTTGATTTTACAGAAAAAGCTGAAGATCTTGTAGTTAGTCCAGAAGCCTCTTTACCTCCTTGACAGAAAGGTGTTTTCTTTAAAAGTCCATTCTTATTTCTTGAAAACACAATTTCAAAGAAGAACAAATAAACATCAAATAAACGAAATAAACACCTGATCTCCCCTAAGGACCTTTGGATATTACGAGGACTTAAATTTTCCATACAAAATATTTAATCACAGCAGTAACAAGACAAACTATTTAGACATTACCTTTTGAATAAGTTGGTGTTTGTTATTTTTATTTGTTTTAATTCATTTGAAAAAAAAAATCACAATTATGATAATAGAAAGGTAGCCATGTTGTAATGTTGTTGCCATAGCAACAACAACTACTACATTAACAATGACTCCATCATTGTATACAAATCATTTTCATATTATATATATTTATTTGTTGGTCTACACAAACTATTAACTATGTATAAATGAGCTTTTTTTGTTTTCATGCTGTGTTTTTTAAGTCAGATACAAAAAAAGATTTAACTTACCATTAACACATGTAATTTTCATACACAAGTATCACACCTTTATACAGTGACTGAGAAATAAGGCCCTTTGTTTGTGCCCAGGAAAACCAAAGTACACTCAGGGCCACATGAATTGTCCACATGCTAAAGGATCTGGTCACTGGACACAATGATCAGAACATTTTGCATATTCCACAGTTATGACTCATGACTGCAGGGAGAAAGTAGAGTAAGGCCCAAAGAAAATCAGGTTCAAGAGAAAGGTAAAAAGTGATATTTCTCATGCCACGCTGCAGCTCCTCTACACGTACTGGACCTAAAAATTCAAATGCCATCAAGAGGCACAATATGTTAATCAAGTTTTTTTTCAAGCTGAACAACAGTGAAGGCATAATGATGTGATGGGGAAGCAGAGAAGACGGGAAAGAAGAACCTTTCACAGCTGGACAGAGCCAGTGTTTAGAAGCTGAATTTAGACAACAGATGATCTGAACAGTCTCATAATCAATGTCATCAAACAGCAAAGGAACATTTCTGGTGTAAGTTTTCAAACAGAAGCACAATCAAAAGAAAGAGAATGGAACCAACTACAGCAGGCATCGGTACGGATGAAACCTAAAGCATAGACTAAACAAATGTTTCAGCAGTTTGGGAAATATACTAATACTGCTATACTGCTTTGTTTTCTACCATTAGATCAAAAATGTTACGTAAACATGAAGGTTGAACCAGTAGACTTAGATCAAGATAATTTAGCAGGATTAGTTTCATTTAGCCACATCCTCTGGTCCTTCTCTGTTAATCACAGCATAGACCAGACCAATGTAGATTCAGAAGGAGAGCGATGACTTTTTCAATAAAATCATTTGTTTTCCAACAATGACCATAGACACTCTAGCGACGACCTAGCAACGTGCCGCTGAGCAAGGGGAACCTCTTGGAGATGTTCATAGCTCTAACTCTTGTTGTTGTAACGCTTCTATCTCTAGGGTTCTGGCCAAAACGCTAACATATGTCATAACGATTGTGGTCGTCAGGGAATCTAAGACCAGATATTCTGGTAGGATGTTGACTTATTACTGTAGATCACAGTGTTAAGAGTGAAAGAAGCAATGAGCTGTTTATCCTTCCCTGACATCTGCTATCTGTGGATATGTCTGTATATTCAGCATGTACATACCCTTTAAGGTACACATTCATAACAAGTCAGTCAATATATGCACAGCAGCTCTTCTATATTACTGCAGGACGGTCTGGAAACTAAACAGGGACTGCAGTAAAGATCAACCTTTAAAGATCAACATGTAAAGAGGAATAATGTGAGTAAGCATGATCGACTGTTTCCCTCAACGTTGCCTAATATTTATAGAATTGTGAGCAGTTTTGTGTTGGAATACAAAAACTGAACCTGTACCAGGTACAATTGCACAAATCTGCTTTATCTTTTCTGAGAGTAAAAGATAATTCATAACACCACCCACGAACATTAAATAGAAATCTATTTAACAACACACAGTTTGTTTGAACACATATCACCATGGAACCCATGGAAGTCGCCTATAGAGAGAGTGAATGAATACATATCAACGCGTCTGTCATTTAGAAGGACATGAGTGAGTTTTTGCATTAGATACATTCACATCACAATCAGATTAATTAAAATGAGCAACGTTCTGTGGGAAATGTTGTAACGTGCAGCATGTACGACTAATCATTTATGTGATTCAGTGTCTTTCAGCACGCTCTGGTATGAACAGGACTCACGTCACAACAGTAGGACAGCCCAGCTGTCTAAGAGGAGAAACTAATACAAATGAAATGTACTGTTATGATACCAAATAACAAGCACTGGTCTGTTTTTACGGCGTTTTGACAGCGTTGGTTTGAAGAGATGTGAAAGAGGCACATTTGAATTTAGACAAACGTGATTTCAGCCCAATCTCCAGAGCAATCACGTTATTTACACACCTATAAAGCAATTCCTCACAGACATTTGATCATCAAAAATCCAACTCGCTTGTAATTTTTTCATCCACAGACATCAAATGAGCGATTTATTTCTTTATCTCTTGGCTTTCCCGCAGCTCGGCTTTGGCTATAACGTGTGGCTGAAGCCGACTGACACAAAAAGAAATATCAGTAGAAAACACAACACATTTTAAAGTCAAACAGGACATTTTCAAGTTCTGAGCTTTCTCCCTGAAGAGCCGAACAACATAACAATGTTGCGCCACTTATTCAACCCAAAAGCTGCACAAGCAAACTGCTGTTTGTTTTTGTTTTTAAAACACATCTCTGCATTTGAGAGTCACATATTGACTGAGCGGAATTATTCAGATATTGCATTAAATGGGGCAGCTCCTTGCATATACCACTACTGACTTTAGGCACAATATTAGGAAACAAACCCAGCTTCCATCTGACATCAGGTGTAAAAGGTTAAAAAATGCCAATTTTGATTATAAAAGTCTGTAATTCTTCCATCTTCCATTCACAAATATCCTTTTTGCATGATTTCATAGGTCAAACACAGAAAATCTGTGTTTATGGCTGACACCAAGACTAATCATTGAAATAATGTGACTGTGCTTGTACATGTTATTGTTTTACGTCATGCTGCCAATCTTACCTCTTAGTCATTAGACAACTAATCAGTGAAATGAAATAAACAATGACTCAAGACAAAGAGACAAGAAGAATTTGGTGAACTATTTTCAATTTCCTGGTTTTCTGCTGTGACACGTGATCTGATCTTCAACAGAGTCACAAATATCAACAAACACAATATTTCTAAACGGATGAAGCAGTTGACAATGGTGACATTGTCACCATCAAAAGAAGTAAGTGAAGCAACTTTTTAATTCCTGCTTGAACCACCTTTGACCCTAACAGAGCGGTTCACACCAGTCAGGTTACGCCTGGGCTGAAGCAGTTTTTTAAGGGACAATGATCCCAAGTTTCTAAGGGACATTGTTCTTTCTTCATTGTATGTTTTCAATAAAAACATTTTTTCAAGTTATATTTGTGGCTTTGGTGAAGGTCAGATCACATTGAGTGAAATATTCATGAAGGAGGACTAAGAATTAATAGCCAAACACTGATTCAGCCCGTTTATACCACAACTAAATATTTGCATTTCTGTTGATTCCTAGTTTTCTGTTTTCTAACAACTAAGGTTGTTGAACTATGTAAAACTGCTGCTATTATCACTTAGCAGCACCATTTGATTTAAATCCTAACTAAAGTGTGATGTGAAGCGATGATAGTTAAAAATAGTAATTATTATATTATTTCACAATAGGGACTTTAGATTAATGCACGGTAGTTCAGCAACAACAGATACTGTGCTGTCTGTCTTCCCTTACAAATAAAACAATGTTCGTGCTGTTTAGTGACATTTTGAATTATTTGGGGGAAACTACGTCTCCTTCGCAGCTAAACAGATAAATCAAAGGCACAAACAAATGAACAACAACTGGCATTCATCAGGCAAGATGAGACTATGGGAACTAAATGAATGGGTTACATCGTATAACATGAATGTTACAAATGTCGCCCTCTTGAACCGTAAACATGACATGATATGAAACACTCTTTCATTTGACAACACATAATAGTTACAGGCCTGTTTGACGTGTGAGTGGTCTTTGTTTCCAAAATGAATGTTTCTAAGTTTCTGACTTTGGAATAGTCAAATGTGTTGGGCCGCCTCATGTGATGGCTCCAACCCATAAAGGGCCTTTTAGTCTTTTAGTGTTTGTGCGCACTTTTAAGGTGTGGGCATGTATGGCTCTAAAGGACGAGGGACACTATTGCTCAGCCTGATCAAGTCAGTATGCATCAGGATGGCTGCTGTAAAGCAACAGTAATATGTCCAGGCTTGTATTGCATGAACCACTGCAGCTTGTTTTCTTTCATCTCTCATAGAATGTTTCACATTTCCACTCAGTCAGTCCCACGTGCACTAAAAGGGACGCACATGTGTGCTGCATTCAGAAAGATGACTGCCTTGGTGCTGCGCAGGACTCTGGGACTTTAACTGGGATTTCGGGAAAGGCTTACTG
The DNA here is from genome assembly GCA_030770545.1 of Macropodus opercularis. Taxonomy (NCBI): domain Eukaryota; kingdom Metazoa; phylum Chordata; class Actinopteri; order Anabantiformes; family Osphronemidae; genus Macropodus; species Macropodus opercularis. Next base: position 7,460,774 of record CM061098.1, read on the forward strand.
AGTTTAGTGACACTGGAGATGCAACCAGCATTTTGGGGACGGGACAGAAGTGAGTTTCCATGGGAACGCACTGGAGCTCCACTGGATCAGACGTCACAAGCTCCGAAGGGTCTACTGGAAAACAGAGAGGGCAGACACGGGCAGCAGTGAAATCCCACTGGCACAAACTCCTTTAACCTTTAATAAGAGATTATACTGTAATAAAGTTAATTGTGTGAAATGTTTCTACTGAAAACAGTTATTCAGACTTTTCTTATTATTAGTTGTTAAATAAATTATTCAAGTACGGATTGTGAGAATGCAGACATCTCCCAGATTGGCATAAAGCATTAAATAAATTTTTAATGCACAAATTAGTCGTAGTACTTGCATCAAAGAATCTTTGTTTATTCCTGTTGTCTTCAGGTCACATACAGTAAAATAATGCTCGTGTAAATAGGCAAAGACATGATAACAGAAATACTGACGAAAACTAACGAAATGTTTACAAAGGGATTAAATCCTGGATCTTAACTTTTTTAAGGTTGAGGAAATTGTCACACAGTATAAAAATAAACATACATTACATTTTATTTTACCTTATTTGACTGTATCCAAAAACCAAGACAGTAAAAAGTGAGGAGCCCAAACTCATGTAATTATTTGGTGTCTGAGTGTTTCTCTTTAAGGCCTTATATTGAGAACAACAATACTAGCAATCATTCAAATCATAGAGCACAGATGAAAACTATTTCTTATAAAAAAATTATTAAGTTTTCATTTGCTCACAATAAAACAGACAGATGAAATGTGAACAGGACAAGCAGATGATTCTGTAAAAACATGACTCAGAATTTACAGAGCTAAAATAAAGGAGAACTGAAATGAGAGAGCAAACCTGATTCGTGGCGGCAGATTCAGCGAAAGGAACATTGGTGACTGGGGTCGAGGCCGACGAAACAGTGGAGGTGGTGGCACCGTGCATCATGGGAACTTTTATTCAGGCCAGTCAGACAAAAGACAGAGGACGAGGATATGGACGAGGAGGAGGGGGAACAGGAATGATATGGTTACCATGGCAAAATGCGTCGGTTTAAAAGTTATGGCACAAGTCAAGTGATATTGATAGGATGAAGTTTTAAACCACATGCAAACAAAGGTAGAGATAAAGAAAACACCTTATTTAATTAGCAAATAAAATGCATTATTTACCAGCAAAGCAATACACAATCATACAATGTAATCAGACTATATCTGATAATTGTATTTCATGGACAGGGCATGTTTATGAAAGAAGCAAATGAACCATTAGAGAGAAAAGTCACAGCTATAATGTGACAGCAGTGTATCTATGGCTCCATAAGTTGATATTCATCATATGGTTGATTTATCTATAAGTCAGTGGCTTGTTTTTGGCATTTAAAGGCCACTTTTAACCTTTTGTCTCCCTGAAGCTCACACAAAGCCACAAAACCTGTGAACCAGCTCAAAAGCTGCTGCCTAACTCCCAGCTCACAGCAGTGGTGAATGTGGCATGGATGGAGAACTGAAAGAGTCAGGACACAAAGGTGGTTTCACACAAACAAACACTACCTGGCTGTGCAGATTGTTCATGTTGCAACAAACCCTGAGAAACACACCCTACACTTGGCTTCGGGGGTTTAAAGGGGGCTGATGGAGGTGGGCTCTAGGCAGGGATAACCTGTGGGGCATCCCCTCACCCCTGAGTCCAGGCACTGACAAGAAGAGGCTGGGGATTAGCCTGCAGTTGCTCCACTCTCTCCTTTCCCAGTGGCATTTGAACATGATTTTCTTTGTGGCACGTGACATTTCATAGTGATGTGCAACCATGAGAACTGACCTATGGTAAAAAAAATTCTTTCCTAAAACCACATATAAAACAACAAAACATAGGTGTAGAATGTAGGTGGTACAGTTAATAGAGAAAAGTTCTTAGTCATGAATCACCCTGATCTGTTTTATATGTTTTACATGACTTGTGCACCTCCACAGGATGCCTTCCAGTTTGAATAATCTGCCATTTGTGTTGCTGAACTGCATTTTGCGTCTTCTTTTATAGCTTCAACAAACGTTAACCACACATCAAGCAACAGTGAATCAAATACAAGCAACACAACAGACAGTGGAAGGAAGAGAAGCATTCAGCATCGGGCAGGTAAAGGTGAACCACTGCACAAACACATTATGCATATTTTGCTGTTACACCTACGCTTGGATTTCCCTGTATCCCATAATATTACCTCAGCTAACACAAAGTCCTTGCAACTGTCTGCAGCACTTCCAATATTCCTCTGACCCATGACCGATAACTTCATCCCTAAGTGTGTTAACGTATGATGCAGATGTTTCGGTGTTGCAGATGTGTCTAGAGACTCACCAGTGGTTATGAAGGCTTGCTGCTGCAGCTGCATGTTAGCCAGGGCTTGCTGATAGTGAAACATGCCGGGGTTGAAGACCGGGGCAGCGGCGCCGTTACTCTTCTCTAAAATGGGCCTCTTCGTCAGCGTCTGCACGGCCCCTGGTGGCAGAGCCTGGTCAGGAAGGAAAACGGGGGTTTTATGTCAGCACAGGGGTAGATGTTTCTGTTGTCCACCACAAGAGGACGCTACAGCACGACAGCAAGACTAGCTGAAGTAAGGCTAGCCCAGAGGTCAGGCCAAGAGCAAAGTGGCAGGTCTATGATTTAGTTCCCCAATTATGCCAAGCTGCAGTGAAGGACATCCAAGACAAGATTTCCCTCATACTAGCAAAATGAATAAATATTGGAAGCACACAGTACATTGTAGGCTGGGCTGACAGCTACAGATTTAAATGTATCCACGCATATATATCTCAAGTTAAAACGTGGAAAATGAGCCAGCAACTCTAACAACACTGCAGCAAAATTCTGCAACAAAAGTTCAACAAGACAAAAACCTTGGATTCGCCGCTTTAGTTGTACAGGCTCAGACACATAATCCCCAGACTACATTATCAAACCTCAAGCTACCTGGGGGACACTGTGTGCGCCTGTAAACAAAAGCCAGGCACAGCACAAGAATATTTTCTACTGTCTGATCAAAGAAGATTTTTAGAAGGTGAGTATTAGTTTAGTGTGATTTTGATTAAAGCAACACAGACTTCTCAGTCTATCTTACTGTCATCGCGTCACAAAGGACTCACCAAGGCTGCCGGCGCGGTGTTTTGACTGGCTTGGTGTTGTGCAGCCTTGATTCTGGCCTGCAGGTGAGCCGGGGGATGGAAGTACTTGCATTTGTCTCGGTTACAGCGACCCTTAATGTAGTCCATGCAGACAATGACAGAGTTTTCGCTGCAGTCCACCATGCCAGCCTCCAGGGGGTGAGCGTAGCGGCAGTCGCTCTCTCCCCGTGTGCAGTTACCTCGCTGGAACTCTCGACAAACCTGGCAGAGCCGGCAGTAGAGCAGATCAACATTTACCTCCCATCATACTGGGGCCAAACATAGAATCACAAGAAGTGCATGCGTGCCGCATACCTCCAGCTTGTCTGTGCGAGCATGTTTTTGTGTGGAGGTGCCGTTGCCCATGGCTGCCAGGCTGGTGGGACTCCCAGGGACCAGCAGGGGAGTACTGGGCAGCAGCTCAGGCATCAAGCCCATGCCTGGGCCCATGTGGCTCATATATGGACTGAACGCCATACTGGGACTCGTTGCCAGGGAGGGTGTTACTGGGAACGTTGTCTGGCGGAGGAGAAACTAAATAAGTTATGGCAGAGTTTTGACTGTTAGTTTTAAACTAATTTGCATAACAGATATTGTAAATTATTTATATTTTATATCAACATATTAAGTAAAATATTTTACTTGTTGGTTCTGAAGTTTAATTCAGATGGTTTCATATTTCATCTCAGTGTTGAATAACCTTCCAGGTTGTTACTTCTGAAGTTAAAAGGCTTTAACAAATGGCTTGTATTTTATTTTATTTGTAAATACCCAGTGGAAAGTTATGTTAATATGATTCCTGAAGTAAATAAACAGAAATCCAAATCAAACGGGTTTCCCTTTCATCTTTAAACACCAGAAGAAGCTGCATCCTGCCTTTGTTTTAGGAAACAAGGTTAAACTCTTCTTCTACCTGCAGACATGGCACCAACCATTATGCTGGTATTGAGAATATCCACAATATAAATGCTGGCTACAGCATCACTCACAGAATGACTATGTCTGGACTATGCATTATAACAATTAACACACACTGCAATTATTGGAAGGTTTTAGAGCGGGCTGCTCACTATGGGCTGCAGCGGCGCTCCAGGCAGCATGAACTGCATCTGTTGAGCCAACATGGCTGCTGTAGCCTTCTGCTGGATCAGGTTGTTCCTCCCGTTAATCTCCAGCTGAGTTTTCAGGTGTGGAGGTGGGTGCAGGTATTTGCAATTCTCACGTACACAGCGCCCCTGAGGGAGGGAGGGAGGAAAGAGGATTCTGAGAGCAGGCACACAGAGCGACATTTTGCAGTGACTCTTAAGGCAGGTTAAGTAACATAACAGGGAGATGAGAATGATGTGATTAAGATGCTGAATCAATCAGGGATGTGCCTTGACACAAATGACAAAGTTCACTCAGCACCCAGGATAAAAAGCTTAGCAGCCAATCCAACTCAGACTTAATCTGTCAAAATAAATAAAAATAAAGCAGGTTTTCAGAGCTGTCTAAGAACTGCATCTAGTAATTTCTTGTGAAATAAATCATGTGCTGGAATCAACAACAATTCCAGTAAACTGAAATGTAGAAATTAAACTGTGGCACAAGTTGTAGGTTGTTTCTAGTAACATACGTAACAATAACACACAAACACATTTCGCTTCACAGAGCAGACACTTACTTACAAACAAATTATACGTTTCATTACAAACTTCAAAACTATGTGAAATGACAGGTGTATTAATGTTTGAAGCACAGCAGAAGTCAAATAAACAGTGAGACCAGAGATAAATCATGAAAGCATATGCTCAACTCTCACCATCCTGTGCAGCAGAATCTGTATGACTACCTCTGAGTTATCAGTCCAATAAATAGGCTGCTTTCCAGAAAAAGGAAAAACAAACACGGACTGACTGCAGCACGTGTACTTGTTTAGTCTGAGAGGAGTAAAATGGATTCAAAAGGACAATCTATGACAGTCAGCAAAGCCTCCTTATATTTTATTAGCAGTTATTTTAAGAAAATGTGTCAGTGGCCAACGTGAGACTCTCAACTACTGTTTATACTGCATCTCCTTAGCGTTCAGTACTGTACTTAAACACAAAACTACTGAGATCTTGGACTTAAAGTGTCACAGTCATCACAATGCACCAAATGTAAATCAAGGTTTCAAAGTAATTCTACTGCCATTGTGTAATGAATGATGTGTTTTTAGGAATTCAACCAAGTGGCGGCACGGTGGTGTGGTGGTTAGCGCTGTCGCCTCACAGCAAGAAGGTCCCGGGTTCGATTCCCGGAGGCGACCGGGGGCCTTTCTGTGTGGAGTTTGCATGTTCTCCCCGTGTCTGCGTGGGTTTTCTCCGGGGTCTCCGGTTTCCTCCCACAGTCAAAAGACATTATGGTCTGAGTCAATTAGGTCAATTGGTTGGATGCGTAATTTGCCCATAGGTGTGAGTGTGTGTGACTGTGATTGTGTGTCTATATATGTGGCCCTGCGATGGGTGTACCCTGCCTCTCGCCCAAAGCCAGCTGGGATAGGCTCCAGCACGCCCGCGACCCCTTCGGGGAAAAAGCGGAAGAAGATGGATGGATGGAATTCAACCAATAAAACGTCATTAATTGATCATTTGTACATTCAGATCACTTTTTCCCCCCAACTTCGTCCTACTTGTTTACTGCATTTAATGGAGTTTGCATGTTCTCCCTGTGTCTGCGTGGATTCTCTCCCACAGTCCAAAGACATGCAGTTAGGCTAACTGAAAACTCTAAATTGCCCGTAGGTGAGAGTGTGCGCGTGACTGTTTGTGTGTCTACGTGTGTGGCCCTGCGACAGACTGGCGACCTGTCCAGGGTGTAGCCTGCCTCTCGCCCATAGACAGCTGGGACAGGCTCCAGCACACCCGCGACCCCTACGGGGAAGAAGCGGTAGAAGATGGATGAGTACATAATATTTAACATCATTTGAGTCAGCCTCAAACTATTTCAATCTGAAGTAATACTTCATGACTTATTACTTTTACCTTTTACTCTCCACGCACATCAGATTGTGAGCCCTTTATCTAAAGCAATTCGTTTTGTCTTGCTGTATCTCTAAAGCAGTGTCCTTCACCCCAACCGGAGTCTGTGGGGAAGGTGAAGATGGTGCTGCAGGAGCGCTGCAGGTCGACAAGTGCGCTCTTCATTAAACCCTGGGCCAACAGCAGCTGTCTGTCCCTGCAGATGAGCTGCTAACCTGCTCAAACCCTCTCAGCGAGTGTGGGCCACATGCTCTGTCATCAAACCACACCCGCACAAAGGCTCACATTCGATGACCGTAAGCATCCTGCCAACTGACAGAGCGCTGAAGAAATGGGAAAAGGCTACTCTAAAGACGAAATGACGTCATAGTGCAGAGAATCTGATGGTGATGGATGATGTGCTGAGGCGAGGACACATAAAAAGGGAGGAGAACTACATAGCAGAGGAGGAGACTGCAGTGTCTCTAATGCCAGCAGCCAGGGGGGATTCACAACCTCAAACGCAAAACAACAATGAAAAAGCAAATATGCAGCAACCAGAAAAATGAAGTAAGACATAAAAGTAAGCTTTGCATCAGTAACCTGTGCATTTAGGGATGAGTCAGTAATAAAGATGGAGTCCCATGAGCTCAGCAAGTCTGCCCACAATCTAAAGCTGAGAAGAGTATCTATTAATCAGTGCAATGCTGTACACTTCAAAACAAAAAGCTGGACCAAAACAATGACTAAATAACGCAGTCCGTTAGAAACATCGACACAGAAGCAACACATTTATAAAAACTACACAATGCAGAGTAGGAGAAAGGCCAATAAAAAGTGATGGTGAGAAGAGTTCTGGGTCAGGGACCTCCTTTCAGTAGCCATGGCAACACTAACAGCGAGAGTCCCCCGTACAGTAGCGTGATGTTGATGACAGAAATTACTACCCAGATAGTTTCCCTACACATGTCTTTACAGCAGAATTATAACAGCATAACATGAGACAAATTATGATTTTATTGGCAGCAAAACAGGCACTAATTGTTGGTGGTGCTGTGACATAGGTCTGCAAACACCATATTAATTACGGTTATCATTGTGATGTTATATATATATTCTTCTTCATTAATAAGTAATAAAAAAATATTACTTGCAGCCTGACTATGATGTCATCCAAAAGAGACCCTGCTGTTAAATTTAGTGTCCACTAATCATGTGAGGTGACAGCAGCTGTCTGGTTAACAATGTAACAGAGACTAGGTGGTGAGCCCCCCCCCGCAGCAGGTACAGACTGGCCCAAGAGAGCTGATGGGGGAGCAACAAGCAATGACAGCGGTCGGCTCGAATTGGGAAAGAGATGCCAGATATGGGAGGGACGATGAGGAGGGAGGCCATTAGCAGATAAATCCATAAAATTAACAAAGAAGGGAGGGCTGGGCAGGGAGCAGGAGGAAGGAGACTGTTGAGCAGCTCCTTCGGGGATGGTGGGTGCTGCCTCTTTGTTTTTTCTAGTCATTCAACCAAAAACAACATCTGTCAGCAGAGAATAATGCTGAACAACAGTGTATAAAAACACAGTTGTACAGAGAAAGACGCCTTGACCTTCAACTGTCACCAACTTCACTTTATTGTCAAACTAACATGCCCACGAGGCTTCAAACAGCCAAACACGGCCTTTAATGCTTGTTCACAGCCTTTGGTACAAAGCAGCTCACCTCTTTCTCCCATCAATGCAACCAGTACAGAGCCAGGCTGTTGCTCTGTGCTAAAAACAGCCGTGCCACTCAGGAAGATCAAACTATCCAATGGGTACGCGCTCCCGTGCTGTTGCTAGGCCCCCTCTCTCTCTGTCTCCCTCTCCATCTCCCTCCTGCTCTGGAGGACATAACAGAAAAATGGCTGAATAATAAATTCTAACTCAATAAACGAGGAGACAGCAGCTGCACTAAGACAGAAAGCCCCTTGTCTGGGTCTTACTTTTTGCTGCAGGAAAGCTGGTTGAGCAAATCCCCTTTCAGACACACACGCATCCAGACACACTGTCACAGCAACAGTCGAATATCAATTTTAGCACAAGTGGACATTTATAGGCAGCTACTAACATTCAGTAAAACGTTGTCATGTGTCGGAGCGTTAGCTTTCCCACTAAGGTCCAGCAGAGCTATTGTAGTGTGTGGTAATGGGAACAGGATGAGAGTCAGGAGAGCAGCTGCAGTGATGCTGAAGCAGCACGACCGACTAGCCCACATCAGCGGTGGAGAAACAGACCCACAGCAGAGCAGCAGAGCATGAACGTACAGCCTGGAAAATTCTGGGTAAAATATCCTGTGTTTCGTTTTACCTCAATATACAGGTTTAGTTACTGTCACTGATTTAAGTTAGGTTTAGAGAGAATAACAGTCTCGTGGCCTTAACGTGGGCTGCGCTTTAGCAGCTGTAGTAACACATTTACTTTAATACAGCAAGAATAATTATAGGTAACACAGCAACAATCAGACCTTGCACTTTCCAAATTTCCAAACTAAAAGAAAACGGCCTAGACATGTAAAGCATATAGGTCTAATTTTGAATGTGTTCGATGGAACACAGAGGACTTTTTGAAATAAAATTAACTTTGGTATAGAGATAAAGTGATGTGCAACTTTTTATCACACTTTATTATTAGATTATTATTTATTTATAACACTAATCTAAAATCAGGACTGTGATTACATATTGACCAACACAGAACCAAATTCTGGAATAACTGACCGGCCGTTAAATGGAAGACAAATTATTTAATTAGTCGATGAAACCCTACAACGTGCGGTATTTGATGTGTTTAAACGCCTCTGTTATCTCACCTGAAACAAAAAAACACTATTGCTATGAAACACCGGAGGAAACTCTGGTTTGCGTTTGTCTGTGGGTGCGTTCGCTTCTATAAGTGGGTATGACCTTAACTTCAACATATACTATACAGTCCAGAGCCAAAAGGCATTCACTCACCTGACGGGGACGATGTCGCATGTGTCTACACAAACAAGGTGTAATAAGACTGACAGGGCTGAAATGTCTGTTACCTTGAGCGAGTCAAAGCAGGCGATGACTCGTCCATTCTCCACATGGCAGCTCCGAGACGGGTGGGCAAACTTGCACTCAGCATCGGAGCGCGAGCAGGTGCCCCTCTGAAACTCGCGACACACTTCCAGGGTCAGCCATTTGGTGTCCCGTCCCATGGTCATGCTGACAGCCATCAGAGACGCTCAGAGGCACCGGGCAGCGGTGGGGGCAGATGGACGGAAAACTGTGTGAGTGACTAATGATGATGCGAGAGAAAAATCCCCCAGCTAAACACGGGGGAAACAGAAGTTAAAATGTTTGAGCTTCTCCTATGTGCAAGCAGGCAGCAAGTCCTTGTGGTCTGTGTATTTTTGGGATGTTTATTAGTTCTTCCTGGGAAATGTGGCAGCTGAAGTTTCAGTGAGGTGAGAGAGGGTTTGGTCGTGAGCAGAGGCCAGCTCTGTCCCAGAAAAAAGACAAAAAAAATAGAAACTACTGTGCAGACATCTTTCTGGCACGATTAAATACGTGGCTGAGCATCTGCCCCCTTCGCCAGAATCAACCACCCACAGCAAGGCACTGTTACATTACGTCAACATGGCCAAGGCTCGGGTGGTCACTGTGGGCCCAGATATCAACCTGAAGACAAGGTTTCTGCAGAATGAAAAACAGGTCCGGAGAGGGATGGTGTCCTTGCACTGGTGAGAGGAGGTGGCTGCTCAGGATATGTGGGCACTGCAGCTCAGCAGTGTGGGATAGATGACACTGTGGCTGTCAGGATAAAATATAGCCTCCATTCAAGGCCAAGCACACATTGAGTGGTGTCCTGCTCTCATCCAGCGGCGTCACGACGGCAGCAGGCAACCTTTCGCAGTAGGCACTTTGGACTTCCGCTTACTTCTTGTACTCCAGTCTCTTTCTCATTCCTCTTTCGTCGTCCTCTATTCCCCCGCTGTCATCCTCCTCACTGACCTCTCTTCTGCATGTCCTTGCCTGGTGTGTCGCTGCTGGCGTAAAAACAGAAACACAAACATTAATTCAAAGCACTTACAAAACAGCAGCCTGTTGAAGAGACTTTGTTGTTAAGGTAAAGCTACAACCTCCTGTAGAGCTCGTTGAGAGCGAGGGGGATGAGGACCACGAGGCAGGAGGGTGGAGGGGAAAGAGCCAGCGAGAATAAAGCGAGGACAAACAAACAGGCAAGCAGAGCATTTGAGAGGGAGGAAGGCAGCAGTGAGCAGGAAAGGGCAAGCTATGTCTTGATTAAGTGAGAGAGAGAGAGGGGGGTGAAGGGAGACTGCAGGCAGGACAGAGACGTCACATCAATTCCCCTGAGCTTCACAGAGCAAAAGGTAATTGATGAACTTGACACGAATTGCGTTGCAGTAGACTGTGAAAAGAGATGTCCTTGAAGTGGCACAGATGGCACGTGTGGTCGACACTGACGATTCCCAGACAGTTATAAATGAGAAGGGAAGAGCTGAGAGGAAGGTTGAGCGAAGCAAAGAGAGAAAGGCTAGTTTTTCACAACTGCAGCTGCTGTGGTCAATGCAACACAGCAGCCAATAGCACGTAGACTTTTGCAGGCATGCAGAAGAGACCATCGACCAATCACAGGGCAGGTTTCACAGCCGCTCCTCCCTCCACCCACCCAAGTTCCTCCCAGGCTTTTATCACTGGTACGGCACAGTCATGGCTGAGCCACATGCTAGTGTTCAAACTGTAAAACAACTCTGACTCCAAACAGCTTTGTCTTTTTCAGACAGGGAGCGTTGAATTTTGTCTAAACAAGACAAGGATGATACTACAGCGTGGCGCTGGAAAGGCAGCCTGCTGGGGTTTTAATGTGAGAGAGCAGTGACGTGTCCCAACACTGACTGAATACTGATAACAATCCGTAAGGTGGCTCCATAAAGATACCCACAGAGAAGAAACTACAACTCAGCGTCAAGCAGAGAAAATCTGAACTGCAGACAAAATTTAAAAGTCAAAGGACACAAATGCATAGTAGTACATTAACACAACGAGCAAATAAACAATAGACAAGGCGCAGGAGAGAAGGAGCACAAAAAATAGGAGGAGAAGAAGGGGGTTGGAGCAGATATTATCAGTCCCAGCGTCTGATGGCGGCAGACACAGACGGAGGAAGCGATGGGGGGCAGAGTGTGAGGGAACGAGCGTGTGTGTGTGAGTGCATGCAGACAGGCAGCTCATGAGGATAACACCGCAGTGGAGTGGGAGAAGGAGGGATAAGGAGGAGGTGGGAACTGAATTGATACATCCACCCTCCAACACAAGAACAAAGACAAATCCCAGCCCACGAAAAAGGAGGCAGCAAAGAGATGAGCAGGTACAGCAATTGCTTTGCTTCGCTTGCTTAACCATTATACTCATCTGCGCCTCCTCTTCCCGGCCCACCATCAGATCGATGCTAACTTTTCTCAGGGGGACAAGACTCCTCCTGCAGCCTGGCCTGTCCTGCATTCGCATCCACATCAGTGTCAAGCCCACTTGCTTACGCAGCAATAAGCTGTACAAGCGACATCATCAAAACGTTCCTCAGCAACGCGCTTCACTTGCAAGCTGCTCTTTCACCACAGCAGAGAGCAAATGGCGCACAGTTGCCGGTACATCCATTCTTGGAGAGACTGGCTCTCCTTCAAAGTCCGTCTCCTTTATCCTGCACCCTCAGCCTTTCAATACACAAAGTAATGACCCGTGACTTGCCCATATATTCTATGTTCAGAAGCAAGTTTGATCCTCCCAAAAACACCACCAACCATTTAAACCAGACCCTCGTCTTTTAGTTTTCTCTTTGGCTCTACATGTAAATGGGCGGTGCCACAATATCACTGATGTAGAAATGTGGAAACATAGACCAGGCGGTATGACATTTGTACTGAACTAGTGATATATTATCACATAAATAAAACAGCCAACTAGCTGAAGACCCAAAGCATATAAAAATACCATGTCATGTTTTGAAGGCATTTAGTTATAAACCAAAGAATTTGACGGTTTTTGGCAACAGCAACTGAATGAGTAGCCACGAAAGTAAATACAAAAATACTAAAAAAATGTGGAACTTAATTCCAAGTAAAACACATCCAGATAACCATGCATTCAGCGTAGTTATTTATATTGCTTATATGCATTCAGCAATGTCATATGATAGATAGAACTAAGAGCCATATTTTCCCCCAAAATAGCAAAAGCAGCACAACAGTCACATGAACTTTAACTTTATAAAAAATAAAAGAATAAAAAAATCTTTCCGTGTCATGATTTTGGAGAGATAGCAATGTTTCGAAATGAAGTTCCATCACACTGGAAACTCTTGCAGCCAAGCTGAATTATATTGCACAACACTACCCACCACAGAAGAGAACAAACAGGAGAACAAATATACAGAACAAATACAAACGGCAGAGGAGCAAGTAATTAAAAGGCAGATGAGAAAGGGTACGCCAGAAATAACGCAGACAGAGAAGTTTGCCTTCGTGTATTATAGCTAAATATTTAGATCCCTCTTCAAGAGACAATGGCTTGATGTAACATGCTTGAGGCTGCATTATTGTGCAATAGCAGCCCACACACCACAGCTATCCCAGTGTTGTCCCTCACAACAATGATGAATGGTTTGAAGCACTTGAGAAAAAATAAAGCATGAAAATAAGCTTTTGCTCTCCTGCAAGAGTAGAAAGCAAGAAAGGAGCAATTTCACCTTGCAATGTAAACTATGATAACGAGCAATGATTATATTTGTTCTAGATTAATCCCCTCAGTTTGTCAAACATGTAAAAGTAGTAAAAATGTGTCATATATGTCTGTATTGCTTATACATTGTTTTTAAACGTATAAAGGTGTGCACATTTCATATAGAAATAATCTTGGCCTACTGAACTTGCCTGACCTTTACAATGCAGCATGAACAGTCGTATACAGGAGTGTGGCCTGGTGAATAAATAAATGATATACCCTAGTTCTAACAGTCATTATGCTGCTGCCTATCACCCAGGTGCAGTGAGAAAAGGGGCCCGGCAGTCTGTAGGTGGAACAAGGTGGAGGGAATGAAGGAGGACAGCTGGAGGTGGCTGCTGTTGAGTCCGGCGCACTGCGTCCCTCATCAAACACAGTGCACCAAAGGGCTACTAACAGGGTAACCTTCAGAGCTCTGACGTCTGCATCGTGGCCTGTGTGCAGGCTATAGGTGGCAGCTCCTCTGACAGCCGCGCACCTGATGTGCTCACCCTTACACACAGCCTGTCAGACAAGGATTCAGCGGAAGGCAAGGCATTAACTCTTAAAATGGATTTTCCTCTGTGCTCTTTTCTTTTGCATAAGCGTCTTTATAGGCAGGAGATATTTTAGGAGCCTCGTCCGTCACTTTAAATTCTAACCAGCAGTCGATGCTATTTTGGTGGGTACACAGTAAGCTCTAGCGTCGTGCATATTGTACAGTAGCCTAGATTAAAATTAGGCAAATGTGTACAAAGGCAACATAAAGTGTTGCAAAAAGGACAAAGGAGAGTTATAACATAAATTTAAAACACAGTAGGATAATGCAAGTTTCACAGTACATAAGCATGTAAACCTTTTGGGAGGTTCAAATAATATTTTATACTAATAGTGGATTTCATTTTACTGTTGATGCACTTGTGAATTGCTCTGAATTTGGAGATTGAGAAATAAAATCCCATCACTGAAATTTTCAATGGACTAAATTTTTTTTGTAAATATTTGAAATAGTCAAAACACTGAAAGAATTTGATGCAGTAGTGTACATACAATTACTGCATAACTGACTTCACACAAGAATCTGGTTTCCCTATTCTCAAAACAGTGAGACACTGTTAACACTTTCAGACACACAGGTAGTTCTTTAACAACGACTAAACCTAAAAATCCCTTTCAGATTGCATCTCAATAATGGCTGTGTTAAAGCCCCTAAGCAGACCACTCTGAGAGCAGGGACAGGAGTGAGTGCAAAACAGGATAATGTCAATGAGCAGGTGATTGATTAAAAAGCACAAGGTGGAAGATCCATAAATCACAATGAGAGCGAAAGCCAGCAGCTTGGAGGGAGGGAGCAAAGTAATTAGGTTAAGTATTAGTAATCCCTTCAGCTCATTAAAGCACCACTGCTCCACAAACATACAACAATCGTTTTCCATCACACAGCACAGTATAGCACACACAACGCATAAATATTTGAAATAATGCAGAATAAGAATAATTTTTACTCAGAAAACAATTTGGCGACCTGCACCATGCATTTTGCTCTACGACGTGGTTGGGTCAGAGCCAGAGGTTTCACTTCCCTGTAGTGAGGTAACTAAACTTAACTATGTGGAAAACTATAGATGCTGCAGCCAAACCAATTACAGTAAATATGATACGTAAGCAGGACATTTTATACTCACCATTAAAACATCCCAAGCAATTAATGTGTGCCTGTGTGGAAGAATAAATAAAAACAGGTTTTATGGGAAACGTGCTCGCGCATGTGCGCGCGCGTGTTTTGTCAGTTTATCTGTGTTTATATAAAGTAAAGAAAACTAGCTAGACTGGTGCAGAGTCCACAGCCCAGAGCCAGTGTGAACTTGCCTCGACCGGCTGTATTGTTAAATGAACCAAACATCATGGCAAGACATCCAGTGGAAACACATGCAGTGTGTAGGGAAGTAGTGACTGCACGGTTTACCCTGGTGGCTTCAGGGTAAACAAGGACAAGTCTCAACCTCCTGCACCGACTGCGTTTAAAATCCCACCGTCACATAACTAGGGAACAATCTGCAGGTGCTCTTCACGTCTGCCAGCTGTAATGGATTTAAATTCAATATCACAGTGAACAGAGTGACTCAGTAAGTAATTTCACATTGATTTTTAGCTCTTCACTTTCTGGCATGACAACAAAATCTAACGTGCCCTTTAAATACTCCAAACTCACCCAGTGAAATCTTGAATATTGCGTTCAGCCAAAGCCTTAATGCAGATCACACACTACAATATGACAGCTGCTTCCAGCTTTATTAGTGTCTACACAGAACATAGCCCTGAGCTCCCCGCAGACCTGCCCAAAGCGTTACGCGCCTACGTGTAACGCCGCAATATGCCTGTATTTACTCATAAAAGGGCAGATTTGCACGCAACAGGCAGATGGGAAGGATAATATTTAGTGACGTGACGTGAATTTTATAAACGCAACTCATCGCTGACCTTGGTTGTTTCTAGGCTGAGGTAGATTTATTATTCCTGCGCCAGACAGTCGGGCTCTTACCTGTGGTCCAATCGGATCCAGACTCGAGTGTCTTCCCCTAAATCGCCATCGGCTAAATGTTTTTTTGGTGGTTGCTCTCCAAAAACACCCACTTGGCTGGACGAACCCTCCCGCTGTCAGCTGAAAGTGAAAGAATACGAACAGGAAAGCGCGCTATGGCCGGTTAGAAATAATAAAATCAACGCAAATAAAAACCGCGGCGGAGGAAAAACAAAAAAAAGGGGGAGTAAGCGAGAGATGCAACTAAATTTGCTCGGCTGCAAGACTGAGCGAGCACAGAATAACACATTTAGGAAAAAATCAGAGGCAGGGCAGAGCTGCGAGGGAGGAGTTGGGAGAGAGGGCTGCTGTACGCTCGTTAGATAGCATCACTAGCACCCGGAGTCACGACAGAAGCGCAGCAGGTAGAAAGGTGGGCCGCCCCGAAAGGCACCACCTACCGCAGCAGGTAGAAAGGTGGGCCGCCCCGAAAGGCACCACCTACCGCAGCAGGTAGAAAGGTGGGCCGCCCCGAAAGGCACCACCTACCGCAGCAGGTAGGTTCAGACAGGCAGGTAATGACAACACCCACGATGCGCCTTTTCACAGGCGGCCTCGGTTTACCTCAAAATATCACAATAGCGGTTCGGCTAAAACTAAACAGACAAATAAAAGTGGTCATATATGTAGATCACATATATGTAACTGCTTGGCACATACCACTGCCACTGTTATAACAGGCATTTATGTCTCGCACATGACGCTAGGTGACACCTGTTCCACCTGAAGCTAGCAGGTTAGCTTATCGCTTTTGTAACAACACTACTTCCGGACTGGCCTTGTCACCGTACGTCCTCGTGTCGTTCTTTCATTTTTCTGTTCTTTGGATGCGTTTTGCATCGGGAGAACCTTCTGACCAGGAGTAAAGTTTGCTTCCTCCACCGGTGACGTCACAGCGCCAGGCTTCCAGGGAGGCAGAGCAGGCGGCTGTCCTCAAACAACCCAGGCTTCCTTCGCGTTTGCTTCCTGCAATAAACACTCAGCAGTCACAGGTCATTTAATGGCTGTTTTGCTTTTCTTTTTTTTGCACTGGCTTCCTAGATGGACAAAGATATTTTACAATTCTTGAGTAATTCATGCTTTAATTTCAACTTGACATTATTCACTAAAACGTATATTTAATACTGTAACGTGCACAGCTGCTACGTTTGCTTTTCTATTCAACTATGTCTGATGCTGCAACTGTGATGAGTAAAACACAGTAATCCCTCCTTTCCACAATCCAATAACCTCCAACATCTTGAGCATTTTCTGTTTATTAATATTTCTGCAACATTTAGGAGCAGCTGCCACAGATAATCCTTCTATTAAATCCTCGAAGAATCGGACTGAAAATGGCTCCAATCCTATCCAACCACATTTACGCATAAGCCGTGATGTCAACTGTCACCTTAGCATCTCCAATCAGGCAGGTTGGATTCATTAACGTGGCTACGCTACGCTCTCTGCTGGTGCTCTAGAAACTTGCAAGAACCACACAAAAGCTTTATGCCGTTATATTGGTGAAAAAACACACAAAGACATTGCTGTATTGTAAGAACATAAGAGCAGTGCAGTGAATGTAAAATAATTTTTATATAAAACCGAGATTTGAGACACATTCAACAATGTTACAAGATTAGCGGTTAATGCAACTCATTGAGGTATGTATTTAAATTAAATTCCCGCTTGTTTTACTTGAAAGACACTTAAAACCGGTACATTTTAAAATGTATGCATTTCAGACAGGACAACAATTTGGCAAACATATAGATTGTTAATCATAACAGTACCCTTTTACAGAAACAAGTATTACACCGTCCCATTTAACAGAGAAAAATCAACATCCGATAACATTAAGCTACATGGTGAGTCCAAAAGCCCAGAGCTTTGTTACTGCAGTCAGCTAAACCAGGTCCTTAGTCTAGGAAATACCCTTAACAGCTGCAGCATTCATTTTACCTGGTGGTTTAAATTTTATGCTGAAGCATCCAGATTTAATGTATAGGACGAAAGCCTGTTCAGTGTGAATGTCAGTTTTGACAATGACATACATTACAATCAATAAATAAGTTTCTCATTTAAAACAGCTCATGGTAAGAAAAAAACATTTAGTGGAAAGAACACACTAAAAAGAACTGGGATTCATTAAGAAGACAGAAGGCAGGACTTGGCACACTTGGTGTAAAAACACCCTACATGTAGTCATCTCTACCACTGTTCCACATTGTCTATATAGTCCTCCATGGTGCTGTTTTCATCCAGATCCCACCAGTCTGGGAGAAGCACCTCTGACTCTACACTGTCTCCATCAGCCTTTGTTCTCTGTTGTTGCGCAGTTACCACAGACTGGCTTTTGGACTGATGCAGTGGTTCTACGGGCTTCAGCTGCTTCGCTTGCTTTGTTGTGAGCCTTCCACGGAGTCTCCTTCTCTCCTGCTGCCGTCTCTCCCTGGCCTGCCTGCGCTCCTGCTGCCTTGCCACCTGGAAACGCTGTAGAAAAAGGTCACGGGCATACTCATACAGCTCTACATCCCATTGGTTTAGCTGGCGGATTCTGTGTTGAGTCTCAAGAGGGACCTCAACACTGGAGGCGCGTGTGCCGTTGAGCTGAGTGAAGGGTGCAATGAACTCCAAATTGAAGGTTCGCTCAAACAGATACTGGGTCTTACGCTGGTACTCCGTCAGCCCAAAGAAAGCCATGCCTCTTAAGTTACGTTTAGCACTCTCAAGGAGTACTGCCCAGCGTTCATCCTCACTCATGGCAGACACGTTGTAGCAACCAACCAGGCTGAGGTCAGCCAGCATGCGGGTCTGCCGGTTGTTGGCCAGGTTGTAGGGGCAGTCCATGAACTCCCGCAGGGAGCAACCCGACCAGTCGTCTCCCGGGTAGCAGCTTGGCAGCTCAGACAGCGTTGGTGAACGTCCATCGCATACGTGTAAGGAGGCTTTCCATGTGGCCCCACGCTGCACATGACGCCATTCACTCAGGTAGCGTGACACTGGGTCTCTTAAGATGGTGATATAATAATAGTTCCTACTGGAGAAGAAAAAGGTGCTATTAGGTCTACAACAAACAAGCTCCAATTGCCAGAATACACCACAAATTTTGTTTACTATTTGAATTTCTAACTGTTATGTTTGTTTGTTTTAAGTATTTAATGCGTACATACTAGCAAAGTAACTATACATTACATTGACAAGGAACTAGCCATGAAACAAGGGGTTTTAAATACCAGAAACATATTTGCCTGCAGTTGTGTCACAATTAACTACTGAGGTTGTAGAAAATGAATTAAAAACATGTAATTCAAGGTACATTCACTCTCAGATCCAGTTATTAGAGTTAATAAGTGTTATTAGTCATCTTCATGTATTGTATAGTATGTCCCGTCTTACCTGGGCTGCTTCTGAGCCTCTCTTGAGTCCATGCGTGACGGGACGCAGCTGGTGAGCTCAGTCCAGTCCGCATGAAGCCCGCAGCTCCAACCGGTGGAAAAACGGGAAAACAGCCACGTTTCCTTTTTACCTGGCCGATAACAGGTACATTTCTTTTGGCCTGCGTGACACTCGCAGGGCCTCTCCAGCTGGATGTTCCGCACCAGGTGGCGGCCAAACGTCGTGCCACCCGTTTTTTGAATATGCAAAAACACTATCACGTCATCCCCTTTGATGTTGAAGTCAACGACGTGATTTAAATCGGATTTCGTAAAGTTGAAGCGAGGAACAAATCGGACCAAAGCACCGTCTTCGGCGATGTAGGGGTCCTTTTGACCCTCCTGGATGTCACCCCCACTTCCCTGGGAACCAGAGGCGCCGCCGACTTTTAACCAAGATCCCATCTGGTGCAGCATATGGCACTCGGACCTGCTCGGGCACACGTACTGGATCATAATGACGCCAAAGAGCAGCACCATAAGCAGCAGGATTAGGAGCCGGTGGTGGCTGTGGCTGCTGCTGCTGCTGGACCGCTCATCCATCTTCCCGAGACGTACAGAAAAACATCCCTCTGGCAGTTCAGACCCCTGCCTTGGCTGGGGAAGCTCGGGGCGCAGTGTTGAAATAGCCGCCAACTAACGCGAAAACCAAAACAATGCAGCTACTAGCCAGCTAACATTCGCTAGCCAGAGAGTTCACTGAACCGCGATAAAACGGACAAGATCGCAACGTAACATGTCCTATATTAAATAAATCCACGCGTATATATGCATTGTGAAATAGCACATGTCTCCCGCAGTATTATCCGATTCTACCCTTTGTTACAGCAGTAAATCTGCGTCTATACCAGACACCGATTCTTGACCTTTCTCTTCCCAGCAGCCTCTGCGCTCAATTGAATTACGTCACAGTGCGGCATGTCTGTCGCCTTCGGGCCGCCGGGACATGTGGTTAACTAATAACAGGCGCGTCAGGATTTACTGACCCATTACACATCGATAACAAAATGGCATCTATTCAAGCTACAGGCCGGTTGTACCTTCCGATAAATATTGTGGGCACAGTTCGGTCATCCTGGCGCCGAAATAGCTCAGTTGGGAGAGCGTTAGACTGAAGATCTAAAGGTCCCTGGTTCGATCCCGGGTTTCGGCATTTTGCTTCCATGGAACGTGCTTATGTTACTGTGTACTTTCAGTCGCGTTCCGAAAAACGTTCCACCCACAAATAAAACTTGTTCCAAGTCTCACATGTGCAAAACCTGCAGTGTAGCAACATTTGCATTAAGCTGCGACTTTGCAAGAAACAGTATGTTTTCTGAAACACAGGAGAGGAGAATAAACGTGGCAACAAGATGTGTAATGGCATCAATTATAATTATACGTTTTTATTGAAGGGTGACGTGTGAGCTGTGCGTTGAGTCAAAGCATAAACATCACTAAAAACCTTGACCTCAAGCTCCACCTCACACACTGTTTGCATCTTAAGTCTCTGTCACATGGTGGCGCCAAAAGACTGAACAACAATTATACCCTTAAATCCTAAAGCACCGTTCTGCATAGAATAAAGATGTTGGCTCAGCAGTGAAATGACAAACACATGCGTTTATTAAAATACGTACGTCTATTATTAATATATATAATATAATCTGCTTGATTGTAACTGTGCTACAAAATTGTAGGGTGACAAAAAATATGAATACACCCGAAACCTACCAAAAACAAACACATTTAAAATAGTAATGATTTATTTAATACATCTGGTAATAATCTTAGGGCCCACCCCTCTGTCTCTGGCTGGGGGACACCAGGGTTGTCCAATCAGATTTAGGTGAAGACCTGTGCCACTCTGTGCCACTACTCTGGCCACGCCTCTGCAAGTGGAGGCATCAGAGCAGCTAAAAAAGAGCTTGGTCTGGATTTTCCAGCTGCAACCCCACCTACCTGCCTGCAGCAGTCACAGCGTGTGGGCCCCCACCACCACCGACACCTGCATCATACAGGGTGAACAATATGGGGATGGCATGGACAATGGGATAACTGCAGGAGGACATACTATCAAGTAAGTGTAGATCATCCCACGATAAAGCATCACACATCAGGGTTTAGTTTTATTATCACCATTAAAACAAAACAATTACATATGTACATGTTATGAACTGCTCCATCATCTTCTGTGAAAGACCCTCAGGACCTAAAACCATGTGTTCACAGAAAAGCAGAGGATGTAGAGACATCTGTACATATGAATACTAAGTGTTATAAAGATGTGTTTGAACAAATGGAAAAAGTAAAATATGTAACTTGTAACAATGTGGGGGCTTTCTCAGTAAACACTATAGAAAAAACATAAGCGGCTCACATAAAAACGAGGGGTTATCTTTCGCCGCAGCCTAACAAACATTAAACTATGAGCAAATCAGAGTCACCAATTAACCCAACCTACATGTCTTTGGAATGTGGGAGGAAACTAGAGCCTCGATGTTTAAACAACAAGATGAGAAATATCTGAAACCCTGTAGCCCCAGAACGTTTGGTTGTGATGCCCAGAGGGGTCAGTACTGCTGCTGCCAGGTTTAGATGTGAACTTGTGCAGCCTTCCGCGTAAAAGTTTAGTAAAGCTGAACATCAGCATAACAGACGTTCTTCCACTGCTTTGAGTGCATAGAGTACATGTTGTCATTGAAGAGACTGTTAATAAAGGTTTTGTAAAACTTTAAATAAATGAGCTGCTTTCTGAACAGTTACACATTAACCAGTTTCTTGATCCCAGTATGTGTCAACCCTGTCACAGGGCAGAGCAGCATTTTTTTTCATGCTGTGCTAACATAGGCCATTCAATAACAGTGCAGCTCTACAGCGTTTCATGTACTTCTCTCACAACTTGTCCATGAGGTGAAAACAAATATCAAAACAGTCCGAGGCCTTACATCACAACGCAAAAGGCAAAGATGGCTGTAGTTCAGGATCTTGTCATGTGATGTCACGTGTTATTAAGTCGGCTGTTGCATCATGTGTAGCATTTCTTCTTCACCTTTCTCCTGCTCCTCATTTTAGAAAGCAGAAGTATTGATTGCAGTGGGCATCTGGTGACATCTCTTCAAGTTGATTCCCTTTTGGCCAGATTGCAAAAGTGTGATTGACAGCTGGTTATGCAAGCGCATATGCTCACATGCACAGTTTCATCGTCTATTTTTTCACACAGTGATGTTAGACTAAGCATTTCTCTGACTACATTTACACAATGTAAATGAATTAAAACCCTTTAATTCAACACTTAATTCATGCAAAGGCTATAAAATATCATAATCACAAGCTGAGATAGGCTACAGAAAAATGGATACAGAATACCGGCACAGGCAGATGTAAGCAGTCAGTCTATTATATGATTGATCACATTGCTGCCATTAGACGTAATTAGCTCATTTGGGCCCAGCAAGAACATTTAAAAAACCTTAGAGTTAAGCAAGGATCAAGGAACCATCGTACAAGAAACTGGAGATGCAACCCAAGATGTAAGGTAAAGACACAAGTGAAGCAAACAGCCATACCTACAAGATACTCGAGATGCAGTCAACTGCGACAAAGAGTTGTTTTCCAGAACGACAATGGCACCAAGCACACAGTTACAGCTACACACATGCACATATGATTTAATAACAATGTTGCTGCTCTGGAGTGGATTAAATTAGTGGCAGAGCCCAGGTCTCTGGATGGATCCGCTTCTTTGCTTCTCTGTAGTTTTAATAATCACTTTGTCATTTTGACATGAAACTGAGTGAAATCCAAAACATTTTTATCATATATACCAACAATTGTCTTAAAGAGCACTGTGGATAAATATATGCAGTAGTTCTGGAAAATGCTGATCCTAATAATACAATTTAAGGAAGCGTGTATCTGTTCGCGTGCCACACAGCGAGCGTGTGCAAAGAGAAGGGTGTCTTGTGATAATGATGATTAATCAGATATTCCTTAGCATCATGTGGTGTGAATAAATCTAAAGATCAGTTCACAAAGAAAGGTTTGATCTGCTTCAGTATCTACACTGTAACAAGCCCCCACAGGCAAATTACCACCTTATTTAATCTTTAACACTAATAACACCCTGATCAGTACAACAGGCTGTGATCACTGAGAGACGGAAGGACAACGTTCATTTACATTCTGACACCGTCACGTAATGTGATCACTAAGTGGCTTAGTGAGCAGAATCGGAGGTAAACGTTTGAACAATGACTTTGGGAGGGTTCATGTCAACATGTAAATATCAGTAAACAAATCTCCAACGTTATTAAGTCAACATGCAACTGGTTACTCCGGTCCTTCCAGAGCAGACACTGGTTTGACTGCCTCTATATGAGATGCTATATCCATGGAATAATTGAGAAATTGGAGTAGCTGGGGTGACAGTTTCCTCTGCTGTAACATAATGGAAGCGCATGTGTTCCTGCAGCATCCTTTCTTAAAATATGTCAGGGAGTGATAAGGCCAACAGAAGATGATTTGTTTTCACGGACCAAGTTATGATACAAACAGCGTGTTTCCACACGGCACCGAGTTGAACCTTTGACTCAACAAACATTCACATCTGGAGTATGTCTGTCCGCAGTAGTGTGCTGGTTTGCCAGGAATGGCATGTGTATTTTCTGCAGCCACTAACACCAAAGAGAAACATTTTCTCTGCTGTAGAAAAGAGAGAGTGAGTGGAAAGAGAAGAGAGGGAGGGTTACAGGCCAGAAGAGGAAGGAAGAGCTGGCCTGTATATATAGAGTGGGGCAAGAACAGAGTCATGACTGAAGCATTTGGGGAGATCCTCAGTGACTGAACTGTGAGTAGTAAACTGGAAAATGTTACAGCCTAACAACTGCAGATTTAGTTTTTGCAGGACTCTTTGTGACTGGATATGAAGATTACTCTGTAATCTATGCATGTTTTTATTGCCTCCTAACTATCTGACTCCTGGATGTTTTCAATTTAAGTTTTGAACACGTGTAAATAAAACTGAGTGAAACACTTCTTTACAGATGGTGTGAAAACCTCATCGTTTCAGGAGACATTCCATTGCTTTTTCCTTGCACTTTCACGGATGCAGTGACGACGTGTCCCTGCAGGTAAACACATTTCTGAAGTGCTGGTTTCCGCTGGTGCCGGTGTGAGACCATGGCGAGCAGTTTGGGAGTTCGACGCTGGCTCACCTTCTTCACGGGCCTCGTGGAGTGTCTGTGTTTCGCTGGAGCTGTGTTTGGCTGGGCTTCGCTTGTTTTTGTGCTGAAGACCGAGGGCTACTTCAGCTCTCTGTGTGTCAACACCACGAAGATCAATTCAACACAGGTCCTAGGTCAGTTTATCTTCACCTGCTCTAGTTGGAATCTCAACGTCCTTTAACACTGTTGAGCTGCCAAAGGTTTAACATTGTTTACAACTCAGCTGGTTTGACCATATATTCCATGTGCAGATTGCAGTGGGCAAGATGAGCAGTTCTCCCTTGTTTTCACCATCGCCTCCTTCATGAACAATTTCCTGACCCTGCCCAATGGATTCTTGTTTGACCGCTTTGGGACTGCAGTCGCTCGGGTCTTTGCAATGTGAGTCCAGCACCTTAACTTCCATCCTAGTTGATTTATTTGAAAGAGCTGCCTGTGCATTTGTGTAGTTATTGAGCAACACGCTGAGTGTGTGTTTATTGCTCAGTGGTTGTATTTAGTAGCACAGTAACATCTGAAAGTGCTGGAGAATAGTATCCTCCCATTTACACCTGCAGGGAAACATACTCAGCATTTCACATACTTGTGAATATCAAAATGAGAACTTCTATCTGAATCTAGTCATTGTTATCAGTTTTAGATTCACAAAACAGTTTAGATTAGTGTCAACATCAAAGTAAAGTGACCCGTGTAGAGATGTGAGAAGATTTCCTCAAAACTACTGCATCCGTCAGTGAGAGTCAATCAAATAAAAGAAACATAGAATGAACTGACATCCACGCAGATAGAGCTGATTAAAACAAACCTAATAATAACAAACCCAATTTAGTCAGTGTTTCCTTGTGAGGGGTTCCCAAGTCTGTTCGTTTAGCAGTTGTCTTCTCACATGGAGACAGTGTGACAGGGAGTCCTCATGTAGAGTGAGAGGCAAGGCCATTGTGCTGTTTGTATTTCTGTTAAATGTTAATGTGTGTGTGTGTGTGTGTGTGTGTGTGTGTGTGTGTGTGTGTGTGTGTGTGTGTGTGTGTACGTGTGTGTGTGTGTGTGTGTGTGTGGCTGTTAGGACAGTTAGAAAAGCAAAGAAAGGCAGAAGAAGCACATGAACAAGGCACGTGAGAGACAAATACACATGTGGAGACAGAAAACTGTCAAAATGTCCAAAAATCTGAAGAACAAGGAGAGAGCGCTTTAGACGCCTTTAAATATTATAATCTGTTATGCAACAAAATACCACATACCATCCTGGGCCAGTTTATTGCCACAGATATGAGCCTAAGAACACCCAGATGTTTCCAGCGAGACAGGGTGTGGAGGGAAAATAAAAAACATGGAATGCATATAGTCGAGCAAGAGAGGAAAAGCGGAAACGAGGATAAAACTCAGCTTAAGATGAGTGAGTGAAGGATATTAAAGTGGGTGAAAAGCCCTCTGAACTGCAGCAGAAGCATTCGACCTGCATGTGAGTGTTTGTTTGCTGCGATATCATTTCATCAAGTATCACACTTTTCCTTTGCTGAACATTGGTGTGTGTTTATTTTTTCTCCTCATAGTTTGCAGCCCTTGAAAATGTTCACTGTTCATCCAGTAAAACGACTTAAAAGATTCTTTTCCCGACAGATTTCTGTACACGATGGGCACCTTGATGGTCGCCTTCTCGTCTGCAGGTGAACATGTCTTTGTCTTCTGTTCTTCAAGTCTTTATTGTTTAACGTTTGAATTAAATGGACTGAGATGTTTGGAGCTTGATTGCTCTCCTTTTGTCTTCTTTTTCCATCAGCTCTTTCCAACCTGCTCTTCCCAGCTCTCTGCCTCCTGGCAGTCGGTGGCATCTTGATTCTCATGACCAACATGCAGGTATCATCTGCAAAGACGTGTATTTACGCTCAGCTTAACATAAACCAATTTTAAATTGCTTTCTTATTAAAAACTCCCCTGAAGGTTGGGAACCTGTTTGGCTCGCATCGCTCCACCATCATCACTCTTTATAATGGGGCCTTTGACTCTTCCTCTGCGCTTTTCCTTGTCGTCAAGGTGAGAAACATTCACACGTCACCCTCATAAGTGAAATTGTGATCCTGTCTCACCAGTGAATGTTTCCACTCCACCTCTCTTCTCCTGCAGTTTTTGTACGAGGCAGGCGTCTCTGTCCACGCCTCCTTCTTCTTTCTCTCTGGTTGCAGCGTTATTCATCTGTGCAGGACTTTCTTACTGCTGCCCAGAAAATTCATCCCTTACCCGCTGCCAGACAACTACACATATGGGTACGAAGGATGAATTGATTAAAATTCAACTAAAGGCAAATATTTCTTCACAGTTAATTTTCACATTAACCCAAACCTTTACTTAGATCAACCACAATACTCTTAGCTTTTGATTGACCAACTCCCTGACTTTTACCCTTTGTCAGGATCACATGTGGCAAATCAAGGAGTTTAGAAGTGGCAGCGAACAGTAATGCAGAAAGGACAAAAGACGAAATGCCACTGAACAAGGACAACGCTGTCAAACAAGGTTTGTGCAAAAACAAATGTGTTAAAAAATCCTCATAATCCTCAGTTTCTTGTTTTCACCTCTGTGATCTCATCCCTGCCAGTGAAGAGTTTCCGTGAGTGTTTGCTGTCCAGGTTCTTTCTGTTGCACCTGCTGTGGTTGTCAGTGATGCAGCTCAGACATTACCTGTTTATTGGCACACTTTACACCATGCTGCACCGGATGACGGGAGGGGAGCCCACTCTAGGTAAATGGAGACGCGCAACAACGCAGCACATCATCATGCAAAATGTTTAGCTGGTAGCGAGGCTGTCTGTGCTTTCAGGAGTCTTACATTCTGTAACCATCTTCTCCTTGTTTGCAGTGAGTCAGTACATCAATGCCTTCGCCATAACGCAGCTGTGCGGCGTGCTGTGTGCTCCTTGGAATGGGCTCATCATGGACAGACACAAGGGCAAACCCCGTCTTCCAGGTAATCTGAGCGATAATGAGCCCAAACACATGCAAATAGCCACGGCAGGGTTTCCAGTGTGGGCCTCCGAAAGTCTAAAGGGAGAAGAAAATAGAAAGTCAAATCCAAAACCCGCTTTGAGTTCCTCTTTATGGAAGAAACCTGTCAAAGCTGTGGTTTAGGAAACATCCCCTTTAGTCAGAACTTTTGAATTGTGTATCTAAAGCATTTATTAATTATTAAACATTTTTAGAGGTTTGATAATCTGTTTGTGAGCTTGTATTTTTAGCTAGTTTTAAAGCTTTCATATGTGCTGTTCAAACTTAGACTATCTGCAATAAGCTGCTGACACCACACCGGTGTAATAGGACCATTCAACCTGTGTTGGGCAGAGACAGAGTTATCATTCGCACATTTGTGTTTGTGTGCGCAGGAGAGAGTGAGCAGGAGGCCGACCTGCGGGCGTCGGTGCTCTCCCTGTTCGTGACAGCGCTGCAGTGCGTGTTGTTCTCGGTCTGTGCCACCAGCCCCTACCTGCCTCTGCAGTACCTCACCTTCATCCTGCAGGTGCTCAACCGCTCCTTCCTGTACGGCGGCAATGCAGCCTTCATCAGTGTGGCGTGAGTATCACACAGTGTAGCACATGACTGCATCACGTTTAGTACAGGTTTTATTACGTATGGGTTTCATTACGCTGCATAGAGATGACTTGTCAAGTGCAAAAATCCTAAAAGGTAAAAAATAAACAAAATTTTAAGGAGCAAGTTAACATTTGATTCTCTGTGGGTTTTTCCTGCTCTGTGCTCATTTTCTTTCTGTGCGTGTGTGTAGTTTCCCTCTGTGCCACTTTGGGAAGCTGTACGGTCTGGTCATGGCTCTGTCTGCAGTGTTTTCTGTGCTGCAGTATCCCTGCTTCACTCTGGTCAATGAGGTTCTGGGTGGAGATCCTTTATATGTGAGTACATGACAACTCCTGACGACTTGCTCTGGTCTCTGGCCTCCTCTGACTGTCTCCCCTTCATGTGTCTGCAGGTGAACATTGGTTTGACTGTTCTCAGCCTGATCCCCTTCATCCATCCCCTCTCTGTCTACCTGCACTGCCGACGTCTCGCCTCCCAGCGAGCCAAGAACAGAGAGGTCGACGTTTCCTCTTAGAGTCTGTAAAACGTGCCACTGAACGTGTCTGAAGGTCATGAGTTATCACTTCTTTTGGTCCTAGTTTAGCTTTACCGTTAGAAAAAGCATTTCAGAGTTTTCACCAGAGTCAGAGAGCAGTCGCCACTCAATCAAATTGAATGTTTCTGTAACACTGACCAACCATCTACTTCACATCTTATGTATGATGTGAGACATGCCATGTTTTTAGCAATGCATAATAATGTATTGAGGGCACTTCTTTATATTTAGTATAATATTAGCCATCTGTCACACCATGGTATGGTTTCTGAGTGCCAAAGCATAATGCACTTTATTGTGAAATGCTGAAACTGTCATAGAACATTTTATGTCTGTCGGTAGAGTTTAGGTTTTACAGTATGTTGAGTGTCGTGAATGAGGATCGTGTCCCAGCACCGTTTCCATGTACATCATGTAATGAGGTCGCTCGGGCTCATTCTGGGACAGTGAAGTCCCTCTGTTTACACATTAAGTGCACTTCAGTATCACTAATCTGTAAACAGTGGAGCAGGAGACCACACAGCTCCACTGTCAGAGCTAAAACCACACCGACTATTGTGTGTTTGGTGTCAAGACGCCAAGATCGTTTCCCAGTATATGTGCCATGATGTTGTTGATGTGAAAAGGATTAGAAAGGGACGCATGTTTATGTGTTAACCTATAGTTTTATGTATTAGAGGCATTGTACTGTAACTATAAATATGCAAATGTTGTATTTCTTTCACTAAATGAAATGTATCATTTGACAGCTATGTTGTAGAGGACATACAGTAATTCCTTTTTAAACGTTGTTTAAATAAATATTATATACCTAATTTTCTCTTAAATATGTGCTTTGTTTAAAAGCAGCTCAATCAGGTGTGAGTCTAGAAGTGCTGTAGTATTATGACCAGACTGGAGCACACGTTTTTGTGGATGTACTGACCCGGATCGCACCCTGCTGTAGCGCTGTCATCCAGGATAACGGGCTTTAAGAACTCAAGCTGAGTAAAGTGTTGAGCAAAGCCCAAGACACAAACCTCTGGGATGCACAGCAGGCCCAGTCCCGGCAGCGTGAGTACTGCTGTGGGTGGAGAGGTGTCACACACGTCCAGGGACGTTTGGCAGGGACACTCCTCCACTACGGCCTCCATTGAGTTGTCTCTGAACCTGCTGCGCTACAACATAGCGCGCGCCGAAAAAAACTTGTTGCCGATCCACAAAGCCATTGAAATGTAATGTGAGCAGTGAACATGTGCGCAGTAACAGGTCATTTCTGCATCTGCGTCATCGATGGTGACAACCTCAGCATCGCTGAGATTTAAAAATACACACTTGCATAAACAAACACACAACAGAAATAGGAGCAACAGCAGGAGGAGTGTAGGATAAAAATAAGCCGTTAATGAGGTGATCTGTGATGTGTTAGCTTCTTTATGGAATGTGTCCCTGGGACTGGGGATGTCTTTATGACACATACACACTTACTCACTGCCAACTAACTCACGTCTGTTCCCTTTGATCTGTGCAACATGAGAAAAAATGTGATGGCCTCACATTGTCACTGCTAATGTGCTGCTTCCATCTGCTGTGTGGAGCTGGTGGGAAAGCAAATTATCTCAGAACCCGAATGAACAAACGGTTACAGTACTGACAGCGAGATGCTTTTTGCACTGACGTGGTGGGTCACAACTCAAATACACAAACTGATAAACACAGAGAGTCACTTAGTTTGTACATTCAGAAGGAAAAAATGCCATAAAACTGAACTACTCTAAATACACACTCATTGACAATCACGTAATTTATTAGTTTAACAATTTTACTTTTATTAACCATTTACTTTTTACTTCTCTATATGATTCTAATCTGCAGTGTTTTCCTCCAATGTCATGAGCAAAAACTAAAATTGCCCATTCTTGTTTTATTGATTGATTGATTGATTGATTGATTGATTGATTGATTGATTGATTGATTGATTGATTGATTGATTGATTGATTGATTGATTG
This sequence comes from Macropodus opercularis, assembly GCA_030770545.1. NCBI lineage: Eukaryota > Metazoa > Chordata > Actinopteri > Anabantiformes > Osphronemidae > Macropodus > Macropodus opercularis. Next base: position 7,491,019 of record CM061098.1, read on the forward strand.
ATTGATTGATTGATTGATTGATTGATTGAATGCATATGTTAAATGATTACTTAATGACATATATGTGTATTAGTGTATTTTTTACTTCACTGGAAGAACCGGTAAAACACGAACGTGAACTTCCCTGAGGACTCGCATTTACACCTCAGTAGGCATCTAAGTTAATGTCATGACCAGCATCTATGCTTTTCATCAAGTCAGAGTATCTGCTATGAAAAGACGTAATATGTGTTTCTGATGATGTGTCAACAACTTGTGTTTGGCCCATTCCTTTTCAAAAATACCCTTGTGCGTATAAAGCAGGTCTATGAAGAAACAGCATAATATTTTTTAACACAATTTCTTTCTGTACAATATATTTGTCACAGTTTTTAAAAAGTGGGTTTCAGTTGTGATTTTAACTTATCTCTTGCCCACGAAAAAAGCATCACGAGTAATGAAGCCTTTAAAAACTTTAAAAAGTGTTTTTTGAGCTTACAAACATGAAAGCAACACACTGAACCTTCCCCTCTCAGGGCTACGAAATATCAAATGATTCAGCGTCTCATTAACAAAGTCTTGTCAGAGCTCCATCGTCCCAAATGACACCCACATTGTGTCTGAATCACACTTCTGCACATTCTGTATGACCCTCACACTGAGTTCAATACCTTGAATTTGCATAATTTGAAAAATGCAATTATGAGTTTGTGTCTAAATCGTGTCATGTGAAATGCAGTTTTATGTATATACATATATATGCGTAACGTTATTTTTACTTGGATAGATCTTGATGGTATGGTTGATTCCCACCACAGCCCAAGAGTGAGAAGGATAATTAGACCAGAGAAATCAATTAACGCCAGGTTTTGAGTGTTGTCAGTGTCAGAGTTCTCTCACCTCTCAACTCTAATCTATCCAGTGGGCAGAGAATCACACTCTGTCCACACATACGGTTCTGTGACACTGTGACTGAGTGCGTTTGTGTGTATGTGGACATTACAGAGAGAGTCAACAACACGTTTATTTTGGACCAGAACAGATCCTGGGAACATTCTGTGTTTACGCCAGTTCAAATGCCAGTGTGCCGTGATTCACTTTGACACAGCAGGCTAGTGAGAGGTTGCACAGGAGGGGAGAGATGTGTATGTTGTTCCATACATTTATGTAATGTTTGTGCTCATGTCTTTGGATTGGTCAGGGCTATCACATGCACAGCGTATGTATTAAAAAGTGTGTGCACGCAAATTGCAGAAGCAATATAAAAGACACACAAAGTTTCCCACAAACTCACTCAGTGTCAGTTCAGATACACATGTTTATGGTTCTGTAAATCAAGGGCATTCACAGCATGTAAAACAGTGAAGGTGAGGATTTCACTGATACAGAATATTGATCCCCTCACACACAACCTCCCTTGTTGGCGAGCATGTTGCCTCCCACAGTTACCCTGGAGCCATGCGCAGCGTTAGTTTGCGCTCACACTCACGACCTTAATGACAGCCATCCCCCTGCTCGGTGAGCTGTCTGCCTCCTCGTTACTTAGCCAAGCGCTCGTGTGATTCCAGACGCGCAGCGCTCACAGCTTGGAGCCGCTGATGACCTTCCATGGAGCACGTTCTGATGAGTGTGTATTCACTTGGGAACAGATGATGTGCATCATGGCGGACCTGGTCATGACCCTCCCTTGGCCATGAAGCGAGGACAAGTGAGTAAAGTTGGCCCAGCCCATGGCCTGACAAGGATCGTACCACGTGCACAAGACCTCCGCGTCCCGTCCCATCCTGTGTACCACCCGCACATTACATCAGATGCACTGCAGGTCCAAAAGACATGTTTAATCAGATCCCAGTCAAGATGCCATGACTGCTTTAATAAATATGACAGAGAATGTTTAGGGAACATATGTAACTGGATGTACAGTATGTGGTCGCAATAAAATCTGTCTGATGAATGTTCCCAGTCCTTACGCGGTGCTAGGTCACTCTGCTCCACCGTTGTGTCTCCCTTTCATTTTTCATTTTCATCTGCTGTTCTGAACTGTGGGCGGCACCGTGGCTTTGTTTCAAACTGGCCCACACAATGAGACAGTTGGCTTTCATACCAAGTGAGTTTTCCCACGTCTTGGCCTCCTCCGAGCTGTGAGCGCATGTGCCTCTGTGGAACCACACAAACACTGTTAAGAAGCGGTGGCTGTGCACTAATTACTCCAACTTTCCCCAGAAACGGTTGCTCTGTTCAGCCCACCTCGACAGTTCATCAGCAGCTGACCTTCTCCCACAGTGCCTCGGTTTTAAATAATGAATAAAGTTACTCTACTCTCACTAAATTCACAAGATCGATCTTTAACAGTGGCGAGATTTAGTCAGAATCAAACCATCATCATGTAGTGTTTTCTTTACAGTATATACGTTCGTGCCAGAGACTGATGCTACCTTTTAGGCAGTTCCACACAAAGCAACACACCGCTGCTGCCTTTCTTGTCGCTTCCTCCGGAGACTCTCACCCCGCCTCCCGAGCTGACGTAGAGAGGATGCTCCGCAGCCCACGGTTGTGGGCGAACACCGGCCGCGACTATAAACAGGTCGCCGGGACTCCAGGACGTCACTGCCTGAAGCCGCAGTACCTCGGTCACCAGAGCTGAGCCCCAGCAGAGATAGCAGCAAGCAGGCACCTTCACGCCGCGCAGGCTAACTCGCTTTCGGCTTTGATTCGAGATGGAGACTCGTAGGACCGTGAGGGGTTCCCGCAACTTTAAGGGTGAGTTACAGACCTCATTGCATTTCTGTGATTACAGTGACTCGGTTGCAAGGTACAGGCTCCTTTGCGGACGATAAACGTCATTTGTGAGGCAAGCATTTTCATGTAAAAACTGCTGTAATGTCCATGTCCTGAATCTTTTTACTGTGGTCGTGTGCGTTATGGCTCTTTTACGCACGGCCCCTTTGCGTGTTTTAAACGTGTTCCTAAAGATTACAAAGTACTCTACATCAGTTTAAGCTACTTAGTCAGAGATCGTGCTGGATCTATGATTTGATACTTTTTTCTGCATACTTCTTTTAGTTTTATATACAGTTAATTGCTAAATATATCTCACGGTAACTTGGGCTCAATAAGTGCCATCTACTACATGAAAGCCTCAGCTTCCTCAGCGCCCAGCGCAACTGAAAGGCCAACCGGTTAACTAACTTGTTGAAAGGTCAAGGGGTGAGCCACTGGAAAATCTTGCGCACAGCCGATGAATAGGAACTTCATTATCATTTCATGCATGTACTTTTCCTGCTCTGCATGGCCACGTTTGTGCGCCGTTATCAGAGCTGTGCCAAGAAGCTGCAGAATTATTAATAAGAACAGAAACGGATCCGGGTCTTCTTACCCGTTTTACGCGCATCCTCTGCTTAACAAACTCTTCAACTGAAACATCGTTGTGGTGTTTGGCCAGGATCTTTTCAAGCGTTCAGGCAGGTGCGATCCATGGTTTTGGTCTCTTTTTTTCGGTTTTTGGTGATTTTTTTTTAAATAGTGCAAATCTATTGTTATATAACCGTCACACACCAGTCACTGACCTATGTAAAGTGATCAGGTGGACATGAATGGGTGAATGATTTCTGTAATATAATCTGGTTAATTATATATAAACCCTGACGTTCTGGGTACGACCAACAAGTCATGGGTGAGAGCACAGCAGCGCTGAAAACAATCACTGACAGCAGGTCAGACAGACGATCAGCAGACACAGGCAACAATTGAAATCAAGTTCTCCGTCTTTGTCTGTCTGCCACTGTCGCCGTGGCCCTTTGCTTCACATCTAACTGTAAACTGTGGGCGTTTTATCTCATGTTGAATTAATTCCCTCCATCTCCATTCAGGTGGACTGTCCCTGTGGTTGATTCTGTGGCTGGTGGTGATGAAGCCGGGCAGAGTGGCTCCATGCCCCAAGCTGTGTGTGTGTTACCCTACGCCCATGACGGTCAGCTGCCAGTCCCAGAATCTCACCATAGTGCCGGCTGGTGTACCCTATGACTCACAACGCGTTTTCCTGCAGAACAACCGCATCACAGAGCTTCGCGCAGACTCGTTTGGTTTCGAGACGCAGGTAAAACTGGCAGCACCCATGTACCTCTGCTGACGTCCAAACCATTTTTTTGAAATAATTTCTGCTTTTAATTTCCTTCCACAAATCATTATTGTGTCTTCTTTCTGTGCAGGTACTTTGGTTGTACGGCAACAACATCACATGGATCGAGGCTGGGGCCTTTAGCAACCTCAGGGTGCTGGAAGAGCTGGATCTGGGCGATAACCCCTCGCTGCGACACCTGGAAGGTGGAGCCTTCAGGGGCTTGGAGAAGCTGCAGAGCCTGCACATGCATCGCTGCAAGCTGGCAACTCTCCCCCATGATCTCTTCCACAAACTGTACAGTCTGCAGTTCCTCTACCTGCAGGTAAATCAGTGCACACACAGACAGATTCACAAACCCTCGATCCTGTCAGATCTCGAAGTGAAGCAATATATGAGCCTCTGCAGAAATACGATTGAAGTTATCATTGTATCATTAAACAGGCACATTAGCGTGAGCGCAGGGAACAAATGACACCGAATGAACAGTGTTAGCAAAGTGAGCGTCTGCCTGAGTCTCAGTGCACAGAGACTGTATGTGCATAATAAATAAACAGAACTACTGAATGTGCATATACCTGCTTTCTGTTTTAACGGATGAAACTACATCACAGCAAATTAATCCAAGCTCCTTGTATGAATGACCAAGAAGAGGTGACACCTGTGTTACAAAACCTGAAGCAGAATGACCCAAATAGCAGACTTCAACGCACGTAACATGTTATTGTGTATATTTATTGTTATCTTGTACAGGCAGTTGTTCATTTTGATATGCTGCTGCTTGCAGAGATGCTTTTATTTTTTGCCAGAATTGTTCCCATCAGTGAGGTCTCAGCTGTTGGAGTGTGATTGAATCTGAGCAGACAATAAATTCCTGCCAAGATGCCTTTTCAGGCAGAGAAAAAAATCCCTCCCACATTCACTGTCGCTCCAGTTGAGGAAACTTCTTTCAGAGTTACTTTCAAATACGATGTTGTCAAAGTGCGCTTATATGGTAACGTCAGATGATAGTAATCACTGACTGAAACAACCATAGTGTGTGTTTTGCATCATACTGTAGAACTGAGATCTAAAACATGAGGAAATTAAATTAGTCTTTTTTGGCAAAACTCAATGGAAGCCATACTTTTGCCACATTGTTTTCTGAAGCACTAAATCTTTTTGTATCGTGACTTTACTCCAGGAGAATCAGCTTCACTTTCTGCAGGATGACCTGTTCTCTGATTTGGTCAACCTCACCCATCTCTTCCTGCACGGAAACCGCATTCGGGCCCTTTCTGAGAATGTGTTCAGAGGCCTGGTCAACCTGGACCGCCTCCTTCTCCACGACAATCGCATCAGGCAGGTGAATCGCCGGGCCTTCCGAGATCTTGGCCGTCTGACCATCCTTTACCTCTTCAACAACTCTCTCGCTGAGCTGCCAGGTCAGGCCATGAAAGATGCTCAGGGCATCCAGTTCCTCCGCCTCAATGATAATCCCTGGTCCTGCGGCTGTGAGGCCCGTACCCTCTGGGAATGGTTCCGTGACGCTCGCATCTCCTCCTCTGAGCTTATGTGCACTTCCCCATCTCAGCGACGTGGCCAGGATCTCCGATTTCTCCGGGAGCTGGACTTTGCCCTCTGCCCTCTGCCTGACCCAGGCTCTCTGGCTGGATCCACCACCACTACCTTCAGCACCAAAACCCGCTGGTGGTTCTCCAAGCACAAGCCTGTATCTTCATCCAAGGCCTCGTACCAGAAGAGCTCAGAGTCGGTGAAGTCCTTCCCTTTCTCTGCTGGCAAGCCTCAGTATCTTCCCAAAACCCCCACTGAATCCTTCTCATCCAAGTATGAACTCTCGGAACATGAGGCTGCGCTCCCCAAGGTGGACCAAGAAGAATACTGGAGCAACTATGGTAACGAAGACTCCTCCATCCGCTGCTACGAGCTGGAGTGCCCTCCAAACTACGACAACTCTGGCTTCTCCTCGTCCTCCTCTTTACCCTTCACTCCATCCCTCCTCTCCCTCCTCTCCCTCTCCATAGTTACTCTCTCCTTACATTTCATTTTTGGCTGAACCCTTTGCTCCTCCACAGTCTTTTTCCTTCTGTCATTTATCCCCCTGCTCTTTCCAACTTTAACAAAAACCTGGTTCTTGATTCCTTTAAGTTACCCCCGCGAAGTGTGGGGGATACTACACTGACACAGGAAACAGGTGCGGCAGCAGGGTGAAGCTTTCAAAAGCAAAGATCAGTCGAGCTGATTTAGAGCAGGACAGGATTTCAGTGTTGAAATAGCTGCTGCTTTAAAAAAAAACACAGGGGTCAGCTTGACAAGCTCTGATAATAACAGCACAAAGACTGAGAGAAGAGAAGTAAAAACAAAGAAAGATGATAAAGAGAAACCAAGACGTGATCATATGATCGAAGGGAGATGTGAACACAGTACAGCATGAGCTGAGCGAGGGTTCATCTAGGAGCAGAAAAGGGCGAGATCATTAGATTTTTAGTCAAGAGCAAATCTTCTCTCTCCTTCAGATTCAAAGTCTTGTGTGATCTCAGAGAAGCCAGCAAACCACGACCGCCGCCTACACTTGTACATACCACACATCATTGCTGTACTTAGGCATCACACAGTGCTCTGTATTTTAGACTAGCTGGATTTGTACTTTCCTTTTCCTACCTTTTAGTAAACAATAACATGACAAGAGACACTTATTATACTGAGAGGCAAATGAGATAAATGTGGAAAACGTCTTTGTCTCTCGTGTTTTCCAGTCCCGTCCCATTTCCAGTCAGGCTTAAATCTGATTTCCAGGACTGATCATCTTAGTGAGACTAGTGATACTCGGTGAGAATGAACCTATCAGAGCTCACGAATGTAACCAGAGAAATAGATGCTCACTACCAAAAAAGGGAGGAAGCCTTGTTCTCTGGGTTCAGTTCGTTTTGTGTGTGTTTTGTTGTGTTTGTGAGGCCAGTTGAAATGAGAGTCTGCGAACACGTGTCCTTTCTCCTCCCATCCATCTCTCGAAATGCTGTTATTACTTCGCTGGCTGTTGGTCTGCATCACTGTGTGTGTTTGTGTGTTTACTTTATGTCCTTTATGCACTAATATTCAAGATCACTATGACCCAAAACTGTTTACCAACCAACTGTACATTTACAAACTAGGTTTCACTTTTTTTAAATATTTTTTGAGGCTATTTGGTAAATCAAGGGTTTTTATCTGATTTGAGTGATAGGCCTGTTTTTTATGGTTGTCATATCATGATAATCATATTGTTTACTACTTTCCTGTATTAAAGCTTTACTTTATTAAAGATACTTTATGACGCCCATGTGTGTTTTTCACTATTGGGGTGGGCATTTACTTGGCGATCTGTTGAACACACCACCATCCAACCTGTCATCACGGAGGCCATGTGTACCTTGTCAGGCCCATGTGAACCTGAATCATAACTGTGAGTTTCTACACAGAGCCTGAAAGATACTGTGATGCTGTCATGTTCTGTGTTTTCCAATGGTGAAACGTGAAAGTGTTTTGTTTTATTAAAACATGAAAAAACAATCAAGCAGAAGTCAGTGCATGTTTTCTTGATGTCTTACTGTAGCCTGTGTTTGCAAAGGATGGTGCACTGAAAACGTGCAAGAGTTAGTGGGCACACAAGCACAAACACAGTGAACACTGATGAGATCAGAAACCTCTGGTTTGAACACTGAAACATACATGTACTGTTGTGACTGAAAGTCACAAAAACAAGTATATTAGTAAATATATTTTTATTTTTCACACTTAAAGTACAGCAAAATAAGGATGAAGTCCATAAGGATGAACACGATGAATATGAATGTGTGACATTTTTTATTTTAACGTCTGCTTGCTCTGGCATCTTTTGGCTGCTAAGACGAGTCATGTAGGAAGGTGGTACTTGTTGTGTGTCTATTTGTAAGTGTGTGGAAATGTGAAAGCAGTCAGTGTGGCCACGTGTGCTAAGGTCAACGGTCTGATCTGTCTTCCCTACTTGCTCTAATTACTTTCCACACCATGTGTACAAGGCTTCTATATTGAGCTATAATGTACAGCGAGTGGGTGAAAGAGCTGTCGAAGTGTGTGTGTGTGTGTGTGTGTGTGTGTGTGTGTGTGTGTGTGTGTGTGTGTGTAGGGAAGGGGTGCTGAGGTATGATTCAGGGTTGGGGCAGAGTGGGGACTGAGCCAGGCTGAAAATGTGACGATGTGTCCCGGAATCAGCCCCCTCAACAGATTAACTCGCACCATGATGATTATGATGCACACACTCATGCATGTATTTGCAAGTGTCAGGACACATGCACAAGCACGTCCACGTGCAAACACACCAACATGTACAACACACACACAAACTGTAAAGTTCCAAGAAGTTTGGCTGAGCGGACTCTCTGCGCACACATCCAATCTTTTTGTTTTACAGCTCACTAATTCATCATCACTTTCACGCCTTACTCTGGTCTCACCTTTCCTTCTTCAAAACAAAACACCCTCACTTCTTTACAGTAGATAAGTCATCAAACCCACACAGTTTTGCCCTTATTGCCATATTTTCTCTCAAAACATTTTATTCATCTGCTCTGTAGCTTTGCATTCAAAGTTAAGATGCATATTTGATATTGCACATTTTATTGGGAATTAAAAAAGTAAACCTTACGACTCTGGGACAATCAAAGAGTTGAAATTAGGAGAGCAAGGAGGCATTGGAGGTTTGGTTTCTGGCAGATCATAGGTCAAACTAGGCAAGACCTTGGGTGTTTGTTCTTTTTTAGAAAAGCTTTATTGATCTGAAATCTGAAACACTTTTCAGCACAGAAACGTCGAGTCTGGTTTGCAGGTACGTAAAATAGAAGAGAGAGTTTCTGGACGATCTTCATCTTTTGGTTCAACAGTTTTTCCGTCGAGTCGACTTGTAGCTCTGTGCTCATAAACCTAGAGGTCAGAGGTTTATGCAAATCATAATAACATTAGTTGAGGCAGATTATACAAAATCTCCACAAAGAAGAGAGAATGTCGCACCGTGACCTGTGAGGGAACAGTTCAACTTGTTTTGGTGTAAGGGCTGAAACCTCGGAAAGTGTGTCTGTTTCCTTCAGCTGCAGTCAGTAGCAGGTTGTGTTAGTGCTACCTCTGATGCTCACTCACAGTCATATCTGTTTGTGAGACTGTAAACTGAACTTTTAGTTGCTGTGCATTTATAAGGAGCGAGACCAGCTCTATCATTTACTCAGAATGGTTCAGTACCCAAACACACGGACAACGGCTAAGTTCAGCACTTCAGAACTGACCTCATCTCTTTCTCCAAAGTGGATCAACCACCTTAAGAAATGCAGATCAAAACCTTAACTATACCCAGTGGAATTCCCTCTCACACAGTTGAAAGTTGCTTGTTCATGGCAGAACTGTAGGCGTTCGCCTCCACTGCCAGGCTGCAGCTGCCTGGGTGGTCATGGGACATACTGATTTCCTGGTGCAGGAATGCCTCCCGACCATTGGCACAGATAACTACGTTAAAGATGAGAGCTTGTCACACACGCTGTGCCCACTCATTTTCCTCAAACTCACCAACTTATTTTTCCTCCCTCTGCCTTTCTTCTTCTCTTTTGTGTGTTTCCCGGCCTTTTATAAGCTGTCACTCAGTCTTTGTCTGAACTAATTTCTCTCTCTCTCTCCCTGTCTTGCTCGCTCTCTCTGCTCGTCACTCAGTCTCCCCCACACAAATATGCCGAATTTGGCCAAGCCCGTGTCTTGGCTTGTACGTGTTTGTTTGCGTGTTCGCTGACGTTTACCCTCACATGTCTTATTTGCAGAGGACCAAACCAAGACTCACACTGTGACGTCAGAAAGGCCCGGGAAGGAAATGAAGAGGCTGAGAGACACTTACAGATGAAATGAACTCATTTGCCTCTACTGCTTGCAAAGTGTTTACAGCCAGAAAGAATGGAACACAACAGAAAATTATAAAACAAAAAAGTTTACAACGGAAGTCTGACAAGGCTGCTGCAGCCAGTGTGACAACTGACCCATCACATCCATAATTGATACACTTTTCAGCACCTCTGCAATGATCAGCTCCTTTTGTCCAGCACACGAAAGATGAGCCCGGGGGACAGTGGACCTCTGCTCGTGAAAGCTTAGGAAACAGAAGAGGAAGGAAAAAGACAACACGAACTAGATGCAGCTGGTGAACAATAAATGCTCTACGTAAAGTGCTAAAACGATGTTGAAATAGTTGATTACGTCAAACAATAGTTAGAATGAAGGTGTGGGAGGTTTCATCAAATGTGTAAACTGCGGCGGTGGAGTAAGAATGTGTAAAAGTTGTGTTATTTACTGTGTAAAGATGATGATTAATGAGTTATGAGAGGACAAATACAAGGAAAACTAGCCACACAGTTTGCACAGGATAGAGTCTCCCGTACTGTATAGTTTAAAGAAAACATATAAACATATATCGACATCTGAGAGCAGCAAACGTACAAAAGACCTGATTTCATGAATGGAAGCTGTTCTGCTGTTGCTCCTCTGCTTGGTGGCGTAAGCACAGACATATCAATGGACATGCCGTGAGTGTTAATGCGTGCACTGAGCTTTGGACTACACACTGTAAAACGTGGAGGCAGCCGGGATCTGTGTGCATCCGGCCCTGAGTCATTTAGAAGTAAAAGAGGAGAGTGGGGTGAAGACAGGGCACATCTGTCTGACGGTCTGTCCGCTCCTATGAGGGTTTACGCACGCGGCTAAATATACACTGCAACAGACTGCAAAGGCAGGCTGGGATCCAAAGAGATTTGATGCGTCTGTGTGGCTGCTCTGTTTTAGGAAAAAGGGACACAATGACTGAAAGGTTTAATCACATGGAAATGTCAACAAGAGTAAAAGTGACTGATTGAGTTTGTTGCTAGCAAGACAACAAACGAACAATGATTAGCTGGGCACATGTGAGTCAATCACACCGCCTCGTTCTGTGAGGCTGTATAGTCCATATTTGTTGGCACAGACGTGATTTGTGACGTCCTTAAGACAGTTTGATTGATTGCCCAAAATAGTGATAGTCACATGCACTGTGTAGGACACAGATTTGGTGTTGCTATTCCGGCAATACCATATTTGTACTTGACTTTGGAGCATGAATCCACACCCATCTACTGTTCTGTAAGGTCGTCTCCTACTTTCTTCTTTCGGATGCTGTCTTTCAAGTCTATGCTTGGGGACACGGTTGCAGAGTATGGGACCCGCCACTTGGCACCTCTTGCACTGTCTACAGAGGATGTTGTTCAGATATTACCACCAGAAGGAAGTTTATCTCAAAGTGTTTCCAAGTTTTAACTGGATGTAGTGATACAAAGCAGAAATCAAACTCTGTATCCTAATTCCTTCCCACATGCTGCCATGTGTTGCGCATTCTGAATTTGATGTCACTGATATAATACCTTGTGATACCACAACTCTATTGATGGTCGGTAACTTTAATTCCTTTGTCGCATTAATCCCAGTCTTCCACCTGCTGTGCAGTAGATTTATTAATCAATTGTGTGGCATCATATTGCGAGAGCAGCTGGTACAGTCCCTGTGAATGAGCAATGCTCTGATGATTTGTCTAATGAGGACAAGAAACATTTCTTGTAAAAATGTCCCGACTCTAAAAGAACAACACTTTGATAAAGTAAACACAAACATGTTTTAAAAAATGTCTTGTCTCTTGTCAGTGCTCATATTTAGAGAGAATTAGACATGGATGTCATTTAGTAAAAGCTAATCTAGTAGATGAATAATCTTCAAATTATCTTCAGATTCTAGATTAAAAACATCCATAGTCCTACTTTACCTACCGTTAGGCCTCCTGCAGCATGTTAAGGAGATCTTTCTGTTTTTGGGACTTAGAGGCTAAAATACTTACTGGTTAAACACTTCTCATATGCAGGTAGATGCACATTACATTATAGTCATAAATTATTATATCACATGCATAAAATAAAACATAACCCAGTTATTAATTTCCTTTCATACTTTATCTATTATCAAGTTAATGTTTGCGTGTACACACTGTTATAAAATAGAACAAAGGGTTCTACTGCTGGTAAACATTAGGGATCCAATGACTTGAGGTGTCATACAAAACCCTTCAGGACAAAGCAATTGTGAAAAATGAGTAGAGACAGTGTTAAGTATAGAATCGAAGCTTCTTCTTTACATGTGCAGACAAGACTGGATCATGCCTGTTTAATTAATTTAATTAAAGATATAACTATAAAAAAAATATAAATAAACTCCTGCACAAAAGACCAGTAACGTGATAATGTTAGATTTACACAAGGGTTGGAATAACCAGGTTATGCTTACTTGAATCATTTATAACAGGGCTATGTCTATACTCATAGAATGTTGGGTTACAATACATAACCATCGATGAAAGACGGTGTTGATGACACAGACAACAAGCTCAATGGAGGCACCGCAGTCCTCTGTCGTCCTGATGGATCAGGTATTACTTTGAAAGAGGAGGCCACATGATGTATTTTTAAACATTTTGCCAAGTCCACAGTTTATTTAGCATATTAACTAAGATGATAGGTAGAGAGATAATAATAATAATAATAATAATAATAATAATAATAATAATAATAATAATAATAATAATAATAATAATAATAATAATAATAATAATAATAATAATAATGGTTCTCGCGGGAAACAGAAGTATAATGTTCAGTATATTTGACAAATATTCTACAAACATCAACGTTTGTTTGTGTTATATGATGTACATGTTATAACCTGGAGTGGAAGTCTGTAATGGTTCGGTCCGTCTTCTCCAAACCCCCTTCGGTGCAGGACGTTGGTACAGTCGACCTGCGCGCGAAAGTTTTGTAGCAGCAATGGCGTCGATAAAAGGTGCGTGTGTTGTGCGTTTTTACTGCATTAATAAATAACACTGAAACTTCATACAAGTCCTTTTAATACAGTTAAAAGGCGGCACAGCACACGTGTCTTGGGTGCTGTGGCGTTAACGCTAAGCTAAGGCATGCATAAGTACAAACAGTAAAGATAAGTTGACTACTGTTATTCTGATATGCTTCATAGTATAAGTTAGGCAGTTTGGTCTTATGTGACTTATAATACTAATGCCCACTGCATCCCCTTCCATCTATCCTCACCAAAAACCTCAAGCCAGTGTTTTGAAAACAATTGCATCAACATGTGTCCAGGTCGTCGAGGAACCAAGCGCAAAGTGGAGGTTCAGGTGGAGGAGGAGAAACCCTCCATGGAGGAGAAACGGGACGAGGAGGAGGACGGACCGACCGGCCAAAGAGTGGTCATTGAACACTGGTGAGTGGGCGCAAGAGGTGCGCTGGTTCCCAAATCTCAATGAAGATATTTGTCTGTGTCTGCACCACTAATTTCTACTTTAAATTCCTCATTGACATCGTTGTCTTGCCGTGAGGTTCCTGCCTGTCTTGGTATGGTCTGTACAGATGTCTGATGATTGCTGTATTGTCTCTGACAGTAAGAGCTGACGAGTGTATGGGCGTAATGCCCAAGAGGTGAAATCTGCTCTCCTGGCTGCCCACCCCGGACTAATCGTGGTCCTCAACCCTGAGAAACCACGCAGGAACAGCTTTGAGATCACTCTGTTGGATGGAGGCAAGGGTAAGTCATCTGCAGTCCCCAGGGGAATAGCAACATTCTCAGCCAAGTGTAAAAGTACATTTATGTTTTACACTTTTCTTGCTTTGCTCCACAAGAAACCTCTCTGTGGACTGGAATAAAGAAGGGGCCACCTCGTAAGCTGAAGTTTCCTCAGCCTGATGTTGTAGTTGCTGCTCTGCAAGAGGCTCTGAAGGCTGAGTAGCCACCCAGTGAAGGTTTGTCTTTGCACATTTACTTCGGCTAATAATGAATAGACATGCAGAATACAAAAGCACTAGAAACCGTGACAAAGCCAAACTAGAAAAAGAACTAGTGGCTGATTCAATAAATACTTAATCAACATTTAGGTTGTTGATTAAGTAGAAATACCAAGCATCTTCACTTCACTTCATTTATTGTGAATTCTATTAGTTTTCAAAGTTAAACAACATTTACAGTCCAAAATATTGGATAATTGAAAACATACATGGCAAACAATAAGCATCATTTGAACAGATTTAACACACACAAGATTGGTGTTTAAAAAGACGTAACACATACAGAATAAATAAGATGGTAGTTTAGCATTTTTTCTTCCTCAGATCTGTGTCATAACCTAAAGTTGGATTTTCTTTGTTGTCTTGAGTCATCACTGCTTGTTAGTGGAGCTTGTTACTCTAGAAGTTATTTTATAACATAAATTATAGTTTGTTTCTTTTTTTCAAAAATAATTTTCCCCATTAGTGTACACACATTTCCCCAAATCAGTGAAAGTAGGGTTCAAAAGTGTGAAACGACATTGGAAAAATGTGATGTTTACATGAAAATGTACTAATCATTAGAACATATCAGGATTTGGACAGAGGTTGTTATAACAAGTCTAAAGAAATGTAGGAGTGTGGGAGTAAACTGGAGTACCCGGTAGCAACCCACGCAGACACAGGGAGAACATGCAGACTCCACACAGAAATGCACCTTATTGAGCCCAGGACTCAAAACCAGATCCTTCTTGCTGTGTGTGGCAACACCATTGACCATTATTTGTATTCTTCAGTTGTTGCCACAAATTTGCTTAAAAATCCATTGACTTGTTTTTAATTTGTTTTCACGGTTTGATCCCACGTTGGGGAAATTCAATTATTACAGCAGCTACAGATAATAGGCAGGGCAAAAAGGCAGAATGTGCAGAAGAGTGCAAATTTTACTATATTTATGAATAGAGTGCAACAGGATCAAATGAATGATGTGTTTTTGATATGAATATATTTTTTTTATTTAATCATAATTGTTTGTCTTGCTTGCAGCAAAGAGCTCAGGGAATGTGGCTTGTGGAAGCAGAATGATGAGGAGTGATCAAGGAGTTCTTCTCAGTCTCTCTTCTGATGATCAAAGCTCCATCAGCTCAAATCTTCTGTGCACATGGTGACACCTAGTGGAGCGTTTCAGAGCAAAGTTTTACTGTCTCCGTTTTCTGCTGTTTTGTTTCTGAAATATTGTTATTGTGATGTTTTTCTTAAATAAAATACTGTTGTTGAATTGGTAAAAGCGTTTGTTATACCACAGCACAAATATGGTTTAAGTAATCACAGCATAATATACATACTTTTCCCAGCGTAAGCTCGAATATATTCAGTAATTAAATTGTTTAAACTAAAACTATGGTAAGACAGAACTTCATGAGCTATGAATATGATCACGTTTCTATTTGCAGAGGCTTTAAATAGTTCTCAGAATAGCTGTACCAAGGTGAACATTCTTTAAAAAAATGCAGAAAATCTAAGAATGTAATTAAGACAAATATTGTATAACGCAACATATATAAAAATGTGTTTATACATGTATGTATACAGCTTGAGTGGTCGTTTGTTTCTAAATCAAACCTAAAGTCTTTCGGTAACTTAAAGATACAAAACTGCATTTCCTTGTAGTTGACAACTAATAAAGTAGCCGCAACTTTTGCTCAGTAGTAAACTGCAACATAAACGTCTTCCAGTGCGTTTTTCGCCCATGTATTGTTTCCGGCTGAAGAGAACCACGAATAGGTGACTGTGACGTCATCATAACGCGACCAGTCCCAGATGGTTCCTCATGAGTCGGGCATCTTTTTTCATTCTTAAATAAGACTTGACAATAATCCGTAAGTACTGTATATCAAGATTATAAACTTTTGCACATTTAACAAGCAGCGTGGGTGTAGCTTTACATTTATATGAAGCCATTTCAAATGTATTGCAGAATAATTTTAAGTAACTGCTAACTGCTAGTTCGGTTGTTGTCCCTTAGTTATAATAATTTAAATCATTGTATTTCGATAGGTTATGGGGTTCATTGGCGGTCCAAATAACTTTCCTATAATGTTACCTTTAACTCTGACTGTAGCCAACAATTAGCCCAGGGCATACTATAACTTAATCTTCGTAGGTTTGCCAGGTTGTGTTGAAGATAGCTAACAATATAACTACGATACCTTACAGTGTGAGTATTCTTGAGCAAGTTGTTTTTTTCGACTTGTCGGCTTTGACAAGAAATTTACCAAATCTAGTCGTAGTCCCAGTCCTTTAGTGTCTTCATTTAACCCCACCCAGGCTCTAATCAGTTTGTTAATAATCCTTTGTCATGTGGCTAAAGCATAGCAGTTTCTGACATATTGTTTTGGGTTGTCAAAAATATAAATAACTAGCAGCTAATTAAAGACAGCGTAGAGGTTCAATATTTTAACATATACAGTATGTTGGGAAAAACTGTTTATCTTTATATTTTAAATGCTGCAACCATTGTTTTGCAAAGGTATTTGTAACTTAGCCATCTCCCGTCAGCCATGGCAACAGAGGGTGTGGAGAAAACTAGTGAAGATGCTCCAGCAGCAGCTGGTAAGGTCAGCACTAGGTTTGACCTGGAGAAGGAGACTGAACTTCGCTTTGAGGTGGAGGCAGGGGAGGCGGCAGAGCAAGTTGAGATGGAGCTCCTCACAGGAATGGCAGAAGTGTTTGGCTCAGAGCTGAATCGCAACAAGAAATACACATTTGGACCCGGCTCCAAGATTGCAGTTTTCACCTGGCAAGGCTGCAGTGTCAATCTATACGGAAAGCCAGAGGTGAGCAGCTGGAAAAGGGTCTACGTCATGGGTGGCCAACCCTGGTCCTCAAGTGCCAAACTCTAGTTTCCTTTTATAATTGTCCTTCCTTTCTTCAGCTTCTTATTGGCTGAACACACCTAATACAGGTAAACTGCAGTGGGTAGGGCAGGGATAAGTGAAAAATAAGATGGACTGTGGCTCTGGAGCCCCAGGATTGGTCACTCAAAGTTTATTTAAAATTGCGGAATTTTTGAAAATATGGTTTGTGTTCTGAATATCTGAATATGTTTTACTTTACTCTACCAATGGTTTTACCACATTTAATTAGTGGTTTTATGAGTTGATATTTGGGAGACCTAAATTAACCTGTTTCTGTCTCTTGTGGTTTAAGGTGGCTTATATTTCTAAAGATACTCCCATGCTACTCTACCTTAACACACACGCTGCCCTGGAACAGATGAGAAAACAAGCAGAGCGGGACAATGAAAGAGGGCCGCGGGTAGGTTTTTGAGTGGCAGTAAGCTCATCAATAAAGAGATCTTGCTTTGACCAAGAATTCAACATCTCTCAGGTGATGGTGGTGGGACCGGCAGATGTTGGAAAGTCAACAGTGTGCCGGATGCTATTGAGCTATGCTGTAAGAGTGGGCAGGAGGCCAACTCTGGTGGAACTGGATGTTGGTCAGAGTGGGGTAAGATGAATGGCAGTTACCCTTAAGATGCATTTTTTCAGAATATGTAAAATGATAAGAACACCATCTAATATTTTAATCACGTTGCCTCATTTAATCTAATTCAATCTGATATCAGACTGAGGTCTTTAATTTAGCTGAACTGAAACTTTAGCAAGATAATTTTGTTCCCTCAGGTCTCGGTACCTGGGACAGTGTCAGCACTGTGCATTGAGCGTCCAGCAGATGTGGAGGAGGGTTTCTCAGTCCAGGCTCCTTTAGTTTACCACTTTGGCTCTACTACCCCAGGGACCAACATCAAACTTTACAACAAGGTGAGGAATGGACACAAAATGCCTAAACAAAAGCAAAAGTGAAGATTTACAATTTGGTCTGCCCACTTTAATATGTTCTTATTTGGCAATGTGTAGCTGACGTCATGCCTGGCCGAGGTGTTTTCCCAGCGCTGTGAAGTGAACAGGAAAGCCAGCGTTGGAGGCTGCATCATCAACACGTGTGGCTGGGTGAAAGGTTCCGGATACCAGGCTCTGGTCCATTGTGCTTCTGCCTTTCAGGTGGATGTGGTTCTGGTGCTGGACCATGAGAGGCTCTACAATGAACTCAAACGAGACCTCCCGCACTTTGTGCGTGTTGTCCTTCTGCCCAAGTCTGGAGGAGTGGTAGAGCGCTCCAAGGAGTGCAGGCGGGATGCTCGGGATGAGAAGATTCGTGAATATTTTTATGGCTTTCGTGGAGTGACCTACTATCCCTTTTCTTTTGAAGTGCGTTTCTCAGACGTCCGCATCTACAAGATTGGGGCACCATCCATTCCAGACTCCTGTCTTCCACTGGGAATGTCTCAGGATGACACACAGCTGAAGCTTGTGCCTGTAACACCAGGGAGAGACCTCACCTATCATGTGCTGAGTGTGAGTAGTGCTGAGGATGGAGAGGAAGGTGTTAGAAAGGGAATAGTGGAATGCCCTGTGTGTGGCTTTATTGTGGTCACTAATGTGGACACGCAGGCACAGGTGATGAAAGTGCTGTCCCCATCACCAAGACCACTGCCCAGACACACTCTGCTCATCATGGACATACGCTTCATGGACATGAAATGAGGCAACACTAGAGTGGGAAAGACTTGTTAGGAAGGATTGTTTTCAGGAAGATTTTGTACCAGAGTGGAGAGATGTTGTTTTCTAGTTGTCTTTTATGTGCTTAATAAAGACTACAGAAGTGCAAAGAAGGAAAAAAGATTTAAATTTAGAAGTTAGTAACCACTGCTCTAAATTGTGCCTCTTTTGTACAAAAGCTGTACAGATGGTGTTTTATGAATGCAGAAATGATTTCTTGTTCACCTTTTTTTCTTGATTAATAAATTTTTTAAATGTTTGTTTTGTTTTGATTATTAAAGTGTAGCTGTCAGTTAATACTCTCATTCTATATTGATGTACTGAATGTTAGTTCACACAAGATGTTATGAAAAACATTTATGTATTCACAAGACTCACTATTATTATTTGTGGTATATTTATATTTGTATATATACCATATTTTAACATGCTTTATTGTCATATTTTGTTCCTGCTACTGCTCTAAGCAGGATGTAGGTTTGTATGAGTTGAGTGTGTTGTGAGGGTATTAACTATCTGACCTGTGAACAAAACATCCTAGTGATGTGAATAGTTTTACCAAACACAATTCTCACTAATGTGATATGATAATGCATTCAGTTTTTGAGTTTTATTTTAGCCTTCGAAATAAGGTTTAGTCATTTTGGTTTGTTTTATGACAGAGCAGTTATTTGTGGTTATTTGTGCTTCTTTGTAAGGAAACTTGAAACCCTCAAATGTTTTTGTCAAACCTTTATTTAACCAGATAGATCACACTGCCTCTGGAGTAATTCAGCAGAAAACAGGGGTAAAAAAAAGTACTACTAACAGAACAAAGCAGTGTCCAAAGGTTTAAATGTAAAAAGATGTCATAACAAGACACGAAAGTACATGTACATCTAAGATGCCAAGATAAAGGGCAACATTTAGAGAAACATACCCAGGTCCTAATCTTTAAAAGAACCCTTGCTTCCTTACTGGAATGTGTTCTTATCTAGTTCATGTGCTTTTTTCCCAGAAAGCTGATTCACCAGTAAATAGACCTTCCAGATACAGGTGTATTTGTACTACAATGCTTGAAATGCAGTCACTGCACTATCACTTGTTTTATACGTGTGCCTGAAAATCGATGGAGGAATATTTTAGTTCATTACTTTTACTTAAAAAAATAGATCCTGCTTTTTCAAATCAAATTAAACAGCAGTGCATCGGTATAAATATTAATGTAAATACAAACCGTATTATTTGTGCTGTGAATTGAATTGAGACACTGCAGAACTACATGAACATGTTGTTCTCTGTTGTTGCAAAACTATTTCAGGAAACGCGTTGATGTTTTGCAAGGATTATATCGGTATTGTGATTTTAAGCGCATGTGCTGGGTAATGAAAGCTGCTCTGAGGCCACACCCCCCGCGTCTGATTGGCTGTCCATGCCACCTGAGGGTCTGCGGACCAGTTCCGGGATTCCGACGTCGGCCTAGCCAGCGAGCTAATTAGTTTGTTAGCTGCTAACTCACGGAGGACAAAAACGACCCACACCCCACAGGCAAGACAGCCCGCAAGATTAATGTTAGGCGTTTGTTTTCGCTCTGTTTCGTGGTAACTGTTTATCGGAACGTAGCCACACTTATTTTGTAAGTCGTCAATGAAATGCACTTGTGTAAGCGACTATAAAGCCCTCATGCTAGCCAGGTAACGTTAGCTGACTCTGGGAGCTGTGGTAAAGGACTGAGCGGTGTCGCAAAAAACTTTGGAGGCTAGGTAGGAGCTAGCTCAAGTATGTGTCGTGTTTAAATGTGTTAATACATTTTTGTGTGTCCCCGGTAAAACATCGCATCGTCTGGTTGTTGGTTTGGAAAAGTGTCGTGTGCTTTAAAGATGTCAGTTTTCGTAGTTGTGTTGACTGAATCTTAGCTCAGTCCCGGCCTGTTTCTCGCATGGCATTTCCAGCGTAGCTTTTAAAGATGAATTGTCGGGTAGTGTAATGATACGGATTTAATTAAGATAATCACGGTCCCTCCGTTTGCTCCAGCGACTGTGTGGGTTGGATGCTATATAATGTTGCGGTGACATAACTGCCAGGACTTGACATGGAGATTTTAGGATTAACTTTCGTTATACTCGAGGGGAGATTTGTTGCGGGGCAGGCAGACGATTATCAACGGGCACAGTGACACTCGGCCACATCTGTTTGTCAGTCCCGATGTTGTTGGAAGGAGGGGTGTGTCCCATGCCACTGTATCAGGTTGCACTTTTGGTGCCAGTCTGTTTCGGTGTGTTCGCACGACACAGATGCGCTTGTTATCTGTAGCTGAAGGAAACTGGCGTGATGTGTGTGTGTGTGTGTGTGTGTGTGTCACAGATCCCTGTCTTCACGCTGTTATGAATTTCCAGTAGTGGGAGGAGTTCACTTTGATCACCGGAGGGCATGGAGGTGACAGCAGTCTGTCTAACAACAGTGAGCAACTAAAAGTATGAGTAATAGGAAATGCAGGCACAACAAGTTTTAAAGACAGAAGTTCGTTAGTCGACCTACTCTAGACTAGTCTAGATAATATTTGCAGAGTGTGAACTCTAAAAGCCGTTTGCTTATCGTCTTTATTATCCTAACAAGATCTATGGTCTTGTAGGGAAAGTGGCTCATGTGGTTTATTCAGACGTGGAATGTTTACCACATTTGTTTGAGCGAGTATTTATTGTCAAAAGCAGTCCATTGATTCAACAAGTACTGCAGACAGTGATACTAATTCACCTGGTGATAAATTGAGTAATTTTGTGTTTACAGGACCATCCAACAGGTGGACAAAGAAAACAAAAGGACAAAATGCATCAGACTATGTAAACCCCCTGCTACACATGGCTATGCCTAGGGGATGTAAAATGGGAAAGGAGATCTACCTGCAGAGAATTTGGAGGTGGGAGAGGTCTTTTCACCCAGACCTGGTCAAGTGCAGTGGGACCTCAGTGACATACACAGGGCTTCTTTTTGGAATGAGTTGATTTGGTCCTTGTATTGACACAAAGACTGAACGCAGGAACCTCAAGAGATCCAGGGGACTTTACTTGGCTG
Organism: Macropodus opercularis; assembly: GCA_030770545.1. Classification (NCBI taxonomy): domain Eukaryota; kingdom Metazoa; phylum Chordata; class Actinopteri; order Anabantiformes; family Osphronemidae; genus Macropodus; species Macropodus opercularis. Next base: position 7,512,681 of record CM061098.1, read on the forward strand.
TTGAGCAATCTTAAATATAAATGCACAAGTAGATTTTCTGTTTTATTAGCAACTTTTAAAAAGCTGATTTCTGGTGGACTTTTGTTTGATGTTAAGAAGCTTCCTGCAACCGTTTAAAAAAATTGTTTTGTTGTTTTCCCCTGGTTTGATCCTCATCCTCAGCTTCTTCCACCCACCCAGTGCCTAAATAAACCCTGTTGGGACAATCACAGGAGTCTTCAGCAGCTGCTGCTCTCAATCCTCTGCCTGTTCTCCATTCGCTTCTGCTCTCAGCCTGCTGGCTATCCACCTGCTACCTCTTTCATTTTCAAATCTTGTCTTTTTACATTCATTTTCTCTGACAGGCATAATCAGAGCTCAAGCGCTGGCATGTGTATTGACATAAACGGTTTACGTAGTTAGAACAGCTTAGCTTTGTCCTGTTTAACTCCATTTCTGTGTGTCCATGTCTGTGTTTTTCTGTGCATGATCAGCAGTGTTAATATTGCACAGGTGCCAGAAAGCAGTTTAAGATTACATTTATTTATATTGTGGCACCAAACACAGTTGCATTAAAGCCATACAAAAATATTTATGAATTATCGACACATATTTTTGTATTACCTTGCACTTGTATAGTTTTGCTTTTTTTAGACTTCTGCTCAGATTATGCACACAAATAACTTTATTGTATATTAGTGCTGAGAGACGTTTCTCATCTGGACATATTTCCATTGTGTTGTTGCTCTGGATTTGCTTTGCAGTGTTGGATTTCTCTTGTAGTCTGTAGTCATGGCCTCTCTGCCCAAACAAACCGGGCATTTGCCATTTTGACCTGTAAAGCACCTTTACAGTAGGTAGACGGTAGATATCTGTCCCTCTCTCGGTCTTCCTCCCAACTCCGTCTCTGATGCCAGGCTTCAGTGGTGGGGGGGTGGGGGGAGGAGTAGGTGGCCCTGCTCCTCCCCGCCCATTTCGACCCAGCCGATATGTACCGGTGTCTGCAGCCACCACATTCCTTGTTGGATCCACAACCCTCTTCTTCTGCTTTACGTAAGTGCATCCTGGTATTTAAATTTACCATCAGCATATGTAAATATTGTTGTATCTGGCAGTGTCCTTACAAAGGTTATAAGCAGGTTTTTTTTGCGTGGAGTTACTTCTTCTCGTGGTATGTTGTTAAAACTGTTTTGTTCTATTTTTATATTGGCCAGGTGCCCATGGCTGTCAGAGTATTTTTCCTCTGTCATTCCCATCTACAATGCTGTGATCTTCCTCTTCACTCTTGCCAACTTCTGCATGGCTACTTTTATGGACCCTGGAGTCTTCCCCAGAGGTAAACCCAAAACAAGTGTTGTCAAGTGATTTGTCAGATTTATCCACTGCAAATAATTCCAACTGAGTATAACACAATACAAGAGTAACCACATGAAAGTGTGCTATAATGTTGCGTGACATTCGTGTTTCCTGTCTGTAGCGGAGGAGGATGAGGATAAGGAGGATGATTTTCGTGCTCCACTCTATAAGACAGTGGAGATCAAAGGCATCCAGGTGCGCATGAAGTGGTGCTCTACATGCCGCTTCTACCGCCCGCCACGCTGCTCGCACTGCTCAGTCTGCGACAACTGTGTGGAGGTACACACACTCACACAAATCCATGTATTTCACATTATTGTGTAAATATGAGTACTGTTTATACAGGCAAACTAGTTGGGACAAGGTCAGTTACAGTTATTCATACATCTTTGGGGTCTTTGGGCCGTTTTATCTCCTTTATCGCTTCCTGAATGTGGACAGATCCAGAGATTTTTCTTTCTATTTTTTTTTTTCTTCAATTTTCTTCTGTCCTTCTTGTCTTGGTGTGCTCTCAGGATTTTGACCATCACTGTCCTTGGGTGAACAACTGCATTGGTCGGAGGAATTACCGCTATTTCTTCCTGTTTTTGTTATCGCTTACCACCCACATCGTGGATGTATTTGGCTTTGGCTTGGTTTATGTCCTACACCACCGTCAGCAGCTGGACACAGCACACGCTGCTGTTACGTATCCTTCGCTTGGCAGACTTATGTCATTAAAAATGCAGAACTCCTAACAGGACTTTCTGGCTTTACTTTATTCCCCTTTACTTTTATGTCATCCCCTTGACCCTTTCTCCTCAGTATGGCTGTGATGTGTGTAGCTGGTCTGTTTTTTGTCCCAGTCGCTGGCCTGACTGGGTTCCACATAGTATTGGTGTCCCGCGGCAGGACCACAAATGAACAGGTACATGCAACTGTATCTTTATCTGTATAGTCCAGGCAAATGTTGCTGTTTAGTTAATGCTGGTGTCCATGTGAGTTGGGAAATATGTTAAGTGTTTTCTTCTCCCTCTCTCTCTAGGTAACAGGGAAGTTTCGAGGAGGCGTTAACCCTTTCACCAACGGCTGCTTGAGAAATATTTCACATGTGCTCTGCAGTTCCCAAGCCCCCAGGTCAGCGTCACTCCCTCGTCTTCACTTGAGTTTACTTTGTTGCTTTAACGCCTTGCTCCACAGCTGTGTTTTTATTTATTTATTTATTTATTTTTTCTTTCTTCTTTCTTGTTTTTTCTTTCACCTTTTCACTGTTAATTAATGATATAAGCCTCCAGGATTGTCTGCTGTATTGTATTGTATTGTAGGTTTTTCCTAACCCCTTTGTTAGTCATATTCCTTTAAGTCTGATATGAATATATGTCTGTGTCCCACTCACAGATACTTAGGCCGGTGGCGGAGTGCTCAGACAGTTGAAATACAGCCACCGTTTCTCAGACCACCTCTTACTGAGGCCCAGCTAGAAGCCAAGGTCCTGGACAACGGCATCCAAAATGACCTTCACAGCACCAGGGTAATTATGAGTTATTCAGTGGGTTTATTTATATTGGCCTTGGCCAGATCACTACAGAGATTATAGGCTGAGACATTGCATTGTCACATTATGTTGAATTGTGTGCATCAAATATTTTTAACAGCCTTGTGCATTTTGACTCCTTTTTGCCAAACATAGTCATTTTTCAAATGATTTTTTTAAGGAACTTGTCTGCTCTTCTTTTTCAGTCCAAGAGCAGTGTAGATCAGGTGGAGAGCCAGTCAGCTGATGCAGAACCTCCGCCTCCTCCAAAGCCAGAGCTTCGTTACCCTGGTCTGCCCCGCGCTGACACAGAGGGTAAGAGAAAGACGCACACACAAGTACAAAAGACTTAAATGAACCTAGATCAGCCCTGACATGGCAGCATGTCAAGTTAAACCCAGGAATCTTAAGTGTTGTGCTACCTATGTTTTCTGATCACAAACGCCTACCACCTGCTTTGCCACACAGAGAGCAGTTTGCTGACTGAAGCACCACCAACACCATCAATGTACAAGTACCGACCAGCCTACAGCAGCCCAGGAAGGAACCATACCGCCCTCACACACCCCAACAAGGTAAATGCCAGTTTACACTTGCACAGGCTTTGCAGTATTTGGTATAAACAGTTTATGTGCCAGATACTACCCAGTAATAATCTGAAAATTCTGCTCATTGTTATTTTCTTAAATGCATACATACATCCTTGTTAAGTATTGCTTAGTGAGCTTCTTGTAGTTTTTGTAAAACACAGAGGGATGGATTGGGTCTAGAAGAGACGGAGTCCCCTAAAGTATAGAAGATGGACCGTTCCCTTTCTAATTTCCTTTGTGGTTTGAAATAATGCTTTTGTTTTTGTTTTGTTTTTTTGCTTTAAATTGATCATTCAGTGCCCATCGGTTGATCAGTAAGTCTCAGCTAGTGTCATCTCTGTGTGTGTTTAAGTATATTTCTCCCTGAGACTGCATTGACTGGAATGTGAAGTTCATGTACTGAATGTACTTGTATTTCCATTTGTTTTCATACACACAGTGTCAGTGCTTGTTTAAACCGGTCAGTGTTTCCAATCCACAAGTGTTATGGTGGATTAGAGCACTGTTCAAGCATCCACTTTCTCCCTATCACTCTTTATTTTTCCTTTTCTTCTTCTGGTAGGTGTATTCAACAAAACTGTGCAACACTTTATTTTAAGTCACCCAGTTTGGCATTTATAAAAAAATGCAGACAACTAACACTGTAGTGTAGTTTTCTACACCTACGCAAATTGTACAGATATAGCTACTCATGTATATGGTCATAATATGGATTGTAAAAACATATGACCTATTCTAAAATGTATATTAATGAGAAATTAAAATTCATCAATATTGCGCACTTGTAGAAAAATGTTAACTATAGCAGCTTAATTGATTGGACATATACTGGCTATAAATGGTAAATGGGGAGTCTAAAAGTAAAGTGTTTGTGTGCTGTGTTATCAATTCCTGAGGTATGATGGTGATTTTCATGTTTCCCTACCTCTGCATTCTTGTCTTCATTTTCATCACGCTCTTCCTTACCTTCTCCGCGACTGCTCTGTTTCTCTTCTCTCTTTTCTGTAGATGATTCGCGGGGAGAGTCTTGACTCCCCATCTCCCTCCATCCTCCAGTCCAGCCGCCAGCCCAGCTACCGTTCAGAGCCGAGCAGCCTGGACGGGGCCACAGTGGTAGGGGGAGGTGTAGGGGCGCGCAGAGTGGGAGGGGAGAGGGGTGAGGGCCCTGGAGGCCCAGGTGGGACTGTTGGGGGGGTGTCAGGGGGCATGTCGGGTTACTCCCTGACTGGGCGCTCCTACACCTCCTACCCATCCTCTCTGGTTCTGTCCACTGGTGGCTCGCGCTCCTCCAGCTTGCGCTCAGCGCACACGACACATAACCCTCTGGCCACACTCCATTCAGAAGGCACCACAGACACCAGCTACAAAAGCCTGGCCAATCAGACCCCTCGGAACGGTAGCCTGTCCTATGACAGCCTGCTAACACCATCCGAGAGCCCAGAGTTTGAGTCAGCTGCCCATGAGTTGTCGCCCCAGAAGCCTCGTGCTCCATTTCCCTCTGCGATTATAACGGGCCAGTCTGAGGTTGGACTCGGCAGCAGCTCCCCCCTGCAGGGTTACACGTCGCCCTTCCTCTCAGCTCAGATCGCACAGCAGAGGGAGGGGCAACTGCTCCAGGGCTCTGCCACTTTCTCCTCCCCTCACAGGGCCTACCTGCGCGCTGTCAGCCCACCTCCTCTCTCCTCCCCTGGGCCTCCTGAGACCCAACACCTGCTCAAGCATAACCAGGACTCCTCCTTCCGAGCCCCACGTAATCCTTCGTCCTCCTCCTCTTCCCCTGGGGCTCGCTCACCAGAGCCCCCTGTCTCCCCGCCACCTCGTGGCCTCTCCCTTGGCAAGTCCCAGTCTTACGCTGGGGAGGCAGGGCCTCAGCACAAGCCTCGACCTGCAGGAGGAGGCACAGTGCTGGGAGGGGGAGGGGCCGGAGGAGGGCAACAGGCTCCACAGTGAGTAGTGATCCATCTCCAGATGTGTCAGCCTGCTACTCTTCCTCCTTTTTCTCTTTTTCCTCCTCCCTGGTTTGTGTCAGCCCTTCTCTTCTTCCCTGATCTGTGTGAGTCTTCCTTTTCCTCTACCACGGTTCAGTCAGTCATGTTTAGTGTGACTTATGTATGGTTCCAGGTATTAAATGCATGCCATTATATGTTATGCATGTTCCTAGTCTCTTGTTTTACTCACTGTAGTCACTAAATGCCTTACAAGATCATTGGTAGTAACAAATTGGTGTTTGTGTGTGTTTGTCATTTTTGAAGGCGAACCACTCACCCCCACATCCCTTTGTTTTTTGTCTTTTCCCCTTGAACTCTTTCCCTCCCCTTCCTGATGCCTGTCTAATCAGATCCACCTCTCGCCAAGTCTTGGCCAATCACACCACATCCAAACCAGGGGGTGGGGTGAAGAAGGTGACTGGCGTTGGAGGGACCACTTATGAGATATCGGTTTGAGTGACATCCTTCGTGATCTGTTGGAAGGAGGAGGTTGAAGTCACTGGACTACTTCCACATACCTTACTGGATACTACGTCTCTTTCCTGAGCTGGATATTATTCGTGACAACAGGCACGTAAAAATGACAAAGCGGGCCTGTCTGGTACTCACCTTGTTATCTTTGTAACGCCATTGGCCATTCTTCGCTGCCAGCCTTTTCACATTTTGAATACAGACGACTGGGGACACACTGATGCAGTTTTCACAGGATGTTTGTCTCCATTTAGCCAATTTTATGAGCCATAAACTGGTGAAGGTTTCATCACAGTTGGGTACAGAAATGACTATAGAACACACATAGCTTTTCAGCGATTTGCTGTTTTATTTTGGTACAGTAGCACAGTACAGAGTATTGACGACGATGTCCTACACTTCAAGAAAGGAGGACCTTTATCCATTGGATATAAAATTCAGGAGAGAGGATTCAGGACGGTTGACCAGTAGTAATGTTTTCTTTCTCGCTGTCTTAATGGACCACACGGCTAGTTTATTGCTCATCATGGAAAGAAAAGTCTGAACCTATAAACACAGTATCATTTTAGTTTTATAAATCTTTTTTTAAATATTGTTTTATATAAATGTGTAAAATCTTACAGAATATTATTGGGTCAAATTGTCAGGTATTGATGAGACTGTTGTTGATGGTGGCAGATGTACTGTGTGTAATTATTCTTAAAAGTGATCAGTTGTCTGTTCTTGTATATGATGGCTGCATCAGCCACTCGTGAGCGCTGGGTGGAATCCAAAGAGAATGGTGATCCTTTAGTGGACAGCTGACACTGCAGAAAACTCAGCTTGGTCTTTGAAAGCCACAAAGAAATTCAGAATCACGATTGCAGCACAAAGCATCTTTGTGGAATGTACGCTTGTAATGTTTATGCTAAAGACATTATGCAAAATATGTTTGTAGCTTTAACACCATTGTCTTTGGCGTTTGTTTTCCCTCCTCGTTTTCTGTAATGTTTTGTGTGATCAGATGCTAGCTGAACCTTAAACCTTTAACATGGCCAGCCAAATAGGGGCAGTGAGGGAAGGGCATATTTATTTCACCAGACAAGAACATATAGTTCTGGACACAATTTCAATCTAGTTTCTAGAACCTTTTGGCGTGTTGAAATAAGACAAAGTATGACTATTTTTATGAAAAGAAAAAGTTTATAAATGAAATTGTAAATGCAATATGCCACTAAATAGATTTGAAGGAGGGACTGATTTTCAATTTTTTTTTTTTTTGCTTTGCCTTGAAACCATTCATAGTAAGACTGCTTTTTATTTTTTTTACACATTTGAGGGAGGGGGGGGCTTTTTTTAAACTTGTGTAATGTTACTTTATTTTTTTAATACCCTCTGACATGTTCAGAAAAGAAAATTACAGGGACATGTGAAATAGTTTGTTTTTAATCTGTTCGGATTGGGCATTACATGAAGTAGTTTTGTCCTCTTGATGCCCACAGCGATGTTACAGTAGAATGTTGAAGCTGGCTGAATGTAGCGCGTTTGGGGTAAAAGCTCACGCTTGAAGCACATTGATGATTCAATCTGAAAAGCTGTGTTAAGATTTTTTCAACCCTTGCAGGCTACGTCTTCAGTGTGCATGTGATTTCTGTTTGTCGTGCTGAATGCTTTACTGGTGTGCATACTTGTGATATTGTCTATATCACCACCCAGTTCAAGTGTGGGTGGTAACTAGAAAAGAATCATCGTTGATGACACAGCAGCCATCATACAATTAAAGGAAATCTGTGTTACTTTTCTTCCCTGCTCTGGCCAAGTTCAGGATGGCGGCCACTGAACAATTATGTGAGTAAAGTAAGTATACTTCTATGTGAGATAAAATATAGCTGTCGTGGGCTGTAATGAATGGAATGAGTTTCACAAAATCTGTAATGAGTACATTAAAGATTTTTCCAAATGGCCTTAAAAGGATTTTTAAAAGATGTCTTCTCAGAATAAAAAGGTCAAACTGATGAAAACCTCAATCTTCATCATGAGTCTTTCATGTGCACACAAATCATGGTTTCACCACTCGCCGTTTACTTTGAGATACGAAACAGCAAACAGACAAGATGCGTAACTCATGCAGATGATAACATACAGTGACAACGCTGTTGGTAAAAAAAATATTTTTTAAATACTTTTAAGGTCTGTAATAAAACGCCCCCGAATCCTTGCTTAATGTTTCACACGGCTGCACTAACCACTTTGCGTCAGACCAGCGAAATGCGGTCCAGCTCCTTTTGGTATTTAGTTGCCACAGTAAAGACTTCGCATAGTGAAAGCATTTAGTGGTTGAACGTATGCCATGGCACTGCAGGAGGAAGAGGAAAGGCTTCATGCAGCCCTTCTCCACATCCTCCTCTTCTCACTTGTCTTTCTTGCTCTCTGCTGGCTGCTCTGGGTTGTCATCTGGATAGGGCTCATTGCTGCTGTCGTCTTGTTCTGAGTCATTCTGCTCCTCTTCCTTCATAACGCGACCTTTGTTTAGCTTCTTAGATTTTTGGAAGAGCTCGTTGAGGTTAAACTCTCGAATCATGTTCTCCTGGGGATAATTTGAGCTTCATATTAGCACAGCACATATTCACTACATATTCCTTGTGTATGTCACAGAGCTGTAACTAGACCCACCTCATTGAAGGTCCAAGACACAGCTCTCCCTTTATTGTCCACCATCGGACGCCTCATGATTTCCCGTCCTGCTTGAAAAAGCACCACAGAGGGCAGCTGCTTAGTCAGAGGGGAAATACTGACCCCGTACCTGTTTGGAAAGAAGTCATCAGACAGCTCATACCTCGGCACAACGACGTTTAATAAAAAGTGCTAGTTTTAAACAGCAGAACTACTGTTGTGTTAGGAAAGCAGGCGAACATGGACCTCTGTGAAACCTCCCCATAGCGGCCGATGTCCACCTTCCCAAATCTGAGTCCAGCACAGTTGTACCTACAGTAGAAACACAAAACATTTACTCTGATTGAGATCCAGACTCAGGAGATTTTACAACTTGGTAAAATGAGATGATATCAGATGTGTCTCAGGAAAAGCCTGGCAGAAAGCCAATTTGTTTTATCTAAGGCTGAGATGACTGCTTACTTGAGGGACAGGTCTGCAAAGACTGGGGCGAAGGACTGGCAGTCAGAGGACCAGTTGGCGTAGAATTCAACGATCCAGGTGACACGACTGTCCCTCTGCAGCTCCTCCTGATGACAGAACAGTACGAAGGGAGATTAGAGTATTAGTTCATTTAAGCCTCTCAAAACTATAACAACTATAGTGTATATTATTAAATGCATCAATGTGACTCATAATAGGGTACTTGGAGGTTGCCTTCAGCATAAACATCCTTCTGGGGCGACTGCATATGATGAGGAACAACTGCTTTTTAGAAAAGTCGTTTAGTACAACACTCACATCAATGGTTTTGTCACTGAAGTACTTGATGTACTCTGGGCCCATGTACAGAGGTGGTTTACAGGTCATGACAAATGCTGTAAAGACGCAAATTGAGGTTGGGTCAGACCATCAGTCATAAAACAGGAGCCCTGAAAATATTATGTAATATTTAATACAAATACACAAATTCAAATCAATCCGAGATCTACTGACCGACACAAAGAGCAAAGTAAAGGATGCCAAGCCGAATGTCGAGCCTGAAGAAGAGGATGACGTTGGCCACTTTACTGAACAGGAACAAGTTGCCTATGTGTTGATCCAGTGTGACTGACAGAGGAAGAAAGAATAAATGAAGCAGACGAATAACATTCAACCTGTTGGTACAAGGTCAGAGAAGGACGCTGTTTACACAACTGAGCAGTTCGGAGGAGAGCACTTCCCGAATGTGGCTTGGAGCTTACCTGACCCACCACTGAAGCTGTTACACACCTGACCTGTTAAGTGACAGTCGCCTATTATGTGTGTGTGTGTGTTTTTTTTTAAACAGTGGCGTAGTAAAGAAATGGCAGCAAAAACATTTTTTCAATTTCACTTGAACCAGTAAAGACTAATTCATTAGCTATTAGTTTGTTATTTCACAGAAAACTCATGTAATGATCATTTCAATTATAAAAATGCCAACTTTTGCTAGTGAAGTAACTGTATATTAGACTGGACTGTTTTCTGACGTCGTATAACCATCACACACATCAACAACTTACTGGCTCTCCTGTTCTTCATCATTACTATTGCACTGAGAAACATGAGAATCTCCAACTCTCTCTGTGGGGAAAAACACATGAAAACACGACAACAACGTTTTGATCCGAGAATAAGTCTGAGCGCCGCGTGTAGCCCAGACACTGCCCCCACGCTCACCCACCCAGTCGAAGTCGCAGGAGTTGCCGTCTTCCCGTTGGGTCGCCAGGTGCTCGCACAGACCGGGAGCCTTTCTGGCGACCAGGAAGGCGACGGTCAGGAAGAACGACGCGATATAATACGGTTTCAGCAGCCATTTGTAAATCTGAGGTAGGTGGTACAAGAAGGAGCACACGCCTGTGATCAGACCCATGTTGGCAGAGATGTCAGCCAAGCGCAAGAGGAGAAGCGACAGCTGGAGGAGCGCAGTGGACGCGCTCGCTCCACGGGTCTGCGCATGTGCCAAACAACAACGTGGTTTGCAACTTTTGGGCACAGCTGCTTGCCGTATTTAGACAAAGAGGCTATAGTTCAATAAAAATGCCAAACATACATTCATAATGTCATTGGCTTTACAGAAAAGGTGGCCACCATATTTCTAATGGATGCGGGGAATGAATGGCAGAGTTAATCTTAATTAAATAACACCAAATAAAGTGGCTAGTGAGTGTATATTTGTACCTGTTAAAACAATACAATTAAATGTTCAGTCACACTGGAGTGAATATTTAGTACCTTCTTTGAGTCTGGAGGGGGTGATATTTATCACCAGTAGGCGGCGGTACCGCCACACAAAAACAAACATGCTGCTGGAAAGTATTACGAAGAAGAAGGTTTGGCGGGTAGCACAAAACATAAACAGAGAAAACTGAAAATGGAGGAAAGCCAAGCGCTAAAAGAAGCCGCAGATAACACGTGTGTTAAAGGCTCCGCTGAAAGAAACACACATGAAACTGCGGGAGAAATGGCTCCACAAGTGTCCAACCTGGACTCGGCTCGTAAGCCGCCAGAGGAGACGGAGGCTCGGTACAGCAGGTTGAAACTGTTTGAGAAAGTGACGCAGAAGAGCCTGGAGAAGTGCATTGATCACGTCAGGTACCGTTGAACTAAGCTTTTGAATACTATTGAATAGATATGTATATGTATAAACGTGGAATATACATGAATGGGAGAGGAGCTCAGTGCAGTTATAGCTACTACTAGGTTGCTGAGAGTCATCTGAGGTTAAGAGTAACGATGTCAAATGAGGTATAAATGTGTTGAAGTGTTGGGTTGGGTGGATTGTTTAGTCAGTAAATATAATGGAAACTAGCACAAGGAGTCTTAGGTTCTCTGAGACAACACCTTCCCAAACTGACTCAAATCTTTTTGACTGCAGCTAATCTGTTGAACACTGTATTAGTTAATTGGTTAAAATGGCCCAGTGTGTTGTCTGAAGCCACATTTTGCTGTGTTCTCTCTCAGTTTCAACAGATTTGCCAGCATGTTTCGCCCGCTGTACAAGAAGAACCCTCAGAAAATGGAGAACATTCACAAGCAGTTCGTAGATGAGCTGCGAAAAGCTGTACAGGTGTGCAGCACGAGACATTAACATCGGGTTTAACACACTGGATTGTCACAGTTACGTTATTTCTACACAGTGTAGATGTGCTATTGAGCTGTGTGCTGCAGATCCATTCAAATAATGTTCTTTAATGTTACCTAAACAGGAGTGAGACAAAATAAAGTGACATGCTCTCTCAACTTAGCTTAATTAAGAGACTGAGCATCTTTTCACAGATTAAGAGTCAGACAGTACATTTGTAGGATTGCTTGTAACTGTTATGTGCAGGGCAAAAAACATGCTGTTGGCTTTGTGCCATGTGTGTATATGTACATGCCGTACACAGTTGTAGTCTTTATTTGCTTGCATTTAAATTGATACCTGTGTCTTTTTTTTGTAAAGGAGGACATCAGCAGATTGATTGAAGAAGGTCGTTTAGAATTAAAACTAAATGAGCTGGACAAACTGGAGAAAGCTGCAAAGAACAAGTCAGACCCTGCATGGTCAGTAAATATCATAAATATATTGAATTTATCGCACTTTCTGCTTTAGATGTAATTTAGATTAACTTCATTCTTCATTGCATACAATCTCAAGTATCCTCAAGATGTAATCTGTTTCCATGTCACTTTCTATCAGGCGGCCAAGTGGCATTCCCGAGCAGGACTTTTGCAGCTTTTTGATGCCATACTATCAAAAGCAGGATGCCTACATGAAACTGGAGTTGAAGAAGATCAGAGAGGAGAATGCTGCCTTAGCACAAAAGGTCCAGGCTGGCAGAGACAGGATTGTAGAGACTGAAAACTGCATTGCAATGGCTTTTGATGAGTGGAAGGTGAGAGGGGAATTAGAGGTGGGAAAAGATACTCGCATCGTATGTATTTTAACACTAATTGAATGGAAGCTATATAAGTAAGTGTTTGTCATATAGTTTACACTACTACACAAGTAGTTTATGTAAGTAACAAGTAACCGATTTTAAAAAAAGAATAAAAAGTTGACATTAAAGTTGTATACGTACAACATTTACAACATTTTACCCATGTGATGAATAAATGTCTTGGATTTTCTGAATCTAAATTATATTTAGCCCTTTTTCAGCTTCAGTAGATGTATAAAATATGTTGTCCTAACACTTATTTTGTCTCCTTTAGGCAACACTTGCTGAATTTGAAAGATCAGCATCTTCTTTCTGCCCTGCTGATGTCTTTGACGTGTAACCTTCAAATTATTCAGTTTATCAGCTCACTTAAATGTACATATTCACTTTGTTTACTCGTTTTGTAAAATAATCTTTGCAATAAATGTGTTTCGTGAGTCTAGTAGTGGTATTTGTGTGCCAGCATCTATCAGCGATTACGGTAATGTGCGCGTTCATGGCTGGTATTACGGTACGTGGGCTATGGAAGCGATGCCACAAAGACATGAAGAGTGGAGGAGCTGATACGCGGATGGGTCCACGGTGAGCACCATCCGAACCGACCCGCTGTAGGCTGGAGGGAACCGGCGTTTTATTTCCTTGTAAATCTCCTACTTGTGATAGATATGACGGAAATGTTTTCAACGCTCTTCGGGCAGAACGACGCTCAGGGACCGCCCGGCTCGTCGTCTCTGGGTTTCGGAGCAGGGAAACCTGCGCCGCCTCTTCCACAAAATCAAGTCTCCTTAGCGGGGCAGATGCCACCACAGCTCGGGGATGAAGGGCCTGCTCTGCGGAAGCCCGGAGCCATGAATGAACCTTTCTACTTGCTGCGAGAGTTGCCTGGTAGGGTCATCATACGCCACATGTGAACTTAGTGCGTTGGTGTAGAGACATTACTAAGGCCTGATAACGCTACGGGACTTTGTAAACAATGCTAGCGCTAGCTAGCGGAAGCTAATAAGACAGGAGTTAACTAACATGAAGTAGTCACAGGTTGTGGCAGTTCCCAGTTTAAACACGTGTCTTTTCGTGTAGCTCTGGATTCTTTGTTGTCTTCAGCGTTAACATATTTCCAACGTAGTGACACATTTTAAAATAATACGTTTTAATTAAACGTTTTAGTCACGAATGACTAACAGTAGCTGCAGTTTGAGTTTGTCACCGAGCGATGGCAGCGTTGGCAAACGAACGCTGCATAATATACTGTGATGCTTGTGGTGGTCGCATGAATATTATTTATGTGGTGCTGTGTGTTTAGTGGGAAACGAGTTAACGGGCAACACCAACCTCATCACTCACTACAACCTTGAACACGCCTACAACAAGTTCTGTGGGAAGAAGGTGAAGGAGAAGCTCAGCAACTTTCTGCCAGAGTTACCAGGTGGGTTCATGTGGTCAAGTCAGGTGTGACACTTGTTTACACCTTACACCAAACTAACTCATTAACCCATTGATCAGATAATAACGCACATAAAGGCCACACAGGTTAACTATCATCACTGTGAGGTTGTTCCTGATATTCCACTTATTTTTGTCCAAAAATTTCCCCATTGGAATTAATAAGATTTTCTAAATAAGCAGATCACAAAATAACCAGTGTGTGAGGCTGTCACACTGCTTTGACCGGTAACAATGCCAGACATAATAGAAATGATCTTGGAAGCTGTTTTTGTTTTAAAGCGGTATGAAACCGAAATGCTGCTCCTGTTTATTTATGCTTCTTTGTAGAAAAAGCTAAACATTTCTTCATAGCTACATGTTCAGTGCCACCACTGTCTATCACTGCAAATACATTTTTGATTGATAACCTTTCCATTTTTATCCCAACTTGTGTGTTATTCAACTACTGCAGGTATGATTGACTGTCCGGGTACCCAGGATGGCAGCTCGTTGCGCTCTCTGATTGATAAGCCTCCAGTGTGTGGGAACTCCTTCAGCCCACTAACTGGTGCTCTGCTCGCAGGCTTCAGACTACACACAGGACCGGTACTAACCTAATGCTGTACACACAACTGCACATTAACTGCGTCATACAAATTACACAATAAATTTGAATATATTAGTCTTTGAGAAACAGGCTTTTCACTTCCTAATTATGACTGTATGTTTATTTTCCTTTGCCAGCTCCCAGAACAGTACAGACTGATGCACATTCAGCCTCCAAAGAAGAAGAGCAAACACAAGCACAAACACCATCGGCCACAGGACCCGCTACCACAAGGTATGGCGCAAACCATATAAATTGACAAAGAGGACAGTATGTTTTTGAGGCGCTAACCTGCCTCTTTCCAACATGACAGAAACTCCATCAGACTCTGATCCCAAGAAGAAGAAGAAAAAGAGAGATGATGATCCAGACCGCAAGAAAAAGAAGAAAGACAAGAAAAAGAAAAAGGTAAATGCCAGTGTGGTCTTTATTAAAGATGGAAGACTATACATAAACATTAATTCACTCATCTACTGCGTGTGTCGCTGGTGCCTTGTTTCTCTCCAGAACCGCCACAGTCCTGATCACCCTGGCCTCGCTGGATCACAGCCTAACAGTAACAGCCTCAGATAGGCAGGAGCCCACTGTGTGCACGACTGTGTGTAAATGTGTGTGTGACTGTGTATTTTGTAAGAGGATGAGTGCATGTGTTTTACAGATAATTGTATTACTGAGAGTATGTTTAAAGAGAGAGGGAGTTATTATGCAGGTGTGCAAGTGAAAAGAGCAGCGAGAGTGGATGTGGATGATGAACAGTGTAAGATGGTGGCTATAGCGTGACGTGAATTGTATGTATGACCCTCTTAGATTTTTGTTGTGACCATTTTTTGACCATAATGCCAAAATTAAATAAAATTTGGTAATTATATCAGCTTTTTTTTATTACATGACACAGTGACAAAAGAAACGGAATATAATGCGAGTTGTTTGCAGAATTGTTTTAATGCATAGAGACAAACGGTCAATAACATTCTTAAGTTTATTTTTCAAATGTATAAGCTGAATTTAAATCGATTCAAGGCAAGTAAGGTGTACATTTAGAAAACAACAGTTCAATCCTCACAATGAGGGCACACGATTAGATAAAGCATCACAGACCGGCTTAAAATACAAGAAATGCAAACTGTTTATTTTTGTTGGAGCATTTATCGATTCAATCAACTGCTGTGAATCCCAGTCACAAAGACTGAACTTTAATGCCATTCTGGAGTATTTAGCAGAATTAACAGGCCTGACTTTCCAGGTACAAAGAGGTCAGGTGGTTTCTGGCATTGCTAGTGCACTGCTGTCAACAATAAATACTGTTATGTGAGAAGAGGGAATTAATGAGCATATGTCAACCTGCAAAACCTTCCCACCACTGTTCAGAAATGTACTTGACTGCATTTATATAAACAACACAGAGTTCAGCCTCTAAAATGACCGTTAATGAGCACTTATACCTAACACTAGTGTTTACTGCTTTAGGCTGGGCCTTTTTTTTTTACATCTCTGCATTATCATGAAGAACTGTGAATAAGCTTTAGAGTCCACAGTCATGGCTTTGGTGAGCAATTCAACACATTTGTCAGAGATGGTGATCTTATGATCAATTCTATTGCAGGAAAGGCAACATGGCAACTAAGGCACAGAGTTGAAACAAAATTCCTCCTTCCTTCTCTGCAATTATGGAAGAATTCTGACCCATTTTATAAGTGGAGCAGAAAAGCAAAAAAGGAAGATCTTGTTTTGCATGTGAAGGCCAAAGCGGAGCGAGTCACAGAATTTGGAAATGACACATTACAACTGATTTCAAAAATGTACATGACATTACACGTTGCTTTGCGCAGAAAACACATTTACAGACTAGAAATATTTTTTTGATTTTATCTGCAGTTGTAGCATTAAAACATTAAAACGTTCAATCACAGCCATTGTAACATGCTGTACAAACCCTTATATGATAAAGCAAGCAGACTATTTAATAAAAGTCCTCAGTTGTATTTACAAAACAAAAATTTGGGAGATTCGTTTTTTCTAAAAAATAATACTTTACAAAGCAGAATACACAGAAAATCATCGCAGTTATAATCTACAAGATAACATGATACTGAAATAAATGTTTCCCTTTTAATGCTACTGCAGCTAAAGTATAAAAAGACACTTAAATACATATTTTATACACGCACTAGTTCATTTCTGTCTATAAAGCAGTACAAAGCATTTCACAACACTGCAAAACAGTTTCAGCGTTTATGTCAAAATCCGTAATATTGTTCCTGGTGAAATGTCTTTAAATAACATTTTACCTACATATAACAATTCTAGAAATGCAAGGGCTGGATCAGCAAAACCTCTAACACCATGGAAGCTTAAGGAGAAAGTCTGAATTTATCATTTAGAATTTATCACATTTAAAATGTTCTGTTTTCAAATGTGAAAATTCTAAAGAACACAAGTACAAAATGGAAATCCGAAGAGGTAGATGTGGTCTCTGTGATAAGCCATTTCTATTGCTTCGTACACACCCGAAATCTGGTGATTAGATATTTGAATGTCCTTTGATTTTATGTATGATTTTAATAGTGTTTTACAGATAAGTGATTGTCACTTTTACTGAGGGGATTACAGTAGAAACTGCACTTACTTATGTTTTCTTTATTAAACACACTTTTGAAACAATACTGATGTCTTTCATAATAGCTTTTGGTTTTTCTTTGGTGTTGTAGCAAGTGTTACATGAGTAGTTATCAAAAGTCTTTGAAATCTATCAGTATTTCAAGTACCATAACATCTGCAAAGTGACACACTGAAGCCAGAGGAGGACGTCTTCATCTGCGTCTGTGCATATGTGAAATCTATGGCTTTAAAATACAAATGTTTTGGCTCTTTAAGTTAAACTAAAATAAATAAGAGACAACACAAGATGATGATATTCCTGAAGTCGCAAACAACAAGAAACACGGGGGCTGTGTTCGCTCTTCAGTATGGTTCATCGTGAGCCACATCTGCACCATCACTGACCAATAAATTGAGATGTCATGAGCAGATGCTGGTGCTAATTAGGAAGGCACATAAAATATAAACGCTACCATCCTCTGACTATTGTGCAGTCTAAGCCTCCACAGCAGCCACGCCGTTGCTGTGGGGTTTGTGGCCATTGGCCTCTTTGTGGTTTAGTGCCCGCATCTCCTGACCAGCTGCCCGTTTATCTCTGGCTTCCTTTTCTCTCATAAGTTGTCTGCGGTGCAAAAACAGGTAACCTGGCAACAGGAAACCAGCCAATGAGAAGATCAGCAGGCCGAGGTTGATCTAAAGGACAGATGATGGAAAAGATGGAAAGTCACATATCATTTCTAAACAATGTTTCACTGGGCCCTAAATGAAAATACATAAATAAAAACTGTAAAGTCTATATAATGGCAGCACAAAGAATGGTTGTGTTGGAAATGTATGTAACGCGCTCTTACCCAGTAGGGGTCTCCTTTCAGGGGTCCGACCATGGCGATGAACAGCGGCTGCTGCAGCAGAGCAATTACTGCGCTGATCATAGACTGGAGGCCTGTCAGTGTGCCGAAGTGGTTGGATGGGTATCTGTGAGAGAGACACAGGCTGGTTACCTTGGAACTTAAAACACCACATTCAATTAGCAGGAGCTCCAGATAAATTACATCAGAGCATATATCGCTGTTATAATAAAATGATTATTATCTACTGGTATTAGAGTTTACGACCCCACACGTTGGAATCTCTCTTTTTATGTGATCTACTTTGTGATCTATACTTGTGTGATTAGCAGCACTCACACAGCAGCGTAAAGGCCTCCGCAGCAAGAGTGGATAAACCCTCGGACCATGGTGTGGAGGATGAAGGTCAAAATCTAAAGAACAAAGAAAAAAAACAGCAACGCGGGTCCGTTTGTCAGTCCTGTGTTTAGTCTTCTAGCTCCATGGTGTGTGAGTGAGTTTGTGCTTGAGCTACCTGCAGAGGCAGGTTGTCTATGAGGCAGCAGCCTCCGAAAGCGATCAGCAGCAGGTTGGTGAGGATAAAAGCTTTCATAGCATTGGTCACTTTCTGGATTTTACGGTCTCTCTTGGGCCTATTGTTCTGTCTGAGAAGCAAATGACAGATGAAGTTTTCACATTAAAATTCAACGTGTTCAGAAAAAGTTTGCCATGTCAACGAATGTAGACACAGACTTTATTATTGTTGTTTAACACACTGCTTATCACATGATTTACTGCACATACGTCTGCTCTGTGTCACACTCCTTCATCTTCCAGTCCATAATGTATCCGATCAGAGGACACGTGAGCAGACAGAGCAGCTGTAGTGTGCCGAAGATGGACGAGTAGAAACTCACTGAAAGGCAAAATATTACACAGAATTAACAACTGAAACATTGAGCTGAAAGGTTACATACAACGGTTGCTTATAATGATTTAAAAACATATTAATACCGTTCTCCTCTGCCTCGTTCACCAGTTGCTCGTTTGCTGAAAGGTAAAACGCAACAGACTCAGTAACACCTCTGAAAACCCTGCGACTGTTTGTTGTGACCGCAAGGGTTCGACACTCACGATGCTCTTGTCCGTGGGTAACCATAAACTCCAACATCTTGTTCATCGCCCCCATGTAGAAGATGATTCTCAACTGGGACATCCCCATCGTAATCAGACTCCACAGGAAGATGGGAGAGAACACAGACCGCCGGAAGGGAACGGAATCTGAGAGATGAGCAGGTGGTTTCTGGTTTATTAAATATGTTTGCTTGTAAACAGATCATTTTACCACTTTGAGTTGTTTTTTCAGACAGATCAATGCTAAAATGTGGACCTACTGGATGCAGCCTCTGGTCCACTAGAAAGTTTTTCTTTGGAGTTTTGAACGTCCCCATTTTTCTGGCTCAGTCTCTCTCCGACAACCTTCTGTTCTGATGACGGCAGCTCTTGAACCGTGAGGATCTTACTGTTAACCATGCAAACAAGCAGACACTTATCAGGGCTGGAGCAAAGATTCTATGAACAATTCATGAAACACGGATATTGAATCAACCATCAGTCATGGCGTCCACACCGACCTGTAGTCCACCTCGTCGGGCGTTGGGAAGCCTTCTGCAGGCCAGTTAAAGAAACAGTTGATAAAGACGCCGATCGCGAGGCCGGCCCACATCCACATGATCACCTTGAAGGACACGCCTGCGTCGTAGATGAGCTGGGGAGAGCAGGAGGAAGTATTGGTTATACGCTGCGTTATTGTGGCCACTTGTGGCAACAGAGCATCTGATTGTCTTGCTAGAGAGGTATCAGGGACTAAACAAGTAGTTTAGCGTGTGTAGAGTATGTTCGTGAAATTGTACATGTCTTTGTAACCTACCTTAACTCCAGGGAAGGTGACGGCAGAGGAGGCATAGGAGCCGATCATTAGAGACATGATGGTGGAGCTCAGGGCTCCAAACATGTTGGGGAGCTGCAATGACAGAGAATAAATAAATAAGTAAATGATGTCAATCAACACGATTTGTTGCGCCTTATAGTAAAGTGGCTACGTGAAGCCTGTGTGATGGACTATGCTGAATATGCATTGCAGTGTGTTATTTTGGCCACTAGAGGTCAGGCCGTTGCTTTGTGTAAGTAGGGGCCGAACTGAAGAGTCTGCACCCAACACTCCTGTCTCCCTGCAGAGCAGACTCATTAAAAAAATATTAGTTTCCATGTCATGTGGAAATAAGAAGCACAACCGTGACCCAGTTTGGGTTCTCACCCCTCATGGCAAATGCTGAGTAAGCTATAGCTATGCACATATCCAAAGGCTTATTCTTGCAATTTCAGCAACTTCTTTGAGTTGGGAATAAAGTTGGAGAGTCTGATCTGTCTTTGGACTTAGCGTGGGGTCATGCATGACAAGGTCACAGGCACCAGGCACTAACACATCATATATGAGGTCAACCTCTTTACAGTGGTTAAGTAGCTTAGCGAACATAACAATGACCTGTTGTGCTGGAAGCGAACTGAATGTCCTTTGACATTATTATTTGAGTTTTATATGGGTCAATCACTATTATAAGATCACATGTGTTGGATTTTACTTGTGCAGCATGACAAGCACACTATTCTCGCACAACACTGACCATGGTTTTCCAAACTTCTGCTGGCGTCACCTAATATCTATTGGCTCCGGGTTCACTTTGTAGTGTCAGTGTTTTCTCTCTAAGCCTGCACCAGGGTCCGGTGACAGGGAGATGGATTTAAGCTACAACGTGACAACTAACTGTATTTTAGTTTCTATTCAAATTCTTCAAACCAGCATTAGGCTGCAGAAACACACAACATACTACATCATATGTTTCTATGTACACATGCAACAGGCTCTGAGAACATGTATGTATTTGGCAAAAATGATGACTTAAGTCCAGTATTTACATGAGATGTCCTTTCAGCCTTGTTTTGGTGTCAACATGTTTGGCTCTCGCTAACTGTGAGTGCTATCCGGTGCTATGCAGGTCCAGTGAAGTGTATGTTCAGTTTGGTATTAAACTTCTGTAAAACAGATTTTCACATCCCCAGAAGTGAAGGGTTTCTAGGAACCTTTTTACCTCGTACGGACCTTCCCAGAGCTGCATTTGGCTGTTTGGTGTCCAGTAAGATGAATTTACACAGGGTTGCTATCTGGGGATTAGACTGTGGTGACACTTAGCGCCTACTAGACTGATGCCTGGGGTCATTTTGAGAGCAGGCACTGCATTGAAGTTGGCAAGCAAACAGGAAAAAAATGTCTTCCTGAGTATGTTTGAGTGAGAAAGCCTGACTGTCTGATTGAGATGGGGGAAAAACATCCTGGAGAACACCCGTCCTCATTCAGCGCGCTTCTGAGAACCGAAATACTTCACCCGCCTGTGGCCACTGGTTCTGTACTCTCTGACTGCTGATTCGTGGAATGTAGAAAGCAAGAAGACGTTCAGAAAACACGGGAGTTTGCGTCTCTTACTGATGTTAAAGCAAAGATTTTGCAGCCATGTGAAATGACAGCTAAGTGATGTTTCCTTTCAGGATGCATATGATAGATTTGAGTGTGAAGAATGCATAAGAAAAGTGGTTTTGTTGGTTATTTCCAATACTGGACATGTTCAGAAAGGGCCCCAGAGGATTTGCTCTCCATGCTGATGCTGCCAGGAGGATGTGGACAGAAACATGTGACTAGAGGCAAACAAGGGTCAACTGGTGTCACAGAGTCACCCACAAATGGAGCGTTGGCCGTTTGCTTGTCATGACTTATCAGTTCTAGCTCTATTCCTGCTG
Organism: Macropodus opercularis; assembly: GCA_030770545.1. Taxonomy (NCBI): domain Eukaryota; kingdom Metazoa; phylum Chordata; class Actinopteri; order Anabantiformes; family Osphronemidae; genus Macropodus; species Macropodus opercularis. The sequence goes on from CM061098.1 coordinate 7,534,459, forward strand.
TGCTCACCCAGTAGGGTGTTGCAAGAGTCTGGCACAGAGATTAATTAAGACATTAATCACCCAGAGATCAAGCCAAATAGAAGCTTAATGAGCACTGAAGGTCCGATGCAGCTCAGGCTCAACACGTGGGAAAGAGAATAAACATATATATATGTTAATACGTAGTGGGAGTATAATTTTTTTCTTTCGACTGATCTCCCCAAGTCACAGCTGCAATTTCGCTCTCTGTGGAGCTCCCAGCAGGAAACCCTAAACCACAGCTGATCAGCACCGGCTGAACAGACAGGAACCGGCACGCAGACCTGTTCGAGGGCACTCCCACATCTGCAACGTAAATGCAAAGTGCTAAGGCCCATGTGACCTGCTTAGGTTAAACTACAAATAGCATGCACCATGTGAAAGGCGGAGGAGGCTCAATAAAACAAACGTAAGAGTGAATCACCTCTGTCTAATGCAAATATGCAATCCCACGAAGCGTAAAACCACAAGGATGCATTCACGTGCCTTAACTGCATCAGAGTGTAGCCTGCACTAATTCACAGGGATATTTAGCAGTTTAACTTGTACAAGGAAAGAAAAAAGATGTCGCAACAACGAGCTGCAAGTTTCATTAAGTTTCCTGTGCTGGAAAGGAAAAGATCACAGGCTCTGATTGTGGTTGTGGAAGGAAACACACATTGTATAAATGCTTTGTCTAAGTTCAAGGCCTTTCTAAATGAATCTACAGAAAATGTCCACGCATCAAAGTTATAGTGCAAGTTCAACACAATCATTACTAATCACCTTCAGAGCAAACCATCATGGTCCTCTGGGGAGTTTCTACGTCATGATGGCTTTGTGTAGGTGAAGTCACCTAACGCTGATCCCTGGATGACCTCTTGTAATTCAGACTCCTGTGCAGTTTCTATTTCTACGACAATATTATAAAATGTTGTAATGTGTTGTTTGACCTGGTGGATTATTATTATTTTACACAGTTCCTGTGCACACAACACAGCGACAAATCTTTTCTGTAGAGCAAGAAGGCGTTAACTTCTTTTATAAAGGTCATAGAGGTTATATTAGATCTTTAACCCTTAAAAATCGAATATAAGCCTAAGTGTCATTTAAATTGAGTTAAGTTATTTGGTGCCATAAAAACATGTTTTTACACTGTAACATTGCATATATAATTGTATTCAGTCATTTAGTAGGACACGTGCTCCTTCTTTTTGTTGTTTTTTTCTGTCTAATAATACATTGTGTGCTGTTACGCTGGGGCACATGGTTTAAATCATGGTGGGATGTGGGTGTATGTTTGTGCTCTGCCGTCATTCGTTGCTCAGAACAACAACAGCGTGAAGGTCAGTCAGTGCTGGTGCACACAAGCCAATTAGTGTCAGAGAGAGTGAGAAAGAAACAGACAGAGGTCAGACGGGGACAAAGAGGAGAGAGGAGCTGCAGTTTACGGTGTGTGCACTTAAACCGCAAGGACAGAAATCTGTTCAAACAGTACTGTCATCCTAACTTTGCTCCTTAATAATAAAGTAAATCATTAAATAATAGGAGCAGAGACTTGGTTTAAGGTTAGAGTGACATTTTAGGTTTAGATAAGATCAAGGTTGGAGTAGGGCCACGTAAACTCCTCTTAGGTGAAGATAATCACTAAATGAAGGTAAAATTAAAGTAAATTCAAGTGTGATTAAAGCTGAATTGGTTCTCAAATGACACAGTGACAAGTGTCTTACTGCTTATTATCACCAGACACAGGCTGCAATCAGCAAACAGAGGACGGGGTCATCTGTTCATACGCGGCGCGGACACTCATCAGCTACACATCTGTTTCATGTTTGCCTCCCTCTGTACACACACGTTAGTACATCAACACGTGTGCACAGTCATGCAGAGCTGAAACGGTTCTGCACTGATTTTCTGCTGGGCACAGCAGAGAACACAAGAGAGCAGGAGGAAGGGGACGTAAGATGAAAGGAGGGAGGTGAGAAAGCGTGGCCTTGGTTTTTCCACAGAGGTGAGTGGGCTGAGCTTAGCGGGGGGTGCGGTCAACTCCAGCCTGCTATTGGTGGAAACCCAGATGAAGCACTCGCTATCATCGAGTCATGTGCTGTGACAGAGTTTAACGCGGGCACTCACTGTACCGACGCGCAGAACAAATCTAAATACTTGCCGGGTCACAGGCGCCAGTAAAGCGCACTTGATAATGTTGGTACCAGCTGACACATCACACGCTAATACACATGCCCGATGTGAACATACACAAACACAGCTCCCAGTCGCAACACACACTGTTTCCTCAGCTGAGTCCAACAGAGGCCCCGGCCACGCTGAGACACTCAGCTACTAAATCTATTCTGCTCATTGGTTCCAGGAATACGGCTCCACACCAGTAGGTTCGCAGAAGATGCATCATTTGATCAAACACATAGTTTGTTGCAGTTCGAGCTGCACATTTCACCAGAGTCCACAGTCAGAAACACAAGAGCTTTGTAGCAAGCTGTGACTAATATCTATGTGGATGTGGAGGCATTAGTGGTATTCAGTATCTGTCTAACCCAATAAGTGTCATGCATTTAGTCAAAGAACGCGTCCACACACAGTCTGGTCTGTGCTTTCCTCACCGTGAGGGAGGTAAAGGTCAAGCAGATGCCTCCAAAGCCGTTCAGGGACAGAGCCAGGAAGATGAACGCAGACAGATCTGCCGAGAGACGAGTTGTTATGACTCCATTCACGGTTCGTTTGTCACATTCTACATCTGTCAAATAAGTGTTTTTGTGTTCGCACAAGTAAAATCTATCTAGAACACGTGTTAGTGTATGTTACTGTACTCACCCCCTGGGTTGTAGGCAGATGCTGCCATTATAACACAGGACAGACCAAAGCATGAGCTGCACAGAAAGGAAACAAGTGATTAAAGAAGGCAGCGTATCATAACATATGCACAAAAGCAGTAATCCAACTTAGTCTTCACACAAAGTCATCATGACAGAAACTCTCCAGAGGACAATGATGGTCTGCTCTTAAGGTGATTGCGTCAAACTTGCACTATAACTTTTATTTCCTGTTTATTCTGTTGCTGTATTGCATTGCAGTGTTTTGTGTTGTTTAAATAAACACTTTTTCAATTCACTATAACAGAGGTGTTATTTAAATGAAACATTAAACTATAACATGCTTGATAGTGTGTGTGTGTGCGTGTGTGTGTAAAACTACTGTGTGTATTTGTATTTCTGTGAAGATACTACTACTGATACTGTGTCATATTTCTACAAGGAGTTACAAGGAAAGTCTTTCACTAGTTCACCTGTTCATGTTCCCGTATTTCCACACCCAGTGTAAGAATTTTCCTACTTGCTTAAACACACACACTAGTGCCCCACCTACACAGATTTACAGTTAAGTCAGCCTTAAATGTGATCTATTTAATTCTCTACCATATACTAATAAATGAACAGCATTATTTTTGTTATTGACACATCTGTCTATAGGGAGACATTAGAGCTTTATACTTTAAATTTCTCCATAGAAGTTAGTGACCATGTTGTCATAAATACGAATTTCAAAACTGAACATTAGCTTCGTCTAAATATTAAATATATTTACTGGCGACATGAGTGAATGTCACATGTAAATGTGAAGCTCACAGACAAGAACATGGCCTTAAAAAACAACCATTACCTGCCCAGCAGGCGGAGTGGACGTGGCCCAAACTTGTCCATCAGAATACCAAGCGGCAATGTGGTGGCACTGAGCAGGAAGGAGCCGATGGTAAAGCCCAGATTTAGCATCTCCTCCTGGTCCACACAGCTGAGCCACTCTTCCACCGCTCCAACAGAGGAGTTGCCTAGGACCACTGAGTGATTCACTGTAGAAACGAGAAATGGGGGTTGAGAGGACACGTACGTGATATATGTACAACCGTTTTCAGATCATTTCGTCCCAATTCATTCTGCAAGACCCTGGTAGGGGGTGGATCTAGGCCGTACATGGAGGAACGCAAAACTCACGACTTATAAAATGTTGCACATCCAGCAGTTAGTTGTCCTACATTTTGATATACTGTTATGAATGTGCAATCACAGAAATCCAAATGTGTTTGGGACATGGATGGGATCGTGCTGTAGTTACCTAAACACAGGTGAGAGTAGAAACCTTCCCTTTTGAGCATGATCAGCAGCGAGCCCCAGCCCAGCAGCACGGCCGAGCACAGCAGGTTTTCGATCACGGCCGTCACAGCCATCCACCAGCGCCTCCTGTAGGCCTGGACGAGAGAGGGCGCCATCGCTGCCGCTCTGTGAACGAGGATGGGAGACAGTGGCGGGAGAGATCTGTTAGTTTAGTCAGTTTCGTTTTTTCCCGATACCTTCATGAGTAAACAAAACGTACAAGAAGAATGTGCATTTTTTAATAGTGAGTTTGTGAACACGCAAAAATTAAATTAATCAGCTAATTGTTGCAGCCCAGGACACAAAATTTGGAAAAAACAACAGTATAGGACATAAGACAATATTTTTTGTGCAAATGAAATCAGTTTACATTTTAGGCTGTAGTCAGTTGCATTAAGATTGAGAAATGTACCAATGTGTATACACCACCGGTAAAATTCTACCTAGAATAATCAGATGCTTGCTGTTTTGTCACAGTAGCCACATAGTAACTACATATCTGGCACCACGTTTCCATGGCAACAACCAGTGCCACCAACTAATGAAAGCAGAAAAACTAAACTCATAATGTGTGGTTTGATAAAACATGCAGCCAGGTCACGAGAAGCTGAACATGTTTAGAGGTTTACTTGCTCCACTTCACCAGTGCAATGACCTTGTAACTTGAAATCATAGAGGACTTCACTGTTTCAAAGTCAGCCATGTTTTTATTCTACCATATAACACAGTACAGTGTTTCTCAACCATTGAAATTATTACATTTCACCTAATTGGTAAAACTATTTTTTGAAAACTAATCAACTATTGTCTGCTAATCGTATGCCGTTGTCGAGTGTCTGTGCTGTCTGGTGCAGTGATTTCCAACAACGTGTTATGTACCACGAAACATTATGCAATTTCACCGGATCATTTCTCTGAGTGAGCAAAACAACGACTGCTTCCACAGAGGACAGTTGAACGTTCCACTGCCAGCAGCTGGACGGGCAGCAGTTCACAGGACACAGTCACGCTTCGAGTTAAGGCAAACAAGGTGAACTGAAAGTTATCTTGTCGTTGGATTGACATTTACTGGGGAACCAACCGAGCAGACTCCACTATGACTGGTGTGCGGGGAAAAGTTGTCCAGTTCCACGTAAACTCGCCAAAGACGCCATGTCCAGACAAGACGCCCGAACTTCACAACAACACGGACTATTTTGTTGAAACGTGTGAACAGACGGAGAAACAGGCAGAAAAACCACCAAGACATGTGAGGAAGTTCTTAACTTACCAAATTACTGAACTCACCAGCTACACACCGTAGCAGAGACATTGATGCTGCCTGGAAATGATCTGAAAACAGTGACAGGTCACCTTGTTCACTAAATACTGTTGCATACACTTCGCTTGGTCTTTTGAGCTGGTCCATCTCCCTGAGTGCCCATTCCACCCGCCATTGTTTTGTAAATCCCACACCTCACACCTTTCACTGGTGACCAGCCGAGGAGCTTTCTCACCCTTTATTTTGAGTGGAGGACACAATGCTGACCTGTCTCTGCTTTTGTTCTGGAAATGAGTGCAGGGCCTTTAGAGGACGTTATTTCCATGTCAAAGCAGCTCAGAGTTGGAATCAAGGCAAGTTTTGGTAGCATACAATCGCAGTTTAGCTTTTAGTCGTGATAGTGACGCAACTTAACAACAACAACACACACACACATGCAAACCGTGACTCCAAATGATGCCGTGGCAAATAAAACGACAAGCATGTGGAAACTGAGGACAGATCACTATAACCAGCAGCATTAGCGACGAGCAAACAGAACGCAGTCATGACCGGCTGGAGAGGATCATCTGGAGAACATCGAAGCAAAAAACAAAGATCCAAAAATAACCCGCTTTTCCATTTGGCGTCCAAGTGGAATGGAACAGAGCGATGGGGGCTGCAGTCACAGACTCAAACAGGAAACACTTCCTAATGAGGGCATCTCCTGAGAAGTCAACGTGCATCTGATGGGACAAATGTGCCTCAGCGTGTGCCCATGAGTCTGCCTGTGTGTGTGTAATGTGATTATTCACAGCCCAGTGAACCACCTTTGTGCTGAAAAGAACTGGGGGATTTCTTTGTAACTGACACCCCACGATGAAAACCACTGAGAGCACAGACGAGGCTGCCAAACAAACCACGACGAGGTGACAAAGAAACTACAATAAAGAGGGGAAACCAATCATTACACAAATTAGTGCTGCTCGCTCAGGTTTGGCTTAAACCTATAAATGAACCATCATTACAATGAAAAACATAAACCCATTAACAAGTTCATCAAATGTAAAACTGTCAAAACATGTATTTAACATAAAAAAATACTGCTTTTATATCATTTAAAGCAATACAGTTGTAAACAAGTAGCCTGAGTTTGAATCCACAAAAACAACATGTGCAAAGAGACGAGGAGGCATCCAGTAAAAAGCCGTTTAGGCATTTCAGCCGTTATAGGTCTCAGAGCTCAGCAAACTATCTTCACCTGAGCCGTGGCCACTCTTTCACCAGCCTTAACCTTCAAAAGCCTTCAAAAGGGTTGAGCAGAATAGCAGCCATCACAGGACAAGAGTAGACATTTACTGTATATATTCAATACTTTATTTTAATCGTTTTTATTAACTGCTGTTAGCTTTTGTTAAATAAAATACAACATCTGCAGTTAAAGTACCAGCTTTCTTGCTTTAATTGTATTTTATAAGGGTTTCGTCAAAGTGCTCGTAGCCTCTCTTGATGTAAAAGTATTTGATTGTGTGTGACTAAGCCAGACTCACATGATGAAAGCGCTTATCGGTTTAATCTAGACCCGAAATGAATACCTCCTGTGTGATAAAAGTATATTTTATTAAAACCAGCAATCGCAACACCTGTTGCTTTTAGAAGGAAGCTATCGTTAACCAGTGTGACTCACTGGTTCTGGTCTGCACAAGTGCTGATGTTAGTGTAGGTGGTGGGAACATTGGGATGAATCAATATACACAACAAACGCTACACATCACACGCACAGTCATGGTCGTCATCAGTCAGGAGGCAGATTTATAAATGCAACACAGCATCGTGTCTGTAAGAAAGGCCATGGTATCAACTGGTCTTCAGACTGTAATTGAGCTCGAGTTACACGACCGCATGGCCTGATTAAGACGTGAGCTCAACACAGCGAGGTCTGCCTCCATTCTGCTTATCTGCTTCCCGCCTGTTTTGTGCGCCGGTTGTTCGAGCCCTGCACTCAGCCTGGGGACACGCACTCAGCCCTGCTCTCAAACGAACGCATGTGAGGTCACAGTGCGGGAAAATGTTAAACACAAAGAGGCGCCGTCATTTAGAGTTAGCAAGTAGCTGTGGGCCCCTGTCATACAACTGTGAAGTGTGTGAGCGAGCAGGTGAGGTGTGCCAAGCAGGAAAACACCATATAAGGAGCCTGGTTCCTGAAATACCTGAGCTCTCCAACGGCTGAATGGTGCAATGTTGCCATCACCCTGTGTGCGTTTAGATATTTTACAGTGGATAAAGATACATTACATGTTAAACTGGGAGACTAAAAACGGGCCTGTTTTACCACTTGCGTGTTGGACTTTGAGAGCTCACATCGGCGTGTTTAATTCATCATGTGTCCCGTGTCCTTTCAAGTCCTAATATTGCTGCTCCCATCCAGCCCTGCTCTTTTTTCCCTGCAGGGATGTTTCTGACCTCGACCAGTCGTGTTGATCAACCTCCGCAGGCCACAAAGGACCGAAGGCCAAACTCTTTATCCTCACAAGTTTCTAACAAAATAAACTACGCGCCCTGGGAGCCTCTGTTCCCTGAAAAGTCCAAAAAAAAACCCAAAGCTGTCCGGCCGGCAAGCAGCTGTCTCTCCGCAAGCCTGACCTCAGAGCAGGGTCCGGTTACAGCCGCGGAAAAGGCCGAGGTCTGGGACGCGTTCACGTGCTGTCCCACGTAAGGATTTCAACCTACAGAACAACTGCAAAGGCAGCATCACTTTTCTGTGGCACCTCTTGACTAGTGACAGTGAAGGATTAAAGGAAAACACAATTAATTAAACATTTTCAAGACAATACCGATGCTTAAAAAACATGCTACAGGAAGAACTATTTATACCGCTGATATTAAATGAACTAGCAATTAATTTACAACATTTTTAAACAGTTTAAAGTGTATGTATTAAACACAGCTGCAAGTTACTTTCATGTGATTCCCACTTTAATTTTTCTAGTCAAAGGTTAGTTTTAGTAGCCCCATGACTATTAAATATGAGAACAAATCTTTGCAGAAAATGTATCGAATATGATGATTTTATTGAATTGAATTTATAGTCCTTTGTTTAAATAAAGTCAATGAATACAATAGTTGCATCATAAAACCTTTTGCAGACGTTTCGTGTAACCCAATCAAACAGAACAGACTTTTTATTTGGATTTTTTCTGACGCCACTCAGTCATAAGACGTCTCTGCTGAAGTCAACTTTACGCGTGGCCCTGAACGCAACGTAACGTATAACCATCCTTTTTCTTCCGTGGGTGTAACGTATGAATTACGGTTTAATAAAGACACGGAAGCTGTTTGTGCGCTTTCAGTGAACTGATCCCTGACCTCAGCAAAGCCAAACTTACTAGAACGAAAGAAAGGCTCAGAAAAGCCCAACACGCCGCCAGTCACTCGGAAACAGACGCGTCCTTTGTGTGACGTGTTATATTTAGTGTCGTCTCTGTAGAATGAGTGAACGCCCGTAACTCACATAAACTATTTCCCTCCGTCTCTGCCACGTGTGATTCGGTGAAGCCGGTTCGTCCGCTTCGCGCGTTTTACGTCGTTAAACGCGCGGTTTACTCAAAATACAACGAACACAAAGCACCTACAGCGATAACATCCACAAAGGGGACAAAAAAGGAAAAAGAAATAAACTCACGCACGTTTGGTCTTCTCACAACAGGAAATGCCTGCAACGCGCCTGTGCCTTTCTTCTGCTGTGAAGGTGATGGTTCAACACTTCTTACAGTTGGCTGTTGTGCGTGACTGGCGAGCAGCGACAGTGTGAATTGCTCAGCCTCCTTTCCTGCTCCGTGTCTTCGTGTCGTGGTTTCCTGGTGGCTTCTCGGAGAGTCCACGCGTCTTTTCCTCCGTCTCTCGTTTCTACACACTCCCCTATTCTCCTAGTTCGGCTTCCCTCCCCGTGGCGGCTCTCTCCACCCCTTGGAGAGAGCCGCCTATCATTTACTGCAATTTCCTTACTTACTACCCCATTTACATGAGCACAACTGAAGGAACAATTGTTATACTAAATGCAAGCTGGCTTATTCATCAGATGACTCTGTGTTAGGCTGGTTTCGTTTATTATGTGTAACATGGGCCTTTATAACAATATTATACAGATAAACAAGTTTTAATCCCCTAAAAACTCTCTCAGTATAACAAAGCTCTGTTTCTTTCCTCATAAAGTATAGTTTAATTTACTTTGTTGTGTTGCTGCTGTTTTCCATCCTTTTTTGCCGTGTTTCTTGTGACGTGACAAGAAAGTGCAAATGAAATGAATGATGTAAAACCAGTTGCAGAACATGCACACACACACACACACAGTGTTACACAAAACCTATATAATAGAATATGTTTTACCTTGGGCCAAAAAAAGATCTGTTTCCTAAACTCAAGGAAGAAACATAAAGACAGGAAGGAAATAACAGAAACGGGTTGGATTTGTGACACATTGTTAGTTGGGACAGATGCTGATCTGAACAGACAAACTAACACGCAGCCACTGTGGATGATCAGGAGACACCAACATTCATTTAGCATCCAGTCTGAAATCGTCCTTGTGTTTTTTGTGTCCATTGTGTTTGAATTGGGACGCTATTCTGATGACAGCTCAGTCTGATGAGGACCTACTGGAATCCACTGGGTGAAGGTCGCTGCTCTTCAAAAGGGAAAGGTTGTGAACCCTTGGCCCTTAATTCCTATTTCAAACACTGGGGTCCAGCTACTTAACGACACAAATGAGAGAAGTCAGTGGTAATAAATCAATGGAAATTATATTTAGTCAAAGGAATCCTCCCATCAGAGAACAGTCAGCTTAACCTTCCTGCGCACACAGAACACTCAGCTTCGTCTTTATTACTTTCTTTCTTGGGTTTACTAATAGGCTTCTTTACAAAAGCATTAGTTGTGATTATCTAACACTCCCAACAGGGCTCAGCACCTCTCCAGAAAATCCACACCCTGCAGGGCTCTGCAGGAAACAGCCCACTTTTTCATTTCCAGGCTATATTTGCCGTAGTTTAGTCTGGTTTACAGTTGGTCATGAAGCATTAGTTCAGGGCAAATCTTGGCCCCAATTTGCTCATAAATTAATCCGGTTGGAATTTGTGTGAGCTCTCTCCAGCTGTGAGCAGCTGGAAATGTGACCTTGAAGCCCACCTGCAAACTGCAATATCCACCCAGGTTGACCATGTCTCATACTTTGCTCACAGTGGAGCGAAGCTGGAGCAGCAGCAGACACAGACACAGTCGCACCTGCTCAGTATTTCAGCAGAACGGCTGTGAAAAATATGGTTATGGTAGAAAGACGAACAAAGGTTTTACACATGTGTAAAAAAAGAAACGATTATCGAGGAAGTGATTTAACCATTTGAACGTCAAACACAGACTCAGCATGTTGAGAAACGATGGGGATGTGCAGATGTTTTTACGCTCCTGATGGAGGGCTCCCCCTGCTGGACAGGCAGCGTTATTACAGAGATATTCGCACGCATGCTAATAGGAAAAAATGGGCGATGCACCAAATATATTTATGTGACGTTTTCCACAGCATGACGTATTATCACGAGCTGATACTTTGCAGCAGTTGTTCTAATTGTTTTCTAAAATACCTCAAACAAAAATTTCGAAACGTGAATAAACAGCTCTCTGTATTTTCAGATGACTTGAAGTCAATAAGAAAATGTGTGTATTGCAACTTTTTCCAAATGAATTTGTCATGCTGAGTATAATAAGAAAGGAATAATTCAACAGGCTGGGTCAGGAGGCAGAACAGCTTATCTAGGGATCAAATTGCTGACAACACAGTGAACCCCAACTTGCCCCATTGTCTCAAATGACAGTTTCACGAATACTAGTGTTTCCAGAATTTCCAGAACAGGGATAAAAGAAGGAAGGTAAATTTAAAAAATGAGTAATGTGGGCAAACAACATGTCAGCATTTAGAGCTGTCCAGTGAAATATGACCCTCGTCTGTCTTTCAGAGGAACCTTTACACCACCTAGTGGATTAATTGTGTGGAGGATGACATGCAGCAGGGTCAGCGGTGCATTACACACCGGTCAGGCCTGTCCACGAGAACATTTAAACCACCAGATACGTTTACTGATGCAGCTAATCTTCTTGTTTTGCACGTGCAGGTATGAAAACACTCTCCATTCTTTTCCACTAATCTGAGCCCAGTGAAGACAGATGATGAAGTTTCTTGACAGCAAGCCTCAATTTATACATTGTAATCAGAAGATTTATTGCGCAAATGTTTGTTGTCAGAGATTTGTGTGGCCTCCTTTGTTTCACTGTGTGGTGAGTTGGCCATAAATATTTAGCTGAGCATCTTTTTGTTTCTCTCCAGCATCCGTCTCACCTGTTGTTTAAGAGATTAAAGAGATATTTAAGAGATTAAAATGACTTTTTGCCAAAGGTTTTTTCCCCTGACTGATGTATGGGACCTGCTGTTAAAGTCTGTGTGAATGTAATAGGCCTTACAATAAACATTTTAAAAGCAAACAAGCTCCGTTCAAATTAGTTTGTTAACTGTGGTTTATGTACCATAACGTAGACATGACAGTGAGCCAGCATTCACAACACCACGCTAGGAACCAGGTCGCCAAAATGGAATACAGTTGTTTTTGTTATCAAAGTCCTGCATGGTTTGGCCAAGTTCACGTCACACTATATGATGGATGGTTCCTGCGCTTGTTGGGTCCCATGTCAGGGACGTGGGAGTGAGGTTGTGCAAAAACTAAGATACACAATATCATCTGAGATGGGACAGTTGACATTAATGGTATTCACAAGTCAGACACTCAGAGTTATTGGTCAAATGAGAAACATCAGTCCTGATAACAATAAGAGTATTTGTCTGCGTGAATAAAGCATCAAGACTGATTCCTGAACTTCTGTCTGAGTTAAGGTCGTTTTCGAAACTTTCTGATTTATGGACAGAGCAGTTTAATCAAAGCCTGATGCACAAGTCACTGATGCTGCCACAACAACAATGGAACATAAGCTCCGACTATAAATATTCTTCTTGATTTGAGCACTACATTTGTTTTTCTACCATGCACAGCAGGGATTTTGCTGTGAAGCCTGCTAATTGCCAAAACGTTTCACTCCTCAGGATCACCTGGGTGCATTTTGGCGAACGTTAGACAGGCTTTTGTTTTTCTTCCTAGTGAGCAGTGGTTTCTGTCTTGATACACTGCCATGAATCTCATTTTTCTCCAGCGTCTTTTTGACAGTGGGCTCATAAATGCTGACTGAAGCCAAGGACCGAGAAGGCTGCAGACTGCAAGATGCTGAAACTCTCCTTTTTCATTTCTCGCACAAGTTTTATACTTTGTTCACAGAGCGATTTGGCAGGATGACCACTTCTTGGAAGATTCACTACTGTCCCACAGTTTTTCTACTCCTACAACATGTAGTTGGCTTGGATTCAGTGGAGCCCTGGAGCTTTTGGAATGACTCTGGAAGCAGTTCCAGACTGACAGGCGTCAACATCATCCCTCTGGAGATTTAGAATGATTGCATCTGATGACGACGTGCCATGGTTCTCAAACCTGTGTGTTGACAGCTTCACTCCTGTGATAAATGCCAAGTTTTCAGAGCTGTACAATGGTCAGATGTGGTTCCAAATCACACAGGATCGCCCCCACGCTCACGAAAAAGTTGAGAAATAAGATCAGAAAAGAGATACAGAGTAGTGTAACTGATACTTATACAGTACTTGCAACTCAACGGAGGGTAAAGTTTGCAACTGGAGACTCAGGTTGAGAAAACCAAAACATGTTTATCAAGACTGTAACAAGCAGATACTTTGCACAAAGACTGCAACGTATGTGAACAGCCTACTAATGCATACAAACCATTTGTGGCTCAATACCACACAGACTGACATTTCTGATGAAGCTCTACTCGACTCTCAGCTTTGTCGAATCTTGGCAGTAAAAATTTTGTTTTTGTACGGACTTAACAAATGACTTAACATGAATGGAGCTTTATATGTAACAGACGTCACATGTCAACAAGTTAAGTTTTAGTAACTTAACTTAACTTAACTTAACTTAACTTAACTTAACTTAACTTAACTTAACTTAACTTAACTTAACTTAACTTCACTTCACTTCACTTCACTTCACTTCACTTCACTTCACTTCACTTTACTTAACTTCACTTAACTACTAGCTACAATAGCAGGTGGGGTTTCTGTTAAACTATAATAGAAAAAACTATCAAAGAACTCAGATTTTCCATAGTATCTGGGTTTGTTGAAGTGTGTGTTCCATTTGACCTGAAGACCCTCTAAAAGCAGCCCTGTGATGCGGCTGCTGTTCGACATAGTTAAGGAAATTCCATCTTATTAGACCTAATTATCATTCTTCAATCTGTTTCTACTTAAATAAGGTCCAGACAGCAATCAGTGATCGCACACACACGTTCACACAACCTCAATGTGGTCTTGATTTTCATTAATGTGAGGATGGTTGCTGGGCTCGCAGGGGAGCAGGCAAGTCTCACGGTACGTGAAACTTAAAACATATCTAATCCCATGATTCCATTAGCACGAGGCCATAACACATCGTTCTTCTCAGCTCACAACTGCACACAGGTGGTCTGACAGCTCCTGAGAGTCGGAGCAACTAAGAGCAAGTCTCGCTGTTCACCACAGGAGGGCAACAGAGGCTTATAAAAGCAGCATGATGCCACATTTTACAATAGAGCTCTATTTAACCTCTTTAACTACTGGCCAATCATTTAGGAAACAGGACTGCTGGCTGAAACAAAACAGTCTCCGGTGGGGTTATTTACCCCCTGGTAGGATTTGGAGCAGGAGCCTCAACCTTAATGTAATCCAGCGCTCTCCTCCAAAACAGAAAACAAGGCCTGAACACATCCTTTGACAGATCTTCCAGTTTCCAGGCTCATGTTCCCTCCTGAGCACTGGAAGCTTTTCTACTTCTGCTTCTCCGCCTCAAAGCTTTAAAATTCTTGCTGTGTCCAACTTTTCCCATTGTTCCCCAGTTCTGTCCAACGTCCCATCCGCTGCAGAGCTTCGGCTTTCTCGCGTGGGTGCGGCCCACTCCATCCAAAAGCACCAAAAGAATGTGTTTTCAAGATGCCAGCGCACGCATGTGCCTCATATGACGCACTGAGACGATAACGGACAAGGTAACATCAAAACCTTTACTACAACACAGAAAAGGAAAATGGATTTTTTACATAGAAATCTGAAATTTATGCTCACAAATTTAATGAAAAGTGTTAAAATTCAGATTACACTGTTTATATATATACATATATAATTATTTTTTTCATATGGCATGGCAGCAGTGCTTGCATAAGTGTTTCTCCAGGGGTCATGGCTCGTTGGACAGTGTGATGAAATCTACTTAGCATAGTTTTTAGTTGAAATATTGTCAGTGTTGGTGAGTAAACCACATACATGGCAAACCCCATCTCAGTGACCCTGTGGTGCAATGTTAGCGTGGCTGACTCCAGATCAGAAGGTTTTGTGTTCTAATCACATCAGAGTCTCTTCTTCTTACACATGTACAAACCAATAACATCATCATCTTCCCTTGTAACTTTACGTAAGTGTCAATTGAATAAATAAAATCTCTTCTATCAGTCCACTATTTATTTTAGATCCTGCAAACAGAAAATTTAAAAGATATTTGAAATATATTTGAGCATGACCATAAAACCCCTTTGCGAGGGCCATGATTTCATATGAAGCAGGCTGCTGGGGTTTCTATGCAGCGAGGAGCCAGACATGCTGGACAGAAAGATGCACATGAGATGATATTTATTATAATCAAATGAGAGTTTGGTCAGAATTGAAAGAAGATGTGAAAGTGGAGTTGAAGGCTGAATATGGCTTGAGTTACCTTCCATGTTTGAGGGGCATTTGGACCTTGAGGGTGGTGAGTGTAGGCCAAGATTACCCTCCCTGCTGTTTCTCTGCACGCTCCCTCTCTGAAGCTCAACGGGCAGAGCATGGCACCAGCCGTGCTGTGGTTAGGGGTTAGACTCCCGCTGTGGCTCCTCAAATTGAAACTGTGTGTTTGCACAATTCTGAAAGATCATTTGAATTTTGTGAGGCGAGGAGATGCCTAAAATTAATTAGCACATTCAATTTTTTAACCCCTGCTGTGTGAAAATGACAGCCACCACTGAGAGTGGTGTACAATCAAAGAGATCTCACTGTACCGTTGGGCCTGTGGGCCAATCGCATGTCTGCCTCTGGCTTGAATTACGACATGAAGCTCTTCAAGGCAGGGGCATGGAGTCAAAGAAACCCTGAGTGTGCATAAAATCAATGCAGCGCTAGTACAGGACAAGCATATTCGCATAAATATGAGATAATTACATGACAGAGTCACAACCGCCGGCGACAGCACATGATGAATGATCCAGGGAAAGAACTCGTGAACAAGGCGAGTGTAGAAAGAAAAGGGCTACTGGTGTAACACTAACTCTGGATGGAGGGATGGGCATGAAAGGCAAAACAAAAGATGCACGTAAGAAGGACTAGAACTGGTGGAGGTCTGAGTATCCGAGGCCTCAAGTATTAACCCTCTCCTCTTGCCCTTCTTCTATTTCTGCCTTTTAAGGAACTCCATAGCTTCAAGTAGATAATGAGTGCCTTGAAGCAGCCTGAGTAAATCAGGCGGAGAACAACGGAGGCAGACAGCAATGGTGCGTGTGTGTGCGCGCGCTCAGAGGGAGACAGTGAAAGGACGAAGAAGATCAGAAGTGATAACAAATGAAGTGAGAGAGGAGCTGAGCTGAGCGGAGATGCGTGATAACATCATGCATTAACTTAAAAGCATACTTTAATGAAACTCCACCAAGAGCTTAAGACGAGGAGAAGCAAAGATGGGTCCCAAGCAGGTCAGGAAAATACCTGTTCATGGTAGATGTTGTTTCACTTCTTAATTTAGCCCTGAGCCCCCTTCTCACCACTTTTACACTCATCGCGTTTCTCTGTGTACGGTCTCAGCGGCTGCTGCTGAATTCACGCCGTTCTTGACTGTTCTTTTCAAAATAGGCATCACAGGGGGAAAAAATATATAAAATCCCAAACCCCAGCTTCTCTTGAGAAATGTTGGGACTTTGAACCAGCCTTGAGAGGTCACGGTCAATTCAGGATCCAAGGAAACCGCCATCACCAGAATTAAATTAACAGTGATTGAGTCAACTTTAAACTTTGACCCTTATTGAAGTCATATGTGTTGCAGAACAGGCTTCATAGTGCTGAAACATGACAGAATACCAATTCATCGCAAATGGCTCCTCAGCATGTGCGGCACAGGACGTCCACTGTTCGCCTCTTAGGTCAGACAGACCCGATTCAGAGACGTACGTGCAGTGTTGAGCGAGTTACCTGCAAAGTGTAAAAACCTCTGCTGGGTCCCATCACCCGTTTCTGGGAAGAGCCTCACATCTTCCTAACCTCCCTGTGTGGAAAGCTAATATGAACCAGACCCAGTGTTGCCACATAAATGCTATTATCTTGTTTGTACAATAATAAAATAGCAATTTTTATTTTTTCTATGCTAACCTCACCAGTAGCATGTCATGGAAAACTAACTGGACCTGGCATTAATTAATAATCAGATTTCATCACACAGCCTCTGTCATCGCTCAACCTGCCCCTGGCTGTTGCTGCAGTTCACAAGCTGATGCAACGCTGCCTGGATGTACGATTATTCCAAACGCAATAATCATTTTGAGCGATGTGACAGACACCAGCTCCACGGGATGAGTTAATATATTCCTGCATGTGACTCACTGCGACTGGTCTGACAACATGTTTCCCAGATGAACTTTATAAGGTGATAATACGTCAATTTCGAGTTTACAGCTTGCTGCAGTGCCTCCAGGTAGCGTTGGTAGCTTGTTACATGTTTATAGTGAGCTAGTGAGAAAATAGGCGTCGTCTCGTCCTCCTTGTCAGCGTGACAAACCGTAGCAGGCTATGAAACAACGGTATCTGAGCATCTCTGTGGTGCCCGTCGGTTTCCTCCTCAGTTTCCCTTGACAGCTAAAAATGACAACAGTTAGCTTAATAGAAAACAAATAACACCCCAAGCTCCAAATAATAATCTGATGTGACGTCAAGGAAAAAAGAAGTCCCCCTCCAAGCTCTCTCTCTGTTCTGCTGAGTTTCTCTGGATTTTGCTTCCCCGTTTGTTCGGTTCTTTGTCCCTAAACCGCAGCAGTTGTGGGAAATCAGCCCCAGCTGTCACCACTTTGATTTGATTGTAGAATGTGTCAATCAAGCTGGAGCACGTTGCACAAAATCTAATTCTAGTCACTCGTTATTTCAGCTCCCACTGAGCTCTTTGCTAAGGGATTAACTTTGTCACACAGAGCCAAGGAACCCAGGGCAAAACTGACCATCTGATCTTTGTTCCATCCAGCAAGCAAAATGATCATGAAAGCATGATTTATTCAAAGCAACTTGTTCTGGATGCCTTTGAATCTTTTCGCTCCCAGCAGTAAATACTTGCATGGCAGCTGTGAAGTTATTCTTTCTCTCTTTTTACATTTAAGTAATGTAAAAAAAACCAAACAACTTCTGGTTTCAAACTTGCTGCACGAAGAGAAAGGGAGACGATGGGTGTCTGTGCCGCTGTGGTGTTTCTGCAGGTTTGAGGTGAGTTCAAATCTCTGTCAAGCATCAAACTGGTCACACAAATAGGATGTGAATCAAAAGCATCCAGACTCTTTCATCCCTCTGGACGGGACTTTCTCCTAAGCCTGCTTACTTGCTCGTCCCTGTCTGTCCAGTCTTGCCTAAGTGTGCTCAAAAGGTGAAAGGAAGAAGGAATTAAAGAAAACGTCAGACAGCGTGACGGAATGAAGAAATACCATCACATTACTGTGGGGACCGTTAAAAGATATGCCCTGTGTACTTTCCACGCCTCGAATGGAAAAAATGTTTTGTTCTGCCTTTAAAAACGCTGTGAGAGCATAAAAGTGGTCAAACTAAGGCAAATTTGGGAATGTGGAGAATCTATGATATACAGATCAGTGCATGTCAGGCTTGTTTCTAAGGTAAAAGGAGCATGTACTACTCTGTCTTTGAATTTAGGGAACGTGTCCAGGGTGTGAATGTCAGCATCTGTGTGACTGCGAGCGAGTCTGTAGTTCCTCCATAACCTCCATGAGTTTGTGTGTCCTGCAGACAGTTTAAAAGCTTTCTATTTACCTTTCACACCCGTCTCCCATTTTCAGGTCACAGGATAGAAGTGTGTGTGTGTGTGTGTGTGTGTGTGTGTGTCTAGGTGTGTGTGCGAGCGAGCGAGCAGTGTTTTTAGTTTTCTGGAAGTGGGTGGACAGCTCATCCAAAACAGCCATTTTAGTCTCCAACAAAGCGTGACGTGTAACGCAGACTACAACATTGCAACATGTAAAATGCCTCATTGACTCCTACACAAGGCTTCGGGGGGAAAGAAAACAAAAAGTCTTCACACACTTCAACTTCAGCCATTAATCATAAATCATATTTTATGAGGGATGGGATGGAGGATGATTGTCATAAAATGAGCTGAACAAATCTGCGGAGGGACGTTCCTGGCTGTGGCTGCTGGATTCCCCTCAGGATAGCTTGGCTCAGGGGGTAAAGGTGCGGAGGAGATGTGCTCTGTGTTTGGATATGTGTGTGTTTACTTCGCTGTTCTTCGCTATCCCTCGCCCGCCTCACCACTTCCCCTTCTGTTTTGCATTTGAGCACATGTGCGTTTGCCAGGATGCAGTCAGTTTTCAGACCTATTAGATCTTGTCAAACATCTCCTGTATTCTGTGGGTTATCTCTGGCTCTGGTATAGCAAACCTCTCACTACACACACGTACGTCTGTATATTATTACAGGGACATCACCTGATGGAAATAATTGTCCCTGTAGTTGTCAGCTTAATTTTGCTCATTTTATAATGAAAATACTACTATTTCATTTTTTTTAGCTGCCTGTTAAAATCACACGAGTGTCAAGAGATTATCCCCTTCAAATTCAACATGCAAACTGTGTTGACTTTAATTACTGTTGATTCCACTCTCTCTAATTCTTTGCTTTTCTATGGACTTCTCAAACCACACTATCACTAAAACCTGAAGCGTTCTCGTCGAGTAGATTCACACATTCGAACGCATCCTTCTCTCCATTCAGAAAGAAACTCGGTTCGTCTCACCTGCTGAAGCTCCTCCAGCGCAGCCTCCAGAGAGATTAAATCTGACAACACTGATTTATGTTTTCGTGTGTGCAGAGTTTTGGTTCAATAACACTGTAAGTTGGGCCTGCAGAGCTCAGGGACCACAGCATGAGGCTGCAATGTCAGACCGTCAACATTTAGCTGTCTGTTATCATTTTAAATGTCAGCATTGATAAACTGACAGCAGAGATGTTGTCATTAACCTGGATTTATGTTTATTGTCATATAATAAAATATTCACAGCAGAGCTGTCTGTCCCACTTTGCACCAGATGTTGCTGGTTCATTGCAAATAACTGAACAGAAGACAGAGAAGATGTGGATTTGACATGTTTATATTGTTCAGGTGTTCACTGTGGGCAGAGCTCTCTATAAAAATATACATACAAAGTAACCTTGGCTTCAACAGGTGGTGTGAAAGTACTGGTAGTAGTTTTGCTTTCAGTCCCACTAAATTAAAGCTGCATTCTTCTGAAGTTCAGACTGTACTTTATGCACTTGATGTGTGATGTCATTGCTTTTAACAGTCAGGTAAAACTGAAAACCACACACACACATCCACACATGCAAGCCATTCAACCATCAGATGAATGAAGGCCTAGCCCAATTTTCTCCCTAATTGCCTTTGAAAACATGTTGGGGATCCGAGCAACATCGGGAATGACAGCTGCCGGTGATTTCCTAAAGGACAGAGTCAACAAGCACAGACAGCGACATGAAAGAGCTCACACACCTCTGTGGTTTTGCTCACTCACACGGACGAACAATTGATTAACTCGTAAATCAGCCTCATCCCAGGCCCCAGGCCCTGGAGCACCCCTGCACCTCCACCCTCGCCCCCACCAACCCAAAAATGGCGATGTGAAGGTGCAGCCCAACCCTGCACCCTCCAGCTAAGCGAGTGGAGGCGGGATGATCCTAGTCATGGCAGAAATCCAGCAGCAGGGAGAGGCCAGGTGGAGCAGGTATAGTGGGTGCTGAGGAGTAAAAATAAAATTTAGGTGGGGTCATGGAAACAACAGCTACATGATAAGTCCGCGTTATTATCCCATCAGGGAGGGATGGAGAGAGAAACACAGAGAGGCTTAAAGGGGGATAGAAATGTGTTAAAAGAACAAAAGAGAAGATGGGCTGAATCAACCGCTGTGTAGTGCTGCCAAAATAGAGAGAAACAAGGGGAGACAGATATGGAGAGCAAGAGGGAGAGAGCATAGAAGAATGCAGTAAATCCCTGTGCGACCGAACAATCCTCTGGAGAAAGAAAAGAGGAATTTTTATGTGCTGCAGGTGAGCAGAACAGTGAGGGTGGAAGGAAGAACAGAGCAGGAGATAGTCCGAAGGAAAAAAGACGACGGGAACGCGGGGGTGGCCCAGGGAATTCGAGGGAAGCGTGAAAGGGTTTGATTGTAGCACAGAAAAGGGAACACGTACGGTGAAAATGAAGTAAAGAGGACACAAAATGACAAAATGGCCGCTCGCAGCAGTTAGAAAGGATGGCACACAGATGGACACGGTGAAGGGAGGCAGAGAGACATATGGAAAAAAGATTGGGAGGCAGAGAACAAATAGAAGAAAGACGGATAAAGAGGAAGAGGAGGTCCAAGAACGGCTCAACGAGAGCATCTGTGAGTCTTAAAGGAGTAGAACAGGTTTTCTGGCGACCGGTTGTTTCATCTGGCGTTAGGAAGAAGGATCTCTAATGGGCTACGGCCTGCGTCTTAAACAGCAAACCTTTGTGACACCGTGTCTCAAATTTCTACTGACCTCACAGAAATATCCAAATATCTTTCAGTAATATCTGAAACGTATTTGTTTTATCAACCATATATTTGGTTTGCTATATGTGTATTTCAGTTTCAGTTTTTCCTAATGATATCACTGATGCTGTTTTCATTTTGCACAGTCAGAAAACTTCATTGTTGTCACAGGAAACAAACGACTGCACCACAGAGGCTACATGAGTCCAAGACTGACTCTGTGCTCTATTTAATATATTGCCAAAAGCCATAATCTCTCCCTATGTTTTATTATCTGTGAAGAAGAATTAATAGACGATTCTCACCAGAATGATTTCATTTTGTACTACAGTGCTACATTCAAATGCTCAAAGAGGCAGATGTTTCTCAAGCTCTGAGAATTGTGTATTTAAACATAATATTAACTGTTCAAGTCTTGTCCAGATTTGTTTGACACATCTGCTACCCGGTGGAAGTTATGGCACAATAATTGCAGTAGATAATATGAATAAAGCCTTCTGTTACCTGGAGACTGTGATGACTGGTGTGGAACAAAACAGCAGGTAGTCAACGTGGAGCTGATTTAACCACTTTATGGTCGCTTTATGCTCTACAATCTAGAATTTCACCCGCTAAGACCCAAGAGCAAGATATTTTTTGTCAGCTCCACACGGTAAAAATTAAACCTGGACTTTGCCCTGTGTCATTTGGAAATAACTACTTCAGGTCAGATCCAGTCTAAACCCTCGATCAGCTTTCAGTGTTTTGAACCAATTGTGGAGGATGAAGCAAAATTGAGGTTCCATTTTTTAAGGGCAAATAAAGATAAAACGCAGAATCCTGGTGTTTTTCTTCAAGTTGAAGTGAACGATACAGAAACTCGAGCAGACGATGTTCTCTGTGTGAGCAAAGACAAGCATTTCAACAATATGTCCTGCACATCGGCTCCAGTCTGGGCCATGCGTCTTGTATTAGATCGTAAGCTGCCAGTCAGACGGACAGATACACCAAATGAGCCGATGATGTCGAGGCCTTGTCGCTCACAGTGCCGGTTCTTTATCGAAGGGCTCGCCAGCTGAGTCATACTAACAGGACCCAGCCATCCTGTAACGTATTAGTTACAGCAATTTGTCTCTGCTTCGCTGACAGACGGAGGGAGAACCAGAGAAGACAAGTATATGAGTGATGGCTGTTGGATGGCTGTGCATGACAAGCCTCATTCCAACGACATTCTGACACATAGAGATAATGATTCACACACGTGCTACATTTGCAAGCCCACACAGGGGCACACAATGTACACACACACACTCGGGCCATACAAAGCTGCCTTTGTTGACTACTGGCGGCCCCACAGTCATTGCTTACTGAACGTAAAAACAGCCTTGTGTGTGTACATATATGTGTCATGTCTGAGAGTCATGAATGTGTGTGATGATGTGTCAGCGTTGACACAGTCGACCTCCCGTGTAAGTCACTTCCTGCTGCTTTTAAAGGTTTGTGCCTGCACTTGTTCACCATAGCGTGGTTAGTGTGTGTGTGTGTGTGTGTGTGTGTGTGTGTGTGTGTGTGTGTGTGTGTGTGTGTGTGTGTGTGTGTGTGTGTGTGTGTGTGTGTGTGTGTGGTGGAGTGCAGGTGTGCACCTCGGAGGTGATGAAGAAGATTCTCATTGATCCTTTAATATCTGGCCTCAGGCGAACGGAGGGAGCCGGAGAGAAAAAGCGATAAAGGCAAACAAGAAAGAGACGGAAAAGATAGCAGGTGGACAGTGGGTGTGGGAGACAAGGGATAAGAGGCGGTGACAGCATGGGAGAACGGCAGCATTGGAGCAGACACAGTTTGGTGGAGTTATAGGGGCTAGTGTTTGCACCTGCGCTTGTTTGTGCTTATGCAGATCCCTCACTATCACATGTCAGAGGGATGTGTTTGTGTGGGGTGAGGGGAGCTTCGTGAGATACTGTGATGAGAGAGCAAAGCGAAGTGGGCGGAGGCACGATGCAGTGGGAGGTGGGAAGAGAGAGATGAAAGGAAAGAGGAAGGATCGTAAATTTTCACCCGGACAGACAAATAAAAACGCTCTCACACTCCACCTCCCTTGCTCTATTTTTTGCTGTGAATGTGAGCCGGCCTTTGTTTTCCAGAAAACGCCCCGACCCCGGACGCCTCTCCCGTTGTGCCAATCACCCAAAACCATCCCTATAAAACTTAAACCATTGCAAACAAAAATCCCATATGCATTTCTTTCTTGTCTCGCTCCCCAATGACCAATAACACCACGCTCTGTACAAAAGCTAGTATTTATTCTCTTTTGCGTTACAATACAGTATTTTCACACTGGAGGAAAATAAATAAACATCTCACTTAATAAATATTTTAGAGATATGATCTGCAACCATTATCCACATCATTCAAGGCACACAGAAAACAGAAAAAGCCAGGTGTACGATACAGAAGGAATGTCTGTGAGCAGAGACTGACACTGGGAAATGTTCTAACCAAGACTTAGACGAGCTGACTGAACGCACTCTGTCTCTGTCTCTTAAATGCAAAGTTCAAAGCAGGAGACTGTGACTGAGCATTAAGAGAAAGAAACAGACAGCGGAGGATTTTATTTACAGGGTCAGATTTCATGTGTTGTAGCGCCAGAGCAACACTTATGTTCTTAATGCACATCGTTGAAGCTCGGGCCAAATGGAGCTTTAATTATGTTTCCTGTTTAAATTCATTTATTAATAACACTGTGATAGTGGAAGGAGCCGCTCGGTCGCTGCAGTTTGCTGTATTTGTGTTGCAATAGAAGGGGGAGGTGTTTTTAGATTTTGGCTTATGGGTGAATAGAATGTGTTTTAATGAGCTTTGGAGATGCTTATTAGACACAGTAACGTTAATTATTCCCCATGTTTCCAGTCATTATGTTAAGCTGACTGGCAGCTGTTCGTATTGAACACACGAATAAATAAGTTGTGTCAATGTTTTTGGCTTTACAGCTAGGGCAAGAAAATAAAACACAGGTTTCACGGAATGTTCTTTAAATTATTTTCAGAGAAACAAGACATTTTGAAGAGGGTGATAAAAAGTAAAGTACAGCTTGTGAACACTGAGTCAAAAGCTGCAGAACGATGCACGATGAACGATGTATTAAGGCACAATACGTGTGTGTTTGACCGACTGTGTGTAGCGCTGTTGTACAGTTACAGTAACTGACCAGTCAGCTTCTGATTACTCAGCATGAACCGTCTGCCTGCTATGTCCAACGCTCCTGCCCCTGACTCATGCCTCCTCCCTCCTCCCTCCTTCCTCTCCTTTGCTGCTGCCTCCTCTCCTCCGCTGTGCCCACTCCATCCCTCTGGCCATGTCCGGCTCTTCTTTTGTCTCTCACCCATTCAGAAGATTTTCCTTCTTCCTTTAGAGAAAGTGAATGTTTGCTGATTCACGGATCTGGGAGTCACTGAATCAGCTTTCACTCAATGGCTTCACTGTCTGTCCTGCTGACCGCCGCTCAGTCCGTCCTCGTGCGTGCGTCTACCCACCTACGCTGGCTTCTCTGTTGATCTATGAGCCGTGAAGTCCGGTAACTCAGCCCAGTCTCAGCGTGTCTCGCTCATTGAGCTGCTATGTGCATTAGGCGGGCGACAGTGCTGGTAATGTGTTGGCTTTGTGTGTGTTATATTCCATTAGCGCTTCTGGTGACCTGCCAAACAGTCCTTCATTCACTTATTCCAGTAGAGTATGAATGAATGCGGTAACCATGAATGTGTTTGTGTGCTGTTGTCTGTTAAAGCTCTCTGTTTGCTTCCAATTAGATTTTGTGCAAATAATAGATTTCGGATGAGCTGCATGTCTGTGTTTGAGCTCCCTCTGCGTCTCAGCTTCGGAGTCGCTTCTTGAGGCGGTTAAAGTCTTTTGCTGACCTCCACAGCCAGCTCTGCAGCTCTCGCAGTATCCAAAACCCCTCCACCTTCCTGGCGAAGTCGTTCATGGTCGGCCGCACCGACAGGAGCGAAGAGGACGAGGAGGAGGATGAGAGCAGCGGAGCCAGAGGAGGCGAGAGCAGCGAGGTGCCCCTTCGTAACGTCAGGGGCTGGGGGACGAGGGTGTGCGTCTCACTTGCTCCAAACTGGTAGAGGAGGGAGAGGGTGGACAGGGGAGGTGGGAGGGTGGGGGAGAGAAGGGAGCGAGGGAGCCGCTGTTGATGAAAGGCGGCGTAAGAGGAGATAACATCCATGTCAATTTGTTTCTCCTCCTCCATCATTAAACCCGTTCTCCTCTCAATAAATCCGTCCTCCTTTCTCAGCATCTCTGTGTGATGTGAGTTTGGGTTGTAGCTGTACTGATTGTGGCTTTGGACGGCGGCTTGGTGAACAACCCGGGCGGTTGTCTGGCTGGTCTCTGTGTCAGAGTACAACACTTTAATCCTGGGCTCAGGCTCAGAGGGTGGATCATTCTCCTCTCCATCCCCACTGATACTCAGCAACCTTCTCCTTCTTCCCTGTGCCTCCATTCCTTCCTCCCCCTCCAGCTCCTCCGCTCTCATTTCTCTGCTGGTCGGCCAGTTACCAGTCTCTGGCTCCTCTCTCTTTCCTCTCTTCCTGGTTTCTCTAATCTTCTCCTTTGACCCACCACTCCTTCCTGCAGCTGTGACCTCCTCCCCTCGCCTCCCATTTTTCCCTCTCCTTCTTTCCATGTCTAAGGTGATGCCATCCTCCCTCTCTCCTCTGACCACCCTCACACCGCTTCTTTTCTGGCCGTTGCGTTGACCCGACTCGGCCCTCGACGCGGCTCTGGATCTGTACAGGCTTTGGCTCATCAGCGGAGCCGCTCGGTTGCTTCCTGCCCCCCTCTGTGCGTACTGCAGCTCGCCAGCAGATGGGGAAGGAAGTGCATAACCAAGGGTAGTCATCAGGGCAGATATCGAGCCCAGCAGCCCATCCAGACCTGTGCAGAAGTGAAGCAGGGAGGTCCGAAGGGAGGGGCAGAGGGTGGAGCGGGCCAGCTCCTTGACAGCTGCAAGCAGCACAGAGTAAGCCTTCTGGTTTTGAGCAAGTCGGGCCTGGTTCTCCAGACCGTGCCAGAGCTCCAGGCGGGTGGCAGCGCTGGGCAGGGACAGAGCTGTGCTGTTAGGCCGCGGAGGGGAGAAGTCTTTATCGTTGAATGGAGGGCCCAGGTACGTGAGCTGGAGATGGACACAAATAAGAAGACAGATGATCACACGGTCTGTAAACAACCTGCATATTATAGGTTAGATCAGAGCAGCGTCACTACAACGTACATATACGTCCTTAATTTCTTTGAGCTGATACTCCAGGTATTTGGTCAGCTCGTACGTGCTTTCGATGGAGCTCCTCTCACTGGCCAGGTTGTGCGACGAATCCAGGGCGGTCGCCACGGCTACAGCCAATAGCAGGACAAGCGGCTGTTGACGAACTGCGGAGAAATTTGAAAATACAAGACTGATTGAATCCCAGACAGACAGAGTGAGATGTTTCTTTAGTGACATTCCCATCACGAGCGTCCAAGTGATAATTAACGCACGCTGCGGAGGTATTTGTAATCATAACAGTGCGGTGAAATTTATCCCAGCCATTATTTTCTCAGTCATTTTGTGATTATTTAACTTGGAGTTTTAATGAATTTGATGATTTGAGAGCTCAACAGACCACAATCACCTCCAACAACAGTTTCCAAGCTGCGCTCCAGTCGCTGCACCGTCACATTGTTTATAGGAATTTTTACAATATTCTGGTTTATTTCTTTGTCTCTATGGAGATGGTCCCGTCTGTTTACATATTGCCAGGTCAAAGTCATCTGACACTGCCAATAAAGCTTTTTCCGTTTCCAATCTGGTCTTAGAGGTTTCTGGCTGTCGGAGGTTTACTCTGGCTTCAAATAAAACCTCGCTTAATAGCTCCAGACAGTCAGACAAATGGCTCCTATGTTCAGTGCCCCAAGAGCCACTAAAGCACACACGGCTGTATATAGCTGTGAGGACACTCTTTGACATAACGCATTCCTCATCCTTTAACATAACGTCAACCACCACAGCTACATGCTTGGACACAACTCTAACCCAAATCTAATCCTAATCCTTAACACTACAAGTGAGCTGTAAGATTTTCACAATAACTAAATGTTGGCCATACAATCAAAGCAGAACATCGATGGACACACACCCACATGTTCATTCCTGACCAATCTCCTCAAAACAAAGACATGTGGCTTCCTTTACAATCACAAACATTAATGTGTTTGTATTAGTTGTGTGTTTGCTGCGGACTTCTTGTTTAGGTCTCAGAGTGTTTGTGTAGGTGTTTCATGTTACTGTGTGAGTGTTTGTGAGAAGTCGCGTAGCTATAATTATATATGTGGATTAAAATTCACATTGCTGTGTGTGTGCGCGAGTTCAATCGTTCTGTGTGTGAGAGGGACAGAGGAGAGTAAGACTGGAAACCTTTTAGTGCCCTGTCTCTGGTTTCAAACAGAGAAAATTGGAGCTGAAAGGCGGTTTTCAGCACTCGTGGACTTCGTGTACGCCGTCGTCATCGTGGTCCCGAGCTTTCTCCTCCAGGACGCTCTCACTTTCACACTTTTTCGCCTTTTACTTCCTCACTCTTTCTTTCAACGCTTCCCTTGGCCTCTCACTGGAGCGCGGCGCATATTTCTCTCGTCGTCTCTGCTCTCTGTCATCCTTCTCCATCCTCTCTGTGCTCTCTCTCGCTCGTCCCTCTTACACCCAGACGGTAGGCAGTGATTCATCCTTGTAATTACAGACAAGACGTGCTGCTGTACAACAGGTGTGAAACATCTATTGCACAGTGTGTGTGACCCTGTCAGATTTCTCTCTTACACTCTCTTTGTCTGTCTCGGACACATCTTATCCTCCTGTCCTGTCACCAGTTTGATCTCTTTCCCCCTCGTTCCCTTCTTTTACCCTCTTATCGCTTTTCTGCCTTGGGTCAAAATAACAGCGACCAATTAACCCTGATTAACTCCTCTGCTCCCTTTCCTACATATGCTTCTTTTTTCTCCCTCTTTCATCTCAGAGGCCCCTGAGGATGAATAAGCGACTTTAAACGAGCAGCTCAAACACCTTGCAAAACATTTACTCTCAAAACATTTTCAGTGGCTCTTAGAAAACTACTTCTGACCTAAAACAGTCGACACCTCTTCCTCTGACTCAGCTGATTACACTTGAGGTATCGGTATGCACTCCTTAAAAGGGCTGGGTAGAAACTTACTCATGATATGTACTCTATACAAACGATTTTACAAAGTTCAAGACAAGACATCCACAGCAGACTGTAACATTACCAACGTGTGAGACTAGTGCTTTAAATTACGCTACAAACTGTGAAGATGTGGTATCAATGCATCAGTTGGATGTGTATATATATATTCATAGTAACCTGCTCTTCACCCAAACTGGCAAAACAAGCACAAGCTCACTACGGTATTTTCATGAAATGACGTCAGATTTAGTGACTAGTGTTGCTTAGTGTTGATTGACAGGTTGGGAAATCAGCAGTTTCAAATGAATAGCGCATTAGAAATGCTTGTCATGAAAGTGACATTGACAAATCCCAAACAAACTCTTTGCCAGCTGTAAATAAAAAAACGGCGTCATTCCACTACCTGTTGACCCTGAGTCGGCTACATCAAAGGATCCTCAATGACTATTTTCCAAATCACTGTTGCTGGGCCCGGGCAACTCCCACATGCTCCCACACACACCTTGAAATCAGTCAACTAGCATAACTCCCGTCAGCCAAGCCACCTCCGATCTCCTCAACCACAAAGTGCCTCATCGCCTGTCTGAAGCAATAAGCATCTTTCATCTTTTGGAACTCATCAAAACCACAGGCTCGTCCCTGCGAGCATCTTCCATTAGCATCTAAGCATCAACAATAAACAGCCCGAAAGGAAGCGCGCACAGTGTGAGCAAATAAAAACAAGGACGTCCATTCAGAAGGCGCCTGGATGAAAAAGAAAATTCTCCTTGGCAAAATCCACCCAAACTGTTCCAAAACCTTTCCTTTCGTCGGCAGCCACATGCTCTTAGATGACTGCCAGACGCAAAAGAGTCTTGTTGTTTGGATTATTGAGCGCTGACATGTCTAAAGGCATCCTCATCTGTGGCTAAAAACAACCGCTCCGCTGTACAAGTAAACTGAGATATCTCAGACTCGGAGACATGTTGTTATTATATAACATTAGATTGAGTAACTACGCTGCAGTCGGCACATAGCCTGACTTCAAGGTGAGCCCTGGAGGCTGTATACCTGGCAGTGGAAGCACACTCTGCAGGGCAGGGTTGAAACCAGAACATTCTCAGCGGGAGGATTGCATTACAGCAACACAGGGGTTCCCTGCAACGGCCGACCATGACCTGCCTCTGTGCGCTGTGTGTGTGACTCCCCGCGCGTTTTGGCACACATACCTATTAGAGTTACACACATGCACTCGCAGGGGAGCACCATTATTCACAACAGATCATATTTTTATCTTCCGTTTGTTCGCTGATGTGAAGTCAGATGTGGCACTCAGGAGTCTGGCCACCATCTGCAAAACAGAGCTGAGAGCGAGGTTCGGGCGCCAGAGATTCTGTGCTCCTAATAGGTCAGAATCAAACACCAGCACGTGGTCAGAGTTCAGAGGTGAGATCTGGGGCATGCGGCTGTGTTCAGGGGCAGAAAGAGCCACATTGCACACTTGACATTTTACCCTCCAGCCATCGTGTGGGTAAACCAGTGACCTGCTCTCATGTGAGAGGACTCATCTTTCCCAACATGCACCACTGTTCTGAGGTTTTAAACAAGCGCTGGAGCTGAATTTGGTATTGTGGGAAAACCATGTGCAGCGAAATATCTCTAGTCTGGTCCAGGAAAAACTAACTCCAGTGCCAAAAAAGGTTGCCCTGCGTTCTCTTACCACTTGAAAGAGGTCTTACACAGAGGGGAAACATCAGTACATGGAAGATGTTATGAATCAGGTCCAAATAGACGCATCATTTCCAGCATTGACTAGGATGGTGACAGTACAGGCAGAAGTGACTGGTTCCACCAGACATGTTTCATGCATCTTCTCCATAGAGGTGAAGCGACATTAAGGTTTTTTTCTTTAGTCACCACTTTATGAAAGAAATCTAATCTAATTATAATCTGGGAATTAAAAGCCTTTGATTTGGAGATGCAATCCAAAACAGCGGCATTTCTCATTCAGAAATCATGTGCAAATGCAGTTTTAATGCCACTTAAAAGTTTCAAATTGTTTTTAATCATGCTCATTTCAGTGAATATCTTCATTTGAAGTGAAGTCTTTGAGATTATTGAAAGCTCCAGAAAGACAAACGTAACTGTAAACAATGAACCTTTGGTTTTAGTAAAGTTCTAGCAAAAGGTGGGATTTTTTCTATAAATATATATATGTTTGCTTGAAAGGCACAAAGATTTTCAGTTAATTGTGTTTTGTAACATCCACCAGGCTCAGTCTTTGGAAGAGGACTTTTGGTCACCACTTTGTGCCAAACCTGCTGTGAGAGTTCACTTTTGTTCAGACAGACAGTTTCTCAGTGTAAGACTCCAAATAATATGAATCTGTCATTAACGACAGGAACTTTGGGTTTATCTCGGTGGGTTAAGGCCAAGAAAGGAGATCACTGTGTGAGCTTCAAGCCCTGAGGGAGGACTGCATCAAACACTGCCATGATGAACACAGACCCATGTGTTCAGGGGCACTTCAAAATCACTGTCCCTTAACACAGTGCACCACTGCAGAAAAAAACATATACATGCTGTTATCAGCACAAGGTGCAAAGGCAGCACCAGCGCTTGTGTAGGGCTCCATCAGTATTTGCATATGTGTGAAGGCACAACTGACACAATGATAAAAACAAGACAGAACGCAGGTTTTCAGTCCAGATTAGTACAGAGGCTCACAGGAAGGAGAATAACAGCAGCCGCAGCCGAAGCACTGAGCAAATATTCAAATAATATTCGTCTCACAAAGCTTTCAAAAATCTAAGCAATTAAAAGGAAAGTTGGTGAAACACGGTGGCAAAAATATTTCTGTTCTAACCTTTTTAGTGGGCATCAAACTATAAAGTGTGTCAGAGAAAAGAGTTTTAATGTGTCAGATTTCTAGAAATGAGGTTTGTAGTTGTGTTTTTCCAAACTCAAAAAGAAAATGTTCAAATAAATTCACATAGTGCAGCTACTAAATGGGAAAACTAAAAGTAACGAGACCCTTTATTTGTTGCTATTATTTGTTTGTGCGTTCATCCCCTGCCCATCTTGTATATTTGTAGTCATCTCGCGAACGTGTCAGAGACAGAGCTGCAGGCTTATTGTGGCTTTGTTGACAGAGAAGACCCATCGGAGCCAAAGCCAGAGGAGTTGTTTCTTACATAGTTGTTTAATTATTCTGCTGCAGTGTACCTGGTGGCAATTTTGCCTTCTGTCAAAACACTTAACCTAAACATAAACACATCTGCGTGCAGGAGGCCAGGGGCGAAAACAAGCATCAACAGAGGCAGCAGGGACAGAGCCTCAGAAGACACGGACTGAAACACGCGCTGGGCTGCCGGCGAGGTGAGCGGAGGGTTTCACAGTCTGGGGTCAGCGTTGGTGTTGCGCCTCTGTGTACAGTCACAGGCCAGATTTATGTGCAAGTCTGTACTCAATCAAACGCATTCCTCCACTAACTCACAAACATGCACATAGGTCCATGCACACATACGCTTCCAGATGATGTACTGGGGCGTAGACGCAAGGACAATGCGCTGGATAAATACGTAACAACAGACCACTGTGTAGCCGAGCACATGCACACACACATCTCCCATCTCTCCTCTCATGAGGAGTTTGTTCATATTGAATTTCAAATTGATCCTTTTGGCACTGGACACACGCTGGTGCTGCCAAAAAAATAAAAAAATAAATCATGACCCAAAGACAAAAGCAAAAAGGAAACAAAAAAAAACTATAAAAATTATTTTTATGCCCAGAAAGTCTGTGTGAAAACATTTCTGACTAAACTCGACTCTACTGTCTGTCTCTCTTCAACCTATTAGCCAGTCTATGTCTTTTTTCATTCTAGTCACTCTGTGCTTTATCGCCATGTTTGGTTTCAATTTTGTTGTCGCTTTGTATGTCCCCCCCTTCCTCTAAATCTTTGTGAAACGTCCAACTTTGATTTTAAAGTCTCCTTCCTTTTACTCCCTAATTACTGTTCCCTTCTCTTCCTTTCACTAATTGGCTCCACTCGTTCACTCCATCGACATCTTTCATTCCCTCCTTCCCTCTTTTTCAGACCTTCGGTTTTTAATTTACCTCTTAAACTGCCGTGCCAGCTTCAGCCCAGCTACTCTGCGTCTTAATCTCATGATGGCCTCTTAAAAAATAATACATAAAAACGCTATCATGCAAGAAACTGCTGCTGAACTTAGCTTAAGTGGATAAAAAGTGGTGCAAAGAATCTGAAAATAATACACTTCTACTTCTTCATGATTTGGATATTAGGCTTGTTAAATGTCTAATTTCAAACTTATTATTACTTGCTTGTACGTTTAGTTGTGTAACTGATCGTATTAAAATATTGTCTTTTAATTTACTGCCTGACTGATGTGTTGGTTTGTGTCTTAGTGTTAAATGACTTGGCTCCAGTGTTCATCTCTGGACATTAATAACGTTGTGTTTTTCCACTCTAACGACATTTATTTTACAACTAGTTTCTGCAAATTCATGTTTTTCCGAATCTAAAATGAACTTTCAAAAATTGCTAAAAGCTACAACAATAATGTTGTGGTTACAAATAAATGCTTGGGGATTTATCATGTTTACTTTTAACCACTCTAACTAATAATAATGTGAACTTTATCTAAACCTGAATACAGGACATGTATTTGTAATGGTAATATTCTTTTTTTACTTTCTGAACATGGATTTAACCAGGAGAAAAGACGTGTTAGTGTGGTGAAGGATAGACACAGAGGGAAAGAGGGGGAGGAAGAGAGGATTTGAGAGGAAGAGGAGTTGGTGGAGGGGAGAGGGAGAGAGGGAGAGTTTTCTGAAGCGAGGGGCCATGTTAATTTGGGAAAAATGTAAACAGCATGTGTAACTGTTCAAAGCGTGACCGACTCATTTTATATCATTCCCCCCTTCTCTCTCCTCTCTCTTTCCCTCTGGGTGCTGCTAACTTGTCAATCGGGAATCTGCATTGCATTAACCCCTCTACTGCCAGTTCCTCCCTCTGTCTGTCTCCTCTATGCAGACTTTAATCTGTCTCTACCTCTATTTAGTTCCTCACCCCAACAAACACACACAATCTCAGCATATAACTGAGGATGGCGCAGATCAAATCCAAAGATGTCCAGTCGTTCATCTTTCCACATCCCTCTCTGTCCTTCTTTTTGTTTCAGCGCATTTCAACTCACTGCTCCAAAATACACTATCGCTTTTATTTGAAACACACCGACACTAATTCAAGCCTTCCGGCAATAACAGGCATGTGTGTGCGTGTGTGTGTGTGTGTGTGTGTGTGACTTTCTATGGGAGTGTGGACAAACTTGTGTGTCATGCTACTATTGTGAGGACATTTTGGCTGGTCCTCACAACTTCAAAGGACTGTTTGGGGACTGGGACGTGGTTATGGTTAGGTTAGGGTGAGGGTTAGGGTAAAGGTGCATGGAATGACGCCTCATCCTCTGTTATCTACCTTCTACAGAGACAAATGCACGCGTCTGTGCATGTACAGCACACAGTCAGTAATAATCAAAAAGCCTTTACAGCATGTTTCTCCACTTATTTGTCTTGCTGGTAGAGGTGGTGTGTTTCTGCAAGTGTGTGTCAAAGGTGGCATGTTCTTCAACAGCTGACTTCTCTGTGTGTTTATTTGCTCATGGTATCAGAGGGAGCAGCAGCTTGTCTGAGCTCAACTCACTATTTATTGTTCTAAAGTTCCTCCTAAATTGCTGATGGTGATGATGAAGGAAAACAGAAGGAGGAGGGCGAGAGGAGGGAGGAAGAGGAACAGGGGAATTCTGTGATCTTTTGCTGGGCACGTCATTCCATCTTCCTGCCCTGTCGTCTTCCTCGCTTCTTCTCGTTCCTTTCATAGACATAGAGAAGCAGCCGCACCAGCCATCCCAAGGGAGACGTGTGTGTTTGTGTGTGTGAGCGCTCACACCCTGACTAACGTGAATCATGTACTTTCTCATATCAGTGACAGCTAACTAGACAGGGGCTTTAGCTGCCTCTGACCCGCTCCACCCAGCCATTACCGTGAATAAGACCCCCACCCTCTCTGTTTCACACCGTCTGTCTGTCTATCACACTTTTCTGTCTTTCTCTTTTCTCCCACATATCAAATATAAAAATCACTAAATTGCTTTAAAAGTAATTTTCTCATCCAGTTTGTTCATTTTTTTTCTATTGTTTACTGTTTAAAAATTATTTGATTATATTTGAGGTTGCACTAAGTGAATGAATGGGTTGATTTCCCGTCACATCTCAACTAATCTGATTTAGAAACATGAAACAAAAATAAAATTCACTAACAGTTTAAAGAACACATGCTTTGAGATTATGTTTCCTAATAGATTTTTGAAGTTGTAGATGCAAAAATACCTGCACTGTTAATCTCAATAAATCTTAAACAGTGGAGACTGAAAACCCAGAGGAAACGTTTTGTAGCCAATTATTATGATGTTAAATAGATTAAAACAAATCGTTCTTTCAATAAAGGAATAAAAAAAACAATAACTGTGCTGGACAGGAAAACTACTGTGTGGTTCTGATAGAAATCTGTTTCGGTTTTTGAAAACCTCCTTAATACGCGTTAGACTCGTGGACTTACCTCCGCAGAACTTGTTCATTGTCTCTAATCCCTCCAGTCGCGTCGCCGCCTGCTCAAACGTTCCTCCACTTGTAGAGCTGGAATAAATCGACAACGTTGTCGTCTATGGACAAAATAAAATCGCAAACTTTCAATCGCGTGTCGGATCAGTCGATGACACCTCCGGATGATGGCACAAAAGACAGGTGATGTCCTTAATCCTGCATGGACGCACAGATTATGTCAAACATTGGCTGCTGGTTTATTCTCAGGATGGAGCCTAAGTGCTGGAGCTCCGCTGACTCGTCTGTGTGGTCTGTGTGACAGTCGTAACGACGGCGTCTTTTTGTACCTCCTCCTCCTCGTTTTCTACCCTTTCTCCCTTTCCCTCCTCCCCATCCCCGTCTCTCCTTCTGCGTTATCCTCCTCCTCAGTACTGGTGAATCACCGGGTTGACGCATCACAGCGCAGCTTGACAGAGCCGCCGAACCACGGGACTTGTCACAACTCATTTCTGTCTCTGCGCGCTCGTCATCCTCCTCAACGCAACCTGACTGCAGTCGTTTGATCTTTAATCTGCTCCCCTTTAATAAGGTGCAAGTTCGGCTGGAGCAGTTCATCGCAGACCGGGAGGACCCAGCAACCCTGCGACCCTCAATCATCCAGGAAACAGGGAATCAAGTTCCCTCTGTGCCTTTATGCCTTTCTCTTAAAGTCACTGAAACAGAAAAGTATTCTGCTTTTGTTTGTTTTCTGAAATTGACTAATAATCAGCATTTAAAAATCACTAATAGAACTAAATAAAATAATCAGATTAAAACAAAGGCCACGTGTCCCTCGGATTCGTAACGCAAGGTAAGGTAAACCCGTGGTCATCTTAAATTATTCGCAATTTACTAAGATATTTTATATCGTTCAGGACACAAATACAAGCTGAACCGCAGCCTATCATCTAGTAAAATATGGGATTTAAACAGAGAGCTTTATTATACAGCCTCTATAAAAGATGTGGACAGAAATATTACAATGATTCTAAGGCCTGTAAATTCAGAGGCCTGCGATAAAGTTATCAGAAGATCGTGGAAGGGAAAATATGGACAGTTTTTTAAAGAAAGGAGGAGGATGAAGACAAGTGTTTGCCTGCTCCACGGCTTTCCTTTCTTCTCCCTTCATTCCTCAGGTTTTACTTTTTATTGACAGAGGGATTGAGGTGATCTGCTTCTCTCACCTCGAGCTGTCAGTCTGCTTATGAAGCAGCCCGCACCGTGGCGCGCATCACTGCTTTTACTGTTATACTATTTGTCCTGGATCCAACTTAAATTAAAAAGAAACTCGCTCCCACTCCCTGTAGTTTGTCGGGGCCTCTCGGTAAAATTCCCCAGTAATTACTGAGATATCCCAAATCTGCGAGGCTTGCCCGGTTGGAAATCTAAACGGATAAATGGTCTAATCAGGACTGGCAGTGTCCTCCAACTGGATCAGCACTTCCAGGTGCTCCCCAAATCTTATGGACCTAACGCGAAACGGTGGGGGCTTTAAACGTATCCTGATTTAATAATTGACATTTTAAAGTAACCCCCGCGTCAAAACCAACACGTCACTTGTATTTATATGTGTCTTGTTCTTAATTATTTTGTTTATTAAAATGCTACAAGGCAAATCTGAGCCGCATTGGAAATATAGCTCAGAGTCTGCCCAGAACGTGGATGTGGCAAATTGTTTATTTTTTTAGTCCCAGGGTTATGTAACATGTGGTCATTAAATCCGATGAATTTTAAACCGTGGTCTTCTTTATATGTATGACAAAGTTTCCAAATCTTAATAAGCTGTCTGTTGAAACTGCGGTTTACTCAACTCTCCCTTGATAAAGGCTACATTTATCACTTTTATTGCTATCATACGCTGCTTAATTACGTTTTACATTATAATATGAGACGAAAATAGAACTAAATAGAACGAACTGTAATAGACTAAAATAAGCTAGAATTAAATTGAATATAGCACTTGTTTAGATGGGTAGCCTGCCACCTAGTGGCGGCGAGTGGTAACACCCCAGTTTCCTCAAAGA
This sequence comes from Macropodus opercularis, assembly GCA_030770545.1. Taxonomy (NCBI): domain Eukaryota; kingdom Metazoa; phylum Chordata; class Actinopteri; order Anabantiformes; family Osphronemidae; genus Macropodus; species Macropodus opercularis. Next base: position 7,571,729 of record CM061098.1, read on the forward strand.
CTCACTAACAGCTTTAGATTTTCAAACGGTGGTTACCAGGAGCATGTCAGCGTTTCTGCTGCTACACAAACAGCTACCCTCCCCCCGCTTTAGCGTGAGTTCACGTTTAACAATGAGGGTTTTAATGACTGAATACTAAACCGGATGTAAATACAGACTCACCCTGATTGTTTCCGGTGACGTAGCGCTAGCTCCCGATGCTACACGCGGGAAACAGGCGACGCTGTTGATCACATTCACAGTAAGGCATGAATGTTAAAGTTTACAAATGCTGTTGTATCGTTTATTTTGGTGCTAATTCTAATATAACGTTAACCTAATACTGGCGTGTGTGTCGCGTACTCGTCTAATTTGAAGATTTGTCGTTTGCAATATTAACTCGGAAGATCGTTTGATTTTTGTACACCGGCCTAGTCCTGGTGGGGGCGCTCGGCTTGGTGCACTGTGTGTGCCTACGGGGCGGTGTTACAGCGGCTGTGGTGCTTTATATTGAACCCCTATTTAGCGCAGCGCAGTGAAGTGCTGTATAAGAAGCGCACCGTGTTCAGTTCACGTTAGCTTAGCCATTGTGACTGGCGCATCATGTGTGTTAGCATAGTATATATTCAGAAACGGTGAGACCTAGCGCCAATCCTCCTTCGGTACTTTATTTGTGAAGAAATGTCTGACATGTTGTGGGAACCTTTGCTGCGTAGTTTCTCTTGCCAACAGTCAACGACGTTATCTGTTAGCTGAGCTAGCTCACAGCTCTGTAAAGTGAGAGCGCTGTGGCTCGTGTCAGTCCTAAAAGCCTGGTCTCACAAAGACAGTCAGAAGTTGGCGGACACCACGATGCTCGCAGCTTTTCCAGCATCGCTAGTTGGCGGGTTAATCTGTCTGAATGTTGACGTTGTTGTGTGTGTGGCCCAATCTCAGTCACATTATCAATACACTACTTATTTTGGCCACATGAAGTATAATGTGGGCCACAACACTGGCCCTTGTGTTTAACAGCAGTGACGGTATAAATAATTATCATAACATCTAATATGCTTCATATTTTTGTGTGCAGAGCATCGGCCATCGCCTGTCGCAGAGATGGGAGACACACTGGAGTTCAACGACATCTACCAGGAGGTTAAAGGCTCCTGGGTTAGCATTCACCACAACCCTCTGCTCTCTATGATACTTGCTCCAAACGTGGACCCATACCCAACTGTTTTGCTGAGCAGCTCACCTACTAGACGTGTATTCACGCATATTCAATGCTAAAGTCGATGTATTGTTGTTGCCAAATAATTTCATAACTTCAAAAGCACAAACCAAATCCACCGACAATTATATTTCATTAATATTATTATATTGTGATATTATTTTCATCTAACGATTGGAAAACCAGAGAGTGACAAGTTTGTCTCAACTCTACTTAAACAATTTATCTTCTGTCAAGATACACTGATTAGTGGTCTAGTTTTATTATACTGATATGTTATTGCTCTATTTTCTTATGTTCTATTGTTTTTAATCTTTATATATTTAATCTGATACAATTTAAAGTTTCACTGCTGTGGTGCCTGAATTTCTCACTAGATGGATTAGTAGTGCAAGTGTTACCTTATGGTACCTTAGTGAGTTTTCTATTGGTTACATTTCTTTTTGTGCCATATTAAAAAATCTATGCTTTGAATTTTAAACACTAGCATTTCAACAGAAAACCGTGTGTCTGTGTTCATTTAAATCTCTTTGTTGCTGCAGAATGACGGGCGACTACGTTTCAGCAAGCAAAATGTGGTTTATAAGAACAACAAGACGGGGAAGGTGGACAGCATCTCAGCTGGAGAGCTCAACCTGGCCCAGTGGAGACGAGTGTGTTTAGGTCACGGCATCAAACTGGGCACCAGCACCGGCCATATATACAAATATGATGGCTTCAGAGACACGGTGAGTGTGTTTTCCCACACACAGGTCCAATCGCCAGGGTTCGTGTAAATGATATTTATTTGTGCTGTTGTGTTCAGGAAATGCGTAACTGGAAATTATTTTAGGTTTACAGGCCTATTAAGACTGTATGTTTCCATTGACTAATATCATGAAACACAATCTGCCTTCCTGCCTGTAATTTTCTGGGAAATAATTGTTACACAGAGGAAAACAAAGGCGCAGTGGAATATTACAGAATGACACTTTGCCGGTTACTACTTTGCTTTGTTTATGACGAAGGATGTAACACAAGTAAGAAGACTACATAAAAACAACTTCATCCCACATCTGACATTTCCCCAGAAAAATGCTACCATCTTGCAAAAAGGCCACGAGTGGGCGTGTGTTTGTGTGTGTGTGTGTGGTGCTATCAAAAGCATGTGAATGAGTCGGCCCTTTTCCCCAAAGCTCCTAATGGGATTAATGAGGGAAACCAGTGCTAGCATGTGTGTTCCATAAACAGTGTAATCATCGGCTCATGTGAGTCAGTGTTTATATCAATCCACTGAAACAATTTGGCTCAGAAGACGGACAAAAAAAATGTGGTTGTTTGTTTTTTGTCTTCCCCCTACTCTGAGTGAATGGGGAATATCAGCCTTCAAGTAAAAGATGGGGACAGAGGAGCGGGTATAATCTGGTGTCTGTGTGAGCGGCGGCATCTCCTGGGGTTAATCAGCGTATTTTTTAGGAGATGGATCCTCTCATTCTGTGACACAGTCTATGATGTCATTGTTTATTATCCCACAGCCAGCGTCAGTAATCGGGAGTTGGCTGGTGGTTTAGCCGTTGACGAGCTGAATAGATGTTTCAATACATCTGTCGTTATGAAGTGTTCTTTAACAAGAAGCAGAATTTTGGATATTTCTCTTGGGTAGCTCGTCTGTAATCATCTTCTGGAGGAGCTGCGGGTGTAGAGTGTATTTACATGTTCAGATTGTTGTTAGACATTGTGATTTGCTTGGAAATTATAGCTGTAAATCTATGCAGCTGCCCATTGTTGTTTTATTTTGGTAATCAGTGTCAGGATCAAACCGCAAAACCTTTGTGACACAGTCTGAAATGTTTCTACAGAAATAACAAACTGAAGTACGAGCCAGAGAATAAACATAGTAAGACAAACTGACTATTTTGAAAAAACATACCTATATTCAACAAATGTTGGTATGTGGTAAATGTGGTAATATTTGGCTTCCAAAGCCTGAGTGTCAGCTGAGTTTGTCTCTATTGTAAAGCAAGCAGGAAAAGTGAATCTGTTTCAGATCATTTAGTAATATACAGGTCTTTCAAGGACCAAATAATTAATTGAGAAAAACATCCTCACGGCAAAGTCCTGTTAAATAAAAGAAGGTGTAAGACCATGTGGTAGCCCTAGCTGATGCCTAATGCTGCATACCAGTAACATCATGTGCCCAGATACATCATAGGCTTGTTTACTTCTTTCAAATCTGCCAGGACTAGACTTGATGTTTTATTCAGGAAAAGTGTTTGTGTAAAGGCTCATGAAAAAATATTTGTAGGTCAAGTATTAAATTCAACAACTGTCTGTCAAAGAATCTGAAGCTGTAGAAATTAGTGGGTTTTTTTTAACCAACCAATGGATGAAGATGATTGGCTTGAAATATGTGAGCATAAAAAAGACAAATTGGGGGATGTTCATGTTGGTTACCAATGCGTTTGTGTGAATGTAGGTCTGGCTGTGGTGGGTACGAAGGGTCTGTGTTTATTATGATTAAATGAGCTGAACAACAAATAATTTGCCAAAGCTGTAATGAACAATAGACGGACCTCTATATTGAGCCTGATGAGGACACTGGGAGTAAACACACACTCTCTCTCAACTGGCCACAAACTCTGATTTACACATGTGCTCATGTGTAAACAATGCCTTAATCCTGTCTAACAAACATTCTGGTGAACTTTTTTTATGTACACACTCTTACACACAAAGACTCTCTGAGCTCTAATTGGCTGAAATAACCTTACAGACAGGCAGATATCCAGGTGTGTAAACTCTTTCCCACAGCGTCTCATTTTCTTGAACACACACTTGCACACCGCAATCATTTCCACATGTTTGTATGTGTACTACCAGGACTGTGTGTGTGTGATTGACCATATGTTTGTCGCTGTGCAAGCATGTGTGTGCGGGTCTGTTCCAGTTGTAAGCGAGTCTGCAGGATAAATAAACAGGCTGATTGTCGGTGGAGAGGAGGGGAGCCGGGAGGGTGGATGGATTACATCCAGTGTTCCCACGAGGCCTGGAGCGGCGGGCGCAGTTCTAATTACATTTTGATTAATTAGACCCCTTCTCTTCGCCTTTTCTGTGGATTGTTTTGTTAAGCTTTGACCCTTGCACTTCCAGTATGTTTACTGCCTTGCTGAATTAGAGCCTCTCTCTTTTTTGTTTTTGCATGTTCTTTCTATTCTTTCCTCTCTTGTCAACCTCATTTTCTGATTTGACTCATGTCTTCCCACCTTTTCTCCCCCCCCCCCCCCTCTTACTTGTATCCACCAGGACTTGGAGAAGATCTCTGAGTTTTTTAAGGCCAACTACAAGGTGGAGCTGACAGAGAAGGACATGTGTGTGAAGGGCTGGAACTGGGGAACAGCAAAATTCTCAGGTGAAGCGAAATATATAAAGCAACAACCAAAGTGTCCTCAATGTGAGATTTATGTTTGAGTTTAGGCATCAAGTTTTCACAGATACTCAAGGCCCAGAGGAGTTTTCCCATTTAGTGGCCATATTAATCTAGTCCCCAAATGACCAAGACTGTTCTCCCACTCTCTCCTGTAACAGGGCCTCTGTTGATGTTCGACGTCAATGACAATACAGCCTTCGAGATCCCATTATCCAATGTGTCCCAGTGCGCCACAGGAAAGAATGAAGTCACTCTGGAGTTTCACCAGAATGACGACACTGAAGTCTCCCTCATGGAGGTTCGTTTCTACGTCCCACCCAGCCAGGCTGATGAACGTCAAGACCCTGTAGAGGTATGAGGAGGATGTGCTTGCATGTGTACTAATAGTTCCGTCTCCTGAGAGTGCAAATCCACATGGGTAATGATGTTTTCCTCGTGTAGGCATTTGCCCAGAATGTCTTGTCGAAGGCTGATGTGATCCAGGCCACGGGAGATGCTGTGTGTATCTTCAAAGAGTTGCAGTGTCTTACACCCAGAGGAAGGTAGAGGATCAGCGTAGTAACAGTTCATCAGAGATTCACGCTTGTGTTTCTTCTTAATTACAAATTACAGTAATTAATTACCGTTTTTTTTTAACCCCATTTCTTGTTTTCATTCAGATATGACATTCGAATCTATCCGACTTTCCTTCACCTCCACGGCAAAACCTTTGACTACAAGATACCCTACACCACTGTCCTCCGATTATTCCTCTTGCCACACAAGGACCAAAGACAGATGTTCTTTGTTGTAAGTCATCATCTTATATATTGGAACCAATTACATTTTTCACAGTGTTCATTTGATATTGTGAGATTTGTACCCCAGTTAGTTTCACGGCTTTTTACGTTTCTCATATTTTCTCATTTTGTAGATCAGTCTGGATCCTCCTATCAAGCAGGGTCAGACGCGATATCACTTCCTTATCCTGCTTTTCTCCAAAGAAGAGGACATCAACCTCACACTCAACATGAGCGAGTATGTGACAGTGAAGGTCACCATCATTTTAAAGGCTGCATGTTGATGCACGATGTGATGCTTTTGCTACTGATGTTGTAGAAGCATATCTCCACCAGAGGGAAGCAAAGGAGGAGTCATGGTTAAATAGTCACCGCTCCTGCTTTTAAAACCATTAACATGTCATGTTTATTTGCGTAACAGGGAGGATGTTGAACGTCGCTTTGAGGGTAAACTCAGTAAAAACATGTCTGGGTCCCTGTATGAGATGGTCAGCAGAGTGATGAAGGCCCTGGTCAACCGCAAGATCACTGTGCCCGGAAATTTCCAAGGGTACGTACGTCGTTCACACACGGTCGTTTAATTCAGTTGAGTAAATGGCGTTAAGCATCGTTCTTTCTCCCACAGTCACTCTGGTGCTCAGTGCATCACGTGCTCATACAAAGCATCTTCAGGCCTCCTCTATCCACTGGAGAGAGGCTTCATCTACGTCCACAAGCCACCTGTGCATCTGCGTTTTGAGGAGATCTCGTGTGTCAACTTTGCCCGAGGCACCACCACAACACGTTCCTTTGACTTTGAGATTGAGACCAAGCAGGGAAATCAGTACACCTTCAGCAGCATTGAGAGGTGAGCACACAACCACCAACTCAGCAAATTCTGTTTTTAGAAGGTCTACAAAAATGCACACTGTGATGTTTACATTTACCATCGAGGAACCTTGTCTAGCATAGATCATTAAGTCATCCAGCCACTGTCTCTTTTTTTAATGCGTCGTAATTAAATTTATTTCTAATGTTGGTTTACCACTGACAAATAAGGTGCAATTATTCATTTTGGTGATATTATGCATCTTATCATCTAACCCACATATGTCAAAGTCAAGGCCCGCGGGCCGAATCCGGCCCGCGAATGAATTATCTATGGCCCCCGGGATGATATTTGATTACTATTAGAACCGGCCGCAGGCTGTAGCCGCCCGCTGGTGTTTTGCACGCACCAATACTACATTTCCCACAATGCAACGGTAGACCGCGAACTCACTGCAGCGCGGCAAGCGGACCTCGGCTTCATCATTCATTAGCGGTCAGAGCAGATGTCAACTTTCAGCTACCTCCTCCCCAAAAATGGCTAAACGGAAGGTGGATGCTGAGAACAGGGGGTTTCAAGCTAGGTGGGAGGCAGAGTACATGTTCACTGAGGTACATGGCAAACCTGTGTGTCTTCTGTGTGGAGAAAGTTTGGCTGTAATGAAAGAATACAATCTAAGAAGGCACCATGAAACGTCTAAGAAACACACAGACAAAGACAAGAATATGGACACGGAACAAAGGCTACAGAAGGTGGAAGAATTAAAACGAGGTCTTAAGTCCCAGCAGGCTCTGTTCACAAAAGCAAAATCACAAAGCGAAGCTGCTGTCAAGGCGAGTTTTATTGTGGCAGAAGAGGTCGCAAAATCCGCCCGGCCATTTACAGAGGGAGAGTTTATCAAAAACTGTATGCTTAAAGTTTGTGACGCAGTGCGCCCAGACAAAAGGCAACTATTTTCAAACGTGAGCCTGAGCAGAAACACTGTTGCTGAACGTATAGACCAGCTTTCCACCAATCTAAAAGAACAGCTTGTGGGAAAGGGAAATGATTTCATCGCATATTCCCTTGCTGTGGATGAGAGCACCGACACATCTGACATTGCCCAGCTGTCAATTTTCATTCGTGGAGTGGACTCCAGCCTGAGCATAACAGAAGAGCTTTTGGCATTACGTCCTATGCACGGCACAACTACAGGACAAGATCTGTATGAAGAGGTATCCAGATGTGTAAATGAGATGGGCCTGCCTTGGGAAAAACTCGTGGGATTGACAACAGACGGAGCACCCGCGATGTGTGGGCACAGGAGTGGATTGGTGGCAAGGATGCGTGAGAGGATGCGGGAGGAAAACGTCACAGGTGAGCTGACAGCTTATCACTGCATAATACACCAGGAGTCGTTGTGTGGCAAAGCCTTGAAAATGGAACATGTAATGAGCACCATAACGCGGGCAGTTAACTTCATCAGAGCAAGAGGTTTAAATCACCGCCAGTTCAAGGCATTTCTGGGCGAGTTAGATACAGAGTATGGTGACTTGCCCTATCACACAGAGGTGCGATGGCTAAGCCAGGGAAAGGTGCTGCAAAGATGTTTCGAGCTGCGTGAGGAGATCTGTCTGTTCATGGAAAGCAAAGGGAAAGACACAACAGAGCTCCGAGATTAAACTTTTCTTTGTGAAATGGCATTTCTGTGCGACATCACGAGCCATCTGAATGTGATGAACCTGCAGCTGCAGGGACGGGGGCGTGTCATCTCTGATATGTACAGTACAGTGCAGGCGTTTAAAACCAAGCTGAGTCTGTGGGAGACGCAGATGCGGAAAGAAAACTTGAGCCACTTTCCCAGTTGCCAGACCATGAAAGAGAAGCTCTCTACCGCTGTGTTCCCGAGTGCACAGTTTGCTGACAAACTCAACATACTTGCCGCCGACTTCCGACGCCGATTTGCTGACTTTGAAGCCCAAAAATGCAGGTTTCAACTGCTCGGCAATCCTTTTGCAGTTGACGTGGAAAGCGCACCACCAAACCTACAAATGGAGTTGATTGAGCTTCAGTGCAATGACACACTGAAGGAAAAGTATGAGAGAGTGGGTGCTGCTGAGTTTGCACGTTTCATCCCCGACACAATGGCCGAGCTGCGCATCCAAGCTGCTCAGACGCTCTCTATGTTTGGCAGCACATACCTGTGCGAACGACTGTTCTCTTTGATGAAGCTAAACAAAACATCACACAGGAGCCGTCTTACTGATCAGCACCTTCACTCAATCCTGAGGATTTCCTCAGCTCAGAGCCTTACCCCGAACATTGATGAACTTGTACAAAAGATGAGACACCACCAAGTATCAGGCTCATCCTCAGACAAGTGAGCATCACAGAGCATTAACGTATTTTTAGTTTTTAATTCAGTTAAATTTTTACATTTGTTTCTACAAGACGTGATTTTTCTTTGAAGGAAGTATTGTTTTGTCTGTGTGCCATATATTTTTGCATTTTATTTTATTTTATTGTATTTTATTTATTTATTTATATTTATTTTTCAGTTAATGGACTCAGGGGAAATTGCAGATAAGAGCCATGAGAAAGAATACAACTGATTTGATTTATTCAATATTTTCTCATTTTACTATTTGAAGCAGTAATTGGTAGGATAATAGAGCAGCATAATATTGCATTTTCAGTTTATAATGCATGCCGTTTCATTTATGCATTTATCTTTATGTAAGGAACATATTTTGTTTTTGAAGGAAAATAGCTTTTTTGCTGTTTGCCTGTTGAAAATGTTTTCTCTTACTTACTGACAGAGCCATAAGAAAATATTACTTTATTCATTTAATGTACAGGACATGTGATTTTTCTTTGAAGGCAGTTTGTTCTTGTCTGTGTGCCTGCTGAAAAATGTTTTCCCGATTATTCATTTAATCATTAAATAATACACTGTATTAGGTCTTGGTTCAATAGGCTACGTGCAATCATTTCAATATGTTTTAATAAACATTGAACCAGTCCGGCCCTCGGCTTATAGCCAGTTTGTTTTTTTGGCCCTCTGTGTATTTGACTTTGACATCCCTGATCTAACCTATCTGAATTTCAATTAAAGCTGTTTTGTTTTCTTTTCCTTCAGAGAGGAGTATGGAAAACTGTTTGACTTTGTTAATGCTAAGAAGCTTAACATCAAAAACCGAGGATTCAAGGAGGTAAAACTTTTTTCTCTTCCACTTCATAAAACAAATACCTTACACCAGCTGGTCAGATTTATTCCATCACACATATTGATGCTTGTTGCCCTTCTCCTGTGTGTCTGTCCTTGTACCCTGTAGAAGAAGGTTGGTATGGTCACAAGTGTAGCGTGTGGATTAAGCCTTCAATCTGATCTGTGTGGAGTGATTTCTGTTTGCATGGCATCACTGAGGATTGTGTCCAATGACCTTGATTTGGTTTGATAAATTTATGACTAATCATGGGGGTGGAGGACCGTGTGACTTTTAACCCGGTTTGTGTGCGTGTGTGTGCGCGCGCATTGGTTTGCTGACGAATGTTTGTCCAGGGGGCTTTTGCCGTGCTTTAACACTGGCCACAGCTGTCATCATGAACATCAGGCTGTCTGTCCACTACCTGATCGGTCTTGTACTGTAGCCGATGCACCAGCTCAGTTGTACTGGTAACAAAGCCATCTATTGCCATGATGACAGGGGTCAGCAGAACAAGTCCATGAACATGAATGTGCCTTCTCTCGTTTCCTGTCGGTGTTTTAATGAAAGCGTCACTGTCTTGCTGTCTGTCTGTCCCCTGGGGAAAATACAAATATGAATGCATGCAGATGGGAAACGATGTAGTGGAGGATGGGAAATAGTTTGGTTTTGGTTTCCAAAATGACCACTGCAGTAATTTGCTGAAGGGGGGATGCTACTGTGGAGGTGATAGAAATGACTTTGTTTGGAAAAACAAGTGAAGTTTATGAAGTTAAACAAGAATTATCAACTAACTCAACTCTTCAGTATACTTCGTATTCATGCTGAATATGCATAAATTGCTAACTTTGTCTTTCAGTTTTAAATTAATTTTTTTCCATCACCTCTGTAATTTAGATGGTGTTTGATTTTTTTTCTAGACTTGCTATACATGGAATGGGACAGGTGTTGGTATTCGTTTTTCTGACAGTGTAGTTTGCTTTCAGGGTATGAAGGGTAAAATTGATGAGTACAGTGACTCAGACGATGACCAGCACGATGCCTACCTGGAGAGGATGAAGGCTGAGGGCAAAATCAGGGAGGAAGGCAACGACAGCGATGATTCGGGCAGTGGAAGTGGTAAGTGACCATCTCTGAAAGGACATGACGATGTTAAACTTATTAAGTTTTGATTGTTTGCTGTTGCTATTTGTTTCTGTCTGTAGACGAGTCCTTTAATCCTGGAGAAGAAGATGACGACATTGCAGAAGAGTGAGTGCATTGATTTTATCATGCAAAAATGAAACGCTGTCATTTTCGCCTCCTATTTATTGTTAATTTTTCAGGTCTATAGACAAAATCAAATAAACTTGTTAAATGAGTGAACAGTATTTTCACTGGTTTATTTTTGAACTATTTCCTGTTTTGTGTCTTCACCACCCAATCAGGTACGACAGCAATGCCTCGGCCAGCGACAGCAGTGAAGAAGGGGACGAAAGTGAAGATGAGAGTGCAAAGAAGAAGAAAGCCAAGAAAGCCAAAGTGGTGAAGGAGAAAAAAGAGAGGAAACCACGCAAAGAGGTGGGAGGGCAGATGGAAGAAAAGATGGAAAAGAATAATAGATGCAGTTGCTGAAGGATGAGAATGAAGCATTTGTTTCATTCTCATTGTTTTCTTTCATTGTAGAAGAAGCAGAAAGATGCCGGCGGTCCTAAGAGGCCAATGAGTGCCTACATGCTGTGGCTCAACTCCAGTCGGGAGCGAATTAAGTCAGAGAACCCCGGCATCTCCATCACAGAGATCTCCAAGAAGGCCGGAGAGATGTGGAGACAACTGAACAAAGATGAGAAGGAGGTGAGGCAGGAGGGCAAAGCAGATTAAAAATGTTAATGGAATGAGTTTTAATCTTGAATTTAGTTTTTATACTAAATGTAATGTTGTACTACAACAATAATTCAATGATATCTGCTTTACACTGGACATAATATGCAGAGCAGTGCTTCAACAAATTAAGCCCAAATCAAAATAAAAATAATTTGTGTGCAATTTGATCGTCTACATTTTTCTTATTTTTGGTTCACTGACTGCTCCAGGAGTGGGAAACTAAGGCAGGAGAGGCCAAGAGGCAGTATGACAAAGCAAAGCTGGAGTACAAAGAGAGTGGTGGCGGATCGGCTTCTAGTTCCAAGAAGTAGGTCTCTCAAGACTATTTTGTTTTTACAGTTTTTTTGTTATGTAATTCTTTAATAATAAATCACCTTTTTTCACTTCAATAGGGAGAGTAAAAAATCTGCAGGTAAAAAGGAGGAGAAGAAGAGGAAGTCGGCTGGAGGAGACAAGGACAGAGAACGGGGAGGAGGCAATGACAGCTTCAAAAGCAAAGAGTTCATCGAAACCAGCGAGGAGAGTTCATCAGACTCTGACCACAAAAGCAAGTCAAAGAGGAAGAAGGTAAAGCCAGAAAACAGATGCCATTATATGCAATTATCAGATAGACGAGCCATTATCTCATAATTCCTTTGTTCTTCTATACATTTCTATCGGTTTACCACATTGACGGTCGGTCAGTTTCCGGGAAATGAAAATGGTTTTATTAGGGTTTTAGGTCTTGTTACCAGTTGTGGAAGAATGTATGTGTCTAGAGGAGAGTGGTGTGAGATCTAAAGGTGGCCCTGAGATGTAAAGTTCCTAAGGCTCACATCTGGAAGAAGTAACGGGTGAGAGGGAGAGTGGCAGAGAGAAACAGAAACAACTCGTGTCTTGATCATAATATTAACCAAGGGATTTTTTATGAGTGGGAACTGTTTCTCTCGGCGGAGACGCACATGCTGTTACTTTCCGCATACAGAGATATTGATACCTGCGTAATACTCCCTGTCTGGGCCTCAGTAATGGCACAGCCGTTGGTTTATTTTGATGTTGCAATGCACAGAGGCTTCATGAATCAAACTACCTCTAAAACATTATATAAAGATGCAAGGCTTAGAATCAAACAAGTTGATATTTGGGGTTTTCTTAGTCACTGACAGTCAGACTTTTACATTGTTACTGGGACAGTTGATGGAAACCTTTTAATAGATATTTTTTATAGTAATTAATGAATTACTGAGCAACTTGTTTCTCCTGTCTTTATTACAAATTACATGCACAGTACCAACTTCTTTTGTTTGTTTTACCAGGAATCTGATGACGACGAGGAAGAGGCTGTGTCCACACCGGCCAGCTCAGAGGAAGAGTCTGACTAAACACACATTTTATTCATCTTTCAAACAAACCAAGGACCAAGGATTTCTCTCTGATTCTCATCGCTCAAACAGGCAGATCAACGGATTCAAGTTGGGTTTTTTTGTAAATGTTTTCCTTCAAGACAACAACCTTTTCTCAGAATCTAAAGCTCATGTGTCATTTCATAATCCAGTGGGATTTCCTACTGACAGCTCAGAGAACTGCTGGTATATAAATGTACTTCTTCTCACAGAAACCAGAAAATGTTTTTTTTTTTTTTTTTTTGTTCTCACCCAGGGTTGATGTATGTCTGTAGGATCATAGCACTGAGGATTGTAGGAGTTATTAGTTAATTCATGTGTTTGTTGTTGTAGAGCATTTAAACTTTAAAATTTAAACGTTTAAATGTATTTTGTGTTTCGCCATCTCATGTTTTCAGGCATAAATAATAAATGAATCTTTTTCGTACCTGATGTCTTGTAACTGTTTGGTCGTGAAGCATCTTAAATAGTCAGGAGTTTACTTTGTATGAGGTGTTTCATATGACAACCAGCAGCTTTTATTCAACTGGAAACGCCAGAGCAGCAATTCAATGCAAAAAGAGACTCACCAGAAGTTTGAGCCTCAGCATGGATCCAGAAAGGCTCAGTGTTTTGTCAAATTCACTGTACAGCAATTGTGTGACTCCCCTGGGAACAGAAGCGCTGGATGTACTCAAGATCTTACAGGAGTCCTGTTGTTTTTCTGCATTAGGCCCATTTAACCAGGCTGTGTGGTGCTGGGGGGGCTCGGATCTTGACAGTGGTAAACGTTGGCGAAGACAGTGGTTTTAAGTCTGAGGCCTAAGTACCCAGTGGTTTGTAAAAGGGTTGGGGATGGTGGTATTTGAGAGCCAAACACTCCCTGGTTCATGGCATGGATGAGGAGGTAGCGCCTGCTGAGCAGATGTCTGAAAGATGAACGTTCCTGTTTATTAAATTATAATGGTGGCGTCTTTTCTAAGTCTTATTTTGAAATATCCATGATAAAGTACACTAAAAGTTGTCTGAGACATTATAGCAGCTCTGTAAGATGTGTGTGTATATACAAATAGCAGCTGGAGCTAAATACAAGCAGACCTTCAGGTGCTGCATTAGTGTCTATCTGCATTCACAGGCAAGACCCAAAGTGAGCTTTGTACAAAGTATAGGTGCTGAAACCAGATTCCTCTCACAAGGCTAGAGCTCGTATTCAGCATATGCGCCGATCAGGCACTGACTCAACTAGAGCCCTGAAGGTGAGCTGTGGCGTCTGACGCCAAGATGTCAGCAGCACATCCTCGAAGTCCTGTTAGTGCCTGCCTCCATTGAATTTGTTCGTCCAGCACATCCTTCAGATGCTCTATTGGAGGGAATTTAGAGGCCAAGTCAACACCTCAAACTCGCCGTGCTTTGGAGCATTACCCTGCTAAAAGAGGCCACAGCCATCGGGGAATCATGTTTCCAGCAAAGGGTGAACGCTGCCTGTACTGTGTAGTCTGGTACCGCTCTATCAGAACCCGCATTAACTGCTGCTGGATCGGCCCATGTGTGCATCATGGGACGCCTGCGTGGTTGCACTGGTACAACAGGAACTGAACGTGAATATGTATTTGCGTTGCAGAAGTATATGCTTCCGAATATTCATAGTTTTACAAATGGATTCATCTACTGTCTGTGATGAACATGCAGCTTGTGAGCAACATGCATGTTTGTGTGTGTCTTGTATTAGGTTACTGTTAAGTGACCACAAACATAATGGACCCACTTAAGAAATGACACATGCATCTGCACAAACACATACACACTGTCATTGCATCATTACATTATCTCCCTGATGCGAGAGGCAGCAATGACGCTGCTGCTGCTCGTGAGTATTTAGAAACAGTCATATCATATGTCGCAATTATTGTACAGCTGTCAATAGTTTTGTAATTTATCAAAGTGCATTTAGACTCAAGCCTCTTACCCAGTTTTAAGTATCTTGTCTGAAATATTGAATCTGATTTCTTTTTGTCTTCTGAAATGGAGGAAATAATGTTTAATGGAGGCTACTGTGGAAGTTTTTCAGGGTTGACATTTATAACTGTGACAAGTTTTTCAAAAGTACTTTCAAGAGTGTAAATGCATCTCCAGCAAATCTGGTCCTTTTAAGCATTAAATCTAATCTGGAGGATGGTTGTTGGTTATTGTTCTCATGCATTTATTAAAACATACATCAATTTGCGTGGATTAATTAAACATCACATTGTTTTCAGTGTAAAAATATTTAAGGCAATGCTCTTTGTAAAGGAATTTACTCAAAGCTCAGACAGATTTTTCAATCTCAAGGTGCAGAGGATAAAAAGCAAGGATTCAACACCACAGCTTATGAAACAGCTTAATTCTGTCTTTTATATTGGAGCCAGTTAAACTATTAAACAGCTTTAGATGTGTGCTCTAAGTGACACTGGCAGGTTTACGAATCGATTCTCACTAAGTCACTCACTCACACTCAAATATTAATGAACCCACTTTAGTGCAAGTTGTTCTGGATGAAAGCGTCCAGGAAATGTCAGAAACTCACTAAAGTGATTTCAGAAATGCGTGTCCTGTAGTATGGGATATTGATTAGTGACCTTTGACAGTTTTGTGTGTTTCTGTGTCCTTACTTTGTTTTCAAGACAAAAGAATGATGGTGATAAAAAGAGGGAGGAGCAGAGGAGACACTTGGACATTTTACTCCTCATTTGTTTGGAGGAAGGCGGAGGTTCCCCTCACTGCCACAAACCAATGAACAGGACAGAGAGGGAGATCAGAGACACTGACGTTCATCCAACAAATCCACAATGACACACACAGACTCATCCTACACTAAGCAGAAGACGGGACCTGTGTGAAGACAGAGATCTTTGCTTTTACTAGTATCAGTGAGCTTTTAAACATTCAAACACGTGTATACAACATTTCTCAGGAGGCTTCTGTTGGGGCTGCACTGTTCTTTCACCCTCAGAGGACGCACGTCGCCTGTGACTCGCGCCAACGAGCAACCATGGGTGGCCTGGTGTACAGCTTCATGACCGGCTTCTTCACCTACGAGACCACCAAGTCTGTGGTTGTCAAGAGCTGGTCTGTGGGCATCATCAACCGGATCGTACAGCTGTTCATCATCGCGTATTTTGTCGGGTGAGTTCTGTGTGTGTGACTGTGGTTGTCTGTGACAGGAAACTGAATATTGTCTTGTCAAAGAATCTTCATAAAAAAACTTTTACTGAAGCCTTGTAGTCAGTTATGCTTCGATTTGGTAATGTTGTAATTTAACCTTTCTAACGGCAAATGTAGTGGAGATCCTGGAGATTTCATTAGGCTGAAAAATACAATGTAACCACATTAGTTAAAAAGACTTTTTTATGTTCTAATCTAAATAAATATGGTTAAAGTTAAATACAGCTTCTCCATGAACCAAACTATAACAGTTTATTGTCTTTGTTTAGTAGAGTTCACAATATTTTATAGTAAAAAAATATGCAAGTATATTCAGATAATTTTTAATTTTCCAGATGTTTAATGTCCCATCAAAAGTTTTCCAGAAATGCAGACTTTAAAAAAAAACGGATGCTCTGCTCTGGCATCTACAGCACATTTTTAAAAATGTGGAAAATATTACACAGGCAAATGCAGAATGGCAGCAGTGAATTTGGCTGCACCAGAATTGAAAGCTAATGGATTCTTATCTGAAAGTTAAAACATTTTGTGATATTATAAATACACACACGTACAAGCAAACAGACTTCCTTTGTTATTTTCATAAAAACAAATTAAAGGCAGCTTTACATGTTTGAGGCTTACAGTTTATTCAGTCAGTTAATCAGTTTAATGTTTCGTGCTGTGTCTCTGTGCTGCAGATGGGTCTTCATCCATGAGAAAGCTTATCAGGTGACCGACACCGGCATCGAGTCGGCCGTAATGACCAAAGTGAAAGGCTTTGGTTACCATCACAACCGTGTGATGGATGTGGCCGACTACGTCTTCCCCCCACAGGTGAGTTCATTTGTTTCTTTTGTGTGAAGCGTGTTATGATTATTGTGGATCATCATGGGAGTCTGCATTGCAACATATATGATCTTCTGCGTTTCAGGGTGAGGGCATTTTCTGCATTATGACCAAACTCATCGTCACAGAAAATCAGTATCAGGGAAGATGTGCGGAGGTAAGGACACATTCAAAGTCAGCTTAGATGGACTTTGAAAAGTAAAAATCACCCTCAGACCATTTCAAGGTTCACATCAAGATGTTTCTGGTCAGATGTCACAGGAAAATGAACTTAAATACAAGTTCAGGAAGCCTTTGCAACAAACGTCCGTCACAGCCTGACAGTAACGGCTCAATCCATGATTACAAGACCAGTGAAAGAACGCGACTAAATGTTCGCAGGATGTTGTATTTTAGATTTTGCTGTGTTTCTTTCTATGAAGATGCTGCCTTGTGAGTCAGATGAAGATTGTGCCAAGCATTTTGGAAGAGCCCAAGGCAATGGTGAGTCAACCTTCCTAAAAGTGTTGATCCATTCATAAACATTGTAGAGATAAAGAATATTTAAGTCATCACCTGTCTTTCCGAAACACCAGGGGTAATTACGGGTGTTTGTCTTCAATCCCACAATAAGACAAAGGGAAATTGTGAGATAGAGGGATGGTGTCCGGCTGAGAACGACAATGTCATAGTGTGAGTGTCACACAGATATGTGCTCAGTTCCTCCGTTGTTCCTCTCATTAAACTACTCAGCCATCTCTCCCTGTCTCTGCTTCTCAGGGAACCAATGCTGGACGTGAGGAACTTCACCATCTTCATCAAAAACAGCATTCGCTTTCCACTCTTCAACGTCACCCGGTAGGTCACAGACGCGCGAACATGCTCCTCGAGCAGCTGAGAGAAAAAGCTGTTATTTAACTGACCACCATAAACGTTAACGTCGCTCTCTGTCAGAGGGAACATTCCCTCTTCTATGACAAGAGACAAGATCAAGGCATGTACCTACCATCCGGAGGACCAGCCATTCTGCCCCATATTCCGCGTGGGCGACGTGCTGAACTACACCGGGCAGGATGTGGCTGACCTGGCAGACAAGGTTTTATCTCCTGCTTCTTCCTCTTGCGTCTGTGAACTTTCTGATTTCACCCTCGAGCCTAAAGCTGTGCATAAAGTGGCATGTTTTTATCACCTGCTGCCTCAGCGTGTGTCTCTCTTTTCCTCAGGGTGGAGAAATAGGAATTAACATCGAGTGGAAGTGTAACCTGGACCTGAACGTTGACTATTGTGTCCCCAAGTACTCATTCACACGCCTGGACGCGCCCTTCACTAACAGTGTCTCTAAAGGCTACAACTTCAGGTACCGAGGCTGATTAGAGCAATCGGCCTCTTGCTCAATCGATTTACTCCTTTTCATTTCTGGGTGACTCTCTCTCTCTCTTTTGTTGAGACAGATTTGCCAAATATTATAAAACAGACAACAGAACAGAATTCAGGACACTTCACAAAGTACACGCCATCCGCTTTGATGTCATGGTCACCGGCAATGTGAGTTGTAAGAAAACATGACAACATAGAGACTGAGACATAAGGTCAATGATAATGATCATGATCATCTTCATATACCTTCTTGTTGCTTTGTGGTTTGTTCCAGGCAGGAAAGTTTGACACAATCCCAACTCTGATCAACTTGGTAGCTGCCTTCACTTCTGTTGGACTGGTAAGAGTTTCTGCTCAGAAGGGAAATGAAGGAAGGAGCAAGAGTTTTCGTTCATCGCTACGTTTTACTTTTGTTGACAGGCTTCGGTTCTCTGTGACGTCATCCTGCTGAATTTCATAAAAGGAGCAGAGCAGTACAAGGCCAAGAAATTCGAAGAGGTAACATTTTCGTTTTTGCGCAGACACGCTCAGCAGTGACTTTACCAAGATACCGAGGCAAGATGAACATTTCGTTCTGTATTACTGTCACGCAGGTGTCAGAGGCGCAGATAGAGGCTCAGATCGAGGCGTCCCTCACTCAGAGTCCAGGCAGCCAGCTGTCACTCAGGACACCAATGAAGACCTCCAAGGAGTACGACTCTGGAGCCCTGTCGCTGTCTGCGTCTGACCAGGCTCTCTGACCGCCAACGACAGCAGCGTGAAGTGGACATTCTTCACCTTGCCAGACATCCATCATGTCTTTTCTGGTTGTCGGGATCCTGTAGTCAGTTTGAATGTAACTGGGCAAAGAAAGACAATGTTGCTGCTGTTGTCACAATTACACACGTGAGAGACGGAGGAGACAACAGTGGCTTCATGCCAGCTACTATTTCTCTCATTCAATCAATTCAATGAAACTCCAGACCATCTTTGCTCCATTTAAATTAAGCATAATTCTACAGTCACTGAACCCACATGCAAACATATAATAAAAATGTTTTTTTTAAATTTTAAGCAGTTTTACAGCATCTTATTTATACTACATAGGAGATGTATGGAGAGCACTTTAAATTTTCATTGTACACGTGACAATGACAATAAAGATCTATCTATCTATCTATCTACATACTACAATAAGCTCCAAACCTACTGTTTGACAGCCAAAATATTCAAACTGAATCCATCTGCTTTTCATTTACATTTTTGCTCAAATGAGCCACAGTGTAAAAATATGTTTCAGGGTTGAGAATAAACTGTCTGAATAACATTCTGGAGTATTTCTCAGCATCACGTTGACGCCAATGCTTTCTTTGTGCATAAATGAAAGCACTGATTTGCCTTAATGGGGTAAAGACACAGCTATTAATTACATGTTTGTTATTAGGGTGGTGGCAGTAGGATAAATGTGTTTTGGACTTGAGGCTTGCAAATGGGCCATTATTAGTCCACTTCTGGGCAATGACGTGAACTAGGAGATGTTACTGTAGAGTAATGGATGAGTGCAATTCCACTTCTTTGTTTGGATGATCAGGAATCACATTATGATTCTAATTTTCTCTGGCTGAATCCCAGAGGTTAATATCAGACATTCACGTAGTTGTGTGTGTCCCTCTAGCACAAGCACATCCTGTGTATTGTCTGTGCCCCTCCTCGCTTCTCCACATGCTGTAACCAAGATACGTCAGCTAAAGAGCCTCTTAATGGCTCGGACAATGATTGACAGGGATGTAATGATTTAATAATACGAATCAGTATAAGTGCATGTAATGGAAATGACAGAAAGCACATAATACTAAATACTATTATGTTATTAGCTGTTCACAGATTGAACAAATGGCTTCTCCAAGTGACTGATGGCTACAACAGCATTTGAAGGCCTTAGACTGGATGTGTCTTCCAACCATTTTACATACATCAGTTATTTACTTTAATCCTTTTACTTATGATGCCAAAAAAGGTTTTTAGAATCATATCTGCCAATGTTCTTTCAGCGCTTGTAAAATAGTTTGCACCTTTATTAGTATTAATATTCTTTCCTTTTCTATTTTTTGTTCTCACAGTTGTGAATTTATAAATGGTTGAAAGATGTTAATTTGGTTTCGTGTACAACCCATTTTTAATTTGCCAATATTAGAAAAAGTAAAAAAAAACGAGAGAAAATGTTGTTAAAAGGGCTTTTAACATTTTGAGGGTGAACAGTAATATCCCACAGTCTGCAACGTATGTTTCAGCACCAACTCGTGTCTATTTCCTCCTCTGGGGTTCATTTCTGGCTGAATGGCTGATCAGGGAGCCATTATCAAAAGACAGAGGATGTAGAGAAGGAGTCAATGACACAGACATCAGACCAGATAATAGTCTGCTGCTGCTGCCCAGTGTGGGACTGAAGGAAGATGGAGAGGAAGGAAAACACAACCTCTTTAATTTCAAAAAATGACCACAAAAGTAGAATATTTATTCAAGTAGCCTAATCATCTTAATGATTATACAGTCGGCCACTGGAGGTATATGATCCAGTCTAGACATAGAGGAGTGCAAGGATAATAAAAAACACTATTGATAAAAAAATGTTGTCCTTATGTTTATCTCTTGTCTTCCTGTTTTAATCCCTGGTGCAGCTGCGTATGCTCGATCCAAGGGCTCAGTCACTTCTCATGTTTGAAGGTGATGGCCTGGAGCAGGACACACAGCAAACCAAATGTATCCTGTCTCTAAACTCCTGTCTTTCATGCAAAACCAGCTGGGACAGGTTGTGCCATTTAGTGGCTGTGCCTTTTCTGCTGCCTTTATTTCAGGTAGATGAGTCAGTGTCTCTATCTGTTCTTCCTCCTCTTCAGTGCCAGTATCCAGGCAGGGAGGGCATGCCGGCGCGCTGGTGTCGCCTCCTCGACCGGCGCCTGCTCCACCTCACGCTCCTGCTCTGTCACAGAGACCTCCTCCCCTCCCGAGTCATCCTCTGAGTCGAAAGCATCCGAATCTACATCCTGAGGTTCTATGGCCATCACGTCCTCTGAAAAACGAACACGGCGGTTCTCCTCAACTCGCCTCTGCGTGATAGAGACGAGACAAAGGACAAAGACAGACTTAATGAGGACTCGTGTTGATTTTACAGCATATGCCTTAATCTGTGTGTGTCCAACTTACATGCAGGTTTATCCTCTAATGTATGAATTGATTTTATCATTTTCAATATGCACAACTTTAGACAACATTTACCACGAGGGGGCGCTGTTGTGCACCTCAACTTACCCTTTTCGACATTGTCTCCATTGAGCCCTCTGAATCCTGGGATATGGAGTGTTTAAGGACACCCCGGGGTACAAGGGCGAAGGGAGAATAAAGAGTGGGAGATTGTGGGTTGTATAAAGAAATATGACGTTGTGTCCCTTCTGTTTCGCTCATCTCTTGGCTGCTGGTTGGGCTTGGTGCAGCTGTAGACTCTGCAAGATGATAAACAAGTATTAGATCACATTTCTGACAGACATGATGCATCAGACACAGCGTGTGTTCACACAAACCTAGAATAAAGGTTTATCTTATCTTAAACATCTGATGACATATGCTGACCTGCGTGGGGCCCTTTGTCTGTTTGAAGCCTCTCGACTCCCTTCTCAGATGACTGATGCTGTCTCTTCCTGTTAGCGGGGGCTCGGCTATTGTCCAGAATACCTGCAGGCTGCAAATGAGGGCAATCAACACGAAACAAAGAGTTAAATGAAAACTCAAACGTAAAGGTAGAGGTAAAGAAATCTGGTTATGTGTGTCCTGTTTGTAACTAACCACTTGGCATTACGAGAAGATTCTGACCTGTACAACGGACGGGGGTCTATGCATCCGAACATCGTCCATTGGCTCTGATAGATCTGCTCGTCTGTGAACAGACTCTTGCTGTTTGCTTTCTGAAACCTCCATGCTGACAGGCAGGGGACCATCAGGTGATACCTGCACCAGACCCAAATTCGAACCTGTTGTTGCCCTCGTGCGCCAACAGCTCCACTGGTTGCTGTTGCTTTCTTCCCCTTGTTGGCTCGATGTCTCCGTCGACTTGACGCTACTGTATGAATTAGGTGAGACTTTGTATTGGCCCAGTGGATCTTCTGATGGACTCTGGTTGACTGAGGTGGCTGAGAGGTTAGGTTTCAAGAACTTAGCCCACTCTTGACCCATAGTGATCTCCTCGAGCAGACTGAACGACCCCAGGCCGAATTCAAAGTCACTATAAGACCTGCAGCAAAAGAAGAACACAAATAAATGATATGAAACCACTAAAACAATAAATTGGTCATGCTGTTATTGTTACTGTCTGTGTAATCAAAACCTGATTGTATTCTTTTCTGTTGTAAAGATCTATTGTTTTCCAGAACCAAGAACTGAACAACACCACCACACAGGCTTATACATTCCTACATCATGATCAACCCTGTTTATTTTGGTTTAGTCCCAGACACATTGTTCTGGTGCCACTGGTCCTCTAGAGCAGTGGTTCCCAACCTTGGTTGCTACAGCACAGTTCACATTAATCTAAAGTATTTGTTAGGATCTATTTTTATCTGTCAGATGTGTTTGCCACATGACAGAACAAAAACTAGATCAGACGAAACTAAAAGCTGAGGTTATAAACATTTTAGAAATGCTTCTCATATTTGGTGTTGGTTCCAGGCTGATAGACAAATCAACAACAAAACATTTGTGTGAAGCCGACTCCAATGCTGATTACCTGCTGCGTCCATCAGTACTGCTGTTCTCTGTGTGTGCAGGAGGGATATTTCTGGGGTCGCTGTTATCTAGTGAAGGAAGGGTCCTTTCTTCCTCCTTAAGTGGTGGAGTGATCATATTGCCACCTGTTAGTGGCTTATTTTGAGGTGAAACCTAAACAAGACAGTAAACAAGTTGCAGTTTTACTTTAAGGTGTTTAATTTTTAATTCCGTAACTAGAAATTATTATATTATACATATCTTATTTACTTGCTCACTCTTCTGGGCCATGCTGTCTCCTCCTTCTTTTCCCTTTTTGCTGAAACTGCCATGTTTGTCCCTCCATCTTTCCTTAATCTTCTGTGTCCACCTCCTGGTTCTGTTCTCAGATGATCTCTGTTTTCTCCTTAGGCTGCTGCTATTTGTGATCGGGCTGCTCGTGACACACTGCACGTCTTTACTTTCTCCTGAATCTCCATTTCCCATTTTATTCACTTCACCTTGCACTTCTGGACTTCCACCTGTGGACGTCAAGGACCACATATAGGCTTTGGGATGTTCTCCTTGGTTGTGCTCCTGAATGGGCCCCATGACTTTCACAGCGTCCTCACCACCAGGAGTGTGTCCCATGACAGAACTCTTAAAGGATGACATATCTGCATCCTTCTGTGATCTGACAGGAAGCAGCTTCTCTCCTTCTGTTGATGTGACATGAGGCAACATGGTTGGACCCAACACCCTGTTCTCATTCAAGTCCTCATCAGTGTTGCCCTTGTGGGAGGGGAAGGAAGTGAGACCCCCGTCCACTTCACAGTGCCTTGGTTGCTGTACTTTGCCTTTGTCTTCAGCAAACTGAAAGCCATTTACAGAACTGTTGTTAACGTTCTGGAGGTTGGGTTCTCCCCTCCTTCCACCTTGCCCCCATGTGGAAGCTACTGTTACGGATAGAGGTGCCTCTGGGAACGACTGACCCTCTCTTCCTGGCTGTAGTTTCAGTCTCTGCAGCATGGACTGCAGCAAGGCCTGATTGTCTTTTGGATTGTGAGACATTTAGGAATAAATATGCTTTGTCAAATCCAGAGGTTAAATATCAACATATGCATGAAGGCAATGCAGTATACGCCACCAAAAATAGACGGATCCACACAGAGTTATGTCATATTTTGCCAAGACATTACGACAGTTGAAAAGTCTTTGTGTTGAGAAAGTCATGTCACTCCTTTGCCCAACCTTTACTCCTGTGGTTGTTTTCCCCTTGGTTCATATTCCAGTCTTTTTCAGGTATCTTCATTGCCGTTTCTTGCAGCTAAAATAAAAAATAAATAAAATAAAAAGTGGTGTACAACTTAAAGTTTAACTTCCTCTGTTAGAGCAGAAACTCTTCTTTTTCTCTGAGATGTTTTGCTCCTACCACTCCTCCATTATTCTAAAAAAAAAAATCTAAACACACAAAATCCAAATTATTCCTGACGTTTGTCCTCTCGGTTCCTTTCAAAGTCTCTTTCATCAACTGCCCGTGGTTTCACTGCAAGAATATTGTTCCTCAGATCACTAGTGACGAGAGCAGAGATGATGCATGGCAGCGTTCCTCAGGACTTACACATCAGAGCAGACCAACAAGAAAAACCAGAGAGGTGAGATAACTGTGTACTGACAGTGACTCTCCCTCTGCCTGTACCTCTCTGCATATCTCTGCATTTGCCTCCCTTCCTTCCTTTTTTGTGTCCATGGCTCGCTCACACGTGCACACACCCTCCTTCTTTCTTCCCTCTGTGACCCTTCAGTGATAATTACAGGGCGTTTTATGAGAGCAGCTATTTGCGATGTGTCTTCAGTTTGAAAGAAAATTTAAAACCGCTTACAGGGACCATTGCATTAGCTCTTTTATTTAGCAAACTTTATGCAATACTTATGTTGTGTAACTCAGCAGACTTCATGCCATTGCCTCACAAATAATGTAGTAAAGCCTACATATTATATGTGATTATATATTATTATTTTACATTATATATTTGTTATGCGACTCTTTCTCTCTTTATATGTACGTATGTACAATATATGTACATGCATACGTTCACAGCGCCTGCGTGTAAGTAACCACGCCCCTTTAAAATCTGACAACCTGATTGGTCTACGGGGCGGAAAAACTTAACGGCAGCGTAAACAAGTGGTGCGAGATGCTGCTCAGTTCGGCCACTTTCGAAAATAAAGTAAATTATAAAGAAAAGCGATAACTGGTTTCAGCACTACCATGTTATTCGAGCGGTCTACAATCAATTAAAGGCTGAGTGCTTCACTTTGTCGTTCAGATAGTACTTTAAGCTAACGCTAACATCTAGCCGTAGTTTGCTAACTTAACGGAATCAACTTAGCAGAGATGGACTGCGTCGTGACGGGAGGAAATGTTAAAGGTAAAGCGAACATCCCATGTTTCCAGTCCGGTCTATAGTTACAGCAGCTCTACGTGGCATTAATTAACTGTTTGTATGTGTGTGTACCGTTCAGTTCTGGCCAAAGCCATCCACTCTCTATCCAGGATCGGTGATGAGCTGTACGTGGAGCCTCAGGACGACGGGGTGAGCTGCTCTGATGCTGTTAACCAGCACTTCCTCCTGCCATGCATTTAAGCTGTTGCTTCCTGCTGGTGCACACTTTGCGTCAGTAATGAGTAATGCTGATTTGTTTTTTCTCTCTCCTGTAGCTGGCCTTGCGGTCTGTGAACTCCTCTCGGTCGGCATATGCTTGCTTCCTGTTCGCACCACTTTTCTTCAGCAGGTGCAGACTGTGTGCGTGTGTAGAAAAGACACTGATCTGTGTGTTGGCGAGAGAAAGAGAGACTCAGTCACTTGCTTAACATCATTTCCACACTCAAGAGCTTTAAGTAAACTTCCCCGCCCATGTCTTCTGCAGGTACACCATTCCCAGTGCACACACCTTCCTCTGCAAGATGGCAATAAAGGTAGACTTTCTAACATCATGAACGAGTTTATGACTTAGGTTCAGTGCAAGTATATCATATTATGTGGTTTCGATTCTTTTTGTGGCGTAGACTCTAAGCCCTGTCAGATGAGCCCAGGAACTTCACCATCAACACCACCTGCTGTTTGATGTTACTGCAGTCGTCGTGATCCTGTAGTTCTCGATAACCAGTCTCTTTTTTTTTTAACATCACTGGTTATAGTCATGTTAGCGTACGTACTCTGAGTCAAATGCCCTTTGGCTGTTTTGCTCCCTGGTTTTCGTAAGCGTGCTATCACAGTACGTCATGTCGACGTTACAAAACTAATGTAGGTTTGGTGGAAAGCCAAAGCTTTCAGGTGGTGTTTTATAAGTGTGGGAGTGACAGTGCAGAAGACAAACTTACCTCTAGCTCTGTGGGTAACTTTGTACAAATTGTACTGATTATTTCTCATATACACCCTGCTAAATATAGCACATAGTTAATAAGTTAGTATCAGTGTTTCCTTGCTCAAACTCTTCCTGTTATGCTGCTACCATGGTACTGCACTGTGGTTAGCGCTTCACATTTTATAAAACCTCTTAGTTTCAAAAGTGTGTCAATTTGTTAGTGGAAGGAACATTTTAATGGCAGTATTTTCTTTTTTTTGGTATTGTTTTTTATGCTTTATGGTAAGTATTTGCTTAGTTTGGTTAATGTAATATGTAAGTTTACAATAGTTTTCTTCTTGCTCTCACATGTTTATGTTTTTTCCTTTTGATGTTCTTTCACGTGTGGCTCAGAGCGTACAGGCCGTGTTCAGATCTCTGGCATCTCTTGAAAAAACTGTGGAAAAGTGCCACATTAAGACAGATGAGCAGAAGAACCGCCTGACCTTCACTCTGCACTGCAGACATGGTATCACTTATTCATTGTAGCACCTTATCTGTTTGCTTCCTTTCATCTTATGTGCAAGTATTAGAATGTTGACATTTATTTTTTCAGGCCTCCTGAAGACACATAACCTGTCTTACCAGGACAGTGAAAGCTTGCAGGCAGTGTTTGATAAGGACAGTTGTGCCAATGTATTCAAGGCCCAGCCCAGGTCTGTGAAACCTTTCTACATTCTTCACTTTGTTACAAACTGTTTGATGACAGCTTGTCAGTCTCTGACAAGCTCTTTTGGTTTATCCCTTTTCTGTCTTGCTGCCTCTGTGTTTTTCCCTTATTGTCAGGCTGCTGGTAGACACAGTCGTGCACTTCCCTCCATCTCTGGAAGAAGTGACTGTGTCAGTGAGTGATGAACGAATGTGGGTCAGAAACCATGTAGATGAAGAATCAGGTGACTTGGTTTTTCATGCAGCATTTATTTTACTAAAACAATTATGAGCATTGTCAGAGACTGTCATTTAAAGGGCACACCATCAATAGCATGGGCCTTTGCTGTATAATTAAAAACTTGCTTTTGTTCTTCCTTTGCTGTTGCTTGACTTTTGTTTTCCCTCGCAGACCAGTCCAAAGCCATGCTAACAGAGCTGTGTCTGGCTTCAGATGAGTTTGACCATTTCGCTGTCCAAGCTCACAATAGCGTCACCTTTTGTCTGAAGGAGTTACGGGTGAGTCAGAGGACAGAGCCAAGAAGACACAGTAAAACTATATAAGTTAGAAAGACGGGGGTGTTTCTTAAGCCATTCAGTCATAATTGTCATGTCTCCTCTAGGGTTTGCTAGTGTTTGCAGAGTCCACTGGGCTCCCTGTTTCTATGTACTTTGATGCACCTGGCAGGTAGATACTCGCATACTTAGATGACAGTTGATCATTTGAGTCACTAATGACATTACATTGTGTGTGTCAGCCCGATAGTGCTTTCTGTTACGGACAGCGTCCTGGAGGGGAACTTTGTGCTGGCCACACTTTCTGATGATTCCAACCACAGTAAAAACAACAGTAGAAGGTAAGAATGGCATTAGAATGTGAAAATAAAACTCTCGCACACAAGAAATCCTCAGCCTTTTCTCTGCAGGGATGTCATGCCACCTGGTGGACAACACCATATTTAATAACAACTGTGTGATAAGAGTCTAGCAAACCTTACTGATCTTCTCAGTGTGAAGTTGGCTGATTGTGTTTTCGTCCAGTTGTAGCACATGCAGTATGTGACATAATATAAATCAAAGTCTGGGGAATTCAGCTAGAAATTGTTGGTGTTTTTAATGCCTTTCCTAAACCATGTACAATATATTTTTTTTGCCTAAGTAATTCTGGATGACGGTGATCTTACCTGTAGAAAGTAGGTGACACATTTCATGGTGTGTGTAGTTTGCATTGTAATTTCCCTGAAAATCCACTGTCACTCTCTGTCCTCCTCTCTTTTCCTCATTCGTGCCATATTTCTGACATGCGTTTCTCCACCTCTTAGAGCATGCACGCCACCACCACCACCTCCTCCTGATGACTTCATGAATGACGACATAGACTCCTACCTCATTGCCATGGATACAAGTATTGCACCAGAGCCCTCAGCTACAGGTCCACCTACACCCCAGTTAGCTAATTCCACATGTGTCAAGCAGCCTGCTGCAGCCAATCACCGGAGAAGATTACACAGCGAGGAGGAAGAAGAGGAGGAGGAAGACGAGACAGCCGATTCAGACAGACCACCTAATAAGAAGGTGCCATTTACTTTTTATTATGGTGGCATGTTTTGGGATGAATGGTCTGCCATTTTCAGACACATGGCAGATTAAATATTAGATTATATGGATTTTTTTTTCTAGAACTGTTTAAATCAAAAAACCTGTGACAGTCATAAATTATCCTCTGTTTTAGATTTGTCTGTTCACAGCCTGAATATCTTGTCTCATGTCTTACATTTTTGCTATCTCATCTTTTCCCACAGTTCTGTTCCCTGTTCTTTGGATCTGTGCTTCCCCCTACTTCTCAGATGAGCACTCAACCAATGACAAGTCAAGAAGTGCTGGCCAGTGACAGTGAGGACGACACATAAGCACAGTGATTCTGGACTGATGGATAGAAGAGACTGACTGGCCTGAAAGTGGTGTTAAACCATGCTATGTTTTTACAATTACAAAAATATGCACAAGCTGCCGGAGAGAAACAAGTCTATTCAAGTTTTTATTGTACGATAATGTTAATGGCAGACTTGAAAATCTGAGCTTCTGAAACTCCTCACGAAGAACATGTTTCTTTTTATTTACAAATAAAACAAACTGATTTTGAATGTAAACACAATTTCTTTATTATTTACATGTCAACCTGTTCAAGTATAACACAGATTTAGGATGAGTCAAACGTGCGCCTCAGCAGACACGGTCTGGAGCATAGTATGCAGGTATGATTTATGGAAAAAGACGTTTAAACGCAGACAATGCCCATTAAAAGGTTTGACCCAAGCCACATGCTTTAGACCTCATTCACTCCAAACATTTGTCAAAAGTAGGACTCAGCATATGTAGTAGAATGTCTAAATGTCTTTGAGCCAGTGTTTCCTTTGTGGGACACATCATCACTACTTTTCTCCTTTTGTACTTGAAAACTTTTGCCCCGTGTTTGTGGCTTCCTCCTCTGTCGCTCTCTCTCCTTTTCCAACTCCTTTTCTTTCTTCTTCTTCAACCGCTCCTCCTCTTTCTCCTTTCTCTCCTGTTCCCTCCACCTTCTCCTCCTCTCCCTGGAGTTCAGCTTGTCCTCCTCCACTCCCTCAACTGGTTTCCCCATTCCATCACTGAAGTCCTGAATCAAAATTTTGGGCACTTGTATTTTTTGTATTCCTTTTTCCTTTGCCCTTTTAGGTTGTTCTCCTCTCAGTCTACGGAAGAGACCAAAACGTTTAGATGGAGTTTGTGGCTCCTGCTGTGTCACTGTTTCCTCTGTTGTGGACAGAATCATCTGTGGCGGCTTGACATTTGGAGACTGTCTAACTTGGGAAAGGGTTTGATTTACAGATCCAGGATCAGACTGTGATTCAGCATGTTGAGGTTCTTGTCTAGGGCTTGACTGTGCTTGGTTAGTTTTCTGCGGGCTGGTGAAGAGATCTTCAGAGAGCCTCCGTGCTAACCTGGACCCATGAGAGCTGGAAGATCTGCGGACACAGAAATCACCAGAAGAGCGGCTGCTGCGGGGCCCAGAGGTTTGTGTCAGGTTATTTGCCTCAGTCTGAGAAGAATCTTTCTCTTGTGCCTGTGGGATGTTGTCACTGTGTGGATTGTCTGTCACGTTGGGAGGAAAAATGACATTTTCATTAGCGTCCTCTGTGTTTGCCACAGCAGCCTGGCTCGTCGGTTGCTCAGGTGCAGGTTCCTCAAAGCTTGTTTCTACAGCGCTCATCCTCCGTTCAGTCTCTGTGGTGAGATTTCCTGCTTCCTCTTTCTGTGGAGGTGCGACAGAGTCTGTATTCACCACATCTGTTTGAGTTTCACTTGGTGTTTCCTCTGCTTCTGTGTGGTCAATCTTTTCTTCTACGCGTTCTGCCATAATCATTTGTTTTTCTCCCTGCTTGAGTTCACATGTTACTGTGTCACATTCTTTCTCTGAACACTGAGCAGATGCAGCTTCAGCCTCTGTGTCAGTAACTATATTGGTGCATTCGTCTTGTTGAATAGACTCCGGTGAAGACGGGATTACATTTTCTGCTCCTGTCCTTGTCTCTGACTCTGAGTCTGTTTCCTCTGTTTCCTCTAGTTCCTCCTGTGTAGATGCATTGTCACCTACTTTGTCTTGAGTCTGTGTCAGTATCATTTCAGTCTCTATTTGGGTGTGTGTCTCTTCCATTTCCATTTCTGCTAATGACTCAGAACTGCTGTGTTTCACTTCAAACACATCGTCTGATGAGCTTCTATCTGTTTGTATGATCACCTCTTCCTGTTGCCGTTGTGTCTCTGTTGTAAGGTCTGGATCTTGAATTGGTATTTCTTCAGAATTACTTTCTTGCTCAGGGCCTGGACTTGAGTCAGGACTGTCAGTTGCTGACAGTTCTGTGTCCACCTGTCTCTGCTGTACATCGTTGGTTTCCAGCCCCTCACATGGTTTCATATCAGACCGAATCACCTGTTCCTCAGTCGACTCTACACTTAAACGCAGATTTGAGTGAGGAGTCTCTTTGTTTGTATCTTTGTGTATTTCACTCAGATTTTCCTGCACAGCGGTTGTGTGCTCAATTTCTTCCAGTACTTGTTTTTCTTTTGCATCTTTTATGTCTTCAACCTCAGTGTCCTGGTCCTTCCCTTCATGATTTTGTTGTTCCTCAGCTTGTGACTGGCTGGAGGAGTCTGTCTCCTCTTCCTGATGGTGCTGTGATGTATGCTCACTGAGCTGAGGAAGAATATTTTCAACAATCTGATCACTGTCTGGATCTTGTTTTAGTTCTGTGTCCACATTTGTTTCTTCTGTGTCTTCTGAAACCAGTTTGCTCCCCTCCTTTTCAATGATTCCTGTTTCCACTTGTTCGATCTGTTCATTCACAGTTTCTGTTTCGTCTACGTGCACGGTTGGTATGTTTTGGACTGTGTCTGTTTGTATAGGTTCTTCGAAAACCTCCTTCACTTCAGGTTGTCCTGTTAGGCTTGGCTCTCTCTGCGTTTTGTGGTCGTCAGACACTACATCCTCCTCTTCCTGAACGTCCTGCACCTTCTCACAGCTGAACTCAGTCCAGCTGTTAAAGTCCTCCTTTGCTCCCATTGACAGATGCCTTACAATTTTGCCGCCACCTTCCCAGTCTCCCGTGTTGGATTTCCCCCCCTTCCTCCAGCGCTTGTGAAGTAGAGAAGGAGACAGTGACAAAGTGGAGGCTGAGCGAGCTATAGGCACAGACAGGTTGCCTGTCTCTCTCTCCTTTCTTTGCCGTTCTTCCTTGTTATGTCGAGCCCTTGCCCACGCCATCTGGAATCCATGGCAACGACCTCTTGGGTCAAAGGTGGATGAGGGTTTGTCCTTCCTCCACTTTTCTAACTCCTTTGCAGTCTGCTTCTCCAGATCTTTGGCTGACAGTGGCACTGAGCAAACCTGCATGAAGAAAACTACTTTTACTACTAATACTAAGTGTTACAGTTCAGGGTAAAACAAAAACAGGTGTACTAGCAAGATATTAGCTTTTCCTAAATGTTTATATGTTCATATCCAGAGTAAAGTTTAAATCTTAATAGCTGTCATGTTAACAAACCACACTCTGAGATGAACCATACACAAAATAATGCGTATTTATGATTAAGTGTAGTTTGAATTCAAATCTAAATGTGTCAGACCTTTGCTAGTGTTTTGATTTTCTTCTTACCTCTGCTATGAAGGTGTCGTCTTCCTCTTGGATCTGCTCCCTGACGCCCCTCAGCTTCTCCAGTGTTTCCATCTGGCCCTGGCACTGTTTCCTCTGCTCTGTCCGGCCCAGCACTCGACGCACAAGCACCACTGCTACCTGCAGCAGGACCCGCACTCCTGAAAGCGAGGAGGGACGAGTGAACACAGATGTAAGAATAAATGGCGAGCATCATAAGCTATAAACTAATCATTACTAAAACACCATCTTAATTCTAAAAAGCAAAATAAACAGCAATAATTTTCTTCATGTCCAGCAACTATAGTACCATTTAATCATTCATACGATTGCCCACAGATCATAAAACCAAGCCAAATGGATTTAACTATTACCTCAAGTTGTATTAAAACTTAAAGGTAATGCAATATAACACAATTGGAAAGTTAGATCATTCAACAGTGTACAACAGATTTGTGTATTTTTGTCTGCCAGAAAATAATTACATTTATGTGAGTCTCAGCCTATGTGGAGGATTACCATAGCAGAAAAACATGTCCCAGACTCGGAGCAGAGTGTTGAATGGCAGGTGTCGTGTAAACAGACACATCAGCCAGTCAGTGGCGAACATGAGCGGCTCCACTCCGTGGCGTTGCAGGTGTTTGTGCGCCGCCGCACACGTCCTCTTCAAGACCCAGCTCAGCATGGCTGCGTCAAACAGGACTCCCTCCTACACAGCACATCACAGCAGGATTACAATCAGTCTGAACTAAATCTGGCCCTGTTTATAGTAACCGTTAAATATCTGTCTTCTGGCCTTCACGTAAACTGTATGAGTGTGTCAGTGTGAATGTGTGCGTCCTCACCAACAGAGGGCTATAATATCCAGGCAGGTATTGCTCACTGATCTGCACCAAACACCAGAACGCCTCCTGCCAAGGTTACAATGAGTCTGTGCTTGAGCAGCGTTCTGTTTCAGTGAAATCTAGATGTGTTTGCAACGTTGTTATCCAACACAGGGGGGACTGTGTTAGTGATTGCTACCTCAGCAGGCATGTTCATCAGCAGCACTGCAGCCACAGGCCCTTGTGCCTGGCAGTAACCCTCTTCTGGTTGGTACTGAGTGTAGGCTTTTAGGACTCGAAACAAACCACGCTGCCTGCAAACACATACAGACCACATGTTTAAATGTGAATGTTTACTGACAGAGGGGGGTTTGCGCAAGAAAAGCATTCTGATATGTCAAAACTATCAAAGATTACATGGTAGAATCAGAAGAAATGCTGCCTACCCATGTCCATCCTTGGAAAGGAACATCTCATGAAAAGGGAACTGACGGTCCAGGTCTCTCTCAATCACATCCACCCAGCTCTGCAGAGCAGGTTTGGAGTCCAGAGACTGGCACAGAGACAAATGGTAAATATCTACAAACCTAAAATTTCACCTGATACGTTTCTACACAAAGTCACAAAATAGTGATCTTCAAGGACCCTCGTGGCAGCAAACAAATACATTTCATTAAAGACAGAGAACATGAAATAAAACTGATTGTCACATAGGTTGTACTGAGTAACTAATCAATGAACCATTTATTTCACCGTTAACAAGTTTATGATTTAGTAAAATTATTCGTGGCTTTCTTGCCTGGTAAAGATTTTCGTTTTGCTTCATCCTGTCGGTAGCGCCACACAGCAGTGGCCAGCACTTGGCTCTGAGTGAGGCGGGGATGCCTTTCTGACACTGCACTTTGACCTGATGGTACATTCGTACAGAGACAAGTCACAAAAATCAGGAAACGCACAGGTGTGTCGCAGTGCGTCATAAGAATCACGCACAACACAAAAACAGGCCAGAATCTTGCCTGCTTGAGTAGATCTGCATTACATTTAATGTGGTTAAGCTGGGACACACCTTACTAGTCTTCTTCAACAAGACCCGATCCCATTGTTGAATAATGTTGATCCATTTGGTTTCCCTCTGCCTGACCAACTCAGGGGCTGGGCCCAAATTCCTGACACATAACCACACATTTTCATAATGTTTACTCAATGCAATGGACACCATAAAGTGTGCAGAGTTGCAGCAAGCACATTTGTGAGTTGTCATTATAGGAAGGCAGTGCTTCGAAAAACAAGACAGGAAACAGGAAAACCACACGTTAGCAATGTGCAGTCTCCATAGCAACAGGCCAGGATGTTATCAATGGGGTAAAGACAGCAGGTAGAAATGTGCTTGTCTGGCCTGATTTAAATTGAACACTGTTTCACCTACACACATTTCTACATGGACTTCACATGCTTCTGTAGAATTATAGGCACTTCTAGAGTATAAGATGTTGTTGCCATTGGTTTTGTCTCCTCTGAGTTTACTCTACTGTGGCCTTTGTGTTAGGAGCTGCTCTAGTGCCTCTAGGTCACCGATGTCTGAATTACAGCAGCTTTACTTTCATTTGCTGTTTTCTTATTTAAATGCAGTAATTGCAAAACTAAAGTTCAAGCCGTTCTTTCTGTGCAAGGCTTTGTGCACTTTCACTGCACATTATGGTTTAGCAGCTAAAGCATTTCATATAAAACCAGTATGTTAAGTGACTTTTGCATGTGTCATTTGCCCATTTAATGGTGTCTTGGGTGGATATGCTCTTCTGACTCATAAGAGCTGAATCAAAACGCCCGCGTTCAGACAGTGGAGCCTCTCTGGAAACAAACGTTTTGCTTTGAAAGAAAACCTCTGGTAACTTGCCATCTATTAATAGGGGCATTCTACAACATTTTGGCGCACTTTGTTTTCATAAACTATACATGGCAGTCCATAGGTTTAATATTTACTGAAATGTATATTATCTGATCCATTTTAGAAACTATAAGGCTTCCAAATTGTACTTTGAGGCACATATTTGTTTAACTTGTCTGAGAAGGAGTAGGCTTGTGTCTTATCAGTAACACGGTGTAAGCACCAATGCAGAACTGCTCACCCAGCTGTGGATCCATTGGTCAGAATGAAGCCAAACCGGTCGGTCTCAGGCTCCAGACTGACCTCGGACTCTGCATCAGATCCAGAGCTATCCTCTTCACAGAGGTTCTTCTGGGTTGGACTTGAGGGACCCAGCATCTTACTAAAAAGCAAGAAGAGGCGCTCATTGTTCAACGTGTCTTCTCTCGCTCTGTGGCTCTGTGTTCGAGCGTGTTCGAGCGCCCTATATCAACAGGCTTTGACTTGATCACGACCAGCAGTACTTGTAGAAGTTGTTAGTAGTATGCTAAGCTATGTTGTAGTAAGAACTGTTCTTCAGTAATTACCATTTACCGTTTTCGAGTCAGGGTTATGAGCTCGGCTGGATCAAAATGACACAGCCTATATGTAAACAAACCAATAAATCTGTTACTAAATAAACATTAAAATGTAATTACCGTTCACATTTCCGTCATGTTCTATTACTGGGCTGCCAAAAACGTGAAGTGTTAGATCCCACACTGATAGACTTCCTCTCTCTCTGTTGCTCCTTTGCTCTCTCTCTCTCTCTCTCTCTACTCCGACAGCATTATGAAGGTATGATGCCCAACTTCCCTGTTTCAAACAACAGCATAAAAACTGAGTGTTTAAAATATAACGACTTCAGTTATGGAAGTGAAAGTCAAACATAAGCAAACATCAGAACGGATCAGTCCTAATAAAGTCCGCTGATTATGTGAATTTAAAGTTTGTGTAATCACGTTGCGTTTGCTTGCAGCAACAAGTGCGGTAATTATTCGAGCACGAAGCGCTTTTAAATGCATCACCGAGAGCGGAACTGTACAGAGCTCAACCAAAGAAGCATTAACGAACGCAGCACAAGTCCAGTGGCGCAGTTTAGAGACCGCTGTCTGCAGTTGCTCACCGAAACGTCCCTCCGAGGTAAGTCTGGTTTAGCTTAATTATACAGGCGAACAGCGCACTGCTGATCGTTACTTGATCTTTACAAACCGATCCATCCAAAATGCATTATTGCTAACATGTATGACCTGGGGCGATAAAACCAACAACCTACATTTTAAGACTAACTAATCAACCAGTTACACAAGATAATCGTCTAACAGACGTAGAGACAAGCTTTACTGACGGTTATATATTTATGTGTGGTGAGGCGTTCAGGTCTGTCGTTCAGAGAGTAAATACAGAATAACCGCAAACGTGCAGTTCTTGGAAGTAAGATATAGTAATATAATTACTTATAATACATATATAATACTCTGCAGACTACATCGTGATTAACGTTTTGTTGAGTTTCATTTGTTTATTATTTAGGATACTTTTCAATTTATCTGATAAACAATTTTCGGGGTAGGCGCGTCTTTGACTGCTTAATGAACAGTTATTATGTCAGTGAATTGGGATCATTTCATTTTTTCCCATTATTTCGGCGTCTCGTAAACGTAACAAACCGCTGACGTAACAGCAGGGATTTGGGCGCAAGCTTATGGTTGTTCTCTGGCAGCTGGCAGACTCCTCACTCACGCACCCATCCCGTGTTTTCACATTGGATCGGTCCCTGTGTCTGCAGGTCACCTCTATTAATGAGCCTTAACTCTTACAGCTTTGTCTCCGCCCTCTTTGCTCAGATGTCCACTGCCCTAAGTCTACGACTCCTCCACTGCTACTCAAAACCAGGTGCAGAAGCAGGTAGTGTCTAAAAGTGATGAAATGTTAAGGCCAGCGTCATCTTATCACACTGTTTGTCTCTTCAGGCACTTTTGGATATGGCATGCGCTCTTTCAGTCTCAGTGTGAGCAGGGAGGGCTACAGTAAGTAAACCAAGACCTTGATGGGCTACAATGGGAGGAATGCAGGTGCCCATGTGTTTGACATTGAAAGGAAATGATATATCATCTGTCACACTCTCCTTTATTCTGCTTGCAGAATATGTAAATGCTCAGGAGATGTCAATGGACCTGAGATCCATCACTGACCGCGCTGCCACAACCCTCCTTTGGACTGAACTCTTTAGAGGTCACTGTGATTTTAGTGCAGACATCCCAAGCCACGCACAGCGTTACATGACACGCGCAGTGATAGTCAACATCCAACAAAATATTTGTTATCACACTGGCAAGGATACACACACTTATACACACACCTATAATTAAACCTTGAAGAACTGAAAAAAACCTGAAAAGCGGATGTATAGTTTTTATTCATTAATTCATCCCTTACATGAGTCGTGTATTTTCTATTCTTCTATTCTTCGACACTTTCCTCCAGGTTTGGCGATGACCATGAGTTACCTGTTTCGTGAGCCTGCCACCATCAACTACCCATTTGAGAAAGGCCCTCTGTCGCCCCGCTTCCGTGGAGAACACGCCCTTCGTCGCTACCCTAATGGAGAGGAGCGCTGCATTGCCTGTAAGCTGTGTGAGGCCATCTGTCCAGCTCAGGTACAGTAAGCACACACACAGCAGCAATATCAACACTACTTAGATCAAATATGAAACATAGTATAGGAAAAGTTGTTTTTAAATGCTTTATTCTGTTGGTGATGTACTATAGCTTGACTGTGCATCCAGTTATTCTCAATGAATGTGCTGCTAGGCCACTATCTAACATTTCTTTCCTTTCTATGTTTAACCCAGGCAATTACTATTGAAGCAGAGACTCGAGCTGATGGCAGCAGGAGAACAACTCGCTATGACATTGATATGACCAAGTGTATCTACTGTGGCTTCTGCCAGGAAGCCTGTCCTGTTGACGCCATTGTTGAGGTAAAAACAATGAGGAAATTTTATGGATCTGAAATTAGATGGTGGCTTAAATGTGCCTCACAGTTTGACACAAGAAGTAATGAGGCAGACCATTGATTGAAACTCTAAATTTTATTTTCTCTCCATCAGGGTCCCAACTTTGAATTTTCTACAGAGACCCATGAGGAACTATTGTACAATAAGGAAAAGCTTCTCAACAATGGAGATCGATGGGAAGCTGAAATAGCAGCAAACATACAAGCAGATTACCTATACAGATAGACTGAGTGCTGTAAACTTACACAGCTCACTGAGGAACCATTCATGAAAACAATCCGTTTTACTTACTGTGTTATCCACGTGAGATGAAGCTGTATCAGTATTTCTGAGTTACATTTGAACGTCACAAATGAGAAAACGCACAAATCATCTTTTTGTTTTTAAATGATGGATGATATTCTCCTTCACTTTATGCTGTTGACTTTATAACACAGGACACATGGAACCTATGCACACTGTCTTTCTGACAAAGAATATTTATGTAATATTGCTTATAGTATAAAAAAAGTACAATGAAGTGAACCGTCCATTCGTCTTTTGCATTAAAACACACTACAAAGTGTTTATTGACGGAATAGTAATAGCAATATGATTTGTCAAAACGTGCAGCATTAAAGCATACAGTGTGATATGAAAGGGTTAATATTGGGTGTATGGGAAGGCCTTACATGTGTGAACATTTTCTTGATATGTGCGTTGTTTTATTCTTATGTTCTTGCGGAGTCGTGGTCTGTGAATCCCGCGGTACGTGCTTTAAAATTAAATGCGCTGTTGCCGCTGCATGATCACGTGATAGGGGCGGAAACTGACTCATAGTCCACGCTGAATCTCCCGCGAACGCAGCCATTTACTCTTTCCTCTCTTCGTAGTGACACCGGTGAGTCTCAATATTCTTTTCTTAATATATAGCAGCTCAGTTTCAAGATTATGTTCGTAGAGAAAGTCAATTAAAGCAACAATAACCGTGAATGTATGTTTTTGCGACTTGCGTTTTAATTTCAACCGCGTGAGGGATGCCCAACTAGACTAGGCCATTGGTTTTCCTATGCTAACTTAGCCGTTGGCTCGGTTAAAAGAATGGCTTCCATGCTGTGCTAGCTGCTACGTTAGCAGACACAGCGCTGCATCCTCTCACTGCTTTGTTGCTGAACCTCACATGTGTTTGCTACTGCCGGTTAGTCGCACTTTAGATCCAATAAGGAGGGCGTCGATGTGCCAGCCTGGTTTTGGTGTCGACATCAGGTGGAACATTGAGCTCATTAGCTCGATGGTCTTCAGTTCGATTGTTCCAGTCGAACCAAAAAAAGTGCGGTGGCGCGTCGTATGGCGCACTCAAACTACCCATAGTTAGTAGCCAGATACTAACTGTTAGTGAAGAGATTCTAAATAGGGCGTTTGTAATGGTCAGCAGATTTGTGTGTAAGCGTCCCATTAATTTAGTGACTCGTACAGAATTTTAGGCCAGACGTTAAGATATTGGCAACAGTTTCGCACGCTAGCGCACCGGGACGTTAACTTGCCTAAAATTGGCCACTATCCCTGAGTATCAGGCTAACAGTAAGTAACGTTATATCACCCGTGCGACTGGCGGTTAGGCCTAAATACACGTTCTCTAAATTTAACGTGAGGTGAGCTTATCGCTAGCGCCGCTAGCTTAACGACTCGCTTAGCTTAACAGAAAACGTGCTAACCATCCCGCCTTGTTGTCTTTGACTCAGAAAAATCGCAACCATGGCGGACTCAATGGCACAGTGTGTACCAGTCGCGGTGTTCAAGGTAAGTGTTATAAATGCTGACGCCCCGGGACTTCATCCATCTTATGGTGAATGAATGTGAAGATACTTCTGGCATTTAGGCTCGTTGTGCTAACGGCTAGTTATCTGATCTGGTACTAGCCAGTCTACGTTTAAACGCACTTCTGTTTTGTAATAGCTGGTGTTGGTAGGAGATGGAGGCACCGGAAAAACGACTTTTGTGAAACGACACATCACAGGAGAGTTTGAGAAGAAATATGTTGGTGAGTATTCATAAGCCAAAACATAATCTGTGTCAAATTTAGCCCAAGACATAGCTCAATAGTAATAATTTTAGGAGTTTCGCGCATTCATCGTTTGTCCACCAGATAGCTATATTTCCATTCAAATTGTACCTGCATCACATATGACCATTAATGCATTTTCTAACAGTTATTTTATTGTATATGTCAATTAAGATCTTACACCTTGCACACATGTTCTCTTCCCTAAGA
The DNA here is from genome assembly GCA_030770545.1 of Macropodus opercularis. Taxonomy (NCBI): domain Eukaryota; kingdom Metazoa; phylum Chordata; class Actinopteri; order Anabantiformes; family Osphronemidae; genus Macropodus; species Macropodus opercularis. The sequence goes on from CM061098.1 coordinate 7,611,661, forward strand.
CATGATCTTGACCTTTTCTCTTAAATTTTTATTTACATCTTTGTCTGACATTTTTGCTTGTAATTCTAGCTACTCTGGGAGTAGAGGTGCACCCGCTGATGTTCCACACAAACAGAGGAGCCATCAAGTACAATGTGTGGGACACAGCCGGTCAGGAGAAGTTTGGAGGTCTGAGAGATGGCTACTACATTCAAGGTACTCTTATTGTTCCTGAAATTACCTTTTAAGTTAGTCCATAACAGTCTTAAACGTAAGCGGTCAGCATCCGTGTGTTGAAATGTCCCTGTTTCCTCCACAGCTCAGTGTGCTATCATCATGTTTGATGTCACTTCCCGAGTCACCTATAAGAACGTACCCAACTGGCATCGTGATCTGGTCCGTGTCTGTGAGAACATTCCCATCGTCCTCTGTGGCAACAAGGTGGACATCAAAGATAGGAAAGTCAAAGCAAAGAGCATTGTGTTTCACCGCAAGAAGAACCTGCAGGTAATATTTTTACTGTCCTTCTGCAAGCGCATCACATATGTGGTTAAATAGTGCATTGTTTGAGTCTTTTCCACTGTTCTTCCCACAGTATTATGACATTTCTGCCAAGAGTAACTACAACTTTGAGAAGCCTTTCCTGTGGCTAGCAAGGAAGTTGATCGGTGATCCCAACCTGGAATTTGTGGCAATGCCTGCTCTTGCTCCTCCAGAGGTCGTCATGGACCCAAGCCTTGCTGCTAAGTATGAGGAAGAGCTTCAAGTAAGTGACTTTAAAAAAAGTTGCTGTGTCAGCAACTCTTTTTTTAAAATGATCAGTGTCATTGAGTGAACTTTGTCTTTCCCGTTCAGGTTGCATCACAAACAGCACTCCCAGATGAAGAAGATGACCTCTAACCTGTTCCCTGAGTCACCCCTACCCCACCCCAGCTGTGGACAGAAGTTGTTGGAGTTTTGCCCCCTTTACTGTAAAATCCCTTTTCAGATTTTTTTATTTTTGAATTTTTTTGTTTGTTTTAAATAAGAAAACTTGGTTGGAAAAAAAACGTGGTTCTAATTTCACTGTATAAGACACATCCACCCTAGTGTTGTTGTTGGCATGCCAACGTGCTACTCCTCATCTTCGAGCACCCTCCGCTGCACTTACCCAGCTCTCATTATGCTGTTGTATGGTGTACTGGAAGCACTATGGGGAATAAACTTTGAATAAAAACATTCTCAATACAACATGTGTCTTATCTGTTTTGTTTATCATAATGGCAGTCCCACAATCTGAGTGCTCGTTAATGTCCATTAGTAAATGATCTTGAATTTGTTTTTACTTTCACTGCTCATGAAATTTTGTTGCGCACTGAAAACCTATAACCTCTGTTCTAATGTTTGGGTGTCAAGTTGGGATACTTACAAACCTATTGACATACAGTAGATGAAGTGTTCAGGTATTTAATCAAAAGTTAATGGAATTGCAGCTGATTATCTTCATAGAGCCAAAAATGTTTCAGGTTTGCAGTATAGCAGTAATTTTTCTATTTCATCCTGTGACTAATTTGGAGATGGCTCATTTTAAGTAACTTAACTCAATGATGTAGTCCTTTGTCCACTGTACCTGAGTCATGGAAGTGCTAAATGCTGCAGTGTTGACTTAAAAGCCGCAATGTTATTCCAAACCATATGTGCTTGTGATGTCCACCAGATGTCAGTCACGTTCTTTCAGTCTGGTCACAGGGCCGTTCCCTTCAGGATTACATAATAATGTAATGGCGCGTGAGTTTTACTGGTTCACACCCAGTGGTTACTATGCAACTGTCATGCTACTTACAATTTTCAATAATTTCCTGCATGCTCAGTTTAGTATTTTAAACATCTGACCCGGGTTTCTTTATTCAACATAGCTCAAGATACTTAAAGCCATCAAGTTGGTATCAGGATGCTCAATCCTCTTAAATCTCACCCAGCTGATTTCAGGATTGATCTGTAAACCCAAGATGATGCTGATCACGTGCTTTACATAGAATCAGAAGACAGCCAGACTCTGTACTCGATTGACTAAGTGAATCCCAGGCAGTTATGTCAGGTAGGCATGATCCACATGCAACAGATGGGCCAATACTAAAATATAAGGTTTATTAATTCTTGTTTCTGCATCTTTCTATACTGTTTTAAGTAGTATAAACTTGAAGTAGTAATGAAACAACACAATTTTAAAGACCTGTTGAAAAGCAAGTGAGCTCTTCAATTGTTATTGAATTGATGTTTGTGTATAAACAATAACCCATTTTAATATATAAAATGCATGTTAACATTTATAATCTAATAACATTTTCCACACAGCATTCCAAAATCTGGATAAGTTATCTTTTAGCTTCAAAATTTGGTTTACTGTTCTATGGTTGTGATTATTTCTCAATCAGATGCAGGTTTGATGATATGGTAGAAGAGGAGGTAAAAAAGATGACAAAAACCACGAATTGCCTCTAGTCAGCTTATTTAGTTTTTTATGGTGTTACTGACTATGCTGATTCCCTGTCGACCGCTTTTATAGGCCTACTTTTCCCAGAGGTCATGCCTTCATACCATGTGAGAGGCACGGTAGATTATAAAAGTAATTTCTTTTTCTTTCATTTAACATTTGAAGACTCATGCTGGCTCACATGTTGTACATCACAAGTAAACGGATTTGTGGAAAGAATGTATTAGGGTTCTGAGTAAATGCAGCCCACAATATTACTTTCGCTCACGACCAAATAAAGACACCCAATGTTTAGAAAGTCAAGTCACAGCGTAGCGATCTATAACTCATAATTCAATTTCGAGCTCAGAGACATCGTCATGGAAGAAAAATAATTCCTACAACACCTAAATGCATCAATAATGCAGGTGACTCGGGGCGTGGCGTCGTGCTACAGGGCAGGGGCTTTGTGTGCGCATGCGCCAGCGAGAAAAGTGCGTTTTAGAATGATTACTGGTGGCCAACGGAGAAGCAGATTATACGGCTCCACGCAACTGTTGTTTTAATCCCCTGGCCGAGGAGATTTAGCAAAGAAAAACACTGGCCTCAAACCCAGCAGCCATATTGCACGGAAAAGCGACAGAAAGGCTAATCTTTCGCGATAACCGTGTCTCCTTACACACCTTTGTGAAGACTTTTGGGCAGTTTAATTTCTCTCACTGGCGGCGGGTGCCTGTCGGACAGCTAGCTCCCCAGCTGGCTGAGGGACTCTCAGACCGGGCGGTTTCAAACACTTCACACCATACTGTGTCTTTCTCCTTGCTTTGAAAGTATTAAATAAACACAAGGAAGATGAAGGACCGATTGGAGCAACTCAGAGCGGTAAGTGTTGTTGAGGACATTTTGCTTCTGGTGTTTCTTATCTACATTTCATAGGCCTCTAAAAACGCCGTTAAAGGCTAAAGAAGTGAATAACCAGCTGTTTGTCACTTTTGGTGGGAAGCCTTTAGAATAAGCACTTGGCACTTCAGATAATATCCATTTGGATTTAACAGGCATCATGTGAGGACATAATTCAGATGATGTGTGTAGCAACACGTCAGGTTAAACGATCTAAAATGGGGATGTTGGGTAAAAGTCACATTTATGTGAGGTGTTTCAGTCAGATGTAGTATAAGTTAAACTGCATTACCACCATTTAATAGAAGTATATTTAAGGTTGATACGTCTTTGTTCCTTAATAGGTTGTAGTCCTGCCTCTAAACACACATTAATCAGATTTCAGCTACAACACTGCTCAGTCACCTGTAAAAATTTTATAACTGATGATTCATATTTGAGGGATTATTGTTTAACAGTTAACTGACATAATATCAGGTTTGCCAAGCAAAAATCAGAAAAGTTCAATTAGATTTTGGTTTCTTTAATGTGAACCTAATAAATAATGATTCAGTGATGGATTTTTAAAGGGTATTTTAATAGGCTGTGGTTCTATGTCAAATGAATAGACAAACTATTCAATAATGACACTATTGGAGTTGAAGCAGTTTGAACCAGGGTTTATACATCATCGCATCATCAAAATCAGATTATTGTGTACGTTTGCTTTAGAAACACTAATTATTAGTAGTACAAGATTTTCTTCCTGTGCAGAACTTCAAATACAATGAAGATGGAAAATGCACTTGCTGCCAGTCCGCGTGCAGCCTTGATCCCATTGTAACCCTAGTCTGGATGTGTTGGTATAGCTACCTGAAACTCCTGGACAAATATTTGCTGTTCGAAACTGTTGAACTGCAGAGTGCCGGCGGCATCTGCATCGCACACCACTAAAGAACAGATAAAAGGCAATGATCTGTTGACAGTGTATGTGACGTCCTGTAAAGCTGTGGAAGGGTTCTACTATAGGATGCTACTATTTAGCTTCTTTATCATTATACCCATTTCACACTCGCCCACCATTTGTGTTTTCCTCCTCTTTCTAATGTTTAACTTGCTGGCTGGAATCTGGGCTGTATATTGGCACCTGTGAATGTGTGCAGGCATATGTTGAGTGTTCGTATGTGTGTGGTCTCATGCCGACAGTGTGATCCTGTCACCTGACATATTGTGGATCTGGAGAGAGAAGTGGGAGGAACCAGGATATGAGCTTAACATGTGTGGGAAGCTTACTTTTATGTATTATTTAGCTTTCAGGTTAATAAGCTGCATTTTAAGCTTCATTTTGCAGTGAACAGTAAGATGAGTTGATACTGTTGCTATGTTTCTCATACTTCCACATTATGATCCTGAAGGCTGAATTAGTTTAACGGGTTTCTGTTATTTAGGCTTTTTGTTCTGTTTCCTACTTTCAGTCAGAACCATGCCCTTTTCAGTTCTCTTTGTGCAGTAGGCTGAGAGGAAACTGGCTTGTTGGAATAATGTTGTTACTTTGTTTCCCCACCCAGCTCAGATATCGACACAATGAATGGGTAAAATTGCAGCAGCGAATCATGGCTCCTTCTGTGGCACATGGAGATTTTAAATCCCTTGTCAGATTTCAGCTCTGCATTAACACAAGTCCTGATGGAGTATTTTGGCCTCTGAGGGCAAATCTGACCCCCAGATCCCAGTCCTGCTGTTGTGATAGTTAGTTGCTCATTTTCTAAATCATCCCATGGGAAAACGCAGTCATACCACTGCAACTCTGTTATGTTATCGCTCATTAGCCTGCCAAATATTTTTAACTTGTATTTGTATGATGTCTAAATAGTTAAAAATGAGCTCTCAACTGGCTTATTGATTATTAGACCAGCTGGGGGTTATGTGAACTGGTCGTTCTGAATGAGTTGAGGCGTTAAGGCAGGTAATGTTTCCTCATTTATGACCTTCAGAGACAAAGTCTGACTGTTTATCACAGGTGTCCTCAAGAAGACAATCACCGGAATCATAAATTAACAGTGAGCAGTCAGCAGACTGTGATTGTCCTTGTTTGTAGTCTTTTAATTTTAGTGTAAAAGTCACTTTACATTTTGCAACTGTTGAGGCTAAAATAATGAGCTTAGCCCTGTTGTATTTGTTGTTGCTTGTACTTTGTTTTTGGTTCAATGACTTTATTTTATGTAACTTTCTACTAATTCTACTAAGTCAAAACAGCCCTGATTTGGTCTGTTTTCAGAGAGACAATTTGTTGTTTGACTGTGGCTGCTGCATTGTAAAACATCTGTCTCGTCACCGCCTTGTTAAGGGGAGTTACGCAACATGACATATGGTCATTTGTATGCAGAATAAATGTTTTGAATATAAGGAAAAAGCCAGTGTCTGACCTGATATTTCCATCATTCATGTGGCTTGTTTGTAGTTTTCTAATCTCGATGTCCTTTGTAAATGTTGTGTAGTATGTTTAAGGTTTGGATGATTACACAATCTTGATGTAACTAGCATGAGATTGGACCATTTTTGATGATTTGGGGGAAAAATACTGAGAAAATCTAATTTGTCATTGCACTGTTCAATCTCTCGGAGATTGCAGCTGCACATGGTGACATGTTTGCTTTAAACCTAAATATTTGCTTTTAAAATAGGATGATGCAGGACTGGACTTATTTAATCGTCAGCGGTCATTGCTATAAGATAGTGGTTAATTTAATCTAGTTTCACAAGTACACACATGCCTTTCATACACAAGCTCACAATCATGAAGGTTGACGCCACTACAGTACCAACCCCCATGTAAAGACCAGACACTGTATGGGTTCCACATTTTTTATCAGACTAAGCTGTCACCCAGTTGAGTCAGAAGATTAAAAGCAAAAACAAGAAATTTTAGAAAATCTTCTTTCACTTGTTCTAAATGTCTTCCCACGGTTGTTAGATTTTGATTAGAAAGCACGTGTCTTTGTTTTGCAATAGCATATAGAACACTCCGCTTACTTTTGTTGAACTAGACACTGGAAGGAAATGAGTGTGAGTGTGTCTTATCTCTGTTACTGCAGAAATGCCGTGTGAGGGAGTTTAATGTGTGTCAGAGTTGCGCATTGGACGTATAACTCGCTGAGCAGCTTGTCAGTGTCCGGTGAGCTTTGTGACAGCAACTGTTGTTGGTTGCAGTCTGAACCTAATAGTCCAGGCTAACATTTGCAAGTCAAATGTTAGATGATGGGAGGAAGGTTAAAGTTAAAAACTCGCCCTTTGAACAGAAAGCAGCAGCTGCTGTTGCAGACTGGTGCCTGAGAAAATGAATGACTGAATTGACTAATAAATCATCATATGGGTTATGAAATGTTTGATGAATCTTTATGAATTCAGTGGTTGTAACTCCAGCTCTAAGTTGACTTTAAAATAACATTGTGTCTTATGTATCCCAACAAGAAACGAGTGTATTATAAGTTCATTAGCAAGTGAAGTAATAAATGTAGTAACTCTTTATTTAGAAATGCAGAGCTATTTTCAATTAAAGAGTCAAGTCAGCTCAATTCATCGACTGTTGCCTCTAAATGCAGAAGTAATTAAAAGATGTGGAACCAACAACAAGCTTACTCTTCCTTCTCACTCACTGTCGAGCACCCCCCTGCCTCCACATTACAAAGCCACAGCATGATGGCAGTGACGAGAACAGCTGGAGTTTCTGTAGCCCAGCCCTATTCCTTCACTGGGTACATGTTCACCAGCAGCACTGAGCTCTGTGTTTACTGACTGTGACGTATTTATGACTTTACTGGGTGAAGCTTTCTGATAGATATATTGTGTTGCTGACAGATTGGGGTCAGACTAATATTTGTGGCTGCTGTGTCCTACTGGGCTGTTCATCAGTATCTATTTCTTTAACAGGCCCAAGAAATGAACTTTGTAGAGAAGCAAATAAAAGGATAATTAATAAGTAGTATGTCTGTGGAGATTCTCAGTCGTCCAGGTGAAGTTGTCTGACAGTTGAGTCATGGCAACTAGACTTCTTCTATTTTGTAGAGAAGAAGTACTGAAAATGTCTGATGCCAGTCTTCATCCCTCTTCTAAAAACTGTCAAGTCACATACATTGGTGTCCAAAAAAATAATTAATAGGTTGTCCTTTTAATTCTTATGACCTCAGATCAGTAACTTCCTGGAGTTTCCTCTGGTTGCTTGGCAACATGAAAATGACATCAGGATTAGAAATAGGCTAAACTCCTCAAACAACGAGAACTATCTGTCTAATTAAATGTGGTGAAATGTTTTTTGGTGAAAGGCCTGTTTTTAACCCTGCTGAAGCTTTTGTTGGAGAAACTGAATGTACTCTACCATTAAAGCTTGGATCAAAAGATCCAAAGACAATTAAAGCATATCCTGTCTAGAACACAAAGGAAGGTTTGTGATTGGGCCTTAAACAGGGACACCCATGGTGTGACCTCAGGCTAGTTTTTGTCTTGCAGGAACATAGGGCGTATTCATGCTCAATATTCATCTGCGAAAACACGTTTAATGCTGATGACAATGAAACCGTCTGTGAAGAATATTTTCCTCTAAGGGCAAATTAAGTTTGTTCAGTGAGCTGTACTTATAGCATGAATGATACAAAGGATCACAGGGTGATTCAAATGATGGAAGTGTGTTGAGCTGTGTGCTTTTCTGTTCTTATGCTGGTAAATTCACCACAGACCTTTTTAAACATCAGGTGTTGATGACGTCTTTTATACAAAGAGAACCTCATCACAGGCTTACTCTGGTTTCTGACACCGTCTTTATTTGCTGTTGTGTTAGACGTGTGATCAAGATGATGACGAAGTGGAGATTGCTATGGATAACGCAGGCTTCATGGATGAGTTCTTCTCTCAGGTGAGTGTTACTGTCAAAGACTGTTCGGCTTCTGCATGTTTTTTTTTAAAGGTCAAAATACTTTTCATGTTGAGAGGTTATGATTTGCTCTGTGTACGTTTCAGATTGAGGACATCAGGAACAGTATTGATAAAATTGATGAGAATGTGGCTGAAGTCAAAAAGCTGTACTCAGTCATCCTGTCTGCTCCCACATCAGATCAGAGTAAGATACCTCACCACTGCCTGCTTTTCTTCCCCTATCAGAAATGTTATTCTCACAAAACCCTAGACCAAGCAGCATTGTTTTTGACATTTTATGAGCTAAATTGAATTAAAATGCATTTTTTGGTTAAAGAAAGTGCTATTATTGTATTCTTTTGTAAGGCAACATTGTACTCAGCTAATACTTGTCATCAGCTTCAGTTGTTTATTACTGAATGTCTTTTTCCCCAGAAACACAGGATGACTTGGAGGCAATCACCAATGACATAAAGAAGATGGCCAACAATGCAAGAAACAAACTGAAGAGTGAGTCTGTCTCTGACTACTAGACGCAGCTCGTCACATGTAAAATGAAATAAATTAGAAAAACAATCTATGTCCTGGTTTGTTCTCCAGCGATCGAGAGGAATCTGGAGTCAGAGGAGCAGGAAAGGGTGTCCGCTGACATGCGGATACGTAAATCACAGGTATGTCGTGTTAGAAGCAAAGTGGCCTCCAGGTCATGCTGGTTCCATAGAAACCTTCCTCTTTTATGCAGATTGTAAACATGTTGCATTTACTAAATATGTTTAGGTGTAACTAGATGTTAAATGTCAGTTGTCTAATTGTCAACTTTTTTGTTGTCCAGCATGCAGTTCTGTCTAGGAAGTTTGTGGAGGTAATGACAAAGTATAATGAAGCTCAGGTTGACTTCAGGGAGAGGAGTAAAGGACGTATTCAGAGACAGCTAGAGATCAGTGAGTGACGCCAACGCACACAGAGTCACGTGTTTTTCGAACATTATTCTTTGCGATTAACCTTTTTTCCGCTTTCTTTCCAGCTGGAAGAGCAACAACAGATGAAGAACTGGAGGAGATGTTAGAGAGCGGTAATGCTGCCGTGTTCACTGCAGGGGTAAGCGTGTGCGTGCGTCAGCATATATTTACACTGTTGGTTACAGTGCTCTCACATTAAACTGTTAAAAAAATATGTTGCCAGTTAAATGTGTGAACATTGGCAAACTGGTGCTAAAACATCAGCTTGTGGATTAAGGTCTGTGCTGTTTTACTGTTGGTTATTTTTGTAAGAAGGTTCCTGTTGTCATTGCTGACTGCAACTCAACGCCTTGTATAAGATGGTTAAAGATTAGCTGGGCTCGTGATTTGTCCTGTTAGGCTCCCAAGTCTCTTTCAACATATTCAAAAAAACAAAGTGATTCATTTTTTTAGGGCATGGCTGCATTACATTTTGGACTGTCACTAAAAATAGATGAAAGGCGGACTGCTGAAATGACACATCCTGATCAAGATGGTGTTGTACTGCTGTGAGCTTCCTGTAACTGCTGATAAATGGGGACACAGTGCATTTAAAGTGCTGAGAAAGCTTCAGTCCTCACAGGGCCAGGAAGGTGGTTGTTTGCCATCCATGTTGTGAAGAATTTCTTGTAAAGGCGCATAGTGTTCAACTTGACATTTATATATTTAAACAGTTTCCTTGGGATGTAATCACAGTTTATGTTGTTTAACTAGTTACTGTATTGTCTTTAAGCGTCACATTGTACTGGTTTCCACATCTATGCTAAAATGGTCTAATTTGTAACTTGTTGAGGACATCAGCTGATTCAGAAATCATTATAGCAACGACTGCAAAGAACTGATAAAAAAAATTAAGATGTACATGTGTCATTATAATGAGCTATAACCTAAAGCAGACTGAACTGCAGTCATTTTCCTTTTATGGTAATTCACACCTATAGAAACTAAAATAACCTTTCATTACATTTACACTTGACAGCATAATTTCCTTCTCTTTCTCACTTCTTTATGTGATGCAGCTTTAGTCACACTAATCACACGATAGAGGTGACACAAAGACTAAGATGCTCTGTGTATTTATACATGCATCTATGCATGTCTGTGTGGTGACAGAAAACCTCTGCTCTTTACAGATTGTGGACTCTGGGATTTCAAAACAAGCCTTGAGTGAGATTGAATCCAGGCACAAAGACATTGTCCGTCTCGAGAGCAGCATCAAGGAGCTGCATGATATGTTTGTAGACATTGCCATGCTGGTGGAAAGCCAGGTACGCTCCTCCGTATCCACCTGCCCATCAGTTCAACACCCCACTAGCTCTTTTAGGATTCGTCGTCTGTTTCATTCATTTATTCACTCTTTGCATTCATATTCAGCTCTTTTCCACTAGTTTGTGCCTGAAAGCTTTTCTCCTCTTTGGTCCTCTCTGCTGTGGCCTGACTGTCAATCTCATTCTGTTTGTGTTTCCTCTTTTTCAGCTTCATGCTTCTCATATACATCTCTTTACTCTCTCCTTCCACTTCTACGTCCATATCGTCACCCAACATGCATTTAGTAAGATGAATGAATCTGCTGTCATTAAAGGCGTCACAGCAAACTTTATGCCAGAATAAGAACAACACATATCTATATATTAGTCGGTCACTTGGAACATGTGCATACATTAGTATAACTTCATGTTTCTTGCTGCTTGCACCATGCTTTCTGAGGAAAAGACTTGTTTGAGGTAAGGGCTCGCTGCTGTTTGTATGAGAATTTTCAGGAGGCTCAATCGTGTTCATTTGCAGTTTTTAGTTTGAAGGCTTTTCCACAGGGCAAAGTGGTGTTTATGCTTCTAATGTCAAATGTATCTTGTATTAAAATCAAAAGTTGTGCATTCATTAGTGAAGCTGAAGAATTCGACACGTGTTTAATTGTAAGATCATCACTAGAAACCTTTTCAAACTAAACTATTCCGGTTCACCTTGTTCTTGCAACTATCTAACTGATCATGTGTTTTTCAGGGTAACATGATAGAAAACATAGAGCAGAACGTGTCCCAGGCTGTGGACCATATAACGGAGGCTAAAGAGCAGACCAAAAAAGCTGTAAGGTACCAGACTAAAGCACGCAAGGTAATGTCCTTCAGCCGACTGCTGCACCACTGTCTGTTACTTCTTTCATTTTTCATCTCCTTTTCTCCGCTTTCAACCAGAGCGTACAGACGGATCACGTTCACTCACCCTGTACACACATCTTTGCCTTTTAATTCCTTCTGTTGCTACTTTTTCTTCTCTTTTCTGGCTTTTCTGTACATCTGACACTGGCCACATGTTAGGGTGGAATGATAGACAGGATTGAGAGCAACATGGACCAATCCGTGGGCTTTGTGGAACGGGCCGTAGCGGACACAAAGAAAGCGGCAAAGTTTCAGCAAGAGGCTCGTCGTGTGAGTGACTGGTCAAGTACAACAGTCTGAATTTCCCAGAAGCAATGGAAATGGTTTTATCATGCATTGAACACAATCATTAAATTACACAACTGAAACTGGTAGTCCAAGTAGGACTGATAATTATTTACCTCACAACCAGTAAAACAAAAGATCAAATGGTTAATTTGACGATAATGTGCATAAACGATTAGTAAAGTCATGCAGCATTTGAACTTCTTTTAGTTACTAATGCATTTTAGTGTGGCGCCACTACCTGAAACAACACTACAGTCAGTGCAGCCCCTGTTTTTCCTAACCATCCACTATATGACTGACTGCAGTATAAACACGGCTAATATTCAAAAGCTGGAAATGACTTCTCTCAACTTCAACACCAGTGCTTTTGGGAAACCAGCTGATAATGAGCGACAATCTCCCCCAACAACAACCCAGATGTTTGCCTTGTGTACCGATGGTGATCCCTAACCATCCTGCATCCTGTACCTGCTCTGTTCCTGAGCCTCCACCCTGTAGCTTGTGAGCCCCTGTGCTTTCAACACCACTGTGAACTTCCCTGACACGAAGACTACAACCAAGTCTACCTCTTCCCACCTACACACATTTACTTTCTCCACACTTATTATTTTCTCTCTGTGCTTACTCTTCAGCTTTCAGCTCATCACTGTTGACTTTTGATCTTAGCTGTATTTGAAGATATTGTTTGGCAGCTTCTGGCTGTTAAAATGTGTGTGTGAAAATGACTTGGTGAATGGTTTAACTTAGCATAATGTTAGACACAGATATGATTTATCAGGCTGGATGTAGTGGTCGTTTTACTACGGAAGCTAAATGGGATTCAGCAGTGGATGCTGTTGTATCATAGGTTGAGATTTAAACAATTCACAGAATGGACCTTATTTTACCAAATGAACTGTATTGTTCCCTACAGAAAACCGTGATAATAGTGGTGATTGTGCTGGTCTTGCTGGCCATACTAGCTCTCATAATTGGTTTGTCTGTGGGATTAAAACGATGAGCTATTTGAGAAAGAGGAGAGCAAAGGGTGAGTAACTCTAGAGCAAACAACCGCTGTAGTTTGGGTGTGGGTTAGAGGCATGCTTTGGGAGAGTCTGCATGCTGGTTTTGTTAGACTTTGTATGTGTGTATTTTTCTGCTTTCCGCAAGGTTTACATGAGGTGTGTTTGTATTTGAAGTTCTTGGGTGTGGGTTTTCTCCTCTTCTGCCTCTGGTTACTGCTGAACAAGGAAAGAGGTGCTAGTAGTGATTCATACTGTCACAGCTGGTGTTTGGTCTGTGGTTTCATTTCAGTCATCCACTGATGATGCACCCTGTCATTAAAACTATTCTCCCCATGTCTCTCTCTCTGTCTCCCTCTCTGTAGAAGAAGATCATTATTGCTGCAGTCTGTGCTGTGCTTGTTGTCATCATCCTCATCATAATCCTCACACAGACATTATAGCTGAACTGTGACGTGCCACTGTCATCTGTTAAGTCATCATCCGCTCCATCATCTGGCAATGAACTGAGCTGATCACTCCATGTGGATATAAAATATTTCATCCAGAGATGTACAAGTCATCAACTTAAAGCCACCCACATTGTTTCAGGTAGTAAAGGGAGGAATTTCAGCAGTGGGGAGAAAACTCAACCAACAAACTTTGTGTGCATGAAAGCTTTTTAAAAAATTTTTTATTGCTTGGACCAATCCCAGTCACCTTTCATGATCCCTGAGGGTCTGTTCAACACGTAGGCCGCTTTGACAGTGTGTGGATGCTCAGCCGCAAATGAGGAAATGAGACTGACGCTAACACGAGGTACAATACCTGTTGTATCTCTGCAGAGAAAAGGGAATTGAAAAGTAACTGGTCCTAATGTCACTCCAGCATCGCTAAACATTTCATTGTTCAACATTCAGTGCCAAAGATTCAGCCTAGAAATATTTATCTTCAATTTCAACAAGTTGGACGTGACCTCTTTTAATATTGTTTTTTGAGCCTTGACACATTTTTGTGATTGAAATGCTAGCTACTGTATGTTCACTGTAACAGGATTATATTTAGTTTGTGGATATGCACTTTCACATTTCATGTAGTGTTTGTGTATGTAAGCACAGATGAGCCTGTAAATAATAGATTTATAGTTAATACTATTTATGTTATCAGTGTCTAATATGACTCCATTCCTCAGCTTGAAGATGACTGGTGCGTGCTTGCCTATGATTCTTCGGTTTTTAGAGCCCAGTGGTTCTGATTTTAAATGTGAAGGATAGTGTTTATGAAACTGGTTTCATTGACAGGTTGAAAACATGCATTCCTCACTTTAAAAAAGTATCAGAATGTTGTAACGTGGCAGAAATATTTTGTATTTCAGATACACTGGTATAATGTCGGTCATTTTGCTCTTTTACACATATATAGAAAGCTGTAAAATGTCAAGCTTTCATTGTGAAGGGTATAAAGAGATACTGGTAGTAATACTATTTCCCAAAGGAGCCGTAATAGTCTTAGTTTGGATTCAATTTTTCAATTATGTGTTGCTACTAACAGTATCTACACTGATGTAAATTGACACTCTAACCTACAGTCAGCTCTGCTGGCTGTTGACTCGGTGATGTGCAAGGTTTGATTTGCTGGCATATTTTAGGTGTCATAATATTTCTACTGTAAACACACACCTCAGTTGCCAGTTAATACGTTGTTTCTAAAGTAAGAGAGGTCTAGCAGAACAGTGCAATGGACCTGATGTTAATAAAAGTTATAATGTTTAGTTTTTGGTAACCCAGCTTTGGAAAGACATGTTTAAATTAGATTGAGGATGTCTGTGGTGCTTTTAAACTGTGTGGTTATACTTTTAGTACTGACTAAAATGTAGTTGGTCCCTGGTCAAAGACCTTCTGATCCTTCAACAGTTTACTGTTAAAGGGCACCACAAGTCCTACGTCAAAAGACAACCATGAAGTAAAACGAACAACCAAACTGAATAATAGTTGTTTTTGTTCATATTTTAGAATAAATGAAGTGATAAAAGTAGGTAGTAAAGCACTTTATTAATTCCAAACTAAACTCTGACATTGTATTATTTAAACATTGTCAATAATAGCCACACAGATCATACCATTACCATTTAATGCAGGCAGCTGTATTATTACACGGGTTATGTAGGAGTATGTGATAAAGTGAGGTTAGTTCAGGTTCCTCACCAACATTTCAGTAAGCTTTATTTTCAATCTTATTGAGCCACATTGCACCTGTTGGTGTAATCTGAGAGCCACCACCATTGAGATACGTTATTTGTTTCCAGTAATCAAAGTAGAGCTTGGTTGGTGCTGCTAGTACTGAAGGTGAATTTAAAGCTAGAGTGAGTCTGCTCCACAGCTCTTCAGCTCCTGTTCAGACTTTTACTTTACACCATTTAAAACATCTACATGAGAGAAGGAGAACACTGATACTGTTGTAGATTGTTTACTTAAAGTACCAATGATATTAATGAACAATAAATATGATTTTTAATGACTGGGTAACTAGTGTTTCTCTAGCTTGTCAAGATTACTACCAACTGCATGTGATGCAAGGTAAATGTGTAACAGACACTTTTTAATGACTGTGTGTTATGATGATGATTTTTTTAATGCAATTATCAGCAGATTGTTGACTATTTTAAGCAGTGGAGTACAAGAGGAGGTAAGTTTGACTAATTTCTCTCACCTAATCTTTGTGGCCCTTTGTTTTCCTATGAATTTCTCATACCAGTTGGTCCATAGTGTAAAGTTGCTATTTAGTAATTGACTGATGCCTGACTTATAACTATTGTCCTGTTTTGTCTGTTTCTGATTAATTTAACAGAAGAAAATGATGATTACATTATGCTGTGCCATAATTGGGATCGTTGTGTTCTCCTATCTCTACAGCTTCTTCTCATAAAATGTTTTACACAGGTAAAACTCCTGCATCACCTATTTACACCCAGTGTGCCTCATTGTCGTACTAAATGTTTAATGTGTGTTTCTGTATTATTGTGTTTCCAGGGGAGACATCCTCATGAAAAAGAAAATTCCTTCAGGTGCTTTCCTACTTCTACCCTGAACATCATTCAAATCTGCTTTAAAAAAAAAAAGAATCAAGAAATTTAATAATAAACCACATCAGTCCTGTGTGCTTACCTTTCTGTAATTTATTTGCAATTCATTTTCTTACTGTATGGAGTGTTTGAAAACGTGTTTTAAATGTGTAGATTTTCCTCAGTCAGTCTGTTCACAACCAGATGGTTCAGTGTGATATTTAATCATTTGATCCTTCTGCATGAGCGTAGTTCACCGCCTCCTGGTGGCGCATAGAAGGGACTATATCATTAAAAAAAGAATAATTATAGAGACATTATTCTTTAAACCCATATAAAGAAAATGTGACATATTTTGTGCTGTATTGGTTCCAAAAGCCCAATCACGCACTGAAATATGCTCGACGCTAAAACAGCTAATTAGTAACAGTTTGTTGTCTTATTTTTAATACTTCTGTCTGATTTTTGTTGTGTATGACGTGTGTGCGTCTGTGCTGCTGACATGCTTGTAACAATAGTATTTTCTGTATGAGCGGCTGTCAATCGCTCACTGGCTTCGTGTCAACCCAGTAAAGTCGGTTATGTAATAAAAGATTTCTGTGCGCGTATCAAGTGCTGGTGTGTAGTTTGCTGATCGCCTGTTTGCGTAAAAGGACACAATCTGGCATAGTGTCCAATATCCTCTACCCCAACACCCTTTACTTTGCGATATGTTATCTGTATCTGTTTTAATGTATGCGAAAGCTGGGTCTAATTTACGGAGATGCTCGCCGTGGCATCCGTGTACGTAAAGATTTTTCCTGACCTGATTTTATCCCCCATCTCGCTGTTCTTCCTGTCCTGAGCTGGGCCCGGCCTATCAACGCTGAGGGGCGGGGTCTACACTAGGGTGCGTTTGTTTTCCTGATTTGTGTTTGCAGGATGAACAGGATTTGGAAGTACAACAACAACAAAAACGGCTTAAATATGGAAGCCAAAATATTAAAACCATCTACTATTATAATACTATACGACCTAAATGCTGCACCAACTGTGACCTCAATAATAAACACACAAAAGAACCGGGGCACTTTCAACTTAAAAACTAAGAACCAATAACTTTGCAAAAGTAGAATAATGGAATAGTTGCTGTGTAGGTGTGTTTCATTAAAAGCCCATTTAGTTATATTTATGATATAATAAATATAATCAACAGATAAACTTGACAGAAGTCTATTATACAGTATCTTAGTACATTTATAGGAGAGTGGCTCTTTGTTTTTAACCTAACTTAACAAAGATAATGATAATAATACTAGCAGCACTTAGTTGGTGAATAGATTTGCCAGTATGATTTCAATAACTAATGATAAATTTAATTTTAAGTGTTTAGATTTTCTTTACCCTGTGTTTCCTAACAGGCAAGATGAAATAAAGAACAAAGCACAAAAATGCCTTATGGTAAAGTTCTCAACAGAGGAATAATTTTTCTGCACGCTTCTCTCGGCATGAGGCAAGATAAATGTGTCAAGGATTTAAAATAATGCGATCATTGGATATATGTATTTTTCCATAAAGCAAGAGTTACCAAATATGCCTTCTCATAATGTGTTTATTGCCTCAATTACGATATGGTTTTAAAAATGAACAAAACAATCACTCATATATTAAAACATATATAGGTAATACTTTTATTGGTTTTAGTGCTTATATGCTACACCAATAACAAAGTCTAACAGAGGGGAATTTCTCAGGTTTGTAGTGAATGTGTAACCACACACAGAGTATGATTCAGTGTAAATGACTGCCTGAATAATGAATAGATGTGCTCCTGCTCTGGGTTAGCGCTGAAGCTGTCACAAAGCTCCGTCAAACGGCGGAAGCCAAACCAAGTACACATGTCTGTTAACATATGCTAATCTGGTTTAAATAGCACCTGCAGTGTCCAATGGGAGCGTCTCTATGCTAATATACCAGGGCAGTGGAGTAGTGGGGGGTGGGCCCTCGGCGTTTTTTTTTTTGGGAAGTGGGGGGGTTATGTGTATGTGTGTGTGTGTGTGTTTTTTGACCAGCTGAAAATGGCGGCTCGGAGCGTCGAACCGTTCTAACTTTATAGCACAATAATAAACAGAACAACATACACAGCAGTTAGCACATAACATGGGGGGAAACTTCACCGAGAGGCTTTAGTCGTTGTAGCCGGGAAACATTACTTTGAGCACCACGGCTAAAAGGAGTTAAAACGCAGAGGTAACGTTAACGGCTTACAACTGGCTGTGTGGAGGCTAACGTCAACTAGCTACGTTAGCGTCAGCCGACGACTCATAAAAGGGATTGTCAACTGTGCTAGTTTGTGTTAGCCGATAACGCTAATAGACTCATTGCATCGAAGTATTGCTGTTGACGGAGAGGGGCTTTACTCGCTGCCTGTCTTCATGCAGTGACACGGTTTCAGTGCAAATATTAGTAATGTGTCTTTTGCTAATCTTAGCTTATTGGCTAAAGCTACTATAGACGGCTGGCTACACTGTTAGCTGAGCTACCTAGCTAGGCACCACTGAGAGAGCGGTGTGTTTTCTTCCAGTAACATGTTAAAGCGCAGTTTTAAACGTCAGTAACGTTTAGGCATTAACGAAGGTCAATTTAACAAGCAGCTCGAAACTTTGTGTGTCTTTTAGAGATAATGGACGATCCCCACACACGGTACAGCAAACGCCTGGTGAGTAACTAGCTGTTAGCTTCCCGGAACACTTTGTTTTCTGTTTACAGTACAAGCATCTCATGTGATTGTATGTGTTTAACGTTAATCTTTTTAATAGACACGATGCAGCTTAGAGAATAAAATAACTGTAGTCGACTGTAATGGCCTACTTCCCTACGACACAGTGTGTAGTGGCAGTGGCCCTTTCTGTGTTGTGTGGTACCCTAATAGTGGCAATGAACCTGTTAAAGACTCTGGGTTCAAGAGAAGGTCAAGTTCACTGTCTAACCTGACAGCTTTTGCACTGTCACCTTGCTTTTCCAATGTTTACCATTGATGTAGAGTAGGACATTCACTGCTTTAAACATTCCTGGCGCATAGTCAAATAAATTAGAAATGTTATGAAGGCAGAGAAGAAAAAACTTATTAACTTATTATCAAAAATTAAATGTGTCTATAATGTGTTTTGTGCCATTGTTGATAAATGTCTGTGCCTGTTTGTTGTGTCCAACTTTCAAAGCATGTATATGATAAGGTGGTGAATAACTGTTACAGATATACAGATATTATCTTATTTATTTTATTTCTCTATAATCGTAGCTTTCTTTCACACTGTTAAATAACATTCAGACACAGTTTCTGTTTTGTAAGTAAGAGTCATTAGACTTTAGTAGTACCGTGGTTGTGGGACAGGGATGGGGGTTGGGGGGGATCATAGAACAGGGGTGTTGTGCTTTATCCATCTGTTTAGCCAAGCAGTGGTGGCTTGGGTGAATGGCAGGAGGGAAGAAAAGGGGGGGCTTTAGTATAGAAGATTAACTCCTGCTATTGTAATGCATTATTGTTTAGTTTACATGTGAAATTATTTTGTAGTTTGCTGACAAATCAGCTTGGACTGAATTCTGGTCTTTGGTTAAAACTGTGAAAGGCGTATTGGTTGTCTGCTGCATGGATATCAGGGACAACTCCTATACATTAGCAAAAGATACTTGATATGGCAGAGCATTCTTGAATCTATGTCTTGAATACAGTTGCTTTAGGTGGTGTTTTCAATTTAATTCATTCAATAGCTGATTGGTCTTTGCAAACTTAATGTAGAAGTTAAAGGTAAAATTAATGGTATTAGTGGCACTAGTTCTCACCTGGCTCGTCTGAGCCCGCTACAACATTCATTATCTTAATTTAATCTAAGGTATAATGTACCTTTTTACATATGTGATTTTGACATTAGGCTTTTTTTGTCCTCAGCGTACGGGTACGCGGCGCCGCTACCAAGATGATGGGATCTCGGATGATGAAATTGAAGGCAAACGAATGTTTGACCTGGATGAAAAATTGCAGTGTGACAGATTTGGTTCTGACTTGGTTAGATACATGGACGGTAAAGGTGAGATGTCAACAAGCAAAATGAAATATGCCAGTAACATTATTTCAAATAAACCACACCCAAATAACCTCAATTTAACAAGCGTTGTGTTTATCTGTAGTGTCTAAGTATCTGACAGTAGTATCTTTCTATAATTTTGACTTATTAAATCAGTGCATGTTCGTATTTGTTGAGGATAGTTTGGCTTGTATCAACTTTGTATATGGGTGTTTTCTTTCTAGATTTCACATTTGAGTATATTCAGAGGGAAGGGCTCAGGGATCCAATTATCTTTAAATCAAGTGATGACCTTGGCATACAGTAAGAATCTGGCTTTTACAATTTTATCAGTATTTCTTCAAAATTTTAAGAGACATGTTTAGTGTAGTTCCAATGCTAGTGAACATAGCTGAGAAGGAAAAGAACAAAACACACTCAAGTAATTGCCTTTTTTTTTTTCAGAATGCCGGACAGTGATTTCAGTGTGAGTGATGTCAAGTTGTTTGTTGGTAAGTTTCGCTCCCTGTCAGTATGTATCTGTTACAGCAAAATTTTAATGAATTCTATCAGTTTTATTGTATGATAATGTGGAAACGACTCACATATTTATATTTTTATATTATATTTGTTTAAATATGCTTTATAACAAAGACAAAATGATCAGGAAGGACTGCAGCACTCCACACAATTAGTAAATATGAGTAAAAATTATTTTATTTCATGAATGTGAAAAACTTTTGAAAGTCAGTTCTTGAACCGGGCAGCACAGTGGAGTGGTGGTTGGCACTGTCGCCACACAGCGAGGAGGTCTGTGTCTGCGTGGGTTCTCTTCGGGGTCTCCGGCCTCCTCCCGCAGTTCAAAAACATGCAGCTAGGTTAATTGGAAAAAAACTAAAAATTGCTCATAGTGTGCGTGTAGTGTATATGTGTGTGTGGCCCTGCGACCTGTGCAGGGTGAACCCTGCTTCTCGCCCATAGACAGATGGGACAGGCTCCAGCACATCCGCAACCCCTATGGGGAAGAAGCGGTGGAAGATGAGTGAGTTCTTGAACCTCTTTTCCCTAATCTCGCAGGTAGTCGACGCATTGTAGACGTGATGGATGTGAATACACAGAAGGGAATTGAGATGTCAATGGCTCAGTGGCGACGTTACTATGAGACACCTCCATCAGAAAGAGAAAAACTCTATAATGTCATCAGCCTGGAGTTCAGCCACACTAGGCTAGAAAATCTAGTCAAACGGCCTTCTTCAGTGAGTATTCACTTTATTTGGTAATGCCATGCTGTATTTTGTTTTTATCAGGATATACTTGAAGTATCAAAGTATTTTGCATAGTCAAAAAGTCACCTTTTGAATAAATGCAAGAAAAAAAGGCCAATTATCCTAATTAAGCTTTACAATTTTAACTTCTTAGGATAATGACATTTTGTGTTGCTATAGTACTGTCAGTCTGGGTGTGTTTATTTTTTAAACCATATTCTTCTGATCATCCAGGTGGATCTTATTGACTGGGTGGATAACATGTGGCCCCGCCATCTCAAGGAAAGACAGAGAGACTCCACTAATGCTATAATAGACATGCATTATCCCAAAGTACAGAAGTGAGTAATCCAGAGACCTCAGACTTTTCTGTGTAATGGATGAGACACTTCATTGATCACATTTCTTATTTCTACCATAAGTCACTGTCACTGTAATTATACACATCCCAAACACAGGGACTTCACCTAATTTAAAAAAACACAATGTTTTGTAAAGTCTGTATCTGACAAATGTAGTTTTTTGATGCTTGAACCTCATTGTGTGTTCCATTTTTTCCCCACATCTCTCAGGTATTGTCTCATGAGTGTGCAGGGCTGCTTCACAGATTTCCACATTGACTTTGGAGGCACATCAGTGTGGTACCACATCTTGCGAGGAAGAAAGGTCAGTGTCCACTTTCACATTGATGATTCAAGTTTTAGAACGCCAGTACACCACTGCACTGGTTGTAAGGTACTAAGGCATCTTGGGGGCTCTGTGCTTTAGAGAGCTTTAGAGACAAAAAATGTCAGCATGACCAACAACTGAAGCTGGATGCCTGTCAATATGAATAAGCAAATGTGCCTTGACGAGGCGTGGGGGTACCTTCTTACCAGCAAGGTGGTGCTGCTGTTTTAATAGGTTTGCATTACAACATTTGTCTGGTGATAATGGTTCACAGGAAACCTTTCAGTTGTTGAAATAGACAAGGATATATGGCTGCCATGCTTTTGGTTTAAAAAAAACACTCTGCCCTGTTGTTTACGTTTCTTTCACATCCCATAGATGTGCATTAGTTCAGGTCTTCCAAACATGAAATTTTTCTGTCATTCCTGCAGGTTTTCTGGCTGATTCCACCCACACCACAGAATCTGGAGATGTATGAGAACTGGGTTCTATCTGGAAAACAGGGAGATATATTTTTGGGGGACAAGTGTCACGACTGTCAGAGGATAGTACTTCAACAGGGCAACACCTTTATAATCCCATCAGGTTTGTACTGTAACACAGGCAGTGACATACACAAACATAGCATTTGCAATGACCTACCAATCCAGCATATTAATAAACCCAGCACTTAAATACTGTATGCCTTCAGCATCTATGTCTTTAATTTTGTAGGCTGGATTCATGCTGTATACACCCCAGAGGACACGTTGGTGTTTGGGGGAAATTTCCTTCATAGTTTTAACATCCCAATGCAGCTCAACATTTACAGCATTGAGGATCGCACACGGGTGAGAAACATCTGAAATATGCTGTAGATTTTTTTTCACTGTTGACATGATATCCTGCCACATATTTATGATTGCATCGGATATGTAAACATGGGTCTTCTGTGGATTTAGTTACAATAGTAAATATCTCGTGACAGAATATTTTATCAACACCTTTGAAAGCAGAAGTGCAAATCTCACCACAATTGTGATAAATATAAAACATTTTCTAAGAGCAAATTGTTAAAGATGCAGAAAATGTGCTTTTATGTGTAATAAAAAAAGAGATTTTATTGTATTTTTTCTTTTTTCCTCATCTCTCCTCTAGGTGCCAGCAAAGTTCCGCTACCCTTTTTACTATGAGATGTGCTGGTATGTCCTTGAACGATACCTCTACTGTCTGACCAAAATCTCCCACCTCACTCCTGAATTCCAAAAATACTCCCTTGGCATAGGTGAGCTTGAATCGGCACAGTGAAGACATTGTTGCCTTACTCCTTCTCTATGTTAGACAGCTTTATGAATGAATGTTACACCACTGAAATATGAAGTAATTGTCCACTTTTTGCTAGGACTGACCCCGGCTGACCTGGAAACAAATGATGACACTGGGAATGGCAACACCAATGGAGTTCAGAGTGACACTGAAAATGACAAGTTGAAGGAAGAAGAAGTCGTCCAAGAACCTCAGTCTGCACAGGTTACTAATCCTCAACATGTACTGACCCCCTTTGAGTTGGAGGGACTGTGGAACCTCTTAGGGAAACTGGAGGAGCTTCCTACCCACAAAAAGTGTGTCCCAGATGGTATCCAGAATGCTGCAGCTCTGCTTGAGGACATGAGGGTGAGTGACAGTTTCTTAGTGGGTGACAGACATACTAATGCTGTTTTTATGGTGCTCTTATGAGGTAGGGCCATATGTTTTATTATTTGGTCTTTCAAACCTTCTCTTCCTCTGTTCAGGCTCTTCTGAAGGAGCATGCAAGTGACGATCCTAAGCTGTCTTACAATGGACAGCCCATTGTTAAGTGGCCCAAACGGGTGAGTAGAGAACACCTGCAGCATACTAGTTATATAGTTAATATACAATAAGCAGCTATTTGATAAATTTGAAAAGCTATTTATATTTTGTCAGACTGTATTATTGGTAGACATTATTAAAAAATGTAGTAATTCTTTCCAGTTCATCCAACTTATGTTTTTGCAAGATTTGTTTTTAAACCCATTCCTCTCTTGTGCAGCCATCATGGTACCAGCCACCTATTAACCCTGCCCCTGTCCTTTACCGTCCTCGTTTGGGACCAACCCTCCACAAGTCTCTGGGTCAGAGATCAACCAAGCGCTCGTCCATCTCTGCTCTAAGGCGCAGACGGGTGAGGTGTAAGCGCTGTGCGGCATGCTGCAGAAAAGAATGTGGCACTTGCCAATACTGCCATGATATGAGGAAGTTTGGTGGACCGGGGCGCATGAAGAAGGGCTGCATCATGAGACAGTGTCTAGCGGTAAGTTTATGTTGCCACCATTGTGTTTTTACGCACAAAATCAAGTAATGCCGCATGTTTGTATATGTATTTTTAATTCACTGTATTGTTTTACACCCCCAGCCTGCTTTGCCCAACACAGCTCGATGTGCCATATGTGGAGAGGGCGAATCTGATGAGTCAAATCCAAGCACTTACTCGCTCATGGAGTGTTCAGTTTGCTCACAAATTGCTCATCGCCAGTGTATTAAGGTAATCTACATACATCTTAAAGGTTTTACGCTGTATACATTACTTAATTATTGCATTTTTTTTACCACAAGGCTGTATTTTTAGCTCTCAATTGTTTTCTGTTTCAGGAACCTGGGGAAGGAAAGATCAATAAGGATTTGCCCAGCTGCTGGGAATGTCCCAAATGTTACCAAGGGAATGATTCAGCGTCAGAGGTAAATATAATATAGCTTCTCACTTTCACTTTTCCTTTTTGTAATTCGTCTGTTAATTCAGTTAGTCTCCAGAACACCTTTTCATTCTCTAAGCTACGCTTTCGTTACAGTAAATTCCCCCAGTCACTGAATGGTTGATATTGATACTAAAACAATGAAATAATTTTTGTACCATCAATGTCTTCCCATACTAGTCTTCCAGTGATGAGGAAAGTGAGGAATCGGAGGGCTCAACTTCCTTACCACCCTCCAAACTAGCATACAGGGAAGGCATTGGTGTGGGTGAAGGGATGAGGCAAGAGAGACACAACAAGCCCCCATCTAGACCCACAGCACCACCACCTTCTCAGAAACTATTACTGCAGCATCAGCAGAACCGCAAAAGAGCAAGTGCACTGGAACTCAGACTTAAGAAGAGGGTAAAGTAGAGATTCTCACATCGTGTACTTTAAATGATCATGGTCAAATATTTAATATTCCGTTTTTAGAGGTCTAAACATTTACCTCATTCCCCAAAACCCCTCTTCTAGATAAAACTGGAGCGCAGCAAACTCTTGGTATGTATGTGCTCAGTTCAATGCATTGCAGTGATTTTATTTTCAGATATATATATAAGTAACTTCAAGTAATTTGTTGTCATTTTAACTGATGAAGCTGTATTCCGTATCATTTAGTTTTCTCTAGTTTTGCTCAAAGCCTGTTTTTACGATTTAGTGTTTGAAACGTGCATTGTGTCAGTCTGATTTTGAATTTTTTGTCTTTTCCTTCCCACTAGAAACACTCAGCTTTATATCGCTCTCCCACGATGCTGTCACGGTTGCGCTCTCCAACAAGCAGATTATCTCAGGGCAGAGGACGGCCTTCCACTTGGATGAGTGGCTCCCCATATCATAGTTCTCCAGGAGGGTCCAGATCTTTTCAGCAGCAGCAGTCTTCCTATGGTCTGGTACTTTCTCCCACAGGAGAGCCCCGCAGAGGAAGGGGAAGAGGAGTTAGGCTGCGAGGAGGAGGTGCCGGAAGAGGTGTCAGAGGTGGCAGGAGCCATGGGGAATTGGAGGAGGAGAGTGAAGACAGCAGCAGCAGCAGCACCAGCAGCAGCAGCAGTGAGGATGAGGAAGAGGAGAGAGGGCAGAACAGCGGAAGAGGAGGAGATAAAGAGAACCAGCCACAGATGAGGCGAGAAAGACAGATAGCCAAAGAAACGGAAGAGACTGGGAGTGAAATGGCAAACCAAAATGGTGGGGATGAAGATGATGAGGAGGAGATGGAACAAGATATTCAAACAGGGGACAAAGAGGACTCATCCATTAAAGTGACACTCCAAAAGCCCACACGGGCCAAGCGGGACCCATCAGCTATTGTCCCCAAATTAGAGGCTATTGCTCCTCAAACTGCACGTTCCACGATACAGAGCCAGACCAGAGCCCTGGCTCGACCCCCTATTAGAAACCACGGCCCATGTACTGATCCACACTCCACTAGACACACACCACCACACACTCGCAGTGGACACACAGACACCTCCCACCCAGAAAGGCCAGAGGCCTCTAAAGGTTTGAGGACAAGCAAGCCAGCTAAGCTGAGACATGGTGCTTCCTCTTCCTCATCCTCAGAACTTCCCCATTTCCGCATACCTTTGTCCGCCCTGCAAGAAGGAGGGAGCGAGGCGGACAGGGACAGTAATGGGAGTGGGCCGAGCTGTGAGAGGGAGGTGTGGGTGTCTGTCTTCCGCTACTTAAGTCGAGCAGATCTCTGTGTCTGCATGGCTGTCTGCAAGAACTGGTACAAATGGTAAGACTTTTCAGCTGATGTCACAGATTTAATAGGATAGGTCAGAAGTCCACTTTCGTTATGTATTGCTGTTGCCAAAATGAGCTGGTTAACAACAGTAGTACCATCAGCTGGTACGATTTGTTGCAGTGGACAGGGGTCGGCATGGTAAAAACATTAATGGACAGGTGTCAGCACACATTGCACCACAGTTTGCTGTGTTGGCTCAGATATCTCTATTAACATCGTATGGTGGATTTCACGTGGTTGAGCAGTCTATGCTTACTGTTCAGTAGCATTTTAATGTCTCTGTAGTACAAGATGTATAATGAGTGTGTGCTCGTCTGTAGGTGTTTAGACAAGCGTCTCTGGGCGCAGATTGACCTGAGCATCAAGCGTACCATCACTCCTCAGGCCCTCACAGGCATCATAAAGAGACAGCCGGTCACACTCAAACTCTCTTGGACCAACATCTCTAAAAAGCAGCTCAACTGGCTTGTCAGCCGCCTTCCTGGTATGTACACACAGTATTTTGGAACAGAAGCATTAAAAAACAACTTGTGAACAGTACGTTATTCAAAAAAACAGGCATAAACTAAAAATTAATAATAATAATAATAATTATTATTATTATTATTATTGTTATGGTTGTAGTCGCTTCTTCATATGACCTATTACTAGGTTATTTTGTACTTTCTGTGTGTGTGTTGTGAATAATAAGATGGATTGTTTAATTTCTATTAAAGAACGTTTGTGACTATAGCTAAGTTAATGAAAATTAGTAATGCTATTTGCAACTGTAACATTCCACTGGGTATAATGTAGATGAACTACAAAAACACTTTGGAGTTTTGTACCTCATTATGTCTGCTGTGACAACAACAAAACTTAACTTAGTCTTTAGTCTAGTTGCAAACATAGAGTAAGCATCTGTCATTATAGAGATGTACGGTAAAGTGTTGAGAGGATGGTAAAGTTCAATAGTGTCAGGGTCTGGTTTTGATCAGCTTTATTTTAAAAATACCCGCCAGGTCTTGGTGTTGGATTTAATATTATGGGTTTCAAATGAAATAATCTTATTTTTCAGGGCTGAAGGATCTGATGCTGGCAGGTTGTTCCTGGGCATCTATTTCAGCTCTCTGCTCCTCTGGATGCCCTCTTCTCCGATCTCTGGACCTGCGATATGCAGATGGGGTCAAAGACTCTCAGATCAGGGATCTAGTCACCCCTCCAGGTGAGCAGACTTTAAAGCGAAACACTGAATTGCTAAATATGCGGGATGTCATGCCTGATTATTTGCCCCTATGTTCTACCATTTGCCCTTTTCATCTTTTTAAAGAAATTTTTACCTTGCATCTTTGTCTCCTATTTTTAATTGTCTCCTTTTCTCCAGGCTGTGACAATCGCAGCCAGTTGCGGAGTATGCAGTGTTTACGACTAGCAGGCCTAGACATCAGTGACTCCACTGTGCGCCTTGTGATCCGCCACATGCCCTATTTAACGAAACTGGATCTCTCCCACTGCAACAGCCTCACTGACCACTCCATTAACCTGCTGACTGCAGTTGGCTCATCCACCCGAAACACACTTGCAGAACTCAACCTGGGAGGTAAAATGTTTGGGAAGAGCAGCTATGCTGGATACACTAAATGTATATGAGGAACAAAAGAAATGCATGTTCTCACATAATATTCGTTTACACTTGAAATTATGTCTCTTTGTACCTTTTCTCCCCCAGGTTGCAGTAAATTAACAGACACGTGTCTAAAGTATCTCCGTCGGCTGTCTTGCATCTCACTGCTGGACCTGCGAGGCTGTAAAGGTGTCTCACGCAAGGCCTGTGAAGCCTTCATCTCCGAGCTTTCGGTCAACACCCTGTACTGCCTATCAGATGAAAAACTGATCCAGAGGATCTCCTAAGCGCCTACCTCCTGTCACTGCAGAGGTGGTTTGTGGTGTGAAAGAAGAGGACTTAAATCCCAATGTGAATGTGTGGGACACAAAGGATACAAACTGGCAGGGATATCACATGCATCTGTGTCACACTGGGCTCTGAACTGGGACGTTTACTCGCTTAAGCAGTATTGGGTAAAGGGGTTGTCACAGCTGGAACAATACTTCTTCTCCACATATTTTTTCCCCGTGTACCTAAAAAGACTCAGGAGTTTTTGTTCTCTGGGGAGTTAAGGTTGTGTTTTGAAAAGCACGTCTTTTTTTTATACCAGAAATGGAAGAACATGGGCAATTAATTGGCTGTGTTAGACCATCCATCGATTGGATAACAAAGTGTTGAACTCATTGGACAATAGTCCTGACTCCTTCCCTGAGAAAGACACTTTGAATTTCATCCTTGTTTTGTTCAGCTGATTCCCATAAAGTTCTAATAAGACTTGTTTAATGTTGTATTTTATTTCAGCTACAATTCAAACCTCCAAATAGAATTTTTTGTGTGAGAGCAAACATTAAGTTGTTTACTTATGCTTTATGCAACAGCTATGTGTTAAAAAAATATTTTTGTCTTTCACATCATGACCTGTTAAGTGAGTGACTGTCGTGGCTGCATTTACCAGTTGTGTGATCAGCTTAGTAACACATTTGGGTGTAACAAAAGGTCAGTGGTGTACCTGAAATAGTAAACACGGACACTGAGTGGATGTGGTTTTTTTTTTAAAGGGTAAAAAGATAGCGTGAGAAGGCAATCACGGCAACAAGACCTCACCCCAACAAAGGGCAGGTTGCATTAAGTGTACAGGGAGAACTAAGGATGAGGAGTCAGATAAACGGTGCATTTTCAAACAACTGTTTGATTTCAGGTGCTATTATTTCCAGACGCCTGTTGCTTTGTTTTTGTACAGAGACAACATTTAGAGACAGATGTTAATATTCTAGATTTAACTGCTCCCAACACCTTTTTGATACTTTTTTTTTTGTCATGATGAAACTTGTGTGTATCTGCTTTTGACTAAATTTCATGACCTTGTCCAGTTCAATGTAGACATATAATTTTTGTGTGGGCAGTTCCTCATCTTTTTGTAGTAATTCCGTATTGCAGACCTTGTCCCACACTGCTCCTTGCCATATGCCCTAAAATGAATATAAGTATATAAATATATACTTTTGTGTAAATGTGTTTTCCTCGTTTAGAATATCAAAACAGGAATCCTGTAGCAATGTAATTATTTTCAGAAACTTTTTTCACGTTATGTTATCTGTGTTATTTTTCAAGAAAAATAAAACTTGACAAACAGCGGGTCGCGTTTTTACTGGTGAAGGCAGGGACGTACAGTAGAAGTCGGAGCGCAGCCTGTTTGCATGTAGGATCCGATCAAGCGCCGGCTCCTCCCCCGCTGCGCCCAGCTTCCCTCTGCACGCTGGAAGATAAGCGACGCCAAATGAAACAAATGAAGCTTAGGCTGTGGCTGTAGGTTCAGGAAAGGAGTAGACTTTTGACAGGTGGTCTGACGGTCGCCGGATCAGGACCGGGTCCCCTGCAGTAGCTGTCACCGCCATCGGATGCGTTCAACTCGAGTGACCTGGATGTGAAACGGGAATAGAGGCCGAATCTGCTTTTATATTGACAGCCCGTGAAAACCCTGTGATGGTAAACAGGGGGTTACCGCTGCAGCGAAGGCGGCTAGCTAGCTAACTTCATCAGCCGGAGACTGAACTCGTATTTTCCCCGAAGTACACACCCACCGTGGGAAACATGAACGGACCTCATTGTGAATGTTTGCCAAGGTAGATTACTCGCGTTGCGTTGTGCATAATGGAAAACTGGCGTCGAGAGGAGCAGGAAACAATGTTGTTATTAGCCAGTTAGCTATCGTTAGCTCAGCTAGTTGCCAGTAACTAAACTAGATACATCAAATTAGTGGGCTGAGTTAGACGAGCTAACTCAGCCCACTAATTTAAATAGACACGCACAATATTGTACTTTGCCTGCTGCTTAACGTTAGCAACTCGGGTAGGTTTACTCGGGAGACTGACCTCTAGCTCTCAACGTTTACCCGTTTTCTCCTGGTAACTAAGCTAACAAGCTAACCAGCTGTGCTGAAGTCGCTGCTAGGCTGTCACCGCAGTCTGCTGCCTGGAGAACTGTCATTTCATACATAGCTTTACTACAAGCATGGCTCAAGACGCGTTTCCTCTGCATCTCCTCGTCTGGAACAATCAGTATCTGGAGCTGGATCGGGAGCTGCACAAGAAAGAGGTGAGCGAGGAGCTTTATTTTGTGGCAGCTAGGTTTTTTTTTTCCGCGGATGCGTTTGTTGTGTGGCACTGCATTGCGCTGATGCTGCTGCTTGTGTGTTGGTTTCTGCAGCAGGATGTGGAGAGCCTGGATCCGAGAGGGCGCACCCCGCTGGAGCTGGCTGTGTGTCTGGGCCACCTGGAGTCCACCCGGGTGCTGCTCAGACACTCAGCAGACCCGACGCACTGCAACGCACAGGGCTGGACGAGTAAGTGTTCTGCGTTGGCTCTCAGTTCCATGTCCTGAGGGGTCAGAGCAAAGAAGGAGCACCCATGGATTTATGTTTCAGTCTTGCAGGAGGCGGTAAGCACTGGGGACCCTGAGCTGGTTCAGCTGGTGCTTCAATACAGAGACTTTAAACGTGCAACTGAGAGGCTGGCGGGAATCCCAGAGCTGCTCAGCAAACTAAGACAGGTCGAACAGCCACACGGTTGGCAGCCGGATACATTAAACATTAACCTCTGCGTTACAATTTTGGTTTTCACTTCATATTTCTTTGGTCTAATCTAGGCGCGGGACTTCTACGTGGAGATGAAGTGGGAGTTCACGAGCTGGGGTGAGTGTGTTTCATTAATGCGTTTTGTCAGAGGTCAGGTTCAGCACCACAGCTGTTGGACAGCTCCCTCTGCTGCCGCGTGGTTTTAAAACGCATACGTTACAGAGGAAGTGACTTCCTTTCTCTTTTTGCCTTTTCTTTTCTGACACCATCCTTATGCTGCCTCTACAATCCTTCTCTCAGTTCCACTGGTGTCAAAGGTGTGTCCCAGTGATGTCTACCGAGTGTGGAAGAGCGGTTCATGCCTACGTGTAGATACCACGCTCCTCGGATTCGAACACATGACCTGGCTGAAAGGACGACGCAGTTATATCTTCAAAGGTGGAGGTTTGTATGCTACTGGATGTTTTGTGCCTGTTTCTTTATTTCTAGCTGGACTTCACGTCGGTATGTCCTCAGCCCAGCTTTTCACCTGTCTGCTCATTGTCTAGATGACGGGGCTGTGGTCATGGAGGTAGACCACGAGAAGCAGGTTGTGTACACGGAACCCCTTGTGTTGTCGCCTCGTGATGCGCCCTCGCTCCTGGCAGCCATGCAGCCATCACAGGAGAACACCGCCCAGAGACTGACGTCACCCATCGTCTCAACGCACCTCAACACTCGCAACATTGCCTTTGAACGGTAAGAGGAACACACTTGACTTCTTTTATGGAGCTGCTAAGAGTTTTTAAATGTGTCCAAGTTGACTTTTATTGAGTTGTACATAAGGTTTTTTGCCTTGTTTAATTCTGAGAAAAGTAATGTAATGTAAGTTTTCCCGGAAATTTGTAAAACCGAGAACAACTAATGACTTCACTATAAGAACATCAGTGTTCTCAACTGCTTTACAACATTGTCACATCATCAAGTGCCTTAGATTGTAGAGCCACCTAATAAGTGAAACAAAAGCTGTACGAACACAATTCATTCTGTTTTGTGTGCTGATTAATATATCGTGCATCATTTCCCTTCTCCACAGATAAGCTCAATGTCAAGCATTTACTTTATGCCTGTGGTTTTATAGAAACAAGTCGGGGATCTGGGGCTGGCGTTCTGAGAAAAGTGAGGTAGTCAGTGGCTATGAAGCCAAGGTAAGTGACAGCAGAGTCATTATTCAAGTTTTTCAGAAGTAACTAACGATACACATAGACAAGGTGAAAGACAGCACTCACAAGACAGTGACACAGGAAAACGTTCTGATATTAAAGGAAAATTAAAGTGTAAAACTGTTTCCAGGTTTACAGTGCTACCAATGTAGAGCTAGTGACTCGCTCAAGGACAGAGCATCTATCAGACCAAGACAAATCCAGAAGCAAAGGTAATTACACACACTCACACTCCTCTTGTTGTCACTAAGAAACCATTAATGCCATTTATAGCTAAAATAGAAGTACTTTGCAGTAGGTGATGATTTTCACTTATTATTCCCACTTAGGCTCAAAGACTCCTCTGCAGTCCTTTCTGGGAATAGCTGAACAGCATACAGCTCATAATGGGGTGAGATTCTTCACAGTATTTCTGCATCACATCCTCACACATCACCTGCACTGGCTGCAGCTCTTTGAAGAACAACATCACTTACTGCGGCCTCTCTCTGGATTCCTGTCAGAGTAATGTATCACAGTGTGCCAGTCCTCACAACCCCACAGCCATCACTGCTGAGGAATACTTCAACCCGGAGTTCAATCTGAATGGAAGAGACATCGGCCGTCCAATTGAGCTTACCAGCAAAGTCCAGAGGTGTGGTAGGGACATGCTAGCAAAGTTAACACCTGCCACAGCTGCGTTGCCTCATCAGCAGCTCTGGCATGATGTTGCATTTTCACAGTTTCTTTATTTACAGGTCAAGCAGATTTTGAAACAGTATGTGTGTGTTGGTTTTTTTCTTCTTCTACCTCCTCGTTAGGTTTAAGGCAACCCTATGGTTGAGTGAGACCCACCCTCTCTCCCTGGCAGAGCAGGTGACGCCCATCATCGACCTCATGGCCATCTCCAATGCACATTTTGCCAAGCTGCGTGACTTCATTACTCTGCGCCTGCCTCCAGGTTTCCCTGTCAAGATAGGTGGGTGTGGAAGTTCACTTTTCAGCTTGCATGAAAGCTTCTCATGCCATCTGTCTGATTCAAACTTGCTGTGTTCCAGAGATTCCTCTGTTTCACGTGTTGAATGCCAGAGTGACGTTCAGTAACCTGTGTGGCTGTGACGAGGCAGTCAGCTCTGTGACGGTTCACAAACCAGAGAGCTCTGGAGAAGCTGGTAACTAGAGGATTACACAAACCCAATTGAAATAGATGTTTATTCGAATCAGCTACTCTTCCCTGTTTCTTGAAAAAAGTTTTACAATAAAACAAGGCAGTGAAGTTGCCTGACAGAGCTACAGTAGCATGATTGCATCTTCTCCTAGGTGTGTCTCCCCCTCCCTTCCACTGTGAGGTGGACCCATCTGTGTTTGAGCCCCCACCAGACTACACAACTCTCGGTCCGGGCCGCAGCGAGCCAATGAGAGACGAGGATGACAACCTGCTGCAGTTTGCCATCCAGCAGAGTCTGCTGGACGCCGGAACCGAGAGCGACCAGGTCAGAACAAAGCCTTGTAACTGCAAGTGTAACTACACTAACTCATCATTAATGTCACAGTTCAGTTCAGACATTTACATATCCCTTCTATTTTTAGTTTGTGTACTTGTTTTTAGGAGCTGATTAAAGGGCCCATTGGATTTGCCACAACTAATAATAATAATAATAATAATAACTAATAATTCCTCATTTTTTTTTACAAGTTTTTTTTTACATCTGAAGCATCAGTTATGTCTTGTTTTTAGGTGACGATCTGGGAGGCCTTGACCAACAGCCGCCCAGTGCCCCAGTCTCCACTGTATGAAGACGACTCTCAGCTAGAGAGGTGAGATGTTTGTCAGCTTTTACTTGTTATGACACGTTCACTCTTCATAAACTGGGTAGAAGTATGATGATCAGGTTAAATAAAAGTAAAGTCTTTTCTTTTTTTAGATGTTACTGTTTAACTAACACACAGTTTAACCCATTTCAATCCCATTTATGAGAGAAATCTCTGGCTTCTAAAGTGATTTAATTAAACCTCTCTAAAAGGAGAATAGTGATTAGCTTTTTCTCTCAGCGTTCTCTTGGGAACAGCGACTCCCAGTTATCGTATAATGAAGCATAGCAGTGAAGCTGCATTAACAACCATGTCTGTTTAGTAATCCAGTAGTTTATCCCTTTCTGTTTTGTTTTCTCAGGGCGATCCAGGAGTCCCTGTCCATCTCATTGGCCAGCAGAGAGGGAGATGACACGGCAGATCCAAGCCAGCCCTCCTCAGTCTCCCCGTCAGACCCCTCTGCCAATTCCCCGGTCTTATATAGCACAGTGACCGATCCGCGGCTATCGGGACAGTTCGGTGTAGCAACAAGCTTTGATGAGCAGTTGCGTATCGCCATGGAGCTTTCATGCAGGGAGCAGGAGGAGATGGACAGGTGAGGACATCTTCGGGAGGAAAGACAGAAAAACAGATTTTTTTTGATTCAGCCAGACTAAAAGATAAAGGATCAGTGCTTTTGTGTTTCAGTCCAAATGTCAGAATTCTATATACAGCAGATTTCTCTGTCAGATGTTCTCATATAAACAGTTGCAGGAATGTGTAAAATGTGCTTAAAATCAATCACGATTGTTGTGTTTCTAACTATGAAGTGATCACATTGTCAGTGATGCTTGTTGATGACGTTTTATCTCTTATTGTTGTTGAAAGGAAGCGAAAGGAGGAGGAGGAGGAGCTGGAGAGGATCCTGCAGCTGTCACTCACCGAGAAGTAATGTCACAACAAAAGCAGTGGAGGCTAGTCTTCATCGGGGAGCAACCCTGTTAATTTATTCAGTTTTATTTTTCTTTTTTAAATCCTGAAATGTTGTTGCAGGCATTTTATTTGTCTTCTTCATACAAAGGCTGCTACAAGAGAGTAATGTAAGTAATGTGAAACAGGGATGGGAGGGATGAATGTTAAGTACAGGTACAATACAAAGAAAGTGGAGAGCCAAGGGAACGAGTCTTTGTCTTCGTTTTTTATCGACTATTTCTCACAGTCTTGCTGTCTTTATGGAGTGATGAATGATCCTTAAACTTTAAACCTATAACTTGATCCATGATGAAAAACAAGAAAAGAAATCTTAATGGATAACTTAAATAAAAAATCTGGTTATAATATTAGAAATTATGTTAACTTACTTCTATGTGTGAAAAATAAAGGACTCTCATCCTGGGTGATTGTTGTCGTCATCTTTATGCAAACGTGAAGACACAGAATAGTTACATGATTTGAATTTCTTTAATCACGTGATCTGAAATGGCATATGAAATTCAAATGCTTGTTTTACACCTTTGAACACCCCACCCACCCCTAGAGATTTAAAAGAAAATTCAGTTTGGTTCCAAGTCAGAGAACTCTCACTGTGTGGATTGTCCATGAGTGGCTAGCAGCTTAATGCAGATACATGTAAACATTTAATCAAGAAAAGACGTACAGACAATATTCAGTGTTCAAAATCTGAAAATGAAACTATTAAAATGAACTGTTCAAAAAAAATTAATAACACAATTAAAGTTATTAAAGTTGTGTCAACGTAAAGGCTCAGGTGTCAGATCTGGCCTCACCCTGCTACTGGTGAGTTTGGCAGAATGACAGAATTTGTGTATCACTAACCCACTTTGTCTAAATTGAAATGTTTTGTGGATAAATAGACAAGACATTTGTTGTATATATGTTATGTCCTAATAACAGGAGTTTTGGTCTGTAGATTCTTATTGACCCCCAGTCTCCTTATCGACTTCATAGTTCCACACCCTGCCCCTCTGTAGGCCGCTGTGCTGTGCTTGAGTGGTTTTCCTCAGCTTGTGCTGACTTCACTTTCATCAGTTGTTGTGTAAAGGTTTTCCCTCCGTAGTTTTAACACTCGCCGAAGCTCCCCATCCAACTCAGCTTGAGTAGAGAAACACACACACACACACACATATCAGTTCCATCCTAAACGGGGCACTTTGATGAAAACCAGAACCCAGTCATTGTTGATTGCTGCCATAATCATCTACGAAATGTTAAACTTAACAAACAGACTTATTAGGTTTACTGAGATGATTTCAGAACCATAAAATGAGTCACTCCTCCTCACTGAGATTTAGACTCTGATCATCAGACCCGTCGTCGTCGGGAACCACATATTCAGCCTCCTCTGGCTTGGCTGGAGGAGGCACAAACTGCTTGTTCAGTGACCGCAGCACAGGCGGCACGTGTGCCTTGGGTACAGCTTTAGGAGCAGGCGAGGGGACGCTGACATGCTTTGGAGCAGGTGACACCTCTAGTGAACACAAAAAAGTAGTGAGGACAGCACGCGTGTACGTGGCAGGAAGCTGGTAAGTGTGGTGGTCTTCTCACCGATGAACGTGTCATAGGACTGAGCTCCTGCGTAGGGTTGAAGACGGTATTCTGTCTTTTCAAGGAAGTACTGAAGCACATCGTTCAAGGAGGAGACTGTGACCTGCAGGCAAGAAGCAGAGAGGTGGAGATGTTTACAGTGAAGGGCGACACTGTGCTAATAAAACATTTGAGATTTTGCTAAAGTCATGGGACTTACGGCCTTGTCCAGTTCAATGACAAACCCTGCGTTTGTGTCGGTCACTCTGTAGTTCTTTATGACAGGCCCACTGGAACACAGAGGATTATTTGCTAACTGTTTTTTGTTTATGTCCTTTCATCCATTCAGTCTGTATTGGTTGTACATTCTCATGTTCATGAAGATCATCAGACCTGGGCATCTGTTGTCTGAGGGTCAGGGCATAGTTATTGGGCAGAGTGGACGGGCGGATGATGATGCTTCCATGCTGTGGATTTGACTTCAACATCTGCTCAGCCTCCTGCCGAGTCACGTTGAAGAAGCATCTGCAAGAATGAAAGAAAAGCCCGAAAAGGTGCAGACAGAGTAAGTGAAGGCAACATCAGATCAGGCTAACAAACGGTTACTGTACTGCTGAGGTGCTGCAGTTTACAGAGACCGGTGAGAAGGAGGAAGAATTGTCCAACTTACTCAGGCATGTTTGGGTCTTTGAGCGGAGGAGCGGCTGAGTCTGATTGTAGGAACTGCGGTCGAGGTGGAAGGGGTGGACGTGGCGTTAGGGGTTTTCTCCTCTTCTCCTGAGTCAGTGTCTCCTGCAGCTGCACCATCTGGCCAGGCAGCAGCTGCAGCTTACTGGGAATTTCCTTCTGCAGAGATACAATGTTCTTAATACTAACACCACCCGTTTCACACAGTCTGTAACATGCTGCAAGACACATCTTCTTGAGAGCTGTAAAGAGAGAGAGGAGAGAGAAGAGAGAAGCCCTCTTTTCACTGCTCAACTTTTTAATAACCTTACAAGGATGTTAAAAATATTACTACGTCTTAATCTCTTCCTTTTTTTGGTATTCACCATTACTGATAAGCCACCATGAATCTAAAGGAGATTTTCTCCTACAAATAAAGGAAATATTTGGTAGCTGTTGTAGCAAGTGAATTTCTCCACTGTGGGATCAATAAAGAATTATCTTATCTTATCTTGCTCTTTGCTGTACTTGACCTTTTACGTGCTACAGACGCTGACTAGTATTTCTTCTTCCGGTGTGTCTATTATCACTGCACAAACATTTTGTTATCTGAGAATGAAGTGCTTCACTGACTGCCACTGAGTTTAGCGAATCATTCAATCACAGTAATGAAGGTGAACTCATTACTAATCAGTAGCCATAATAATAGTTTGTGTCCAGCAACAGTCAATCAATGCCAACTTACTTTGACCACAGTCAGGATGAAACCTCTCCACTCTTCTCCTTTGTCAGCATCCTCCATCTACCACACACACACACACACACGTCACTTTGTTACTGAGCACATGTCCGCTGCTCTCTGCTTTCAGCTCAGCACACCTTTAACTGCACCGCCCCTGTGGGAAAGGTGAGAGTGAAGATGGTTTGAGCCTTCTTCTGAAGCGAGGAATCTAACTTCATGACCTTCAGCTCCTCCAGGTCCACTTTCTCTGTGTACTGACAATGTAAACACACATTTTGTTGTCAATTTTTAATTAATCACACAGACATTTTATCATCTGTAAGTCGAGATCATCAACTTTTGGTAGAAATAACTGCTGCTCACTGTGTCCTGTGTGTCATCTTTGTACAGAAACAGCGTGGCTCCACGGAGCTCTCCGTAGTATTTCTTAAAATCCTGGAAGTCATAAATTCATAAATGTCTTGGGACACTGTTCAACCAATTAAAACATTTAATCTGTGAACTCATTATAATACAATCACAGTTGAATAACTAGTACTACTAAAGTAACAATGATTTGTAATATGTCTATATTTTATATATAGTAATAGATTCCTTAAGCAACACGGTATTAAACCACTAATCACAAGCTGATTATTCTTTTTCACCTTGTCTTTGGAGTTTTTCTTCAGCAGATGTCCAGAGTAGTAGAGGGGCAGAGCCGTGATGGTTCCCCTCCTCTTGTGGACGACTCTGGGGTGCGTAGACATGGTCCAGTGATCCGTCTGGTCTCTGTGTTTCTGACTCCAGCAGTGCCGTCGATACTTTTAAATAAAAAGTTAAAGAGAATTTGTTCCACTGCCTGGTCCTTACTTACTTTCTCTGTTTCAACCTTTTCTCCCTTTTTACTCCAGTGCTTTTCTCAGTCTGAGAATTCTGCAGTGATTTAGCAATAAGGAAGTAGTTAGTATAAACTCTGCCGAACAAACATCTCACTGTTGTACTTTGTACTTAGATGTAATTCAGGCAAGGCAGCCTTATGTGGCACATTCACAAGCAGTGAACCACAGCATGTGAGATGCACACAAGCACATAATCTGACCTAAGACTTACTCTTAATATGGAACCTGGATTTGTTATTAAATTTAACACATGGGCTTCATTGACATTATGCTACATGTTGAATAGCTGGATAAATGTGGATGAAATTCAGCAAGTGTTTGTCTCTAAAGTGACAAGTAATGAGTGACAAACCCTGAGAGGGTGAAACATTATAAGGGCTTAGTGCCAGAATGTCCCATAAAATACAAACGTCATTGAAAGTGACAAACACAAATTAATAGGAAATAATCAGTAGCAAGATAAATACACACATCTAGAATGTACAAGTCTATAGTCATGTATATAAGACATGTAAATACAAATCTTCTTAAACACAATTTAAAAAATAGATTTTTTTTTAATCAGGGCCTGAACGACATGTGAGAGCTTTTGGATAATAAATGTGTAGTGTAACAGAAGCACAACAGAGAAGAGTCAAAAAGTCAGCTCACTCACTCAGTAACGTGGGTTAAATGAGATCTCGCTCATGTTTGCTAACAGCAACAAAGCTTTTTGTAGCTATGGCAGGAAAAACGTCAGCTTCCTGAAGAGAGAGACATTCGCTTTTTCCCTCTTGTATCAGGAAGCTGTGAATATTTTATAATGTTTGGGTTAATGTGTGCCTGCATAGTCTTGTGTTTTATTTCCTTCCTTCCCGCACAGTGTTGTACAACTGTTATAACATCCAGCTTGTTCAGCTACACTGTATTCTGCCACAAAGTTAATAGTGAACTATGTGCACATCATGTTAGAAGCCAGAGAGACCATTCATTTCACAGAAGAAAGCAAATATTACTTAATGCCTTTATTATGTCTTTTCTATGTACATATACAGAGTGAAAACATTTAACACTGTGTCTGCTCCCAGTGTGCATCCTGCAGACTGATACCCACAGTAGGCCACAGATATCTTTCTCAGCAGCATTCTTTGACCCTAATGGTCGCTCTGATATCTCCAATCGTCTTCTTTAATGCCTCATCCTGGGTGGTGGTTGGGGAGACACACTCTAAAGAGAAAAAGCAGTCCCTCTTTTCCATCATGTGTCCCCTAATGATGCTTCCTCTCAGCCACTAACTGAGAAGAAATAGCCACAGGGGTGATATTTGGAGAGGGTAAAATAAAGCTCTGTTAAGCCTCACAGGTTTTGTCATTTGAGTTTTATTTGAACACCTTCCAAGTAGGATATTATGATGTATCTTGATCTCAGACATGATATTCTTACATCAAACCAATCATTCAGATTTGTTCAGTTGTAATGACACAGAGGCCCTGGAAACAGACAATGGAAAGATCATCACAGCTAAATTCATAATACATGAAAGTGAGCATGTTTATATGCAAACTTACCCAACACAGCTACATGATGATCAGCTGGCTTGCCCGGATAAAATGTCATGCTGGAGATGGGTGTGAAGCAAGTGTCAGGCCGTCCCCAGACATTGTTACAGGAGCATGGCTGGTCAGGGTACACACGGCAGGAAATGTCCCCGCCTGGAAAACAAAGCAGCTCCCGTCCACATTCACTTTTTCCCCTTCCACCATCATTCTCCCACTGAGATCTTCATTTGTTCTAATTAAAGGAATGATAAAAACATGTGCATGTGTATGTTCTGTCCAGTATACATACATATATAATCTAATGGTTCCAGTGATGGAGGAGTGTAAGAGTAAGTGGGCCTGTAATGAGGGGCTGAGGTGAGGGGGAGCGGGGATGAGAGGAGCGCCTGCTGGCTGGGAGGAAAGGCGCCCGGGGTGTAGAGGTGGGTCTCCTGCTGAGAAAGTTGTTTCATGCAGACCAATATTAACGCGGGACCACTGGCTTTACTCATCAGTCTGCTGCATCGAGTGGCACCTCAGAGAATCCACCGTAATCTGTGTCTCTGCATCTGCTCTGCAAATGCATCTTCATAAGATGATTCATCTTCTCACAATTTGTCCATAAAGTGTATTAGTAAAAACAATGAAGCACAGAAGCATCAGCCTACGGTACAATACACAGACCCCAGGTCCATGAAAGCTTTAGCTGCTTGCAAACTCAAGAATGAGTGAATTACCAATTTCATCCACGTAATGAGTTGTTTGCTTGTATCTGATCAGTGTGATGTGTGAAGGTCTCTGGGTCCAGGTGACCACTGGAAACAGCTGTAAATCTGCTCATTTTTGGTGCAGAATTTGCAGGACTAAAGCCTGAATAATTGTATTACTTGTTCAGTGATTCAGTTGATTTGTGGTTACAATCCTGAGTTTGACATATTAAATGAAACAGTTCCCATAGTACAACAATGTACAAATACTCAGATCACATTCACATTGACATTACCTTCCTTACGTTTAGTAAACTTTCTGATTCCCAGAATCCCACTGATGGAGTAAGTGGACTCAGAGGAACTGGTTGCTGCCATGGGAACAGATGATGCTGGTGACACTTATGGGGCAGAGGTCGGTATCAAAAAACATGAGAGAAAGAGGCGAAACAGAAAATCTCACCAACTTCACAAGGCTCAGACTGGACTTTGTTTCTGATGATCCTGTAAAAACAGAGGAGAGTCAGTCAGCACTCATTTTAATGACGTAAAACACACAAACAGTGCGCACATGTGGTCATCTGTACCTATTGATGGAGCTAATGCTCGGCACACTGTCGTAGTCGCACACTTGCTCCAGGAGCAGCCGGTCTCTGATCTCCCAGGCGAACATGGTGGGATTGGTGTGCTTCAGATTCAGGATCGTTTGCACAACTCTGGGAGTGGCCACTTTGGGCTTCGAGCCTCCAATCACTCCTGGACTGATGCTTCCTGTTTCATTGTACCTAAATCAATAAAGTTGAAACCTGTTAACTTAGACTAACATTTCTAAAATCAGATTACCAGAAAATAGAACTTCAGAATATTGTAAAAAAAAAGTTAATATACACAAAGAAAGGAAAACATTTTACATTTTACACTAGTGTGTTTCCATCAGGGCACTTTGCGTAAATGTTTAATGTGTAATACATAAGCCACTTAAAATCCGTTAATAAACCTGTAATCAGAATAAATGATCTTACCTGGCCAGTATTTTGCTGACACATCCGTGACTGACCCGGAGGCGGCGAGAGATCTCACAGGGACGCACGCCCCGCTGCGCGAGATCCACAATGCGCTGCCTCACCAGGTGCGGCAACGGGCGCCCGTTGATGAAAAGTCCGCCGAGCTGGTTCACTCCGCCGAGCCCTGGACGAGAAGGCGCCTGTTGAACAGCTGGGCTACATAAGCACACGCCATAAACTGACGGGGGCCACTTACTGTGCGTAACGCTGAGCGGCACCTGTCCAACGCGGAGCTCCATCACTGCTGTACGCATCTGAGTAGGGTTACAGTCCTGCTGAACTTCAGAGGGTCGATGGTTCAACATGAAGTGAGTTTCCAAACACTTTCAGACAGACATTTTGAAAGGAGGCTGCTAAGATTCTGTCCGGGGAGGGACAGGGCAGTCTGCAGCGCTGGCTTTCTGCACCTGAGGGCTGGACAGGGCGACCCCGCTATTTATTGGAACCCTCGTGCACGGGTGCGCGTGCACCCCTGTCCTTTTGTTCCATCGCTTGTTGTAGGCGCTGGAGCCGCTGTTTGGCAGGTTCGTTGTATCTACGACTTAATAAGACGTAACACAGACAAAAGCTCAGTTACATTTTACTATGTTGTTTGTCAACTACTGTAAATACACACAACGAAATGCTCAATTAAATTATGTTTAAAAGCCTTTTCTCAAATAATGAAGGTGGACAAAAACTATTACATATTTAAAATGCATGTTCACTTGAATTTGCAGTTTGCAACGTATAAACGAGACATAACAAAAACATTTAAAGCTGTTTAGGATTAATTTGGTGCTATTTTACCTCTACAGCGTTGTTAATATGATAAAATATGAACACGGCACCTCCGGGAAAGGAACAAGTCCGCGTTTTTAACGCAGGGTTAACTTCTGGTTGTCCAACAATTTCCGGAAACGCCGGTCAAGTCGCTTCAGCTAGTAAACAAGCATGGACATAGCAGTCGCTTCATATGTTTGGGAAAAACCGCGGCGCTGTTGTTTGTGTGAAGTCGAACTGGATAAACAGTGAAATTAAAACGGCAAGTGTCTTTACAGAATTCTACGTGGTTGTGTTAGCTAGCTAACACAGC
The DNA here is from genome assembly GCA_030770545.1 of Macropodus opercularis. Taxonomy (NCBI): domain Eukaryota; kingdom Metazoa; phylum Chordata; class Actinopteri; order Anabantiformes; family Osphronemidae; genus Macropodus; species Macropodus opercularis. Next base: position 7,654,701 of record CM061098.1, read on the forward strand.
TAACTATTATGGTAGACGTAAATGCTTGGTTATACGATGCTAATTAACGTTAGCCTACGTATAAGTACATTTAAATACACCTGAATGTAAACTTATAAAAGTATAGAACACACAGGCCACTAACAGCGTAGTTAGTATTATAGCTGTTGCTTAGTTAGTTGCATTGGACGAATAGCAACCGGTGTGTGGTAACTGCAGTATTGCGAGCCGGCGCTGGGTGGTGCTGTTGAGGTAGGTTTACCATGAACTCAGTCAAGAACAGCGGAGATGTTGGTAGTGGGGAAGCTCCCGAAGCTGAAACGTTCTTCGTTGAGGACTACGATAGTTCAGAGGAGGAAGACAGCGATCGGAAACATACCAGCAACTGTCAACAACTTGCACCGCTCAGCAGGGGAAACTCGCCTCCGCTGCTCTTGGTTTACTCCGTCAGCTCTGGACCGGGTCTGCAGGACAGCAGCCCTAGCTCGGCTTCACAGCAGCAGGAGGAAGAAGACGAGGACGGAGACCAACCCATCGAGGAGTGGATGATCCTGGGAGGAGAGGAGCAGGTGGGAGACTCAAGCATACAGCTCAACCTGAGCTACTGGTCCAGTTCTGAGGAGGACGCTGGGGATGAAGGTATTTCTTAAACGAATTTCAACTTAATGAAGATGAGACTGCAGCACAACTTTTAAACACACTACACGTCACACCTCTATTTATATGCATGGGCTGTGAGCTGCAATATTTTCTTCATGTCCTTTCTGTAAATAAATACATTTTGGAAATAGGAATAATATTTAATGGGGTCGGAGCTGAGATAGTTAGTAATGTTATTAATGATGTTACTTGTATTCATACCAGGAAGATTTCTCACAACACGATCTTAATCAGCTCCATCTTAACTTGTCAGTCAGCTTTGATTTCTCCTCACACACAGGTGGTAGCTTGGCTTCAGGACATTCCTGATTCATGTTAGATTTGTAGTTCATTTTAAACAATATGTTGCAGTTCAAATAGTGGAGTTTACAAAATTTTGATTCTGTGTTTGATTCTTTTCTTTCTTTCTTCTTCGTTTCCAAATGTAAAATCAATAGATACCTGGGCTGTATCAGAGAAAGACAAGGTAAGGTACTGAGAGCTCATTTATTCAGAGAAATATGTTTTCACTATCTTTTTCCTGGCACATCTGTTGTACTCAATGTATTTATTCCACTCTATAGCATATTGTGAAATTTATTGTATAAAGAAATAGAAATGAATAAAATGTTTGCATCTAAAAATTGCTGTGCCATCTGTTTATTGACATATTTTCTGCTACGGGACATAACAGTTGTCTTTTTTTAATTGCTGCAGTATAAACGATGTCTTGTGCATTTACATAATGAGATTTCTTTTTCTCTTTTTTTCTAGTGTGATGGTGGTCTGTGTCCATCCAGCAGATATTTTGAGCCTGATCGCTGTCTTGTATGTCAGATGTGCAACAGGACAGGACACCATGCCAAAAGATACTGCTACCACAAGGTGAAGTGACAAAATCCTTTATCTTGCACCGTTTGCAGTATCAAATTATGTTTTAACAAAAAAAAAATCTTTTCTGTCTGCAGAAGTCTTCCACTTGTATCTTTTGTGGGATCCAGGGCCATTTTCAGAGAGATTGTCCAGACCGCCCCTGTCTCCGCTGTGGACTGCCTCCACATGGCCTGAAGTCCTGTGAAAAGCCTGCTGTATGGAATCAACACTGCCAGCGCTGTTGGATGACAGGACACCTTTCTGATGTGAGTACACATCATGTCAGGCCTTTTTGTCAGTGGCCTGACTCACTGTTTTTGTGACTATTGCGTTGAAGAAACTTTGAAAATGTTGTATGGTGATGGATTTTTTATCCTCAGGTGTATGTGGCTTCCATTTGTGGAGTGCTCTTTGATCTCAAAGTAAACAGAAATGCCTTTTTTCCCTCATTCTTGCTCAAAGACAAATATTGTTTGCTGTCTGTGCTTTCCCTAGGCCTGCCCAGATACATGGAGACAATACCACTTGACAGTGAGTTTTTAATATTTCTTCTTTCCTTGTTTTAGCATCTGTACTAACCCAGGGGCCAGGTCTAGGCTCACTGTGTAAACATCTCATGTGTTTGTTTGTGGGGTTTTGCTCAAATAAAATATAACCAATGTTTGGCCTTTTCTCAGATTCAGCCAGAGGTGCCCCAAATGCCGCAAACAGTCCACTCCCACAAACATAAGAGAAGCCAAGCACATTGTTACAACTGCTCTAAAAGAGGACATTATGGCTTTGTAAGTGATAAACAAAAGTAACTATATCATACATATTTTCTCTCGGCTTCAATTACCCTTTAACGTTTTATGACCATGTCCCTACTGACTTGCGGTTTTTTTAGGAGTGCACTAAGAGGAGGATGGTCAGTGGGACATTTCCTTCACTCCCTTATGTTTGCTACTATGACACCATGGAGGACATCCTCCAGTGTCGTACCAAGATGCAGATAAGGGCCAAAGGTGACAAAATTGATTGTATATCCTTAATTTTTGCTAACTTTACAGGCTCTGGTAGCTTATCTACTGTATTATACATAACAGTGGTTGGACGTCTTAACATTTGGCTGATTAGTATATATGAAAATAAAAAATTAGTGGAACACTGAATATCCACTTCAAACTGATGACATGTCAAACATGGTCAGATCACAGTGAATCTTAATGACATGCACTCTGTACTATCCATATGTGTATATAGGGCTCAGGAATGTTGAAGATCTGCCTCCATCAGACCAGCACCACTATTCTGAATCAAATGGGGAGAGTGTTGAGGAAAGTCATCCAGCTCAGGGAAGGAACAGGACAAAGCAGGAAGCATGCAGCCAAACTGGCAAGAGGAAGACGTGGCCAGTGAGGCGCAAGGAAAGACGAGAGGTTAAGAGGCTCAGGAGGGAGGCTCAAGCCAGACGAGGAGGACTATTGGAAAAGACCCAATGCAACTCTGAAGATGGTGTCTGTCCTGCAGACCTCTTCAAGTATTCCCTCCACAGCCACGGGGCATCTGCACCCCTTTTAGAAAAGAGGAGGTTGGAGACAGCAAATGGAAGAAGGAGCACAAAGAGCAAAGAGGCAAAGACGTGGAAGAAGAGAGTAGGGCTGAAATGTGGGGATTTGTATCCTCATGTTGACTTAGACATTGGAAGTGAAAATCTTCTTTCCCCAAAACAAAGAGTACGCCACAGAAGAAGATAAAATGTGATTGTGTTTTAAAGAATAGTAAAAATTATTGTGTATCCCACTGTATTTTGATTGAATTATTTATTTATTGGTAAAGCAAAAATAGATAGATTAGTCATTAAACTACTTCAGATAAGATCAAAGGTACATCCTTATGATGAGTTTTTGCTTTTATTAATTGTAGAGATAACAGTACATGTTAATTCCCAGACAACGTCATGATTACTTTGTGTTTAGAGTCTATATTCAAAGACGGGGGCTAATGTGAGACGTGTGTAAAACATATAAGAAAAGATGTTCAAGTTCATTCAGTAGGTCGGTGATACTGAAGCTGTGAAGCTGGTCTCCTGGCGAGGCTGGATGCAGGCAGCGGCTTTTAGCCCTAAACGCGTCGTCTTATAGTATTCTGGTCTCAAGCTCCTGAATTATTAATAAGCAGAGCAGCTGCCCGGAGCTTGCCAGACCAAAGGAGTCAACGCCGATAACACACTGCAACAAGAAAAATCCACTATGACCTTTGATAGTGAAAACAAACTTCACTTTGACAGGTGTTGTACGTATTGTGTGTATTTCTTTAGGATATATGTGGTTTTCTTACAATCATAGCGCAGGTTCGCCCGGTGAGGAGCGACACGGTTCTCTGCGGTCGATTGGATTTGACTTGGCAGTGATGTGAAACTCCCATTGATTGATCTCGCTACACTCCCCACTGACCAGAGAAAACACTCGATAGCGAACGCGAGAGGGGTTTTAAATTGGACAAATACGGTCCATCTGTACTTGACGGATAAGGTAGTCGTTTCATTTCGCATGCGGGCCGAGATAGTCTGCAAGTAGCTCCGTTTGACGACTAGCCGCACATCGGTACGGTGCGACGTTAGCTAGCTTGTAATGTCGGCACTGTTGTACTTGTTTTCCCCTTAGACCCCGCACCCTGTTAGCCTTTGGCTAGCTGGAAAATCGAAACTATGCTAATGAACGAGCAGGTATAGTTAACCAACGCAAAGGGGTGTACCAGCGCTACTTACGCCAGGCTACACGCTGCAGTTTAGTCATTTATTCACGAGTTTATGCTAATAACTTTAGAGCCGTCGGCTAGGTGCCTTTAGTTTGCTAACGCTCGACAGCTAGCCATTTTGCTGGGATTTAAGTGTTTAACTTGGTTGGTTAGCATCGGGGACAGAACGACTTAAGTTGCAAGTTGTTTGTTCGTACGTGTCAGAAATCGACTCGCGTTCAGGAACAGTTTAAACGCGACTTGTTCTAATCACATTACTTTATTTCATTTCGCAAACGGAAATCCTGACAGTTTTCTGCTGTGAAGAGACAATACCTGACACGGAGAGTTGCTCAGCCGTTGTTCTATAAACGCTGATAACTTATAGGAAATAATGTAGTGATAGCAGTTTGTTCTGCCATATGCAGGTATAACCGGTGTATTTGACTTGGCTATATACGTTCGTCGTTAGGGAAACAGAACAGGCGACTTGAATTAATTTGGCCACTCCAGTGAGCTGGGGGAGTGGATGGAATCGGTGCAGCTGGTGCTTGTGCGACATATGAGGGCTGTGCTTCCCTGATCCCGCTGCGTCCAAGTATCTCATCTCATTGCGTTAGAACAACCGCTTTAAATGCCACAGAAAACGCTCGCAGCAACCGGTCGTCATTAGGGGTAACTGGCTGGATAAAGAGACGCGGAGAAGCGGTCTGAAGAGGGAGGTTCCTGCCCGTCTCTGGACGTCCATCTCTCCTTCATCACGTCTATCCACCACCGCCCTCCTCTCCCCCAGCCATGGACCCCCCGAGGACTCGATCGCGGTCTCGGTCTGGCTTCTATCATTTCGGGATGAACGGCAGTGTTGGAAACAACGGAGGCGGTAACGCGGTCGGTAACGGGAGCTTGATGAACGCCAGCGGAGGAGGGGTGAGCTACGCGCAGCAGAGCAACCCCGGCTGGGCGCCGCACCATGGTGGTCGGAGCTACCCAGAGAGCCAGCAGCAGCATACCCAGGGGAGCTACCTGTCTGCAGGGGCACAGCGCCACTCCTCGCATGGAGCGCACAGACACCCAGGGGCCGGTAAGCAGACTTCAGTAAGCAGGGCCTGCAACCCAGCTAGATGCATCATTACACACTCACACAGGATACACCCCCTGAGGGATGCAGGCAGACCACTACCAGCTTAACAGGCTTCGAGACATTTAACTAAAAGGCTTGGCGCTTTCACTGCCAGCTGTTCCTTGAAAGGCAAACTGTATGTCATGTCAGCTGATGCAGTAAAGGGAATCTTTAGGAGTTTGATTATCATTTAGGCAGGCAAATAGAGCAAACCTTGCTCCTGAAATTAGTCTCCTGTTCCTGCCTGACTTTATACTCGCAGTGCACACTATCCTGGCCCTCAGTGGGAATTTAGCACTGTGCAGTTTTCCTTCTGATGGTCCAAGTATTGTGGTTCAGGTCATATTATGTTCCTCCTGTAAAGCTGAGAGACAGATGACTTTGCTTAGCTGTGTAGATATTCTACATGTGTTTCTTTGGTCTCTATAAGCTTATTTGTTTCACATAGTGCTGAAGTTTAGAGTACTGCCATCTTAGAGAAGCCTTAATGCAGTACAAAGTCAAACAGATGCATCATGTAGTGGTTTATATGAGTAAAGAGTAAAGCTTAGCGTTGGTTCATTTTGATGCTTCCAGTGTTGATCAAACTGTATATAAATTGGCTTTTCATGCCCAGAATGGAAACTCAAACTTAGTAAGAGGTCAGTGATAAATACTCAAAATGTGAAAGTATTATCAAGAAACGTATGAAAGAAGAGACGAGAATTCCTTTTGCCGGTTAGAACACCAGTCTGCTGTGTGTTTAGCCGGTTTCTGTCGCTGACCATTGCTAACTGACTGGAGAAACCTTCTGTAATACCAGATTGGATTCCCCCACAGACAGAAAAGTGCAGTCAGTGAATGAATGAAAGCAGGCATTTAATGGTCCTTTGTTGTAATAGCACCACTGTTGCCAAACACCCAAAATAACCCACACAGAAACACATGCTTCTCAAATTTAGGGACTGCAGAGCGATTTGTGTGAATGACTTGTGTGTATGTCCCAACTGTATGAGCTGCCTGCTTCCTCTTAGCAACGGCACATGTCTCTTCCTTAATGGCTGGTGTTTCATCTTCTGTTTTTGTCTAAGTGTATGACAGAATACATATTTGTCTGTGCTTGTTTTTTTTTTTTTTTGTACATGTCACTAAATTATGTTATCACTATGCAGGAAATGTTAGCGTTGGATTTGGGGGCGTTAGAAATGTGTCCCCATTTGACATCTGTTTTTTTCTTTCACTCCCTCAGAGTAGCAGCACGGGTTCCATCCCACGATGTGTCAGTAGTGCAAGCAGCTTTTACAGGTCTTTATAAATACTGTTGTCTCAGTTTGGGTAAAATGGATTGTTTTGTTTAAAGAACACGACTCATCTGCTTGATGACATCTGATACTCAAAGTTTTCTTCTGTTCTTTTTTGACTGTCAGTTGTGAAAGAAATGGTGTCAGTATTCCCCAGCAGCCTTGCTTAGAGGAAACAAGGTCATCTGTGCTCGCTAGCAGAATCCATCCAGTCTGGCTCACTATCCCCTTTCCTAAGGCCTCTGGAGTGAATCAGCATTAACAGACCTAGTTCTGCACAAACATACAGTATAAGCAGCAGAGGCACAGGACTCCATGAGGTCCAACGAAAAAGGAATGGTAGATGAATAAAGATTTAACTCGGTGTGCTGAGCTACTGTGGGCTAGTCAGTCAACCGACTGTCCCTCTGTTCTCTGCAGCCACTAGCGGGGTGTCTTTGAGCTGTCACTATCAGCAGACTTCACATGGCTCTGGAGTTGCGTTGCAAAGACGAGAAAGGGGTGGGGGGTACTTTCAGATCTGTTGTTTCAGAGGAGGCTGAAGGGGCTTTTTGGTTGAGGGAGGCATACAGGGAGAAACAAAAAGATATGAGGAGGAGAATTTTTATTTCTCTTTTTGGTGATTAAAGGTTTTTGGGGGACTGCTTAGAGGAAACTCTTGTCAGTGGAGTTCAAGGACATCCTTCTTAAGCTACTGAAATGTCTGTGCACATGCTCCATCCAGATTGCACATGTGGACTGACAGATAAACAGCTGGGGCAGCATTGTGTTTTCCTGAGATTATGGTTGTGTCATTAGTGCTTTATTCATTGAAGAGATTTTTTTTTTCTCTTTTTTAAGTATTTATTTTTTTTGGCCACACTACTCTCATTTGTATCATTAATGTGTATTTGTGATGGTCTATTGATCTTTGGGGAGAGACTTCACAAAGGAAGAATAAATACCCAAGCTGCTGTTTCTGTGCTAGTAATGGTTCACTGCCTTGCTAAGGGACACCTGAGCATAGGTTTTGTTATTGTATACTATGCTGGTATAGTTCTGTAGCTGTATTTGTAACAAATGTATTTCTTTAAGGAAATGAATTAATGTACTCAGAAATGTAATGGAATAGTCAGAATACCATGATATGGCTTGATTGTTTGTTTTGTCTAATTAACAGTTCAAACGTTGTTTTTTTTAAATTAAATTACACTTCCAATCCTCTAGAACAGAGAAAAAGCTCATCTTGGTTTTGAGTAATTTACAATGATAAATGACTTAAATTAATAAACCATTCATTAAAAGTGTTGTGGGTTAATTATTTTCTTAGCCGACTAGTCGATTAGTAATTTCACATTAAGATCATACGTCTTTAGTAAACAAGTGAATGTGACAACAAGCTGGTGACTGAAGTATCCATTATTAGGATTTAAGCAATGTCATAACATGTAAAACCAACAACATTGTTGAATGTATTGTATATGTTAGATTGTAGGCGCAGGGTTTTAGTTGTAAAATCAGATTGGGCGATTTGTATGTGAGGACCAGAGAAAAGTACAGAGTGACATCTTCCAGAGATGTGTTCTTTGTGTCTGCCTTTTTAAAGCAGAAAATTTAAAAGCCTGTTTGGAAGGCTGACCCTTGGTGAGAACAGCGGATTCTGTTTGAGTATAAAAATATCAGATACACAGTTTTCTTATCATTGCTGGATTATGTGGTGCTAGGTTTAAGCTATTCAAGTAAGTTAGGCAGGCTGCATCAAGATAACGTCATGTTTTTGGCCAGAACTGTGGTCTCAGATTGAAGAAAAAAAAAAAACTATCAAAGAGAGCCAGCTGCTTGTGTGCTGTTGTATGTTCATGTGTCTTGTGATGTTGATGTTTCTCAGTCCTATGTTATCTGATTATGTTTTCCCCTCTATGGTCTGCAGGAGGAGTGCTACATTTCCATCCAGACAATGTGTGCAGTGAAGATCGAGACAAAGTGAGTGATACTTGTTACCACTGCTGTTTCCTGGTTTGAGTACAGTTCGTATGTCATAGTTGTCGTTTTTTTTATTCGTTCGGTTCTTTTTCCTTTAGTATCTCTGACTACTTTTTTTTCTGACAAACCATGTCCCTTCTTCTCTCTCATCCTCTTCTGTGCAGATGGAGGACAGCCCAAGCCCAAAAAGGCAGCGTCTCTCCCAGCAGTCCATGCTGGATCTAAACTCTGGCCCTCCCTCTACTCCTTCTTCTCCCATTCGCCCGTGGGAGCTGCCTCCCAGCCGCAGACAGCATCCACACTATATGCCAGAGAGATGCCACACACCTGTTCGCAACCGTCGTAGGTGTGTGTGTAGTGCGGAGAGTTTTAAGTATTCTCTGATAATGATCCAATCTACATGTTTGAGTACATCCATCACAAATGCATTTTAATATGTTGAAGCTTAGGGAAATTATCAGCATATTTACATGCTTTTGTGTCTTTGTGGAGCACATTGTTGTTACATTGGCAAATGCATTTCAGTCAGGAATGTAGAGCGAGAATTAACTGCAGCATTTGCAGCAGGTGGACTCTCCAGTGTTTATAGGGATATAAGTGACCACGTAGCTCCTTTTGCTCTTCTTTAGTTGTCCCCTGTTTATTTCATCTCAGCCCCCCAATGAGACGCCAGCGTGGCCGAAGAGACCGTCTGACTCGCCACCACCACCACGCCCACAACAACCATCACCACTTCAATGGCAACAGCAACCACCACCATCACCACCCCAATGCACACCATCATCACCACCACCTCCACTCCCACCATGGCCCGTCGCCAGTCCACCAGGATGAGAACTACCGCCACCCTGCTCCTCCTCAGGGTTACCCACCCTATAGCCAGCAGCCTCCCAGAGGGCCTGGGCCCGGTCCCGTCTCAGAAGAGCGCCCAGGTTATCATCCTCCAAACCCGTCTCCAAGGCCTCTCCATCAGTCGCCCAACCTTTCTCCGCGGCTTCTGCATCCTGCGGCCCATCCACAACACCCACACCCCTCCCAGCAACAGAGCAGTGTGGTGCTAGATCTTCATGAACAGGCAAGTTGAAGAGCTCATGTGGTCTTGTTCAAGTGTGTATTGGAAAGAATACATTTATGTACAATAGCGCAAGCACTAAAATGTTTTGGCTCTTATTAACCGAGAGTGACATTCTCAAAGCTGGTTGTTTTTCAGTACACAAATAAGACGCATACCTTTTGACACTTCTAAAAACAATGGAACGAGAAAATATTGAATTTATCTGCTTGTGGGTTTAGTAACTTATTCACATAATTTACATAAAGAAGGACTGATCTGATTTAATTTGAATGCATTATTATGGTTAGTTTGAGCTTGGAAACTGTACATATCCTATAGCTATAATACAGCAGGGGATAAACAGCCACTGGTTAATGGTTTTCTCTTTATAAGCCTGTCTGGCATCTGGGACGAATGAATAAAATGCGAGTTTTGGCCTACAAGACTAAGATGAGTTCATTTGTTTTACCTCAGGCCAAAGGTTATTTCTATTATAATAAGTTCAAATTCAGCATATAATACCAGTTGGTACCTGAATAGGAAAAACATTGTTTTACTCCTATAAACCTGTACTGGAAGTCTTCTAATTATAGCTGCTCACCCCTAATTCAGAGTGAGCGAGTAAACTTGAAGACTTTGTTTTTTTTTCTTCTCCATATTTAGGGATCCGCTCCAGTATCATATCCGGTGTCTCCTCCGGGAGCACCACCCAGCCTGCCTCCTCGCTCTGCCCCTCAGCAGATCCCAGCATGCTCTGTGGTTTTCAGCGGACAACACTATCCAGTGTGTAGTGTCCCTCCCCCTGTAAGTGTTTGTGTTTCTGGAAGAGATTAATTCCAGCTGTTTCCATTTCCTCTTGCTGATGAGTTTTCTTTGTTCCTGGAACCAGAAACACTGTGTACAACATGCCTTTCAAAATTAAAGGTTTGTTTTTTTTCTTTTGCCAGGTCCTTCAGACTTGTTCTGTACAGCACTTACCCATGCCTTACCCATTTCCATCGCTGCTGTCCAGTGACCCAGCCTTCCTGCTTCCCCCTCCTCACCTACCCCATCCGCCAGCACACCTTTCTCACCACCTGCCTCAGCCTGGACAGTTTGGACCCTATCCAACACAGCAGGCCCGATCTGTGAGTAGAAAGTCCTACGTTGTGCGGTGGCATCTTTAAAACTTGTAGTAAAAACATAATAAAATCAGAACTAACTTAAGTCTATGTGATTTTTATACAATAGTTTTTGAAAGTACTGTCAAATATTTTCTCAGCTTTTTGATAACTGCAGCAATAACCTGGTTTCATTTTAAAATGTAGAATGACCAGATAAACAGTCTGATAGTAACTGCACCTTTCATCTTGATGCATATAAAATGCAGCAGGAAATACACGTTAAACTGCAAGTAAAGTACACGATGCATATTTTATGCATTTGAGTTGAAGCAATATGTCCTTTTGAGTTTGCATTTACTTTGAAACAGTGTAGGTAGGAATAAATCATTACACATGCTAAGATATACTATGTGTGGCTGCACAGCGCGAATTAAGCTTACAATTATTAATTGAGATGATTTAATATGGTCACCTTTGTATGTTTAAATAATAATCGCTGTTGTCCGCCTGCTGAATTGCTCCTGGTACTTATGAACAACCTCAGCATATTCTGATGTTTTCCAGCCGCTACAGCGGATAGAGAATGATGTGGAGCTGCTTGGAGAGCACCTGTCCTTGGGTGCGGGGCTCCACTATCCCCCCGCTGCCCACGCTGCTCTCACCCCACACTCCACACAGCTTCACTTTCTCTCCCATGACCCCCTGCCACAGGAGTTCTTTGGAGTGGTGAGCAATTTCAATATGCTTATAAAAACACATTTTTGTCCAAATTAAAAATGGAAACTATGTAAATGACCCTACGTGTATTTGGTGTCATTTGCCTCCTAGTCCTATCCTAACTTTATTCCTCGGCGTCTCCCGGGGCGACGGTACCGTTCTCAACAGCCACTGCCACCTTCGCCTTACCACCCCAGCCTCCTGCCTTACTTCCTGTAAGTAGCATAATTTAAAATGATAGAAATACATTTCTTATTCTTAACCATTACCCACACGTAAAGTATGCACAATTGTGTAGTCACTGATGAAGGATCAATGTGACTTAATGCACAAAACTCCTTATGACTCCTTTAGAAAACCTTGTCATTTGGGGATACATTTTGCTGTCAATATCATATCTTATCAAAATCTGAACATGTTCTTTTATATTTTGAAAATTTTAGTTTCAAACTGTTTTACACACACACAAATACAAAATCTGTTTTAAGGGAACACACTTTTAAGAGGTCTTGACATTAATATATTAATAACATTCAACCTTATACAATTAGGTCCCTCTAAGCAATGTACTTTTTAACTCTACTATAAAAATCGTAAAAGTACATGTAAACGTTAAACATTGAACTATTTTTGCACCATTAATAGTTTGTTGAATATAAATACTGTCAGAGAATTCCCATGTTGAATCTCCCTCTGTAGATCTATGCTGCCAGTCCAGCCTACAGGTCCTGCAATAAGTCTGGAGCTGGATGTAGATGATGGAGAAGTGGAAAACTACGAGGTCTTTAGGAATTTCACTCTATTGTTTGTATGTGTGCTGGCTGCAGACACTGACCTTTGACTTGTTGCTGATGTTTTATGGCCCAGGCCCTCCTGAACCTAGCAGAGCGCCTGGGAGAGGCCAAACTCCGAGGGCTGACCAAGGGAGACATTGAACAGCTCCCTTCGTATCGGTTCAATCCAAATAACCATCAGTCCGAACAAACACTGTGAGTGCCACCATTTTACCACTATCAACTTTAATATCACCTGCCTGTGAACAGCAGACACCCATGTAGCCTCTGGAACGCAAGGTTTCCTCTGTGCAAGTTGCTTGCATTTGTGGTGTTTGCACGATCATATCTGTGTTGCAGGTGTGTGGTGTGCATGAGTGACTTTGAGTCCCGCCAGCTGCTGCGAGTCCTGCCCTGCAGCCATGAGTTCCACGGGAAGTGTGTGGACAAGTGGCTGAGGGTAAGTATTGTCGTTAACTCTCGTTGTGTCCGTGTGATGGAAGGTACGTACCTCAGTTTTCTAAGGCTCATTACGTCACAATGCTGCATTTGTAGTCTAAATAGTAACGACCATGGAGAAAACCTGAACAAATACATTGTTAGTGTAAAAGATTAATTATATCAGTTAAAGTATAATCTTAACCACCAAGAAAGCCTTCATATACAAAAACAACTCAAATGTTTTAAGAAGAGTCTGGAAAGTGCTAAACTAAAGCGTGGGAACATGTGATTTTCCACTCAGAAAACAGAGAGATGCTTCAACACAGAGTTGTTGTGTTAATTACAACACAGTCTTATGATTTAAGAGTCATATGGCAATGCCCAAAGCCTCCATGGGAAGAGGGTTGTAAGGATTGAAAAAACATTTATAATCACAGCTAGTTAACAGCTAGTTTAGTTTGGGCCCATGTGTGTACAGGTGAAATTGGGACATTTTGGATGAGTTTTTCAATGTTTCTGTCTTCAGGCCAACCGGACATGTCCCATTTGTAGGGCTGACGCCTCAGAGGTCCAGAGAGACTCTGAGTGACCACATGAGGGAGCCAGATGTCCCTCATTGACCTGACCTGTTCAGCACTGCCTGCTCCTGATGTATCGATACACACGTGCATGCATATACACACACTCACACACACACTGTCAGTATCTGTGCAGCACTTTTTTCTTTTATTGCCCTCTCATTCTTTATCTCGTCTCCTTTTCATTTGATGAGTTTCAGCCGATTTCCTCTTGTCGTCCTATTCTACTGTTTTAGTAGTTTGCTCATTACATGAATGCACCTTGCCAACTGTCAGTGAACAACAACCTATCTGACCTACCAACCTGCCGTGGTGTGTGTGTGTGTGTGTGTGCGCGTGCGTGCGTGCACATGTGCATGCACAACAACTGTACAAGTGTTTATAAGTCCTGTGTCGCAGGGCTGTGGTACATGACTGTCTTTTCAGTGTGTGTGGGTGTGAGAGGTTTTTAGATATCCTGGAGCATGCCTGAGATCATGTTGTGTGTAAGACAAGAGTAACGACAGCCGAGAGTTTTTTTTTTGCTCTCCTGAGTGACTGAATATACTTCCTGTTTGTACGTTAATGCACTGTCTGTCTGTATACATACTTGGTGTATGTATGTTATAGACTTTAATCCTTTTTCTAGTTTAACACTAAGGGTCCATGTGGTGCCACTATACTTCTTTGTTTCTTATTGGATTAGTTTGTTTTAGTACATTATTATTATTATTATTATTATTAAACTATTAAAAGTGATTGTTTTCCTGCCTGGCAGTTACCTCATCATTCCGGTTTTGGTCACCATTCATTAAAAGCGCTTCACAGCACTACATTGAAATTAAGCACAGAATATATATAATTTTCTTTCTTTTCCTGTCCGTGGCTTTGCAGTGGCACATGTGTTGCATATATACATATATCTATATATACTGTATAAATCTATGAATATCTGTATACCAAATAAAAGGCTTGATATGAACTTTTTAAACTTAATGTTTTGTATATATTTCTTATTCATTCAGCAAATTAAGCAGCAGTGAAGTAAGCAAGGTTTATTGTGCTGGCTTTCTTCTGTTGGTTTAGGTTTGAGGTGGTGCTGTTAAACTTGAGGAAGACAACTGACATGTTGAAGTAGTGCATCAGCCCCAAGTAGCCACTAGGTGGTGGTACTTCTCTTTATGACCGCCATCATATGCAAGATCTAACGAACGAACTCTGTTATGGGCCCCACCTTTTAGTACAGGCAGTGTAGTCCCACCCCAGCACCGTCGAGGTGCGTGCGTGTTCCCCTGACAGCACACAGCTGCGTACCTGGCAGCTCGCGCCGCTTGTCTTGTGCCTGCTGATGTTTAACAGAAGAGGAACCATGTTGCTGTATTTTCAAATACTGTATCTGCTACTCGATTCGTAGAGGCAGCGGTCACCTCGGGCTTCTGCAGCACAAATGTCACTGTTCACTAGAGACATTGTACAAAGTTCACTTATGAAGAGTGTGACCAAGTGCAAAGGGACATTCTCTTTTCCTTTTCCATACATTCTTTCATTTGTGGGTTCGCAGAGTTTTTACAGTGGAATCATTTGTCTTATCCGACTCATTTCAGGGACTTTCATGCGTCAGAGGCTGTGTAATATGAGACATGTTTGCAAATTTATATTTAATTAAATGAGAACCACTTGGCCCAGACCCGATGACTCAGTCGCCCTGTCATACTGTTTGCGTCTGCTGTCCTTTTGTTTCTCATCTCTGGTTCAGCTCCCTTTCTTTTCTGCTCCTCTTCCTTTCCTTCTTCCACTCTATCGCCTCCATTTCTTCCTGTTGTTTGTCTGTGCTTCCACCTCTGTCCTATACTCCAGTGACTTTACGCTTCCTCCTACCCTCATCATGTACTGTCTTGTTTCTTTTCCAGGCTCACTACTGTCTCATCACAGTTCACCTCGTCTCCTGTCTTTTTACTTATGCATCTCCTCCACCCAGTTCTTCTCCTTGTTTGCTTCTGCTGTGATCACCACCCACTCCTTTAACCGGCTTCCGCTGCAGAGCAGTGGAGTGGAAGTGATGCGTGTGTTCTGCCTAAAACTGTCTGCCTGGTTACTCAAGTCTGGGAACAAACAATATTTAAATACTTTCCATACAAGGTACGTATGTATGTATCAGCAGTGATGCCATTTTAGGAATTAAGCTGAACATCTGTCAAAAGGAGTCCCACTAGCAAAGGTGTTGTTTTTTTGTTTTTTTACGTCATCTTTTGTTCTGATTATTTGTACTCTGGTCACTCATGTGTGAATGGCTGCCAGGTCCTCAGGCTGTGATGGGAGTAGTGTTACGTTTCAGGCAGCTAGTGTGGATATGAAGATTAGGAATTTATTCAGTTCTTGAAGGCTCAGGTCAAAAAGGGGAAAAAGAAGAATCACTCGTATTCAAATGTTTGCTTTCTGACCGTTATTTACGTTGTGAGGACCTTAAGTCCAGTCCTTGAGTCTGTGATTTTATTAAGGTGAAGTTAAATAAAAGCTGTGTAAATCATCCGTATGCCTTAAACAGAGAGGAGGCTTTGCAACACCTGTGCCACCTCTGCAGCCTCTCCTCCTGGCAGCTCACTCTGTTAATGTGCGTTTGCGTGTGTGTTGTGCAGATTGTCCCAAGCTGACAGGGTACATGGATTCTCCATCCGGCTTTTATATAAAAAGAAACCGAGGCCACCAAGCTCTGCCTACTTCACTTATAGTCACACACATATACTGTAGACATTTCTTGCACTGCACCTTTGCATCTTTTCTCTTTAATATCTCTTAGTCTCCATGCTCAGTAGGGTGAGGGTTAAATGGGAACGCGTCAGTGAGGGAGAGTGTGTAATATTTATTTCATAGGGATTTCCCCGTCTGCACGGCGAGTGGCTGCTGGCCATGTCGTCATGTTCTGAGCTGTCGGATGCCATCACTGTCAAACGTGAGACACGAGGTGTGTGTTTGTGTGAGACACCGACATAATGAGGAAGAGGAAGGATGAGACAGAAGCAGAGAGCCAGTATGTGGAGTGGAAATGGCAGCTCGGAGGAAAACGTGGCTTTGGGAGAAACATGCATGATTGTGCTATATACACATTAGGTGATACACTGTACATGCTTTAAATGGACAACAGGAGCCTTCAGGGAGCTGGGCCCTGCTGGGAAGTCACATGGTTAGATAGGCTTGGAAAGATTTGCAAAGCATTTAAGTTTGACCTATCTGTTGCAGTCGTAATATGTAATATTACACGTTTTACTTTTTTCTTTAATGACTTATTCAGTATTGCTTTCACGAGTATGTGACAGGAGAAAAAAGGTTTAGGTCACATCAAGCATATTTTCCTTTTCTATATCTTGTCTTTTCTCTGTCCTTCAGTTTTTAAAAGGCTCCAAGGTTATTGTTGCTTGGTTGTTGTCATTGATTTCACATCACTGAAGTGGCAGGGAACACATCTGGCTTGATGGTTTGTCTGTGGGTCATTTCTTTGTTTTTGGATTTATATCAGCATGTCAGATTAGGCCTAAAACACAGGGTTTATTGCTTTATTGGCCCATTTATTGGTTCTGAGGTGAGATTGGTCGCAATGACAACATAAAAGAACTGGTTTCTTCATGATAGAGGTGGTGGCAAATCCCCCAAAATGAGTCACGTGAGTTGTTCCTCTCTGACTCTGAGATATGTGAAGCCCTGGTTTCTCTGGTTAAACAAGGGGAACAGTGTTGTATTGCATTACCCATTGTCAGCTCTATATATTGAAAAACAGATTATTTGGAGACGTTACACACATTTATACCTGGAAGCTGCGTAGTATGACCACAGTCTGACCTGCAGCTCCACTGGAACCATATTTAATTTAGAATGAGTGACTAAGACCTCCAACAATAGTTACTGGCCAGATACAAACCAGTGATGTTATGATTAGATATATGCTTCTTATCCCCCTGGCTCCCAGGATGCTGCTGAGTAAATGAAGAAATACATCAAACAATAAATGTCAGAACACTGAAATGACCAATAAGCAAACTAGATTATGTGCAGCTGAATTTTTCTTGCACAATAGTGACACAAAAAAACAAAACAAAAAGCCCTGAATGTGTCTGGTCCTGTGTTGAGACAGATATACTGAATAGGCTCATTGCCTTTTAATTCATCAGTCTGTAGCTGAAAATGTCATCAATCACCTTCACAAGAATGTGCATGTGTTTGGGACCTAGGTCTTACACACTGTTGCCTTCTGCTGATTGCCCTGCTGTGAGTATCGGCCACCAGTAAAGAGGAGATGAGAAGCTTGGTCGTAGAGAGAACCGTTACAGGGACAGTGCTGCTTCGCATGTACACTTTGAGCTCTGTAAGAAATTTCATATCCTGACATTTATGTGGCGGGCAGGAAAAATTCTGAGATGAATTTTCCACATCACCAAAAGTTACGCGGCCTCTAATGGTTCCCAGTAGGAATGCTTAGAGCAGCAGATAGAGTGAGTGCTGTGTGCACAGTGGATTTAAAATATTGAAACTGAGAACCCACTCACTCACTGGATTGGCTCACTTCCATGTGATCTGGGTGCAAGCCTGCGACTGTCATGGAAATCTACTTTCATGCAAATCATACAAGCTATGGTAGAGCAGCAGGGACACGCAGAAGCGGTTTGAAGACGTGCTCTAAGGCTGGGGGCTCCGTAACAGCTAGAAGATTCCTACCATTTCCATGTTCCGGGGGCTCAGCAGGGATTTAAGCTCTTTGGCTGAAAAAACATAAGAGGAAAGTGAGATAGGAGGAGGTGAAAAGAAGCAGACACATTAATAGAAGAAAAAGGCAAAGAATGAGGATTACAGGAGACAAACGGGGATTAAAGGTTAATGATGACGATGAACACAGACCAGCAGGAAAACGATCTGATCGCACTGATTCTCATCGGAGCAGGACAGTGACCTGCCTTGGTTTTTACAAAGCCTCATCTCATACCGTCAGTCCATGTGATACGGGTTTACTTTAACATTAAGTAAGGAATCGGCCACACTGTCTATGGCCTGGAGGCAAACACACACACGCACAGAGTTAGATGACAGGGAGGAGGCTCTTTGGAGACAAACATAATCCACTCAAATGATATTCAATATGGTGATGCAGCTGTTGGGAAATAGATGTAGATGCTGTGTTGCTGTAAGCCTGAGCAGCGTGTTCCTGTGTGGATACAGCAAGAATACATGAAATGTGGACATGGAGCTGTGGACATTTTATTTACTTATTCAGTCAGTCAGTCAATAAAGATTATCAGACTGTTTCTGTACTGGAGTGCAGAAAATGACACAATTAAAATATGGATTGACAGAATCTTTGCTTGTCCGGGTTTCTGTTTTACCTTTTTGGAGACAGTTGTTTCCAGACTCGACTCTGCGTTGATTCTTATCTATATGCATAAAGAGTGATACAACCTAATACATTTTATTTTAATGCTCACTCTCAAAACTCCAGTGTAATTTTCCCACAAGCCAATATGTCACTAATCAGGAAGAGTTATTCATTAGAACATAATTCTTCATTGAAAGTGGGCAGCTATGCATTAATCGATGCTGTAGCTACATTTTTCACTTTAATGGATTTTAGATTTTTTTTAGCAGCCTCACAGTCACTGTTATTACTCTAATGCCACCGTGTAATGATGGAGTGGAAAGAAATGGCTGCCTGGAAGCAATTCAGTGTGATGTACTGTTCTTTGCTAAGCGGTGAGCACTAATTGGTCCTAATAGATTGAAACCCCTCCAACAATCAGTGCTTCAGGTCAGTGCAAAGTTGCAGAGTTATTGTTTACCCGAAGCAAAGTGTTTTAATAAAAGCATACTTATAAGGACTTTAGGAACGGGTCTGATAGAATGGGTTGGGCTTGTGCATTTAGTTGTGATGTCAGTTCAGTTAAGGATCTAGGGTGTGTTATTTATCAGCGAGTGTCCTCACAAATATAGAAGTCGAAGTGTGTGTGGGTGTGAGAGATCATGGTTTTTTGCTAGCTGAGTCTTCAGGGCCTCAACAGACCCCACAGCGAGCTCTGAGTAGCTCTGATTGAATTTGGCCTCTCTCTGCTCCTCTGCGTTGCTTTTAGGATGCAGAGATAATGCTCATTAGTACAGACGGGTGGGGACGCAGGGAGGCGGACGCTCGCATGTTGCTGAAGTGTGGCTGAAATGGGGAGTGATGGGAGGATAATATAATTGGGTTGAATTTAGAGCTGGGACTTGGGGTTAGTTTGATGAAGTCTGTATGTGTGAGCGTGTGTATAAAGAGCATTTTCATCTCACTGCAGGATTTACCTTTTGAAAATGACTAAATCTTAACATAACCTGGTTTTTATTATGGAACCTGTAATGATGAAGCTCCTCATTTTTGCCCAACCACTATTTTTCCCGGTCACTGGGCGCAAACTCGTCATCATCCTCCCTCAACGGTTCCCCACTTTACTGTCGTTACACCTATTACTTTCTCACTTCTCCTCTCTGTCCTTGCTGTCAAACAATTAGCTGGAGTCGTTTAGTGAAGCACATTTAAAGCCATGTCCCCTCCTCTTCTCACATCTCCTCCAGGGCGCGTACTGCACGGATGTGTGCAGTCTGAGGAAGCCTGCAGCACTTACATTCCTGCTATACACACTCGTAGACACTGCCAACTCGTGATCCACCAACTGAGGCTGCTTCACTATTGCAGCTTTGTTAAACCACAGTTGGAGTCGTTTAACTTGACATCAAGCTCATTTAGACATTTAACTAGCAGGCTTTTGTTGATTAATAGTTGTTGAAGTTTTGTTGGTGATGTTATAATCTGAGTCGTTTTTTGCTTTTAAGGATGAAAACATTCATTAATTTGATTTACTCACATGTGAGAATAAATTAGTGGCGGTTCACAGTGTCTCCTCCCCCATCTACATTGTGCTGCATTGTAGCTGAGCATGACCTTTGACTTCCCTGTGGTGATGGTGGGGGACAATTGCCCCACAGGGATCAACAAATTTCACATTGGTCACATTCACAGGATTATTTTTATTACCGGGATGTCAAGATCTGAGGGAACAAAGCATCATGGCCACAGCCCCACACCACACACGTTCCCCGATACCAGTGAGGGTTAAAATCATTAACAACCTTCACACAACTCCACAATCTGGATTTGGAGATTGAATTTTTTTTTGGTAATTTAACAGATTGTGTTTTCACTTTGTAGTTTCAACCACAGCAAACCTTTGACTTGCTGTAGCTGCTCTATTATGAACTTCAAGAACAGTTTATGATTAACCCGGAAAACTTCAGTGAAGGGACTCATTTGACTGGAATGATAATCCTGGTTTAAGTGGCTTCTGGGTATTAAATGTCTTCCCTAGGGGCGTTTCTGACTTTTATCGCTTCCTGCTTGTTGTCACACATGTCAAACAGCGTGGATCAAGACCGCAGCGAGTGAAACTGGCGCCCGCCAGGGGAGCGCGCTGAACAGGCAGGGCGATGTTTCGACCGGGGCGCTTGAGTCTGTTCTGTGGAGAGTAAGGGTCACATCTCAACAAGCTTCTCACCCATACTCCCCAGAAAACCATTGTTTTGTCGCCCAACAAGCATTAAGGGGCTGCGCGCAATCACAGCTCCAGGACCAGTGGTGGAGTCGGTGCGCTCTTGCAGAAAACATATCTGGGCTCAGACCGCAGTCAGTGCTTCTCTCCATGTCTCCAAGAATCAGCCACGGGTCCTCCTCTGCGAAGTCACCTGCAATGAAACCGCTATAATTCAATCGGTTTTTCCTTTATGGTTGAGTCTTTTCTCACTTTACGCCGTATCAACAACAGAGGAAAGAAAACGCGGCTGCAAGTTTTTGCGAGTCTGTCGCACTGGAGGGGAGGAAGAGATGGCAGCCCCGGTGAAAGCAGCGTTGGCTCTCCTGGTCATCACCGCGGCAAGTGAGTAATCCTTGGAAAAGCCCTCTAAGCGGGACGGGGCCGTTGGGGTATAGCGTGCGGGAGGGTCTTTAATCAGATGGTGTTTAACTGTTCACTCTGTGTGGTGCTTACTGTAAATCTAATCAAGTGCTCTGATTTTCATTTATGATCACACGTGCTTTGCAGCTCCAAAACACACAACGTCGTTCCGACTTTATAGACTACGAGAGTACATTTTGGACTGAATCCACAGTTTACTTTAAAGATAAGAGGGACGCAAAACATGCCATTAGGTAACGTGGCATTTCCGCGCGTCGGACACTTAAAGCACGTGATTTTTCTCCTGCACGCCTCAAGTAAGCGTTTCTCATTTTTACGCATTAAACCCACAGTGTCAGGATTCTTATGTGAACTGGTGCGAGGTCTGAGACGGTTACGTTGCTCTCGCATATATTTCGGATGCATTAAAATCCCAGCCTGTAACACATCCAACCAATCTAACAGTAAACTGGACCACTCGGCACTGGTCTAATCCTGACTCATTAAGCAGCGGGTGGCGTGGCTCTAATTACAGACACCCATCTGCGTGTAATATGATGGAATCTCTTAATGGTATTGTGTGGGCCTCACTGTTCCCTGCAGTCGGTCAGACTGACTTCCCAAAGAGAAGCTGGAGTCAGATGAGGTGATGTAAAAGTCTTTTGAGTCCGTAACGGTTTATTTATGGGGAGCTGTCCGAGGTGCTGGAGGAGAATCCCATTCAGGAGCTGTCCACACTGTTGAAATGCAATCTGTCAACTGGGGAATCCTCAGATATGTGTTTTCCTTTTAGCAAGTCCAGAATTCTGAAGATATGTGTTCAAGAGTACATCAAAACAAAAGCACTTTGCAGAACTATTCAACCTATTTGGTCACAAATTCAGCATGATTAAAATAACTGATATAGAATATGTAATATGTTTATAGGAATAGTTTGTTCAATCTGTTTACTTAATCAGTATAGATGAAAGTTGATACAGTTGAAGGTCAGTTTTTACTTTCTCTCCTTGTTGATTTGTTTGCTCTTGTGAACTTAACCCTTTCTTCAAATGTTTGTTAATTTGCTTTTCCATCTTAACGTCACATCGCAGCACTTTAAACGTAAAAGTGTCTTTTACTACCACCTGCTAAGTGTCTGCAGTTCAAGCATCACACAGCTGTGCCACCGTCACTGCTGTCAAATGTCAGTGTGGCTACTAGAGGAAAAATGACTTAATCCACTCAGTCACATCGTTGGGATGTTTCTTCCTGTGTCTCACAGTGCTTTCTCTCATTCTTATGTCTTAATGTGTTTGACATGTTTGGGTCCTCATCACACTCTGCCTTCTGTCCCTTCTGCCTCTCTCAGTGTCAGCTGCATGCTTTGGTAAATGCACTGATGTGGGCAACAGCTATCTCACATTAAATGTTTTGCTCATTAAACACTTGCACAATGCCTAGGAGTGCAAGGGGATGGATTCACACGCAATCTGCAGTTAGCGTGTTGCACAAAACCCTCACACAAGCCTGACTTTGCTCTACTTTAGTCTCTGGATGATGCTTTATAAGCGGGTGAGAAGGAATATGCAACGTTAAGTATTTTCCTGGGGTATTCTAAAGGTGTTGTTTTTCACAAGTTCATAAATCGCTTTCTCATAAAAGCATGTGTATCATCAAAAGGGCTCGACTTCCCTGAGTCACACTTCACAGTGAACCATTAGTCACAGTGTTGGCTCTCTTGTTTGGTCTGTGCTCTTCGAATAAGGGAGAGAACGAGGCATCAATGTGATTTTCAAAGCAGAGAGGGGTCGTAAGAAACTGGTGCACACAGTTTACAAGTGCTGACGTGTTAGTGCAGCGGAAGCTAAAAACCAATGACAGCTACTTTTACTGCTGTCACTGTCTTACGTTTGCCCTTTACCTGCACATGCTTAGGTCACCTATGGTCTGAACAGTGCAAAGCAGGACAGAAAGGCATAAGAGACAGTTTGTGACACATAGAAATATGACTTAGTCTTATCTGCACAGATGGAAGATTGTCTGTGCTGATAATACGTTTGAGGGGAAAATAAATCCTGTGAGATGCTAAAAACCCAAAAATCTCTCAGGCAGTAAATACATCTTGTTGGAATTTGACCATGTGGCTGCGGATGCATATAAATGGCTTCTTTTATAACATGACTGATACGGTCAGTGTACTGAGTAAAGCCAAAGACAGCTGAAGCCTTAATTGTTTTGCCTCAGAAGGCCACCCCAGATGGTAGCACACTGAATAATTCACTACACTAAAAAAGAACCTGCAGGATGCAGAATTTAGCTTTTTTTCCTCTCTGTTGCCTGCCCTGATGGCACAGCGCGTTCATCCGTCTGCTGCTCTCAGGCCTGGCAGAGTGTCGGAGTGTTCTCTTGTTTGGTTTTACACATACCTGCATGTTGTGAAAAAACATTGTGTGTGGATTTTACCTGGTTAAGAAAGACTCGGAGAGTCATCTCTCGTTGCCTTTGAGTGTCTGTGCTTGTGAGATGATGGCATTTTTATTTTAGTGTCAATGAATTATTGAGGTGTGGAGAGTGCAGGCAGACAGGAATGTGCGTGTGTGCATGTGTGTGTGTGATGAGACCTGCTGGTCCCTAATGCTCCATCTCTACTTACACCAGCCTCATACTGTTTCAGAATTTACTGTCAAACCCAGTGGCTTACGTAATTCCGTACTTTCTATACTACACTTCTTTGCCAGAGCACATGCATCCATCTATCATGAACTGCTTCATCGAGTCGCAGGGGTGCTGAAGCCTATACCAGCTGTCATTTGGGGCAAGAGGGGTTCACCCTGGTCACCAGTCCATTACATATTGAGACAAACGGCCATTCACACTGTGGGTGGTTTAAAGTTTTAACTCCACACAGATCGACACGTGGGCCACATCACTGCATTTACACAGAAAGCTCATCTTGTGGTTTAACATAACAGGTTATTTAAGACTTTAATCCAGTTAACAAAAGCTTGATCTTATAATTCTCTGTGATTTCCTATGTTTCTTGTCCATAATATGGCATCGTCCTACTTAGTTCTATCAGATGATTATTGTAATCTGCCATTGTTTTGTCTCATATTTTTTGTGCTGTGTGTGTCTTTTCCTCTTCTCTCGTGTCTCTTCTTTCTGTCTGATCCTGACAGACAGAGCTCTGTGTTTCAGAACTCTCTGCAGACATTTACCCCAGAGGTTTAATGTCATGTCAAAGCTGCTTTGACACTAGTTGTTATACTGTCTGTTTTTCCAAAAGAGGCCTGGTCGAGGATGATTTAAAGTGATCAAGTGCAGAATATACTGAACCTCTTCTTCCAGCACCGGCCTTCAAAGCTCAGCGTGTTTTCAGCTTCTTCCTTACCTGTCTCTGAAAATATTGTTTGTCTTGAAAGTGTGTTGATTTGACAGCTGCACCACTGCTGAAAATAGGAAATAGCCACAGATGTCTAACGCAACTTTAAGACACAGTTTAACATCTGATCTGCAGATGTCCACAGCTCATTCCCAGCCACACGCACATTACTCTCATTACACGCTCGTTACAGCTGGGGACTTGCAGCGACTAATTGGTAACAGCTCAGAGCACGACATTTAAACACTGCTTCACCAACTACTGCCCTGTGTGTGCTTTAATTACTTTACATGGAACAAAGTTAAAACTTTTAACATCAGACAGCAATTTGATGAGCTGCATGGAAGTGTGTACAGTACCATGTAAAGTGAGAAAGTTTAAGAGCCACGTATTTGAGAGAATAACATTGGACTCACTATGTGTAATTTTTTTTGTGTTAACGTCTCTTTTGTTTCTTCAGCTGCCTTGTGCGCGGACGTGGAGGAGCGACTCGTGAGTCACCTGTTGTCACCGGAGCGTTATAACAAGCTGATCAGACCAGCTGTCAACAACAGCCAGCAAGTCTCTGTTTACATCCAGGTGTCTCTGGCCCAGCTGATCAATGTGGTGAGAAAACGCGCACACAAATTAAAATGCACACATGTTCGAATTCAAGCACATGGTGAATATTCTTCTGTCTGCGTTTCAGAATGAGAGGGAGCAGATCATGACCACCAACTGTTGGCTCTCACAGGTTTGTGTCCTCACTCATCCTCTTGTTCCCTCCGTTTGTGCTCAGGCCAAGTAAAACACTGCCTCTTAGTGGAAAAGCTACGACTCATATTAGCTGTTGTCAAATGCGTGTATTTATTTGCGTGTGCACTTTTCTGTCCAGGTATGGAATGATTACAGATTAATGTGGGACCCTGAAGAATATGAAGGAATTAAGAAAATCCGCGTCCCATCACAGCACATCTGGCTGCCGGACATCGTCCTTTACAACAAGTATGTCTGGTTAAACCTTAAAGCTCTTAGACTTGTTTTGTGACCCTTCAAAGATGATGGTGTGATTGTTTTTTTGGCGCAGTGTTTACATTGTCAGTAATAAATGTTAAATCTCTGATGGAGAAGGTTTTACAAATTCATACTGTATCCGTGTGTGTCATGTTTGTGTTTTGGTCGGCAGCGTTAACCAACCGTTTATACAGGGCTTGTCAGTATTAACATTTCATAAGTACAGTTTGCTGGTCAGCTAAACACCACATTAAAGGCATAATGGCCCACGAAGCAAAGAGCAATTGGTCAGCATGGTCGCTGGCCAAGCGTGAGTGAGCTCATAGTAAGCAGGTGGGTGCTCTGCATATTTAATTAGCTTACATATTAACTCCAGTCTAAAGCAGTAGAGAACAAGTTTGATGGTTGGATTCCTGACCTACTTTATAATTGATAGACCTCTTATCTATAATACATCTTCTTGGAAAGATGAAGCAAAAGCTCAGCCTCAGCAGATTTTGGAGGGTGGGGCAGTTGTTCCTTGTTACTGGATTTGTCCATAGCTGATCACTTCCTTATACACCAACCAGGCCCAAAAACAGCGGGTTTGAGGTGTTGACTTGGCCTCTGAACTAAAATGATTGGTGTATAGTAACCACTGGTTATAGAGTTGACTCTGTATCTGTGTCACCAAGCTGCAGATATGTTGCATGAACAGTCTGTCTTCATTGAAACTGGCTAAGCGTTTGCTCATCTTATCCACTTTTTTATTCTCTCAGTGCTGATGGGACCTACGAAGTGTCCTACTACTGCAATGCTGTGGTTTCCAACAACGGTGAGGTAAACTGGCTGCCACCAGCGATCTACAAGTCAGCCTGCAAAATCGAAGTCCGCGACTTCCCTTTTGACCAGCAGAACTGCACGCTCAAGTTCCGCTCCTGGACTTACGACCACACCGAGATCGATCTGATTCTACTCAGTGATTTCGCCAGTCGTGACGACTTCAAACCCAGCGGCGAATGGGATATTGTCTCACTGCCTGGACGCAAGAACGAAGACCCTAATGACATCAAGTACCTTGATATCACCTATGACTTTATAATCAAGAGAAAACCTCTGTTCTACACCATCAACCTGATCATCCCCTGCATCCTGATCACGTCCCTTGCTATTCTGGTGTTCTACCTCCCGTCAGACTGTGGTGAAAAGATGACTCTCTGTATCTCAGTCCTCCTGGCCCTGACTGTGTTTTTACTCCTAATCTCAAAGATTGTGCCACCTACGTCTTTAGCAGTGCCTCTGATTGGGAAGTATCTGATGTTTACAATGGTGCTGGTCACCTTCTCCATTGTCACCAGTGTCTGTGTTCTCAACGTGCACCATCGCTCCCCGAGTACACACACTATGCCTCCCTGGGTCAAGCGTGTCTTCCTGTATCAGCTTCCCTCTTACCTCTTCATGCGGAGACCCGGTAGCTCCAACATCCGGGAGAAGTTCCGGAAAAAGCACCAGCAGCGATCGTACTCCGATCACAAGCTCCGCGGAGCAGACGGGGGGACTGGGAGTCCTGTGGGTATGGCGGACTCCTCCTCGTCCTTCTTTGTCAACGAGGAGTCAGCCAAACGCTACGGCTGGAGGATCAGCGACTTGTCAGAGAACACGGAGTTCAGGAAGAGGATGACGCTCAAGAGCAACATTGATGTGGAGGATGCGGTGGACGGCGTGCGCTACATCGCTGAGAAGATGAAGAGTGAGGATGATGATGAAGGGGTATGTGTGTGGACGTATATACATGTCAGACTTTAAATGGTGTGTAGCCACTATTTGACTTTTAATCTTTAATCTTTTAATCTTTTGACTTTTTCTCCAGATAATTGAAGACTGGAAGTATGTTGCCATGGTGATTGACCGTCTCTTCCTGTGGATCTTCGTGTGTGTGTGTGTCGTCGGGACAGTGGGGCTCTTCATGCAGCCCCTGTTCCAGAGTTATAACACTCCCAGTATCGATGACATGGACCATAACTGAAATCCAAAACTGGAACTTTGGTCTCTACATGGCCCCGACGTGAACTTTACATTTAAAACACAAAAACACTTTCACCACTCACACGTCCACCTTTACCACACCCTCACTGGGAAACGCATTTTGTCCTTCAATTATGACCCTTTACCCTCCTAACGTCACTTTCCCTGCTCACCAGTTCATTCTCTGGTTTACTCTTCTGTCATTCACAGAGGAAATGGAATCTAGTTTTTTTTCCATTAAACCTCAAGCATAACTTGGGTCAAATGTTCATAGTGTTGGCCGTCATTCAGGGGGCAGGGATGCTGAGGAATGTGCATGTGTCTCTAGCTCCACCTGACAAAAGCCAAGGTAAATACAGTATTTATCTAAATGTGTGTGGAGATGCAGCGGAGTGACTCCCCAAAGCAGAACAACGACAGAAACAAGCCTGAAGTTATAATAAACCATAATAATTTTTTCGTTCTGACTGCGAAGTGAAACCACTTTTCAGTCTGGCTGCTCTGTCTGAGATGTAGCTGTAGTCCACCGCATCGTGTGTTGACCCCAGTCACTGTTCAGAAGGTTTACTTGGCCAGCAACAGCAACTCAGGACCTCATTTTATTGTCTGTCTAAAACAAATTGGGGATTAATGGGATCACTGTGTGTTTTGAAAATATGAGCCTTCAGCTTGAGAACCTGCTCCTGAAGACGAGAAGATAAGTCAGTTTCTTGTAGATACACAGAGGAAGCTCACATCCCTGCGTCCTGCAAATGGCACACAGGTTGTATGAATTTCTTATATTAGCTTTGGAAATGGGCACAGAACAGATGCAGTTGGACTATTAGTAATAATAATAAATTAATGTATTTGAGTGGCCCGTCTGTTTACTCCCGACACACAGTCCTCCAGCGTTAACCGTTTTCTCAAGGCAGTGCCCGTTAGCGCCCGTCATCAAGGAAACCAGCAGTAATAATGGTTTACGCTACCTTATACACTCATCACTTTCCTTTTCCGTACGCTTACTCGTCTCAGCCGGTTTCTAGACATGTCTCTTGAATCCTTGTCAAGGCATTATTTCTCAGAGATACAGTAGAATATGTTGTTGTCATTGTAACACACTCATCTGCCACTGCTACCAACCTCGGCCAAGCGAAAAGGTGAACTGTGCTGATTTTGTGTGTCTTTATTTTCTCAGTAGATACAACCTTGTTTCCCCCCCCCCTCTCACTGGCCAGACATACTGTGTGACCTGCAGACAGGTACGACGTCTGAGTATTACAAGAACTGTGAGGCTGATGTCTTGCTTAGTGGATCAATAAAGTGAAATGAAAGCAATAAGTCGACATGAAGATCATCTACTTGTGATTCTTCCAGCTCTTTCCCTGTCATCACAGGTTTACTGAGTATCACCTTGATTAATACATGGTGCAGTAGGAGCTCAGTCATCCTTCAGACACTTCCACACGCTTTTCAAGTGTTTCAAAACTAAGTATAGTCTGTGCAGAGCTTGCATTCTGGACATTGTGTGTGTGAACTTTCTGAGGCCAAGGCTAAATGTTTTGCGGCTGATTAGACAGTCTTGTATCCTTGGGGTTTGTAACTCCACCTTCTGTTAGCTAAAGATGGCACCGAGGCAAAGACAGCTAAAGGCAGAACATGGGAATGAATAAACACATGTACATAGTCAGGAATCTGGAGAATCCTTTGTCTTATGATGCTTTTTCCTCCATCTCCCTTATGAAACACGGTGTAGACGTAGAAAGGAGGCAGTAACTTCAGATAAAGAAGGTTATTTGTTAAATATTCTGTATTTGTGTTTACGTATGTGCACAGACTTGATCCAGCAACTGTTGTTGAAGATCCTCCTGCATTATGCCTTCCAGCCATCATCGTGTCATATAAACGCAGACACACACCCAGTCAAGTGTCAAACAGTGACATAATCCTACCAACACAGTGACAACCACTGAGCTGCAGTTGGTTCAGCAATCACAGCTCATATTTGTGCTCCATCCGTCCGTGTGTGACTTATAAATTACATGCTTGACATCTGCATCAATTCCCATTAAAAGAGGGACAGTGGGTGTGGAGGGTTAGGGGAGGGATGGATGCTGCTGTGGACGTCTGGAGCGTCACACAGTGATATGTGGATTTTTAAAAATAACTACAAAACATAGTTTGTTTGACGTTCTGTAACCTGGCAAGTGGCAAAACTGACTCAGCCAAAGAAAACATTTTATCCGTATGTCAGCAAATATTCTAAACGTTTGTGGAGAAATGGGAGCGTTTGCATGGTCACGTGGTCGTCATGAACAGAAATCTTATTGATGTGGTATTTAATGACGTGTCTATTCGCACACTGTAAATTCAGAATGTGTATTTACATCCGTCTAGCAGTGCGTCACCATCAGACAGTGAGATCGGCGCCTTTATCCAGCGGTGAACGACGGACAATAAAAGAGCAAGGTCAGCCGGCAAGACTTGATGTTACGGCCTCCAGAGGTGTGATAGGAGGAGACGAGGATGATGAAGGTTGGTCATAACGCAGGACTTCTGCAGTTCGTTGGATCGGCAGAGGAACCAGCATTAAAAGCATTACTTTGTTTCTGCAAGACAAATTGACTTACTTCTCTATTCTATTCTATTCTATTCTATTCTATTCTATTCTATTCTATTCTATTCTATTCTATTCTATTCTATTCTATTCTATTCTATTCCCATGCTGTAATCAGACTCCTCCGTCTCAGGTGCAGCAGTGACTGTCAGCAGTTTGATCTGTTTCCTGTAGGCGGTTGCCCTCCATCTCCCCCATTATCCTCCACCAGGCTTTCCTTTAGGATTTATTCCTGCCATTTCAGCTTAGTGGTCGATATTTATGAACTACATCACTGCATTACAGAATGTGTAGTTGGCGTGTTTGTGAGTCGGGGCCATCGATCTTCCCCTCTGAGCCGCTGAGGGGCTGTACTCACAGGGCTTCAAACTGGGCTCGGGACTGGCTCTGTAATGTCCCTGCTGGAGCAGTAAGTCTCTCCTCAACTCTGTGCCTGCTGCCGGATCGCGGCGCCTGCTGCTGCTCACCAGTGGTTGCAGGAGATACTGCAGCAGCAGGAGGACGTCTACAGGCCGTCTTATCACTGCCTGACAATGACCACAATAGAAGCAACACATCCATAATTTACTTGGAGCAACTTTATAGTGAAGCACACAGATTTCAGAGAGTATAATCTGGTAATGGGGAATTTTCAGGATCCTTGATTTGATTTGATATAGATCCCCCACAGGAGTAACGACATAAATCTGACACGTAGGAAAAGACTTTTGTCTAATCTGTTTTGCCTTTTCTTTTAGGATCATTAGATCATTTTTCCTTTTCAGGACTCTGTGTGTAAACATTGGATGTAAATTGAACCTATTATCTTGCTTATACCCAGAGGTCGAATGATCATCAAATTAGCAACTAACAAAACAAAAACCCAAAAATCAAACATTTCAAGATGATTGAAAATCAGTATCTTGTATCAGTATCAGTATTTTGCAGAATGGACGTGTGAGCATGCCTGTAAACACATTTACAGTAGAGTGTGCGGCTGCTGTTCCTCTAGTGTGTGACAGACAGGGAGAATGGATGATGGAGGGATCGTGGGAAGAACAGTGCAGTGGGACGGCAGTTTAATTAGCAGCAGAGGGCTACGATCAGATAACTATGATTCCAGCAGCGAAGGAACTTTAATTAGTTGCTGGTGGGTGCAACAGGCCACAGCATGAACAGTCAGGCTGCCTATAGTTCCCAGCGATGAATGTGAAAGAGGAAGCCAAGGAGCGAGACCGGGATGCAGGGTTGAACAGGGTTGAACAGGGTCAAAGGGAGTGGAGAGTAGAGAAGAAGGAGGGGGAGGAAGATGACATAGGGAGGCCACAGCGGGATTAGAACTAGCAGAAGGAAGGACGGAGAAGTTTAAACTGTTCACACGAGGCCAGTAAAACTCATCCACACAATAAATGACCCAGTAGATTTAACTACAATGATGCGAACAAACTGATGGGAATGAGGCGGGACAGTCCTGCTTGACACACACACGTACAACCACACTTGCCCTTTTCTTTTTCCTCTGCCGTCTCCATCGGGCCCTCGAGGTCTTTACGCTTTGTCTGAGCTGTCTGACCAGATGCCCGCCGCTACTTAACAGCGTGTCTGACTGTATGACCACACAGGGAAAGAGACAGGACAAAGCACAAGAGAAGTTGCAGAGTGATAAGATTGGCTGTAGAGAAATTTGCACCGCTAGGATGTCAGCTCGGCTGGAGACAGAACCGAAGCACCAGCCAACTGAGTGTGACACTGTAGGGCAACGGCCTCCTCCTGTGAACCTGACTAATTCCTGCAGTGCTGCAGATGCGCTGTCTCTTCCCTGTTATTTTATTTATGTGTTTACAGAGAATGAAAGTCAGATTAAATAACTGCACTTTTTGTTGTAGATTTAAAAAAAAAAAGTGGTTTAAAATGTAGGTGGATGGAAAAAACCTTGTGCAAGTGTTTAATTGCAAATTAGTGAAGGCTAAAAAACTCACTTTGACCTTTCAAGCGAGTAGAGAAGAAAAATAAATTACAAAACTAATTTATTTGCAGTTTTGTTTTCCAAGACAGAGAGAAAAGCTGAGGAGTCTCCACCCACCGTTCAGGGCAGAGGGGCTGCAGGAGAACCTTTCTATTCCTTTCCCTTTTTAATGAGTCTGTTTTTCTGGAGCATCAGCAAGTTCCTGCTCAGAGATACGCGAGATGTTGAGGACATCTGACATTTAACACCAAATAGCTGTTGTTGGGCTTTCAAACTAAAAAGTTATCTATTCTTGATTTCTGTTGAAATTTATATTAAATATCATTAATTAGCTTGATGCTTGCTGCACGATTTAGTTTCTTCTCTTTTCCTCTCTTCTCACTCACTGCTCGTCTGTCGTCTGCAGCAAACCTCTCTTCACTTTCTAGTTAACTCGGTTTCTCTCTCTGAGTTTTCCTACTGGCCCTGTTAGGTAGCAACACAATTTTCTCCCTTGAAGCCTGAAAGGGGTTGACTGGCTTTAGTCTTCATAAGAATTCTTCAGTCTTCAGTTGGTTGACTTGCCAGCTGCTATAAATTACAGCGTTTTTATTTATCAAATAAGGTTCAGTTCAGTGATTGGTAACAACTAACACATGACAAAAAATAAGACGCATTGAATTGTGCAGTGAAAGGAAAGAAATCCTGTTCTTACGTCCACGTAGTCACTGCAGACCTGCATGCTCCAGAATCGTGTCAGGCTGTGCTGCTGTGGTTTAATAGCTTTCCACTATTTGACCTGCACAGACTGCAGCCTTCAAGACTCTGCTATAGAGCAGCTGATACTTTAAGCTGCCAGTGCATTGTTATGCCTGCAAAATCAATTAAGCAACTAAACCTTGACCTTCTCCTGTGATCGTACGTGTGAGCTGCATCTGTCTTCAGTATTATGTTGAGTAGATAATTATCTGGGTTTAGGTAAAATTATTATTATTATTATTGTAAACAAATTTGCACAATTATCCTCTCGAAACAGATATTTGAATTTTAGTTAGCATTCACGCACACATACAGTATTACATCCCTAGATGGTGCATTGCTTATTGCTTTTCGCAGGACTCAGGTGATACAGCAAAATTAGAAGTGCTTTGTCTTCCAGAGTTATCACCTGTGAGTCAGTGGATCGGGTTTGGCCCGTGGGTCGGCGGGTGTGGGACGCAGGGAAGGAGGGTGGGAGGGTGGGAGGATGGGAGGGGGGGGGCGGGATGTGCAGAAGTTGTCCGTGTCGTGCAGAGCGCACCGAGAGTCCGACCTCGCCACATTCTCGAGCGCAAAGGAAAAATGTTCCTGTAGTTTTGAGCTTGACGCTGCCGTCTCTGCCGGGTTAAAGGACACGACTTACAGTATCACAGACCTTTATTCCTTTATTCGCAGGAAGAGTCGCTAAGTGCCGATGTGGCGATGACTTTCTCTGGGAAACTGACGACCGTCGTCCTGCTGCTGCTCCTGACAGCGCAAGGTAAGACGCAGCGAGCCGTGGATCGGTGCGCGTCAAGTCCCGTCATGCTCGTTTTATTCATTAAGCCTTGAGATCGGTGCTCAGGCCGGTTTTAAGTTATGTTTAGCCACAGTGAATCAACTATTTGCGCTCTGAAGTGGAAGATCCGCGGAAACAAACATTTCCATTATTTTATTTATTTCCACCCGGAGAGAAATCGCTCGACAGATCCCCCTGTTCCTCTGACTTCAAGTTGCATGTCACGCGTATTGAATGATCTCTGTGCTGAGTTTCACTAAACGTGCGTTATGTGAAGTATGAGACATTATTGTCAAAGTCCCAGCATAAAAAGATCCGATCTTAAAAGTGAAGAAGTCGCCTCACACAGTTCGTCCGTGCGTGTTGATGGCTAAGTTAAGATGGAAACTGCATCTTCCACCCTGAGCATTGTGCTCTACTTGTAGTCCACCACTGCAGGTGTTGTGCCCTCAGGATCATTTTAGAACATATGCAGGGTTTTGGTTTTCAGTTTATTTAAGATCATTTTTGTGGCATTAGGTTTTACTGACACTTAAGCCTCTGGAGCCACAGTGAAAAGAATCAACATATGGAATTTCTTTTACAGCAGATCTCTGTCATTTAACGTCTTCCAGGTTTACCAAGGCTTAGGTTTGTGCCCCCCCAGAGGTCAGAGGTCAGAGGTCAGGGTCACAGGGCTGCATGTGAGAGCTAAACTGGAGAATGAGAACAGTGATTTCTCTGGTGGTTAGTGTCTCTAGTTTTAGTGTTGTGTCTTTTCTTTGTATCAAAGTCTTTATTTTATAAAGGTTCTAAAGTCTCTAGTTTCTCTAAGACTGGATTCCCTGGTGTGTGTTAAACAGCAGGTTTTTGAAGTGCGGCTCTCAGGGGACTGAGAGCAAAATAAGGAATAGCTCAACACTTTAAATGTGCTGTATTTTAACGTAACTTAGTGGTTATTTTAATCCTGAATGTCTCAAAAACTCACAATCCCAAAGAGACACTGAACAGGTTTCCCACAAAGGCATCTTTACTGATGGGAGCATTGAGGAGAGCATTGGCTGTGAGTAGGTTAGAGGGGGTTTGTAGTTTTTGGCAGCATCTTTGTTCACCGTGTTTTTGTTGACACCTGTCAGTCAGACTGTGAGGGAGCTTTAATGACTTTTCTATGTAGACTTTCAGATTTGTGTTCTCATGTTTGGTTTAGTTTAGTGAATATTAAAGACATCAACACAAACTCATGATGACTCTGTGGACTGTGGACTCAGGTGGAAACATGATTAAATCCAACACGTTACAACAAACACGCATTATTATGGCCATTTAAATATGTGACCACAATAAATTCAATTCAATTAGAAGAACATTGTATCATATTTAATATTTATTTACATGTTTTTTGGGATAACAATCTGAACTAAAGTGTCTGATAATTAAATAAAAACTCTCCAAATACAGATAAGAGCGAGGGAAACAGTGTCTGTGTTTCTCTGTTTTGCTGATTATATGTAATGCCACAGTCCACAAACAAACTGAAGATGATCCACATTATAGGAGGTAGCTGCTATCATGGTTATGCCAAAATCTTTTACTTGACGTTAACAGGGAGTTACTCCAGATGTGCTATGTGGAGTCCTCCCGTGGGAGCAGTGCTAAGTACCTCGGCATCGTCACGCTCCACTCGTTATGTGAAAGACACTGACTTCACACGTCCTGCAAGCTGTTGCACACTGTGAGTCAAGGAGCGAGGACGAGTCTTCACGTGACGCATGTGATGGACTCACTCCCTTCCTTGTGCTTCTCTCTGTCATTCTCCTCAGCTGGAGAGATTTTCCACAGCCGCCTGCTTTGTCGCTTTACCCTTGAACTTGGCATATTTCAAAAGGAACAAGAAAATGGTGCCGTGAAGGGATGACAGTGTCAATACTTTCACAGCAGAACAGATTTGGCTCAAAGAGAGGAAATCTAGTCTTTGTCCTTGCTAGTTAGAGCCGGTTAACTTGGCTGCTTGGAGAGAAACCCCCAGAAACACAGCATGAAAGGATTCTCCCTCACCTTCCTTTTCCCCATCTCTCTGTTTTCTGTCTCTCTTCTCTTTCCCTTTTTTTTGCCTCAATCCCTCACTGGCTGCGTTGGCTTTTGTATCATGGTGAACAGGGGCTGTGCAGATGCTGATAAGTGCCTGAAAAACACATACTGCCACACACACACTCCCAGTGGTGGTCTGATTAGTCGGCTACAGGAGGCAGTGTCTCCTGCCACCCAGGATCAGGTGATTTTGCCCCAAAACAGGAAATGCTGATCCTGCAGTCTAAGAGATTGAGGTTTTTAAGTCTGAAATAGAATTTGCCTGGAGGTGAGGGTGGAAAGACCTGCATCACATCCGGCTGCTGTGGAATTTGTGAAATGAAAATAAAGTTACAGCCTGTGGGATGGATCCCACAGCACATCAGCATATTTCAGAGCAGAATACATTCCACAAGGTTTTGAGGGAATAACATGGGCAGTGCTGCACGATGTCTTTCCCTGCAGCATTTCCCCGCATCGTCCCCACCAGCAGAAATAGCTGAGAGAGAAGTCCAGCCATGCCTGCGTTACACCGATCTGATCCGCATTATGTTTCAGGCTGGACCCTTCACCTCATTTCACTATGCAGTTTAATGGGCTGCAGCTTTTGTGTGGATAGCGTAAAGAGAATCTGCCCAAGATGAGTGAAAAACAGGCATCATTTCTTTGGTGCAAAAACAATATTCACCATTATTTGAAATAGTTTATTTTGGGTCCCTGTGGCCTTCATCTACATCAAGTCCGCTTGTACGGAGCATCATCGAGTGTATTTGCTCCTCTGCCAGGCTTAAGTGCTCTTCTGAGCTTCGAACTACACAACAGATCTTAGTTTCGCTCCCAGAAGCAGTATCGTTGTGTTAGTCTGACAGGCAATCAGTGTGTGCGTGTGTGTGCTGAGGCGCGCGTGGCTTAAGGACTGTGTGGTGGCTTGAGGATCCTCTTAACACGATTGTCGTGTGATTATTGCAACCGAACCCATCGCACACATACTGTGTAACCACCACAGGCGCAAGTAGAGACCCTCTTCCACCCCCTATGGATGGCTTAATCATACTCCCCTCCAACCACCACCACACACATTAGAACGTTGTTCTACTCACACACACTAATGCACAAATATCCTCACAGACATCCTACTCCAAGCAGCGCTGCTGCCCGGCTCCTCTGGGACATCCTGGTCTTCAGTGTTGAAAACGAAGTGAGTCATGCTGGAAGACAAGACAGGGTGAGAAGAAGAAACACGCAGTTGAGAAAGATGTCGGATGGAGGACGAGGATATTCCGCCTCCATCCCCTTGTTATTCTGGTCATTTGTGGCTGTATTCGTAAACTTTTAGGGAAACTTAGAAGAGAGAGTAATAACATGGGTGCAGGTTCTCATGGGACTGTTAATATGTAGGCTCAGGTTGTTCAGTTAGGAGTGAAACAGCGATTACAGTGACAGTGCTGTGTTTGGATTAGGTTGACTAAGAACAATGTAAAGTTCAGTTCAGCTCCAAAACAGAGTTTGTCTATTAACAGAATCATCTTCATTTTCCAGTGGTGTGGTTGTTTAGTGAGATGTTGACTGTGATCATTACATCATACAGTAATATGACCTTTTTGTAGCAGCTTGTAGAACATAGGGAAGAAGATGCCAGGACCAACTTGACAGTGACAACAACTCAGCAGTAGGTACTGAGTCATTTAACTTCTTACTCAGTTTCACATCATTCTTCAAATAGTTATATAAAAATAATTGAAATAAGACAAGAAAACACAAACAATATGCTAATTAATATGCTACATTTTGAATACACACACATCTACGCCCACAGTTCCCATATGTAGTGCATGAATACATACATAGATGTCATCATGCTCCACATGTTAAACGGGACTTAGTGGATCCTCTTGTGTGTCGTTCTGCATGTCACAGTCAGGCCATCAAAACCCTGGAGAGCAGAGACACGCTATCCGACTTTCCTCTGCTTCTTCTCGCCGTCACTTCTCCCCTGCTATCTCCTCTCACCACCGTCTCTCCCTCTCCCTGTATCGCTTCCCCATGCGCTTGCACACACTGTCAGTCGTGTATTATTGGAGCGCAATTAGTTCCTTCAGAGTGTCCATCGCTTGCTTCCAGGCTCATCTGGTTGAGCACATGCCTGATCAAAGGGCCTCCCACAGGCTACGGGTCTTTCTGCAGCTTTAAACTCCTGTAGCAACAAGCGACAGACTCATTATTTGGTTTGCTAATTCCAAATCGAGGGTGCCATGCCTGACTGCTGGATTTTGTCTTATCCACGTCAGAAAATAAAGGCTTATCACTTACTTGCTGCAACAAGAAAAGGCATCAAACAAGACGGCCGTCAAACTGATTTCATGGGATTTTCATCAGCAGAGGCTGTTTTTCTACAGCGATTAACAAGATGCTAACGCTTGAGTAAAGTAAGACGATAAAAATAAAAAACACTCTTTTAATAACTTTGGTCCAGTTTTTAGGTTTCTATGAAATTTGTGGTGAAACATGGAGCTTTGACTTGACTTGCATCAGTGTTAGCTTAGCTGCATATTCCGTTTGGCTGGAGCTGTTAACCTCGATGTAAAGTAAACCTCTGAGTATTATTGAAAACTTTATGAGCTTGTTATGTTAAAAATAGCATCCAGCAGTTGATTCAGCCAGACTTTCACTTGCTCACGGCCTGATCTATATAAATATCCATAAATGTTTTATACCTCATTCCAATATGCACTTAAATGCACTGCTATTACATCTTTATGTTGAAACCCATGGACTGTGGCAGTAGAAGCAGTGAGCTGCTTCAGCTGGGGTGAAAGTGCAAAGTTTATAATTACCTTCCTGTAAATGAAGGCTGCTTAAGCTCCTATGTGGCAGAACAAAGACAGGAGTAAGGGTTGTCTGAAGTGGTTTAATTTTTTTTGTCCCTGTGAACAAAAGGTCCAATTAATTGAGTGAGTATACAGTAATTGCCCTGCTTCCCCTTTGCTCAATTAGAGGCTTAAAAAAGGCTCTGGCAGTGCAGTAAATTAGGAAGCGTCGGGCAGTTTTCAACGCAGGTACCGAGAGCTGAAATTGCACAAGTGTCTCGAGAGAGATGGCTTTTCATTAAGCTTTAAGACTCAACTT
Organism: Macropodus opercularis; assembly: GCA_030770545.1. Lineage (NCBI taxonomy): Eukaryota > Metazoa > Chordata > Actinopteri > Anabantiformes > Osphronemidae > Macropodus > Macropodus opercularis. Next base: position 7,693,462 of record CM061098.1, read on the forward strand.
GCCTCCTTCACTGACCCCAGAAAATGTCTTGAGAGGTTTGGCTTCAATGTTTCCATGAAAGGTTTCATGATATACAGTACTGTGCAAAAGTTTTAGGCAGGTGTGAAGAAATGCTGTAAATGCTTTCAAAAATTGAAGTGTTTAACATTTGCTTTCATAAATGAACAAAATGCAGTGAATGAACAACAGACAAATCTAAATCACATCAACGTTTGGTGTCACCACCCTTTGCTTTCAAAACAGCAGCAGTTCTTCTAGATACACTTGCTCACAGTTTCTGAAGGAACTCGGCTGTAGGTTTCTCCAAACATCTTGGAGAACTAACCACAGATCTTCTGTGGATGTAGGGTTTCTCACATCCTTCTGTCTCTTCCCAGACACACTCCATGATGTTGAGATCAGGGCTAACTCTTTGCGAGCCTGTTATGGTATCAAACTGTAGAATGTTTTAGTTATTTTTATGCTACTTTTTAATCATGGCATCATTTTGTGTTACACTATTTCAGATCAAGCTTAAATTTGAATGTCTGCAAAGGGCTCTGGTTACATTGGCTTCATCCGGGGGGTAAATGTTTTACGGGGAATAATGTTGCAGGAGAAAAACTTGAATAGCCTCCGTGTGCACCCTGCTGTGAGTGCTCTGATTTTGAAATTTTGTGAGATTCACGGCTCATAAATTAAGGCAGCATCTCTGTTGCCGCATTCTGTCAATGTTTTATTTTAACCTTTATGTCAGACTAATTATTGTCTGGAGTCAGACAGTAATTAGTTTTTGGTTTGTTGTTTTGTCAGATTTTTTCCATGCACCAGATGTTATGACTTATGTAAGCGGATTCTAGAGACTGAATTTTTAGCTCAGTAAGCTGAGTCTACCCCTAAGCTGTGTTAGTCCCCTGTGAATTTGTAAATTTAAACGTTATTCTGTAAATGGTTTGACATGATTTTCTTTATATATGTATTACTATCAGCTTGTTATATTATTTGACCATTAAATCAACAAATGAGCGTCAGATCTAAAAATAATTAAAATGAATAATTATTATCCAGGCCTTAATGTGTGAACAAGTGAACAGGTTTTTTATGAGACTCCAGACAGTGTGTGATCTGGGATGTCTGTGCTCTTCTTGGTGTATCTCAGTAGCAATAAACAGTAGAACAGTGTGGACCGAGAAGATGAAATGTTTGTTTTAGCATATAGGGTCTTGTTATATTAAAGCTGCTGTATGTCACCAGACTCTCTGCCGTCCACATTTATTCCTGACTGTGTTTCTAGTAATTCAGTGACAACCATTCAGCTGCTTTCAGTGCAGCTAACTATTACACCTCATTCTGTAGATATTATTCTTTCTATTTTAATGAGTTTCCTTGACACGCGTTTGCTCAGTTGGTAATATTTGCTGTGAAGAACTAGCTGAATGTACAGGGTAATCTACACAGTGTAGAGGTCTTGAAAGGAAATGTCCCATTGAACAACCATGTTTTATTGAGTTGTTGTCAAGGAATCAAACCTGAGTAAACGTGGCTGTTTGCCTGCATTTGTGTGTATGTGTTGGTTGTGGCCCATTTTCCCTTTTGGTGAAACACATTTTCCTCCGTCTATAAAATATATATTCGTAAATACAATTTTGATGGTTTGGGATTGTGCTGAGGGCGGCACGGTGGTGTGGTGGTTAGCGCTGTCGCCTCACAGCAAGAAGGTCCCGGGTTCGATTCCCGGAGGCGACCGGGGGCCTTTCTGTGTGGAGTTTGCATGTTCTCCCCGTGTCTGCGTGGGTTTTCTCCGGGGTCTCCGGTTTCCTCCCACAGTCAAAAGACATGCAGTTAGGTCAATTGGTTGGATGCGTAAATTGCCCATAGGTGTGAGTGTGTGTATGACTGTGATTGTGTGTCTATATATGTGGCCCTGCGATGGACTGGCGATCTGTCCAGGGTGTACCCTGCCTCTCGCCCAAAGCCAGCTGGGATAGGCTCCAGCACGCCCGCGACCCCTTCGGGGAAAAGCGGAAGAAGATGGATGGATGGATGGATGGGATTGTGCTGAATACAAAGTCCATGTTGTATAGAGGCTGTAATGGAAGGTTGGCCTTTGCTATTCAGTGGTGATGTATTGAGGATTTGCAATGATGGAAAACACTGGCACACGTTTCTGAAGTCGTGCTGTTGGTGCGAGTGTTTGCTGTCTCCAGGGAGAAAGCATTTTCTGCTTGGACAGGCGTGGCTCCATGCGCCGTTCGAGGCACCAGCGTTACTAGTGGCGCTTTTCCGCGATATGACCTCTAATCCAGCCTTACAAAGGGCACGAACGCTCCTACAGCACATCATTTGGAAATGTCCTGAAAGCTTTCAGGCTTTGCCTTGACTGGATAAATAGGCCACTGCATTGCACATGGCTATTTCACCAGATATAGCTGTGAAGTAAATACATCTGTTTGTAATACTAAAGTGAAGTTTAAGTCTTCACCGTCTCAATGTTTACAATTTAACACCATCCCCATATTCGTCTTCATCTTTTCTTTCTTAGGCTGTTTTTCTTCTAAATCAGAGGACAGATTATTTCGGAGGTTGTTCCGACGATACAACCAGTTCATCCGTCCAGTGGAGAATGTATCTGATCCAGTCACTGTGGAGTTTGAGGTCTCCATATCTCAACTAGTCAAAGTGGTAAGAAAAGCTCAGAATCCTGAGGTCAAAATGGATCAAAACACACAAAGGCAGGTTTTAAATGTGTTAAAATCCTATTGCTCATCAACTTCCCTTTTGCTTTTTTTTGACCTTCCAATCTTTACAGGATGAGGTGAATCAGATCATGGAGACCAATCTATGGCTGAGACATGTGAGTGCCAGTGATTCTTTAAGAGATGTCAGCTACATCATTAGTCCACGCTGACATATGTTTTATCTGACTTGCAGGTATGGAATGACTACAAACTAAAATGGGTCCCTGCTGAGTATGATGGGATTGAGTTCATACGAGTTCCATCCAATAAGATTTGGAGGCCAGACATTGTTTTGTACAACAAGTAAGTCTTGATGCACAGATGGTGAGAAGTGATGCATGTTCAGCTAACGCCGTGTTAAAAGACACAACTTGCAGTGATGAACTCACTGTTCACTGTTAGTGGTGTCAAGTCTGAATTTGAACAACGTTTCCTCCCAGCGCCGTAGGTGATTTTCTTGTGGAAGACAAGACCAAGGCTTTGCTGAAGTTTGATGGCACCATTACTTGGATTCCTCCAGCAATTTTCAAGTCCTCTTGCCCCATGGACATCACCTACTTCCCCTTTGACTACCAGAACTGCTCCATGAAGTTTGGCTCCTGGACCTATGACAAGGCCAAGATCGACCTGGTGCTCATTGGATCAAAGGTTTGCTGGAGACAAAAGGGCAAAATCCACTTTTTAAAAACGTTTTTGCTTAACATAACATTCACGTTTGTGTCTCTGCAGGTAAACCTGAAAGACTTCTGGGAAAGTGGAGAGTGGGAGATCATCGACGCACCAGGATACAAGCATGACATCAAGTATAACTGCTGTGAAGAGATCTACCCGGACATTACTTACTCCTTCTACATTCGGCGCCTGCCGCTCTTCTACACCATCAACCTCATTATCCCCTGCCTCCTCATCTCCTTCCTCACAGTGCTGGTTTTCTACCTCCCTTCCGACTGTGGCGAGAAGGTCACCCTGTGTATCTCTGTCCTGCTCTCCCTCACCGTGTTCCTGCTGGTCATAACCGAGACCATCCCTTCAACGTCGCTCGTCATCCCTCTGATCGGCGAGTATCTTCTCTTCACCATGATATTTGTGACACTCAGTATCGTCATCACCGTCTTTGTGCTGAACGTTCATTATCGCACGCCGATGACTCACACAATGCCGGAGTGGGTGAGGTCTGTGTTCCTCAGGGTGCTGCCGAGAGTGATGCTCATGAGGCGGCCTATTGACCAGGGATGCTCCTCTCCTGCCATTACAGCAGGAGCGGTAGGAGGAGGTGGGGGTTTAGGAGGCACTGGAGGAAACAAGAAACGAAAGAACAGTGTAGGAAGTGGCTCAGGAAGCGTAAGTGTTGGAGGGATTACCGGCGGTGTAGCTTGTCCACCCTCATTGGAAGGGGTCACTGGAGGAGGAGGAGCATCCTCAGCCAGTGGGTCCATGAACTGTGTGGAGTATGGCGATGCGAACCGTGACGTGAAGCGGGATATGAATAGAAGGTTCCCCTACAGAGGCAAGGAGGTTCCTACCCCGGTCCCGCCACCGATGGTTCCGCCTCCTCCTCCCCCGGCACCGCAGGCCCAGGGATCCCAAGAGTCAGAGCTCCCTAAGCTTTCCAGGCCTCTTAATGCCCCGTCGCCGGTCAACGCTGTCGTCGCCTTCTCCGTGGTGTCACCCGAGATCAAGCAGGCCATCGAGAGTGTCAAGTATATCGCAGAAAACATGAGAACTCGCAACAAAGCCAAAGAGGTAGGAAAGCAATGCTCAGCTGTCTGTGTTTTAAAGGTAATCAGTCAGTTTTATAAACTGTAAATTGATATTGATAGATCCAAAACATCCAACGCAAATAACCAGGAAATCAATCTAAACAAACTAAACAAGCAGAATGATTCTCAGTCACTGCCAGGTGCTGGACGTTTAGAGATGGAAAGAATGAATGTATGACTTATGCTGGGAAGTGTAATATTGCTAGAGAGTTACCCAAACTTTAGCCATCATCCAAAACCCTACAGATATTTGTCCCCATATTTCTGAGCACAGATTTTCTACACACAGTATACACAAATGAACATAAACACAACAACAAAGCTACATTGTATCCGTGTTATCGGTGCTGTGTGGCTTCTACTGAGCTCGGTAGATGATTTAGAAACCGTTTGCACTGCAACATAAAGGGAGCGTAAATCTGCGTGATTGTCGCAGACGGAGGGCTTTGCTGATGCCGCTCTCACACTCTGGATGGTCCTGATATCTTTGTTGCTTCAGCTCTCGCTTTTTCTAGCAGAGCTTTGCTTTATCACTGATGCATACAGAATAGCCTCGCTGTCTGCTCTATAGAAATATAATGGCATTATGGTCAGTGCAGTCATGATCCTTTTATGCACACCTGACAGATCTGGGAATAGGTCTTTTATGTACACATCCAGTATAGAGGACAAACCCTGTGACGGCCACATTCATAGAATAAGTGTGCATGTGTCTCTTTCCTTCTCTCCTCAGGTGGAGGATGACTGGAAGTACGTCGCCATGGTCATCGACAGGATCTTCCTCTGGGTTTTTGTGACAGTTTGTGTGCTAGGAACTCTGGGACTTTTCCTTCAGCCGCTCATCAGTTTCTTCAAATAAGCCGCTCGTCTTCGTCCTCACGCTCAGTTTTTGTCTCTGTAACCCACACGAATTATTTCTGGAGGTGTCTCTCGGTTGCTCTTTCCCATGAAAGACTGGGCTTTGTCTTCTGCTTCCTTTCCTGCTTGTGACGCTCCTCTTTCTATCTCTCACTCAGCAACTGCTGATAGCCCTCAGCTGTCTGTTTCCTCAAATGACTTACCCAGATTCCCCCATTTCTCATTTGACATCTACTATATGCGCACGCAACGCTGTTCTCCAGTCTAATCCTCCACATCGCAGTTTTTTTCTAACTTCATTTTTAACATCTGCTGTCCTTCTTTTCCTCTCTCCTGCCACTGCCTACAGCTCTTCACTGCTATTGTCTACATACTTGTCTGCGTTTCCACCCATGCATTTTACTGAAAATGTTGTCATACAGGACTGTACGGTGTTGAACATTTCAGGTAAATATTTATGTAATTATCATTGTAATTACTGTATTGGAACCTTACGATATAAAGAAAGCACAGTTTAGAGGAATGCTAGACGTACATCCTGATCATTCCTACTTCACCTTTGACAGCCGGTAATGATATGTATGTATTGTTTAGTGATGTAAAGGTCATTTGATGGCTAGCACTTCTGTTGTCAAATACCTGAGTCACCTCTAACCTTCCCTGTACATACCTTTGTAAAATACAGGTTTGTGATGTACGGCTTGTTCGAGAGCGTCAAGCTACAGCTTTACACCTTTAATGATACGTGTCCCGTATGTTGTCACACTAATTATAATTATACACAGACTGAAATCACAAACATTATGGCAAATCTAAAATGGATGGAGAAACTTTCAATTGCACAAGTTAGATTAAACTTATAAAACGGACTTAAATGAACGGTCTCAAACATCATGTGTTGAGTGTGTTTGTGGGTCTGTCCTGAATGTAGATGTAATAAGTAGATGGGAAACAGATGATGTATAGAATGTACATAGTACAATACATCATGATAACCCCGTTTTGAAATATTAGAAAGGTTTTATATTTGTATGTTGCACAGTATAATTACTCTTTCCTATCCCACTGAAGTGAATCCCGTCTGGCCTGGTGTGGAATTGCATTAGTGTGCATTCATACAGGTTTATGCTTCTATGCTACAGGGATAGGACAGATATTTTTAACATGGAGAACAAAACAGCGGCCAAACCCTGTACAGTAAGAGAAAGACAGAAGCTAAAGGAGAAATGGAGATGATGTGATTATAATTCCAGGCATGTGAGAGGGATTTCAGGGCAGCCAGGTGCTTTGTTGTACTACTTGGTGAAACAACAACATAGCAACAATCTGAAATCAGCTTTTGCAGCGGCCACACACACACACACAATGGTGCATTCTGGGCAAAGTAAAACTCCATGTGGCAGAAACAGCAAAGCAAGAAAAGCATAGCAAAGCATTTTTCTTTGAAGCTTCTCTCTTTTTCTGATTTATCCTTCCTCCCCTCGCTCTACCAAAGGTCACGGGTGAGTCTGAATGTGCCTATCAGCGGTGACACACACACACAGACACACACAGTTCAGGGTGGTGAAGGAACAAATTGTAGCCCTTTTCCCCTCAAGCCATATTGGAGTCTGACTCTGGCTTTGAATTGGCCCAATCGGTGGCTCCAGGCAATTCAGCCACTCACAGTTAATCCCTACATGTGTGCACTGAATAAGCACTTGCACATTGCTGTGTGTGTGTGTGCGTGTGTTTAAGAGGCGTAGAGGAAGACTTCACATGGCACCTGAGGAAGTGAGAGTGATGAACACACACACACACAGAGCGAGATGGCGACAGTACAGGATGTGTGTGTGTGTTTATCTGAGTCCATTTGTGGTCTCTTCAGCATGGATATGACTACATGATGCGGATTATGGGATGGGATGGAAGGAGTCTAGTTAGAAATATGGAGATGCGGCAGCAGCAGCCAACACGGTATCCCATCAGTCTCAGTCTGCTGCTTGACAGGGTCACATTAACGCCTGGCTTCCACAGAAAGAGGAAATCAGCCAGCTTCTCCAGCTTCTCCAGCTTCTCCAGCTATATTTGGACAGTATTTGTATGGCGGATGCAATTTTCCTCAATGCCTCTCCTCAAACTGATTGAGTTGCCCTTCAAACCTACAGTATTACACTGAATAAATAAGTCAGACCATGTTGTTCTTTCAATTATGTAAAAAGACACCACACTAATCACCATAAAAAGTTTCTGTTTGATGATTTGATGCCACTTATACAATGTTCATTGCAAGACACACAAATTGTGGACCTCTAGAAAGCAGCAGCCACTTTAAGCAGAATTAGTAATGGTGCAAGTTTGATTCTCTTTATTTTTAAAGCTTTGAATCTTTCTGGAAGGATTGGACCTGAAGTGCTCAGCAGCAATTCGAGCAAAGCAAAGCTCTGGGTACTAAATTGAAGGATAATACATTATTAAGTCAGCCACATGGATGAATATTTTACATGATTCTTCCTTGTTGAGGCCAATCCATCCTAGATGGCATGACTCCAGGACAACTGGCTTGTGAGAGCTTGTCTTTAATATGAACTTTTATGCGTTGGTGTTTGATTTGTCATAATTGTGTGACATACTTCATTTATTATTATGTTGAAATCTTTTTATCTGTCAAGCAATTCATGTGAAAAGCTTCTTTACCTCTAACTCTCTGAGGGAACCTTTGTGAAGCAAGTCTCGGATGAAGGGTAATTTGCAGTGGATGTACACTAGTGCATGTTGGGAAAAGCTGGGGTGGGGTTGTAGGGTGAGATCAGGGCACACTGCAGAATGGTGGATGGTGAATTAGGGTAGCCTCTTGTGTTGTCGGGAGCAGAGCGGTACGTGCCTGCGGCCAGTCAACCGTGGATAAACGAAGGAGACTCTCCTCTAAATAATTCATTCCAATGGGAGCCTTCTGAACACTCACACACATGCAGGGACCTCTGATAATATAACACACACACCAAACACACCCTCACATGTGCTCGCAAAGAGCAGGCTTCTAATTTTACTCTCTGATGAATATTTATAGCTAGATGAAGAAACATTGACTTAGAATTAAGATAAAGCCTTTTGGTGGAACAACAGAAAAGCTCCTGGCATTTGTGAAGTTCAAGAACAAATATTACAGTTATTTATCTTTGACAGGTATTTATATACCTATACGAAGAGCTGTTTTTTTTCACATTAACATGCCTGTTTGAGGTCACTGTTGCTCTTTATCGCCCTGAAATAACATCCAAGTGTGTTAATAAAGGAGGACATGTAACTTAGACCTGTGCCATAACCTGCTTTTTATCTATTGCTCAAATGTCATGGAAACATTCTAAATGATGCAGAAGTGGAGCAGTGGTAGAGAGAGAGAGAGAGATAGTGAGAGCTGAGGCAATCAAATTCAGTCAAGCAGGCGAGTACTCACAGCATTAGAGTGAAATATATATGACATAGGCGTATTACTACTACACATGCTCTCTATTGTTATGTTGGATCAATAGGCAGATGTAGTTGAAAAACCTGAACAAACGATCAGATTTAATATAAAGTAGAATAGAAACCAAGAATGAATTAAATTCTTAGCTGAGACACAAGTAAAAAAGTGATAATTTTGGACACATGCCAGGCTCAGTCCAGCCGCTGTTTCAGGACCTTGGACAGTGACGGTAGTGACGGACCCTCAGTTGCACTGTTGACTGGTCTGTAGTGTCAGACTCTCTAAGATTCATTCTGTACTTTATCGCAAGCTGGACGGTTTGAAAAACAAGTGATATTTAACAACTGATTATTTATTATTTATTTTAAACCTCAAAAAGGTGTCAGGTTAACTGACACCTCAGACCCACAATATAGTCTCCACAGTAACAACCAGCGATACGACTGACAACAAGGAGACACGGTGTATAATTTACCATTGTCTGATAACTGATTGACTCTTTTTTCCCTGTGCTACTTTATGCTAAACATTTCATATAGTATATCCTTGTTAAATCCAGTTCTGTGAGCACTGTGTCATGTCTGCAGCTCATCAGTAAATGTATGATTGGATTATAAAGGAAGGAGGCAGGACAAGTATGACAACCTCACAGCGAGAGAAGCTCCAGTTCACAGCCTTATACTGTAACTGAGGCGTAAAACTGTCGACGTGATGAACAGGAGATGGACTGATTACTGTGGATAGGACTGTTTGTGTTTATATAGCACAATACAAACCTGTTTCCTCTATCATTTACTGATAAAGCCTTATTTTGGGGAAACTCATCTGCCACGCGATCAGTCCAGTCAGTACTTTTCTTAGGTTGTCATCACAGCAGCTTTATGGTGATGTGACACATGTCATGTGACATAAGGTGCCTCATTATCTGTCCGTCTTATCTGGAGGCAATGGAAGGTCACACATTTATACAATACTAGAATCGAACACACACACATACAATGATGAAACAACCCAGCCATCATCTTTGTAGACACCCCAGGGTGCGCAGCCCAGAGGAGTCACACACACATACACACAGTAGTACACAACATGTACAGAACGACGAAGCACACAGGCAAAAATATGCTGAAGCAGATTTACATACATACATAATACAAACACAGGTCACAGTCACAAGTAGGCACATCACACAAGTGCTCACACATGCACAGTCAGACACACATCAAGAAGCTCATGCATTTATGCAAAACTACTGATAAGACACACAAAGCACAGCTGATTCACATCTGATGACAACATCTGCGGTGTTGCCAGGGCTCATCCTCCGTCTGTGCCAGCTGGCTCTGGACTGAAGTGTGCTGACAGACAGGCACACTATTAACCTTGCTTTCGCACGCGATTACTGATCATTAGGCATTCCTACGCGATCTGGAGGAGACCGTCTAGTGACACGGCTCTGCAGGCTGGGGTTTCACGCAGTTAGAGGCCCTTTCACCTTATCGCGATGAAAACAAAGGGAAAATCAGTGTCAGCTGTCTAGAATGAAGTATCGAGTTAGGAGGTTGATAAATATTTAGGAGAGTGTGTCTGGTTTGCGAGAAACCTCATTGTCCTGATAACGTTTTCCAGCATTAGAAATACATGTATTTGACATTTGACCCTGAAAACCCTCGATCTACAACAGAAACTTCTTCTAATCCCCCACTTTCCTTTCCTTTCCTTTCCTTTCCTTTCCTTACCTTGCTTTCCTTTCCTTTCCTTTCCTTTCATTTCCTTTATTCTTTGTTGTAACAGACGTTTCTTTCTCATCTGTCTCTTTCCATCTATTTTACTGTGCGTTTCTTTACAAATTAAAAGATCAAATAACCGATCTCTTATATTATTGATGAGTGGGGATCTTTGCATTGAATCTCTGAGGATTAAAAAAAAAGTTGTAAAACTTTTAAAAGCGACTTTTGGTTCCATAGATGTTTCAAAGTACAAGATTATTAGGCATCAATGTAAGTGGGTTAATAGTATTAGCACACGTGAGACCACTTACTTTGTGTTTTCCTTTGAAGTGTGTGTAAGATTTGATTTTCCTTTGCTCTTTCTCCTTCCTTTATCACAGATGTTTTAAAATCCTTACACTAACAAACAGATTAAGATTAAGACCCGTGTGCCTCGGGAGACAGGGTAGTTTCCTTCCATTTATTAAATATTTCTGCTCAGAGTGAAATTATGCAGACTTTAATTATAACCCCAACAACGGCTGAGAAAACAAAAACAACACTAAATTAAAGCAAGAAGAAAACTCTCACACACACAAACCAGCTTTAACATTTCATAAACACACAGATGCAGAAAATGTATTCTCCCTTCACTTTCTGTCTCCTTCTCTCACACACACACACACGCATAAGCCCACACTGCGCACACTGACTCACACACACTGTGCAGCTGCCCACTGTCGTCTGGGAAGGGGCCGGCAGGTTTCCAGCCCGCGAGAATTTATGTTTCCGAATGATTAGAGGCGAGGCGGATGGGACGATCTCGGAGGCAGCAGCTGCCCGCCCCATGGCTCCAAGTGGAGCAGAAAATCAGGATAATTTTATTGTGATAATCAGCTTCACGTTATCCCTGTCACTTCAGCCCAGGGAGCAGGAGGAGAGATGGGGAGCATGGAGGAAAGGTAGTGTGTGACACAGAGAGAGAGAAGAGTAGGCGAGGAATAAAAATACAAAAGAGAAATGTATTCATGCCTGAATAACTGCTGAATATATGCAACTGGGTCTGCACTCATGTCGTCTATTTTTCTATACTTGTGAAGGCCTACATTCAATTTTACACAACCTAAAACTATTCTATTTATGTTTTTGGCTGGATTTAGATTCAGTTTAGTTCAAATCTCTACAGTTTCCTCCACTCAACACTGACTCTTTCCAGAAAGAGCAGGACCTTTGGATAATCCACAGACTTTGCTGTTAACATTTATTTTCACGGGAGAAAATAGTTATAGACTATATGCAGTATGTTTGTATTTGTTTATCTATTTATTTACTTATTGTTACTAGTATTGTGACCACTGTGATTTTGGGCCCTGCATCTGGACAACTTGTTGCACTAAAGGGAACAATTTATTATTATTATGATTATTGTATTTATGAAGGATCATACATGCAGGGTGAAACACTGTTTCACTAACTTGTCCATCTTTGACTCTATGTGTTTATGGGTTGTGTAAGGTCATGCGTGTTTGGGATTTTAGGCAACAAAATGCAAAATACATGTGTTAATTCCTCATTCTTACCAAACAAGATCAACATGTAACCTTCGACGCAGACATTGCCACTGTTCTGTTTCTATGCACAGATTAGTTCTCATACTGTTCACACTAGATTAGACGTCCGGTGGAAGCACTGGCTTTTGCAGCACACATTTATTTATCAAAGTGTTGCTGTCTGCTGTGATTTCTACTGTAACTCGCCTCTACCATCTGTGTGTTTGCTTGGGGAGACATTAATAGGTTCATGGTCTTGGCTGTCTTTCCACACTCATGCTTTCGTTTTGTCTTTTGTTGTGTGTGAGTCACACCTTCTGTCTGGTTTTCTTGTCCACACACTCTCAGCTGCAGGGCCACTCATGTTTGGGTTGTTTGGTTTTGTGGTTTTTCTTTTTGGAAAAGAGAATAATGGTGGAGAACTACTGTTTGCTGTTGTGTCTTACGTTTATGTTATGTGGTGTAGCCTCAGTTACAGCAGCATTTGTGGTTTGTGGTTTTCTGGTTCCCCTGTCAGTCACGTTGACCACGCCCCTGTTGGACTACTTCCTGGTTTTCTCTCTGCTTCTCCGTCTCTAATGGACAATCAATCACACCTGTTCACAGTTCACCGTGGAAAAGGACTCGTCAACCATGTCTTCTTTGTTGGTTGTTCACTCAGTTGTTTAGCTCAATCCTTGTCTGTTTGTTTGGTTTGAACTTAGGACATTTTTTCTTTTTTAGTGCGACCATAAACCAATTTATCACAACTCGGTAAGTAAGAGATTATTCATGTTGACGATGATCTTTATTTGCAACATGCATTTGTGGGCATGTTGCTTGATGTACATGTGAATCCAGCTCAGCTTTTAAATAGAGTGAGTGGTTCTGATCTGATCACTTGATTTGTGTTAGAGATGGTCATGGTAGATGGGTTTGACTCTATTCAATAATTACTTTAATGTAAAACAAAATAGGAAAAAAATCACCTTGACCTTAAACCTCACCCACATAAGACATTTCCATTTTTTCTGGGTTTAAGCATATCATCACCTACGTGACGCTCTATCTACTCAGTCCCACTGTTTGCTTGTCACTGTGTACACAGATGCATTTACAGAATAAGAAGGTTGTTTTAATCTGAAACCTCTGTAGGTCCCTCTACTCTCACCTAAAACCTGAATTTGACATGACATTTATATGATTTGCAGGCCAACATGATCACAACAGGTTTATGGTCCAGAGCAAACCCTGTAGATGGGCATCGGGCATCCACAAGCAGTTAGAGCATCATCACAAATAATGCACTGCGATGTGAAGAATTGATTAAATAGGTAACTTTTGGTGAATAGAATCTATAATTTTCTGTCTCCTGTAACATGTTTGCGTCATGCAAGGCCTTGATTGTGGTTTCCTAGCATGACGTCCCAGGTAATGTTCTCATTAGCGCTCTCCAGTGGACGAGCAGGGACGGTGACGTGCATGTGTATCTCTGGTATTAAACCTCACTAGATCTTCTAATTAGATCGTGGTATCTTACTGGAGGACACAGTTCACTGCAGGGAGGACACAGCAACCAGAAAATATTATCAGATTATTATTCTAAAAATATCCAGAACTTTCTTGTGCAAATAATAGATACTTTAGAAGAGTAGAAAGACTGGAAGTCACAACTTCAGCCACCTCTCCCTGTCCAGAGCAGGATTTATGCGCGTAATGAGAAAACACCACAAATGGCAAAAAAGAAAATCTAACTTCCTTTAAACCGTACGCCACAACCCCACCCGGCCATTTCTCTCTCACCCTCCTTTGTCCTCCTCCATCACCACCACCTCACTACCGCCCCTACCGTGACGCCCCAAACCGGAGTCACAGCAGACGGACTCCGGCCACGTGCGCCCTCACAGCAGCTCTCCGCCCTGCGTAAAACTGCAGCAGAGGGCATGTTTCTCACGGTATTGAACAGAACTGATGGAAAGCTCGGCGCTTCTGCCACCGCGGTGTGTGTGCAGTAGTCTTCTCTAGCGGAGCGCTCGATGGTAACGAGAAGCTGCAGGAGCGCGGCAGGATAACATCATGAAGTTGGCGCTTCTCCTCCACATGTCGATGTCCTGCTTCCTCTGCCTCGCCAAGATCGCCGGTAAGAACCATCTGTGTGCTCATAGCGTTTTATTTGTATACCCACATCAGTTGGATTTGTTTTGGAGAAGTAGACGTCAAGATCACCACAGGCAGGTCATGTGGCGCAACATTCATACCAGATAAACTCCAGTCGCACAACCTCTGATGACCTCGTCATCACTTCAAAAAGTGTCGTTGCTTCATGTTAATGTTGATTTTCCGTATTGCTTTCTATGCTGCTTGTTCTCGCCAACTCCTAATTGTGCACCATGAGGCTAATCATTTCCATCTGGTAGACTCTGGCAGGATGTACTATAGGTTTAAAGAGCCATCAAAGTAAGACGTTTGTTTCAGATTTGTCTTTTAAGGTGTCAATAAAAAATAGAAATCGCTATTTGGACCTGACAAAAGTATTTGAACATCCACATTAGGCTAAAGGAAGAGTTACGTTGAAATAGCAGCCTTGGATTTTGTGTCCAACTCACTGTGACCTCCACTGAGTCCTTGAGAGCACACTCAGATGTTCTGTGTAGCCTTTTAAAATGCTCCCTGATGTGATGGTTTCATGTTTGCTTGGGGGATGTATTAGTTACTCACCTATGCTGCCAGTCAGATGATGTCAGACTGACGTGAAGCCTGTGCAGGTACCAGCTTCAGGTTAATGGTCACCACTTATCCTGCCTCTCCCTCATCATACCCATTAGACCTTGAACTTGGCGTCTCCTGTGACTATCATAGCCGTCTCTTGTCAATATTACGGTCTCTGCCCTCTCTAGAGACATGGTATCGCCTCAGGGTGACTGATGTGCTGACTGACCAGCTTCTGGACACAGTTATATCATCTCTGTTTCCTCCTGCTCTGTTTGTGACTCTATAATATCTGCACTACCTCTCGTTTATGCTCAGTTTTTTTTCTTGATGACAGAGGCTGATCTAAATAGTTAAAGCATGACTGTTATACTGTTGGACTAAAGCTTAAGAAGTGTCCATGTACACTTAGGTACTGTAACTGGTTAGGGAGCAGGGCCTCAGACATGTATGTGGCCACCAATGGCACAAAGCAGTGTAACATCAACTGGTTATATATTAATCCACAGCACATGTGCTCTTGTTTCAGCTTCAAATGAGTTTGTGTCTTTGGCGGAGATGGAGGACGCCCTCCTGAAAAACCTCTTCCAAGGCTACCGGCGTTGGGTCAGACCCATCCAGCGCGCCAATGACACTATAAAAGTTCGCTTTGGCCTCAAGATTTCCCAGCTGGTTGATGTGGTGAGGACGAACGCACAAATACATACAACATATCTGTGGCCTTAATCCTCTAAGCTTTTCCTAGAGTAACCGTGGTTAGTTACTGCCAGCCTTTCTTGCTTTATGTTAAAAGAACGAATTAGCAAACATGTAAAAATTCAGCTTAAATATCCCTCTTGAAATGAAAGTAAACCTTGTGCTTGTGTTGAGCTTCCTCTGTTTGTAGGGGCGTCCCAGCGCACAGAGCTGAAACCAAACATTGGGCTGGCAGCTGCACAGACGGGAGCTTTCCATGGTCCTGAAATAGATCAGGAGCGCTCTTGTCATATCTACAACCACGCAGCCTTTCTCTCTCTATCTCTGGAGTGTTCCTTTAATATTTCAGAGGCTTGTTGTGAGAGGTTGAGATGGTTTAGGTGCTCAAAAGGAGAAAATGCAGAGTGTTAAAGGAGAAACCACTCTTCTCGACTTGAAATATTAATCCTGGTTCAGATTTAACTCTTCATCCTCACCCGCCTGACACATGCGTTGCTTGAAGGCAACCAATGATGAATTAAACAAAGCCCTTTCATGGGTCTGCAGAGAAGAATGATTTCTGGTGGTGGTCTTTTGGCTTCTGGAATAAAAAAGCTCACCAGAAGCACTTCAGAGCAGCAGCTCAGAGTAGCTATGCTGTGTTCGTCCCCCGAGTATCTCTGGGATGTGAGCATGTGCTGGTATTAGATTATGCTTCAACCCTGCTTTGTGTGATGGAAAAAAACATCCAACTCACTCGGACAGCTGAGGCCTGGTGTGGATACATCTATGCGCATGTTGCTTTTATTTTTTGCCAATTTTATATTCCTTAAGTCTTCTCAGTTTTTTTGTGTCCCCTCCCTCCTTTGGAGTCTTTTTCGATGCTGTGTGTGTGTGTGTGTGTATTTCTTCAGCTCGGATGTCTTCTCCCTGGTTTTGAGTTTCTTTTGCCTGTTTGCTGAGGAACTG
This sequence comes from Macropodus opercularis, assembly GCA_030770545.1. NCBI lineage: Eukaryota > Metazoa > Chordata > Actinopteri > Anabantiformes > Osphronemidae > Macropodus > Macropodus opercularis. Next base: position 7,709,836 of record CM061098.1, read on the forward strand.
GCAGACACCGGTCAATAATATTCTGTCTAATTTTGTGAGAAAGCAATGGCTTTTGTTAAGTTTTAACCCAGCTGCTCATCTAGAGCACTAATTAACTCTAATGCTTTGACGGATGCCCAAGGCAGAAAGGGTTTGTGGTGCAAACTGGTTACATCACAAACAATCCTACACATAATTCTTGCTTTGTGTAAATCAAGTGAATGTGACGCTTGGTTGTGCTTTTAAGTAAATGTGGTTCTTTTTGCCTTTTTTGTGTCATCTGTTTCAGGATGAGAAAAATCAGCTAATGACGACTAATGTTTGGCTGCGTCAGGTAAGAAAGATGAACGAAGGCTGTGTACTTACTGTCACTTTTAGCTTTATCTAGCTTGAGTCTCACGTGAGACCAGCAGCAGGATGTGCCTAATGAGGAGACACCAGAATAGTGTAAGCAATTTGAAATAGAGTTTAGATAAGAAGGCAGGTGGAAACGGTTGTTGTTGATTTGATGTTTACTGAAATGTAAAGTATTTAATAATACTGATTACAAGAACAATTTTCTACCTTGTTTACTTACCAGGAGTGGATCGATTACAAGCTGCGGTGGAATCCAGAGAAATACGGAGGAATTACTTCCATCAGAGTTCCCTCTGAAAATATCTGGCTCCCAGACATTGTCCTCTATGAGAAGTGAGAAGCTCTTGGATCAATTTCAATAATAATAATATATGATGATAATAATACAATATGTGAAATATATAGTACAGCTACACACTTAGGCTATGGATGAGATTTTATTAACGTTAAATAAAAACATGCCAACAAATAATAATCTGTTCTACCAACATTTCTGACCTCCCCCTCAGTGCCGATGGCCGGTTTGAGGGTTCTCTGATGACCAAAGCCATTGTCAAGTATAATGGTGCCATCACCTGGACGCCACCTGCAAGTTACAAATCTGCCTGCACTATGGATGTCACCTTCTTCCCTTTTGACCGGCAGAACTGCTCCATGAAGTTTGGCTCCTGGACCTATGATGGCAACATGGTGGACCTGGTTCTGATGGACAACCAAGTTGACCGGAAGGACTTTTTTGATAATGGAGAGTGGGAGATCCTTAGTGCCACTGGTGCCAAAGGGAATCGAAAGGATGGCTTGTATTCTTACCCCTTCATCACATACTCCTTCATCCTGAAGAGGCTGCCGTTGTTCTACACGCTCTTTCTCATCATCCCATGTTTGGGTTTGTCCTTTCTGACCGTCTTGGTGTTTTACCTTCCCTCAGATGAAGGAGAGAAACTGTCACTCTCCACCTCAGTCCTCGTGTCACTTACTGTGTTCCTCCTGGTCATAGAGGAGATCATCCCCTCCTCCTCCAAGGTGATACCGCTCATTGGAGAGTACTTGCTCTTCATCATGATCTTTGTCACGCTGTCCATCATCGTCACTGTCTTCGTCATCAACGTGCACCACCGCTCCTCAGCCACATACCACCCCATGTCCCCGTGGGTTCGTAATCTCTTCCTCCAGGAACTGCCGAGGCTGCTCTGCATGCGAGGACACACCGACCGCTACCACTACCCAGAGCTGGCTCCTGAAAGCCCTGAACTAAAGTCTCGGTCCGGAGGTCGGCGAGGAGGACACAGGACGAACAGCGGATCCTACGGACAAACTGCTTCTGAGGGGAAGGAAGACGAAGCCTGGGCGCTGATGTTGGAAAAGGCCATCTGTTCAGTTCGCTACATCAGCAGACATATCCGCAAGGAGCACTTCATCCGCGAGGTGTGTTTAGCTGCGTTATATTAAAAAATATTAAGCTCTAATATCTATACGTGATTTTGTCGCACAAATTCTCCTTTTCCTAGGTGGTACAAGACTGGAAGTTTGTGGCCCAGGTGCTAGACAGAATCTTCCTCTGGGCGTTCCTCACTGTGTCCGTTTTAGGCACCATCCTCATCTTCACTCCAGCTTTGCGAATGTTCCTGAAAGTCCCTCCTGCAGCAGCAAGTGAGGATCCTCCATCACACTAATAGAAATTCCATCACCCCTTCAGAAATATGAACATTTGTTGCCATTGATCAGGGGGAAGCCACTAGTGGTGCTTTTAAAAGGCAACTTTGACTTTAAAGCTTTTAGTTTCTTCTCTAGATTCGCTCTGTAAATATACAATAAGTCATTAGATCAGTACATGAAGGATTTTTCTGCATGTTATATTTAATTGTTACATATTTATAAATACATAAAATTTTGTTAGCATGATGCCATAATATTTTGCCTATAGATGCACACATTTGTGTTGTGTTAACTTGAAACTGTTAATTGCCAAAGTCACACAATTTCACAGTATTATGTGGTACCATGTCAGTACCAACGTCACACATGCCGATAACGTTAGAAAAGTACTGTACCTATGCTGAAATGAAACAGAACTTGAAAAACTCTGCAAAGGAACCACAGCCCTTATTTAAAATGCACTTTAGGTTTTATAATTGCTTAAAGTTCCTCATCTTTGTTTTGTTTCTAACTTGTTTTGATGTATGTCACTTGCTTTCTAGATACGTTCATTTAATATAAATCTGTCATATTACTTACTATTACTTATTTGAGGATATTGGCACATTACACCATCAAGATGCGAAGTGTCTCATGCTCCTCTAATAACATCCATTTGCACAATTTCCAGATAAAGAAAGCTGGAGATGATCAGCAAAGTATTAGTAACAATGATGTTAATTGATAATTAGATAATTACATGTTTTGCTCTGCTTAAACTTGACATGTACAGTTTTATGAAGCTCCACAGATGGCAGCGCCACCCAGTGGTAAACCAGAAGACCAACCTAACAATACTTAATGCTTCAATGAATATTATATTTATCTAAACCATAATATAAACCAAGGAGCTGGAGCATATGGGGCGAGTTTGGTGTGTGTTGTACAGAAAGTTTAAGAGCACAGTAAGTGATGATGAACAGCCTTTTAATTGCAAGTACAATATTTCAATGTATAATTAATCCAGCTATACCACAAAAACTGTTCATCATCCACACACAGCAGAGTCGATCTGATCTGAATCCCTGTTTAGAGGTGAGGTGAAGTAAAGACCATGTTGTGATTTCTTATCCTGAGTTCCTTCTCTTGTTTTTACTTGTGCCCGTCTGGGCTCTTGCTTTACGCAGCATCTCATTGTGGCCTGTTGTTTTAGCTAAAACATAATCAAATGGAAACAAATTAGGAATCGCATTTACAGCTGTAATATTTGGTTAATAAAGAATAAAAGCAAACACTCAGTTGCCTTCACTTGGAAAATAAACCACCCCAGTGTTGGGGAGCTGAAAAACCCAGTGGACACAAATGCTTGGCAGGTGCTTCGCTGCTAATAATTTCACTCACGTAGCGACAGAGTGGTCAAACATCAGGTTGCTCATGTCGATGTAGTACCTGAGCATCTGTTCAAAGCGCTGTCCAGTCGTTAGCCTGAGGAGCAAAGAGACTTGGTCTAAGGTCTTTAGCCGTCACTGAGTGTCCTGCAGGTGATGCCCAGACTGTTACCTGTTCCTGAATGGTGTAGCCCCATATGTTGTGAGTGTTGTGCGGATCCCATTGTCCTTCCTGATGAATCGCCTCCCATCCTCTTCTTTTACAGGGCAAAACAGTATGTGTGCAACTATTTTATATATTATTCACTAAACAGAATAGAAACTCAGAGGTTTTTACAGATTATCTTTCTTTTGTTCAGGTCATAATGTTGCACTTAACTTAAAAGATTAAATCAAAGTTTGCCTAAAGGGAGACTTTTCTTCACAAGAGGACAGGATCACAAACCTCATGTCTGCAAAATAATATACATGTTAATCACAATTAGCAACTGACTTTTCTCAAATATATAAAAAACTGTAAATTATGCAAAGGAAATGAAGATTTACCTCAGGAACCAGTAGTGAGCTGCTGATGGTCTGACTGTTTGTCTTCACAGCTCAGTCTCTCGTCTGAATGTGAACATGAACACGAGTTTCTTCCATAGATTTTTCCCTGGGCATCACGCAGGCTGCTCAAAATAAAATAAAATATGCTGAAAAGAAGCACATTTATTGTACATGTGCAAACTAAGCATAATAATTTGTGTTTAGTTTTAAGTGGTAAGGGCTTAGAATTTCTGGATATATGTGCATCGTTCTTCCACTGGGTGGAGTCTTAACTCTATTCATACAGTAGTGGGTGAAGCACGATTACTGCCCAGTCGTTCTACACTGTGCTGGAAATGAACAGAGGTAACTCGTGTTATTCAGGATCCAGGATTTACTGGGCGCTCCAATTAGAAGCTGGTACAGTGTATCCTTAGCGAAGGGATGTACAGTAAAAGAAGGTGAAGTCTGTTTTTGAGTCGAGCAGAGCTGGTTCAAAGCAGATCCCAGGAGTTTTAATTTGGGTCGCTACTTTATAAGGTGCTGCATTAGCAGCTCATCCTTTAAGGAAGCTTCTGAAGAAGCCTCTGACCTAAAAGTGAACTGAGAATAAAGGTTTGATTGAAATAGATAATGAATTCAAGTCTAGCAGAAGAAAATACCACCACAATGTGTTCTGTAGTTTTGTTATCTATTTAAATGTGCGTGTATATATATATTAAATATGTATAAATATGTTATCTATCTAATTTCATGAACTGTTCTTTAAAGATTTGAACTTTTCTTTGATAGTTTTTTAACATCTACCCACTGAACATATGTCTGTTTCTTTTCTCACTATCTCCAGACTATGTGTCTCTCTGTCACTCTTGTTGGTACCACAGACCTTTTCCACAGTAAACTCACAACTGTGTGCGAAGGCTGACCTTTCTTTCATATCCCATAATAGACTAAGTCACCACCAGCACAGTGAAACGGAGACAAACTGCTGGCAGCAGAGGAGCTAGATGCACTTCATCACACAGGTATGTGTGAATATGATGACGCGATTCAAAATGTAGAAACTATTAAATCATCCATTCATCATTTTCCTAACATGATCTATTTCTGAAAAGATTCCAAACCCCAATGTTTGCACAATCGAGGACAACCGTACGCTCACGCCGTGCTCTGGGACCTGCGTGCTCTCTGTCACAGCAACAGCTTGTTACGTCTTTCACACATCAAAGGTAGAGACTTGGTAGAGAAAGTTAAAGTGCTGTGACCCCATTCTTTCACCCACAAGCACATGCACACGTGCATCCCACTAGGACAGGAGAACATTTCAGATGTGTCGTTAGAAACACTCAGAGACATGTTGAACTAAATATCTGATTGAAACACCAGCGTTTTTTTTTTCTACTGGCTTAAAGGTTGACATAGTAGCAAAATCTATATCTGATTTCAATTACTGCATGTTTGCTTTGTTTGTTCCAGGTAGAAAAAGATGAGATGGATGTGAAGGAAACAGAGTAAACAGAGTCTGTGTAAGAGACGAATAAAACACAAATACTATATTCACATTGCAACATAATGCAACCAAATAAACCTGTGATTCATATTCTGACAATGACGGCAGCTCTTTGCACTTAATGCTGTCAGACATTTGTAGTTCAAAGCTTGTCTCTTTAGTTTCTGAAATGGGTTTGACAGCGTTTATCTTCGACTGCTTTCTTGTTAGAAATGTCATACGGATTAAAAACAAATGTCACTGCTACCCATGATCTGCGGCGTCACATCCATGAACAATATGATTATGTTTGTCATCTTTGATGTCAGCATCAGTTTAACAGTTTGCAGCCAGCTGAAGTTATTTTCAGTAATAGTTTTGTTTTTACTCACTTACACTTTATTCCTACTTCTGATTTCAGCCCAATAAAAAAAACTCATCAAACCTTGATGAAGTTATTCATAGCTTTCTCAAAACTTTGACTTCACAGTTGAAGATTAGTTTAACGTGTAGACTTTGCCCAGAGACAGCCACCGTGCGGGTGGAGCTTGTGATGAGAGGTTTCACTAACCGGCCCACCTGCAGCACAGACACACATGGAATTCTGTACCAAATGACATCCAACAGCATAAATCTTCTCTGATGGGGATCCGTGAGACCCAGACGTGGGGTATGAGCAACAGCCAGAGCTGGTGTAATATCACTGGCAGAGCACTGCTTCTTAGTTTAGATGCCCTGCTGCACTGAGAGGAGGCAGAAACAGGAGCCAGGCATAGGAAACACTTGGAGAACTGTGCAGTGATCCCCTCATCGCCTGTACGATCCCATTTTCAACTGAAATTATTTATGGACTGGAATAAATAGGTCATTTGATTATGACAAATACGATAAAAATGCAGTTGATGAAGCTGTTTGTAACCAGGAAATGGGAAACAGTGGAGAGACACCATGTTCATAAAAGGCTACAGCTGTGAGGGAAGGAGGCTGCGGCTGATCTGTGCCTGATTCGTGAGGCAGGCCTGTGTCAGGCACAGGGAGACACAGCTGTAACCTGTTACCAACAAACCTAAACACAACATAGAACAACATCTCTGGCATCACAGACATATTAGCAGTGAGCTGAGCTGTTAGCTGGAAAGGAGTGAATTAAAATGGAACTGAGCGAAAAGACTCCACAGCTGAGGGAACAGCCCGGTTGCTTATCAAACACCTCTTACCTACACATTGTAGAATCAGTGTTGCTTTAACAAACAACCTACAGAGATACAGTATAAGGAAGGTTATGGGAAGCTACGCTAGTTCACTCTGAAGACTTTATGTGCAGCAGGACAGTGTGTTGGTCTTTACATCTATTGCTGATCAATTGTGTTTTCTAAAAGCTGCCGACCTGATATCAACCTCATCTTAACAGCCCTGGAAGTTGTGAGTAGTGGCCAGATTCCCTCGTGTTCAAGGACGCGCACACCCACACACTGACTGCACTGAGAGCTTGGCTGACTGAATATCTTTCTCTGGGTGGGACATAATCCACATTGTGTTACCTGTGTGTCGGCTGCGTGAGGAGCAGCGTCAGCCTCAACTCCTCACTCGTTCGGGTCTGTGCTGTTCAACTCTCTCTCTGTTCGCTCGGAGTCTTCACAGCCTCGTGTTGACGTCGCTGCAGAGCCAGGACACTTCTCCCGTCCAGCCGTCGTCCGCAGCTGGAGCGAGGAGTCCACTGAGCGCTGCCAGGATGCGATGCCATAAGTTCTGGGCACCGTGTTCGGTAGGATTTTACATTTGGACCGCTCTGCTTCTCAAAGGTAGGACCGGGACGTTGGCTTTTGTCGTCCGTGTCTGCTTAGTTGTTGTTGTTGTTGTTGTTTTTGTTGTTTTTTTTTGTATATACTTTTTCCACAGCGAACATGAGTCTGTTTGGACAAATGCAGCATTTGAGGAACGAACGTGTCTGAGTTTATGTTTTCCTTTTTGCACTATAATAGTTTTACATGCACTAATAACATTGGGAAGTTGGTGGTACTGAAAATTATTTGATATTATTATTTATCGTTTATAAGAACGTGATGTTTTATGTTAATATAACTCTGGATTATGCAAATTTAAGTAACAAACATGAATCAGCTACAAATACACGAGATGCTGAATGTACTTGAAATGGGGTTTTATCACCAAAGTTATTTTTAAACACTGAACCTCTGCTTGCATTTATGTTTTGTGTATGATGTGCATTTGCTCCATTAAGGTTTGGCTTATGGGCGTGTAATGGGTGTAAATGCATGACTCTCTCTGCTAAGCCTCATCCCATCACAAACAGCGCTATCGGCTGAAACATCTGGGTTGTTGACTTACCAGGACCAAGATATGACTTAATCTGTGTGCGTGTCCATGGGATGCGTCATGTCTGTCCTGTTGGAAGGAGAACTGACTCCTGAGCGTTGGGAATAAAGAGCCATCGAGCTGCTTTTAGGCTCAGTATGGGCCCATTCATAAGCGACTTCAGTCTGTAAAGGGACACACAAGATAAGAGCCAAAATAGGGGAGAGGGCTTTGATTTCACCTGTATACGTCTGACTGCAACAACCAGTGGGTCCAGACTCCGTTGTTTCTACTGCTGCAGAACATCGTCTGATGAAGTTATTTGCCTGACCCTCATTTAGAGAACCCGAGCCGTTCAGATGTGGTAATAACGTCTCCTGGGTTTCAGTTCAACGCCTCATCTCTTTTAATGTCTTCCTCGCTCTCGTTTCGTCTCGTTCCCTCTACAGAATTATTCACGCTTTAAATGCCACCTGTTGATAACTCGTGAAGCTGTGTGTAAGCTGTTTTAATTTGTGGTGACTGATTGATCCCTGTGGTCTCCTTTCCTGTTCATCTTCCCATCCTCTGTTTTACTGTCCCATCTGTCTCCTCTATGCTGCTTCATCCCGTTGTCATTCATCACCTTGAACATCACTACTCATCAGTGGCACGCTGCCCTTTTCGTGACTTTTCTATAGCATCTGCCACCTTATGAATCGAGCAAATCAAAGCTGGGAGACAGCAGCGAGCTCTGCTCTATGTGATAAAGGGCATTGGCGTTGCCTCGTTTAGTGCCTTCTGTTGTCTCGTTTCTTTGTCTTCTCTCTCCAGTCTGAATTTGAAACTGCTTACGTAATAGGCGAACCACCTGGGGATGTGGCTGAACATCTCGATACACTGCTGACCACTGCTGGCGTGTGTAAACCGAACTCTGCAAAGTACTATCCATGATTTACAAACGTGAGCAATGCATTGCTTCCAGGTCTGGTGTGACCTAGAGGAGATACGTGCTGTGGTAGATATGACTCCCAGGATTTATGTTATAGAGGAGATACGTGCTGTGGTAGATATGACTCTGACTATGACTGTTATATCTCAGTGTGAGGATATCACCACACCGGACGACACACGTGTAAGGAGCGTATACCGCATCTGAGACACATTGCTGAATGTAAGCACAGCTGGTATTAAGTGCAACAGTGTTGGCTGATGTAGAATATCAGCTGGAAGGTTTAGGGAATCAGGGTCCCAGCGACAGATGACAACAGCATTTGAGGTTTATGGAAAACAGATGATGCAGATTTGCAACATTTGTTTTAAGATGGCAGAGACTACATGAATTTAAGTAAATGTTTTTATTACTGGCAGAGCAACGTGAGGAGGTAGTAACAGATTTTTTATTATTAATTTAACTAATCTTCTTTAAAAACAACGCTTGTTAATTTATGCCGATCCAAAGATCGTAGAAGTAGATTTTCTCAATGTGTTTGTATGTGCTTGTTGATAAAATCTTGAAAGTTGCTGCAGATTAATGGTAAATTAGAAACAGACCCTTTAACGCTGCGTTTGTGTCTATTATTAGCCTGAAGAAGAAACAGCTACGTGCTTTACATTTACATTGTCTCATTTCAGTGAACACTGTTTGAATCTGTCACCCCTCATTTCTCTGTACATTATTATTGAATGCAACAGTTTGTGACAAGCACAGTTTTTGGCTGTGGGTCCATCTTTTCAAGTCACCATTGTGCTGTGTGTGTGCAGCGATTGCTAGTTTTTCCCCTCCATACGCTCTCAGACATATTAAAAGGATATTTGCATCAGAATGTCTGCGGATGTGTAGTGTTTGTTGTGGTGTTGACTGTCCAGGCCCTCGGGGAGTGGAGGTCTGTCAGCGGTTTCTTTGTGCAGCCCTGTTCCCCTTCCAGGTTCGTAACTCTGGTCTCTTTGTCCCACAGCATTCTGGGAGCGGAGCCCTGTTCCAGACCGGATAATAGACTTGGCTTTTTGCATCAAGTATTGAGATTTAGCAAACATGTTTAACAATGTGTGAAATAAGATTACTTGAAATGAGGGGTTGGGTTTGTTTTGTGTTAGAAATGTACGAAACAAGCTTCAGAATAAATGATTTAAAAACTACTTCTTGTCTGCACGTACGTTACATTTGAGATAAGCTACAATGAGGTTTTGTGGAAGCTTTTTAAACATATTTTTGCTTCTGTTCGTCCAGTATGTTCTTTGCCCCATCGTAGCTGGTAACACTAGTTAGAGCCTGACTGTGCCAAATCAGGAATATTACATTTTTAATATCACAGTTTTCTTAAGATGACTGAGGAGGTCGTACATTAGCTTTAGTTGAAGAATGACTCCTTGAGCAGCTCTGCTCTTGGTTTTCAGAATCAGCGACTTTGTTTGTTTGACAGTTCTGCTCATATGATTTCCTCTTAATTGATTTTCATATTAGTCATTTCTTGTTTTCAGTGATTTATAGCTGTTTACTATTAGACGTTCAATGACATAATTTCTTGGTGTCCTGGCACTAAATCCCTTCTTTCTTGATAAGAGATAATCTCATACACACAACTCAGCCTGGGCGGGTTTAGCCGGGCTCATCAGCGGCACTAGAGTCCCTGATGTAAGAGGTGCTCATTTAGGGCTGAGCCTGAAATAGCATCCTGTTTGTTTTTTTCTACGTTTGTGAGTCGTGTGTGTGTGAGCGGGAGAGAAACATGGAGCCAACGCAGCCTTCTTTGCTTGTGTCTGATGAGTGTTTGGAAAACTCATCAAAACACTGACCCAGTAAAATATATATTCAGATGAGACTGTTGCTTACTTTTATTCTTTGGTATATGTTAATGGGCTTTTGGAATTTTTCAGATGCTTCTTAAGTAAAAAAACTTTTGGTTAAAATGTGATGATGACAGATGATGCAGAATAAAAACAGTAATGACTGTGTTTTTGATTTGTTTCATCATAACCTAATTGGCTCTAGAACCTGCTCATGCAAATAAATACCGAAAACAACAAAAATACAAGTAAACTGAGGACAGAAAAGAAATGTGAATGTAGGTTGTTGCTCACATCGCTGGTTCCAAACAACATTCAACTGGTTTTCTTTTTATGAAAACTTACAAAGTATTAACGGTTGAGCAGAGGTGTTTTGGTGCTAATGCCTTCAGTTGGATTTGTTTCTCTGCAGCATGTTATTTGTTTTTTGTGCAGTACGTGAAAATGATGCCTTTTAGTGGATCAAAGCAAAGTTGTTCTCCGTCTTTGTTCTTATATTCTGACTCAGTAGTGACTGTTTTTAAGTCAGCCCACGCTTCTGTCATTAGGTTTTCAACTCTCAGCTGTTCCTGCTGATCCCTTACAAAATGTCTTCAGTGTTTAAACCACATTTCCGGGTCTAGTAGCTGTAGTAATTATGACAGAGGCGAAGGAGGAGGTGGATGTTGGGTCATAATGTGAAAAAGGTCCGATGTCAGAAATACAGACAGATGGAACAATCCACCATTAATACACGGTGTTTGCTGGATGATTCATGTTGCAGCAGTGATGATGGGGCACCAGTAATGTTAGTTAGTTAATTCAATCAATCTTCTTACTAAACCTAACCTGATGGTAACCAACCTGCGAAGGCTCTGTAGTCATTCCATAGGGCTCATACATCACGGGGGGATTTACTCTCTGCAGAATCCTCGTCGCTGCTTTCTGCATTTCTGCAAGGTCTCTGCCACCGAACCGAACTGTGAAAGATGCTCAGCTCTTCTGGATAAGAGTCTCTGATTGAAGTATAATTAAATCCAAAGACACTTCTTTGCATTAACGTCACACTGCTGAACCTTCTGTGAAGTACAGGACCAATCATTTCACTGCATTTTGCACTGACGCCACCAGGCTGGAGATTCAGTGACATTTAATAGTGAGAGTAATCTGACCTGCACTTACTGATGTATTTACAGTTAATGGACATGTTCTCTGTTCTCTGCTCAGCTGTTTTGATCATAATTGATAATTGGGGTAATTTAACTACTTGTGGACCTTCTCGTTGACCATATCTGGACACAGTGGTGACCTTTGACGTTTCTTGTAAGGATCTTCCTGACAGTTCACTTCCTCTTTGCTTAGTGGAACACTACCAGAGTTTTCCATCACACTGAAGTAAATGGACAAGGGTGCAGAACAGAGAACGGTGATAAACCCGTTCCTCTGGCTCCTCTCTCACTCTCCGGTGGAGTGATTTTGATCAGATCTCTCGCTGTGTCTGGAAAATGATGTCTGCTTGGCAGCTTCTCACGTCAGCTTCATTAGTGAGATGATTAAACACAGCAACAATAAAAACAACAACCGGGCTCTATCCCTTCATTGAGGCGTGGTTTGTTTGTGATTTTAAGTTGGCACAGTGGTTTACGTTATTCATTTTTTAATTTCTTCTTCCTGTGAGACCAGCAGCGGAGGGAGACCAAGTATTCTATTCTACACTGACTTTATTAGTTTAGTTGTGTTTGTTGGGCCTCTGCTCACGTTTCACAGCAATGAAACAGGAGAGAATCTGGCAAGAAAGCAGTTGCATTTAAATGAGAGTGAACCTGCGTATGAAAATATTATTGTGCGTATGCAGATGAACAGATTCATTACTTTGTGGCGTCTTCGGTCATTTATTGAGATCGTTTCTTTGCTGAATCAGAGTAGTCGAGTATGTATCGACTCCAACACGCTTACACAGAAAGAGAAGTGGTGGTAAGTGTTTACCACGGACCTGTTGATCTGACTTCCACCTGAGGAAGGGAAACCTGGACAGATGGACGCATGGACTGAGAGGCTGAGGTCTGATGACTCAATCGTAGCTGGAGGAGCAGTTTAAAGGACTTTGATGAGCTGAGCAGCTTCTCATAGTTCCTCAGTCCTGCCATAACAGGGTTTATTACAGTCTTAATGGGCCAATCAACACCATGCTGGGCCAAAGACACACTACTCTCTACTCCACAGCCTGCTCTCCTCCTTTGGTTTAATCCTTTCTCCTTCTTTCTCAGCCACATTACGTTTCTGTCTTTGATCTTTTTTTGTTTTTTCTTCAGTTTCTGTCTTTCTTCCAACTGTAAAATAATTATTTTAATAAATGCTAAAACTGAACTATGGATTACTCTGATATTTGTCTACTACAGTCTCCCCACAGAGGTTCTGGTTCCTGCCAGTTTCCCTTTTAGCTTGATGCTGCTACCACCAAGCAGCTCATTTTCCTCCCATAGATGGTTATTGTGTCTGGATCACTCCGTCATGAAGACCTGCTGGTCCTTCATGCAGCTTCTATTTCTGCAGAAGACCTCTGCTGAAATTCGTTATTGTTCACTTCCTTGACAAATGATCTTTTTGGCCAATTATTCTAAGAAGAGTCCCGGTGGTTCCAGACTTTTTCAATTTCACAGTTATTGAGGCCACTTCACTCTTGGGAAGACGCTTTAGAAATGGTTTTATATGCCTGCCTGGATCTAGGCCCACTGGAATTTCATAGTCTACAGAAGGTTCACTGGCCTTGCTTGTGCTGTACACAGCAGGGAAGTGAAACTTTATCCAACCAGTTCAGCTTCACAGAGAGGTCCACAAAACCAAGTGGAGGCCAGTCGCCTATATGTGGTATGTTATAAAGATGAACACCCCCCAAAATCCTGCAGATCAGTCTAGTTGCGTAGCTGCTCCAAGGTGCAGTCAACAGGAAAACGTCTCGACCCAGCTGTCTGCCAGACTTTTCAAGTGGGGGCAGTGTGTGTAGTTCCTGGGTAGAGGCACTCACACCTCCCCATCTCCTGACCTAAATCCTCCTGAGCACCTATAGGAAATTACTTTATACATTACATTGTTCCTTCCAGTGCCATCACGTACTGGCTCTTTGGATTCATTGGGAGCTTGCCCACACTGTAAAAATAAGTACCTGCCCCTAGAGTTGCCAGCGTTCTACTGTATTTTGACCCCCTTCGTTTATTTTCTGCTTCATTGCTGTAAAAACGTGTTACAGTGATCTACAATACATACAAAGTTTACACTTGTGTACACTTTTTACTATACTATTGCAATTTACATTAACAGTGTGTGTTTAATTTTACTGTGCTTTTCAAAACATAGTGAATTTAAAACTGGTGAGTAAAACCGCTCTGCAGTAATGTCATTGACTCCAAGGTCATTCAGAGTGCTCTGATTATGTATGCGTGAAAAAGCTGTTGTGTGTCTTTGTCGTCCTTTATTTTGGGACAGATGGAAAGAGCTAAATGTGTCTGGAAGGTGCGGTAGAGAGGATCAATAATGGTGATGAGAGCCGGGCCAACAAACACATCATCCTAATCACCACGGACATAAAGACTACACTGACTGCCACTGTGTGTGTGTGTGTGTGTGTTAGTAGAAGACCTCTTTCTCATACAAGGCCCATTCAAAAAGCAAGTGTAGAGACAGTACTGCACAGACCTGGACATCCTGGCATTAACTGAAGTGAGTGTGTTTCAAACTTGGGTAAACCTGGGTTTACTCAGGTAAATTAAAATCTGCGTCCTGTCTGGTGCCAACACAGGAAGGGCAGAAGCTTCGGAAGAACGTTAACGCTGCTTTCTGGATTAGAAAACTGGCAGCGGACATGTCCCAGGAAAGCGACAGTCCAAGCCAAGATACCGATATTAGAAAAGTTTCTGTTGAACTCAGTGAATGATGCTTCTACCCAATCCTGCACCTTTTTTGACATGCATTTCTGACTAGATTGGCATTGTTTTCAGTCACAACACCCTTCAGCTGTGAGGAGCCGTTTCTAAGCGTTAGGGCAAATATTTTGTAGAAATAAATAAAAGATCCTCTGTTGCTCCTCCAGGGTCCCTGCAGGGTGAACACCAAAGGAAACTGTACAAGGAGCTGATGGCCAACTACAATCGGCTGGAGAGGCCGGTGGTGAACGACTCAGCCGCCATCCTGGTGGAGCTGGGCCTCACACTGCTGCAGATCATAGACGTGGTGAGGGAGTGACCTTCACATGTATCCTGTCACAACGGTGCATCAGATGGACGCAAGCAATGTTTCCTGTGCTCCAGAATGATGCAGAGTGAAAAGGCAATGAGAACAATCACCCTGCAAGCATGAATATAGATAAAGTGTTTTATGTGGCTGCGTTTTAGGCTTTTGTCTGAAGCTGTGGCAGACAAACACATACACTGTGTTCTTCCCACTGGGTCTCATGCATCTGTTTGTCCTTGTTCCTGGTAGGTTTCATTTCTGATCTGACAGATTTCTGGAAGAATTACACACATTGTGCTCTGTAGCAGCCTAGTTAACACAGTGATTGTGGTCGTTGAACTGGAACAGGACAGCGTGGTTCAGTGAGAGAAAGTTTATCTGGACTGGGATCCACTCAAACCAGCACAGTCGTCTACTCGGCGTGTTTTTTGTTTCTGGGACACGCCGTAGATGCTCACTCTCCATCACGAGAGGGACTGATTTCAATTTCAATTCAGCTCTGATTCGATTTGCATTAAACATGTCTCAGTCCATCATCGCTCAACAAACGGCCGTCGCTCTCGGTTCGCAGCTTTACAGCATTAACAGAGTTCGGTTGCGTCATCAGGATTGTTGATTTCAAGATGTTAAAGACGAGTTTGTCACGTTCAGTACAGAAAAAGGGCAAAAGAAAAAGAGATAAATGGATGAATAGATGCAGTTTGCTGATAAAGAGAAACCTCTTTGATCTCACTCATCTTTCCCCGTTAAAATAAAGATCTGTGCAAACTCTCCTGTCCCAACTTTTCCACTCTGCACTGGGAGCAGAAATCCTGACGCTTGCAAAAATGCAAATTACACCTTGCAGCTAGAATATAAGCAACATCTTTCTATGCGCTCATAGGAGTTTAAAGATAGTTTTAAATCACACTGTTTGTGTGAATATTTCTTTGGAGCCAATATGGCCTAGTTTATTTCACCGTCTTTATTTAAATCCACTAGTTCTTTGATTTTAAAGGTCTGTTGTTGGCATAAAACCAGAAATGTCACATTTTTACACATCCAGATTTTTTGGTGTTTGAATTTGGATCTGACTTGCTCATAACAAACCAATTTTTCCAGTGAATTAAACATGTCTCTGCTCCTTTTTCTTATGCAAAAAAGACCAACTTCTCTCTTTGCCTCTTTTCTTTTTGCGTCTGTTCTCAGGATGAAAAGAACCAAGTACTGATTACCAACGCTTGGCTGCAGCTGGTGAGTTAGATTTGAACATGGGCACATTATCATCTGTTTAATGTGCCATATTTGTGATTTTATTACACGCCTCTCTTCTAAAGGCACCGTGACTCTGCCACTGCATTAAAAGCTTTTTGATTATATTGAATTTATGTATCACACCCATGCACATCCAGAAATACAACATGTTTCCTGGATTATTTGTTAGTCAAACAGTTTAGAATGAATCTTTAAGATGTTTTAGTTATAATTTGTATGATTAAAAATGAATAAATTGAAAAATTCCATCGCACTGGTTATCTGAAGACAAATCTGTCATTGAAAATCATTGTTTCCGTTTCTTTTAAAGTGGCCTTTTTACAATGAGGAACATTGAAGTGAATTTATTATAAACTATTAAACATCATCCCAAAGTCTGTAGTTGAATGTCTCTCTGTTTCAGTACTGGACAGACATCTACCTGAGCTGGAATCCTGAAAACTACCCCGGTGTCCAGAACCTGCGATTTCCTTCAGACCAGATCTGGACCCCTGACATCCTCCTGTATAACAGGTCAGAACCGCCTGCTGCCACTCACCACAGCCTCATTGAACGTATTAAAATAGAAAGTCTAATCTGACAGCGTTACTGCTCTGCAGGAGATAAACACTCCTGTTAGACACGACATGTTTTCTTACAACCTTCATATTTTAGAAAAGTGCCTGAAATATCAGGTCTAATCCCTCTGATGGTATTACATTAAATTCAGTCTCTCCAAACCAAAACCAATGTGATAAACAATCACACCCAATCCAACTCAAACTGCATGTCAGACACAAGTCATGAAAACTTCCAGTTCAGTTACTTCCTCACTGATGTATTTCAGTCCTAGAATTCAATGAGATTCTGTTGGGAAATGTGCTACTGTGACAATCGGTGCTGCCTCAACATTTAAACGACAGGCTGCCGGTAAATACTGCAGCCATTTACCAAAGAGTTTTTTAAGCATGAAGGTAAAAATGACTTGAGAAATGTGGGCCAGTGGTTTTGTGTCGTTGGGTTTGCGTGACTCAGGGTCTGAGCTGAAGGGTTAGAAGACACAGAGATCTACTCTATGGGTTTATTTGGTGCAGATGGTTTTTGATGCTATAGAATAGATGGAAAGAGGAGCCGTGTGTTCATACCATTATTTTCCCCCAGTGCACACACAAGCGCACACATTGCAGGGAACACGAGGACCAAACAAAAGGTTGGGGGGTATTAACCCAAATTTTAAAAGCTCAGCTTTTAGATCTGCTGGGATTACCCATTCTAATCTTCTCTTCCCCACCTCCGCCTTTTAGCCTTTGCTTCCTCTCCTCCCTCCCTCCCTGCCTTACCAACTCTCTCCTCATCTCGTTCTATTTATGTCTCCTTCCGTCTCTTTCATAACTCACCGCCTCACCATTATTCACTCTATTCAATCAACTATTTCTCTCCGTAGTTTATTGTTTCCAGCCTTCACTGGCTGCTCTTTATAAATCATCTCATCTACCTGTCTCTCTGTCAAGGTGTCAGCATATTACTCTCCGCCTCTTCTCACAGTCTACTTGCTTATGCATTGGCAGATTCTCCTCTGTCTTCTCCTGTGCTGTGTTACTCCGTTGTCCTCTGCTGTTCCTGCATCTTATGTGTCTTTAAGTTTAGATTTAGAGTGTGCAGTTTCGATTTAATGCTAAACATAATTCTGAGTGTAGTGATAATCTCTAAATGCTAACAATCTCACAGCAACAATACTGATGTTCAGCAAGTGCGAAGTTTATCCTATTAACTATCTTAGTATAGCATGTTGGCAAAATACAGCTGATGGTGACAGAAATGTTGTGAACTCTGCAGGTGTTTGATTAGGAATTAAAGGAGAGCCAACAATAACCAACATACGTGACAACACTGGTCTGGTGGTGGTTTTAAAAAGCTCCTTCATTCAACGAGATGCAGGAATGCAGGAAGGTTTACTTCACAACCAAAACAGAATTTTAAAGCCATGTGAGGGAACCGTTCTCAGTAATAATATGGACACACACAGTAAACTCACCAATACACAAACCGAAAAATACAAACAAATGTATACATTCACAAACACACACACACACACACACACACACACTATCACATGCTTTTTATGCAGCTACAGACCAAATTGCATGACACACACCTCATTGCACAGGAGGATCTATTCTAGCTGTGTTGCACAGCAGACGCATTCAGGCTTGTTATCATGCAGGCAGACAACCAACCATCATTTAGCTTCTCTCGTTTTATTGTGAAGGTAATGCTGTTCAGGTTTTAGGTCAGATACCATCTGAATGTAGATTGTATTCAAATTAAAGAATGGAATCAGTCAACTTGTGTCACCACAGTTTGAAATCTCACATATCGCTTCACATCTTTTTAAATGACTGTGCTGACTCACACTGTCTCATGAAAACGTTTCATGCATGGATAGTTTTGTTACTGAGGGTTATAGTCTATACCAGTCAGACCATGTCCTTGCCGTCAGCTCGGGGAAAAGTCATTTGTCACTTTTACAGTTGTTTTTAAGCTTTGACTGACAGCTGACATTGTCCAGTTTAAATCAAGGAGGATTTATTGAGGTTTGTCCTATACACAGTCGAGCCTATTTACTACTAAAGCTTAGAGGCTTTTTAAACAAATATGCTGGAGCCTCTCCCTAAAGACACAGACACGGGGAGAACATGCGAACTCCACACACACAGAGGCACATGGGCGACCCCAGAACAACGAAGAGTTCCTATATTTAAAGCCACCATCCCTCTAATAACATCATCTGTTATTAGAGGGAAAAGTTAATGGTCTCAGTCGACTGGAGATCGATGAGGCACATGAAGGACGTCCAACTTAGGTAAACCACTGACTGAATTTCAATCCTGCTGGCAGGGAAGGTGGATGCACAGATGGAGCACTGTATCGGGCCGTACTGAAAAGGGAATCAATTGAGTGAATGGCAACTTGTGGCTTCTGCGTTGTTGTCGTTCAGATGGATCATTGAATGCACAAATGGGTGGACTAAAATGGATTCACCACTAAAATAGGTTCGATACGTGCAGCGGATTTGCATGCAGTTGAATGTGTATTTTTAATTTACTTGTCTCTGTCTAACTTCTTAGTACTGCCTTTTAGTGGTATTCCACCCAGCAGAGCGTCCCGCTTTGGCATTTGTGTGTCCCTGTGTGCTTGTGTAAAGGCAGCAGCAGGTGTTGAGCGAGCGAGGAGAAAGCTTGGTGACTCAGGTCCCATGGTGCAGGAACCTGTCACTGCCACCATTGTAGCTGTCCGTCAGCCTCTGTTCCCACCTTGCCCACACTGTTCGCAGTCCTCTTCCCCCAGTGTACGTCTGTGTGTGGACGTGCACTACACACACACGACCACGTCTCATTCTCCCAGGGATATCACTTGTCCTGTTGTGTGTTTAAAAACTGAAATGTGTGCATCGGAAAAAAGTTACGTTTTCCCTTTATAAGTCATCATTATGAAAATGAAATGCTAAGCCAGGCGTAATTTAGAAATGAAGGCGAATGACTTCAACTTTCAGGAGTGTTGTACGAACTGATTGATTGCAGTAAAACACACACATACACAGATAAAGTGAGGCCAAAGCTTGAATAATTCATTGCATGGTTCCGCCTCGGACAACCCTCACGTCTCTGCCCCAGCACCTGGAGCCACAGCTGATAGCAACACACACAGAAGAGGAATAAATTACATCACGCAAGCTCCTGAAAAAAGCTAAATCACTCAATCCGTGCAAAGGCAAGGACAAACGGAATGGATCCATCTTCAAATTCTGTTGCAATGCAGCTCACGTTCTTTTGTCAGGGCTGAATGAGGCTCCAGGATGTTTTAGGTACACTGACATTATCTCTCTGGCAGGGGAATGCACTGAGTGCACTGACTTGTGTGCGCATGTGTAGCTGTATTGTGTGGGCCTTTATGCTGTATATATATATGTGTGTGTACAATCTGATCTTACAGTTGTGTGGCCTTTAAATTGAAAAGGACTGACTGCTCTCCAAAGGGCTTTTGAACGGGTACAATGATGAATGCAGACTTTTGGCGTGTTTGCTTGTATGTTAGGGGGAATTCACCTAATAAATAAAACCCCCAGACTTTTTATGTTTCCCTCCTTGATGATTCTGCTTGTGTGAAATGAGAACTGTGCTCTGCTGCCAACAGGGGTTAGTATTCAAATACAAACTACAAAATAGCTTCCAGGTAAAACAACTGACTCACTCACTGACTGATCAAAAAGATACAAAAGGTAATTTATAAATGTGAACAAAAGCAGAAAGCTAAACCTTCCATAAAATGACTTTTAGAGAAACCCATCTAATTCATAACCCCGTCCTAATGTCCTCTTCCTCAGCAAAATGGATAAAGCAGGGACTGGGAAGAGAGACGCTCTTACAGCTATTTGCTACAGTGACGAATCAGTTTATATGAAAACAGATTTTTGGCCGAGGATGCTAAATTCTCTAAAAGTTCAAACTCTACCTCTGGCACTTTATTTTGGAAGTTTACCGACACAAGAGTAGTTTATTTAATAAATAATTAGAGTTCAGTTGTAGTGTCAGAGCTAAAGTGGATGCAGGCCTGTGTAGGCGTTTCTTTATTGTTAATCCCTAAAGCCAGATTCTGCTTTCTTCAGTTGTGTTATTGGTGTTTAATGTATGAGAGAGTTAAGTAAATCCATCCATCCAATACTTGAACAAATCCAAACTGTAGGTATTGCAGTGGTTTAAAAGTTTTGTTGTTGTCATCTGAAGGGAGACAACAACAGATTCCTGCTTCCAGCAATGTTTGTACCAGGGTTGTGGCACCAGCTCACCATCATAACTCACACACACAACGCTGCTGTTTGCAGCAGTGTCAGTATCACTTAGAAATTTAGGGGAAAACAAAGAAGAAAAGTAGATCAGCAAGTAAATCGAAAACACGTTATACTTTATATCAAAGCCTCACAGCGAGAGTTGACGCCTTGCAGGAGAGTTTTCAAGTCCTGTGGAGCACAATCACTTCTCATGTAAGTGCTTCTAGTTTACTTTGGTTTCCCAGTATTAACACACCCTGTCCATCGCCCACTCATTCAACACCTTCCAGCTTCCTATTCTGGTGTAGAATCCAACGAGCTTCCCCAACTCTTAAACGTTTGGCGCTTAATGTGGGTTTCAGCTGCGACTGCATGTTGGTTGCTCCAAGGTTGGTTGGGTAGATTCATGACTTTGCTGCTCAGCGCTGTGCCAGGTTAGGCACAAACAAAAAACAAATCCATACGTAAACACGCTCCCGACAGACACGGACTAAAGGGACGGACTTCGAGCATGTTGCCAAAGACTTTTCTTATTCCTTAATTTGTATCAACCAAACATTCAGGCTCTTGCTGATTGTAACAAAGAGGCAAACATAACTGAATTACCCTCTTGTGATTTCCCTTTTTATTGTCTACAGTCATTCATAGGTAAGATTATAAGACTTAATTTCTCAGTGATGGTACAAATAGAAAGAAAACTCATTACAAAGTAATTGCCAGCTCGTGGTATCCAAGCATGACAGAAACAATTTAAAAAGCAATAAGGCGATCAGCAAGATGTAGCAAAGCAGAGCTTCACCTCACGGACGCATTATTAAACGGTCGTGCACGCACCTGTTATTGTCTGCTTCTCTTTTCCCAGTGCGGATGAGAGGTTTGATGCCACTTTCCACACCAACGTGCTGGTGAATGCCTCAGGTTACTGCCAGTACATCCCCCCCGGCATCTTAAAGAGCACCTGCTACATTGACGTGCGTTGGTTCCCCTTCGATGTTCAGAAGTGTGATCTGAAGTTTGGCTCCTGGACCCACAACGGGTGGCTGCTGGACCTGCAGATGCTCGATGTGGACACGTCCACGTACATATCCAACGGCGAGTGGGACCTCGTAGGTAAGACAATCGTTGGAAGGATGGACTTGGAAATTCTGTGTCATTCTCTTATTCAGTGCAAATGTCTTAACACAAAACCTAAAGTGAGCTCTTGGCGCATGTGCTGAAGCTTGACCTCTAGATGCTTCTTACAGCCATAAAACCTAACTATGGGTTGTAATAAGCCGCCTGCACGACCAACCTGCTGCACTGGGGTCATTTTTATGACTCTAAAAATAGTCAAATTAATCAAAAACGTTTTTTGGGGGACATCATTTGGAAGCTAACTGGAAGCTGGTGGTTCTGGATGGGAGCGTAACAGCAGATCCCAGTGTCTGTGCCCCTTGGTGGTGGTTGGCTGGGAATGGGTGTCAGACAGCACCAGATGCTGTGCAATAAAACGCCTGACAGACTGGTGTGTGGCGCCACGTCCCTGCGGCTGTAGGATACATAGTCAGGTCACTTCTTCAGTCCAGACCTGTTCTGTACCATGTGTTTGCTTCTCCGCCAGGTGTACCAGCAAAGCGGAATGAGCTGTACTACGAGTGCTGTAAGGAGCCGTACCCTGATGTGACGTTTACAGTCACAATGCGCCGCAGGACTCTTTATTATGGCCTCAATCTGCTCATTCCCTGTGTACTGATCTCTGGCCTGGCCCTGCTGGTCTTCCTGCTACCTGCAGACTCTGGGGAAAAGATTTCTTTGGGTGAGATGAAACGGCTTTTGCAGATATACCTGTGTTACGGATGTCGGTCTCAAACCATTCAACAACTGGGTGTAGGGATCATCTGTTTTTATCACAGTGCGTAATTACAATGTATGAGGAAAGTAAAGAAAAATATTAGTTAGTAATTTGATCATGCCAGAGGAGCCGCCTGACCCATAACTGATAACATACATATGTAACAACAGGAATAGTTTCACATGCAAGTGACCATGACGACGTCTTAATGTATTAGCTCATGATGTCCTCTCTCTCCTCCCATATGTCTCTCGGCCGGTCCCAAGGCATCACTGTGCTGCTTTCGCTGACTGTCTTCATGCTCCTGGTGGCAGAGATCATGCCAGCCACGTCAGACTCTGTTCCTCTCATCGGTGGGTTTGTATTTGCGTGTGTAAGTGAGCACATCTAACATGTAGTAGAGCACAAATGAGGAGAAGAAGAAGGGAAATCATGGAAGGAAATATCATCCCTGCTGCAGACCTGTTACACAGGTGACTGCTGAGAACCAGGCCACAAAAAGATCAAGTATGTGTCTTGTATGTGCGCAACAGATAATGAGGCTACAAGCTGTAAATTATAACTGCGGCCCTGTTTATTATCGCCTGTTATTATTTTCAGTGGACAGTATTAATAGTGCACGTAGCAACCTCAAATCATAAGAGTGCACTGATGTGAGTTGTACGTGCTCCTGCTAACCATGGTTTCCACTATCTGCCACCCTGAGCCTGATAAATGTGTCATCAATAGACCGATTCATTTGTTTTCTTTCTATTTCCCCTGAGCTGGACACAAGGCCAGTGGAGACACTTTTAGTAGCCTTGTTAAAATGACTCATGTCCCTTTACAACACGGAGGCTGAATGTGGCTGCGAGTTATTGTCGCTGCTCGCATTCGACTGTCAATACATAACGTATACGTGTTGAACCTGGGCCGCATGTCCTTCATCATCAACACTGGATTCACTCGATGAGTTAAACATGCTGGTTTGGTTTTAATTCATTTAGTTGGACTGACTGCAACTAATCTTACTAAAAAGCCTTTCATTGAGTTTCATTCTGTTTAATTCAACAACAGGGCTTTTCACACATTTTTGAGATCATCGTCAACAAACAGCCACAATCCTTGACTTTCAGAGCATAGCTGTTGTCGAGTTTTGCCATTAGCTTGACTTTGTTCAAAGGAATTAAAAAGGAGAGGAGGCCATGCCCTCAGACATTCAGGCCTGAGCGTGTACATGCTGGGAAAGAGCACGTTGTTCAGTCATTGCTTCCCGACTGTCCCCTCATGTGGATGAGACGGTGAACCGGCACTAATCTGTCTCTCTCGCTGCACCACATGTGTTGGCTTGCTTCACCCTGTTCTCTGTTTTATCACTTTTTTTGCACAGATTTTATTTCCCCTGTTTGAGATCATGTGTATCTTTCCCCCTTGGCAGTGCAGCTCGGTGCACACACTGATCAGACTTGCTTCCCTTTTATGTTTGAGTGTGAAATCAACCTATTTTGTTTTGGAATAATTTAAGCCTGGTGTTACCTGTAGATTTTAGTATCTGAGTATAAAAGTTAAACATACAGTTTATGTCTGTATGCTGTTTTTTCTGTCTTGGTAGCCCAGTACTTTGCCAGCACCATGATGATCGTGGGAATGTCAGTGGTGGTTACGGTCATCGTCCTGCAGTTTCACCATCATGACCCTCACGGAGGCAAGATGCCCAAATGGGTGAGTGGAACTGATTTAATCAGATAATTATCACAACCGTCACCTACAGCACAACATTTAGAACACATGCCTCCAGCTGCCTGAAAGTTTGACTGTTTATGTGTAACTACAACTTCTAATAGTAATGAACTGTCACTTTTCAGATTCGGGTGGTTCTTTTGAACTGGTGTGCCTGGTTTCTCCGCATGAAACAACCAGGAGATGAGCACAAGCGGTCCGGTTACAAGTACCGTCACACCTCCCAGCACCACTCTAGCTCCAGCTCTATAGAGATGGGCACAGTCCCAAGCCTCAGTGTCCCCCACGCACAGATGTCCTGCGCCCCTTGTACTACAGGCACCTCCAACGGCTCCATGAGCCTCTACTTCAGCAATTACCACCCCAGTGAAAGCCCACACTGCCCAACGTCCAGCGACTCTGGGGTAGCACTAGGAGGACGTGGCCACGGCTCCCTCAGCGATGACGCAGAGCCAGCTGGAAGTGTCGGAGGCCTGGGGTTGGGGGTAGGACCAGGAATTGGGCTTGGAATCCCTCCACCAGAGATCCAGCGTATCCTGGAGGAGGTGTCATACATAGCCCAGCGATTCCGGGATCAGGACGAGGCTGAAGCCATCTGCAGTGAGTGGAAGTTTGCAGCAGCGGTGGTGGACCGGCTTTGTCTGGTGGCCTTTTCTCTATTTTCAATCATTTGCACCTTCACAATCCTCATGTCAGCACCTAACTTCATAGAGGCTGTTTCCAAGGACTTCACATAGTAGCAGGAGCGATGGAACGACGAAGGGAGAAAGACGGTGCAGACTAATCAGGCATAAAGAAGAGGATGAGAGTGAATACACAAGACGCAGTTCTGCATGTTGTCCCAATAGGCGGAGCTTATCTGCCAAGCTGCCGATTATTCAGTCATCTTGATTAGACAAAATATTGTGAATATTAAGAAAACTTCACAAAAAGGTCATTTAAATCCAGCGTCTTTATGTCAAAGACAAATCATTTTTATTCAGATGAGGAAAAATGTGGGTCATGCAGGCTGAACAACCTGGGCCCTCTGGGAGACCAGAAGCAAAGGGTCTGACATCACTGGGGCAGCACAGGAGAACACTTTGATTTGTTTTGTATTGTTCTTTACACTAGTCAGATATTCATGAGGTGAAGCTAAAAGGGCTGTGCTCACCCTGAAAGCAGTGTGGACATCACTGTTTCATCTGCACTTCATTCTAAACAACACAGCCCATCTCTAATTCAAGACAAACAGAACTGACTGATGCCGTTGTCCTGTGTATATACTGTAGAAATCGGCGTCGTCACCTCAGTCCTAGCTCCTGCACTGACTGCCTCTGGCCAACGACGCGTGACCCCTCTAATGACTTTACTACTAAAACGAGATGCGTCACTGTGAATTGTATTGTCTTGTTTTGCTTTTACTTTCATCATCGGAGCAATATAAACAGCTTTACAAGAGTCAAACTAGTAGCAGTTTAGAAACCTTCCTCTTCATTTGACCCTGCCTGTTATGTAACATGACGCACACAGGACACGTCATTAACCTTAACCAAGAAGAGCAGGAACGTGTACTCGTTGGAAGAAGCTCGACAGTGAAGATGGAAAAAACTGTCCTTCACAATAATCACTGGAGAATTTACTGTAGATTTATAAAAGACTCTGGAGTGAGTAGTTTATGTCTGTGGCGTGTGGATGGAGCTGAGGGACTCCTTTAAACAACAAAGATGTAAATGTGTGTAATTACGTTCACCTTCCGGCATTTTTTTGTTGTAAGTGAAGTTACTGGTCTCGTTTCTTGTTATCATTCCGAGTGTAATATTTTTGCCTCTGTATGTTAATTAAAATCTATTTATTCTCTGTATTGCAGGCTGTGCATAGATCTGTGGCATAGGAACATAATGTGAAGAGGGGAAAGCTTGAGTCAGTCTAGAAGATTTGCCACAGGATCTGTAACATCGTAAAATAAGAAGTAAGTCTAGGGTGGATTCATTGACCAAGTAGGAAGGAAACCGATCACAGAGACAGATTCTGTTATTGAGCTTGTGTAGCTTAGCTTGTAATATTAAAAGTACTGCATTTTATATATGGTACTGCATCTCAGCACCAGTGTTCTCGTGATAATTAGGGAGATTAGTCAGACATTACAACCTCTGGTGTTTTTGTCTGCAGCTTTTATTGCTAAATTTTCACCAGGCCTTGATGTGCTAAAAAAAACTAAAATTAGTAATAAACAGCACAACTGTGAGTATTTACCACAGTGGGTTGGACAGGTCAGACTGTTAATCAGTATCATCAGGACATTCACTGGTTACCAATAAAAGATTTTTTCCCTGATGCTCATGTTTCTTTAGATGCTGTGGAAACTGGAACTGTTCTCAGATAAAGAAGAGGAATAAAATATTGAAGAGAAGGAGAAATTAGAAATCGGAGCTGAAATAGGATAAAAAAAAGCTTGCAGGGCACAAAATGTGGGCCATGCTTCCTTCTGTGGTTTAGGGATCTCCACAAAGACTTCTTCTCCGCTCTTAATTGTTTGATGTTTGGTGGATGAACTCCAATAATTAACACGAGGCCGACAGAAGAGTTTGTGTTGAACTGTTGTAGAAATTAGGCGTTATTTTGGGAACCTCACACAACGCATCAATGTCTGAACATCAAACTGTAGTTTTTTTGACGAATGCAAGAACTACTTTATCAAAACCCTTAGCTCCAAATAACACAGTAGTACATGATCAGCTGCTTGACTTTGTTTTGGTCACTCGCTCTTTCCTTGACTAATTGCCTCCAGCAGTTTCACTGTGTTCTCCCTTGTGCTTGTGAGCTGTCCAAGTCCAGATTGTCCACATCCAGCCCACATCCACTCAGTAAACCGTGAGTTTGTTCCATGTTGTGGCTTGGATTTCACCTTTGGAGTGAACCCTCGTCTTATGGACCTAGTGAAAGAAGTGTTGGTTGAACTCTGCCGCTCTCCTTGTTTCGTCAGCTCAGTTTTACTAACCATCATAGCAGCCTCTGTCCAGGACCATTTAGTGACCATAGGAGCTCTGGGTCTGGGCAGTGGGCGCACGGCAAGAAGCAACTCTGCTTGGAACTACAAACTAATACTGCAAACATTAAGTGAGCAAACAAGTGGACAGAGATGCTTTTGGTGACAGCAGACATCTTATGAGTAAAAAGTTGTGTGTTTGTGTGTGTGTGTCTGCTCCTCCAGGTTTTCGTTTGCTTACCTCAGCTGCCTGGGGATTCCAGCTTCACAAAGTACAGGAGAGCAAATCTCAGAAAGCCACAGGCCTTTACTTCACTTCATGAATTCAGCACAACACCCACTCAGAGCAACATAGACTGGCGGGAAAATGAAAAGCCAAGGGAAACAAATATCTTCTTGAACTTGTTTCATTCCACAACATTAGAAACTGCGTAATGATCATCATTTCATCAGCTCTTTTTCCCCCTCTCCTCCACATCCACCTTCTGTTTTCTAAGCATTATATTTAGACCTACGTGGGGAACATAACCTGCTGGAACAGACGCGTGCGTCTCAATCTAATCAACACCAACTAGTGTAGCGACAACCCCTGATGAGAAAGAACATGTCAGCTGTCAGACGCCGCTGATGATCTTTAAGTGCTTGAAATACTGAGACAGGCTAAAGTGAACTTGATCGCATGTAAACACAAGTGGTTTCTGTAACGTGTGTGAATGTTGTGCAACACGTGGCACAGATGTGCACATTTGATGGTATGGAGCTTGATGTTGCAAGACCGGTGGCTGGTGTCGTTCATGCACACACGCATGTACAAAACAGCAGTGGATATTCCCCTCACACACAAACACAAACGTGTCATCAAACACATCACACTGAGCACAGCTGGGAGCCGAGCGGCACCAGATTGCATGTTCGTGAGTGTCAAATGGTCAGACTGCTGAGCTCAGCAGGCAGCTGATGTATCCTTCACAGGGAGTTGAAAAGTTGGGAACCCAACTGGATGCTTTTCTTTTTTTCTGGAAATACAGATTAAGATTTGATTGTGATGGTGAATAATGCAGCTACAAAAGTTGATATACAGAAGCTAAATTATTTTAGTCTCCAAAT
Organism: Macropodus opercularis; assembly: GCA_030770545.1. Classification (NCBI taxonomy): domain Eukaryota; kingdom Metazoa; phylum Chordata; class Actinopteri; order Anabantiformes; family Osphronemidae; genus Macropodus; species Macropodus opercularis. The sequence continues at coordinate 7,738,183 of CM061098.1, forward strand.
ATAAACAGGTCAACACGGGGAAAGGGCAGAAAAGTAATGAAATTCATAAAGAAGTTATGAGTTGAAGCTCAATCTTAATGTCATCCAATATAACAATGACCTCCGCCGGCTGAGATGCTGGGCCAGCGTTCTTAGTTGGAAGAAAAACGAGGCTCTGGCTGTGCACGTGGCAGGTGGGTTGTGGGTGGGTGGGGCTGTGTGTGCTTATGGATGGTGGGTGGGATTCACCAAGCTTCCTGTCAGCTCTGCAGCAGATGCTGGATGTCACCCACAGACTTCCACCTTCTCTCCTGCTTCCGTTTCACGTTTTCTCATTTCAGTCCCAATCGATCCACGTCTCCCACAATTCCCTTGAGGCTGGAGCTTGAGAAACAACCCTGCTGGTTGCGGCTGCCACACCAAATGATCATCTTTTCCCTCCGTGCCCTGCATGATGCCAGGCCATCTGTCCCGTTCCGCAGGTCCAAATAGTTGCACTTTGATGAGGAGCGGATTGGGAAATCTTATTTATTATTCTGATGTGGATTAATACAAGTAAATGCTGCTTTAGGCTCCAGTTAGAAGGAGGTGGTATCTATGCCATGCAGGGTTTAGCAGCTAAGAAAATAATAGATTATTATTATAGAAATGTTATGAACGGTTTAGACATTTGGAAGTATCAAAACAGTCTTAACTGTGACGACCCTCTGACATAGTTCAACTACTAAGAAACATGTTGGCCTTGCACATACGATAGCTCCAGAGCTGCTGGTGTGTTTGAGACATTGTTCTCTTGTCTGCTCTGTTTTCTCTCTCTGTGTCTCTTCTCCACTCAATTTCAGCAATTAATCAGTTTTTTCATGACACTTTAATTTCTGTAATAAGCTATTTTTGATTCATTTTAGTGGGCGGGCAAAAAGTCACTGGCTGAATGCTAATTTGAAGCATAGCCAAATGAGAGAGCAGCGCCAGGGCTGGACAAGAATTCCTGTCATCCATCTGTCTCCCGCTTTACTCAGGCTTTGGTTGTCACAGCAGAGCCCGTCTTCCTCTCTATGTAGGCCAGACGCCTGGATAACAGTTTACTCTGCACCATCTGCAGGATGGACGCAAAATGTGAGCTTTTCGTTTGAGATGTTTACTGTATATCTTGTATTGGCAATTGCGGAGTCCAGTAATGTTCTCATGCACAGAACAGCGAAACAACGTAACAAATGTGTCCTGATAAAGCTGACATCTGACACAGTAGTATTAAAATCTAGATTCATTCATCGATGTGAAACCTACACACCAAACATGTCACAGTGGTTAAATATGTTTCCATCCAGCTCAGGAGCTACAGGCCACACTTCTCCCGGTTGACAAGCGCTGAAATGGTTTTTCGTTGTGCAATGATTGTTTGTAATTGCACAGATGGCCGAAATACTAAAAGCAAACACAGACTGCGTAGCGCATATCAGAGAACAAGCAAAGCCAGACAAACGAACAAAAACCACCCAAGCTATGATTCGCTCTCTTTCAGCAGCAAATATATGCAGTGATGCATGGCCCGTAATCTGCAGGCATGAAATAATCTGAGTGGATGTGCATTTGGATTATCAGAGAGGAACAGTCTAATCTGAAACACTTCTCAGAGCGGTTGACTGAGGGGTCAGAGCTTCAGCCACGTGGAGACTGTCTGGGTATCATCAGGGTGATTAGTAGCACGAGATATTTTACTGAGCTTTGGGGTCCAGCTATCAACTGCACTCTGCAGCAGATGAATCATAGCTTTACACATGAAAATTGCAAACCACAATCAATATGTTACTTAAGACCAGAGTCAAGTCTAGGAATTTAAACACGTTAGTGTATCAGAGCATGACATGCATATTAGGATTTCATAGACTAGGAGTGAAGATCTTCTTGAATCACATGATGGTTCATGACGTGCATGGATGGACTCACTGTGAATTTAAACTGATTTGCTTAACCTTGAAAATAGCTGAAAACTGGTGAATAAAGTAAAATCTTCTACTCTGTTTTCCCAGAACCTCTTCTCAGATACGATAAATTCCATCCACACGGACGTCAAGTCCGATAAGTGAGTCTGTTTAGCAGTCCTTTATTAAACTTGACCCCCCACTGCTCCCACTTTGCTCCGCCAATAACCCTCTTTCCTCCTGCTCTCTCCGTTTGACATTTGTATTATACCACTTGCTTCACCTGCCTCAGGAGAATAAAGACACGGGGCAGAGCATCCCAAGACTCATCTTTCAGCTCTCAGCACGAATAACATCATATTGATTTGTGCATCGGAGTGCTGGCAGTGTGTAACGCGAGATGAGTTAAAGCCCACACCTGTTCACGTTTTTCATGCAATCAGTCACTACAGAAAAGATCTGCTCTGTTCTATTCACTTCTGTTCTGGTCTATTCTTGGTGTGAACAGTTCCAAGATGAATGATACAGGGCAGCCCCACACCATTAATTAGCCTCGCCGGAACCTGCTCTCTTCTTTTAATATTAATAGCAGACATCAGGGTCACTAGGGTTGGAGCTTAGTAAGGATGTGCTATATGAGCAGCTGCTGAGCCATTCAACACTTTGTCAGGGTGAAAGGAACAGGACGGGACGAGAGAGGCCCAGAGAGAGAACTGTCGATGAGCTGACCTTTACAAACATCAATGGATTCCCTTCACATGGTTCAGCAATGTCTCAGGATCCGTCAAAAGAGCTGAATATGAGCGTGTGCATGTCTGTGTGTGATTCCCAGTAAACCCCAACTTTGGATTCTGACTGCAAATGACCTTGTTGACAGAAAATCAACTCACAAATAAGGAAAGTCCTTCATCACATCTCCAGTTGAAGGAACCAGTGTCGAATCCTAATCATGCTCGTGGGATTTAATAAAAGTTTGCACTAGGAGTGTTCCCCAGGAAGACCGGCTTGCTGCTTCTAAGGTTTATATATTAATATGGCGCCACTTGGTGGTGATGAACAGAACGTCACAAAATTATGATGTACTGTGTATTAGTTGATTATGTTTTAATTATCCTAAGAAATACAATTATTATACAAGTGTATATTATACAACTACTATCAATAGACATTCATCATACTTCCAGTGTCAGAGGAACAAATTGAACCACCTAAATGTCAAAATGCCAAAGTCCATAAACATCTTGTTTAAACATTAATTTAGGTAAAGGCACCAATAAATCAATGTCTGTCTCAACAACACAGGAAGTGTGTTAATTCCAATGTTAAAATGGAAACAGAACGTTCTGGTGTCATATCTGTAAATCTGATCATAAACATACATTTCAAAATGACAACATGACATTGAGAAAGGAAATATCTAACAAATGAAATCATCACTGTTGTGCACGACCTTTGGCCTCTTCTAATTGTGTTGACTGAATCATACAGCTCTTGTTTCACTTGTCCTCCCCTTCCACCTTATCATTGCTCTTGTCTCGTGGTATACGGCCCATATTATAAAACTCAGAGTTTGGCCTCATGTCAGTGACGTGAGCGAGTCTGTTGGACATGGCAAAGAAAGCAGCGATGGCAGCGATGTCCCAGGCATCCTCACGGTCAAAGCCCACTTCCTCCAGCGACAGGAAATGCTGCTCTGTGATAGTGTCACAGCGACACACTGCCTTTGCAAAGTTAAGCATGGCACGCTCCCGAGTTGACAGCTCTGCAGTCTCATAATTTATAACAACCTGTGTCGAAGAAGTGAGACACATGATTAGGGAAGAAGACCAGAATGTCTCCACTTGATGTTAGTCTAGGTTAGTAAGCATTATAGCAGTTTAAGCCACCTGGTCGCATAAAGTGGGATTCTTGGAGTAGATGCGGTGCAGTGCACTGTGAGACACGACACAGTACAGACACTTGTTGTGGGCACTGGTTGCCACTACAATCAGCTCACGATCTGCCTTGGTTAATCTGCCTGAAAGACATCACATGATGAATTCATGTAAAACAAGAAGAACACACAAGAGTGAAAAGCCTGAAGACACATTTACAATTACAAGTTACAATTCTTTGAAAGTGGTAGTCAGGTAGTTGGAAGCTATAAAATTCATGTTCACAGTACGTCAGTAAAGATTTAATATCAGTCAATGACTCTGACAGAGTTTTAGACTACACATCTATACAGATAAATCGGATCAGCCTCGAATGTTAAGACAGTGGCCATAATACAAAAACAGTACGTATTAGTATGAAAACAGTGGGATGGCTGACACCAGTAAGGCAAAATACAAACAGTAGTTTAAACAATAACCACACCGCTGCTTTTGACCTAGATGTGTCTGTTAAAATATAATATCCTCCATAAGAACACAGCACAACCAACCAGATGAACACGGCTATTTCCCAACCTCAGTACCTGTTTCTACTGGACATTATTCGACACAACAGACACATCGGCATCACACCTGCAATGATGGATTAGGTGGATGGATTACTATATAATGAATTATGCCTAAAGCTTTTTCTTAGGTTGCCTATAAATGATAAAATTAGACTTGTGCAGCAAAACAACCAGCAAGGAACATAAGCACAAACGCACCCGTCTCTCTGTTCATTAGTTCATTGTAGTACGCGAAGAACGCTCTGAACTCAGCTGGTCTGTGAGCGAGGACTTTGAAGACATTGGGTAAAAAGCCTCCCTGGAATGAATGAAACGTTTAATAGCTAGAAAATTGGCACTTTATTGAGGTTGTGCAGGTAAATGCACCACGTGTCACCTTGGACTCCACTTCCTCCATCAGCTCCACTATGTCATACGGCAGCTCCTTCTTGTACGGGACCGGATAACGACTGATTTTCTCGGGCCTCCCGCCGGAGACGCGCCGGGTCCGCATGTCCCCCCACGGCGCGCAGCCGGAGCGCAGAGGCGCCTGCGTGGACACGGAAGGTTGACGCAGACACAGCGGCAAACAAAGCGCACGTCGGCCGAGTGTTGCGACTTACAAGTTGCGTGAAAGCGGGAAGACGACACAACCTCCACATGATGCTTGCTGAGTTCAGCGGCGACTCCGTTTTCTTCTGTCAACTAGCTTTATATTGCATCAGAGCATCATGTTAGATGTTGTACAGTTATATAATCGTCACACCACTCGCTGTTTTGTTGTTATTTGGGTACAGACCCATCGGACCAACCACGGCCCAGTACTGGATAACGCCTTCTGCTCGTCCCGCCCTCATGCAGGAGTCCTCCTCACCGCCAGGGGGTAGCATAGCGTGACCATTGCGCATGCTAGATTAGTTGAACAATTAAAAATAACTAATATTAATACTGATACTAATACTGTTATTAAGCTTAGTTTGAGTTGACACTAAAATATATTTATCCCAGGAATTGTAAGAGCCCTTACAAAGGCAACAAAGGTCCACAACGACCCCGTAACCCGGAAGTGACTGGTTGCGCATAAGCATCAGGTCTTCGTTCATCAACTTGAAACTCAATTTGGATATTTTATGAAAACATCGATAGTTATTGCTTGATCATTCCAACGGACATGTTTTACCATGTAAGTATGTGTGATCGTAATCGGTTAATATACAGGCTAATATTAGTGGGAGAGTTTTTTGTTTTGATGTTTGCGTAGCGTGATCTCAGTGTTGGTTAGCATGGCTGGATCCACCTCTGTGTTCACAGATTTCTTTGGAACATGAGATCTTACTACACCCGAGGTATTTTGGTCCTAACCTCCTCAACACCGTGAAGCAGAAGCTTTTCACAGAAGTGGAGGGTACATGCACTGGCAAGTGAGTCACTGCAACACACAACATGTGTATCTGAACAAACATGTATCTTATTCTAAATAAAGGGCTCATTGGCCGTTTTAACTGGGAGGCAATTTTATTGAGAATGACTGATTATTGGCACCTTGACCATTACGATAGATTAAAGTACAGTAAACTGCAATGCTCGTGGCTTGTAGACACAGTTTAGAGGGCACAACATAAGCTTTTATAAACGCATTAGGCACTTCTTTGTATCTAAGTCAAGAATGTTTTGCCCTGTATTTGTGTGACACAGTACAGTACATTGTTTTAATCTAGCATTTACATTCCTGCATGGAAAAACATGAGCTATACATCTACTGTATTATCTTTCATCTTGATGGACAGCTAGGAGCCTCTCCTGTTATTGGGTGAGAGGTGGGGTACACGCAGGGCAGGTCGACCGTCCATCACAGGGCCACATGTATAGACGGACAACAGTTTACAGTCACCCATTAACCTTACTGCTTGTCTTTAGGCTGTGGGAGGATGCCAAAGTTACTTTATCATTTTTCTGTCTCTTCAGATATGGCTTCGTCATTGCAGTCACCACCATTGACAACATTGGAGCAGGTGTGATCCAGCCAGGCAGAGGTTTTGTCCTCTATCCAGTCAAGTACAAGGCCATTGTGTTCCGTCCATTCAAAGGAGAAGTGGTGGACGCTGTGGTCACCCAGGTTAACAAGGTGAAGGGCAGCACTTAGTTTTTTAAGCATCTTATTCTTTTTGACGTTCTCACATTTAAACTCTCTTCAAGGCCTGTTAGAATTTCTTCTAGCAGTGTTGTGGTTGACAAATTTCCATAAAATGTACATTTACCTCAAAACATTTTATACAGTATTTTAACTGTTAAAAAATGTGTACATGTTTAAAACTAAGGTTATATATGTATTTAACCTATTCATTACAAAGATAATCATTTATATGTTACTGTAAATGTTCTTTGTGATACATATTAATGCCTATGTAGTGGTTGGTAATAAAGGGAAGGGAAACATTTTTGTTTGATGTAAATAACTGTGTTCCTTCCAGGTTGGATTGTTCACAGAAATTGGTCCCATGTCCTGCTTCATCTCTCGCCATGTGAGCCACTTTATTGTCTCTGCTGCCTGACTGAGTTAATTGGCTTTAGTGCAATATGTCATTCTTGTATAACATTTCTGACAAAACTTTTGTTTTCCAGTCCATTCCCTCAGAAATGGAGTTTGACCCTAACTCTAACCCTCCCTGTTATAAGACCCTCGATGAGGTAAGGACAATTGTTAGAAGACGTTACACTATTATACTTAAGTGTAGTAAGAAGCTGTCCTCACATTATGATATTCTGTTCACTTGATGTTAATCACCTAAAACTAAAGGAGTCTTCTCTTTGCAAAGGACATTGTAATCCAGCAAGATGATGAGATTCGACTAAAGATTGTGGGAACAAGAGTAGATAAGAATGACATTGTAAGTCTGATTACGAATAAAAATACAAATTGCGTGCTTTATTTTAATTTAAATGTTAAAAACAAGTTTTATCCTTGTTTTCTAGTTTGCTATTGGTTCCCTGATGGATGACTATCTGGGTGAGTTCTACACCATAAAACATTTTGTCATACATGCAGTAGATCTGCTCATTAGATGAGCAACAACATTTTAAATTATTCTCCAGTGAAAATCTTTCAGTGTGTCAGGATAGGCCCATTCCGGTTTCAGTTTGCTTGCTGTGACTGCAACAGAACAGTTTAGGCCTAAATGTCATGACAAAAAAATTTGTTTCATATTTAATGATTGAACTTGTTTTTACCTTTGTTTCCAGGTCTTGTGAGCTGATTCTCCTCAATGACTGACTGACTGTTTGCTTAGTCATTTCATGTAGAAGTTTAGACATTTCTTTGTTAAAATGATATTTTTCTGCAGTGGTTCATGTTGTGAAGGGGACGGGGTTGAAGCCTCATGCCTAAAATGTTTTATTACTTTGCAGTACAGCCTACATTAGTAGGATTTTATCACACGTAAAGGATTAAAGAAATGCTGTACCATATGTATGTTTTTTTTAATTTGAGAATAGCTTGGTAGACCATACAGACGTAACCTGTACCTAGTTTACACATTTTTCACATAGGATTACATGTAAGTTAACTGCAATAAAATGTTTTATTTGTTCTTACATTTTGTTTGCTTTTGTGTTTTTAAGTATTGCAATGTGTTCACATTTCGTCCCATTATTTATCTGTTTCAGAAACTAGATTTGCTGTAGGACATCTTTAGTTAGTATACGTTTAAGTCAAACGCTTGCCTACGTATATAACATGTGGCGAAACGTGAGCGCGCGCAAGGGCGCGCACGCCGTCCGGCCGTAAATACGTCAGTGTAGCGCGCCGTCGTTCTTTCTTTCTCTCGTCCTGAAGATGGCGGCAGGGGTGAGTAAAATGGAGAGCAGGACAACTTCGGCTTTTACTCGGTCATTTCCCGGTACAATCTATTGAAAATCAGTCCCATCTGCGCTCTAACAACATATCTTTAGTTGTAACCAAACGCGTCTGTCTGTTAGATAACTGGAAATGGATGTATTTACAGAGAAATTCACTCAGTGATGGTTGTAGCGCTTCTATCCTGACGTTGCATTGTAACCGACTGACGCCCTTTACTGGCTCAGGATTTTGCCACGTTAGCTTATCAACGTCATGGTGTGAAAACTTAAAACCACAGTTTTGCGTGACCGTAATATTTGAGTGAACTTTAAGCACCAGGGCTGTTCAGGTTACAGTGGATGCTAGTTAGCTTATAGCCACGTGAATGGTTTAGATTTACCCATTGTACGAGCTGCGGCGAGCATCGTTTGCTTTAACAAGAACATTGAAAAACTTAAGTTCACTGGTGTGGAAACTAGCTAGTTAGGTTTCGTGTATTCAGATAAAGCTTAGTTATAGTAATTGTAAAATATCCGTTATTTAAGTCAGCTGATGTGTAATGTTTGATAATTCTGGTTGTTTAATAATTGCAGCGTTGTCTCTTCCTCACAGACTCTGTACACGTACCCAGAGAACTGGCGGGCCTTCAAGGCCCAGATTGCAGCCCAGTATAGTGGGGCTCGCCTCAAAGTTGCCAGCAACCCCCCTACCTTCACCTTCGGGCAGACAAACCGTACTCCTGCCTTCCTTAACAACTTCCCTCTCGGAAAGGTTTGTGCCACTAGTTGACTTGGTTAATTAGGAGTTGATCTATTACAGGTGTGCTCAGTTTGTGCCTTTGGCGTTGGCAGCTACTAGGGAAGTGCAAACTGGTTTTCACACCAAACTACACCATAAATTGCTTGTCTGTCTCGATGGAAACACTGTTAAGTTGTATTTTTAATCTCATTGTTTGCAGGTACCTGCCTATCAGGGGGATGACGGCTTCTGTCTGTTTGAGAGTAATGCCATTGCTCACTACTGTAAGTCTAAAACTTGCTAGTTTCTCATGTAGGATGTTCTTGCATCTTTTTGGGCAGAATACACCCACACATTTATATTTATAGGACAAGTAAATTGAAGTATGTTTTGTGTTCACATTTTAAACTAATCTGTAATTATTGTACTAAAATTGCGTGTGTTCCGAAGTGAAACACATGAACATGCATGTTGACTTCATTGCACTCAATATTAAATGGCTTTTTCCACCTTTTCAACTGCAGTGAGCAATGATGGCCTGCGTGGCGCCACTCCTCAGGCCGCAGCCCAGGTGCTGCAGTGGGTGAGCTTTGCTGACTCAGAGATCATCCCTCCAGCCAGTGCATGGGTCTTCCCCACTCTTGGAATCATGCAGTTTAACAAGCAGGTATGTAGTTTTGTGGTCTCTGGCGCAAAGTTTAAATTGTTTTGGAAGTAGTGATGGACTTCTGTATGGCCAGAACTTGATCAGGCTAGACATTGGCCTACATATATCCCCACATAGTAACTTTTCTGTTTGTCCAGGCTACAGAACAGGCAAAGGAGGATGTGAAGAGAGCCCTTACTGTGCTTAACCAACATCTGAATACTCGTACCTTCCTTGTGGGGGAGAGGGTCAGCCTTGCTGACATCACCGTGGCCTGCTCCTTGCTCTGGCTTTACAAACAGGTTTGACATACCCCTACTGAAGACTTTCTTTAAACCTGTTTAGTGTAATGACAGTTGAGTCAGGTTTTAATGGTGTAGCCATATTAAGCTTTTAAAGTGTGCATCTGTGACCAAATGGAGTGAAACGTGAAATATGAGCAGTTGGTGTCCCAGCTAACAGCATTTTGTTGTTGTAAATTAGTTTACACAAACATTTTAAGTTTCAAGTTTTGTCATCTGACTGCAGCAAAATGGCATCTGTTTGTGCTGTTTGTTCCTTGTTGTAACACCAGAATGTGTCTATATATAGCAAATGAGAGGTTTTAGTCTGAAAGCCGATGGCCTTTGGTGAACGCAATTCCATGCCAGTGTATTTCATTCTTAAAGTTTAAAAACCTTTATTTTTCCATGTAGGTCCTTGAGCCTTCTTTCCGCCAACCTTACACCAATGTTACCCGCTGGTTTGTCACCTGTGTGAACCAGCCCCAGTTCAAGGCTGTCCTTGGAGAGGTCAAGCTGTGTGAAAAGATGGCCCAGTTTGATGGTGAGTTGGTGACGCTGTATTGTATAACACACGTGTTTTAGTAGCGCGTGTGAGGACATACAATCAATGCAGACTTGTGCTCATCTTTTGTTGCTTTGTCTCAGTTGTCTAGCTGAAGTGTGTAAAATGTACAGTAGAACAGTTGTTTGCTTTAGGTGTGAATGACTTATTTAGAAAGTCTTTATTGTGTAAAGATCTATTAAAACAAAAGTTTCAATAGTTTTGTCTCTTTGTCTAGCCTAGGATGCACTGTGCATGTTTATCTTAAATAATGAAGTACTGAATGTGTTGATCCTGAACAATTTGACTTTTGAGAATTAATTTCTAGTGCACTAGGCAGAGAGTGGTCTCAAAGTGCAGACTTGAACATTTGTCAAATGGGAAAATTAAATGAAACCTTTCTTTTGGGTGGCGATTTTAAACAGCCAAGAAGTTTGCTGAGATGCAGCCCAAGAAAGAGGCCCCTCCTAAGAAAGAGAAGGCCGCTAAAGAGGCAGCCAAGCCCCAGGAGAAGAAGGAAAAGAAGAAGGAAGAGAAGAAACCAGACCCAGAGGAGGAGATGGATGACTGTGACGCTGTTTTGGCTTCTGAGCCCAAAGCCAAGGACCCCTTTGCACACCTGCCAAAGAGGTAGGAACCTCCTGGTGCTTGCTTTTTCTGTAGGTCAAGCCCCCCCCCCCCCTTTTTTTTTTTTTAATATATATTTATAGCTGTCGTTAGTTTTTAGCCAGGTGCCATGGTGAGCAAACAGTCTGCAGGTTTTCATGCTGATTAGTTTTTCCCTGTGTACCTCTTTATACAGAAAGTTACTAGGTGGACAACATTGATACCCCATGATGCATTTTGAGCACCAAAAAAAAAGAGAAACTCTGAATTGCTCAGAGAAAGCTGAAGTGTAGACCATGTGCCGGACTGTAAAGACATAACCCATATTGTCCCCTGTCATTGGGCAAGGCAGTGTCTGTTCATGGCACGGCGTCTTAATCTGACAGGGGAAGAAAACCTTAAGGCCATATTCATCCCAGTCGTCTCTTGTAGTGAGTAACAGGCTGGTTCATGCTATGGCCACAAGCACTGTTGATCTTAGGTACAGAAGAATAACCCAGATACTTGATGCATCCTGTAGAAAATGTCATAGTTTTGTAATCCTACCAACCGTTTGTAGTCAAATAAGCTTTAGGGCCATATGGTGGGGAAATGCGAAAATGTTTGTAAATGAACATCTATAATAGTTGAATACCTTTTTATAATACTCGCTTTTCTCACTGCAAAAGGTCTTGTTTAACAGACATGTTAACTTATCCACTTCTTCCCATTTATCTTATTACAGCGCATTTGTCATGGATGAGTTCAAGAGAAAGTATTCTAACGAAGACACTCTGAAAGTAGCCCTTCCCCACTTCTGGGAGCACTTTGACCGTGAGGGCTATTCCATCTGGTATGGCCAGTACAAATACCCTGAAGAGCTGACACTTACGTTCAAGAGCTGCAACCTTATCACAGGTGAGACGCAGCAGCTGCTATGACCTAAAGGTCTCTTTATTTTTTTGGCCTTCAAAATTTATCTTGTGGCGTCTCAGCGGGAGGAAAGAACGCCATTTGACTTTGCCATTATTTTTATGGGACTTTCTGTCCTGTTGGCACGAGTTTCATCTAACACAGCATGTTCTCAGGTTTGCAGACTGAACTTTCATGGAACTCTCTAACAAAATGTTTAAGTACAGCAACATTGAGTTTGACTATTTAAGCATAGGTCATAGGTTCCAAATACATGTATGGTGATAAACCGTTAGATCCTAAATGTAGTGCACGTTGATGCATGCTATTCAGAACGATGTTTCAGATCTTAGTCAATTATCTATCCTCGCCTCACCTGGTTGACGTACAATACAATGATGGATTGATGGGTGGCCAGTCTGAGGTTGCTTCTCTCCTAACATCTGGGCACCTACTTTGCGCGGTCAACCTGCAGCTACTCACCGGAAAACCCCGCTGACGCCACACAGTGCAAGTCATTAGAGTAAGTTAGGCGACTAAGATTGTATTAAATTGTATTGTGCCATAAGGGTTCATGCAGTTAGCTGTTCCAAAACAATAACTTAATGCTACTAAATGCATCTCCTGGCTCTTGAGCATTTATATATGTATGACAGTTCCAAGAGTCAGCATTTAAATGTACTGAAGTTACAAGTCGGTTGTCTTTAGAAAAAGCTGATTGTCCCCTGTCATTGGGCAAGGCAGTGTCCGTTCATGGCACAGAGTCTTAATCTGACAGGGGAAGAACAACCTGAGACCATATTCATCCCAGTCGCCTCTTTCAGTGAGTAACAGGCTGGTTCATGCTGTGGCCACAAGTAAACAGACTGCACTAACGTTTTGCACCATGAGGCAAAAACCACTGACTTAAGAAATGAGTATTGGAAACTCTAATCAATGTCTAGTTTCTCTGGTGTGGATTTTTATTTTTATTCTCACCGTATTACATGTTCAATTTTGACAGGTATGTTCCAGCGCCTGGACAAACTTAGAAAGAATGCCTTCGCTAGCGTCATCTTATTTGGCACAAATAACGACAGCAGCATCTCTGGAATCTGGATCTTCAGAGGCCAGGACCTGGCGTTCACTGTATGTATTTAAAAAATGTAAACACCCATAACAATGTCCTGTTTATGATGTCCCCACCCTTAAGAATTGATTGCCAGTTTATGACAAATGGAGCCAGTCACACACTGAGTCACAAGGAAATGCGTGATCTGCAGCACTGTCGTATAAGCTTCTTGAGACTAGAAATTAGTGTGGCTAACTTGTAAACATTGGTGGAAAACCCCCTGTCATTAAGCAAGGCAGTGTCCACTAATGGCACAGAGTCCTATTCTGACACGGGAAGACAAATTTAAGACCATATTCATCCCAGTCGTCTCTGTCAGTGAGTCAAAAGGCTGGTTCATGCTATGGCCACATTAAGATCAAAAGCTCAATCATGTTTCTGTTTCAACACTGGAGCATAGTCTGCATTCAAATATTTATTTATTCCTAGTTTTTGCTGTTGGGTAAGCTGGTGTGATCGAGTTCTGCTGTTCTATTTCCTCCAGCTGTCTCCAGACTGGCAGATCGACTATGAATCATACGATTGGCGTAAGCTGGAACCAGACAGTGAAGAGTGCAAGACCATGGTAAAGGAGTATTTTGCCTGGGAGGGAGAATTCAAGCATGTGGGTAAAGCCTTCAACCAGGGAAAGGTCTTCAAGTGAGAGGACACTGGGACAGTCCGAGGAAAAACACTCTGCACTTCTGCTCTCCGAAGCCTAAGGCCTATAGACATCAGCCACCACGTGCTTACTCCAAGACTGACTTGGAATGACTGTGTCGGAAGATGAGTGAAATTTGTCTCAGTGGCCCCAAGCTGTTTTTTGTTTGACATGCGAAATAAAGCATTTTCAACAATGCTATGTATGGATTTGATGTGTATGGTTGTTTGGGGTAGCCCATGCATTAAAATGCATTACGTTTCTAAAACTGTAAAGAACACCGCCCAGAAAAACTATGGCTTAATTTGGTGCGCACAAAGCTCAATAAACAGAATTGAACGTCATTGAAACGGTTGACCTTCATGTTTTTCTTAAAGGCTGCTGTGTAGCCATGTGCCAGCTATGTCTTGTGGCTCAGGCCGAACAGTCTCCCACGGTCGTGTCTAAGTATCTTCGAGCAAGTTGCCCCTGGTGCTATGAGATTAAGCTGATGCGCCAGGAGGTAGTTGTGTGAATGAGAAATGGCTTCAAAGTGGTTTGAGTTCCAATAAGGTAGAAAGGTGCAAACCATTCACACCATGTGCAAACCCCACCCTATCCACTCAGCTGGGTGTGGTTGGAGATGCACTGGAATTTGTTGAAGTCCCAACCAGGAGAGGTCAGTAAAGCCATGTGGCGTGTGGTGACAAGCTTACGCAGACAGGATGCTCTGTGGATACTTGGTGCTGTATGTCCTTTATATTTGGTGCAATTGAATGAACGTTGGCATCTGAGCCTATGATACATAAGTTATACCTGGAGTTGTACCTTGTTTTTTATTTTTACGTTTTACTTACAAATATGTTGTCCAGTGTCTCTTGCAGTGCTGTCCAGTCCCTGCAGGTGGCAGGCAAGGGCTTGGTAAATGAAGAGTATTCAACACAGAAATGACTGGGCTGAGCTCTGCGGTTAGCTCCAAGAAGGGAATGTCATCTGCTTTAAACTATGGGCTCTTGTATTCATGTTGTTTCTGCTTCCCCAAGGAGCAGAGAAAGCCAGGAATATATTTTTTAAATGGAACATCCATTTAATTGCCTCGGGACATTTGATCCGCAAGTCATTAAAATAAAAGCTTTAGCAAAGTTTTTCAGTTGGACAATCAACATTTAGTGTCTTCGTATTCTTAAAAAATATATATCTCTGAATCAATTTATAGTCTGAAGTAAGAATTGTCTGCCCACTGATCAGTTAGTGAACTGCCGCTAGTATTTGTTAAATATATTGTTAATGTGTAGTCTTTGACTGGATTATTTGCTTGCAGAGACAAACAGATATAAAAATGTTTTGCGTGGTTTGACCACACCCTGCTCAAATGCAGAAACGCTGCTTTTCAGAGACTACTTCTCTAAGCCGGTATCATTAAAGAAGACAAACGTTCCAATAAGAGGAATAGATCACGTACAGTTTGCTATTTTCTCTATGAACAGACTTGGTCTTCTCACTTCACTTTTTTGCAGCGTTGCATTATGAGTCTAACATGTGAACGTGATAGAGTTAATGTTAGACTGTTGGGTCACAGGACAAAGCTCTTGATTTTATCAGACACACCCAACCGTACGAACATTTGTCGACTCGTCCCACCTGCAGCAGGCTTGTTTCTCTTGTGCCTTCGCTGATATGTTTGTTTGGTGCTTCATTGTTTGTACCTGCATGATAAATATGATTCCTGCACCAGGCTGCTTAATTAGTGTGGTTTATTTGGGATTGTGTTATGCAGTGGAGTTTTCGTTGGATGTCAGTTGGCCGACATGTTTTCAGTACGATCAACCACGTAGTCTGAAGTTTAAAGTAAAAACGTGGATCGCTTTTTTTGGGCTGAGACACACAACACACACAGACTCGATAGATGCACAACAGAGGAGGAATGAGTCAGACCTATCATTTTTTCCAACTTACTAAGCATGATTCAGGGTCATTTTAGTGCAACCACCTCCCACCATAGCGTTGAATCAGGGAAGCCATTTTAGTTTGTTCTATGCTCTCATGGAAATCAGAAAATGGAAATGTTCTCACACAACAGCGAAGCGTCCGAGTCCTCGAACACATGACTCACCCATCCTGTGGATCGTGGTGGAACAGGGCTGTAACTTGAGCAAATAACTTCGACTTGGAGCAAAGCGTCGCTGCTTTTACAACGCTGCTGAGCGAGAGGAGCTACAGAGCCACTTCTCATTCTTATTTGTGTTTAGTAACTTCAGAGTTAAAAAACTAAACTAAAGGAAACCACAAGAACAATACAAAACCTTATGCCAACAGCAACATAGTCTGTTCCAGCCCTGCCAACCTTCCACCACTGGTCTTTATTTCTGTTTTGGCCACGCACTCACTACTACTTCGTTTTCCTTCCTCTCCACAGATCTTTGCTCTCTGGATATTTTTCTTGTGTCCAGGCATGGGTTAGGTCGGGGGGGTGGTTGTCTTAAAAGCGCTTTTAGCGGTGGGAAAGGAGCACAGAGAGGTTGTATTGTTTCTCCACACATGCTCTCTGTGCGCCTGTCAGCCCCCTGTAGGAGCTTTAAGCATGGTATGCATGTGCTGAGCATCTGCTAGTGCAAGATGCACATCTGGAAAAGAGCAAGGCGGTCGGAGGAGGGCTTGGAACGGAGAAGTGAGGACCTAACACTGAGGCGTCGTTTTCTCTAAAGGATTTCTCTAGATTGCAGATGCTATAGTTACATAAGGTCGTCTTCCATGAGGTTAGCGTTATGTGAGTTATAATTAGAGTGATGGTTGGATAGTCGAATGTGCAGTGGTTTTTAGATTGTGACTGTAGCCACAAAGCCTTGAAATAGATGCTTTCTTCCCTTTTGGACATATTTACAGCTGTGCTACAGCATCTGGGCCTAATGGCCTAGACAAGCGTGAGGCAGCCCTCTGTGTCGGTCAGTGGACGTCTCTAGGTGGACAGAAACACACACACACACACACAGAGCTGCCACGCTCTCCAGCCTGGATGGAGTTTTCCCTAGCCTCCAATCTGGAGTGTGTTCTACTAGCAAACACACAGACTAAGCTTGAGCAAAAGGAATGAGCATTGAACATTGGTCTTTAGTCAGCACCACTACACTTTAAAGCCCCCCCTTTTAGATTTGATCTAGAGCAAACAGCAGACATGTTGCTAGAAATATGCAACATGATGAAAAGTGTTTTTATTTTTAAAAGATCTTAACTTTGAGCGGGGGGCGATCTTCCCATTTGTGTTTTTAAAGGGGTGTGAGCTGCGCATATCTCTGTGACGTTGAAACGCTGCAGACTATTTCAGTACTGGAATAGAATGAGGGAGGTCAAAGGTGAGTTTGCTGAGGGGAAATAGCTGGAAAGGACAAGGCAACGCACAAGACGACGCTGCACGGCAACCGTACACACAATAATACCAGCAAGTGGTGTCCTGAACAAATCAGTGTTTACGAACGCAGTTATTAATGATGTATATCTGGGTGAGGTTGTGTATTACTACAAAAGAGCTTGCCCGTCTGAGAACGGAGAGGAAAGTGCGTGACACGAGAGGAGAGAGGAGGGGTACGGTGGAGGGAAAACAGACAGCCCCTGCACTTTTGGACATGAAACCCCACTGTTGCTTCTGGCTCATATTACCAGAATGTGGAGGTGGGGCAGGAGGAGTGATGTTCTCCAACTAAAGCTAACTCTAATATGCATGGGCCGAAATATCTATCCATCGGCAAACTAGTGCAAATTCAATTAAAATGCAATTGTTAGGTTCCTAGTGGGTGCGCTACTAACAGCACAGCATTGCTTTTCACTAACAGAAGTAATAGCTTTATTAGGTTTGGGCGTGTACTGAACAGTCTGTCTTTAAATTAGCCCGGGGCTATCCATTACCTTTTGATGAAACACAATAAACAGGTTATACGCAGGTATAAATGAAAACTGTCTGCACAGCCGACAGTACCTGACATTGTCTCAGGCCTTTTCAGGACCGTTAATATGCTTCCCGTTGCTGTGTTCAGATAAGTCAAAGACAGTTGGATGTCGTGGATCATGGTTCTATACAAACACGGATTTACGAAACGCGCCTGGTGTTTCATGTGTTGACTTGTCACCTATGGAAAGTGTAAAACATTCACAGCTATGACTGGAATGTGCACTTCAGAAACGTGCGTTAAAGCCCAACAGATGGGAGGTTTGCCACAGGGTGGAGAGGGAGGAGGAACTCTTGCAACAGAAATACACCTGAAGGTAAGTTTTAAGTAACCTAGTTAATCCAGAATATGACCCAACCTGTGAGAGCTGCTCCCGGCATCTCAGCATGCAGATGAGCCTAGTGAGCGGGCAAGGCAGCATGTGAGGAACAGGAGGGGCGGTGGGGTGGTGTGGGGGCATCTTCTCTAAAATAACAACGACAAACTTTGTGTAACAAAGTAGAGCAGAGTTCCTCGCTGCGTTGCAACCAGCTTTGTGGCATGTGATATTTATCCACACACACACACAAGGCATTGCTATGGAAACATGTCTAGTAGTACCTGCCCCCTTGCTTATTATGTTGCCATAGCAGCCATCCCAGAATAGTCTCTTTTTTTTCTCCCTCCCATGTGTTTGTGACTCACAGTTTGCAGTGGAAACCACAATTCAGACTGTCTCTTATTCCCCTTTTCCCTCACATTCTTCTCTGTACCAAAGCAACAGCTCGCCTCTCTGAATCATCCGTGTGTGTCTGTGCGTGTGAGTAAGGGAACACGCGCTGCGGGGAATTCCAAAAACATTACCAGTGACATGTTTCTATGGCGATGGCAAATATCCGGCAGGGTGACCTGTGCGTGTGTTGCAAGATAGTGTATCTTAAGGGCTGCAGGCTGTCATTAGATGACTGTGATTCCTTTGTGGTTGTAATCTCTCCGTGGATACGCTTTGCCCTGGTGGTTACTTCATGTCCACTTTGTTTTGAGATGTCCCAGCCTGCTTACTCACACAACTCAGGGGCAGGGGAAGACAAAAGCACATGTATGGCAATTCTTCTCACGTGTTAACTCAGCTGAGGGTAATCTTTGGGCGGACGTGGGGACCTGAAATATGTCTTTGATTTCCTCTGTAGTTTACTGCCCTAAATAATTTGCAAATAAGATGGAGGAAATCCAGTTATCAGTGCTCGTTTAAATAAATTAAATTAAAGAGTATGAGGCCGGTCCGTTACGTCCACATGTCAGGAAATTTCCAATTATATTTAAAGTTTTGCTGGTTTCAGACAAACAGTAAATAACAGAAGGAAAAGTTACTCTATGAGCAAGAATATCTCGCGTGTTATTTAAACAGCCAGAACTGATACAACAATGTAAAAGTGTAATTTATGACCTACAATTATCATGTGCATTTTCATCTACCCTGCACTTTACTGAGCTTTTAGTGTGTTAGCTGTGCAGCCCAGTTGCAGTTCTCTGCCTTCACAACGTCGCTTCATATGGATAGTTAGTGTGTCAGACACGTCCGTACGGTAAAAATAGAAATAAAAGGTTTCACACAGATCTAGAACTGCTCCTGTCGGTATCGCATCACTGCAAGCATTTCATTTTCAGGCATTCATCGTACTTTATAACAATGTGTCATATTGTAACATTAATTATATTAAATTCCAACACAATGCAGGGTTTTATGCTTAACTTTACAAAATAACTGAAGGCACAGTGGAATAAAATGATCTAATGTATTTTCAGTGGTCTGTAGATGGAACTGAACTGGAACTAATTAAAGTTGGCAAGTTCAGTGTCTGAGTTGTGTGTCGTCAAAAACACGAGTTGCTTCACTAGAATCTCCTTGTGTTTACTTAGACTTTACAGAAAACATAAGCAAACAAAGTTGAAATTCAGGCTCGTGGCACCACACAGGAGCAAAATGCTGCAGGTGATCACACAGAACAGGCCTCCACCACCGTCTTTATGCCAGGAGCGAGTGTGCTAGTTATTATGACCAACAGACAACAGCAAAGCAAACAGAACACACTACATTTTGTTTTTGGAAATTGGAAGCAACAACGTATGATAAGTTTCTGTTTGTGCTGTTTATTTTTGCAGTCTTTTTGGATTCATCTCCAACAATAGAGCATTTATCCATCCTTTGACATTCTTCCCTGACAATGACTCCATGTTTGTCTGGCTGTGTCTTCTGCGTTGGCTGCCGAAACAATATTGACAATGATGCATTGTGTGAAATCTAATGAGGTTTGTGTACAAAGACTTTTGTTTTGGTAGTAAAGTGTCCTTAGCAGCAGCAGCAACAGTGGCAGGTTACAGAGATAATAGACTTTTAGGTTTATTTAGATTTCAACCAACCAGAAATACATCAAACAAGGTCAGATTCAGTAAAAGCAGATATTTTGAAAAGGTCTGTCGGTGATATAAGTTACTGTTATGTTTGGATTACTGCCAGTAAAAACCAAACTCACTTTTTATTTGGCTTTCATTTTAAAACAGAGACAATAAATAAAACACAGACACACATTTTAAATGTGACAAATGCACAAAAGTTTTAGGTTAGTTTGTAGCAGCCAGTCAAGGCAAAGAAAGAAAAAGAAAAAGTCACATTCTCAAATGGCTCTTTGTAATAAAATCCTTTTATTGTATTTCAAGTCTTCACGTTGTTGGAAATGATCTTGATGACTCATACGAGCAGGCCCTTTGCCAAGTACACGGCGTACATTGTCTGACAGACTGGAAAGAATTCAGTTTACAATCGTGACTTTTTTCAAGAATAACACAAATGCTTCTTTTGACCACATGAGAACCTTTATCAGCTTTTCTTGCAAACCATTGCTGAACTACCAAAAACACTGAAACAGGTCCAGAAAGTCTTTTGCATCTGATTAAACTTGCATTGCACAACCAATTGTGCAACTCCCACCCATCTGGCTCTAATGTCTGGGTAGAGACAAACAGTTGCACAAGGAGATTTGGCAGAATTTAAATATTCATCAAATCCAGGAGTGGCGTTACTTTTTCTTCAATCATGTCGCAAGTTACAGTTTTTGCTTAATCCTATGTGACTTCTTCGCCCAGTGGAGACATGCAGTACACACACACACACACACACACACACACGCACACATTCAACCGTCCATCCCAGTTAATCCTCTGCTTTTCCTCTCCTCTACAGCCTGAGCTGCCCTGTTTTCATTGTAGTCAAGGGCTGTGACTCATCGCACGTCTGAGCCAAGCTATTTGCGCTGGTTCTCACTGGCTGACACACCTAGGACCAGGAAACACACCCATTCCCACATATCCTTGTATTCAAGTAAAGTGACCCGCCACAAAGTGGTAACACATCAACACGAAGGGCATTTAAAACCTGCAATCAAAAATATTCCCCAATGTTTACTTTTATTACTATTGCACAATCCACAATAGCAGTTTAGCACATTAATGAGCAATAATAATGTTTTTTATCGTCATTAATTTGTGACTGACTCTTATTGAATAATGAAAGGGCATAAGCAAAGTCATTAGTGGCAGTCAAGACTTTGCTGCAGGGCGAGTGTTTACTGTGGGGTTGTTAGGTCACCATAAACATTAAAAACCTGCCGAAAGCAGCGCTGAGTTGGAAACGGCGTCCTGCTGTTTATATGCGCACACATCATAGGAGCTGTCTGTCTCTTCTGGAAGCTGAAGCTGCTCCTCAACAACAATAGCCACACCTCATCTGCAAAAACCTGAACATACACGGAGCTAATCAAACAGACACGGTACCAGGACACTATGTGAGGGCAGGATAAGGAGCCATTATGCTGATGCAGCACAGTTGTTCTGTAGGAAACCTGTAATTCAGAAGAAAACCAACACAGTGTGGACAACGTCAGCTCAGCGTAACTCGTTTCATTTCGTTGCATTTCTACTGCGCTGTTTGTTTCAAAATGCATTACACCTTCAAACAAACACGTACTTGTTGGATGTATTGAAAACACGCTTCATACCAGGGGCCCTGCTTATCTTACTTGTGTATGGGAGGACTCACTTTTATCTCAGCGTGCATATTCGCACAAAAGGTCAAAGGGGTCTCTGTTTTTTCTTTTGTTTGCTTTGAGAAAACTAAATCAGAGTTCTTCTGACGATGGTGTAATAAGAATATATTTGTGTGTGGAGGTGTGTGCGTGTGTGTGTGTGTGTGTGTCTGTGCCACTCCCTGTTCGCTCCTCACAAAACCACGCAGTGACTTCCTTCTACGTTTGCTCCACTCCTCGCTCATGCTCACTATTGCACCTTACTAAGCGTGAGTGTCACATGTGGACGTGGTGGTGAGGGGTGTTTCAAGGAGGCTTAACAAGGGCGTGAAGTGTGAACAAGCGCACACATACAGTAGATCCACTTCCCACATAGTGCAACACTGGATCCTTATATATTTCCAATACCAAAGCTGTTAGCAAGGGGACATGTGTGGCTGCAAAGGCATACTTAAATTAAATGTAAATAAAAAAACATGTCACTACAAAATAAAGATTTAAACTGTTGAAATTCACAGCTAAAAACGAAAGAAATGGGTAATTAGAACACTTTTAATACATGGTTCCAATAAACAGATAAATGTTGTGCTACTGAAAGTGGAAGTAAAACAAACAGACCTGAGTAAACCAACATCAACAAACAGGCTTTAATTACAGTAGCTAGAGTAAACTCAACCAGTTATATGGTTGAGTTTACTCTAGCTACTGTAATTGGTTTAAAATCCTGATTATAAGCATGTTTCCAGTTAATGAACCAACGCTGAGCTAATGAGACATTTACATCCAGGGTTGTTTACTGCTCCACACCCATCATTCTATGCTGGGTTTGCACCATCTATTATAGCTCCCTGCGGAATCAGACTTTACTATTGCATATCTAAGTCACAACATGTGAATACAAAATATTATCTTCATACTGGTGAGTTAGGCTGCGCCCTGTTTGATTTGGCTGCCTCTGCATTAGAGCGTCAGTGAAAGGCGTGTTGATGACAAAATGAAACATTAGTTAGAGCTTCACAGGTCAAACTATTCTGAATAACACCCAATGAAGAAAACCCCTTCATTTACAAATGACCAGTCATATTTCAGCTTTTATCGCATCACACAGTGATTCCACTGCAGAGATAAGAACAGCTAACAGTGTGTTAATACACACACATAATTCAGAAACACTACGTTGTAATTCCTCCTTCACACATGTTGTTCAGAATTTAAACGTGCAAGATTTGAATGCGTCTCCACCTCCATGAGTCATTTAATTTTTTTCTACACTAAGACTCTAGGTATTCGGTTTTATGTCCCAAACCCATAAAGTGAATTCCCACTGGTGAAGCCTTGTAATACAGCTGCTAACTTCTGTTTTCAGCATCCCTTAAGTTTCACCAGTGCAATATTTTGTTACTGTGAGAAAGTAAACAGACCTATATGACAATGTTTGTTACAGTGAAGGAGACTCTGCTTTTACTGCATGGTCCTCAAATTATTGACCCTTCTGTGAGTAAATAATTGTTGGTGTTCAAAGGTCGTGTTTAAATTAGCGTCATGCATCAAGCATATGTGTAGATTGTATATTTTTGTGTGTTTTTTATTTGGGTAAATATCTGGTGTCACAGACTAGAATTTCCTTTTCATTAAATAATCTCTCTGTTTCTTTTGGATAAACATCACATCAGTAGTTGACTTAGGACATACTTCAGGATGAGTCTTATCTCTGAAACTTGCATGTTATCACTATGAACTATGAAAACTATGACCAGCAAATTCTTGAGTGCAGCCAAAAATGGACTCGTTGGCAAGCTTGTTTTGACACGAGAGATAATGAAAGTTAAAGCTGAAAAAGTTGTTGGTTGGCTTTCGTCACACATACAGTAGCTCCTGGATGTGTAACAATGTCACATCCACGGAGTTAAGTTCATATGAAAGAATCAAATTCACAGTGCAAACATTTTCCACTCCTTTAAATTTTGATTTTTCAGTTTCAAGATGCCTTTATATATAGTCATTCATATTTATTAGAATGCATGTCAGTGCATTTTTAGGGGCCGTCTGATGATGCCACGCCAGGTGCAACGCTAATTAACTTGACAGAAATCAACTGGATGCTCCATTTAACAGCAGCTACACTGTGCGAGGGTGATACTGATGAGGCCCAGATGGCTGAAAATAGTTTGCGTTAGTGCATCTAGTCATTTCCTGTCACTCAATGAGCTCGTCCTCCATATCACTGATGTGTGATCAGTGATATGAAGACTGTGCATCAGTTTGCCTGAGTGGTGGAAACTTAATTCTTGGAAGAAGAAGTAAACTTTATTTTTATATGACAGTAGTCATTCACAGTTATGCAGGGAGGAGAGTGCAGTATCAACACACACACACACACACACACACCCACACACACACACACACACACACACAAAACCGAAAACAATGTAGAAAGTTTTGCCTTGTAAATACACACTTGGCCTTTGTATGTAAGGGAAGGACTCGTTCCTGAGTCATTGTGTTAATGACAACTTAGTGTCACAGTGTGCGCAGTACTTTAAATGCTGTAATAGCACGTTTATGTCATAGTCTAATCATATGATTCACGTTTGGTGGCACTTCACTCTGTGCTTCACTGTTATCCTGTAAGCACTGAAATGTTTTTTAAGCAGATGATAGGACAACAATAATTACTGCATGAATGTCTAAGCATTTATAAAAAGCAGCTGCCTCTTCTGTGAGCTGGGTGCGAGGGGAGTCATGTGTCTTGAATTAGCTCAAAACTGTGAAAGGTTTATCTTTCATTTTTGTTGTTTTACCGCTGCCAGAGATAAAGCAGAAACCTCCAAAGCTGTGCCAAAAAAGCCACGTTAGGATCAGCTTAATATGAGTCATCTGTTATTTTAAAAAGACCTTTACAGGCACTGCCTACATTGACAAGTATACATTAATAAAATGTGGCAGAATGTATATTTTAGACAGGCTGCAGTAAATTAACTTGTATTTTTTGCATCTTTTATTGCAGAAGGTACTTTCCTGTTGCATGTCAGTGGCCTGTGTGAAGCGGTGGGTGGTCCCATGTCTGCTGCCGACCACTCCCTCGCACCGGTTCCCTCCCCTGCATGCCCCTCCCTCTGCAAGGCAGGAGCCCTACCCAGCTCCCTGCCCAACCACTCTGCTCAGCCAAGAGGAGCAGGCACCAAGAAAAAAGAAGTTCAAATCAACCCAGAGCCGAGGAGGGAGGGAGAGACGGGGGGAAAACGCCCTGGAAACTTGGTTGATCGAGAAAGGAGTGACAGAATCCTAATAGACTGCGAAGTTGTGAGTGGAAGAACCGCTTTTGCTGGGGAGAAGGGGAGACGACACGTTTTCAAGGATGCTCAGGCTGGTTTAAGGCTTCTTGGGCGCAAAGACTGCGCACAGGTAAGGATGCATTTTTCCTCTTTTGACTGACTGATAAATGTGTTTCTCTGGCTTAAATCTTAACTGTGCAACAAGCTGTTCACTTACAAAAAGTTTGTAAGTGTAGTTTAAACATCTAGTAGTAAATTAGTTTGGTCTAATGCCTCTGGAATATTTCAGTGGACACTAGTTGCAAATCTGTGTATCAGTGGTGAAATCCTGCTCGTGTCCAGTGGGAAGATCTGACTTTTCCCAGAATGGAGTTGTTCAGTAGTTTGAGGAGAAAACGTGCTTATTATTGCGGCGCATTCCTCCGAGGTGTCTGAATGTGATCAGAAGATTATAGGAATACTGAATTAAAACAGCTCTGATGTGACATTAAAAAGTGGGTGTGTACCCACAGCCACCACATGAATGCAGAGGATTTGACTGGAGTTGCGCACTTCACTTTTTCTGCAGTTGTCACGGTTGTTATGCACAGAAGTGTTAGACCTCAACATCTAGAGGGCGTTTTTTGTGTCTCTTTATCATTGTAGTTGTGTTAGAAACTAAAAATACCCGAAGTTGCCAGTTGTGTTGAGGTTTTACTTGTGAGCAACATGGGTTTTGTTTTTCATATGTGCGATTTGTAAAATGTTTAGATTTTTAGAGCGCTGGAATATCTCACACTCTTAATAAAAGCTGCACAGAAATAAAAGCAGACTCAGGTGGTGCGTACTGATGGTTCTGTCCAGGTGTTGTTCTTCTTTGACCAACGCCCTTTGAAGAGTCTTGGGAGTTTAAAAAGTAAAGGTACTTCTGTTTGAGGGCCTGCAGGAACAGGCTTGGGTGTGGATTCCTCTCCTTCACCTCCCTTCACTCCCTCCTTTTTTCCTCCCTCCCTTCTTGCTTTGCTGTCTCCTCGCAGAGGCACACCCTTCAAGGCCGAAAAGCAGAAGAAGAAAAAACACGAGCGCTCTCGATCGTAGCAGGAGTGAGTGATAGTGGCATCCAGAGCATTCCAGCAGGATGAACAGCAGCATGTCTGACGAACTTCTGTGTGATGTATAAAAGGCCACATGGAACCATATAAATCTCATGTGTGGGCTTGTGCCTTTGTGGAATGCAGTGAAACAGAGTTCTCCAATGATAAATCAGGTTTTGAACTGTCTGTTACAGATGATGAGGCTGAAAACGTTCACTGCGCACATTCTTCATGACCTAACGTTTTCAAGTTTTGAGAAGAATGTGTGTTTCTTATACCTATCGTAACCCGGGCTCCGGGCCAGGGCGTGCAGGGGGGAGATGAGGGGGAGAGGCGAAGGAAGACGGGGGAAAGAGAGTCAGGGAATGAGTTAGTGAGGGGGGATGGGCGGGGCAAGGGTGAGGAGGGGAGTAATGGAATGTAGTGGTTTGGAAAGACAAGCTAATTGAAACCAGGTTTGAGGCATAGAAGGGGAAACTAAGACTTTGCACATTTGTAGAATGAGAGAAACACGTTTTATAAACCCTAAAAGAGGAGGCGCGGATAGTTTTCCTCTGAGCTTGTGCTTAAGAGATAAACGGCATCTTACCAAGTAGAGTTATCACGTAAAGGTCGGGGCTGCATGTTAAGTGAGATATTTGCTGGAAGTGAAGTGAAAATGCAGATACGCGTCCCGTGCTGAAATGAGCAGAAAGTCTTATTTGTCTGCTGTTGCCTGTTCTCCGTTGCTCCCTCCTGCCACACCCAAGCGTTAATTTCGGTGTCAGGGTGCTGCTGCTCTCTGCTCCGCGCTGCGCAGTCTTTTCTGCAACGTCCACTTGATACTCGGTTGTAAATGTCTGGCATTTCTCACATTGTTCATGTCAAGCTGTTTGTAGCACAGGCTGCTTCAGAGAGCTGAAGGATCTTCAGGTAGCAGTTTGCCATATAAGCTATCAGATGTTTTGTCTTCAGAGGATTATGAAGGTGTATATAAACGCGGCGCAGTACTTATAGGCATGTGTTTGTATAGGGGTACGATTCGCTTCCAGCGTGTTGAATGAGTAGACAGATGTGATAAATACGAAACCTTTTTTTTTTTTTCTAAGCATGGAAATTTTCAGAACTGGTTCCTGATGCCTGCGGCTAAAGCTTCTGTCGGTTAACAGTGCCTCATCTTGGCCTGGGGCGTGTACTGTTTGTCACAATACTTTCTACAAAGGCAGCAGAACAGAGCCCACATTGTGTTATCACCTAATATATTTAAAGGCTTTTGAAATCTGGAAAACAAGAACACATTCCAATTTTGAGGTTTTTCCGCGGTCACATCTTGCTCATTGACGGGCTCCCTCGTCTCCACGGGTGAAACGGGCGGTAGCTTTAATAGCCAGAGGAAATGAATGGGTCTCATGACTTTGGAATCTTAGCTCAACCGTGTCAAGCTGTTTATCACAGCGGTCCTCCAGAGCCGCTATACGTTTGTGTGTAGGGCAGCGGAGACGAGAGGCGTTGATCGGCCGTGCCAGCGTGAAACGGAAAGGAACTCATCTCCAGCACACTTCCTCTGCCATTTCCTCATGGGCTTGGTGAATGGGTGGTTGGGAGGAGGAACAGGAATAGGTGAAAAGCGTAGTAAACGGGCTGAGGCTGCAATCAATTAAAACGTGTAGATACACAGCTGCTCCAGTGAGGGATGGTTTCCTCTAAGTGTAGTGTAGGACTGTCTGACTATCCATCCACCCAGCGGCCACTCCCTGTTCATCCTCTCTACCATTTGCATTGCTTACCCTGTTGTTGAGAAATAGTGATTTAAATGGCATGAAGGCATTATCCCATGAAATACAGCCCCGGCCGACACACCCATGCACATGCAGGTGATTCACACTTAATGTAGATCCACACTCTTGCATGGGAGCATTCGTCTGATTAGCCAATCACTTTGATCACTGCACTGCAAACAGCTGCTATACGCACCTATTCCTTACGTAACGCAGGTACAGCACAGCCTACCTGCCCCCTCCTTGAAAACACTCTCACGTCCACCCCCAACTCCCGCTGATGTCGCCACAAGTGCTGTTACTGACGTCCAGCATCTGTTACACAAACTCGAGGCACCTGAAATGTCAGGGCAGCGAGGGCTGGAATGCAAATTCAGGTCTTCGCCGAGCTTTGTTTAGGTTGTTTTATCTGGCACAACATAGTCAAGGGTGGCACTTTTCACAATCCAACATTTTTGTCTTGTTCTAAACAAGCCTGCACGGCTGTGGTCCAGACACTCGGAGCGAATACATAACCTAATACGCTGCTTAGCTTCAAGCTGTCGTGTGCTCTCCTGCTCTGGTTGCCATGTAACCATACTCTTAACCTTGTTGCCTTCTGGTCCATGAATGGACTTGAATTAGTTCTCATTTAAACAGCAGCTGTGTAAGAGTGAAATGTTGTCAAAGGCAACTGAGTTAAGGTGGGTGACCTAGCGTGGTCAGCATAGTGCTGCAATAGATGTTTTTTCTTGCTTTATGTCTTGTACCAGTTGAAAAGTTGCGTCTTCAACTTATATATACGCTTCTGTGCAGAACAAACGTGGCGGCGTGTGCCTTAATACTTTGCCAGTTGCTCAGCGTCCTTGGCTCTGAAACCTCTAGGAACAGAACCGTCGCAGGATCACTTCCCGTTTCCTATCTTTGGCTGTACAATAAATGTTTGTTTCATTTTTGCAAAAATGCTACAGCTGTATTCTTTAAACCGTAACAATCGCTTTTTGTATAATCCAAATGCACACGCAGTGATCGCTCACTTTCACGGCAGTTGGTGAAGCAGCTCAAGTTAAACACCAGGAAGGATCCTAAAACGTTAGCACATGAGGAAAACAGAATAAACCACATGAGAGGAAATTCAGCTGTCCCCTCTCTTTGGATCTTTAGTGGTGTAATAAGGAACTACCTTTTGTTAGCCTTAAACAGAAGACTGCACGGACATCAAAGTCTCAACCCTTGTCTTGTTTGCAATGTTGTAAATACCAGCGTGGAGGATTTTAAGTGTTTTCTTTTGTTTTTCAAATGCCATAATTTGACGGGGGCTGGTTAAATCAGCAGCAGGCCAAGTTGGCGTCAGCGGGCAGGCTTCAGTCTTTGCTTTGCTTTAGGACTATGTGGACTGTGAAGTGCAGAAAAGGGCCATTCATACTGATGCACATCCCTGCGTGCGCGCCTTCGCTGCATGTTGAGGGCTTACCTGGAGCGGGGCCTTGAGTGCCTGCTTTTTTATTTGTTGTACTTGCCTCATCGAGCTCCAACGCAGAGATGAGACCAGAGGGTCGATGCTGTTTTGACAACAATATTGATTTGGTTACTGTGGCTCTCTCCATCTCTCCCTTTGTGCACTGAGGCCATTTTATTAGCTCATAATCAAATCTTATCTCTCACCAGCACTGCTGTGTCTGATTCACTTACAGCTGAGCTTTAATCATTGTCACACTGCTCTTGTTTTCTGTTCATAAAATTGATTGGAATGGGCAATCAACGTGATAAATTGACTACGGCCTCTTTGATCATTTTCCAGTGTGCTGTGACCTACATGAATAGAAGGAGAAGTCAAACAGTGGAGATATGTGTCAATGCATAACAGGAGATAAGATCTGGGGTAGAAGTGCATAGCAGTGAGCTGTAGAGTGATGTTTGTTGCATCAACTGAGAGCACAGCTGGAGCCAACTACAACTATGATACTGGAGGTTTTGCGGATGACAAAAGTACGATTTGTCCAGACAGCTGCTTGTTACATCCCAGCGTTCATCGGAGGTGCCATTAAATGTAGTGTCTGACAGAATGAACGTCTTGTTTATTTGAGCAGGGGGTGTGGTGGACTGGCTGTGCTCAGGCAGGGTACAGGGTGGGCAGCGTGGAGCGAAGCTAGAGTGAGAGAGAAAGAGGACATTTCTTTGGAGTTAGTCACCGTGGGGTGAGGCCGGGCTCTCTTCCAGTTGGCCTGACAACTCTATCAAGGAATGTGTGTGACTGGAGGCCTGGGTGGGGCAGGCTCTGAGCTGCTCCCTCTGTAAGCAGAGCACACACAGAGGCAGAATCACCGCGGCCCTCCTTGGGCTGTGATGTGATACTTTTTAAGAAATGTGTTTGTTTTTCACATTGCACTGTATTGGCGACTATACTAGGCTGTGCACACATGAGCGTGTTTATATTAGTGGTGTCACTGAGGCGCTGTGAACAGAAGGTGGTGTACATTTCTAATGTTTTAAGTTTGTTTACTTTGATATAATCTATGTCTACTCGCATCAGCGCGTAACTTTGCTTTTGATGCTCATCCCAGATACCTTCAGCGACCTGAGAGGTCTCACACGCACTTTAATAATTTTGTTTCATGCATCGTTGAGCCAAGCCAATTATAAACCAGGTCTCACCGTTAGACTGGTGCCTGAAAAATGTCATTCAGTCCATCTCGGCACCTCCGTGACTCCAAACACGGAAGTCTGATTACTATGTTTCAGCAGCTAGAGTATGGGCCAGAGAGTATACACAGCTGCCGTCTCCCTGCACAAACATAGCATCACCTATGTACTGGCTGACAGTCCGCTCAGCTCACCTCTGTGCATTTTAGCGTAGAACCAGTTCAAAATGTCAGTCAACAAGAATGAACTTTTTAGAAAACCTTGAGGCATTTTAAACGCCTCCCACCGTTGTCACTAATTTTAAAGAGCATATTGACTCACTTTCTCTCCAGGAGTTAGTGCGTTTAAAAAGCTGTTTAAAGTCATTTAGGTTATTTGGCATAACAGTCCCCAGAGTAGTGAAAACTGCTGTTTATTGAACGTGGAGTTCTGGGGGTGGGGAGTAATGATGGGGTTGCAGCCTGTCAGAAGAATGTTTCTGAGGGACAAGTTCCCACTGGTGAACGCCTGTCTGCACACACCAAGTCTGGGGCTGTTTGTACTGTGACTGACAAAGACAAGCCTTTGTTTCACAATGTACTGATGGATTGAAGCAATAATCCTCACTAGTCCTGGAAGAGTTTGAACCAGTCGCATCAGTTGAAAGTAAAAAAAAGGTCAATCAATGTAGTTTTGTAACATTTTATAATTCATTAATATTAATATAATATATTTACTTGTACAGTGCAGCCTTGTCTCATATTTACCAAACACCAGAACAGAAGAATTTATGACATGCTAATAGATGCTAATAGAAGGAACACATCTCCTGTCATCTACAGTCACATGGTGGACATATTGACTTGAGGAGTGTGTTTTCCTAATTACTCAGCTGAGACACTGCTGCTACTGTTGGTTGGTTAATTATTAAAGCCTGTGAAAACTTCACTGAAGTTCTATTTACAATGTTTTGACATGAGCAACGTCTGCATATGACAACATGTTGAATTCACAATAGGTGTATTTTCTATCAGCAGTTACAATACAGCAGCCTTAATTTACATGAATGCAGTTTTAAAATCACATTAACTAAACCCTGATCCTTTGTTTTTGTCAACAGAAGTCGAGAAAGCATCAGCATCCGACTGAAGCCCTCGGCTTTGCTTGAGCAATCCGAGGTAAGTGTCCTCACCCTGCTTCAATGAAACAAAGCAGCTACGCTCCTTACTACCCTTCTCTCCAGTCTATTTTGAGGCTTTCTAGTCCCGTGTTCCCTGAAAAATGTCCTGTTATATGTCCAGACAGCCAACCTCTGTTGGAATGTTTGGTGCAAAGCCTCCTGTGAACCTGGAGGGTCATGCCACCACCATTCAGCTGTGAAAGTCTTGCCTTGTGGAAACCCGACACTTGGCTGCTTCGGCTCCCTGTGCCTGTTTTTGCACCCCTCTTTTCTCCCCCAGCGACCACCTGTTCCGCTTGAACCCCTTTCGTCTTCTCATGAACCAAGCTCATGCTTTTTCCACTATTTGTAGTCGGCCTCTGTGGAAGTTTTATTCCTACCGATGGAAGAAAAGGTCATGCTAAGACCAAACCGAGTATGTAGCCTCCGTAGGCCCGTGTCTAGCCATGAGAGAGGCGTATCCAGAAATGTTCTGTGGTTGTACTCTAGTTAACAGACGCTTTTGTCTGGCTGGATATCCACTCCCCCCTTGCTCAACACACATACCAGGCTGTAATAAAACATGATAGATAGTTGAGCTTGTCTCTCTCCCTTCACTCTAAATTGCTGCCTGCCTCTGTAGTTTCCTTCAGAGCTTTTTAAATATTCTAGATGACATCACTGACTAAATTTAAAGACATGTGGCATCAGGAATGTCATTCAATTTTCAATTATGAAAGATGAAGAAATGAAACAAGACAATGCCTTGACTGGTCGACTGCCATGCTGTCACCGACTGCATGCTTGTCTTCTGAGCCCAATAAGAGAGGCTCACTTATTACTTGCATCTTTATGCAACGTTGTCCATGTCTAATTCTATCATGCTTTGCTCTTTTTAAAACATAGCTAATGCAGTTCGCCTCGCTTTCAACTTCACTCATGTGGAAACTCCCACATTGCTTGGTTACATTCATTTTTTCTTTTACCATTTCCTCCTGCTGCCATGTCCTTTCCCCTCCCTAGGTTCCTCGATTTCCTTCTATATTGCTCTAAACCTTGGCTGTGCTGTGCATTGCGCTGCCAGAAATATGTCAAAGTGTGTTATGTGAACCAGAACCAAGTAGTTGACTCACGATCACAAAGAGATTTAAGTGTAAGCTGATCACAGTACTATGAGAATAGATAGAGGTGCAGGGCTGCAAGATTGAGAGAGCAAGTAAAATCCTGTAGGTGTTTTCTCAGGTTGTCTGTTTGCGTGACAGTAAATAATCTCTGAGAAGTCTGTGGATGTTGGGAAGTGTAGGTTATGAAAAAATGTTGTCTGCAGTCTGTTCTTCATGACAGAGGAGAGAGGAGGTGGATGTGAAATGACCAGTGCTGTGACCTATGCGGAAAACACAAATTCCTTTGGTTTGTTCCACATCCTCTCAGGCTGGGATGAGAAATGCCCGGCTAAAATGAGATAACTGGTTGAGTCAGTTGTGCGTTAACTGGGTATAGCGGGGCCATTGGTATGGCATGCTGCCTTGATTGCCCCCATATTTACACAACACAGTCGCTTGTCATGCATTTATAATGTTGTGCATCTGAATTCGTGTTTCAAGCTACAGTTGAGTCCCGTTGACAGGCACAATGAGATCAAGAACAGAGCAAAGCAGGAGGGAGCGAGAGAAGGAATTCAGATTGTGGATTCCTGTGTGGTGGCTGGTGTCATCTTTGGCATAAACCCAATTCCTGTGTCTCACATTATGACTTTCACTTTATCATTTCCAGTTATTCCATTCTGACGGTTTTCACATGGGCTATTTTAGAAACAAGGCTTAATATTATCTCAAAGAGCTCCATTCATTTCCCAGGTATCCTCTCATAGGCTCAGTCTATTTTAATTGGTAACCTGCTTGTTATGCACCCTTGGCCAGGAGGGACAGGGAGGCTGGTTTGCAAATAACTTGGCATTCAAAACTGATTTTAATGCTAAATTAAAAATCCTAACTTCAGAGGAATTTTAGTTGCAAGATGTTTAGTTTTCTCTTTCATAGCTGCATGTGCACAGACAATATTTCTCTTTTTAACTTTTTTGTAGGTCATTATGCAGAGTTTTAGGCAGCTGTGCATTGTTACCATGCACATGAAATATAAGATTATACAAATAAACATGTTTCTCTCAAATCAGTTAGATTCACAGCCTAACAAGCAATATTATAAAATGCGCTCTTCGAACCTGCAGAGATTAAAATGATGACAGTGACAGATGCCATGCAACTCGTGCATGTTACATGTTACAGTCTCCAAACAGCTGTATCTTTACCTTTGCCTCAGGTTCTGCTTGTTTCCAGCAGCTTTTTATCTTAGTGTGGCAGCCTCAGTTAATGAGGAAGGGATGTGTGCTTACTAGTGCAGGTTACATGCAAGATAAATGCAGCAGAATCACATAAAAACACATTTTAAAATTATGTGACAATCCTGGGCCTTGATTTGTAGAAATTTGCAGCAATCCTTTTTGTATTGTCATGTGTGTGAAAATGGCCATACACAGCTTAAATGCATTATCTCAGCAGTACATGTCATTTCCACAAATACACACAGATGTGGTATCTTGATATGCTGAAAATAGATGTGTAGTTTAGTGACAATGCTAGTAAGATTCCTGTCTGTCCTAATTTGGTCACCAACCAGTCACCACCATGACGTATATCGTGCTTCTTGACAGGCGTTTGTAATTTCACATTGACTGATTTCAGGCCAGTAGAATCCTAAAGCCTATTGAGTAGCAGCAGTAGCAGCAGAACGATCCATTTCAATGACGATGATATTATAGCAATGTCAAATAGCACAAAAACTCCAAAAGCGGTTGTTGTTGTTGTACGTGTGTACAGAAAGATGAGCCAAAACACAAAAAGCATGGAAATATCTGTTGGCTACACAGGGCTGAGATGCTTTGTGTAACTAAAGGTGGAAGTGAAAGTTTGGTATTAATTAAACCAAAGGCTGTTTGTGGTAAAGACAGTGTAGGACTGGTTGGCATGTTTGACAAAACATAGGTCTGAGAAGAATGTTATGATAGTTGCTACTGTATTTACAATAATGTACCTAATATAGAAAACATGATGAGATGAGGCTAAATTGGAACTCATATTTAGCTGGCAGCCAGAAAGCGGCTGTAGGTTTCTGTGTATTTCTGCATGTGCGTGCGTGTGTTGTCGTAAAGAAACGCCGCTTTAACCATCATTGTTCTTTCTGTTGACATTGGAGCTGGGGTGTAGGCACAGGATTGGGTTGCTTTCGTTAGGGTTGGGTGTGGTCTGACTCCGACCAAATGTCCTAAACACAGAAACCTAAGAGAGAGAGAGGTGATGCTTTTTTGGAAGGTAGGGCCCGTGTTTCCTGGTATGATTTTAGCACCATCTAGTGTTCACTATTGCATCCTACAGTCAGATCTGCTGAAAATAGAATGTCCCTTTGTCTAGAATGAAATACTTGAACATAAACTGTTTTCTGTCTTAATAATTATCACTGTGCTTTTTTATAGGAAAACACAAGTAGAGTCCCATCACACCAGGGCTAATAAAGAGGAAAACAAATACAAGGTATTTCATGAAGTTAAAATCCTAATCACTTAAATCCTCAATTATTTAGTTTTGTTTTTAATACATTTCAATGCCTAGTTGAAAATGCACAAGAACTAGCCAACAATTGTATCTCTTAAATAATTGCCTTCTGTTTACAGATGGCTGAAGAGGAAGAAACCAGGGAGGTGCTCTTTGCAGACTGGGAGGGTCCAGACAAAACTGGGCTGACCATTGAACAGACAACTGGAGGAGAAATCTTTGTCAAAGAGGTGAAAGGGGAGTCACCTGCAGCACGGTCTGGAAAAGTACATGAAGGTACCAAAGTCCTTCTCTTCTCTTATTGGTGCCTTTTATTCATTATAAGGTTACATCACTGCGGCCTAAGTGCTGAATAATCTCTAGTGTTTTCCTAATTTTGGCTGCTGTGTCGCAGGTGACCAGATTGTGGGTGCTACTATCTACTTTGATAATATGAGCTCAGAAGAGACAGCTGAATTACTGAAGACACTGAACCGTCACAAAGTTGGACTGAAACTACAAAACAAAGGAGAAAGATCCCCTTACTCCTCTCCCTTGAGCACACCATGCCGTTCACCAATAGGCACACTGACGTGGGAAGGGAAAGCCCGGTATGGGGGTTCGAGTCCAGACATCATCCTTGTAAGTTGTTTTAGTTACACGATGACTGATTTGTATGCAGTGAAGCTACTTGGTATATACGTGGTATAATATACACGGTACAATAACATTTACAACAACATTGTATACTTTCTTTTCTTTTTCTAAAATTAGAGTGGGGATGATGAGGACTATAAGAGAATATACACAAAAAAGATCAAACCAAGGCTGAAGTCTGAAGACCTTGCAGAGGGAGTAGATGTTCGCACAGAGCGTCACAGCAGCACCAGTAGTGATGGCAGCACAATTACTACCATCACCCGTCGCATCACTACCTACACTGTGGACATGCCAAGTGGCATAAGTGAGCAACTTGAGGTTTCAAGCCCAGGGTTCAAGGGGATAAGACACGAATCTGCAGATGGTTCTACTAATATCAAAATCACTCCTGAGAGTCTTTCAGGTAAAGAGGGTGGAGAAGAGGGAGTTTTTGAGACGAGCAATATCTCTTACACTGGGCCACATGGAAGCTCAACAGAGTCACACTGGGGGGGGAGCGGTGGAGTTAAAATCACAACAATTAAAAGAGATGTAGAACTGGAAAGTGGTACAGGTGTCAGATTTAAAGGGCCTAACTTGGGAGTAACAGTAGGTAAAGAACAAGGAAGTTTTGGGATGTCAAGAAGGAGTACAGAACAAGGAGATGGAAACATTCAAATGTCAGATAAAAGAACATTAGCAGACAGAAAAAACACTGGTGATGGTCATGTTACAGTCGGACTAGGGACAGATGCAGGGGAAGGAAGCATTACCAGCTTAGGTGAGCAAACTAAAGTGAAAATATCTGAAATTACCATCAGTCACCCACAGGCAAAGGGATCAGGCAGCACTGATGGAGTCAGACTTGATGGAGGTTCCACAGATATTGATAGTGAACAAAGGGGTCGCAAAATAATTGGGGCATCACTAACAAAAGGCAGTGTAACCTCAGGATGTTCCCCTGCACCAGGGAAGATTTCAGTAGCAGGTATGGACGTCAGTTTAACTAGTTTGAAGTTAAAAGATGAGGCTGATGTCAATCTGACCACCACAAAGAAAACCTCTGCAATAGAAACAGACACTCTAGGCTATGAATCCAAGGTCAATGTGAGTGGCAATACAATGTCAACCATCGGGACACCTGGATTTGGAATGAAGGAAATTAAAAAAGAGGGAACTAGCGTTGAAGTTACAGTCAGTGGTGATGAGCCTCTGTCATACAAAGTCGGGCAAACCACAGAACTAGACATTAAAAGGACAGGTATGCACATTAAACCTCAGAGTGCAGGATCTGAAGGAACAATTTTAAGTTTTTCAGACATTAAAGGTGCAGATGTTTCACTACCTGGCCCAGAAAAAGAACCTCCTGAAGTAAATGTCAAGGGGCACAAGTATAAAGTGCCATCATTTGAAATTAAGAGTACGCACAGTCAAGTCCTTGATGGTGATGTACACTTTCCCAAAACCAATGTTGATATAAAAATACCAAAAATAGATGAAATTAAAAGGCCTGAAGTTGATGTTCCAAAAATCAAAATGCCTTCATCTGGCATCCATGCTGACATCAAACCTCCAGAGACTGACACTGAAGGCCCCAAAGTAACAATCAAAGAACCCAGGTTTACTGACCAAACAATAACTAGAAAGGTGCCTGAAATGAACGTACATATAAAAGGTTCTAAAGTTGAAGGCGATACGGCTGTTTCACTTCCAAACAATGAAAGAGATGTAAAACCTCTTAGAGTTGATACTAAAGGGCTGGATGTTGATATCAACATTTCCAAAGCTGACATTGATGTGACATCACCTGAAGTTGCCATCAAAGGTCCAAAGGTTGATGTGAAAGTACCGCATATTCATGTTGGTGAATCTGATGGAAACCTCAAAGGTTCTAAGTTCCAGGTGCCATCAAACCTTTCAGATTCCAATCTGAAGAAGGAGAGGGAAAGCATAAATCTGAAAGGTCCCAAGATTAAAGGAGATGTTGACATGTCAGCTCCAAAAGTAAAGGGAGACATAAAAACACCTGAAATGGACATCAAAGCCCCAGACGTTGATGTTAAAGGTCCAAAGGTTGGATTCAACATGCCTAAAGTCCAAATGCCAAACTTTGAATGGAAAAGTCCACACATGGAAGGTGCAGATGTCAGTGCAAATCTTCCCGAAGGTAAAATTGATGTAGAAGCACCAGAAGTTGACATTAATGCTCCAGATCTTGACATTGAAGGACCTGATGCAAAATCCAAAGGCCTGAAATTCAACCTGCCAAAGATGCCAGAGTTTGACATGAAATTGAAAAGTCCGAAGATAAAGGGAGAAGCAGATGTTTCACTTCCAAAAGTGGAAGGAGATATTGAATGTCCTGAGATCGATACTGAAGGACTGGATGTCAGCATTGAGGGCCACAAAAGTGGATTTAAAATGCCCAAATTCAAGATGCCCAAATTTGGCGGAAAGACTCCAACTGTAGAAAGCCCAGATGTTGACATCAAACTTTCCAAACCTGACATTGATGTGAAAGCACCTGGTGTTGACATAAAAGGGCCAAAGCTAGAAATCGAAGCACCAGATGTAAAAACCAAGGGATCTAAATTCAACATGCCAACATTGTCAGGACCAAAAGTGTCAATGCCAAATGTGGATTTCAATGTCAAAGGTCCAAAGCTCAAAGGTGATATGGATGTTTCTGCTCCAAAGATAGAGGGAGATATAAAAGCACCTGGCGTTGACATCAAGTGTCCAGAGGTTAATGTGAATGTACCAAAAGTTGACATCAAAAAGCCAAAAGTTGATGTTGACATTCCTGATGTAAATGTCAAAGGTCCCAAGTTCAGCTTGCCATCAATTTCAGGACCAAGCTTGTCTATGCCAGACGTGGATTTCAATCTGAAAGGTCCCAAGATTAAAGGAGATGTTGACGCGTCAGCTCCAAAAGTAAAAGGAGACATAAAAACACCTGAAATAGACATCAAAGCCCCGGACGTTGACGTTAAAGGTCCAAAGGCTGGATTCAACATGCCTAAAGTCCAAATGCCAACATTTGAATGGAAAGGTCCACACATGGAAGGTGCAGATGTCAGTGCAAATCTTCCTGAAGGTAAAATTGATGTAGAAGCACCAGAGGTTGACATTAATGCTCCAGATCTTGATATTGAAGGACCTGATGCAAAATCCAAAGGCCTGAAATTCAACCTGCCAAAGATTTCAGGGCCAAAGATGCCAGAGTTTGACATGAAATTGAAAGGTCCGAAGATAAAGGGAGAAGCAGATGTTTCACTTCCAAAAGTGGAAGGAGATATTGAATGTCCTGAGATCGATACTGAAGGACTGGATGTCAGCATTGAGGGCCCCAAAAGTGGATTTAAAATGCCTAAATTCAAGATGCCTAAATTTGGAATAACGACTCCAACTGTAGAAAGCCCAGATGTTGACATCAAACTTTCCAAACCTGACATTGATGTGAAAGCACCTGGTGTTGACATAAAAGGGCCAAAGCTAGAAATCGAAGGACCAGATGTAAAAACCAAGGGATCTAAATTCAACATGCCAACATTGTCAGGACCAAAAGTGTCAATGCCAAATGTGGATTTCAATTTCAAAGGTCCAAAGCTTAAAGGAGATGTGGATGTTTCTGCTCCAAAGATAGAGGGAGACATAAAAGCACCTGGCGTTGACATCAAGTGCCCAGAGGTTGATGTGAATGTACCAAAAGTTGACATGAAAAAGCCAAAAGTTGATGTTGACATTCCTGATGTAAATGTGAAAGGTCCCAAGTTCAGCTTGCCATCAATTTCAGGACAAAGCTTATCTATGCCAGACGTGGATTTCAACCTGAAAGGTCCCAAGATTAAAGGAGATGTTGACGTGTCAGCTCCAAAAGTAAAAGGAGACATAAAAACACCTGAAATGGACATCAAAGCCCCAGACGTTGACGTTAAAGGTCCAAAGGTTGGATTCAATATGCCTAAAATCCAGATGCCAAAATTTGAATGGAAAGGTCCACACATGGAAGGTGCAGATGTCAGTGCAAATCTTCCCGAAGGTAAAATTGATGTAAAAGCCCCAGAGGTTGACATTAATGCTCCAGATCTTGACATTGAAGGACCTGATGCAAAATCCAAAGGCCTGAAATTCAACCTGCCAAAGATTTCAGGGCCAAAGATGCCAGAGTTTGACATGAAATTGAAAGGTCCGAAGATAAAGGGAGAAGCAGATGTTTCACTTCCAAAAGTGGAAGGAGATATTGAATGTCCTGAGATCGATACTGAAGGACTGGACGTCAGCATTGAGGGCCCCAAAAGTGGATTTAAAATGCCTAAATTCAAGATGCCTAAATTTGGAATAACGACTCCAAATGTAGAAAGCCCAGATGTTGACATCAAACTTTCCAAACCTGACATTGATGTCAAAGCACCTGGTGTTGACATAAAAGGGCCGAAGCTAGAAATCGAAGCACCAGATGTAAAAACCAAGGGATCCAAAATCAACATGCCAACGTTTTCAGGACCAAAAGTGACAATGCCAGATGTGGATTTCAATTTCAAAGGTCCAAAGCTTAAAGGAGATGTGGATGTTTCTGTTCCAAAGATAGAGGGAGACATAAAAGCACCTGACGTTGACATCAAGTGCCCAGAGGTTGATGTGAATGTACCAAAAGTTGACATCAAAAAGCCAAAAGTTGATGTTGACATTCCTGATGTAAATGTCAAAGGTCCCAAGTTCAGCTTGCCATCAATTTCAGGACCAAGCTTGTCTATGCCAGACGTGGATTTCAATCTGAAAGGTCCCAAGATTAAAGGAGATGTTGACGTATCAGCTCCAAAAGTAAAAGGAGACATAAAAACACCTGAAATGGACATCAAAGCCCCGGACGTTGACGTTAAAGGTCCAAAGGTTGGATTCAACATGCCTAAAATCCAAATGCCAAAATTTGAAAGGAAAGGTCCACACTTGGAAGGTGCACATGTCAGTGCAAATCTTCCTGAAGGTAAAATTGATGTAGAAGCCCCAGAGGTTGACATTAATGCTCCAGATCTTGACATTGAAGGACCTGATGCAAAATCCAAAGGCCTGAAATTCAACCTGCCAAAGATTTCAGGGCCAAAAATGCCAGAGTTTGACATGAAATTGAAAGGTCCGAAGATAAAGGGAGAAGCAGATGTTTCACTTCCAAAAGTGGAAGGAGATATTGAATGTCCTGAGATCGATACTGAAGGACTGGATGTCAGCATTGAGGGCCCCAAAAGTGGATTTAAAATGCCTAAATTCAAGATGCCTAAATTTGGAATAACGACTCCAACTGTAGAAAGCCCAGATGTTGACATCAAACTTTCCAAACCTGACATTGATGTGAAAGCACCTGGTGTTGACATAAAAGGGCCAAAGCTAGAAATCGAAGGACCAGATGTAAAAACCAAGGGATCTAAATTCAACATGCCAACATTGTCAGGACCAAAAGTGACAATGCCAGATGTGGATTTCAATTTCAAAGGTCCAAAGATTAAGGGTGATATGGATGTTTCTGCTCCAAAGATAGAGGGAGACATAAAAGCACCTGACGTTGACATCAAGTGCCCAGAGGTTGATGTGAATGTACCAAAAGTTGACATCAAAAAGCCAAAAGTTGATGTTGACATTCCTGATGTAAATGTCAAAGGTCCCAAGTTCAGCTTGCCATCAATTTCAGGACCAAGCTTGTCTATGCCAGACGTGGATTTCAACCTGAAAGGTCCCAAGATTAAAGGAGATGTTGACATGTCAGCTCCAAAAGTAAAAGGAGACATAAAAACCACTGAAATGGACATCAAAGCCCCGGACGTTGATGTTAAAGGTCCAAAGGCTGGATTCAATATGCCTAAAATCCAAATGCCAAAATTTGAATGGAAAGGTCCACACATGGAAGGTGCAGATG
Organism: Macropodus opercularis; assembly: GCA_030770545.1. Taxonomy (NCBI): domain Eukaryota; kingdom Metazoa; phylum Chordata; class Actinopteri; order Anabantiformes; family Osphronemidae; genus Macropodus; species Macropodus opercularis. The sequence continues at coordinate 7,779,781 of CM061098.1, forward strand.
TCAGTGCAAATCTTCCCGAAGGTAAAATTGATGTAGAAGCACCAGAGGTTGACATTAATGCTCCAGATCTTGACATTGAAGGACCTGATGCAAAATCCAAAGGCCTGAAATTCAACCTGCCAAAGATTTCAGGGCCAAAGATGCCAGAGTTTGACATGAAATTGAAAGGTCCGAAGATAAAGGGAGAAGCAGATGTTTCACTTCCAAAAGTGGAAGGAGATATTGAATGTCCTGAGATCGATACTGAAGGACTGGATGTCAGCATTGAGGGCCACAAAAGTGGATTTAAAATGCCTAAATTCAAGATGCCCAAATTTGGCGGAAAGACTCCAACTGTAGAAAGCCCAGATGTTGACATCAAACTTTCCAAACCTGACATTGATGTGAAAGCACCTGGTGTTGACATAAAAGGGCCAAAGCTAGAAATCGAAGGACCAGATGTAAAAACCAAGGGATCTAAATTCAACATGCCAACATTGTCAGGACCAAAAGTGACAATGCCAGATGTGGATTTCAATTTCAAAGGTCCAAAGATTAAGGGTGATATGGATGTTTCTGCTCCAAAGATAGAGGGAGACATAAAAGCACCTGACGTTGACATCAAGTGCCCAGAGGTTGATGTGAATGTACCAAAAGTTGACATCAAAAAGCCAAAAGTTGATGTTGACATTCCTGATGTAAATGTCAAAGGTCCCAAGTTCAGCTTGCCATCAATTTCAGGACCAAGCTTGTCTATGCCAGACGTGGATTTCAACCTGAAAGGTCCCAAGATTAAAGGAGATGTTGACATGTCAGCTCCAAAAGTAAAAGGAGACATAAAAACCACTGAAATGGACATCAAAGCCCCGGACGTTGATGTTAAAGGTCCAAAGGCTGGATTCAATATGCCTAAAATCCAAATGCCAAAATTTGAATGGAAAGGTCCACACATGGAAGGTGCAGATGTCAGTGCAAATCTTCCCGAAGGTAAAATTGATGTAGAAGCACCAGAGGTTGACATTAATGCTCCAGATCTTGACATTGAAGGACCTGATGCAAAATCCAAAGGCCTGAAATTCAACCTGCCAAAGATTTCAGGGCCAAAGATGCCAGAGTTTGACATGAAATTGAAAGGTCCGAAGATAAAGGGAGAAGCAGATGTTTCACTTCCAAAAGTGGAAGGAGATATTGAATGTCCTGAGATCGATACTGAAGGACTGGATGTCAGCATTGAGGGCCACAAAAGTGGATTTAAAATGCCTAAATTCAAGATGCCCAAATTTGGCGGAAAGACTCCAACTGTAGAAAGCCCAGATGTTGACATCAAACTTTCCAAACCTGACATTGATGTGAAAGCACCTGGTGTTGACATAAAAGGGCCAAAGCTAGAAATCGAAGCACCAGATGTAAAAACCAAGGGATCTAAATTCAACATGCCAACATTTTCAGGACCAAAAGTGTCAATGCCAAATGTGGATTTCAATTTCAAAGGTCCAAAGCTTAAGGGTGATATGGATGTTTCTGTTCCAAAGATAGAGGGAGACATAAAAGCACCTGACGTTGACATCAAGTGCCCAGAGGTTGATGTGAATGTACCAAAAGTTGACATCAAAAAGCCAAAAGTTGATGTTGACATTCCTGATGTAAATGTCAAAGGTCCCAAGTTCAGCTTGCCATCAATTTCAGGACCAAGCTTGTCTATGCCAGACGTGGATTTCAATCTGAAAGGTCCCAAGATTAAAGGAGATGTTGACGCGTCAGCTCCAAAAGTAAAAGGAGACATAAAAACACCTGAAATAGACATCAAAGCCCCGGACGTTGACGTTAAAGGTCCAAAGGTTGGATTCAACATGCCTAAAATCCAGATGCCAAAATTTGATTGGAAAGGTCCACACATGGAAGGTGCAGATGTCAGTGCAAATCTTCCTGAAGGTAAAATTGAGGTAGAAGCACCAGAGGTTGACATTAATGCTCCAGATCTTGATATTGAAGGACCTGATGCAAAATCCAAAGGCCTGAAATTCAACCTGCCAAAGATCTCAGGGTCAAAGATGCCAGAGTTTGACATGAAATTGAAAGGTCCGAAGATAAAGGGAGAAGCAGATGTTTCACTTCCAAAAGTGGAAGGAGATATTGAATGTCCTGAGATCGATACTGAAGGACTGGATGTCAGCATTGAGGGCCCCAAAAGTGGATTTAAAATGCCTAAATTCAAGATGCCCAAATTTGGCGGAAAGACTCCAACTGTAGAAAGCCCAGATGTTGACATCAAACTTTCCAAACCTGACATTGATGTGAAAGCACCTGGTGTTGACATAAAAGGGCCAAAGCTAGAAATCGAAGCACCAGATGTAAAAACCAAGGGATCTAAATTCAACATGCCAACATTTTCAGGACCAAAAGTGTCAATGCCAAATGTGGATTTTAATTTCAAAGGTCCAAAGATTAAGGGTGATATGGATGTTTCTGCTCCAAAGATAGAGGGAGACATAAAAGCACCTGACGTTGACATCAAGTGCCCAGAGGTTGATGTGAATGTACCAAAAGTTGACATCAAAAAGCCAAAAGTTGATGTTGACATTCCTGATGTAAATGTCAAAGGTCCCAAGTTCAGCTTGCCATCAATTTCAGGACCAAGCTTGTCTATGCCAGACGTGGATTTCAACCTGAAAGGTCCCAAGATTAAAGGAGATGTTGACATGTCAGCTCCAAAAGTAAAAGGAGACATAAAAACACCTGAAATGGACATCAAATCCCCGGACGTTGACGTTAAAGGTCCAAAGGTTGGATTCAACATGCCTAAAATCCAAATGCCAAAATTTGAATGGAAAGGTCCACACATGGAAGGTGCAGATGTCAGTGCAAATCTTCCTGAAGGTAAAATTGATGTAGAAGCACCAGAGGTTGACATTAATGCTCCAGATCTTGACATTGAAGGACCTGATGCAAAATCCAAAGGCCTGAAATTCAACCTGCCAAAGATTTCAGGGCCAAAGATGCCAGAGTTTGACATGAAATTGAAAGGTCCGAAGATAAAGGGAGAAGCAGATGTTTCACTTCCAAAAGTGGAAGGAGATATTGAATGTCCTGAGATCGATACTGAAGGACTGGATGTCAGCATTGAGGGCCACAAAAGTGGATTTAAAATGCCTAAATTCAAGATGCCCAAATTTGGCGGAAAGACTCCAACTGTAGAAAGCCCAGATGTTGACATCAAACTTTCCAAACCTGACATTGATGTGAAAGCACCTGGTGTTGACATAAAAGGGCCAAAGCTAGAAATCGAAGCACCAGATGTAAAAACCAAGGGATCTAAATTCAACATGCCAACATTTTCAGGACCAAAAGTGTCAATGCCAAATGTGGATTTTAATTTCAAAGGTCCAAAGATTAAGGGTGATATGGATGTTTCTGCTCCAAAGATAGAGGGAGACATAAAAGCACCTGACGTTGACATCAAGTGCCCAGAGGTTGATGTGAATGTACCAAAAGTTGACATCAAAAAGCCAAAAGTTGATGTTGACATTCCTGATGTAAATGTCAAAGGTCCCAAGTTCAGCTTGCCATCAATTTCAGGACCAAGCTTGTCTATGCCAGACGTGGATTTCAATCTGAAAGGTCCCAAGATTAAAGGAGATGTTGACGTGTCAGCTCCAAAAGTAAAAGGAGACATAAAAACACCTGAAATGGACATCAAAGCCCCGGACGTTGACGTTAAAGGTCCAAAGGTTGGATTCAACATGCCTAAAATCCAAATGCCAAAATTTGAATGGAAAGGTCCACACATGGAAGGTGCAGATGTCAGTGCAAATCTTCCTGAAGGTAAAATTGATGTAGAAGCACCAGAGGTTGACATTAATGCTCCAGATCTTGACATTGAAGGACCTGATGCAAAATCCAAAGGCCTGAAATTCAACCTGCCAAAGATTTCAGGGCCAAAGATGCCAGAGTTTGACATGAAATTGAAAGGTCCGAAGATAAAGGGAGAAACAGATGTTTCACTTCCAAAGTTGGAAGGAGATATTGAATGTCCTGAGATCGATACTGAAGGACTGGATGTCAGCATTGAGGGCCCCAAAAGTGGATTTAAAATGCCCAAATTCAAGATGCCCAAATTTGGCGGAAAGACTCCAACTGTAGAAAGCCCAGATGTTGACATCAAACTTTCCAAACCTGACATTGATGTGAAAGCACCTGGTGTTGACATAAAAGGGCCAAAGCTAGAAATCGAAGCACCAGATGTAAAAACCAAGGGATCTAAATTCAACTTGCCAACCTTTTCAGGACCAAAAATATCACTGCCAGATGTGGATTTCAATTTCAAAGGTCCAAAGCTTAAAGGTGATATGGATGTTTCTGTTCCAAAGATAGAGGGGGACATAAAAGCACCTGTCGTTGACATCAAATGTCCAGAGGTTGACGTGAATGTACCAAAAGTTGACATCAAAAAGCCAAAAGTTGATGTTGACATTCCTGATGTAAATGTCAAAGGTCCCAAGTTCAGCTTGCCATCAATTTCAGGACCAAGCTTGTCTATGCCAGACGTGGATTTCAATCTGAAAGGTCCCAAGATTAAAGGAGATGTTGACGTGTCAGCTCCACAAGTAAAAGGAGACATAAAAACACCTGAAATGGACATCAAAGCCCCGGACGTTGATGTTAAAGGTCCAAAGGTTGGATTCAACATGCCTAAAATCCAAATGCCAAAATTTGAATGGAAAGGTCCACACATGGAAGGTGCAGATGTCAGTGCAAATCTTCCTGAAGGTAAAATTGATGTAGAAGCACCAGATCTTGACATTGAAGGACCTGATGCAAAATCCAAAGGCCTGAAATTCAACCTGCCAAAAATTTCAGGGCCAAAGATGCCAGAGTTTGACATGAAATTGAAAGGTCCGAAGATAAAGGGAGAAGCAGATGTTTCACTTCCAAAAGTGGAAGGAGATATTGAATGTCCTGAGATCGATACTGAAGGACTGGATGTCAGCATTGAGGGCCACAAAAGTGGATTTAAAATGCCTAAATTCAAGATGCCCAAATTTGGCGGAAAGACTCCAACTGTAGAAAGCCCAGATGTTGACATCAAACTTTCTAAACCTGACATTGATGTCAAAGCTCCTGGTGTTGACATAAAAGGGCCAAAGCTAGAAATCGAAGGACCAGATGTAAAAACCAAGGGATCTAAATTCAACATGCCAACATTGTCAGGACCAAAAGTGTCAATGCCAAATGTGGATTTCAATTTCAAAGGTCCAAAGCTTAAAGGAGATGTGGATGTTTCTGTTCCAAAGATAGAGGGAGACATAAATGCACCTGATGTTGACATTCCTGATGTAAATGTCAAAGGTCCCAAGTTCAGCTTGCCATCAATTTCAGGACCAAGCTTATCTATGCCAGACGTGGATTTCAATCTGAAAGGTCCCAAGATTAAAGGAGATGTTGACGTGTCAGCTCCAAAAGTAAAGGGAGACATAAAAACACCTGAAATGGACATCAAAGCTCCAGACGTTGACGTTAAAGGTCCAAAGGTTGGATTCAACATGCCTAAAATCCAGATGCCAAAATTTGAATGGAAAGGTCCACACATGGAAGGTGCAGATGTCAGTGCAAATCTTCCGGAAGGTAAAATTGATGTAGAAGCCCCAGAGGTTGACATTAATGCTCCAGATCTTGACATTGAAGGACCTGATGCAAAATCCAAAGGCCTGAAATTCAATCTGCCAAAGATTTCAGGGCCAAAGATGCCAGAGTTTGACATGAAATTGAAAGGTCCGAAGATAAAGGGAGAAGCAGATGTTTCACTTCCAAAAGTAGAAGGAGATATTGAATGTCCTGAGATCGATGCTGAAGGACTGGATGTCAGCATTGAGGGCCACAAAAGTGGATTTAAAATGCCTAAATTCAAGATGCCCAAATTTGGCGGAAAGACTCCAACTGTAGAAAGCCCAGATGTTGACATCAAACTTTCCAAACCTGACATTGATGTGAAAGCACCTGGTGTTGACATAAAAGGGCCAAAGCTAGAAATCGAAGGACCAGATGTAAAAACCAAGGGATCTAAATTCAACATGCCAACATTTTCGGGACCAAAAGTGTCAATGCCAAATGTGGATTTCAATTTCAAAGGTCCAAAACTTAAAGGAGATGTGGATGTTTCTGTTCCAAAGATAGAGGGAGACATAAATGCACCTGATGTTGACAGTCCTGATGTAAATGTCAAAGGTCCCAAGTTCAGCTTGCCATCAATTTCAGGACCAAGCTTGTCTATGCCAGACGTGGATTTCAATCTGAAAGGTCCCAAGATTAAAGGAGATGTTGATGTGTCAGCTCCAAAAGTAAAGGGAGACATAAAAACACCTGAAATGGACATCAAAGCCCCAGACGTTGACGTTAAAGGTCCAAAGGTTGGATTCAATATGCCTAAAATCCAGATGCCAAAATTTGAATGGAAAGGTCCACACATGGAAGGTGCAGATGTCAGTGCAAATCTTCCGGAAGGTAAAATTGATGTAGAAGCCCCAGAGGTTGACATTAATGCTCCAGATCTTGACATTGAAGGACCTGATGCAAAATCCAAAGGCCTGAAATTCAATCTGCCAAAGATTTCAGGGCCAAAGATGCCAGAGTTTGACATGAAATTGAAAGGTCCGAAGATAAAGGGAGAAGCAGATGTTTCACTTCCAAAAGTAGAAGGAGATATTGAATGTCCTGAGATCGATACTGAAGGACTGGATGTCAGCATTGAGGGCCACAAAAGTGGATTTAAAATGCCTAAATTCAAGATGCCCAAATTTGGCGGAAAGACTCCAACTGTAGAAAGCCCAGATGTTGACATCAAACTTTCCAAACCTGACATTGATGTGAAAGCACCTGGTGTTGACATAAAAGGGCCAAAGCTAGAAATCGAAGGACCAGATGTAAAAACCAAGGGATCTAAATTCAACATGCCAACATTTTCGGGACCAAAAGTGTCAATGCCAAATGTGGATTTCAATTTCAAAGGTCCAAAACTTAAAGGAGATGTGGATGTTTCTGTTCCAAAGATAGAGGGAGACATAAATGCACCTGATGTTGACAGTCCTGATGTAAATGTCAAAGGTCCCAAGTTCAGCTTGCCATCAATTTCAGGACCAAGCTTGTCTATGCCAGACGTGGATTTCAATCTGAAAGGTCCCAAGATTAAAGGAGATGTTGATGTGTCAGCTCCAAAAGTAAAGGGAGACATAAAAACACCTGAAATGGACATCAAAGCCCCAGACGTTGACGTTAAAGGTCCAAAGTTTGGATTCAACATGCCTAAAATCCAGATGCCAAAATTTGATTGGAAAGGTCCACACATGGAAGGTGCAGATGTCAGTGCAAATCTTCCTGAAGGTAAAATTGATGTAGAAGCTCCAGAGGTTGACATTAATGCTCCAGATCTTGACATTGAAGGACCTGATGCAAAATCCAAAGGCCTGAAATTCAACCTGCCAAAGATTTCAGGGCCAAAGATGCCAGAGTTTGACATGAAATTGAAAGGTCCGAAGATAAAGGGAGAAGCAGATGTTTCACTTCCAAAAGTGGAAGGAGATATTGAATGTCCTGAGATCGATGCTGAAGGACTGGATGTCAGCATTGAGGGCCACAAAAGTGGATTTAAAATGCCTAAATTCAAGATGCCCAAATTTGGCGGAAAGACTCCAACTGTAGAAAGCCCAGATGTTGACATCAAACTTTCCAAACCTGACATTGATGTGAAAGCACCTAGTGTTGACATAAAAGGGCCAAAGCTAGAAATCGAAGCACCAGATGTAAAAACCAAGGGATCTAAATTCAACATGCCAACATTGTCAGGACCAAAAGTGTCAATGCCAAATGTGGATTTCAATTTCAAAGGTCCAAAACTCAAAGGTGATATGGATGTTTCTGTTCCAAAGATAGAGGGAGACATAAATGCACCTGATGTTGACATTCCTGATGTAAATGTCAAAGGTCCCAAGTTCAGCTTGCCATCAATTTCAGGACCAAGCTTATCTATGCCAGACGTGGATTTCAATCTGAAAGGTCCCAAGATTAAAGGAGATGTTAACGTGTCAGCTCCAAAAGTAAAGGGAAACATAAAAACACCTGAAATGGACATCAAATCCCCAGACGTTGACGTTAAAGGTCCAAAGGTTGGATTCAACATGCCTAAAATCCAGATGCCAAAATTTGATTGGAAAGGTCCACACATGGAAGGTGCAGATGTCAGTGCAAATCTTCCTGAAGGTAAAATTGATGTAGAAGGTCCAGAGGTTGACATTAATGCTCCAGATTTTGACATTGAAGGACCTGATGCAAAATCCAAAGGCCTGAAATTCAACCTGCCAAAGATCTCAGGGCCAAAGATGCCAGAGTTTGACATGAAATTGAAAGGTCCGAAGATAAAGGGAGAAGCAGATGTTTCACTTCCAAAAGTGGAAGGAGATATTGAATGTCCTGAGATCGATGCTGAAGGACTGGATGTCAGCATTGAGGGCCACAAAAGTGGATTTAAAATGCCTAAATTCAAGATGCCCAAATTTGGCGGAAAGACTCCAACTGTAGAAAGCCCAGATGTTGACATCAAACTTTCCAAACCTGACATTGATGTGAAAGCACCTGGTGTTGACATAAAAGGGCCAAAGCTAGAAATCGAAGGACCAGATGTAAAAACCAAGGGATCTAAATTCAACATGCCAACATTGTCAGGACCAAAAGTGTCAATGCCAAATGTGGATTTCAATGTCAAAGGTCCAAAGCTTAAAGGAGATGTGGATGTTTCTGCTCCAAAGATAGAGGGAGACATAAAAGCACCTGGCGTTGACATCAAGTGCCCAGAGGTTGATGTGAATGTACCAAAAGTTGACATGAAAAAGCCAAAAGTTGATGTTGACATTCCTGATGTAAATGTGAAAGGTCCCAAGTTCAGCTTGCCATCAATTTCAGGACAAAGCTTATCTATGCCAGACGTGGATTTCAACCTGAAAGGTCCCAAGATTAAAGGAGATGTTGACGTGTCAGCTCCAAAAGTAAAAGGAGACATAAAAACACCTGAAATGGACATCAAAGCCCCAGACGTTGACGTTAAAGGTCCAAAGGTTGGATTCAATATGCCTAAAATCCAGATGCCAAAATTTGAATGGAAAGGTCCACACATGGAAGGTGCAGATGTCAGTGCAAATCTTCCCGAAGGTAAAATTGATGTAAAAGCCCCAGAGGTTGACATTAATGCTCCAGATCTTGACATTGAAGGACCTGATGCAAAATCCAAAGGCCTGAAATTCAACCTGCCAAAGATCTCAGGGCCAAAGATGCCAGAGTTTGACATGAAATTGAAAGGTCCGAAGATAAAGGGAGAAGCAGATGTTTCACTTCCAAAAGTGGAAGGAGATATTGAATGTCCTGAGATCGATGCTGAAGGACTGGATGTCAGCATTGAGGGCCACAAAAGTGGATTTAAAATGCCTAAATTCAAGATGCCCAAATTTGGCGGAAAGACTCCAACTGTAGAAAGCCCAGATGTTGACATCAAACTTTCCAAACCTGACATTGATGTGAAAGCACCTAGTGTTGACATAAAAGGTCCAAAGCTAGAAATCGAAGCACCAGATGTAAAAACCAAGGGATCTAAATTCAACATGCCAACATTGTCAGGACCAAAAGTGTCAATGCCAAATGTGGATTTCAATTTCAAAGGTCCAAAGCTTAAAGGAGATGTGGATGTTTCTGTTCCAAAGATAGAGGGAGACATAAATGCACCTGATGTTGACATTCCTGATGTAAATGTCAAAGGTCCCAAGTTCAGCTTGCCTTCAATTTCAGGACCAAGCTTATCTATGCTAGACGTGGATTTCAATCTGAAAGGTCCCAAGATTAAAGGAGATGTTGACGTGTCAGCTCCAAAAGTAAAAGGAGACATAAAAACACCTGAAATGGACATCAAAGCCCCGGACGTTGATGTTAAAGGTCCAAAGGCAGGATTCAATATGCCTAAGATCCAGATGCCAAAATTTGATTGGAAAGGTCCACACATGGAAGGTGCAGATGTCAGTGCAAATCTTCCTGAAGGTAAAATTGAGGTAGAAGCACCAGAGGTTGACATTAATGCTCCAGATCTTGACATTGAAGGACCTGATGCAAAATCCAAAGGCCTGAAATTCAACCTGCCAAAGATTTCAGGGCCAAAGATGCCAGAGTTTGACATGAAATTGAAAGGTCCGAAGATAAAGGGAGAAGCAGATGTTTCACTTCCAAAAGTGGAAGGAGATATTGAATGTCCTGAGATCGATGCTGAAGGACTGGATGTCAGCATTGAGGGCCACAAAAGTGGATTTAAAATGCCTAAATTCAAGATGCCCAAATTTGGCGGAAAGACTCCAACTGTAGAAAGCCCAGATGTTGACATCAAACTTTCCAAACCTGACATAGATGTTAAAGCACCTGGTGTTGACATAAAAGGGCCAAAGCTAGAAATCGAAGGACCAGATGTAAAAACCAAGGGATCTAAATTCAACATGCCAACATTTTCGGGACCAAACGTGTCAATGCCAAATGTGGATTTCAATTTCAAAGGTCCAAAGCTTAAAGGAGATGTGGATGTTTCTGTTCCAAAGATAGAGGGAGACATAAATGCACCTGATGTTGACATTCCTGATGTAAATGTCAAAGGTCCCAAGTTCAGCTTGCCATCAATTTCAGGACCAAGCTTGTCTATGCCAGACGTGGATTTCAATCTGAAAGGTCCCAAGATTAAAGGAGATGTTGACGTGTCAGCTCCAAAAGTAAAGGGAGACATAAAAACACCTGAAATGGACATCAAATCCCCGGACGTTGACGTTAAAGGTCCAAAGGTTGGATTCAACATGCCTAAAATCCAGATGCCAAAATTTGATTGGAAAGGTCCACACATGGAAGGTGCAGATGTCAGTGCAAATCTTCCTGAAGGTAAAATTGATGTAGAAGCTCCAGAGGTTGACATTAATGCTCCAGGTCTTGACATTGAAGGACCTGATGCAAAATCCAAAGGCCTGAAATTCAACCTGCCAAAGATTTCAGGGCCAAAGATGCCAGAGTTTGACATGAAATTGAAAGGTCCAAAGATAAAGGGAGAAGCAGATGTTTCACTTCCAAAAGTAGAAGGAGATATTGAATGTCCTGAGATCGATGCTGAAGGACTGGATGTCAGCATTGAGGGCCACAAAAGTGGATTTAAAATGCCTAAATTCAAGATGCCCAAATTTGGCGGAAAGACTCCAACTGTAGAAAGCCCAGATGTTGACATCAAACTTTCCAAACCTGACATTGATGTGAAAGCACCTGGTGTTGACATAAAAGGGCCAAAGCTAGAAATCGAAGCACCAGATGTAAAAACCAAGGGATCTAAATTCAACATGCCAACATTTTCGGGACCAAACGTGTCAATGCCAAATGTGGATTTCAATTTCAAAGGTCCAAAGCTTAAAGGAGATGTGGATGTTTCTGTTCCAAAGATAGAGGGAGACATAAATGCACCTGATGTTGCCAGTCCTGATGTAAATGTCAAAGGTCCCAAGTTCAGCTTGCCATCAATTTCAGGACCAAGCTTATCTATGCCAGACGTGGATTTCAATCTGAAAGGTCCCAAGATTAAAGGAGATGTTGACGTGTCAGCTCCAAAAGTAAAGGGAGACATAAAAACACCTGAAATGGACATCAAAGCCCCAGACGTTGACGTTAAAGGTCCAAAGGTTGGATTCAACATGCCTAAAATCCAGATGCCAAAATTTGATTGGAAAGGTCCACACATGGAAGGTGCAGATGTCAGTGCAAATCTTCCTGAAGGTAAAATTGATGTAGAAGGTCCAGAGGTTGACATTAATGCTCCAGATTTTGACATTGAAGGACCTGATGCAAAATCCAAAGGCCTGAAATTCAACCTGCCAAAGATCTCAGGGCCAAAGATGCCAGAGTTTGACATGAAATTGAAAGGTCCGAAGATAAAGGGAGAAGCAGATGTTTCACTTCCAAAAGTGGAAGGAGATATTGAATGTCCTGAGATCGATACTGAAGGACTGGATGTCAGCATTGAGGGCCACAAAAGTGGATTTAAAATGCCTAAATTCAAGATGCCCAAATTTGGTGCCGAGATTCCACATGTAGAAAGCCCAGATGTTGACATCAAACTTTCCAAACCTGACATTGATGTGAAAGCACCTGGTGTTGACATAAAAGGGCCAAAGCTAGAAATCGAAGGACCAGATGTAAAAACCAAGGGATCTAAATTCAACATTCCAACATTTTCAGGGCCAAACATGTCCTTGCCAGATATGGATTTCAATTTCAAAGGTCCAAAGATTAAGGGTGATATGGATGTTTCTGCTCCAAAGATAGAGGGAGACATAAATGCACCTGATGTTGACATCAAATGTCCAGAGGTTGACGTGAATGTACCAAAAGTTGACATCAAAAAGCCAAAAGTTGATGTTGACATTCCTGATGTTAATGTCAAAGGTCCCAAGTTCAGCTTGCCATCAATTTCAGGACCAAGCTTGTCTATGCCAGACGTGGATTTCAATCTGAAAGGTCCAAAGATTAAAGGAGATGTTGACGTGTCAGCTCCAAAAGTAAAGGGAGACATAAAAACACCTGAAATGGACATCAAAGCTCCGGAAGTTGATGTCAAGGGTCCAAAGGCTGGATTCAACATGCCTAAAGTCCAAATGCCAAAATTTGGTTTGAAAGAGCCGCAGTTGGAAAGTCCAGATATTAGTGGAAATTTGAACACTGAGATAGAGCCACCAGATGTTTCAGTTGAAAAGAAGTCTAAATTTAAATTTCCAAAATTTGGTTTTAAGGGCCAAAAGATGAAAATGTCTGACACCGATGTGAAACTGGCACAAGGAGACATTAGCATTAAAGGGAAAACCGGTAGTTGTGAAGGGCTTGATCTTGACTTGGAAATGACTGGTCCAACACACAAGGCTGATGTTTCTGATGTAAATCTCAAAGCACCAAAAATGAATTTTCCGTCAATAACAACACCCAAGCTGCCAGAGTGGGATATTAGTCTGAAAGGACCAAAAATAAAGGGAGATGCTGATGTCCCAGGGATTGAAGGAGACATAATTGCACCTGAAGTTGACATCAAAGGTCCACATTTGGATATGAAAGGCTCTAAGGGCAGATTCAGCAGTCTTCCAAAGGCTGAAGGAGAAGTAAAAGCTCCTGAAGGACATGAAACTATTGTTGAAGGTCCCCACGGTTCTAACATCACAGTGCCCAGTGTCTCTATGAAAGGTGGAAAGACTAGTGTTACATTTCCCAAGTTTAAAGGCCCCAAGTTTGGAATGACATTCCCTGAAAAGGAGGGGCCTGACCACGCGGTTAAGTCAGCAACGTTCAGTTTCGATGCATCAGGTTCTAAGACAGACGGTAGTCCCCTAGATACTGAAGGAAGTCTTAGTGCGCCAGACATCAATCTAAAGGGGAAAAGGGGGTTATTTAAACGTCCCAAAGTAAAAGCAAAGGCCAAGAAAGGTGATATTCAAACAGAAACTCCAGCAGTAGACCTTAATGTGGACACACCCAATATCCATGTCAAAGGAACCAAGGTAAAAAAGCCTTTTTTTGGCAAGCTTAATTTTCCTGACGTAGAATTAGATATCAAATCACCAAAGGTAAAAAGTGATGGCTCATTATCAGAGTTGAAATCTTCTGAGGTGGATCTGCCAACTGCAAGCTTAAAAACCACAGTCGGGAGTTCTGGTATTGACAGTCCGAATTACCGTTTGAAAGGTCCTGATGTAAAATTACAGACTCCCGATATTAAAATGTCAAATGTAAGGGCTGGTGCAGAGCTTAACACAAGTGTTTCAGGGGGCAGTACAACTGATAGCCTGCAATACCCAGAGAGTACCGTAACATTTCCCAAAATCAAGGTACCAAAATTTGGTATTGCCCTGCCTCAACAAGAAGGCCAAGTAGATGGAGGAAATGTTGAAGCAGAACGTGCAGGTAGTAGGGACATAAACATACAAACTCCATCTCTTAGTTACCAAGCCAGTTCACAAAATATTGAGCTTCCCCATGCAGAGCTGAAGCAAAGTGAAAGCAAAGTTAAAGTTAAGATGCCAAAATTATTTGGAAAATCAAAAGTGAAGGGCAGTAGTGCAGGAGACCTTCAAGGACCAGACGTAGAAATAAATACTAGTGGAAAGGACCTAAGTGCACGTGCCAGGGAACCAGTGGGAGGGAAACTAGAAGCAGAGGATGATCCTAGAATCACTGTGTCATCTAAAGGCAAGTCAGCCTCATTGGATCTATTTAAGAAATCAAGGCATCGGTCTTCTTCTTTAAGTGATGAGGGGGGGCTTCCAATCAGTTCTCCTTCAGCCCATTTAGAAGCTGAGGGTGGTGACATTTCACTAGACCTAGGTGGGAGCAAACTAAAAGAAAAGAAAGGCAAGTTGAAGTTCGGCACATTTGGAGGTTTTGGTTCAAAGTCAAAGGGCTCATATGAAGTGACACTAGGTGAGGATAGAGAAGTAGGGATGGAGGGAAGTTCAGGTGTTTCTTCACCCACCAAAAAATCAAGACTCTCTTCAACTTCCAGCAGTGACAGTGGTTCTAGAAGTGGTTTTAGGCTCCCAAGACTTGAATTATCTGTCTCTCCAAAGAAAGATTAGTTATGAGACTAATTAAACTCTCTCATGTAGTCAGATGTATATTAGTAATCATCTCATTGTCCTAACTACAAATAGTAGTTATAGTAATATAGTAATTTTCAGTCATTAGACACGAGTGCATGAAATTGTTTAAAGTCCCCTCAAACTGTAAATAAGATAAATTTGTAAAGTAATAATAAATATTGTTTTGTACATAGACCAGATTTATTGAAAATATGCCAGCTCACATTTTTTACAAAAGGTTTATCAGCAAGTTTGTCATTTAATCCTGTTTGATTCAATATTAAGAGTTGGGCTAAGGGTGGTAGGGTGAGGTATATTTGTATCAAGGGCTCACAGAAGAGATAAAACAATGAAAAATAGTTATTTTGAAGGAAAGTATAGAAAAGACTAAAAATAAATTGCCAGATTGTATGTATGACATAGTGTTTTCATGCTTTAATGTGATATAATCAGATACGCTTATATGCAATATAGAGCTGGGCCTTTATGATACATAATAAAGAGTTTTTGTATATAGCATAATTGCAAAGACAATCAATGTTTAGAGACTGTCAACTTAACAAAGGACATTCTGCACCTTTGAGTTTTTAAAAAGATTTATTCAGCTATTACATCTAAAACTCCATCAATATACATTGCTCAAGATGATTAAAACATATTTTCTTTCCTAATCCTGTCATTTACATAATTACATGTTTTATGGTTCTCTGTGCATTTTTTGTCAGTTTTTCACTGTACACACTCTTTATAATTATGCAAAACCAGTGTCACAAATACATATAGTCACTTTTGTGGAATGTATTGCTTTGTAAAAAAAATCAGTTCAAACTGTTACAGATGAGTTTTGATCAGGAATGATGGAGATGAACATGAATCCTTATGTCTAATACTTTTGTGTGCATTCTGCCAAATCAGCTAAATAAAAAGATTTATAAAATTAAAAAGGATGTTGAAGTAGAATTTACTAGTAACATATGTCACATCTTATCATATCATAATGTGTGTCTGTGAATGTTTCTTTCCAAGATGCCAGTGGAAACTGACAAAGGAATAATTTAATATAATTTATATATAAAAAAAAGTTGTAAATGTGGAAACCAATCTCAACATAAAATAAATTCTGCCATTAATTTTACTTTTACAATGTTATATAGTATAATGTAAGTTTAAACGCTTCTTAACATAATTCACTCCACTATGATTCTGACCACAGTAATAAATATACAATATAACAGAGCACAGAAAATAGAATTATTGAAGAGTAACCATTCACCGTATGATGAGGGCAGTATCTATATAACACAATCCTGAATTTGTCGACATTCCACATTACAGCTGGACAATAGCGTGGACAATTCCATGTTATCAGCATTGAGTTATTATTAATCGTTTGATCACCTGCTCCAATTACCACAGTCTTGCTTTTTCTCTCCAACCCACATCATACTCTGCCCTATTTTACTTACTGCTAAACATGGGTACTGTGGTTTTGATTGACAGGTCGGCACGCTGTCACGTCACATGACAAGCCCTTACATTGAACAACAAATGTGCTACTAATTCATGTGTATCTGACCAGACTAAATAGTAAATGTTCTTATTTGTTCTTAAATCATTGCATTTTCTTTAGGGACTGGTGACCTGAGAAGAAAAGCTTTTAGTTTAGAGAATGTTTCCTCTTTTAAAATCTCAGCTGCCTATTCATTTGAGACTCCCTTTTCCCACTTCATAATGTCCTGCGAGTTTTCAGTGGGTGACAGGTTGCACTTGCAGACAAGACAGTGGAGAATCCAGCCTCTTTAATTACAGGCCGTCCTCTTGTGATGCGTACAGAATGTGGTTTGGCATGGGTTTGCAAAAAACAAAGCAAAACCTTGCCTACAGTAATATTGTCTGGCATATTTTGTCCCAACCCAGCACATATTCTGGAGTAATCAGAATTAATGGGGCCTTGTATACACTATACACTACCAGTCAAATGTTTGGACATACAGTACAGTGTCTTTTCTAGCATTAATGGAGGTACTGAAATTATAACAGAACAAGTGGAGAATAACCCAGAATATGTTTAATATTTGTAATTTTTCAAAGCAGCACATTTTGCTTTGATGGCAGCTTTGTATGATCTCAGTATTCTTTCTGGGATCTTCATGAGGAAGTCACCTGGTATTGTTTTCCAGAAATCATAGAGTTCCCAGACGTGTTGAGTGACACTTGTCAGACTTAACTGTTTTTCATTCAGTCTTTGATTTCATGACGTGACTACTGAATGACTGTTGCTGGCTGGTGTCGACAGGAAGCTCATATCGGACAAGTAGAGGCAGCTGGTGGAGCAGGGACAGGTTATGTGGGACTTTGTAAGTGAGCAGAAAGACCTCAAATTGAATTTTTTGTTGGACGGGGAGTCAGTGGAGTTTTTTCAGGACATGAGCTTGCAGCAGACTTTAAGGAGTTTTACATGAGCTGCCATAGTGTGATGCTACTGCAATAGTTGAGTCTGAATATGATGAAAGCATGGATTTGTATTTCAGCAGCAGAGGGGAGTGATGAAAAGTAATGTTTTCTAGAACCTGGGGGGGAGATGTAACTTATTTAAGATGGTAATGAGTGGTGAATGGATTTGATAAGTGACTTGAGACTGATGAAATATCCAGAAGCATGTTGTCAAAACAAGAGTGACATAATGACAGAACAGGCTTTAAACGACGGGTTATCAAATACTGATTTAGGTGTTTGATAACCCGTCGTTTAAAGCCAGTGTCAAACTCTAATTGTCCTCTGATCCTAGCTCATTTAGGTCCAGATTTTGACAAGGCCTCTCTTAACCTTTAATCTCATTCCTTTATCACCCAGCTGTGCCTGAGCTTCAATTCACAGGCTGGATGACATTAATGTTCAGCTTCAGGATTCTTGCCATGTTACCCCTGAATTATGGCAAGTTGCTCTGGCCCTGAGGCAGCCCAGCATTACAGTACCACCTCAAAGCCTCACCCTGCTCTCTGTTTGAAGCCACCGCCACCTACCACCACCTCTAAGCTGAGAGACGCCTGCAGTTTCTTGGAAGTTCTTGCATCGACGACAAAACCAAAAACACCCTCTTTCCATTTTTTCCACTGAATTAGATTTTACTTGTGGTGGTGCATTGCTGGATGGTAGGTGTGCATTGCAACAATCACAATCAGTTTGTGCGTCAACCTCAGTCAGTCACATGTTGCCACCACAGATGCTGAGTACAGTACATTAGTACATTTAGTAGATAAAGAGTGAGTTAAATATTTCTTTACGCTACTTTAGTTGCTAAGTTCTCCTTTATGAACATGAGGTGGTTGCCAACGTTGTTTATCATTTGATGCTGAGCAGTGTGTCGTGACTTTTTTGTTGCACAGAGAACACATGCTTGCTGCTGCTGCAAAAACAGACACCTGACAGTAGAAGGGTACTGAGAACTAAACCCCTCTGGACATTGTAGGCATTTTAGTAGTTGGGTGTGAATGATGGCTACAGCTGGAGGAAACTGACACCGACTGCCACTCACACAGCAGTGCAAATTAGAGCTCATTGTCATGGTAACTGCTTAACAGCACATTACTTTATATACAATGCAATGAAAATGTATAATTCATGTCTAGTTTTACTTATCTGACAAAAGTACAAAGAAAACCTTTAATTAATATTTTAATTATATTTCTA
Source organism: Macropodus opercularis (assembly GCA_030770545.1). Taxonomy (NCBI): domain Eukaryota; kingdom Metazoa; phylum Chordata; class Actinopteri; order Anabantiformes; family Osphronemidae; genus Macropodus; species Macropodus opercularis. Next base: position 7,798,119 of record CM061098.1, read on the forward strand.
TAGGATAAACGGCCAATTTTGCTTGAAGTGGCAGGAGTACATAATTTTTTGCAAAACTTTTTTTACTTTATATCCAGGAGAATTTATATTCATGAATAAAAATCGGACTCAATTAATTTTAAAAAGTAAAAACAAAAGTTAACAGGCAAAGCTGTTTTAACCACTGTATGTACAGAATAATGGTTAATCCATAATATTTATTAGTTGTCATTTTGTGAATAACATCTGTAAAATCTAGCGGGTACTTAGCCACGTTCCACCTTTATGCCTCCCAGTGGCTGAAACACACTATCAACAAAGATCTGAGAAATAAAATCGAAACGTGTTTTACACTTTTCTGTAACCTTTTTTTCAAGCCACATTTTGAGGTCTCTGTTAGCACAAATATTAAAGAATTTTGCCTCAAACGCAGGATGTGACCCCAGTGTTCCTGGTTGCTTGAATGTAATTGTTGTGGTGCTGCAGAGGAAGGAACTTATCAGGAGTTTCCTTTGAAAGAGGAAAGTTCCCCCTTCCTTTCTAGAGAGGCAAACAGTTTTGTGCTGAATGAGGAGGGAGAAGAAAACGTTGGACAGTGCTGCACATTTGTGACGTGATACTGGAATACACGCTTAAATCTGAAGATATTTTTCTCTCACAGTGGGAATAAGGTAAGAAACCTACATTATTATAGTCACACCTTTTTGACTGAGGTCTTGTCGTACATAAATGTTCATTACACATCATCATCACACACAGCAGTATTGTCTGAAAGCACTGCTAACTGGTAGCAGCTAACTACGCATTTCGGTTTGGTACTTTGTTTGCGTTCACTTGTGATTCAAACGTTTCAGGTACAGTGATCAAACATTTGTGTATTCGAAGGTATTTGTACTACTATAAACATTAAAGCATGTACTGTAATAATTAAACTATACCAGTATTGTATCCGTACATGCCAGTGCATACATTAATTAAAGTGATTGGGCTGCAAGTAATAAGATTATTAATACTGCAAGAAGGTGGAGTGTGACTGTTACAGCAGACAGATCTCACACTGCCACTTAGCCACACAGGTACATGTATGTTCACCGGGGAGACAGATGCTGGATGATAATGTGGTTCAGCACAGCAGCCTGACATCTGACATGTCATGTGTCATGTGGAGTGCAACCAGATGGTGTCCTTGACTCCTGCAATAATAAAAGAGGCTTCCCACTGTGGTGGCTTGTTACTATACACTGGCTCGTATCACAGTTGAATGGGATTTTATTAATATGGCACATCCAGTCTATCTAGACCAATAGATGATGTCTTCGAGTCACACTATTTGTTATATGTAATAATAATAGTAGTTTTTCCTGAAGGTGGGTGTTGTTCTGAGGCAGAACATGAGAATTTGTATCCAACAGAACAACAAAAGGGATGTTAAAATCTGCCCGTGTGTGTTTTCCTCATTTTACGCTATGCATACACTAAATACTATCTGGCATAATAATTAAAAAATGCTGTGCCAAAAATATTTACAAAATGTGATCCAGAAAGATATTTCCTATCATCATATTATTCCGTTAAGTGAAGGCTTTATATATGTATTACAGTAGCAGTGCCGTAGTTTTAAAGGGTCATATTCTCTTTGTGGAGCAGAAGATAGTAAGTCTAATTTTAAGTGCATTTCAACATAATGCATTTCATGTCTCTGCAGAATAATGAGAGCATCATTTAACACACCACCACAAAAGGCTCCATTCATGAATAATGAATAGTGTGTGTCCAAAGGTCTCACTTTTACTAGAAGATAATGATAAGTTAGATGCATGTAGATTATCTCTCTCCATGTCACGAAGCTATTCATATCAAAGGTGAGGGTCAAAAGGACGACTAACTGAAACAGCTTGCTAATAAATACATAATACAACATGAATCAAGTCAATTATCAGAATTCCTGCCAGGGATCAGGTCTATTCCATGTTCCAACATAACATATTTTATTAATAATTCAATGTTTTGCCTCTTGACTGTGAAAATAATGTTTGAAGTGCAGCCATTCATATTTAACATTAGCATAAACACTTGGGTATAAACAAAGGATATCACACAAAGGTTATGCAGTTCTTCCACCTCCTGCCGCTTCTGCCATAGATTTAACTTAAATAATTCATCGACCTGAACATTTTAAGATGCGCATTTCTTGTTCAGGGAAGTGATTGTCCCTGTAGTGATCTTTGTCCCTACTGTGTAGTTGTGTGGCATACTGGATGTGAAGAACAATGATGTTATCGGCTTGTATTGGTATGGGCTAGTCTGCTCTGACTCCCAGATGCTTCAGTAGGAGCAAAGACGCAGAGATGAGTGAGTGGAAAGATAAGTGTGTTATACATATAAAGTACTACTAGACAGTAGCTGGTTGCCTCCATTGTTCCACACCTGCAGTGGGAGGTGGTGGAGGCGGATCAGGGACTCTGCAGTTTACAGTAAGTGCAAGGTTGCCTTCTCACCTTTGCTATGGAACTAGAAACCAGGAAATAGTACGGAGAGATAGTGTTGTTTCCATTCTGATCGATTTCACAGTAATAAACAGCTCTCTGCAGGTATTCCGCTGCTCTAAAGTCAAAACCCTGAGCTTAGGTGCTGTCTCCTTCCCTTTGAAGTCTCCATTTGGTTGTTGTACCTCTGTTACCTACAATGGCACAGTATGAGGCTTATGCAGAAGCAGGATCTATTTTTGAAATGTAAAAGGCTGTTTTCTAAAGCCCTGACTGGGGAAATGTCAGCTTACTGACCTTGAAGATTCATCAGCATGTAGTTTCTCAATTGTAATCGCACGGGGGCTTTCAAGACAGTGGCTGGAGGAGAATGTGTTTTTTCTCTGTTAATGTGAGAGCAGAGAATGTGCAGATGTGTGTGAGATGCATATCATTTTAACATTAATTGATATTTGGTACTTCTAAAGCAATTATCAATTTTTCCCTTTTTTTTGTATGCCTACACATGATAACAGTCCTGATAGTGGACCGTGGTTCGTAGTCTTCACCATTTCTTCTGAGTGATTTACTATGTTAAGGTGTGACCTCATCATCCTGGCTCCACCATCCTCCCCTCACTGCCTAAGCAGACAGCCCTGATATCACGCACACATACACACACGCGCACCTACACACACTCACATCCACAGGGACAAACAAACGTCTTTGGAGATTTTTTTTTTCCATTTAATTTTACATGTGAGTACATTTGTCTGTCTCTTAAGTGTGTGTGCGTACAAGAGGCAGTCAGAGAGGGAGGGAGAGAGAGAGCGAAACATAGGTGGCGAAGGGGAGGGCTTGTGGATCATGCATGTGCATTAACTCAGCTCCAGCGGCACAGCAGCAGCAGCAGCAGCAGCAGCAGCAGCAGCAGCACAAGAGGGAAAGAGAGAGAGGAAGACAGAGAGGGAGAGTTAGAGGGAGGGTAGTAGTCTCAGGCACAAGAACAAAAGCTGCAGAGGACTGGTTTCCATCTCCACTAAAAGAACAACGGAGGAGTAATCGGAGGAGGAGGGGTGGTCATGACTGTAGTGAGACAATAACGGAGGAGAAGAAGCACATTGTAGTTAGTGAGGACTGAAACCAAGGGTATTCTCTTCTCTGCTCTCCATGTTTTTGGGGAATCAACCACTGCCTTCGTCTCCAAACCCAGAGGAGGATGTCTGTGTCGGGGAAGAAGGAATTTGACGTGAAACAGATCCTCAGGCTCCGCTGGCGCTGGTTCAGCCATTCATCCCAAGGTTCGGCCGGTGGCGGAGGCGGTGGCGTCGGGGGCGTGGGAGGCTACATCCAGCAGGATGGGACACCAGGTCGGCTCAAGAGTCACTCACGGGAAAGAGGTGGCGGGGGACTACGGAAGACCAACAGCCCAGTCCACAGCATTTTGGTACCCACACCAGGGCCCACACCTGTATATGTCAGAGCGGGGCACCAGGCATGGCACCATCAGCAGAACTCCATCCAGGGTCTCCAGGTCAATGAGGACTCCTCAAAGAGCAGCTCCTCACCTAGTACCACAAGGAAAGAGGACCCCAACACTGGCCAGGAAGATGTAAAGAGCAGCACTGAGGAACCTGCAGAGGTGGAGGTCAGAGAGAGGTACGACTTTCCTTCGATGCTTCACACAGACTGACTGACTACGTGCCACTGCATCCGTCACTTTGGACATCACATGCTCAATTAGCAGAAAGCAGATTAAGGGATGCTATTCCGGGAACACGTAGGTCCCTCACATTTCTCAGTGTATCTGCTGGAGAATGTCTGATGGAAGCAGCATCCTCAGATAAACAGTAAGAACAGTTCGGCTTGTTTTGCGGACAGGAAGCAGACAACTCTGCCTTTAATAATAAAGCACTTAGCAGCAGCATTTCAAATCTGTTTTCGGCATTTCTGAGACTAGACGCATTAAAAGATAAAGACTGTGTCCACTTTCACTTCATTCAGCCTTTGCAGTGCCATGGTGCACGTAGCTCCTTCAATTAAGCTATGATTAAATTATCTGCACAGCTATCATTTTCCAATTTACCCTGGCTCTGACTAGGCAGCTGCTACCATGGCTCACCTGGGGACAGCTCACTGTCATTGTCCACAGTATGTTGGGCAGGATAAACCAGTAAAGCACCCTTTCAATTATTCAGTGGCTGGAAAACCAAGGCTATTTCTCCTCGTCTGTGTTGTGTTGTGGTCCAGATTACATGCGCGCTGTGCTGTTGCCAAATTCTTTAAAGTATTTAGTGTTTACATGGCACACTAATGCCTTTCAGAGTTAAAGCAGGATAGCGGGACAAAGCTATTACATTACCGAGCAGGCCTATGAAGAGAAGTAGTGCAATCACATGAATTATCTAGACGGCCTCCGCAGCCACTTTATGAGTCAAACGCTATCGTACCGAGTGGCAGGTAAAGGTTACGGAGGCATTTTCACCAAAGTATCTCTACATTATCCTGATGATAAACTCTCAACATCTGCATAGAAATTTCACCTCCTGTTTCTCCAGGTTGTGTTTTCCCCGTGTTCTTCCAGGAAGTAAACAGGTTAGAGAGTTTTGTGCGTGTGCTGTCTAGCAGAGCACTAAAAGCACTTCATAGCAAGGATGAAAAGACCAAGTCTCCTTTTATCTTGTCTCTGACATTTTAAGATGATTGGCCCTTAAGCTCTTGTGATTCCTGCGTGCTCTTGTTCTATGCACCTGGCGAAGATGAACGTGTGTCTTTGTTTCTCAGCGCGATTAAACAAATACATGGACCACGGCTAAAGTATGTCAGTGTAGAATAAGTAGATGCCAGAGGCCTGAGTTAAGACAGAATCCTGGAATCAGCTCAGCGGTCATCTTCTCCTGTTGGCATATCTAGCAGATAATCCTGTTTTTGGTCCCTATGTGTGAATAGTGCATGCATTAAAGATGTGCCTCGCAGTAAAAATATGGAACTGTTGGGCTCTCGGGGGGACCTTGAGTTCATGCTGGTCATGTAAAATACACTACAGCCAGCATGTTTTGACAATGCTACTGAATAATTAAAATAAATCTGCACCGTTGGAACACACATACTCTGCTGTAGTAAGATCTGTTTATGGATTTACTAATCATGAAAATATTATGACTGAGGAAGTTGTTTAGATGGGTTTGATTCTTTTCTCTCACCCTAACTGCGAAGAATACAAAATACAAGCCGTTCCTCATATAAATAAATGATCCACCCTGCCAGCAAATGTTTTACATAAAAATTAAATCAAGTGTGGATGAGTTTCTTCTGATCGTTCAGTATCACAGAAAGATACAAACAAAGTCTGTCTCTTGTTGGGAAACACAGTAGCTCAAGCTGCACGATGCTTCTCCTCAGTCAAGCTTTGACGGACGCGCAGCCACTCGATTGTGAGATAACTAGTTGCTGGTAGCGATGTTTGGACAAGCACAGCATCGGTACATGCACTAAGCTGTGCGGCGAATTAGGCCAGCAACCGTGTGACACATCGTGGCTCGCACGTTCACCGACGTCTAAGCAGATGTGTGGATGTCACTGAGATATGCACATTCGTTTACTCCACCAGCTGGGTGGCCCTATTACGTCGCACATCATAAATCCTTGACACATAATTTGTCACAATCCCTCAGGCTGAATCTAGAAACGAGTTCAGCCGGCTGTGAAAAGCACAAAAGTTTTAGCTGTTCCTCAATAGTTGGATAATGTGTGTCACTCATTCTGTGGTACAGTGATTAGTTCACACAATGCCTGGATGACGCCCATCCCACCCATTCATCTCATTCCTTCGTTGATTTGGTTTTGCACTTCAGTTCGTAATATTTAAGATGGCTGGAAATGTCACTATTGAGTTCGTCTTCATATTTAATATTGCTAATCGCTCCATTTGAAAAAGCTGTTGATGAGAATGTTCAACATCAGTTTTTTTGTTGTTGTCTACTCTTCTAACCTTAACCTAAGCTGATAGGTCTCAGTGGAGCGTAGAGTGTTTCCCCCCTTGATCCTGCTATACAGTGTGTACTCGCTCTGTCCTTATGACTCTCATCTCAGTAACCTCTCCCCATCGTTGGAGGAGAATATATGACAGAAGCTAACTTGAAGGGAATGGAAACCCTGACCTCTCCCGCATAAACACTAACAAAGGCTTGAGTCAGCGGGTTGTTAGTTTGAATGATATCTCAATTCCCTCTTCACCGCCCTGGAAAAAATACCACCTCCTCTCCCCCTGTCAACAGCAGTAATTCAGATATTTGTTGGATGTTTTTAACACCACCAGGCTCATAGGGTCTTGGTCTGCATTTGACGAAAAGTGCTGTAAATTGCGAAATACAAAATGAAAGGTCGTCCACAGGGATTAGGACAGTCTGTGATCACATGTAATTGATTCTCCATGTTCTTTAACGTTGCCAAATCAGCATTCTGTACGCAACAATGCCATGGAAACTCAACATTTGGTTTTCAGAGGAGCCTTTGTGCTTGCGAAAGGCCTTGAACAGCAGTTGGAGGCAGACACAGCAGAATGTGCTGGGCACATTTCATGTGTTTCATTTTACCCCCAAATGAAGTGAAATAAAAACCTGAAACAGCTAAATGCCCTTTACATGGCTACTGCTAAGGGACGGGACTCGGTTTAACCGTATCCTGGGGCACTGGCATTCATTCATTTGCATTGTAAAAGAATCATGGAAGCATGGACAACTGTGATCAAGCTGAAAATTTGATAGTGTGGACAAAACTAAACTGTAGGGAGTTACGTTAGGAAATAGCCAGTAGCTTTAATAAGATATGCGCATTTAAAATTAAATATTAACATTTACATGCAGGATCTAAATACCTAGATCAATAATTAACTCATATCTGCAGGTGACCACATACACTCTACATGGAAGCTCAGCACTGGTATATTTCACTTGAATTTGCTTGGCTGCTATCATCAGATGTAAATAAATTATAGACAAGCCAACTATGACACTTCATACGCTATGAAAGTCAGCCTGCCATCAGCAGAAAGTGAGAAGCGTTCTGCTCAGATCTGCACATTTTTCCCAACCCCCACACGCACGTCATTTACGTAACATTAGTGCGTAGCTGAGTGTCATAATCTGAGTGATTCTCTGACATACAACTACTGGAACCTCGTTATGAAATTTCAGTGCACCGTACCTGCACTTTTTCAGGCACTTCCACTTTAATTATGCTGCCTTTAACATAATAAAAAGTGGAATCTCCATTGCTATTGTTCCTCACATTTATTTCTCACTCATGTGTGAAAGTCAGCGATGCAGAATTTCATTATTAAACTAAGAGTTATCTTGACAGCTGATATTTCGTTTTTGCAAGATACAGTTTCTGAATATTCAAATTAAGAGTAATAACTGGTGTTAATGCACCTGAAATGTTTTGCAGATGGCTACTTTGATGACATGAAGTTCTCCATAATGTTCTAACATTGTGCAAAGTTTGATAAAACCTGGGACAATATTTTAATTTATGTTATAAAAACACTGGTCCCATCTGGAGCCGGTGGTGCACTTTAAACAGAGACAGGTAAAGTGCAGAGAGAAGAAGCTCTTCCTGTGCAGAGTTACAGGCCTTTACAGTCGCTGTGGATATTTGTCCCTGCAAATCTAAACGGCAGCACTCTGACTGTCAGAGTACAGAGGTATGCTTAGACCTGGCACCAGCTCTGAGAGCTTTTGACGAAGTTGCTGGATTCTAAACTCAACTCAAGAAGCCTTGGGGGGAAATGGCTGCTTATAATCCACTCTGAAAGAGGCATTTCTCATTAGGTCTTGGCAGTCACGACTTTCTTGTTGCAGGATGGAGCTGACACTAGTTGGAATAAGACTGAGATTCTCAGCAGCACGTCTGACTCATAACCTTTACATCCAGGGGCTAATCTGGGCTGATGAACGCACATCTCCAACCTTCTAGCCACTCATTTAGTGGCTCAGTGTTGGCACAGCGGGAACTTGATTTAAGTAGTTGCAAGAGAGGAAGAGACATTAAACACAAAGTTTAAATAATGTATGTCACTAAAACTCCTTTTCGAACAGAGCTGTATTTGTCTGTAGTGTGTGCTTAGCAGACGCACTTTCCATAGCACAACCTTAAAACCTGGTCCTGGCCTTGTTGTGCTTGACTTCATACTGTAGCAGGGCCTTTTTGATATGCAGGGTCTTTCATCAGATCCAATTAGTCACATTGTGGTGTGAACTTTGAGATGGTGTGAAAAGCAAGCGGCAAGACTTGAGGTGAAGTAAGGTACCGCTGCGAAAAACAGCCCAGACTTCTATTCTGATTTCTTTCTTTCTGCTTTGTTTGCTAATTCACCTTCCCATCGTTCTCACAGGCACAGTGAGACAGTTTGTAGATCACAAAAGAAATCCACAGGCCCTGTTAGCCTTAGTAATATGCGATGTACAGCATTGTCACAACAGCAGTTTCTCCAGAGTGAGGTGTTCTGAGGCTTTAGTGCCTCAATAAAATTGGGCTGCACCTCTATGATCCAACCCACCACAGAAAGCAAAATACACACCTCAGAGAAATTTACTGCTCCCTAGAATGTGATACCAAAGCAATTAGTGTCGGGGAGATTGGTAGGCCTGAAAAATCCTTACAGCACGCCCTGGAGCCAATACAAAGGCAGTGCATCTCAGCTTTATGGCCCCGTTGCTTATTCAGTCTTGTTTGGTGTTCCTCTCCAAGACTTCAGTCAGTGGGGAATTATTGCCGCGCTGCGATAAATTACCTTTGCATTTAGTACAGAGTCTCCCAATAAAGATTAGACTATAGGATACGGCAGTGACCAGTGTGCAATAAAGCCAAATCCCATTGTGTTTGCTTTAGGTGAGTCGGCTAAAAGCTTTACAGTATGTGTTAATCAGGATCTCTACAAAAGCCAGACCTGCCCCCATCCTTGCTGCATTGTCAGTCATAACACGTGCCAACATTCTGTCCTGCTACGCATTATAGGTTTCCAATTCATGTATTGAAATATGAGTAACTGCACTAGTCGCAATTCCTATATCAGTGTATGAGTAGGAATATGAGGGTGTGTAAAGTGTTGCTTTAAATAGAAGTGACATTTCTCCTTTTCAGCCTTTACACGGCGGAAGAAGCGTGAGATGACAGTAAATTCCCTCCGAGACACAACTTGGGTCTGTTTATGCAGCGTAACAAACAAGCCTAAATGTCAATGAGTGGCCTTGCTCTGTGAAGGACACCAGAGTGACTGGGCTGCGTTATTTGCCTCAAATCTGAGGGATTACTGGGATGCCTGTAAACCAGCATGTAATCTAGCCGCCTGCAGGGACAGAGACAGCCTCACCACAATGCTGGGAGGAAAAAGGCTTGTTCACTTGTTACAGTAAGTCCCTGTCTTTGGGAGACACACGTGCACAAGTGCAGATATGCCGACACAAAGGCGTGTACACAGACACGGAAATTCTGTCTGGGAAGCAGCTGCTGGGATTGTGGCGCTTCCTTGTCCCAGTGGACACAAGTGCTTAGTTATCCACTTATGTATGGATTTTAGTCCATAACAGTTTTAATTTCAGCTTAGAGTGGCAGGAAGGATGCAAATACGCTGCAGGGGGAAGAGGATTCAGGAGAGTCGTGTTCAAATAAGCTCTTTTGTGACTTCAGTAATTTGCTGCTTATCTTGCAGTGTACAGCTGTTTAATTCCTTTATTATTTTTATGTAAACAGGAAGTGACATTAATTAATATGTTCTTCTAAATGAAAGCCTACTCTTTAATTTCACCTGTCGTGCAAAGTTACCACATATACTTAGCAACGCTTATGAAAAGCACAAATTTGAATGTTGCCATATTCTCCTTTGCTCAAAAATTGTTTATGCTGCACCAGCAAAAAAGTGTTTCCAGTAAATATGTAATTATTGTTTCAGAGAGCAGAGATGCGAACATTTTTAAATCTCACTGCATCGTTTCCTCCGTGGTGGATTATTTCCACAGGTTGACTCTGAGCACTTTCTCCAGGATGAACACCAACTCCTCCGATGAATTTTTCCAGGCCACAAATCATGCAGAACAGACCTTCCGGAAGATGGAGACCTACCTCCAGCACAAGCAACTGTGTGATGTCCTCTTGATAGCGGGGGACCACAAAATACCAGCTCACAGGTTAGTGTCTGTGCTTCCGCCTGCTTTGATTATACTGATAGCACGAAAATCCGCTTCAAGCTCGTCTGAATTTCCTTCTATCAGTCGATGAACGAGCTCGTGTGACGGTTTGGTCCCCAGCCTGTGGAGGCGCCATTACGTTTTGTCTTGTGTGTGATCCTTCCTTCACTGTTAGTGAGGGTGTCAGTCAGTCAGTCAGTCTCCCAGTGCAGCAACAGAGATTTTGTTAGCTTGTATTTCCTTTATTAGTGAGTTTGTAACAGTTCTTCAGTCTGGACCTTTAGTTGACTGTAGAAACATTGTTTGTTGTCAACAGCCAAGGAATAATTAAATAATCTTTAATGCAAACCTAGATTGTTTAGATTCTCAGGAGGCCGACACGAGATGCATGCACCCTCCCTGTTGACTGGTTTGCATTTAAATGACGCTGTGATCTAATTACACCTCAGAGCTTCCTCGGTTCTGCAGTACATTCAATACATGGAAGAAAAATGTAATAAAATAGAGGCATCAATATCTAAGCTTTGGTTAAGTGAGTGAACGGATTGCTTGGTATTTTTCTAAGAGAGAAGCGCTGGAGTTGAAGAGTGTTTGCACTTGTACATGGATCCACTGCATATTTTGTTAGTTCATCCACACAGACTCATAAAACAGAAAGCAGAATGCTCCACAGAGAGAGAAAAGAGTATCAGTGACTGACCTAGTTGGGTAAAATGCAGCTCTCTGACTGTTTCACTGAGCCTTTACATTCGCTACAGAGCCCAGTGAAGTAAAGAATGAACTGTGTATATGAATATATAAACCACAAGATCATACAAATATGGAGGCTGTAGGTCTCATGGTGCCACAAGAACTGAGCTCAGTTTCCTGAAGCCGTCTTATCGCAGTTCCATCATTAATCCAACAGCAGACAAATGAGCTAACGTAATTAGAAATCTGACCAGTGTAGCTATTAGCAACATGAAATAATGTAAGTGGGATCATTTCCTTCATGATGCACTGACAACGGGGACCGTTACATGTATGAATGTAGGAGGCTACTCACGTGTGCTACAGTGTAATGATGTGATGCCTTATACAAAACAACACCTTCCTTATGACCGAAGTATATAAAGGCATCAAACTAGTTGATTCACTAATCGCTTTGGGTGATCTCTGTGAGCTGACGCCCGGAACAGGATCATTTATCCATCACGTCTTCCTCACGGCAGATTGGTCCTGAGTGCTGTGTCGGACTACTTTGCTGCTATGTTCACCAGCGATGTGAGAGAAGCAAAGCAGGAAGAAATCAAAATGGAAGGAGTCGATCCAGAGGCTCTCAGATCCCTGGTTCATTTCGCCTACACCGGTGAGTGCTCATAAAGACGTTCACTAGCTCTTGTAAGTAGTTATGAGACATTTGAAATCCAGCGTGATTAAAATGGATCAATAAGGCAATTCATCACCGGGTTGACTGGCCGGACAGGCTCTCGGCATAAAATTGGGTTATCTTACGAAGCAAAATGGCCTTTGAGAAAAGATGAATAAATATGTTTCATCAGAATATCTGCTAGAAGCTGAGACTATCAGAATATGATTAGTTTTGCTGTAGGACATAAATTATAGCTTTCAGGATTGTCAAGAAGACAAACTGATCTTTACTGTTGCTGGTGTTACTTCAGTTTTCTTGGTAATATTTCTTGCTATGTGCTTGATTTCAGTGCTTCCTCTACTACGGTGTCACCTGTGGCGGCTACATGTGATCATGTCATAAGAATGTATTTTGCTTGGTGTGACTTTCAGGCGTCCTTGAGCTGAAGGAGGAGACCATTGAGAGTTTACTGGCGGCAGCTTGCCTCCTCCAGCTTTCACAAGTCATCCAGGTTTGCTGTAACTTCCTAATGAAACAGCTCCATCCCTCCAATTGCCTGGGAATACGCTCCTTCGCAGATGCCCAGGGCTGCGTGGACCTGCTCAACGTGGCTCATAACTACACTATGGTAGGAGGGTGAAAGCAGAGCCTCAAGGTTCAAGGTTCAAGGTTCAAGGAGTTTTATTGTCATTGTAACATGTTGTACAACGAAATTATAAAAGTGTCAAGCAGCCAGTGCAGTTTTAATCATAAAAGAAAAGTAAAATAAATAAATAAATAAAAAATGAAATTAAAATAAAAAAAAACAAACATTTTAAATCAAATCTGACAACATTCATTCCATTTCATAAAATCACTTAATGCACATTCCCTTCTAAAACTGTGATTTTTTGTTTGTTCAGTGCAGTTATGGCTGTTGGGTAAAAACTGTTTCTCAGCTGGGTTTGTTTTCTGACAGTAAGCCTCCGCGTCTTGTCTTCTGCTTGATATCGGCCCAAGAGAAAACCGAGCTGAAGTAGAATTTAGGCTGTAGATGGTGGCAGAGTAAAGTATGAGAAGGCTGAAATAAAAAAATATGTATTTCAAAAGCACTTATGTGAATTTCCTCACCTTTACTCACCTGCAGTCTGTATAATACCAGCCATGATGAATTTAGTCAGTAAACCCAGTATCGCCATGGTTACCTATACTTTCCAGAGAAATCAGACGTGTGTTCATAACCTGTAAAGAATGAGCAGTCTGTGTCTTGGTTATTTATATCATCTAATTTCAGCAGAGAAAAGTCAGGCTTGCACATTTGAATAGAAATTGCATTGTTTCATGCTTTCACGTGATCTAATTTGATGCCATATTGCTTTTATTAATCGGTTCACTGACAGGCCTATGAAAATGTAATTTCTACTTATTTGTGTGAGCAGCATTTGCATGGGACTGAGATTCCTGCACACACAGACGTCTGCCTACTGTATCCACAGATACAGCAGTGACAGCGCGTTATCTCTTATGGGACATCTGCTCAGCCTGTTTACATAGGCCCCGTCCAGGATCAGGGGGGTTAATCTAATCATCAAGCTGCACAAGAGGGCCAACTTCCTGTTCAATCACTCCAGTAATGACCAGGGGGAGCTGTGGGCTTCCTGGAAGTCTCTCCTCTGGGTTCTGAGTGCGGCGAGTTGTGTTGCGATAAGCTTGTTTTTCCTGGTTGTGAGTGGCAGGCGAGAGCTGCCTCTGACATCCTCTTCCTTTATGAAACTGTTGCCCTTTGCACGTTTCAGCAGATAAAGATGTCATGTTTTGCTTTTTTTGGCAGGACACTATTTTGTTTTTCAGCAATAAAATTATATTTATGTGTCACATTTTATTAGACACAGTGGAATTCAGATATAACAGTCTGTTCTTTCCCAGCCTCTGCAAATTACGTGGTAATCCAAACGTTCTTGAAAGATAATTCTCTCAGCCTCACTCCAATTAAGCGTCAGCGTTCCTCCTCTTCAGAAAACACAGTTTGCCGTGGTTATCAGTTAGTATCCTCTCGAGCTGATCTCTTGACTCTCTAGAATCAGATGCTTTTAAATCGGAAAAGAAACTCTGTTCTCTTGTCAGCCGTTCAGAAAGGGCTCATTGCAAATACTGGCTTTAAAATAACTAGTTGTAAGAGTTTTTCCCTCAGCATTAGAGCAACAGATCGATAGAAGCCCCTCATTTAATTAAGGCTGTCAGTGTTAAGCTCTTAAAACCTGCCCTTAGAATAGATCGGACCGAGATACTGTTGCAAGCTGACGATCAATAGTTCAATTTGAAACTTTTGAGGAGTCACTTCACTTCTCATCCAAAAAGAAACGAGTGGTTGTGAAGGAGGATGGCTTTGGCCTGTACAGTGTGCATTTCAGGTGTTTTACAGTGTAGCGCAGCGTGGGGGCTTGGAGGAGCGAGGCTGCGTTATACAGCATTATCTCTAATGGAACTGCCCAGAGACAGTGTCCTTGAAGAGGTGGCCATGCAGTGCCGTAATATCGCCTGGGCTTCTGGCCAGTAAATGGAAGATCAATCTTCAGCAAGGCGCCACAGCACAGCTTCCACAAAACCTGCAGCTGGACGCAGCGTTGGTGCGATTGTAATGCTGGCGTACGGTGCCTTTCTGTTTCTCATTAAGAGGCTTATAAAGGCTTAATGGTGCCATGTACGATCAGCTGCAAAAATGCTTTATAAGCTTATGAAGGCAATTTTTTTGGAGATGTTTCATGCCAGAGTGATTTGTAGCCTGCTGTTGTGCGGATCATTTTATTTAATGAGCTAAATGTAACAGACGACGCTATAATCTGGTAAGGCAGAATTCTGGTAGGATCAGTAGGTACACTACAGTGCTTGACTGTGCTTCTCCAACCAGTCCTAATTGCTTCTCTTCCCCTCTCTGTCCTTGTCCTTGTGGTCCTCACAGGTACACACACACAAACACACACATACCTTCTCCTCGGCTAATGACTGATGATTATCTTATCCTTCTCGTCTCCCCTGTGTTCCAGGAACACTTCCTGGAGGTCATTCAGAACCAGGAGTTCCTGCTCCTCCCCACGGCAGAGATCGTTAAGCTGCTCTCCAGCGATGACATCAACGTTCCAGACGAAGAAACCATCTTTCAGGCTTTGATGATGTGGGTGCGGTATGACGTTCAGCATCGACAGCAGGACCTTGGGGTGCTCCTCGCCTACATCCGCCTGCCTCTCCTACCTCCACAGGTGAGACATCGGACAAACCTCTCTGTGTCCTGTGTCCTCTCTGAGCACTGAGCTGCGCTTTATTTACTTTGATGCTGTAAGGCTAAAAGAAATGGTAGAAATGACCAAAACTATTTCCCCACAGCCTCAGAGTATGTACAAGAATGAAGAAATCTGATAATAAATGCAGTCGGTCAAATATCAAATCATTGCTAATTCAGGAAAGCGAAACAAGCCAAAGCTCTGTTGTTTGTATAAAAACTGTGATTTAATATTTTAGACTGAAAATAAACGGAAAATGTGATCCGGTACATCATTTGTCTCGCTGGCTTGGGAAATGTCCCCCATGGGGCAAATGAAATCATAAATGAATCACTGTGTTTTAAAAGCACTTATTTGGTGGAAACTGTAAAGAGGAGCGAAGTAGTAAGTCTGACATTACTTACAGGCATAACAAGATCAATACAAATATGCAAACATATGAAACTTTTATTCATGGAAATGACTGTGCGGTGAAATGTTTAATATTAAAAAGAGCCTCAAGAAAGTTTTTATGTTCTTGTGTGGAGATGCAACAGGACACTAAAAGGTATTTTCCAAAGCTAAAATTGTTACACAGATGCAATATGACAGCACTGAGACACACGTGCATATGATAAACAACAGAGCATTATCCTTCAGAGTAACGAGACAGGGTTAGACAAGATACCACAAAAATCACACACAGACTGTTTGTTCCATGATCAGATTCAGAATATGTGCAAGTTACGACTGAGTTGATCTGTGTCCCTGTAATTAATTAAACTCTTCGGATAAATAATGTAAATAAAGTATTCAATTTCATGATTTTGAATTAATTGGCCTTTCCTCAACTGTAGCTCCTTGCAGATCTGGAAAACAACAAGATGTTCTCTGATGATCTGGAATGCCAGAAGCTGCTGATGGAGGCCATGAAGTACCACCTTCTGCCTGAGCGCCGACCCATGTTTCAGAGCCCAAGAACCAAGCCTAGAAAATCCACCGTGGGGGCTCTTTATGCTGTAGGAGGCATGGATGCTACCAAAGGTACGCAGGCTCCAAGCTGCACGGGCAGATCCACTGCAGTGCACTTTATTTGACCCGTAACGACCGCGGTGTCTGTGCCTTAAGGTTCCACCACCATAGAGAAGTACGACCTGCGGACGAACACGTGGGTCCAGGTTGGAGTCATGAACGGACGGCGGCTGCAGTTTGGCGTCGCTGTGATAGACAACAAACTTTACGTGGTCGGAGGGAGAGATGGACTCAAGACGTCCAACATGGTGGAGTGTTACAATCCCATCAGCAAGGTGTGGTCCACGATGCCGCCCATGTCCACACACAGACATGGACTCGGTGAGTGAGAATGTATTAAGGTGTTGTTGTGTTTACAGATGATGCTGACAGTAAAGCCATTTTTTTCAGATATCTGAGTCACACAACCTGGTGTTTGTAGGGTGCAGGCTCTGAATGGTCACAGCTGGGCTGTTGTAAAAAATAAATAAATAAAAAAAGACATTTCTTTTTGAGATAGCGCTTTGATATTTTCCTATTCCCCTATCAAAGCTTGGCAGGCTGTGCCTACCCTGGTCTTCCTCACCCTTCCCTGCTCAATAAATCTCATATCAGAAGCGTTTTGATTCACGGTTGAAACAGGCCTGGGTAACAGTAGAGGGAGATCTTGTCAAAGCATTCGTCTCACTCGCCCAGTGTGGTCGGACATATCAGCGCGCCCAGGAGATCACGCTGTACAGATTACCTGAGCTGTATTTGATCTTTGCTGCTGCAAGTATCTCTGGCTTGTGCTGTGGATGCTTCAAGCCTGATTATAGAGGGTTTACCAGCATCCCTGCATGACCACTTCCTGCAGTGAGCGTCATGAGCCAAGGCAAGAAAAACAATCTAAAAGTAGGTTTTATTCCAAAACCACCAGTAATAATAAAGGGCAGCTTCACTAGAAGAATACGTTGAATTTGACGTCTATGCCAGTTAATGTTCTCTGGTCGTGGTCTTGCCCTCATGTGCCCTCAGAATAATTGACCTCTCACCAAAAGGAATTGAGGGTGGTAATGTAAATATCCATTGTGGTGAGACATCCTCTGCATTGTTGCTGGTGAAGCCTCTTTCCTCTGCGACTGGGGAAGGAGAATAACGGTGCAGCTTCGGAGGCTTCCTGTTTCGGCCAGCGGCGTGACTCACTCCGCTCGCTGCTAAAACGAGAAGCGTCCCTCTGCCTCGGCTCACTCCAGGAACCGCTGGAAGATGAAAGACATCAAAAGAATCTGATCTGGAAATGTCATTTCAGTTCTGGTCATTGATTATCTTCACTACCATGAGCTTTACGTTACCTAGTGCTGGCACCACGCTTTATATACAGAATGAAAAAAAGCCTTGAGGATGGATTTGAAATAAGTGAATAGTGAAATTAATAAATTATTAAGTTCCATAGATTCATAGATTTATTGCACGTAGAACAGAAGAGGCGCTAACACTGACTGTACATACATATACTGTACAGCTACCTGCATTAAACACGGAATCCCCTGATACGTAACGTTTTTGATTTGCTGACGGATAAACATTTGAAGCAGGTGATGCAGGAACTGATGCAGGATCTGCTGCTGATATGTCTGAGCTTAAGACTCCGTTTGTGTGCTGTAGGTATTGCCGTGCTGGAAGGGCCCATGTACGCTGTGGGAGGCCACGACGGCTGGAGCTATCTGAACACAGTGGAGCGCTGGGACCCACAGGCCAGACAGTGGAACTATGTGGCCAGCATGTCAACGCCGCGAAGCACCATGGGAGTCACGGCACTCAACGGAAAGTAAGCTGGACTCAACGCAAAGCCCCTCAACGTAACGCAAACGATAATGTCTTGTGAATTCTCTGAGCATGAACAAACCTGAGGTTGAGGCCACTGACATCTGTGAAACCACAAAAGACGCTGGGGACACAGACAAGTCCAGGCAGTTTACCCTGAAAGAGGAATGCTCGGGTTAGCAAGCCGCCTGCCAACGATCTAGGTTTGCTTTAAACATGAGAGTTTCATATTCCAGACCTATAATGAGCACATAAATCTAGTATTCATGCACATTCTTGCACAATTTTATTATGAATCATGTTGTTTATAGGCTGTCTGCTTTATTTTCCAGAGGTAAAGTGTCTTTCTTTACAGCAGTGAATCATATCTTCATCTGCGAGATTTAATCACTTAATCATCTGCAAGTCAGTTACGCACTTAAAAACACCCAGAGGCTTTAAGGCAGAACTTCGAGCAGAACATGCAGTAACACTGACATGATTGTGTAAATCACAGTGTGATGGATGATGTGAAGTGGTCACCCACCGATTTGATTCCTGGCTGTGTCCTGGGGCAGGACAGCGACGGTCCGACCACAGTGTGTGAATGAATGGGCGAAGAGGAAACAGTGTAAACGCTGAAAAACGCTTCACGTGCATGGATCATTTCTCACAGTCTTACATCTTTATACTTCTTAGATGCAGAAATACTACGGAGGAGCAGTGCAGTTTTCAGCAGCTCGGCACACAGGCCGCTGCTATTACTGTGCTAATTTATACCGTAATCTAGACCCAATAAAAGCAAAACGCTTTGTCCTTATGTGTTAAATGCTTTACAGAAAGTAAATTAGGTAAAGGACAGATCGGCCTGATTTGAATATGTTTGTGTGCTGAAGGAGAAAAGAGGCTGCTGCTCAGGCTGCATCCAAAATTCAGTGTTACAGTTGATGCTGAGTTATTCCTGCATCTAGGTCAAAAATAGACAACAAGGAAGCTGTTTCCCTAGCCTCCGCTACAAGCGCTTAAGACACTGATGTGATGTTTCTGGCAGAGAACATTATCAAGGAACAGGCCTTTGAATGCTCTCCACTGCTTACTGCTGCATCTGATCAAGTCTGTCACACCATCACTCTGTTTTTTTTTACCAACATCTGACAACTTATGTGCGATTGTGCCAGATTTAGCAGCGCTGTGAAATATGTACACGTGGAGTGTTTGAGCTCTGCAGCTGACTTTGCTGGATTTCTCAGGCTGTATGCAGTAGGTGGTCGGGACGGCAGCTCCTGTCTGAGGTCAATGGAGTGTTTTGATCCACACACTAACAAGTGGAGCATGTGCGCTCCGATGGCCAAGAGGCGAGGAGGAGTGGGTGTCGCGACATACAACAACTTCCTTTACGCCGTAGGCGGGCATGACGCCCCGGCCTCCAACCACTGTTCTAGGCTCTCCGACTGCGTCGAGAGGTTGGTAAACGTCTCCTAAAAGTACACAAACACCAAACTGTTGCATAAATGGGCTTGTATTGCCAGTTGGCTCGACTGTAGGGTGGAGTCAAGGATGTAGACTTTCTCATGAGAACAAAAGGGAGCTGAACGCCTGTCAGTTCCACCCTGTTCCTGCGTTTTCAGACATGTCGGCGTTCCACACTCTACACAACACGAGAGATCATAGTTTCCACACATGGTTTATTCTGCAGGATCTGGCACCATCTGGTGGCCATTATAGTCAGACTGAGCGTCACTTTCTGGTCGTGACAGCAACAAACACATAATTTTAACAAGAAGTACTGAGTTATATGTCTGTTCATTATATAATTGTGCGTTTTCCGTTATATGTACTGCATCCTCTATGTACTGTAGTCCATGACCCATAGTTTATCAACTCTCAACTGAAGTTATCCATGTGTCAAGGTATCGCATGGACACAGTGAACTAATCAGACTGTGGTGTCAGATTAAATATTCATAAGTGTGACGTAGTTAGTTTTATAAGCTACTTGAGTGTGGGTGAATCATTCAACGTGTCTTTATTTTCTACATCTAAATAGTCAAGATGGTTAAAGAAGTCTTTGCGAGGTGACTTCTGCCCTCGCTGATGAGTCCAGCTCTCTGCAGACCGTTCGTCTGCCAACTGCTGCTGCTTTTAAGTTTAAATTAGATTCTAAAAACGACTTCCCACTAGTGCCCATTCAGACATCTGTGATTAAAGAGGGCAAACATAAGGGTGTCTCAATTAGCGGGGATGGAGCGCTGTTTCCCTCTTGAGGTGTGGGCTGATTGCGTGATTGAATATGTACAGAATATCTCCTATGGCCGCGCTGAGCATCCCCTTTGACCGTATTGTCGTTGCAGGTACGACCCAAAGACGGACACGTGGACCACCGTGTCCTCCCTCAGCATCCCCCGGGACGCGGTGGGAGTCTGCCTGCTGGGCGACAGGCTCTACGCTGTAGGTGGATATGATGGTCAGTCGTATCTGAACACCGTCGAGTCCTACGACACACAGAACAACGAGTGGACTGAGGTAATGGCATAGTGTTGTTGATTGCTGGGTGCATGTACAGTAACTGGAGGACGCAGTCAACAGCCTTCGGGAGATGAATCTGCCGAATAGTGTCAACGTTTTATAGCTACTCTTCTGTTTCTATCAGTTTTCGCTGTACTGTCTCTGTAACCCTCTTATCTGCATGAAGTAAAGTGGGATTTTGTTTTTGAAGTCGGCCTCGGGTGAGCGGCTGCGCGTTAACCTCTCTGTCTTCCTGTAGGAGGTCCCTCTCAACATTGGAAGGGCAGGCGCCTGCGTGGTGGTGGTGAAATTGCCTTGAGCGTTTTGTCTCACAACAGCATGAGGAACAAATGCGAGAGCAGAAGCAGAAAAGAGTGGACAAACAATCCAACAGATCAAGGACACATCCTTCGAGAGCCATGTTTTTATTTTGCTCCTTTAACTCCGCTCTCCAGATTTTTCAGAGGGAAACACAGACGCAGCCATTGGCCATGAACCATTGTTTCAATCATTAGTGGACATATCTGCCCAGTGGGGAGGATTGCTCACAAACCGGCATGCGCTGGACATTCTCCACATTCTCAGCCGATCAAGAGTTTTCATAGGCTTGTCTGCGCTGTGCCAATCCTTTGTTGTACTGGGTTGTTATACTAGTTCTGTGTACGTCTAAAAGATTCAGTGTAAAAGTTTGATTTTGACTAAATCCGCTTAACTGTTAGTTCTGCATTCATCATCGGTGCCGTCGCATACTTTATATTTTTGGGTTAATATTTCCCTGGATTGGCACTGAAACATTAAAAATGGTTGTAACGCACACACGTAACCAAGTCCCAGTGTCTGTCAGTGAAGGGTGGTCTGAACAGATCCTTTATCGCCACCACTGTGAACCGAGGATGACCACTGGCTGGAAAACAAGCAGCAGAGAAGTCAAACTTTTTGCTAAAAAATATATTCAGACATTTTCTTGACTTTTGACTTTTTTATTGAGCCTGTAGCTGCAGAACACCAAAGTCATTGGCTTGTCTTAGATGTCTTCTTACACAAAAAAATGAAGGTTTACAAACTTGTGAATTAAAGAAAATATATCATATTGATATTTCACATAGCTGTACAGATTTTTGTGAGATTATTTCAGTGGTGATAGAATCATGCCTAAAGCAGTGCAGTCTGGTCACTACAGTTACTATTCCTCTGGGTTGATTTCTGGGCATGCTAGCTGACTTGCACATTGTTATATATCAAACCATGGTCTTTTTATTTTGTGTTTTACAGGATAGGATGCATTCTTGGTTGTCGCCTCCACACTGAGGCACCAGGTGCAGGATGTACTGTTTCCACGTTGATGTGCAGCATGCAGGAACCTGATTTCCACAGCGTCTTTCGAGTTTTACTTTGATCAAGCCTTTCACATTTGCTCCTCAGCTGATCTTAAAAGTTAAAGGTGACTCATTCGCTCCCTATTTTACTATTTGTAACTGTAATTTGAACACGTTTTTGGAGGCCAAGTGTCACTTTTTATGTTTTTATCATAATTTTGTACAGCATGCAAACCAATAAATAAAATGACTTCAGTGTCCTCTGCATGTTTACTGAACGCGTCCTCTCAGCAGGCACGTCTGTGATTTCTCTTGTTCTGCTTTAAGTCAACTAATTCAACCGATTCTTGCACTAAACAGACTTGGAAGCGACTTTGATGTCAGCGTTAACCTTAGTTTTGTTTGTGTGGCAGCACCCAATCCAGCAAGCCTGGCTGCTGATATCACTCTCTCTTATCAACAGACTGAGGACCAACTGCCATTGCTTGCCTTTGTTATTTTCATTGTTTGCCCTCCAAATAGTTTCAAAGGCCCTTCACCTCCTCCTGTTTGTTTAGTAAGATTTCAGTGGTGTCGCATACAAAGCGCAGCCTTGTGAGTGCACATGTACAGTTCTTGTCCAGAAACCTTTAGATGTATTAAAACACAACATACATCACAGCAAACAGACTTTGCACAATCAATATCTCAGCTGATGTAAAGATGAATCTCCTTCTCTGACTTTCCATTTCTGTTTATCTGCATCTCCTCCTGACAGATCGCATAAAGGAAATCAATAAAGGATAATAGCTTTTACCCAAGTTCACCTCCTCAGAGGATAATATTACTGAAAGGACCCAACATTTACAATATTTATCTCAATATCTCTGTCCGAGTACTTCAATAAGCAGAGAAATGCAATGGCGAGAAACATGAGACCATGATGAAAATAGCTTCGTAGCTTTGTCCCTTCCGAAGATTTGTTTCTCTGTTGTTTTTCTCTGCTTTGCCAACTCAGTCCTAGGCAGCAACCACAGGTTAGCAACCGTAGCTGTAAAAACCCAGCAGCAAACACTGTGTGAAGCAAAACACCAGCTCAAACTCATCAGGTTTGCAGCTGAAAAGAAACGTAGAGCCGCACATATGTGGAAAATGAAACCAGAGCGGCGTGTGACGTCTTTGTTCCTGGACTCAGTAAATCCACTGATAATTCAGACGTAAGGTGACATAAAGCTGCTTTGCTTTAGCTGAAGAGAGTCAACTGATGTAGAAATCCTATTATTTACAATGTGAGGCATTCAAAAAGAGACAACTCACTTCAAATATTATGCCTAAAGAGAAAATGCCTAAAAAAACAATACTTCAAGGAAACCTTTTCTACAATATGTTCTGTAAGGTCACACGTCATTAGCTTTTACTGCAGAATGTGCAGCGTCACACTCAGCTCATCAAGCGAACAAACCCCATGTTCAGCTTAGTTCATCTTAGCACGTTTTGTTTCATGTCACCAAACACACTCATCTTCTCCTGCGCCTCCATGGTGATGTCATCATATCATAAATTCTCAAAAGAGGGAGCTGTTGCACTGCAGAGGACGAGCTGAGCCACGTTACCGGCGCAAACGGCAAATCAAAGATCTCCAATACCATTACTGTTCATAATAAATGTCAACCAGCATTAGGAATGCCAAGGACAAATACTTGAGCTAATAACCCAGCATAATTATTGAGACACGATGATGAAATGTTGGGAAATTGGATGTTAAGGCGTCTCCTTCTCTCGCTTTAAAATGAGCATCTTGCTGAGTTTTAATGGGAGCATGAAGCCTGCGAAGACGAGCTCCGACTTGAAAGATGATTTGTTGGGTTTTAAAGAGATTCTGGCATCACCAAAGTTTTAACAATCTCTCATAAATGTGTGACAAATGTAGACAGATTCTTCTATTTTTGAGCTCTGCTTCTAGCCTCTTTTTGATTTTTTTAGGAGTGGGGGAGCAGCTCTCCCTCATATTTTATTATGTTTTTTGTGACAGTGAACAGAGATGGAAAGTGATGAGAGAAAGGTGCAACAGCGCAGCATGAGTCACAAACATTGCACTATATTGACTGTTGCTTGTGACTACACAGCGTATGTTCACCAAGCCTTTATACAATACTATATATATTTTAGGATTCCACCGAAAAGGAAGTTCTCTGAAATGACAAGCAAGTGAATTACAAAGACGAACATGTTACACACAAAGAATTTCTGGAATTCACCAGGCACCTTCTTCTACCAGATAAGTGATAACACTGCATAATTGCTAACTGTCAAAATACAGTCTCGGAAGTTCAGCGCAGATCAGTTCGCCTGAAATAATTTAAATAAAGGATTTGGATGGTTTATGTGTCAAAACAGCCTCCTAAGAAAGACTGCGAATCAAAAAACAGCATGCGACGGATGATCTTCACCACGGGACAAAAGACAAGATGGATGTCTCCACAAGTGCCACAACAAACTGTCAACTTAGAGTAAGACTGTCTCGTCAAACTCGCTTAAATGAGCCTGTTAACATGGCGCTTTCAACATCTTCATCTGCAAAACGATTTTGCGTGTTTTTGTCAGCCAATTGAATTTAGCAAAAGAAGATTTAACTTAGCGCCACAGTCCGTGTAGAGAAATCGCCTGCTCGAGGGCCGACAACACAAACTGCTGCCTTCAGGTGACCGCGACAGTGATAGAGTAGTTAACCGAGCCTTCATGAGTCCGGCGCCCATGCAAAGAATGACAGTTGCTTCTCTTGTCTGATCAAAGGCAACAGACAAGTGCGGCAGAATGTTTCTCCCTCCATCCACCCCCCGAACCCTGTCTCCATCTAATGGTAGTTGAATACATTGTCATCTCATTATCTTTGAAGAGGGGCGAGGTCCCTCCCATATGAGTGGGCACCGCGTCTCTTGCTATCAGACTAAGACTAAGATTGGTGAAGCGCATTCTCGTCTCATTATGATGAGTGAGAGATATCAGACACGTCCCATCTGCCAAACACCTTCCACACACATGCTGCCATGCTTCAGCCATGCAGGCTGTTACCCAAAAACTGGGCCTAGTTTATCCTCCACTCCACTCCGAGCTTAGCTTAACCTAATCCTGACTGCATGGCTAAATGTCTGCAGACTTGGTCATGAGTGGATCACGACAAGCAGGTCTGCTTTTCATCGTTACTGTCAAACATCTCCCTTAGCTCGTGCACATGCGTGCGGCCTGTATCGCGTACGGTCAGAAATGTTGCAGCATATCGTGTGGTTTATTTCTTAATGGTTTTAAACGAGGACACAAAGCCCGTTTACCCGCAGGCAACTGACTGCAAAGCTTTTACCGCTTCCTTGTGACAAATGAAAAGAAAACAAACTCTGCAGTCCCTCCCAATTTTTCCAATTTGCAAACTATCTCCTGGGTAAAGAAACACAGAATCACACAGTGTAATGCAATCACGCCACAGTCTGGAACCTCGAAACCTAGATGGCAAGCTCCACAGACAACAATATACACTTCACTTTTTGTTTTGGATTTTCAATTTCAAATAAATGTTTGCATGAAGTTCAGTGACATTAAAGGTTTTGTTACGAGAGCGACGGCTCTAAGGTGAATGAATGGTGCTCAGAGCCAACAGCCAACAATAGCTTGTGACAGAAATCCCAAATCAGTCCCAGTTTCTCCTGACTGGCTTTAACAGATGTCATGGGCCAATTGCCAAAACATCTTAGCGTGGACACAGTACAGTGAAACCACAACACTGATCTACATGATGGATGTCAGATCAAAATGAAGCCAGCCATGGTTTTACCAGCTTTGAATTCATGCATGGGGAAGCCTGTCAGGGGCGAGAGATGATGTGGACACTGGCTCTCACTGTTTGTCAAGATTTTACATCCCTCCCCCTCGCTACTCATTTGAAGCCAGTCATCTGCTGTCTGCCAGCTTGCTGCCAGAACGCCTGAGAATCTAGATTCAACATTTGTGGACTTCTCACAGGAATGGATGCAATTAGACTGTTTTGTGGGTGTAAGACCTCCCTCTGCATACACCATGCAATCTATCATTTTAATGGGCCTCAACTTTCCAAGGGAACATGCTTTAATTTTGTAACTGCATTTGTCTATTCCTCATATTAAGTGTCTAATTCAGACAGTACCAGTGACCCATCAATGGCACACTTTCCCACTGCAGCGTCGTCTTCTTTAGAAGGCTGACGAAAGAAACACAGAACTAAAAACAGACTTTTGAAAGTTGAGCATCAAATACGGTTCTGACTCAATGGAATAATGAGGAAACATCACAACCTGGAAAAGATCACATACTGAACGCTAACAGCCCAATACTTTAAACCAGACGGGCTGTTTGTTTTTTGACTGATACAACAGTGGTGATAAAGTTGCTTTGGTCCATCTTACTTTTTCAAGCCTTCTGCAGGCGTCATAAATCAGAGAACATCCTGTCCACTTCCACAACACAAGCTTAGCTCCTTGAAGGACACGCACATTATACATTTTATTGCTTCGTTGTTGTTTTTTTTTCCCAGATAAATCTTCAATACAAGGAAAAAGCATCTAGTATTGCTTGTGTGCCACTAATGTGTGTGTTCCACCTCTTTCCCCCATGATCTTTTTCTCGCCACATTACCGCTGCCCCTGCAATGCCCGCTCGCGAATCGCCTCGAGAACTAAATCACTTTCTCTCCCAGACCCAGATCCATTTCTTACTGCTATTGTTAGTGAAGATGAACAGCCCATGACAATTAAAGGTGTGGACCATTACTTCTGCTGTAAGGAAGGTTAGGCCTCATGCTTTACAGCCTGAGGGACAGCACTGTCATATCTACATCTGTCATCCTCAGCCATAACAGACGGCCTTGGAGTGGATGAGGAGCCAACAAACGGCTCCGGCTCCAGTTTATGCAGGCGTTTCAGAGGTCGGATGGAGGATGCAGGTTGAATATTAGCCGACTAAAAATACAGTAAACACAAGCAGCTAACTAACAGTGATTATTTTTGATTGAACTTTCTTTCAGATGAGTCTGTTATTAGTAGAAATATTGGTTATACGCTTATTACTACTGACGTCAGTTTTGTTTGACTTCTGCATCTCAGTGTTGCTGCACATTTGCAGTGAAGATTATCATATATTGTGAAGACAGAAATATTAAAATCATATGAGAACATCTCCTCATCCCCTGATGATGATAACAGTCTCGCCAATAAAATATGTTTTGCACAGCTAAGTGCAATGTTAATATAAAGGGGCTCCTGTGGTAAAATATGCAAATGGCGTGAATTGAATTTTAACTACATGCCAGACTGGGGGTGTAGAGTTGTAGGAAAACTCAAAGACGCTGTTTGCTATTTCCTCTATTTTGCCTGAATTCTTTATAAAATGTGATCTAAACTTTTATTGAACACACCCACTAATTCAACTCATTCAAACAACATTTACTGTAGTTTTGTACTGTAACTACAGCATTATTAGGTTTTCATAGGGGGGTTCACACACTGACAGCGTTTAGCTGAGGTCATGGAAGGATTGTGGGCTGAGTTAATGAGACAACATCTTTATTTAACTGTTCTCTTTAACTATTTAACCAAAGTGTTCTTTAAAATCCAACCTGACAACCTGCCTACTAGTGACTTGCTTACCGCTTATTCATGGGGCGTAATAATGGAGCTGATACAACGGCTACAAATGAACTGCACTTGTAACTGAGATGCATGTGAATGCAGTTTAAGACAAGGCTGAGCGAGATGATCTGCGGTTAGTATTGTCGTCTCGCAGCCTAAGAATTTGCGTCTCATTGCAACATCAGCAAACAGAAAACCTTTCTTGGGCCTAAACTATTGTTTGCATTTTACAGCATCTGTAGCTGTTTTCTCCTGAAACGTGACCACACTGGAGGGCTGAGAAGTGCAGCTATTGTTCTATGAGACTCACATGAAACGTTAGTCAAATTGAGTTGGTATCTTTCAAACTTACAGCGTAGACCAATTTCACTCTTGGTGTTCCCCTGAGCTTCTGCAGCCAGTGGCTGGTCGAGCAGTTAGGTGGCGATGTATCAGGCTGCTCGCCCTGATGAGGCCTGTATCTGAAACACAATTACGTGACAGGCAGCAGATGAGAGACTGTTTGGCTCTCAAGTGGCCCTGTAAGGTTAAGACATCACATGAAAACTGCGAAGTGAACCTCCAGGATCAGAGCTGGGCAGTCAATCAATTTTTGTCTAGTGGCCAAACGGCGGCACTGAATTGTCTGTGTGATCACGTGAGGCACGTTGGCCCAAAAAGCACTTTTCCCATAGAGAATTATTACAAACGCAGCAGCTATAAAACAGTACATGAATCATTCTGAGCTGCACAAACCCTCTGCAAAAGTTGTCTCTTTTCGTTATCAGATTTCAATCCATGAAGTCCGATATTATTTGGAAAGACTAGAAGAGCTGTAAAGCTATTTCACTGTGAGAGGCTTGACTTCAGAAGGTTTATCTAATGGCTCGAGAACACAAAAGCATAAGAATCATCAGCTCATGAGATCAGTGTTAATTAAACAAACCACACCCTGATGTGTCGCATCCAGCCAAACCTCGCTCAGATGGACACACCTGCCTGCTCTCCACATCGTGTTTTCTATCTGTGCTCAGATCTTTAAATATATTAATAGAGCAACCGTAGGAGTTTGGAAGTTGGTCTTTCTCTGGTGAACACGTGGAACATTTGCGATGACGTTTTCAACTCTCCGCTGACGCACACATCGCTGCAGCTTTGGAAAATGTTCATTGTAATTCCAGCTCCTCAAAATGCTTGTCGTGAGATTAATAATGACAACAGGCCAGTGGTAGTAGAGCCTCAAAGTAGAGGAATAGAAAAGTTGTTGTCAAACTGAGGATTTGCAACTGCAGGAAAGTCATAGAAACAAATAACAATAAAACTGATTTATGTAAAAATAGCACAGATTACTTTAATCTTTAAATCGTTTTAAATCCTTCATATGTGTCATATCGGTTCTTAGTTCAAAACCCCAAAGCAGATCAGAGGTTAGGTCAAACCCACTTTGGAGCAGTATAAACACGTGAAAAGAATGAAAAGGCAGTTATGAGAACGTGACAAGAAAATTAGACACTCTAAGGAAATAATGTGCAAGTACAGTGAAATGCTATTGTAAAACTGAACACTTCTGCTACAGTGTTCCAGCTGTAGGCGATAGTCTATAACAACCTACAGATGGGATCTGAACAGAGGCACACCAGGGTTGATTTAATCAATTTTTAGAACATTTTGTTTCTTGCTTAACCCCAGGCAATCAGCATCACACAGACAAAACCCACACGGCAGCCATATTGCCAGGAGGATTGCCCACGGTGGACAAAAGCCGAACCTTTCTTATCGTCCTATAGCCTGGTGTCTGAATCTGATAACATATGCATGCAGATAACAACTTCAAAAGATTAAGTCTCATTTCACTACACATTTTTTTTGCAGGAAAATCTCTTGTTCTCGGAGTAGCCTTAGTCCTTTGTTACATAGCCTTTAGCTTGGTAAAGAACTTTCCCTTCAAATTCATCCTGAGGCTCGCGCCTGATATCCATGTTTGACGTGCAGAGGTGTTAAATTATTTAAGCTGAATCTGTATTTCGTTACAGAAGGGAGTTGGAAGGAATAGTGAAACATGAAAGTTGAGTTACCAGCTATGAAGGATGCTATGGGTGAATTAAACACAACCTATTGAACTTGTAAACCACTGTTTATCATTACATAAGTTAAGTAATGTTTCCCCTGAATGCCCCACAATACAATATGTTATAGCAAGTAAAAGTGCTCCAAACAAAACAGATTAGCCCAATTTCCATTAAACCGGAAAAGTGGGTCAGCAAAAATAAATTCTGAATGAAGGGTTCATTTGAATGTGTTCAGTCTTTCCTTCTCTTCTTTTGCACTCTGCTACTATACGGTATACATATATATAAATATATACCTTATGTCCTCTATGGTGTAGGAAACCATGCATAAAGACCAGACTTCCCAGCATGCCTCAGGCTTCCAACATAGTTGCCAGCAGGATGCAAGCCTGCGAAAAAGTGCTGCCTCTTTAAGTCTCCTGTGTGGCATGTTAAGCAATGGTAATCTGCCGCAGTGCAGACAATAAATTCCACTGCATAACTAAGCGTCGCCATGACATCGTACCTGGATGGAATATCATATGGCCAGATGGAGGGATAGATGGATGGAGGCCATGCCCTTTGCAAAATAAATATATGTTCCCAGTGTTGACACAAATGGGACAAAATCTGACAACTAGTCGCAGTGTCAACCCCCCCATGTGCTGTATTAGAGGAAAAAAAGAGGATTGTGCATTGCATTAATTATTTGCTCAAGCTTAGTGCTGGTTTGGTCAGCATGCAATTCATCTGTTCAGTGCAACAATGGAGCTCAATGCTATGACAAATCTGAAGGCCTGGGCTGTCTTCCCAGTTCCCAAAAGCTTAATATTGTGCCATGTGGAATGATGTAATGGTAAAACACTGCAAAACTTGAGTGCTCACCAGCTTTAGTGAGGGCAGAGAGACAGACTGGAGAGAGAGAGAAAGACCGAGGGAGAGAGACAGAAGGATACTCAAAGGGCCTGATTACTGCATATCATCTAGAATACAACTTGTACCACACAAATCTCCAGTGAGATCCCCGTACTGTTGGAGTATGATAACAGAAATGAAACACGAGTTTGTGTTGGGGCTCTCTTAACGCAGTGTTGAGGAAAGTGATCTTCAAATGTTCACTGCATGACTTAGACAGCAACTCTGCAGCTGTTTGACGAACCGAAAGCCATTTCAGTCTGTCACAAGCAAAAATATTTGGAACACCCCGTAGCAAGGACCTATAATCCCCAACAAAGAAATAATATTATTCACAACAGTGTGAGAAGAGACACACACCAAAGCTGCCCTGCACTAAGTGTGGGTTTTGCTACGGGTTTTGATCATTTTTTCCTCATTTTTTTCACTAAAGACATTAGACAGGCTTTTTATTCTTTTCACTTCTTTCAAGTACGGAAGATTAAAGGGTAGTACTCTATAGTAAGCACGGTAACACTTGATAAAACAGCTCTTTGCATAGATATTGCTTCTTACATAAAGGAAGCCACTGACTGTGTTTGTGACAGCACGCTGTCAAAAGTAATGACAAATGCTAAATCACATACAGTGACAGGTGAAGATGATTACTGAGTTGTGTGATAGCGAAACCTCATCAAACCGCAATAAATCTTCTGATTATTTAGAGCAGTGGGGATTTTAGACCTTTTGTGATCAAGCATCTAAAAATCACATTTCTTATCGCTATGCATTAGTTAACGTATCTTCGGGGTAGAAACAACAATGACTGGTGCAAATTGTTTGGTTGTAGGATTACTTTAATAAACAAACACAAACTCCTGTCCGATAGGTGGCGACACCACCGGTCACGTGTTGACCAACCGACTCACACCTGACGCGCGGCGGCAGCGGAGGAGCAGAAGAAGAAACTCTGGAGCGAACATGTTGTCAAGACGCAGGGTCGAGATTTTTAGTCCGTTCTTACAAAGAAACTTCGGGTCAACTTTTGACGACACTGAACCGTGTTGTACCGTGAGTTAGGCAGAGTCTGACTCTTGTTTAATTATGCTTGAAACCTGTCTAAGCACGTTAGCCGCCGTAGCTAATGTTAGCTAACGCACCTAGCGAGTTAATTAGCATACAGTAGCAACACCTTGCAAGGACATTTGATGAGCTTGAGACAGTGAGGTCTGATATTAGGTTTTGATGAGGATATTAATGGACTATAAATCCTCAGATTCTTCTTATTGTGGGCAACATAAAGAAGGAGAGAATGAAATAGAGCAGGATGGTGTCAGCAGGAGAGACAGGGAAACCAGGTCAGTGCTTATTTTTCATGTGTTGAATATTTGCATAATTCCACTACATGGTTAATTAGGTGATGCGCCGTGACTCGCCATTATAGTCAGTTTCCTCTAATTTGTTTATATGTAGCTGAAGTGGACCATAGCAGGTTGAATGTGATCAGCAGAGAGTAGTAGTAAAACCATGTGCCTAATTGAATTGAGGTTAGTTAGAATAAAAGTTGATGACAAGCAAAACTGGTGTAAATGTGAAAAACATACATAAAAGAATATGAGCATTATAATTATCCAGTCCACAGTGTTGAACACATTCTCATTAGGTCTGGGATTGGCCCAGATTTAGAAGCAACAATAACTGAACAGTAAATGAGTACTAATGTAATAAATGCTTACAAAATTTAAATCTTACTTTGTTTAAATGGAGCCAAACATTAACTGAGTTACGTTTTCTAGACTACAGATGAAGGATTTTTACCGTTTTGGTCCAAGAAGTTCATGCAGTTCACATTTAAATTGCGTCAAATAAAAATTCGATGTGCTGATTTTCTTTCCTCTATTTTTTTTTCTCTTGTCTCCAGCTTTAGATTCAGTTTCATTTCACACTGTGCAAAATGTGCAGGAATACATATGAGATTTTGATCCCATAATTCCAACAAATAATTATCCTAAACTGCAGGTTTTATTACATTACCAACCAAATTACATTATATCATTAGGTAACATTATTGCGGTTTGTGTTTTTCATTATGATTCAGAGAAAAACATTAGATCCAAGGTGGTGCGATCCTAATGAGGTCTCATTCTTAAAAAGTCTCATAAGACTAGTTTCTTCATGGTAAGTCTTTATTATTGCTAGGCACAGAAATCAATTACAGTTTTATAGAGAATCCTGATCCCTTATGGGGAATTCATCAAGGAACACTTTGCATTTTTACAAGTCTTCAGGATTTAGAAAGTAATAAAAGGTGTTCACTGGTGACGTGTTCAGTCCCTTTTAAGCCAAACTCATGCTGAGTCAAGACTCCTCCGACCCTTCTTAAAATAGCAACAGTATTGTCATTTTGTGCATCCAGTCACTAACAATAAAGTTTCACAAT
Organism: Macropodus opercularis; assembly: GCA_030770545.1. NCBI lineage: Eukaryota > Metazoa > Chordata > Actinopteri > Anabantiformes > Osphronemidae > Macropodus > Macropodus opercularis. Next base: position 7,830,946 of record CM061098.1, read on the forward strand.
ACAGATTGATACATATACTACATAGTTACCTGGTAATCATTCATTGTCAATTTTCTATGTCTATTTAGGTCCCAGACCAATTTGTTGCAGCCTGTAGAAACACGTTCTTTACAGTGCACGCTGTTCAAATACCTTTTGGCCCTTTTTGGGCAGCAGAGAGCCAGGGGCATTTCATTTCATGCTCTGCCTCCTCAACCCCAGATGTTCACCTCGAAAACATCTCCACTGATACAGGTAGGAGCTTAATGGCCTGCAAATTGCCCCAAGCTCAGGTAATGAAATGCAACCTCTGTATAATTTTAATTGAGAACTCTGAATGGAAATCAAATGATAATGTGCTCTATGCATGAGACGTTTTCAAGTAACAGTAAAATTTGTGTGTGTGGTGTATAAGTATAGCTCAGACTAAGGTAAATGGCTTTTTCCTTGCAGGCCTCTCTTCATTTTAATTGTGGATTGCACGCTGTAATAAACGGGTTGGTCATGACTTAGCATCTGGTAAATGAAGCAGAGGATGTACACACTTCTGGATGCACAACGGTGCTCCATATTTACAATTCAATCCGACAAGGTGCCTATTAGAAGCCATAAAGCTGCTCAACTGTTAGATAAGATACCCTCAATAACCCCCACCCTTCCCACACCTTCCCTCCCCCCTTTACACAGACGCTCACACTCAGTTCCTTCATTTAGCATTGTTCAGTTAACATGTCTCCAATTATATTACATTTTTTTCTTAGTGTTATGTATTGCAAGTATTTGTTGTACTTCATTAACACTGAGCTGTGCACTTTTAACACATTCACACATGAACAGGGTTGGGGTTGTGTATTTGTGGATAGAAAGAATAAGGCAGAGGCTTCAGTGCCCTAAAGCTTTTAGTTTCTTCAAAATAATTGATGGCAAACCAACATTGGCTGTTAATAACAGTAATCTTCTTCATTGTTTCACCATCCTAGTTTACAATTTATAAAAAGCAGTACTTCAACATTTAATTCAACCAAAGATTCCTTATGCATCCTCATACCGTCTGGATCACTTGCAAGCTACAGTAGAAGAAGTGTTATTTAAACTTGCATTATTAATATTGTTTTGGTCAATATTTTGAGGCCAGTGCAACAATATGAAAACACAACATACACAATAAAATAGCAGTATTTCCATTGAGTAGTGTAGCAGACCAGTATTACAGTATCTCTATATGTTTTGGTCACCACCAACTATAAGATGACTGGTTGCGAGGTGATTCCTCGTGTGGATTTGTCATAATGAGTTATGGTTGGTTTTGTTAATAAATCAACATTTATTAGTGCATCAGTGAATGGGAGCAACATCAACTTCTCTAAGTTGAGGAAAATTGGATTTCTACCTCACCTTTGTGACTGAAAGCAGGTCACAGCCAACAGGTCTTAGTGATGGAGGGACTCTGTGGGTGCACTGCACTGTGGGATGGAGTTTGAGGACTCAAGGCAAACCAGATGTCACTGCCAAACGAGCCTCCGTTACTGACAAATATAACGTTTCAAGTAAAACTTGTCTAAAATAGTGTGAGCGTGTGATCAGTTCATTAAAAGCAGCTTTCTATCCAGCAAAATGTGTTTGTTGGATGTGTTATTTGACATGAGATGCAGAAGTGCAAACTAACTGCTGCTCCTGTCTCCAGACACTGCAGCTTATTTGTCACCTGTCACAAATCTCCCAGATGTTCTAGAGAGTCCTAATGCTGTGCACTCCTTCTCTCTAGGTTTCATCGAAAAATAGATCAAATCCACGCCGTGCCTGAAGTTGACTCTAGTACGTTGCACATAAACACAAGCTCCCACACACACATAGCTACATACACTTAGGGCATGGATGGACCATATTCAAAAGCTTCTGACAGGCAGCAGGTGATGGCGCCAAGGCCAGCTGCTCCTGCCCCACCTCTGCTCAGCTGTCCGAGCCCAGAGCAGCCTTTGAACAGCCTATTACCCCGACACAGCACCGGGGGAAAGCAATCAGCTCCAGAGGTACACCACTCTCACGCCAGATGGTGTGGGAGATGAATCGAGCCATTATATTAGTGCTGGATAATTCCTCAGATGAAGCTAATTAAAAAGAAAAATAAGTGCTATCCTCCCTCTTCTTACCTCCTTTGCAGTCTGAATGGAAACTCTACTGACACAGTTTATTTCACGTAAAAAAGGACAGCAGTGGGCTTTTTTTTTAGATTCCTCAGATTAAGTTTCCTCCAGACATGAAGGAATGAAAAGGTTTTTCTTTTTTGGTAAAATGATATAACAGTTTTTGAAGAACACCTGCTTTTAACGAACGTGATTGACAGCACAATTTAATGCGTCTTTTACAGAATTCTTTTGACGAAGTAGATATGCTTTACAGACTGGAACCTGTGCATTTTAATTAAATTGAATGACATAATAATTCAATGAGATCAGCTTTGTTAGATTGAGATTTGATAGAGTGTTTTTACTCCCATGTGTTTGTCATACCCAGTGATTTAACATCACCTGCATGAGAAGGTAGATTTCATAGACACACTAATGGAAACACATTCAGGCAGGCTTCCTACAGCTTAGAAGACAAATAAATATTATATTGAAATTCATTAATTAATTCATTTCAGACATCTTTCAACAATATCTTTATTTTATTAGGTTTACGTGAAAAGCTGTGAAATCAACTTTGTCTGTGCTATTGTTTGTAGTCACACCTCGAAAAATACAGCCAAGAAAGTATGTCAAAGAGCTCTGTAAATATGGTACCTGCATTGGCTTAAGCCCAAGCAGACAGAGACAGTCGACACCAGAATGTGAATCTCCGTTAGCTTTAAAGGATTTAGGTAAACTCTGAAACAGTGCTTATTGCTCTCTTATCCACTTTTGTGTTAATGAAAAGCATGTCCTGAATCTGTCAGGGGAGATTAGGTGAATATCATTACTATTGTCCTTTTGCCAATGTAGATTCACTGTATCTGCAGGGATTATAGTACACATCCCAACGTGTATTACCTCTCTCTGCCAAAGGAAACTTCAGAAAGGTTGAGCGGATGATAAGGCCTAGAAATCATGTGTCTCAGGAAATTCAGACTGCATCAAATGTTGAGAGGTGGATCCTATTTTTGACTGCACTAATGGAGTTCAGTCCAAAAACATAGTACTGAACTACAGATGGAAGTCAGGACTCCTAACCATATCTGTGCATTAAATTCAGTGACAGCCATCTTCAGCAATTCAAAGACAGTACATTCCATCAAATGTTCACCATAGGCCCTTAATGTATCTGTCTGATCCACCTTATTAGGAAAAACATAATTAGTTCTTAGTGGCCAAGGCCTCCAAACAGACTTCCTGTGTTCACGTTTCTTTTACTTGTCAACAAAACCCATACAGCATCAGTATCAATTTAGGCACAACTTAGCTATTAAAGTCACTCATTCTAAGCTCCTGCCCCAAAGCTTTGGAAATCAGGGGCTAAAAGCTCTTGGCCTTAATTCCAAGAAAATGGACAAGTTCACCTGCCTGTGCCTGGAGATACCTTGAGGGCTTTTTCAGTAAAATCTATTTTTTTAATTAACAAGTTAAATTAATAATGCCTTTCCATTTGGGTTTTTGAGGTGACAGCTCATGTGCACATTATTATTTTATTTTACCAATGCAATAATGATAAAAAGGCCCGTTTACTTTATACAGTAAGTCATGTGGCTTTCTTGTATTTTTTCAAAACTGATGATACTTTATCGAAAGCAGCACCAAATTATGACTCCTCACTTCAGAGGCATACATCTCAGTAATCAAAGGTCAGATGCTTAACTAAACAGTTCCACTGCCAGCAGTGCAGTGTTTAGAGTTGACAGCAATGTGCTCTGCACATGCTCAGCATTTTAAAAAACGAAATACAAAAAGCCAGCTGGGGATGTTGGCTTGAAATAGAAGAAGTCGAACACATCCATAAAATGCAAAGCAGCCAATTATGTAGTCTGTGTAAAGTTGGTGTTATACACATCACAGTGGTGCCAGTTGCTGTCTGAACAGCTACAGCCTCTAAACCTCGTTTTAAGGCACATGTGCAGTGGTCAGCGATTAAATAGAAGAGTTACAACGAGTTGCTGATTATAGTATAGCCTTAAAGTCTTAACTCCATCTCATACTCTGGTACTATGTACTGTCCACTCCAGACACAACTAAAATCTAGCAGTGTCAAACTAAATCAAACACCAAGCTTCAGCATTTCTCTATCGCAGACAGGAAAGACTTAGACAGAAAGACTGATTTATCACTAGCACTGAACACAGGACAGAGCTGGAGGAATATATACTGTACAACAATCACACGGTTGCTAAGTTTGTATATAGATATTAGATATATTAGAATTTGTTTTCAATTAGTAACGGGGTCAGGAGAAAGATGATTCATTTCAAATATAAAGAACATGTATGTCAGTTTCAATGATTTTTCACATTATGATTCTGATTTTACTGGGCATTTCAAGGATCACCTGGCTGTTTCTTGTCAAGATAGATTTAGTTCTTCAAACTTGGAGTTTTGAAGTGGACTGAAGGCAAAAATGAGATTGTCAGTGCCCTAGGTCACAGGCTATTTCAGAAGCTAAGATGCTCTTAAAAAATCATAGAGTATTGATCCTTACGCTTGAGCAAAGTAAAATACCACATAGAAAGGCAATATTTATGTATCCAGCACCTCAAATGTAATCTTTGAGATGCAAGATCAGGAGACTACATATTCTGGGTCCAATAGGAGGTCTGCTCAGGTCATAGCGACGGTATTACTGATGTGCCAGTAGCCTAAGCGTGCAGTGCGACTTCTTTAGTAGACAGGGATAAAAGGGGTTAGATTGAGTTATTAGCCTGGTGTGTACATGTGTTTTTGAGTTTGTCCGGGTTGCACAACAGCAAATAGATAATAATTAAGTAATTCCGAAGTGGATCTAAATAACATCAACTAAAACAAAGCAGATTTTCAAACAGACAGAGATTGGCTGTTGTCATAAATGCAAGTTGTGTTATTAAGACGTCTTCCTCTGGCTGATCATTTGCTCTGCCTGTAAAACTATAATTTCAGGCCGGTGCTCAGCCCCATTTAGCATTAACAACTAATCATGCAAATGGCATCAGGAGTGCCACTTTTGTCTCATTGTAAGGTAACACTCCACGTCCACAGAGCACAGGGGTTTCCACAAGCATGCACACGTCCACACAAAATCGTCACAAGCGTGCACTCCAAAATACCTGGAGTTGACAAACATTATGCAATTTCCATACAGTTATCGTTAACGTCAGTTCCATCATGCAGAACGTGTCCGACTACATGAGTGATATACAATCAGTTGCATAAGTAGCCCATAAAATAGCCATGGTCATGTCCGAGGCATAATTTCGATCTCAAAATGTGATTGCATGCAGTTGCTGAGTGAAGTGAATTGAAATACTGTTTGTGTTTCTTTTCTCAATTGATTTTCTTATCACCAGCTGAAGGCAACATGGTGTTGAATGAATTCCTTGCACCTTGCCACATAGGATAACTAGTTATGGACTGCTTCTATTTGTATTTAAGGAGGTACCTGTTTGTTATTGGGTTATTGTTATTTAATGAATAGGTAATTTTACACCTAGAATCTCAACACTTTGGTCTGAGACACAAGCAGCCATAAAACCGTAAATTAAAATACACATAAAAATAGTATATGCAAAATAGATATGAACATAGTGTAAATGCAACCTTGAAATGCTAATATTCTCAAGTCTCAAGAGTTTCCTTGACAGATACTCAGAAGAATAGTTTGATGTTTATGTAAATCATATCTTGCTGACAGATGTAATGCTGTCTTTGGAAGTGCAAACAAAGAAAAATGGGAAAGGGGAAAGTAAGCACTGAGAGCATGTCTATTGTTTCGACAGCTTGTGTCCCCAGCATCTGGCATCAAGCAAGAACAGCATGTCAAGATTAATGAAATGTTGCTTTTATTGATCTGCAGCATACAGTATACAAATATACACTTCTTAAGAAACTACAGACACTCGTATAGTACCCAGCAGAGAAAGCAAGCTCAGTTTGTAAAGTTTGTGAAGTTTTAGGCCTGCAAACTCAAAAGATGAGGTTTGAGCCACACTGTACCACAATTTAAAAACAAATGTTCAGCACATGGTTTAGCGACTAGATAATCTTAATGTCTTCCTTGCTATATTCCGGGGCTTTAAATTCCAATCAATGAAGTGAAATTAAAGACCATGTGAATGACTTTCAGTGCGAGTCGACTGAGCTGACTTGTTAGTGTGAGCAGGGGCACGGTGACAAGAGCGTGGCAGAGAGTGCTCCCTCACTCTCCTCTCCCCATTTAATTTTCCAATCCACTTCCTCCACATAGTTAGGAGAAGTGAGTTTTGTTCTGGTTTGATACACCATCTAATGAGAGCTACTAAGAGCCTGTTGAAATCATTCCCTAATAACACATTCTGAAGGCTGTGAATGAGGAATATTTTTCCTCTATCTCTCCATTCAGGGTTTAATGTATTCTTTCGCTCACCTCTGTTCCATTTCCTTTCCTCCGATTTCATTAACTGTATTTCTGGAGGAAAAAGATGTCGAACCATCATTACACTTTGATTTTATCTGATTTTAACAAGCAATGTATTTTGGTTTTACAGTATGTGGTCAGTGGCTCATGATATACTGACACACAGAGTTTGACATTTCCTATGCAGACATGCAAGTGTTTATGTCAGCATTACTTCTTATCTCAGTAAGACCACAGGCTTTACCAGGTAGCCCTGATTTGATCCAAAATTTGTCACGCATCTACCATGAAAATGTTAAAATCCTGTTTATGTGGCATACGTTGCTCAAATGTGATGCTTCCCAGACGTAATTCATTATTCAGCATGATGCATAAACAGATGCCCTATTGAACTAAATGGTAGACGACAGCAAAGCTTGTCCACCCGTAATCCATTCTGCTTGCTTGACACACTCCAGCTGTAACAAGAACAAGTGACCTGACCTATGCTGCTATATGCCGTCTGCTTAGAACTCCTCTGTGGTTTAAATGTTATCTCTTCAGAAGATAAAGCACCCCCCCCTCCACTTCCTTGGGCTATGGGTATTAGTTACAGCTGAAACACTGGTTGGTATTCTGCTTTGAATCCTGGAATTGTGTTGGCACCTTGACGTTTGATTGGATCTGTGCAAATACATGTATATGCAAATTTACCCGATATCAGCTTTTGCTTGGGGTGAAATGGGAAACAGTGGTTGCATTCTGACAAGCCTCTTGCATGGACTTTCCCAGTCTTTCTCCTTAGAGAGCAGCATTTGGTGATCTATAAATTCCCAGTAAATCTCAGAGCCTGGGTGCCTTCCCTGACATTTCCATGCTCCCACATAGCATATTTTTAAGCAGGTAAAATCCATAATCTGTGTCAATGGTATCACACTGTGAATTTGCAGGGGGGGGGGGGGGCTGTATGCACTAAACTGGCCAAGGATGCAGTGCAGAGGCTCAGAGGAGGTAAAAATGTTTGTTCTTTCTTCTGTTGTCATACCCGTGCCTCAGGGCCTACACCAGCATTACTCATACCCAGATGAGACAATCCAATATTCTGCCCACAATTCTGCAAAACCGCTCATGCAACAAGCCTTAATGTAACCATATTTATAGAAATGATGCAATTGTTGGAGCAGCGTGTATCATAATGCTATAGTATAATTCTACAGATTCAAAGAACAACATACATTTATAGTCAGTCACACAGTTTGTATATGGGTTAATGCGTGAATGTCCAAAATGAATGAATTAATCTTTTTCTTGTGATGCGTAGTATCAGTTTATCGTATCTTTACGTTCCTGTGCAATATAAAGCTATTAAGCATATTATTATGTATAATGTATTGTTATATCTTACGCCCTTGATGGATCTGCTTTAGGATGCAAGACGTACTTAGGTGGAAGCTGACAGTGAAGTCAAACATGTGCTTTTTTCGCCTACTAAGATTACAATCACCTGCAGCGTCTGCAAAAAATGTGTTCCGTGTGTCTGCTTACTGATCGTCAGCTCCTGCACATACAGTACAGTGTGTGTGCCAAAAGATGCAGCGGTGTGAATCATAAATCATTTTTTGATTAATGGAATTAAATATAAAAAGAGCTCAGAAATACTTCCCCACAAGTGTCCTATTATTCTGTAATCATGGCTCAGTGTCTACACTTTTTAATCATCTGTGGTATCTGGATTTCAGTGCAATGCTACTTTGACATCCATTCTTGTGGAGAAGAACAGATAATTGTATATGATACTCACTAAAATGTGGTTATAGTGCGGTGTCTTTGCATCTATGCATCATGACAGTGGTAATCATTAGTCTTTCAGTGATATTTGCAATTAATCTATCTTGACGTGATAATTTCCGTCTGTTCTGTTCGAGGTGTTTCTGTGAACCTTTGCTCAGCAGGGCGGCGCGGCGGTGTGCCTCTGTAGAAGAAACAAGAGGCAGATGCATTCAGTGTGCCAGTCTGTCAACACCACACAGTGCAGAACAGAACAGATCTTCCAGGTTTTGTTCACTGTCACCAAATTACACTTGACAAGTGGAGGGAAAATTGCTTGATTGATGAACAAAGTACCTCTACACATGTAATTAATACTCTTCTAATGGCTAGCCATTTGTCTTCCATACTGCGCAGTAAAACCCAAAGGAAGGTGGAGCAAAAAAAGCGCGATGCAGGCTCCAAACTGACCGCCCTGCAATGTGAAATATAATGTTTCCTTTGCAAGGTTTTGTTACCTAATGGCTTGTCAGGAAGCCGTAGGGACAATGTAATGGACCATGTAATGGATAAAGGATTGCATTGATGGGCATGTGTTGACTTAACATTATCGATCTGGAGAATTTATATTGATAAATGCAGAAACATTTGGCAGTAAGACACTAATGCACATTTTTGTAGTTTGTCTCAACCTACAATAAGGGAATAATCTCATACATTTGAATTTGTATTTTGAAAATCTTCATTAGTAACAAACACCAGACTCCAGAAATATTTAATTCAAAGGGAAAATATCCTGTGGTGCTTAAAAGTGATTCTTTGCATTTTTATTGAGTGCGGTAAAATCAGAGAAGGGACACAAGAAGAAATAAGTTGCTGTAATCAGCAGCAAAACTCAGTATGTTTGAGCAGGAAAAGGGAAAAACACCACATCCAGACACTGCAACAGTATAAATGGGAAATCAAAGTAAAAAGATGCAAGAGAACTAAATACACTATTGGCTTGAGGGAAATATCTCCAGGGAGCTTAGTTCAGCAACACCACAGCAATGAGCACTTAGCACCAAAGACAAAGACAAAGTGAAACAACAAAAACACCTTTTGCCAATGTGTTTAATTTAAATTTTTAAGAGCGTTGGATTACTCCATCAAAGGAAGGTAGGAAGGTGAGACACACAGTTAGACAGATAAATAGATAGATAACAGAGGACCTAATTAAACAATGTGGGGATTGTATGATAGTATAGAGGAAGCGAGAGACAGAAATAAAAGGAAGAGAGAGATTGTGATGGATGACACAACATCCAGCATAGTATCATATCTCTGTGGATTAAATGCTCTGGGAAGCTGGCCCCGGAGTGTGCTTGTGCATATCATTAAGCTCCATGAAGAGGAGGAGGAGGGCACGTTGAAGCTGCTGCCCGGCCAAGTGCACAGATAGGCCACATCTCACAGCTGGTGCTTGCTAGACTCCAAAGGCAACCGTTTCTACGAAGGATTGTGGTTTATAACTTGGATTTTTTTTTTCTCCACTGAGTATTTGAGATTATAAACATAAAAAATCAAAGTAGCCCTGCAGGATTCAGTGGTTGCTCGTGTGTTAGAGAGTGTGTGGGTTGTTTAATGTCAGCGTAAGCAAGATTTTGCACGTACACACATCTTCGTATACTGTTTGGCTTGTCCTGAATGTATTTACCTGTGTGTGTGTGTGTGTCACTCTTCCGGATGGCAGTTTTAAAAACACACTATTTCAGATATTGGATGGCTACTGTATAATTTGACGGGTCTGTGCACAGAGGCCGGCTGTGGTATGAGTCATTGATTACACATCAGCTTAGTATGCTGCAGTGCAGACCCCTACATTGGTGGAAAGGCAACCTGAAGACCCCAATCAATAGCTGCAGGCCTGTGAAGATTTCCGTCAGGTTCGTAGTGAAGGACTCCCTATGTCTCCTTTAGACCCATGCCTAACCTTTTGCAAAGAAAGGTGATGAAGAAGCTCATCATTTCTAATGAGGAATTAGTGATTGGGCCAGAAGAAATGACTGTCAGCACTGCACCGAGGAGTCCAAAAGGTCGCAGAGACTGGGAAGTGCCAAACAGTATTCATTAGGGACCTGGAGATTTTCTTGATTTGCTTCAGCAGACAGCGGGGTTTAATAACTGGGCTGGGAAGCCCATTGATTAAATATTTCTGTGTTCCTGCCATTAAATTTTTTTTATGTTGTGAACTGGGAGAGAATGAATATTGCTTTAAGATAATCCAGTTGTCTCCTCTTGCAGAGGGGACAACAAAGCAATATCAAGAATTATTATTATTTCTTCTTTTCAGCGAGACCTGGATTTTAATGACAGAACTTTTAACCCAGAAGACATAGTTATTCCAAAATCTGAATCAATGGAGCCTTTCTGGAAACATGTGATACATTTCATGTTTAAGAGATGAATCACTCCAATTGACAGAAACATATTCCCAGCTAATTAAAAACGTAATTGCGTGCACTTTAGCCATTTAGAGGAAGATGAATGTGAAATCATTAGGCATCCTCTGAAAACCAGATGTTCATTAAATTATGTCTATATAAGTGGCATTGTTCAATAGAGAGCCAGAATATATGCTTACAGTAAAATGCTGGGTAATCCATTCCTAAAAATACTTTCAATTGATATAAGCCTGCAGCATATTATTAAGAACCAGGACCGGAATTTTTTCCTGCACTTTACCAGTTTATTTTTATGTTGATCAATTATTATGATCTATTTTAAAATCTAGAATGATGGGTGAATGAATAGCAATTCAGATTAATCTTGTCAGTTGCTGGGCGATGCTGCTTTTTAATAAATAATATCTATAAGGTGGTGATACTTCTGAGTGTAATCTACTTTTGACGCATGGTAATCACCGAAAATAAGGCAAAATTCCCCTTCGTCTGGCTTCAGACAAAAACTATCTCTGGAGAATGTAACAATCATGCCTCAGTCTCTCCCGCTCTCAATTAGCCCCTGCTGTGCAATTCATTGGGTTTGCTGTAACAGTCCCTTAACAATACTTACCCAGGCTAGTCATTACTCAGTTTTACAAGATAGGGACCGCCATCTGCATATCTGGAGACATAATGTACGGCCTGATAAAAAGGATTCAAATCTGATGGCGCCTGATGATGAATAAGACACATAACATTGTCCAAATTCCTGAAAACTAACAGAAAAAGCTTTCATTTCTAACATACATATTTATTTCTTTCAATTCTTGTCAAGTTAAGCTCAAATGTTGGCCACGCACACAAATCCTCTGCTTGGACTGCCAAGTGGCAGTGGCTGGCTGGAAACAAAAATCCTCACAATGTCTTACTCGTTTCTTTTGCTTTTTGATTTTCTGGCGCTTTAGGATGTAAAAAAGTTGGACTAACTATCCCAGTTTGAACAAACAGGATGTGCCTTTCTGTTCTCGGACTACATCAAAAGGCTCTGCTTCAGTGAAGAGTAACGGTTCTTTTACTGCTAGACAAAGGGGCTCTGACCTTTTTGATATAATTCCTCTGTCTTGCGCCTGTGCATTTCCTTCTTTTATATACCCTGTGATCCCCCTTTTTGTTATGACAATTATTATGACTCTCTCTCAGACACACTAGGAAGCCAACTCACTGTGGTTTATGTACCTAATAAAAGCTATGCTGAGTAATTTCAATTTCTCTGAAGGCTTAACAACAGCTACTGCCTTGGCTTTTTACATTAGACAACTCTTCCACTGGTTGTGGATTGGCCTAATGGAAATTGTACCTTTGCTTTTTCCTTGGAAGGATGGAAAAAAATTAAGTGAAAAAGGTGGAGAGATGCTCAAGATGACAAATGGCTTGACTGCACTCTCGGTACAAGATCCTGTTATTAAATACCGGATTGTGTATGTTTGGCTTATGTTTTGATTAGTCTTAGATGGCTCTAAAGGGAAATGTCTAATAAAGCAGTGAAATGGACCTGTTTGAAATCCCTAATGATTTTTACAAACCTACAATTTGTCCTCTATGTTACTGCTGGCAAGCGTCTAAATGTGTTACCATCAAAAGGTTCTGTCCAACACAAGCTCAGACACCTTGCTCAAAGCAGCTGCATCTATATATCAGTCGCTTTCATGTGGAAACCAGATCAGGGCCTTTTTTTTAGAGCATTCACTAGGTGGCAGTATAGTAACATTAAACCTCCTGGCTGTCTAACCTAAGCTTACACATACATCAGGATACAAAGAGATGAGATGATAATATGGATTAACAAGATCTGGCTGTTTTACAGCCGTATCAGAATACATCATTTGATGTTGGGTTTGAAAGGAATAGCTTTAAAAAATAGTTGCATACAGCGTGTGCCACTCACTATGGTAATCACTTTATTTTTGTTCCACTAGATCGGTGTGTTTGTCGATGCAGTTGTAATGGATGGAGTCTGGGCTGTGGTGGGTGGTGAAGGGACGGGGGGGTCTTTTTACTTTAAGGATCTGTAAATTGTCCAAGCTGTGTTCTTTCCTCTGATACCTACCCACCTGAAACTGCTGTTCCTACACTTCACTGAAGCAATTACAGAGAAGGACTTTGGCAGATCAATGAAATTCCCTTTAGATGAGAGAGCCGTACAGCACGTTTTGATCAATTCTGCATCAATTCTACTGTTTTGCCCAAACCTTGGCCAAATAAAAGTGGGACTTCTGGTTGAGGGGTAGTGCTCGCCAATAATGATAACAACATCTCTGTCGATAGCTGCCCGTATCTGTCTTGTGTCTGGCTACAGTATATTTTCTACACTGCTAGGCTTAGTGCACACCTGCTGGTCTCTCTCTCTGTATGTCATCCCATCTCCTCTCGTTTGAATGTGGAAAAGTGACAGGTGCTTGAATGCAATCTGAGGTGGCAACTCACATCAAAGCTCTCAGTAAATTCTAAAGAGGAGCTGAAAGTCATCATTAAAGAGACTCTGCATGGTTAAATCTGACAAGACTAAATACTGAATGTAATTGAGACGGCAGGAGATTGAGTGACAGAATGACTGTGATTTCTCATTCATTAAAAAAAGTTCATTGTCAAAAGACACTGTCGGGATGTTTTTATGCAATGATGCATCTCATTGGTACAAATGATGAAAACATGTTTCCATTGCAGGAGAAAACAGGAGCTACTTTAATATGTAGCTTATCATCACAGATGGACATACGCATAACTTAATTTACTAAATCTGTAAAATATCATCTAAATTCCAGAAAGATGTTTACTGAGAAATATTCAGAAAAGCAGTAATATTTCATCTGATCATATATAGGCCGAATCAAGGTTTTTTAAATTAGTACAGCTGAGCCTGTCTTCTTTAATTTAGCTTCGTACAGCCCTGATGAGACACAAGTCTTCTCTCCTCAAATTGTGCCATGTGCAGCTTAGAAAATCTCACAATTACTTTTTTGGCGTTTTCTTACGGTTTTGTTAATAGACAATAGATTTTATTTATTTCATCTGCATTTTACTTCCTTTAGATGGTGTTGATGTTGTTTTGCTTTATATTTTTTACCCTCTGGTTGTGCGGCGTTATGTGCTCTTAACAGAGGTAACAGAACAATTGTGAATGATGATTTCATACACTTGAAATTTAAACTCTGCTCTGATCACCACACAGACACACGAGCTTCGCCTCTTCTCCACTATACACAGGGATCACAGGCAATATTTGTAGAGTCAAGCATACTCATCCTGTACTTTGCACCAGAGCAAGTCAGGAGCTGTTAATACATTTCTGTTCTGCTATAACTCTCCACAGCTTCATGATAATATATTTCCATCAGCTGAAAACAAGAAAAACACATCTGAGGCCTTTAATAATGTAGAAAAGAGAGCCACTTTGCCCCACCCGCACATTTCATCCAAAAATTAGAGTCAAATGCACGCATCTTCTGAAATAGCTCGGCCACTAAAGCAGACTGAAAAATAAATATGTCAAACATATTGGAGTATGTATGAATAATGGATATTCTAATACATCAGCGTGTTGTATTGTATTGCAAAGAGCCATATGAAACATACATCATCTAATTAGACGATGTTCTCGGACGTGGCGCAGCCTGTTTTTGATCAATATGTAATAAGATCAAGTATCAATTAGCGATGGTAGGGGTAGAGGATCTATGGCATAAAATAACAGCACTAAATGTAAGTAAAATAGCAGTAAAGTCACTGAAGCACCAAGAATAAACAAATAACACAATAAACATTTAAAAGCACCATTTTGACAGAAAAAAATCGAATACTGTAAATGTATTACATCATTATGCTCGTGGCTCAACTATAGCCAGTGTATTGATCAAAGAAACAATGTCTGCCTCACATCCACTGCACACGAGTTGTTCCATCTGTAAGAAGATAAGAGGAGACGCTAGTGACAAATTCATTGCTAGAATAGCAAAAAATGCAGTGATTTACTTTTTCACTGGGTTTAATCACAGGGTCTTTGCGCTCTAGTTATTCTTTAGTCTACAATGCCAGACAAAACAGTACATTTGCAGACATACTTTAAACAACAAAAACATGACTTAGAGCAAAAATGAACAACACTGAATAAACTGTTGTAGTGCTTTTTATTGTATTATGAACTAGAAATAAAGTTGCGTTTAGGCAACAACTCTGCGTTGTTGCCTAAACTGGGAGTTTAATTCAGAGGTATATGCACATCTATCAATCCGCTTACAACAAGTCAGCCCAGCACAAGGAGCCCAAACAGGGAGCCATAGTGAAGGAGGATTGTGTTCTGACCTGCTCTGCCACCGGTGCTGGCGCCAGGCAGCCTATCTGTAACACAGGGCCAGCGTGTGCGTCCGCGTGGGCCCAGGAGTGCATGTTGAGGCAAGTCACTGAAGCAAAGACCGAGCGTGCACTTGAATGATTGAGGTTACCCAGGTGACCTCATAAACCAAAACCCGTGGCAGTCTCCCAAGGTGAACGCTGAATTATGCCATCATTAAAGGACGGGCCCAGTTGCCAAGGTTAGTATGTAAAGTATAATCATCTTCCTCCCCCTTCTTCTAGTCACTCATTAGTCCCTCTCATGGGCCAGCAGAGATTATACCTTGAACTTGCTTGACTATTGCTATGTGCCCGCTGGGAATGGTCCCGCTATGGGCCATTTATATCCCCTTCTTCCATCACCAGCTACCTAAGCTTACATTTCTGCAGGTGTGGTGTCTCAGCGTACCTGTGAGAGTCTGAGTGTGTGTGTCTTCTAGCTGCTCGACACACAGATCATCGAGTTTGTCCCATAAAAAATGAGGGATACTTTGACTTACTGCTGCATTATGTCCCAGTTTATAAAAGAACCACTGGGAAGAAGCCCACTGGCGTCACAGCAATTTGTTAGAATTAGGACCATTTGTTTTTTTTTCCCTAGGCACTCTGTGCTGATTCAAATCCCTTCCTTCCAAAACGGTCTCAGTACCACTGCACACGTACAAGTTCAACAACACAAGCAAACATCGTATAAATATGTGTCAAACATAATTTCACCTTTCAATTATAAAATACTATCTGCTGAAGGTAATGGCAATCAAAATACATAGTGCAGTCGAGCATGGCGGCTGTATTTTAGAGCACTTCATCACATTAGTATGCGTAGCGTAGGGTAGCCAAGTTTAACCAAACCCTGCTGAGCAACTACAGGTTTTGATTTTAGAGGAAATCATGTGCTGCTATAATCAAGCTGACTATTCATTGCATTTGTTTCCTCTTACTGGCCACTGACCCATCGTCATTCGCCAACTATTAAAAGTAACAGCAATAGGTATTTACTCTTTCAATTTTAATTTTTATTATTAAGTGTTGTTCTCGGTGCCTGTTTTTGAGGTGTTGCTGTGTGCTAGAATCTTGTTAAATATTGTGAGCAGATTGTTCATGTTTGCATGAAGTGATTCATAATGTTTATCCACTTTCCTATTTACTCCAGCCAATTGCCTGTTAACGCTGGTATCGGACGCTAAAAGAGGGTGTTCATTTCCGAATTGGCAGCAACACTGAGCACACTTCAAGCTATGAGTGTTTCTGGTCAAATGTATAGCAGCGAAAAAACAGCACATTCCAACTTAATTGATGTGCCTCCTTTGAGCTATTTGCACGTTGCCGTTCGATTTAGCTGCTTTGATTTCGTAACAATAGAGAAATTGTGCATCAGGTAACTATTACATCGTATGTTTATAGCTTCACAGTCTCTGACAGTGCATCTCAATCCTTTTAGGAGAATAAAGAAATGCTTTGTTCACATAAAGTTGGGAAGAAGACAGTGTGATCAAAATGAGTCTTTGCTGGAGAGTGACAGAAAAGCAGAGGGAAGACAGGGAAGGGTGCAGCACACGCTGTGAGGATACAAAGCTTGATTTTCATGAAGCAGATCCTGCACTGACCAGTTTTAGCTTCTTTCAAAAGGATTGCAGCCAAGTGACATGTGCTGTAAGGCGGGACAGTCGTTGGCTCCAGCAGGCGTTGATGTGCCTGAGTTCGAAGGTATTGTGCACTAACAGAAATTATACAAGACCACAAAAGACTAAAACTGAAGACTCACCATGAAAGTTCAAAAGATTAATTTTTCTGTTTCATTCTTTTGGGTAATGCCAACATTGTAGTTCTTGTTTAGTGCTCGTCGCAGGGCCCTTTCCCAACAAAGCCTCAGCAGCTTGTCTCCAAGACGACATGTCACCATCTCCTGTAGCAAGCTCGCAAACTGTGCGCTATTGTGTGTGTGGTATTTGTGTTTCTGTAACAATTCAGCCTCCCAGTGACGTCAAACTGAGCCGAACCCCCGGTGTTTTCGTCAGACAGCACACCTTACTTTCTTTTTTATGTACGTTTATGAATTGTAGTCACGAAGGCATGAAACACAGTTTGAGCTGTAACGGGAATCATACCACTGGCCCTCTAACCTAGTGATACCTAGGTAACTACCACACTACTACAGTACTATGCTGTTCAGGGCAGTGCATTCACATCGTATTAGGAACCAAGAGGCTCCTTGGTCACATTCATTACTGCTAAACACACGCCTGAAGAAATCCTTGTCCGTGTGATGCATCCACCAGGTAAAGCTGATGAACGAGTGGGGGAATCAACCATAGATCTCTTCCTAACAGGCTGCACAATAGGATCCCATTCTGTATGTCGTAACACAATGCTGCTTACGTTGTTACTGCACCTGTCATCCTCATGCGTCGTGAAGGTTTTTAGTTTTCTCAGGCACTACCCTGACACACCAGCTCAGGTTTACAGTGAGGTACTGTACACAGATTACTCACTGTCTTTGTTCATGTCAACACTAATAGTTATACATCCATAACTGCCAGTGGCTTCATAAATATGCCAAATGTGGTCGGAGGGCTCTTTTGAAACAGCCTTAATAGTGGTAGAGAATCTCAGTGAGGGACACTGATCAGTTTGACCACTGGACAGTTCCTTAACACCAGCTAGGAAATGCTTCAAGACAGACTGTCTGCTCTCCAAACTGGTCATGCTATCTGGGGATTGCTAATGCATACAATGTCCCTTAAACTAGAATTCAAGAACATAATTGAGATTGGCTCTTAACTTCATCAAATGCACAACAACAACATAAGACAGAGCTGTAATAATAGAAAGCGCTTGAAAACACATTTCTTGTTTCATTTTTAAAATGTTTTTTTCACAATTTGGACTCACAGACAACAAAATGACCTTTCCTAATGGGTGAGGGACCACTGCTCACACACCCAGGGTGCAAAAACACACAGCCAGCCATAGTTCGGCATTAGCTGGGAGAGGATTTTTCTTGAGAAGACGACCTGTTTGCTAGTCCAAGCTCCGAAGCCTGATCTTTTCCGCTCAGCAGCTTAAACATAAGAGCAAAGGGAATGGGTTTATTGTGAAAGGTCACCACACCATAGGCCAATGGAGTGAAAGCCCAGTACAGCAGTTAACCCATTGCTCATGTTTGGACACAAGCAACAGAGGAACATGTTCTACATTATAATAGTTCTTCTAGCTGCGGCCTTGATGGTGTCCAAATGTTTTTCATCACAAAAGAATAGAGAAGAAAAGAGAAAAAGAAAAGCATCATAAATATGTTGTTGTTGTTGTTGTCTTTTATTCCACAAGAAAAGCTCCTTCCAAACAAGTTTTTCTCTGAACAGGTGGGGAAGGTTTTCAACTGTTTCCATTTGTCTCCAAAATTGCACATGTTTATATTTTCTGAAAAATCCAAATTCATGTGTAAAGTCTGTTTTACTGGATGAGTGGGTAAACACATACAGTATGTTACCACTTTGCCTGAAGTCCAGTTTTTCTACATCATACAGTCAAGGAGTCTAATATTCTTTCTACCTGTATCATCTTTGACTTGTTAAGACATTAATTATTCAATGATGCCCTCACCTGGTTTATTTATTATAGCATTGCTGAAGATGGGTTGTATTTAGTTATGTATTTAACTTTTCAGGCTTTATTTGTGCACCCTACTAACAGACATTTCTCTCTGTCCACACTGCGACAACCTAGAGTTCAAGTATTGACCAAAAAAGTATTAAAACCTTTTTTTCCATTGACTGTTGGCTGACTGGTAGCATTATTTTATTAATGATTTAGTACTGAACTTTGCATTGTGCTGACACCAGAGATGGGGTAGCTAAGCTGTGAATTAAACCCCAAATCCCTTCGATTCCCCCTGGCTGGCAGTCTGCTCATCACCATTACTTATTCACCAGAAATAAAAAAAAGGGACTTCCAGTGTGGTAGCGGCCCTCTACATACACTATATCCTCAGAGTCTTACCTACCTGTTATAATCCTGCATAATGGAAAAGTGGAATGTCACCTTGTGTGAGAGGCAGCTGATATCTCTCAGCAAGCAGAAAAAAGTCATTTAGCACAAGTGCAGATCACATTTAATTAGACGAGAGGATTTAAATTGCCATGCATCAAACACTGCGGATGACCAAAACGGAAAGAACTTGGGCCACGGGCCAGATTCCATGAGCTCTTCTATAACCCATCAAAATCCCTTGAGCTACGGGGGTCAATAAGTCAGAACACAGCCGCCTTAATTAACAATGACCATAGCTGGGAGGTGCCCAGAATTTTAATGTCCGCCACCTGCATTCCAGTGAAAAATGAAGGAAATTTACAAATTAGCAACTTTAGTTACAGCGTTGCCATTTTTGTTTTATTCAGTGGAGGGTTTCATTCGGAATGTCTGTTCAAGAATGTGCCATTAAAAACCTCCCTGCATAGGCAAGATCTTCCGAGGATTATACAGCAATAGCTCACCACACGTAGCTGATATTTTCACAAGGCATCTCAGGTAAAATGAGTGTGATGTTTCTAGTTCACTAATGACTGCAGTCTGGGCTTGGTAGGGTAATTTTTATACATACATGTTAACCTGTCAGAGCAGGTGAATCTTTTCACCATTTAGCTGCCACCTATTGTTGAGGAGTGATTTTGCTTTCATTATGCTTTGCAGAGACATCAATAATAGCCACACAGCTGTCAGAGACCATTAAGACATATCTACATAAGGAGAGGAGCAAATATTCATAGGCATATCAGCTTTCTGGGAACCACTCGGAGAGATGGATTGGAATGACACAGAGATGAACTCCCTTTTGAATCTATTGTGAGCCGGGAACTGCCACATTGGCTCAAGGTAAAAAATCACCCACACATGTGCACACATATTAAACAGCACACCACACACATAGAGAGTTTTTATATTCATGTGTTTCATGCGACTTGTCCTGGAAATATGCCTTTGCAAAGAAGCAGCAGAGGCTGGACAAATGGATTCACTGATACTCTTAGTTTTTTATTGTATTATTTTTGGCAATATTGGAGTCAAATAAGTGGGGGGAGGAAGGGGATGTTTGGGGCTTAATTTTCAGGACTTTTGAATGAGGTCTTTACAAATTGCACGCTAGCCATCGCTCCAGCCCCATTGTTCTTTATTCACATCTGTAACATGCCAAACGAAACGAGCAAACTGAGTTAGCATGCACTGACATTATTGCCTTGATAGCTCCATAGCCTTCAGCAGTCAGCTTAATGAGAACAATGTGCACTTGATGGTTTCATGATTACTGCATATTGTTTTTGATACACAAGGCCTTAGTTGAAAGTTTCGCTGTAAGGGTTACATGCATTGACATAAAATTAATGCTCAAAGGCCATTGCCTGAGCTCAGCAGAAAGGAAATAAAATAAAATAAAAATAAATAAATAAACACTCCACCACTATAACACTGGACCTAGTCCCAGATGGAGGAGCATTGTTACAATGACTGAATATCCCAGCTCATTCAGGTGTCCCTGGAAGCACTGGTATTGACCATCACAACAGTGCTGGAGCAAGAACAAGCTTCCCTGTGGGGCCCAGATGAGTAAAGAGCTGTCAAGCATGACTCCCCTAAGTGTTAATAGACCCCCTACCTGCAACTATCTCCAGGTCTGCATCTAGCCTCCAGCTGGGTTCTCTGAAGCTCTCGCTGTAGCGGCCCCTTCCTATATTCACCTTCATCTCAAGAAATGGATTAGACCAAGTCACTTCACTGAAGTGGGTGCTTACGTTTCTACAAATGCAGCAGAGGCACTGTATCGTTATTATTATTAATATGTAACACATTGTACGTGTTTCATAAGTGAAACCAGGACAGCATATATCTATATACTTCTGGGAGGTTCTGAATATTACTGTGAGGAATCTTTCTCACACAACCTTATACAACCACATTTCTTTCTTCAGTTGAAAAAAAAAAACTGATTGAGGTAAAAGTTTGGCCTTCAGCATAATTCAGAACATGTGTTAGATTTGTGTTGCAATCTAAATATAAAGTGAATGTCATTGACCTATGGTTATGCAGACATAACTTTGTGTGTGTGGACTGTGCAGCTGAGCAAGATCAGACGGTTTAATGAATTACATCAAAATGACCTGGGACAGAAACACAGAATGAGCAAGGATACTGAGAATAAAACCTTACTTAAGAAAGCAGTCTGGCAAGTTTTTAGTATACAAAAGCTACAGTATATTCAGCTGCGTGGAATGGAAAGAAACACCCCAGCAAACATATTAATACGTAAATCAAAAATGTCTTTAGTTATGCAACAGTCTTAAAGGTTAAATGTATTTGTATTTCAATACCTCTCAGCGCATAAAGTATATTGGTAGCGACAGAACCTGCCATTTAAATGCGAGATAAAAAATGTGGAAATATTAACAAGATGATGCCTGTAATCCAGAGTTTTCTGTTTCGGCGAGAGCCAAAATGACATAATAATAATAAAATAACATTGAAACTCACTGATCATTTTCTGAGCCGATGTGTCTTTCGTCTTGGTCTGTTGTCCTGGGAAAGCTGTAAAGATGATGCTTCTCCCACTGACATCTGAGTGTACAGGGAGTAGAAACCCATGTGAAAACTGAGCCCATTTACATCGAAACATTTATAAAAACAAATAGAGAAGAGCAAACTAGAAAGAGATTGATGATTGACGTTGTTGCCAAAATAATGAACTGAAGGAAATAGCAAAGACACATGCCTGCGCTAACTGAGTCAGTAATGAGAGTGAGAGGTTTCTTATCTTCACATATCCTTCATTACTCTATTCTTGTTTTTAACTTCAGCAAAACTCTCTTCCTGTCGAACTTCATTAAAACTACCTTACTTTCTTTTTTCTCACCTAAGTCCAGATCCTGATTTAAACAAGGGATTGTAGTTCTAATTGGGTGAACAGTGATTGTAGAGCTTCAAAACTGGAAATCTTGCAATTTCACTGCATATATTTCAGGAAACTTAGTGTAGTGAGAGTCTCGCGTCGTTGTGAGAACATCACTGCTTTGTGTTTCTGGCCACCTGCTATATTTGTAATTGCAATTGTTTTATGCATCTGGTATCTTGAAGAGCAGAATCAAAGTGAAAACTTTATTATTACTGTATAATATTAATATTTCAATTTAACAGTTTAACATCTACAATTAAACAAAACCGCTGCAGATTGAATCACTTCAATTAAAAATAACACAACATAACACAGACAGTAACAAATTATTTGGTCGTTAATTAATATTTGAATTTTATCTCATAACCAAGGTAATAACATAGTAACATTCTCCCCTATCAACACCAACAATAAGAAACAACAAGAAGCAAATTATTAGGTTATTAATACAGACACGACCATTTCATTACTGTTTGTCATGCAGTTAAAATAATGTAACATGTGATTTTTGTGGTGATGAACCGCTGACACAGTAGGACGTCCAGGCCTTTCCTCTGTCTTTGATAATGCATATACACGTATGCCCAGATACTTACCAGATGTACAATTTCTCTGATGGCTACTTTTCTTCAACATGATGAGTCACTCAGTAATCAACAGGAAAGGTTCGGCTGAATGGGGCCAAATAACAGCCTTCCCTGTTAGGAGCCCTTTTGATTGAGTTATGTCACCGAGCTATTTCATTTACAGAGGCTGTCGTTCAACAGCTAGAGAAATAATACAGGGTCATGTATACATTTCTTTACTTTACCATTGAAATTCATATTGAGGCTTCATTGCCAACGTTCCACAGTGACTTACGGTACCTTACAGGTTGTCAGCTCCCTCTTAAAACCCGTCAGGCAAAATAGGTGGTTTGAACACATCTCCTGCAGCCTTTACATAAGATAGGAAGACATGCTAGGAAGTACCATGCCTGACTTATTTAAGATTCAATTGGTGAAGAGGACTCACATCGAAACAAAAGTCCGAACCAAGACACGGGGGCTCTTACTGGTCTGCTGGTACACAAGCATAGAATGATCCACAACGGCTGATACCAAGCTTTTTTATTTTGGACCTCTTTCAGTTAAAAATGTAGACAAGGTCAAAGGCAATAGTTTTTGAGTCTCTGTAACTTTACTTTAGTGTAACTGTGACAGATGCTGTCTTTTTCTGTGAAAGCTACAAGGACCGTCCTTTGTAATAACACCAAGCGCCATAATGTAGCAGCAACCATTTAGGAAGTAGAACCCTTTTAATTTAGGCTGCACCTCTCAGCGTCTCACGGTGAGCGCGATCAGAACTCTGTCTCACAGAAATCGACTCAGCTCAAAAAACACAGGTGACAATAGGAAATGTAAAGGCCAAAGAATTTCCATGGCAACAATGAGAAATGCTTTGATACCTCTAGGCACAGAAAGATGAAGATAGAGAAAGACTATGTGGTCCTGCTCTGTGTGAATGGGGCTGCGATTAGAATACTTGTCCATGATGAAACCTTCACACTTACTCCATTGAAACTTAAACACTGCTTCTTTCATCTGTTCAGCCGTGTCTTGGTTTATGCCGGACAAATGGAATGACTCAGAAGTTTAATCACATTTCATGAAAAGTCGTGTATGCACTGCAAACACAAATCCCTGCTGAGGCCTCTGCCACTGGCTTCATCTGTAGTGTCTGAAATCCATTACTGGACACATACAGCTTTTGTAGCACTACAAATAATCATGAATAATTCACATCCTGCCTCATGAGTTGACTACATTGTGTAGTAACATTTATGTACCTTTCTGTACCTCATCTACTTTAAACCTGTTTGCAAAAAATTACATTTTAAAGCAACTAAACTACAAATATATTGCACAGTAAACATCACTGAAAGTAAATGACTGCATAATAGGACTATCTGAGAAAATATAGTAAATAAAGAAGTCACAAAATATGATGATACTGTTCTCAGTCGTCAGATGTGCAGTAGGTTTACGTCTGTTAATGTTACATGAAGCCATGTCAACTTGTTTGTTTGTTTGATGGTAAAACACAGCACACCATGCTGAGCTGTGAGCGTCGGCTCCGTTTTATAGTCAGCTTGTCAGAATACATTATTACAAGCCTTATTGGTTCCCTGATTTTCATTTAATCTGCTTCAGAGATGCTTATTGCTCACCTTTTATGGTCTCATATTGTTTTATTGAACACGCATTGTGCTTCTCTGGTGGTGCTGGCTTTTATGGCAGTGCAGTAAATTCCACGCTTTTAAGATGAAATCTTGACTTACTTGGAAAAGTTGGAGCAGCACAGAGGGCACAGGCTAAATTTGGAACATGCTGTGTGGTGAGGTGTGGTTTAGTGTAAGGTTCACGGAATGTAACAGCCAACTCTGGAGGAGTGGGATTTATTCAGCTGATATCTGCCGCGCAGCAAACCAGTTGAGCTTCACACTATGATCCAGGTGCTTTCACCATGGCAGCTCAATAATGACACTGATAAAGGTTCAGCTCTTATTGGTTGTCTTGCTCTGCCTAGAAACATCCTACGGCATGCGCCTATTAAATATAAATGTCAGATCAATGTGCTTCAGGATTTAAGGCGCTGATGGGCTGGTGACATATTACCTGAAGTCATAAAGGAATACATTTTAAATTCCAGCGACGCTGGCTTTATAAAAGAGAGCTGTTAATAGTTAGGAGAGCATTCATCATTTATTAATAATCGCGTATCGTACCTTATGTTTACTATATCATAAAGGTTGCCATTACTATGATTTGTAATGTAAATTAGCATAGACACAGAACTGTGGCAGAAACTGTGTAGTTACAACATACTGGTCACTAGACTATGTTGAGTGTAGCAGCCTGCCTTCGTATGGATCCAGCAGAACTCTCATTGAATGTCACTGCGTACAGTAAGTGTTTCCAGCAGCTGGTTTTATAGCAGTACTATTGTCCTACAAAGACATTGGGTTTTGGAGTATTTTTATTGTGGAGTTTTTTTTACAACACTAACTGAGCTTGCAGTAAGTAAATTAGGTCATTTGAAAATCACACAAAGCAAAATTACTGACATTTAATTTGTAGCGAGACTCTAATTTCTACTTTGTTGTATTCTGGTGTTACTACATAGCAGTTGCACCTAATTGTTGCTGAAGTGTCAGCCGTGCACTTTGTTTTCAGCAAATTTGTATGGAATCCTAAAAACGATGTCACACTAAGCCCATTTACCTGCGAAGCCTGGTTTCTTCTTTGTCTATAGCTGTACTGTAACCATGTAACGATATACTTCTCACGAGTAACCGCTGGCCAGCGATTACTCATGTCCAGCACAGTTTAACACATGGTCACAAACTACTTATTGAGCCCCAAGAATAATGTAGCACAGCAGATACAGATACTATTAGTTTCTTATCAGAACATCAACAAAAGTAAAGTAAAGCTCAAACAAGGTAAACTAGTAGATTTTGCAGTAATTACGTACGTTCCGGAGTAACTACTGATATTTTGTGTCCATATTTCATTGACCAATCCTGCTTCATGTATTCAAACGGAAGCGGGGACACTAGCGCAGAGACTTACTGTACTGTGCGAAGCAGTCGTTTGCTGGAGTACAACTCCAGTGCTGGTAAGTGCGTAGAGGAAAAGCCTTGGTTTCAGTGTTGTCTGAAGAGGAGGGTTGTCTTTGAAGGGGCACACATGCTTAATGTTAACAGGTGGGAGCACTAAAGACATTACTAACAAGAACTCTTATTTTCAGCCGCAGAAGCACAGCTATACAGGAATGAATGGCCCACCAGGAGCGCATGGCTGACCACACTGCTAGGCTGGAGTGTTAAACACAAGTTGTCAGTAGCGGAATTTGTGCACATATATCAGTGATAAACTAGACTAGATCTGTGATGTCAAATCATATAGTAATACACGCACAGGTGGTTCAGTGCTAAACCCAAACCCTAAATCGTAAATGTTGATTAAATACCTGCGCTATACGTTTCTTTTTCAGACAGTGTAAAACACCGTGTTTCATTCGTTTATGTACTGTTTTACACCGAGCTGAGGAAGAACTGCTCAGGTGTTGCCATTCCTACATGTTCCTATAGATATTCACTCAATCTCAGTGAGATGTATTCATTGCAACGATTTCTCATGCTCAAGAGCTCCTGCCCCAGCGCTGCATGTAGGGGAATTCTTCACAGAGAAAATAATCATATGGACATATAGATCAAAAAGTGCATTCTCAACTGATAAAGAGGGAGATAAATAGGCTCAATCCAATAGTACTTCTGGAGGGAGCTGCGGGCTTGAGGCATTCAAAAGCAGCCCACCCTTTTCAATAAGCCACGAGCAGATGAATGACCTGTTCTCCCATTCCAGGCTGATTGGTGCTGACAAACTATAGATCACCTGTGAGGGAGCAGCACCCTATTTCACCAGGACTTGTCTCACTCTATTCCTTAGCCGCTGGAATCACTCTGCCCAAGACAAAACGACAAGTCACGCCTTTTGTGTGACTTTGTGAGTTTTTTCACCCTCTCAGTCGGTTTAGTTCACATAAAAGGCACTTTTTTGTGCCTGCAGTACATGCACATGCAATCATAACTTGAAAAATCATTCTGCCTTATAGCACGGTTATATTTTGCGAAAAGAAAAGAGCGTTTTCTTGTAAAATTCTGCACTGACCTTACATCTGAACCTGGGTGGGAAGGTAAATTTAGATGATTTCGTTGCTGATTTCTTTTTATGATAATATGAGGTTGTGTTAATTGGAGAGAAACCTCGTTATATAAGTGAGAAATTCACCGCTGATCTCAGCTGGGCTATATCTGACATCACTCTTTGTCTGTGTGGGTGATGAAAGCCCTACAACGAAAAAAATCCCCACCTGCAGAGATTATTCTGATATACAGAATCTGAATCTGCACCAATCATCTGGATGAGAACAAATGACAAATGATGTAATGACCCACACCCACAGTGATTTGTGCTTTGAAAAAAGAACTGCTCATTAGAGACAGAAAAGTGTGTGTTCCCAGCATAACAAAGGGCGGTTGGTTTAGTAGTTATCGCAGCAGTTTTATTTGTAAATGATGAAAATAGCCTGTGAACTACAGGCAATGCCAAACTTATCAATTGGGTAAATTGCACGATTTCTATCCTGTTAATGTATCCTTCAAACTCATTTTTAATACATCTTTTATTGCCTAAGGCAAAACTCTGTTCCTTTGATCCTCTGCAAGTCTGTGCATAAAGGATCATAAGGAATTGTGCCATTAGGATTAGGGGAACAGCTTCTTTTATCAATTACATCAAAGTTTCAGCCAGTGCCCATTAAATACATGCTCACACAGACACACAAACATACAAATACACATGCGCACCATTTAATTCTCTGGACATCGAAGAGATTGTTGGTAAAAATAAGGAGCACATTTTTGTACTCCACTCAATGTCTGCATAGTAATCAGCTTGTAAATTTGGGTTGAATCACAAGTCAATCCTCAAAGCATCATGCTTGTTAGACCCGTAGGCTTGAGGCTAGGAGCTTGGAAGAAAGCCAGGGGCATTTAAAAACAGTCTTCTATCCAAAGAAAGGATGAAAGCTTACTTTTAACTCCTGCTATGCTGCCAGTGTTGAAAGTGCACTGCTGACACTGTTACTGTGCTCTGTGCAAACATGCTGAAATGAACACCAGCCGCAGATGATTCTAATGATAATAAGCAGCAGGGACTATGTTGTCATTACCAAATAGTCCCAAGACTCTGTTATTAGCAGCTGCAAATCTAGCTGCTCTTTACTGTACTGTAAAGCACATTTTATGCTGGAAGCCCGACTCTGACTTGATGAAGATAGAAGACGTGTTATTTACGGTAATAACTGGAAATAAAGCAGTTGAATTAACACCCCTTTGTAGGACATAAAGGAGCTACCTATGCGGTGCCCTTGTGAGATGGTAAATTTTATAATGTCACCCTCTGTGTTGGGATTGCGTGGAATAAAATCCCAGATGACTTGTTATAGCAACTAAGAGGAGATGGATCACCTGCCTGAAACAGATGTTGCTGCCACACGCAGGGCCCTCTAAAAACAATGTGATCCTTCAGGAGCAGCTAAAGCACGCGCATACACAAACGAAACACAGATCTCAACATATTACATGGATGTGCCCCCCGCTTGCAGCCACGCACACATGAACAGTACACAGACCTGAATGCAGCCACACACAAAGGGATTTTGTGAGCACACAAAATGGACATCACCCAAGCTTTATTTGTTTGCGTTTTATTCTCAGTGCCGCTATAGTGGAGACGATATCACACAGTGAAGAGCTGTTGATAAAACCTGCACAGCATGCCCTGTAGTGTTTATTTTAGCATGAGAGGTAAGGCCTCGCCATGTTGCAGACAGCAAGGTCTTGTCGAGCACAGATATAGTAGAGGCTGTGTTCTATTTCACATTTGTTTGTTGGTGTTGTTTTTCAAATTAAGAGCAGGGTATGGTACCAGGAATTGAGACAGAATCTAAAACCTTGATAAACCTAAGAGGTTCCTGTTAATGAAGAGGCAGCTCATAGGGGACCATTTTTCTATTTTCATTTCTTTTTAATATCTCGTTTTACTTTAAAAGTTCAGATGCTTGCATGTTTTGTAAAGTCTCCATTATCTTGGGAATAGAAATGGAGCACATGCACACAAAGCTAAATGTCAACCTCCCTCTCTTGGGTAAATGACTCATATTGTGTTTGAAGACTGGAGTAGGAAGGTATGTGATAGACCAAAGTTGAACCCAAGTTGGTTGGTAGTAAGCGGCCTAATAATAGATTTTGTACAAGCATCAATTCAGTTCAGTTCAGTTCAGTTCAGTTCATTTCATTTCATTTCATTTCATTTCATTTCATTTCATTTCAATTCAATTCAATTCAATTCAATTCAATTCAATTCACACAACTAATTTACAGAAATATTACCTTTCTTTCTAACTCTGGCTCTGACTCACTGTGGACTACTGGGATGTGCCATTAGTAAGGATCAGTAGTTTAGCCATTTAGCATTATCAAATGTGTGGGGCAATTTCTGAGCCTCACTTTGAAAAATGTGAGGCTTTAACAGTTTTCTTTCAGGTAAAATAGCCTTATTTTAGTCCAATGTCCAAAGATTTTTTAGCTCATCGATTCCTCACAGTATCATTTGAAGCTGAGGATGTGTCACATGTTTATTTAACTGGTTTTATAAGAAGCTCAGTAGTCCCCTGTGTAGCTACTGTATCCTCTGTGACTACTGATCACTGAGTAAGTAGTACTGTATTAGTATTTAGCAGTAGTATTAACCTGCAATCTACCATGGAGTTTTCTGATAACATGAACAAATCTATCTGTACACATATGTATAAACAAATGTAGCACTGTTCCTTTAATCCCAGTGCTCCATTCTCTCTTATAGGATGTTGTGCTCTATAGTATCAAATACAGCAAAAAGCTCCAAACAGATGAGTATAGAAACAAATCCACTATCTCCACTAGTCAAAAGAAGAGTTTAGACATGCTTATTAAAGGTAAAACCCTTTTGAACAGGCCAGTCTAGTCTAGGAAACATGTTGATGGTTTAGATTCATTAATTGTTGAAATTAGCTCAGCATGATCTTTGGGGAAGACGCAGCCTAAATAGACTGAGGTCCTACAGGCAGATCTGGTGTAGCTGATGTCAATCTGTTTGTTTCCAGCTGCAGGAAGGATCAGATCACATTTTCTCTAATAGCTATGATTTTACAAGAAAGAAGATACCTGGGGTAGCTCCTATTCTCTCTGATGAACAACATGTGGGTCTGGCATCTCAAAGTGCTTTGTCTCTCCAACCTGGACAAAATTAGTCTGAATTAGTGGAACGCCACTTCCTTTGTAGCTGTCAGGATGTTTGCTTTTCACATTTCACACATAAGCTGTTGACGTGAGACGGAGTCTATTGTCTTGTTCACTGAGAAATGTGACACACAGTAAGCAAACAATAAAAGCCTGCAGGTATCTTTAAGACTGCGATCTTGCAGGTGAAAGTCCATCTTTCCTGAGCAGACAGGACTACGCTGTAAGCTCTGTGTGCAAACTTCCCGCATTGTCTCCATTGTGTGATCTGTAAAATGAGACGACCTGCACTATGTGGCATTGGTAAAGGGATTAGGAGACATGATTTATGCTCAAAAGACATTTATCGTTCAAGGCAAATGGGCTTCTTTTCTCAGAGGAACAATGGAGGACTGCCTGACTCCTCCCTTAATCTTTGGGAACAAAAAGGGCTCGCTAAACTGGAACTGAGGGTCCCCGTGTAATTCAGACCTTGATTAAGCCACTTCTCCTAATTTTACATTAGCCTGACTTTCTAGTCCCCAGTTATGACCATTAATCACACGCTGCAGTCATACCGGATCACAGGTCAGCGCAGAAAAAAACATCAGATGGTTCGCTTTTTGTTGGTAATTGAGGAAACAGAAAACTAAAGGTTCTAAATCAAAGGTTCTCACTGTCTTTGAAATAGTTTGGAGAAGCAGAAACTAAAGAGAAAATGCTTTTGTCCCTTTGTTCTTTCCTTTTCTCTTTGTCCAGAGAGCCATTTGTAAACCATGAGCTGAAGGTGCCTTTCATTTTTCTGAAATAGGTGGAAAAAAACCTACTGTTTACTACTGTCCCTTTTGAAAATGATTTGTTGGAATTGGTCCCTGACATAGCTCCAGGATATTTTGTCGTTAACATTCCAGATCCGAAAATGTTTTTGACCTCCTCCTCCCATCCCTTCCTCAGCACAGCACACCTGCACTAGAGATCTGAAAACACACACTGTAACCTCTGTTTGAATCCCAGGCTACAAAGCAGATTGACGGTGTTGAATGGGGTTTTTCATGTATACTGTACATTATGCTTTTTACACCAGAGGCTTGTCCATAATCACATTGAATCTGCAGGAACATAAGAGTCAAAAGAGTCAAAATGATTGGCGTGACTTTCACCCTCAGTGGTTGGGTTTGGCACTGAGGTGCGGGTGGGAGGAGGAGGGTCCTGGATGTTAACACATGGCATAGTACTCAGCCATGGAGATTAATGGTTCTGACTGCATCAGCCCAGTGACTGGGGATCAGAGGATGTAATTGGGTTGAGACCAAATACAGGCATTCGAGACATCTGCTCATAGCGTGAGCCAATCGTACGCCCTCATCCCTGCCACTCTTCCAGTTGTTCGCCACCTGAGGTAAAGACATGTGAATCTCTTGTGTATGGGACAATCTGCTTTGACATTTTGTTCTTGATTACTTGTCTATGTTTTGTTTTTTTAATCAAACATCCATTATTTTGTCTTAACAACTCCTCTGAAAAGGAATCAATAAAAGGATTGTTATAACTCTGAAGAACTAATTGCAAAAATAATTACAGTTCAGAAAGAATTCAGTGCATTTTGTAAACATTGATTTACATCAAAAAATCTCTAGGGCACATTGTACTGTGTAAATGTTGTTTCATTCTGTCAGAGTTTTTCGTATCTGTATTTATATCCTGTGTAATGTGGTCAGCATGTAGCTCAGGGGCAACGAGTTGTCCACCAAAGAAATAGTTGGCAGTTTTATCCCTGGGTGTCAAGTCAAATGTTGCCCCTGTTTTGTTTTCTTTGCTTCTAAGTCACACTGGATCAAAAATAAATTACAAAAAGTCAGTGTCGTAGAAATGATGTCTAAACAAATAAATTAAACCTGGACCCACACTTTACTTCATGACGTTTAAAATTGGGCAAACATAACAATGTAAACATACACAGATATCCAAAAGAATTTAAAAGACAATAGATGAGTGTTGTAAAAAGAAAGACCTGTTGCTAACAAAAACACAAATGTAACAACATTACAAGACAGCACCTTAAACAAATGCATAAACTAAATTAGACTTTTTTGCCTTGATGCAAAGTCACTCAGTGTGACTATAAAGCTGTGTATTCAGCGTTATTACATTATGAATGAGTCGTGGTCTATTTTGTAGTATTTTGATTGGGACTGATTTTATTAGTGCAGTCAGTGCTGCACTCTCTGATTGATTAATCTTGCCACGCTGCCCTTGGCAACCTGCCATCGACAGCTGCCCATATCTAAATCTGCTACTGCGTCTAGATATATGCTTATTCTAGTCTCAACACGTCTGTGATCGCCGTTATTTTTATGTGTACAAATTCCACATAACGGTCCCTAAATGAAGTCATAATCTTTACCTCAAAACTAGCCAACTTGAAATGAGCTGGTCTTGCTCTTTTGACATTGTCATGCTCTTGTAATTTCAGCAAAGTCCCTTCTCTGATCCCAGCTGTGGTAGGAAGAGAAATCATGTAAATTTATTGGTGACATTGAGATGGTTCTTTGCTATTCAAATGAGGCCTGCCTCGTCAGATGCTAAATGGTACGACGTATTGGCTGGTAGCGGTAACCTCCCTGCAAACAGCTGTGACCCCATGCAGGAAGTCAGACATCCCACTTCCTGTGGCAAGCTGTGCCGCTGGCTCTCTTGGCCATGGATGGCTTTCTAATTGGTGTCCTCTCACCCCTTTACACTGAGATGCTCCTGCCTGACAGGTCTTGGCAGCAGGAGGAGATGTCCTTGGGGGGAAAAAAGTGTGATCTGAGAAAATGCCAGAGTACAACATTTTAGAAAAACGTCCCTCAAAGTCTTTTCAACAAAAGAAAACTGAGGGGGAGTTTTATTAGACGCAGTATAAAAACCAACAATGAAGGGAATCTGTGTGAGCTTGTCACGAGCTACCTGATAACGATGCAAGTGCAATGCTTTGAAAGCAAACAGAATTTCGTCATTGTGCGATCCGAGTGCCTGCTAACTAAAGCGATGGCATTCAGTGCTGCAGTGTCTTTGTATGCAACATGCTGAATCGCTAGGTATGTAATGCGGATAAAGCCGAACGACAGAGCTCATCCAAGGTTTCAGCAGAGTGTAGTGTGTATTTAAAAGTATTGTCTGAAAGCAGAGTTTTCCTTTTCATTTTTCTTTCTTTCTTGCAGACATTGTTTGGTTTTGCTGTATTCAGTAGGATCTAAGTAACATGCTTCTCCAAACAAATTAAATGTTAGACAAATGTTAAACAAAAGCAAAGCTGCTTTAAAATACAAGTAAAAGCTTGAACAAAAGACAGCAAATGAAGTCTCACACCGTTTGCCCTCGAGGTGTGAAACATGCTTAACATGGAAGATAATACTGACCTGCTGCCGACGCCTTTAATTCAAACGGTACCACATTGAGTAGAATATAATAATTGACCATTTCATAGCATTTTGTCTTTCCAAATAGGAAGGTGAATGTATTTAAATGGATAGTGTTTGTTTCTTGGATGTGTTGATACAGAAGAGTCACTTTCCTTCATGATTCATTTGCTGCACTTTTGACTTTAGGTTCAGGTCTGGATCGCGCACCCTCCAGCAGTCCTTTGATGATTTCGTTATAGTGGGTGTCTGGTAGAGTAAGGAGAACCATCTGCAGCTAAATGTCAGCAAGATCAAGGGGCCGGTGGTGGATTTCCGACAGAGCGAAAAGCTACTGACACCTGTCATCATTCAGGGTGAGAAGGTGGAGATGGTGCAGACCTACAAGTACCTGAGTGTGTACACAAACCTCAGCAATCTGAAGAGGGAGACGCTGTAACAAAGAGGGCAGTGCAGTCTGTTTTTAAGAGTCTGTGCTTAGTCCTCATGTTTATCCCAGCAGCAGAAACCAGAGCGCTGTGGTTTTTGTCGATGCTGCTATTTTCCACTTCTTCCTGTATGTTAAATATTCCGGTACACTGTTAGAGTTAATTCATTGACTCCAAACGCAAGTTTAATCTGCTTTAGAGCTGCAGCCATGTGGTTTTTTTTACTTTCATTTTCTCTATTTGTGTTTTGTTAATATTCTTCCCTGAAGAATCCTCGCGCGTCTTCCTTCTGTAAGGGTGTCCCCATGGTCATTATTAAATTTCTATCTTATCTTATCTTTCTATTCACAGAACACAATATTTCCTAACTCACATATCTGCATCCTATATAAAATCCAATTGTAGGGGTACAGATAGTGCAGTAAGAGTTCATAGAGTAGTGAAATCCAGTGTGTGGAACATGCAGCGTCCTCATATCCATGGTTTTGATATTGAGTGCACTTGCTGTGCTTTCAGACTTTATCTGATGATGCGCAGAGGAAAGAACTACTATCTATATTGTTAAAGCCAAAGCCTGTGGGCCTCAAACATCGAAATGTCAGGGTTGGGCTAAATCCAAAAGATAAATTATTCATATGGCCCTAGTAAAGGCTGTGCATGAGGTCACCAGCAGGCCTCACAAGCAAAGGAGAACTTGACAGGGAGCAGCACACCAGTAGTCGTCTAACCCCTGTTAGGGAGAGGAGGGGTCATTGCTGAAGCAGCTGTTCAAGCAAGCAGAGGAAGTGACCTGCTCAGTAAACCATAAACAAGTGTGAAGAATATGCAAAAAAGTCTTCTGCACTGTACACAGAGTTGGATTTGGCAAGCTAGCGTGATCACCTTGGGGAGGTGATGAAATGAGATGAGAGAGGCCCGCCAAGTCAAACACACTGATGTCACTGCAGATTTGAGAACGCGTTTGATCCCGCTGATGTACCTAACTTCGTGACAGGAATCTTTGCCACCACGTATCAGATGACAGGAAAACAATCTCGGGTCAAATGAAACAAGATGCTGTTGACTAGGTTACGTCGTGGGTATGAACGAGTAAAAGGAAACGTCACATGTACTTCTCTCCACTAGATAGCAAGAAAGGCTGCAAGCACACCGGGACAAAAGACGGGTGACAAACATCTGATCTGTGGGTCCATGTACGACAGGCATATTGCTTTAAAACAGACATTATTCAAACATTAGGGCTCACACAGTCCATGTCTAGAAAGTAACACGTAACAGCATAAACCTGATGCTCTAAAATTAAGAGTTTTATTGAGCCAGTTATTCCCTAAGGACTAAACCTCTTCGTGTTCTGCAAACTCCTTTTCTTTCAAAAACGCAAATTGTTATATTTCTACTGTGCATCTCTGAAGCTGTGACAAGGAAACCAATGCTGACCTTCATTTAGACCAAAGAATGACAATACTGGAGAGGAATAAGAAAGTGAGTGGGGAAAAGAGAAAAAAGCGAAAATCAATAGCTCATTTTCTGCTTTTTTGTATAGGGATTCTGATGTTTGCTGAGATAAAGGTCGACAAGCCTGAGAGATCTCTTGAATCGTCTAAGCTTGAACAACCCTGAAATTGCTATTGTGTCCACGGCAATTTAAAAGTGAGAAATCAGATTTTGCCCCATTGCCCTTAATGTGTCTTATGTAAAAAAGGTTAATTTAGTTAGTTTGTCTGTGCATAGATTTTTGTTTTATCATAAATAAACAGATAACACAGATAAAGAACGAAAATCTTTTTATTAATATTTCTGGGCCTTGTATTAAAAACAGACCATCACCCCAAAATAGAGTCAATAAAACTTCTGTGAGCTACTATATCATAAACAATAAAACACAACTCTACAATATAACATATAGACACACATAAACAGATGATAGAAATAACAGCATCCGCTCAGGATGAAAAGGGTCACGCACACTTTATTAAGGTTTTATTAGTGGATGAGGGACCGCGCATAAAAATGCAGACTAAAGTGAAACAGTTCTTTTGAATGACAGGCTAGTTAGCAGATCTGGCCAGTGATGAGGACGAAGTTGCGTTAGAATAATTGCATCAGATTGCATCAGCTCTCTGATTCAACAGCATGAACGGGAAACAAGACAGAACCACAAAGCTGAGACGTTAAGTCGGTGGAAGGTACGGTACCATATCAGATAATTTACAAAATGACATGCAAGCGAGTGTAAAAACATGTTCAACTTGACTCATTTCACAAATTCTTCGGTAATAGAGGTCATTGAGGTAATGTTAGAATGGGCCCTGCTTCCTTTTTCAGCAGAGTTGTCTATGTCTTACCCTGCTGTGTGTTCTCACAATAATTTGTAGGTTCTGAAGATGGTGTGATTATGTCCACAGGAGACTTCCACATCCATCCTCACTTCCATCATTCCGCCCCCATTCAAAGAGGACAAGTGTCAAGTTCAAAGCCTTTGGTAATTATGATGTCTGCTCTCAGCAGGAGGTGTGTCGAGATGGGTCAGAAACGTCCAAATCAACCTGTGTCGCGGCTATTTTAGAGGAGGAAAAGGCGATTCACTGGGCGATTCAAAGGCAGCAGAAATAAACAAAACCTGCACCATATAGATACACGGTACATAGCCCGTAGCCGTTTGCTGGCGGTAAAGGCAGCCTGCCAGTCAGAATTGCAGTCTGACAAAATTTTAATTTGAGGTGTATCTCCAGCAAACCTTGGTGACTTGCTCACATAAGCTGTTTTCTGACATATACAGTACTGCAGCCCTGAACCTGTACCTCAGCCCTGCGGCAGGACCAGTTGGGAACCACTGCTCTGGGACCTTTCAAGGCAATGCAGGCAGGCCACAAGCATGTGTGTGTAATACCGTATGTCGTTTCCAAACAGAGTGCAGGTTAAAACATCAAATAAGAGCAGCATAGATGGTTTTAAATGTAATAACCATCATACTGTCACTGCAACTCGGTGCCAGGCGTCGTCTTAATAACAATCATAACTAAAGAAAACAATGAGTTATGTTTGCTAAGAAGGAAAGATCAGCGGGTATTAAAATGTTGATTCTAATCATTTATACTCCTACACTGCTCAATCTCTCAAGGCTGAGATCAAATAACAAAGCATTAACTGAGCCGGAACGGTATAGACGTGAGCTTAGCTACTGCAGTGAGCCACAAAACAGCCTGGAACCTGACATCAGCATCGCTACAGTACAGGCTGCTGCCATTATAAGATTAATAGTTTGTAAGTAGTGTTGGCACGATGCCTTTAGCTTGACTTCCATCTTTGAATCCCACAATCTGAGCACATGCATGGTGTGTGTACGCATCTCAATACTCTATATTTCTGCAAGTCTTGGTAGTTTCTGAGCAATGAAACTATAAAATGTGCGTTTATAGACTTAATGACTAGTAATTAAAACGCGATCATTTGTCAGCTGCCTTTCTGCTGCGTATTAATGTAGGCTAATCTGTAACGCTAACACTTAATGTAGAGCTACTGTAAGACATAAAGAGGCTCCACATTCTCTGCATGACACCAGCTTTGTGTGCACACAGTGCAGCATTATGGAAGTTAATGCAGCAGGTTGGACGTAGTGGAAGCTCATGTAGCTGTAAAACCACCTGTTGTATGTGATTATTTGTGACATTGATGGCATAAGGACTGAAATCAGATAACAGATGCTTCCATCTAACCAGTCTACTGGGATACTAATGAATCACGAAGCCCTTGAATGCTAAGTGGCATTCGAGAAGCCCAAGGATGCTTGTTTATTTATTTTTTCAGTCAGAATGCTTTTCCCCGTGCACCTGCACATTGACAGCTGCCTGACCTCCAGTGACATACACAGTATAAAAAGCTTGTTGAGTGTGCGGTGAGGAATTTTATTCCTGAATGAGAATATACATATTGACCGTTTATGAGGAAGGAATAAAAATGTAGTGAGTGTTTTTTAAAAGGAAAGCTCCTACCAGGTTGATTCACTGTTGACGATGATGCCAGGCTATCGATGAAAGTGACTGGTGGGATGCTCAAGATCTTTTATCTGAATAAGCAGCATCCTTTTGCCCCCTACAATTGACTTGCACACATCAGCTGTTGTCTGCTGTGATCAATTACCTCGGATGAAAGTGACAAGGCTACAGCACCTTTACAGTGTAGCATTTCCTGTGCGAGCCTCGGCCCAAAGACTGATGGGATGCCTCTGTCAGCAAATCTATCTCTTGAAATTCAGGCCTCTCAGCTGTGACACATGCTCAAACAGCAACAAAGATGTGACTACAGCATGGAAGAGAGGTGTCAGTTATTGAATGACCCGCTCATATATTGGTGCAAAAGAATGAGGTGTCAGAACAAAAGTGGGTAATAGACTGGTAGATATTAAATGATGTGGAGTGCCCACTGGACTAGAACCAATTCTGCTCATTCCTTTAAAGCTCGGTTGCCTTAGAATCTGCACTGGCAAAGAAATACACATGAAAAATTAAATATAAACAAATCTGTGTGCTCAAAATCATCTTTGATATCATCTGTGTTTGAGTGTCTGGGGAAACTCTTCCAAATTAAAGCAAAGCTTCTAAAGCCAGCGAAAGCACGAGACTCCTCCCAGCTCTGCTGTGCTCCACCACTTTCTACCCCTTCAGGTAGTCGTCATCAATATGAAATTATTACAAATGAGATCGGTACTAAACGTACTAGTCAAGCAAAATAATTACAATTTCCTGATCGGTTGCGAAGGTGAGCTTTCTCCGAAGCTGCTTCGACAGCACCTCTCTTAAGTTTAGTAAAAACATATTAAAGCAAATTCAAACACTGTATATTTCATCTGCGTTTTAGTCAAGAACTATTATCTGTAAAGCACATTGATGTCTTGTAAAATCAACACAGGAATTCAACGGAAAATAATAACGGTATAATGATTTCATGAGAAATGCTGCTCAAAACAATTAATCAAATCAAACCCAAAGTCTTTGCATCATTATTTATTTTAAAATGTTATTTTTTTGCTTGAGGTACAAATGGATTAGTGATTCGTATCAGCTGACATGACTGACACTTCAAAGTGCTCATGGTAAATGAAAAAGAAATAAGGATTCCATCCATTTTCAAAGGTTTTTAA
Organism: Macropodus opercularis; assembly: GCA_030770545.1. Lineage (NCBI taxonomy): Eukaryota > Metazoa > Chordata > Actinopteri > Anabantiformes > Osphronemidae > Macropodus > Macropodus opercularis. The sequence continues at coordinate 7,869,811 of CM061098.1, forward strand.
AAGAGAAACAAGTCCCAGCTTTATTATTTCACACATTTGCATGATGACGCTTGACTTAAGCTTCACTGGATCATCATTATAGAAACATTAATACCTGTTGTGACTCTTATTTGTTTGACATTTCAAAGGATTTCAAAGTACAGTGCATTCATGCCCATCCCCATCACACACACACAGACACGCACACCATCCTCTGTAGTCTAGTAAATCTCATCGCATCGGCTGTGAAAGCTGCTGGGATCTGCTATTTTGTTCTCTTTGGGATTGCTGCCTCTTCCCACTTGATCCAAACAGTCAGCTTAGGGAGCTAGTGGCACACAGGCATACAAGTTTCCAAGGAGCTGTCACAGAGATGTCCGCACAAAGGCTGTCTGCCGCAGAATAGTGGAGTTTGATACACAGAAACAGCGCTTTCCCTCGGTATTTGAATGTACATAGCAGTAGGGGGTGATCCAATTGCAGCCCCAGGAAATGCTGAATTTTATACCACAAACCCAGTTTAGTAACAAAATGACAGCTTGAGAAATAAACGGGTGTCGATGGGGTACAAGATGCAGCCTGACAACGCTGACAACAGGATTTATTTAGCAGAAAATAGTCGATAGCTCATGTCATGCAAATCAAAATCAGGCAGAACTAGGAGAAGGCAGTTGGGGATGATAACGTGGTTATCATGTATATTTCAAGCCAACACTCGGGACGGGATGAGTACATAAAAAGAAAGCAGAAGAACACCCAGTAAGGAGGGCGGCTGAAATACAGAAGGAGACTGTGGCTGTGATTCCTAAATTCAGCAATCTGCACTTTTTATCTGAGCTCAGTTCCATAATTAGCCGTCTTCCCCTCTGATAATTAATGACCACACAAGCGTGCTGTTGGTTGTTCGCTCTTGTCACCGTGCCCTGATCATCACTGGCACACCAGTGTCATTCCATTTGGACAGCTTTGGTCCAAGTGCTGAAAAAACTCCAGAGTGAATCTTTAGACGCTGTCCATCTAATGGCATCGAGGCTGGAGCGAGCCCCCGACCACAGACAGCACTCAATCAGTCTGAGCCTTCAAACTGACCTTGCTCTGCAATCATCTAGCTACAGGGGATTAGGCAATCACTCAAGCCACCTGGAAAGGACTGTTTGTTCACGTCCCACAGCCTCCATCATATCACAGATATACGTCAAAGCCCCCTTTTTTCCCTTAAGCCCCTGTATTCATCAATATTTCTCTGATTAGTGAGCAACCCCAGTGTTTCAAACAAACAATTTCACTGTGTCAATTGTTCGTTTGTCCCTTTCATTTTTCAGATAGAGGCTTGTCTATGCAGTCCTAATTGGACATTGTTACTTGATTATATCTATTATACAATCAGGATAATGAGGAACTTCACAAGAGACATTCAGCCTTGCCTGCTTTTAGAAATAACACACACAGAATCAAGCTTGCTCATTACTATAAATCACTTTTTTCTCCTCAGTTTTTCATAATTGTTTTTGTATTTGTGCCCCTTTCTGTCGCTCAGTCCCACCAGAGGGACGGTGGGAACGTCACAGAGTCTCCAGAGTCTTCTTTTTGTCTGGAGCGTGTGATCAGCTTTAAGTCTATGACATATCTGTGCTCCCACTGAAACGCTCCCCACACCAGATAGAAGCTGTTTGGTGAGGTCTTCTTCAGCGTAGCAACAGTTCAACTCCACAGCATGAAGGAGCATCTACTTTGTAAGGGAGTGAGGGCACAGTTCAGCATATTCATCGCATCCACACTGTATATTTATCTAACACAGTGCCTGACAAAAGACAAAAGTCAAGCAAAGCCACCGCTTTGCAAGTCTGCCCTTGAGAAGGTGAAGTGAATATTTCCGTCAAAACACTCAATGAGAAATGTCAGTGTATATTATCAGTTATGCATATTCATTAGAATCTCATGGCAGCTGTTTAAAAGCAGCACCTAGAGCAGCCAGTCAGTGTCAAGCCTTGCGAGAAATCCAAACGAAAGCGTTGCTTGTGTCTTTATGTGCGAGGAGATGAGTTCATTCAACGCGGTCGTCTTCGGTGAAATGCCGAACTCGGTAACATTTGCCCTAACGGTGAAAGGAAAATGATTATTGCATGAAGTGAGGCAGTCGGCTCAGGAGTGACTTTTCGATTCCAGGCGCTAAACATGGACTCCACTCATCCTTGGACTCACTGCTAAATGTCAGTGTGTTACTACAAATGAGACGGATTTGTTGGCGGTCATTTTCAATCACGCTGCAGCATCTCCCTCATCATCTCCGTAGTGTTCTCTATAATAAAGCCTTGTTTCAAGAGCAACAGGAAAAAAAAAAGCTGCGTCGTGTTCTTGCTTTACGTGACACTTCCTGCATCCAATTACAGGAGCACATTAGGGTAGTTTTCTGCCAGCGCTGCATTTACATTCAGTAAGAGACAGGCGACAGCGATGTCAGTCATTAATCATGGCCCACTGAGGGCTGTCAAAGCATTGTCATGCTTGTCAAGCGTCTGCTCTCTAAACTCCCTCCAGTTATCAAATCCAGATCTCTGACCCACCTGCAAAGCTTGACAGAGCTGGAGGTGACCTCTTCGGAGCAAGTAAAAGCATAGAAAGGAGGAATATGTGCGTAAATGTGTCCCATGTCACCGTTGATTCTGTCTTTTCAGGTTTTCTGCAGCAGATAAAAAACACAATCGCTAAATGAATTCCTCCAGAGGCTGGTGAGTGTGCGCGGACGTGAGGACGACCCCAGCGATTAGATGGCGCCCGGCCACGCTAACGCAGCCATGACTATGCCGGAAAACAACAAGAACGCTGTTCGTTTGCTAGACTGTCCTGACACTAAATCCATGCCAGCAGCAGCAGATGTGAGACAATGAAATGTTTGCTCTGTTTGAATTGACTTTGCGTCACCTTTTCCTTTTGGTCACTCCAAATAACACCTTGATGTCCATTATCTGCACGCATAATTGCTATATTGATTTTTTTTTGCTTTTGCTCCTTTCTTTTCCACCACCTTTGCTTTCAGTTGCCATTGTTCAATAGATGTTCTTGAAAGTAAAGATTGATTGCCCAGAATAATGTTGCTTTAGAAAGTGATTAAAACACCCAACCAGAGCTTTTACATATTTTGGCCTAATTATCACAAATCACACATAATTTACGTTCCTGCTGTTAATGTTTCAAAACATTACATGTTTTATTCTGCACAACAGCAGCTGTCACTCAGCTCAGCCTTGTCCCAAGTTGATTTAAAAAGAACCAATATCTCGATGAACAAAGCCAACATAGAGTAGTATGGGATATTATAAGGTTCATTATCAATTTAGGGCTCTAGCAGCAACACAACAACAAATAAAATCCTCTAACCATGGAAATGTATTATATATTCACACCACAAACACAACACACCCTGCGTCAACACAGTTGTTTTGTTTGATCTTCCCGATTTCAAAGAGGAGGGAGAGACGTCCTACCATTCGAGCAACTCTGACAATAAACTCCACGGAGGAAGAGCTTCGGGGACTTGCTGCCTTAACTGCAGGAAAGCTGCGTGTGTGCTGAACGTGAACAGGCTTGTCAGGCACAGTGGCTGCCCTGTGATACCGTCGTTACATTTGCACAAAGAACTCGCAGTTAAAGCAGTTTCTCTGATGTACTTCCTTACTGCGAAAGGGGCACAATGAGAACCTGGTGTCTCTTTATTACCTATCGGGAAAGCCCGCGCTCTGGATGTATCATCTTTTTTTATATTTAGGCAGGAAAACCCTGAGAGAATAAAAGAAAGTTGGAGTTGTTGTTAAGGAATTTACTGCAGCAAACAAACAGTTTAAACTGGTATCAGCATTCCTGCACATTTCAATCCTACTGAGTTTGAGGATGTTCTAACTTTTGGTCTTACACGGCCACTATAGCAGATGTTATTAACAGATCACTTGATTTTAGGCGTCTTTTCTCCTGAGTAACCATTGTGGGGAAAATGTAACTATTGTGCGTGTGCAACACATTTAGCAGCAAAGACTTAATTCTGCCACTGTCTGCTATCAGTAAATGCTGTCTATCGGTGAAGCTCTGACAGGGGGAGATTTTCTGGCGTGGATTCATTTCTCTAATGTCCAAGAGGACAAGGTCAATGTTAATTACTACCAATTACCCCAAATTTTGACTCATCATTTGGGTCCGCTGTGATGGCAGAAGACCGTTGTCTCTGACCCGCTTTCCAAACCCCTCATAAATACTGAGCTGAGATCACAGCGAACGTCAGTATTCGCAGGGCCCGGCCATATGGTTAACATCATGGCCACCGAGCTCCGTCCGCTGGGCACCTACTCGTGCCTCAGTCACAGAGGGGCTGTCACTTTACAAAGAGCTTGGCTGGCACAAAAGACTGTTTTTACTCCACCACACCAGCCGGACTAACCCTGCACCTATGTGCATCTGTTGTCACCTTCACCCTTTAGGTGTCTGGAGACCAGTTTTGCTGCTGATGCCCTGATGTTGAACAGAGACATGAAGCTGGGGAGCACCTGTTCAGGAGCCTCTAGCCCCCAGACGCAGTAAGTCCACGAGGGAGTAGATGCTGTTAGTGGTTTCTAAAGTCCCCGTAGGCAGATGAACTTGTTGTCATTGCTTTGTCTCTTACGTAATAAGAAAACCTTTTAATCGTATCATGTTTTATATTCTCCCAAAGATAAACATTTTTTGATCGCGACTAAACCGTCAGTTGTGAGGTCGTGTCAGCAGAACTGGCTCGTCAACTTGCGCAGCGGGGTAATATTGGTTCTTAAGCTGCTTTCAAACAAGCTACGGCGTCTTCTCTCCTTTGCATTAACTTTACATGAGTCAGTCTATTTCCTGGTGGGCCACGTTCCTCTTCTTCCTCCTCATTTGGTCTTTCGGGGCTTATCGCCACCATCTCATTTTCTCCCCCCTCTGCAAAAAAAAGAAAACGCCACAGTTTCATCCATGTGCTGACCTCATTTTTGTCGCCATGCTGAAATCCTTGAGTGGAATTTTCTCTGTGTACACTCAGCCAGCCCTTCGTTCGTCGTTGGCATGTCTCCGAAGCAATTTTCTCAACTATGAATAATTCACCACATATTATTTCAAAGGTCATCTTATAGTAATTAGTACCCTACTGTTGACTAAACAGCCTCAAGGTACCTGATGGCCAGTTTAATTACAATTTGAAATGAGTGTACTGTTTGACAATCTCTATATGTTCTCCTGACACTTCAACAGATGACACCTTGAGAACTAAGTAGGTTTACAATAAGTTGGCTTGTTAGCAGATGGGGAAGGAAGATTTGTGGGGGAGAGGGCGGTGGCGGAGGGGGGGACAAGCTCTGTGTGTTCTGCTAGGATCACAAACTTTCTGTTCAAATATGCAGTAATTACTGGAAATGCAGATTGGTTTAGTTGGGCATGCATGTGTTTTGACAGTGTGGACATCCTCGGCACTGTCACTGTCTCATTATTAGCCAATTACCATGGAAAACTAATGGGGCAGGACACAGCCGGCTCTCTTAAGGAGACTGGGGACTGAACATATGCTGAAGATGTGGCAAGATGACACAGTCCAGCAAGCCTTTGGCACATTACGGAGAACATGACACGGCTCTTTGTGTCGCACGCGTTCAAAGCCAGAGCAAAGAGATGCTGTCATGTCCTGTTGTCATGAACATCAGCCTCTGCACTATAGCGTAAGCTGGAGGTTTCCTCTCAGGGGGCTTGTATGCATTCATAAGAGAAGACTGGATGAAGCATTAAGCCAAAAAAGCCTCAGGTAGGATAGGTAGCTCAGGGGGATTGTTGAAGCTGTTGGAAAGTTTGCCTTAGAGGCATCAAAGCTGTCATGGTTGGATGGATGGGTCCGTGGATGGAAGATAAACAGATACAAAGTGCTGGAGTGCAGCCAGCTCTGGTCATACAGAGGTCTAACAACAGAACGATGTACGGTTTCATTCTTGTTTCTGTGCTGTTCTGTGTATGAGGTCAAAGGGCCACAGGTACTGTAGAGTCGACTGGCTGGGGGTGATCACTGATAATAATGATGCATGCTGGGAAATGGTAATGCACAGTCAGTCTAGTCTAATAGTAAAGTGTGGTTCTGAACAGCCACAGGACACGAGTGTAAAGCTACCGTGTATTGTTCCTGGCTTAAACTTGGATTTGTGTATCTGCCCTGCAGCCAAAAGTCTAAAATCAAGCTTCATTGTACTCTATTGATTTTCCTGTGAAACTCATAGGCTACTTCCTCGACCCCATGGCCTACGCTGATATGATAATAGCTGGGTAGTCTAACGAGTGGCGCAGCGACCTTGTTGCACATTGATTTGTATTGTGCAAAATCCAAAATACAAGAACTGATCAATAAGTTCTCTGACCCTCCTTTAACGTAAACCAACAAAGTGCACTTCACATTCCACAGGTGTCATGTGTTACATTCTAAAGCCCCAATAATTAATGTTTGACCACGTGAATTTAAGGTTTATTGATACACTCAGCTGGAGTTTGTCTTTCTGAAAGCTTCAGCAAGTTATATTTGGATTTTGTGGTAACATTATCCAGGATAAAATAGTGAAGCAACTGATTCCAGTGGTGACGACTCAGAGATTTCAAATGAAATAAAATGTAATGTGGCTTTTATCAATATTTTTACTTTAATAATTGATTACAAGGGTAATTGTATCTGACAGTGGTTGCAGTGAATGAACCTGCAGGAAATGATCGCCTGACTCTGCAGTTCTCATCCTCGACAAAGCTTTACAGCGTAGTTCTGGTTTCATAGCTCACAGTTGACCGTGTTTTGGTTGGTCCTTTTGCTTTCACGAGCATCACTGTTGGTCTAAATGAATGAATAATTTTAATGCGCTATGTGGACATAGCAGCTGGCTAGTAAACATAATGCTGCATGCAGCGGCTGAGGAACTACATGTTCCCCCTTGGAGCTGGTGGTGGGAGTGTAAATACAAGCTTTGAAAGTAAGTTCGCTGCATTAATGACGGACTCTGTGCCTTCGTGTTTGTTTGCTTTTTGGAGACTTTGCATCAAGCACAACGCTGGGAAAAAAGCTTCTTTTGCTTTGTTCTAATTGATTGATTCTAATGTGATTTTTTATAAATTCTACCAGAGACCTTTTCTTTTTTTCATGAAATGCCTGTAAGGAGTGTTTTTAGTTGAACTAATAATCATTTCCAAAGATAATGAACATGTAACACCACGACCACGTAGAAGGGTCATTAGTTTGTCATTGCCGTAATTGCAATGACGGGACAAATGTACTGTGCTGCTGATACACTCACAACACTCTGAAAAACATCTAATCGAACCACAATACACAGTGAAGGACGAGTGTGACGCATGCATACTTTGAGGACTCAATATTTAATGGCTAAAGTAAAATTCAATGACAAGAAAAATCATTTCACCATATGGAAGGTCATTTTTTCATAGATTTAAATGGGTTACTTTACTAAGGCATGACAACACACACTGTATAGCTTTAACAGACCAATACAGATTGGCTGGCAAGCACTGAAGCCGTCTTTCAATGCCACTTGACCTACTCACCGATGACTAATTTACAAGCAGATACTTAAATCTTATATCATGTTTTGATATAGTTTTTGTACAAGATACATAGTGTACATAAAATATCCTGGCAAGGTGCGTGCCAGTGTACACATACACTGTACTGTGCAGCACTGTATGAGTACCCGTGCACACACACATTCACACATGCAAGGAGACGCTCCCCTTCACTCACATACAAGATCACCTATAAACACATTCAAACACACTCTCAGTATTATGCATATGTGTCCATTTACATCACAATAGAGATTGTCATCTCATCCCTTCTGCCTTTTTCTCATCATAGTGAATTCCAGTACTTAGCCTGTAGCTATGAGTCTTAACTGTCGCTCCAGTGTGTGACCATTACTTCTTCTTAGGGGTACTGCTATGTACAGTTTAAACTCTGGCTTACCTGACAGTATTGATGTTTGTGTGTGTACTGTAGAGGCGTAAGAGGTACACACACTTTACAAAGTTAGGATGTGTACACCGTGTAACATTTTGTTTTGTTCCATAGGACAGACAAACAAGAGTAGAGCAGTAAACATCAATACTGACACTGAGTCTAATGACTGATGAATGACTTACAGAGTTCAAGTGTCAAAACAGTTCATGCAAATGATGACAGACGTTGTCTTGGTAATCGTGGTGAACATTTTGCTTAAGGAATCCTGCAAATGAAACGCGATGAAAAGTTCAGTTTTGTATATAGCGTCTTCACACTTTCTATGCGTTGAACAGAGGCAATGAACAGGAAACAGGAAAGGAACAGTGAGAGCGGAATCATGCAGAGTGAAAATTCATTTTGCTTAACAGCTTTGTTTTTTTTTTTTTCTTCGTGAAATATAAATTTGATTGCACAGTTCTTCCTCAGTGGAATATCATCCCTCAAAACCAAATGCACATGTGTTCACACTGTGGAATGCATAAAACACTGGCACTATACAGGACATACAGTAAAATAAAACGGAAGAGCTGTTGACAGAAGCTCATGTTAGTATCAAAAGCAACATCCTATAAATTACATTCATGCAATTCATATACCATTCCCTCTATAATGACGTTTTTATTCATGTAGTTGCTGTGACGTTCCCGTATACGTGGGGGCAGATTCAGAAACGGTGAAGGTTACAGAGTGGTGCTTTCTGTACACGTGTGACTGGAGAAGTTCATTCGAACAATCACGTTTTTGTTCTAGTGTGACAGCGTCTTAGCCTTTGTTTTGCTGGAAGGATCCAACCATACATTTGCTCGGCTTACTTACTCACTGAGAAGACAGCGGTTCTGTGGCAACCTTTGGTTAACACATCACAAGCTTGGATTTGCATTTTTCGGTAAAACTCGTATTTTTAGTGACACGATGATGTATGTTCCCTTTGATATGTGCTTCTTTTGATCAAATATGCATTGTTTATATCATTTGGTGCTTGTACAGGCCTGTCCTAAAACACGAAACAGAGATGAAAAATATTAGGAAATGAGCTAAAATTGGATTCCCCAAACACAGACACTCTCATCAACTGATGTTTAGAGGCAGATTAATTTAAGTTGCTTGTTTTGAATAGGATTCATTTTCCTAATTGACTTTTGTGAAATTGAATTGGCCCTTCCTGTGTCCTCGACACACTGCTTCTTTAAGTGATCGTTTCACGGAGTCTCTGTTTTGTAAAGTCCTGACCCTAAGAATTAGAGAGAGCAGGCGCAGTATCTGGGAGCATACAAACACAATTTGCCTTGCATCCTCCCTGGAGAGCCCCATTTTATTCTATAGATTTAGGCCTGTTCCCAATTTGCAAGCTTGTACAAGAAAATGAATCCCATGAATCATATAGTGTCCTGACGATGTAGACACCTGGCTCGGACGTTACGGGAGAGAAAAATTTAGATCAGCAGAGTCACTTATTGCAATAAATTATGCTGCACCCAATCTGTTAGAGCAGCAAGTTAGTCTGAAGTAGTTATAATGATCAGTACAGTTTACACTCAGGCAGTGATGCCGTGTGGATGATGAAGCCACGGTGAGGGGCAGCCTGCAGGGAGGTCCTTTCAAATAGTTCCAATGCCTATTCCTATCATAACTGCAAAAATAACATTAACATGAATAATTCAGTTAGACTCAGGGCCCCGAAGAAATTCCTGCACCCTGGTCTATTATTCCAGTGTCAACACATAGTAAAGCTGCTAATAGAAACTTAGCACTGAACCCGAGCTGTATAGCAACACATGTGGAGTAATGGTAATAGTAATTAATAGCAGGAGGTGAGGTGTTAGTCATGATACGGTGGGAAGAACGGGTGCGTGTAAAGCTGCAGCGGCTGAACGTGTGTCGCCTTTGTTAAGTCCTCCACACGTGCAGGCGTTGTCTCTGGGTAGACAGGACAACTATCCAGACCTCTTAACCGCTCGGAGAGTCGCTGCTGGGATCTCACACCTAAAGAATTTCACAACTGGCTCCATGGCTGTTGCTACGTCAGTGTTTCTAATCAGAATGTGAGACACGGAAACAAAGGGCACATTTCCAAAGCGCGTTTCTTGGCGAAGCTACGGAGGTAATGGGAAAGGTGAACGTTTTCTAATAGTGGTGGCGCCACCATATGGAAAACATCTTGGCTGTGTGTGTTTGTGCATATGCCGAGATTCCCGTTGTGTTATATTTTGCATACTGGCCCGTAGTGAAAATGTACAAAAGCTAGCAGTGCTGTCTACCACTGGCCTAGTTATGCGTCGTAGACTTGTTTTTTATCCTTCCGCAGTCCCCTGACCAAAATAGACTTCTGAAACACATTCAGGCAAGACAAAAGAAACACCTTCCGCCACCAGAAGAGTCTGTGCTGCGTGTTATACAGAGCAATACTTCACAAGAACGTCAACAAAAAACACCATCCACCCAGATCTCGTGATTAACATTTAGCCCAATTTAGCTCGCTCACCACAAAGGACTGGATTTGCATTTGTTTCTGCACAAGGAAAGAGTCTATTAGGACACGGTTCCACTAAGCTGGGCCCAAGCAGCTTAAAGCTTACATTGCCCTTTCTTATCACTAAGCAAACATCACTGAACCAAAAGCAATAATTATCTTGTGTTTTTCTGTGATGGAACTACTTTGATATAGAACTACCTTCTATTTTTTGTACATGGGTCTGCTGTGAGTTTGTCTGAGCAAAATCAACAATATCACGTCCATTGTCAGATGTCTTCATCAGTCAGAGCTGGTCCGAGTTATTCAAATGACGATGCCTCCACGCACACTGTACGCGATCACACTGAGCATAATCGCACTGGCAAAACGCCACCTGTGGACGTCAGCTCAGTGAAGATCTGTCTTTTACGTTTACAACTGGTGCTCGTGTAAGAAGGCGCTGCTGCCCCCGCCTGTGGGTGTCTGCTGCCCGGGAGAGGTGAAGCTCGCCAGGGGGATAACTTTGACAGGGTCCTCCTTCTTACTACTGCAGTGTCTATCCAGGGTATTGTAGAACTGTGGCCGGTTGATCCCTTTATCCAGTTCATCCTTTTTGGGCACAGACCTGCCCAGAGTGTGGCGTCCATCCATGACCCCCATGCTGCCCATGTTAGCTCTGGCTCCCCGGGCACAGCTCTGCTGGAAGCCAAACGAGGGGAGGGTTCCGGTGATGGCCGTGGTCGTAGGGGTGGAGACGGGACTGTTGCTGCCAGGACTCTGGAACTGGGCCAGAGCTGGGGGCATCCAGCAGCTGTCGGAGTGGCCCAGTATCAGACACTCCTGGGTGCAGGTCTCAGAGGCCTCGGCCAAGGCTTTCTGCAGGTTCACCTCGATGGCTGTAGAAAAGAGAGAGAGGCGAATGAAAGTTAATCCAACAGGTCAAAGCACACTGAGCGTGCGACGCAGCGGTTGTGCTGTGGCGCTCGAGTCGCACTGAATACTTAATGGAAAGAGAAGAAAGTTGTCGTCTTATCAGCGATTGACCCACAAAATATCCGCTTTTAGCAAAATGAAAGTTAATGATAAATGTTTCATTTCATCTCATAACAAAAGAAAAACAGCAGCAGAGCATTTAATTTCCATTGGTATTCCCATGACTCGCTCTGTTTACCTACAATATGCAATGAATTCCCTGTAGCTTAATTAGAGTTAGAAAAAAACGCCGTGCTGTTTGTGTCACAGATTGGCTTTACAGTATTAAATATTTAATGAACATCTTAACAAAGCGTTGTTTATTTTAATCGCTGTCAGTGCGACACGTCTTAAATCCTTTTGATCTTTCATAAAGCAAAATAAATCTGGTCAAATAAGAAAACTCAAATAGACAGAACAAACAAATCACATTATCCCAGGATCTTGTGAGCATGTGTAGCACATTCAGGTATAATTAATATACGCCGTTAATTGTGGCAGCGTCTAGGTTGCATGAATAGAAGAAAAGAAAAGCGGCGAAACGCGATTGAGGAAGCAACTGGGCAAGGCCAAGCACTCAAACTATCTCATCTCATTATCCTGGCGCTGACATCACATGTGGAATGAGTCTGGGATGAGACCTCAGCTTTGAGCCTCAGCAATAAAGCCTGTCAAGCCAGATAATTAGAATGTAAAACAGTATGTACCAAGGCAACCAGGAGCCTGCAGGATAACATTTCCTAGGCCATGCGAAGGGAAGAGGTCCTCATTCAACATCACAACACTCCTCCAGGCCTCAGCTTCAAGCTGTCATGTAGAAATTATTTAGTATATTTGCATAAGTAAGGATGCTATAAATAATAAAGCGGTCCTAGACCCGAGTAGGACAACGCTTTGCTTCACACACAGGTTCTACATGCTCCGTGTGATACTGTCTTATACCTTGTTTATTGTTTCATGGCATTCAGCTGAATAAAAAGGAATATTATGATGACTCGTATCTGCTGGAACTATCTATATGGTGCATAACGGAGCACTGCTCACGTTTTTCTTTTTTTGTGCAACTACAGACTAGCACAGCGTCAAGTTTAATTATGAGAGCGGTGTCTGAAAATGAATCGCCTGGTATAAATTGTGAGGATATATTTGGAGTGCCCACATGGAGTCAAATCTGTCCTCTTCATATTGAACTGGAGCCTTGAAGCAGGAGTGTATAAATCCCCTGGGTGGTAAATGTGTCACCTTTCAGAGGGTCACTAACTTCATTAAGACAAAAATGGATGCCGCTTTCTCATTCTCTGAGCTTGCACAATAGGCCCGAGCCAAGACTCGGCCGTGCCCTGACTCAGTCTCTCTCAGAGCGTTTCGTGCTGCCGGTGATGCTGTTTCAGTCTACTGCCGTTTTTGATGAGTTAATGCTATTACCAAAAAAGTCCTAATACTCAAGTATGCACCTGCACATATACGTATAAATACATTATATGCCTGTGTTAGATCCCAGAAGTGTGTATTTGTCACAGTTCTCCTTCTCAAATGAAGTGATCGGAACAGCCAAAGGTAGTAATAAATCCCGTCCTTTACAAATAAAAGGCTTCACACAGGTTGAACTCTCTGCAGTCGCGTGTCAACAGCCTTCAGTGCCTTCGATTTCGTATGCAATATTTCACATCCAGCCTCTCCAAACGACACGGGCCTGTGCTGTTTTCTATTCCGGGGGGATACTTTGGAAAGGTGGTGGCGGGTTTGAGAGGGTGGGAGCGCGGCGTCAGTGATGTCGCTGACAGCTCCGGCTGCTTTCGTCAGCTAGGTATGCCGCAGCCTGCTTGTGATAGCGCTGTCTTTTGTATTCAGGGGAAACAACTGTACCCCGCGGAGCTTTCGAGAGGAATCACACATCACCGACGCCACAGATCCCCTGATGCAGGGAACATTCTTTTCTACATTCCCTTCAAGGAAATTTGAATGGCAGACAAGTGGGGATAATGGCAAACAATTGGGTGTAATAGACAGCACGACTGAGATCAGACCTACGGCTCTCATTTGAGATGATTCATCTTCACTGAGCAGCTGGTACCTAGTTTGTTCTTCTGTGGCACGGACTGAGCATCCAATACAAATACAGCTGCATTCACTCGGAATAACTGACATCAGCTCTTGAGCGATATTGAACGATAGACCATAAGGTATTTGTAGACTTGTGCATTTGTAGACACCTGCTATGCCACAGTTGTGTGCTTCTAATTGATCTTATGGTCATACACAAGGTCGGGAGCAGTGGTAGCCTATAGCGTTCTGGTTCTGCAACATCAACACATCTTGTGGCCAGCTGCAGATCGAACACCGCTGCATCCACCTTCAGCTGACCTTACGTTCGCGTGGTCAAACTTCACAGCTTGTGTAAACATGTGCAGAAGAGACGCGTGAGCACGCGTGCGAAGCTTTCCCAAACACTGGCGCTGTAAAGCTGGACTGGACACAAGGTGACAACGCTTGTGTGTGATGTGAAATCTCTGGGATTGTAACGGGACGACTGAAATCCTGAAATATTCAGCAGCCCATTCCAGCTCAACAGGCACTTTCTGTATGAAGCTTTGTTGTACACAGGGACATGAGAGATTAGCATTAAGTTTTATTATTATATTGCATTATGACTTATAAGCTATAGATAACATCTGGTTTTATCCAGCCTCTGCTCAATCAGCAGCCGATTTCATTATTTCATTAGTTTCATTGATTCAATAATGATGCTAAACCATCTTAGAATATAAATTTACAGCATCTTCTAAATTAAAACTAACCAAGTAATCGATCGTTTGACAGCTTTTCTGTGGCAAATGTGTGATTTCCCTTTTACATTTGTGTTGCACGAGGCATTTCCTTGACTGGATTGTAATATATGCTGTGTTGCTGAAATGAGCAGGGCTAATTCAGATTCAAGCCCATGATACTGAACGCTAATGGTGCACTTACTGTACACAGCCTGAAATATGAAGATAATTGGTAACATTTTGGCATCAAGGTAATGTTGTAATTATTTGTTTTCTCCATGATAAATCTCATCAAGTTGTTCAAGCACTAAATTACCCACTAGACATCTGCAATGTTGACATTTTGTGTTTAAGCTGTATATTTTGCCTTTTTATTACACAGATATGCCTTCGCTTGCACTTTGATTCTCTCTGATGACCATGTAATGCAAATACAGCTTGTGACAGGCAGAAACACAAGCACATAGCACAGACACGTATTAGCCAGCTGATCGGGGCTTTTCAGCACAATGCGATGAGATATTTAACATGACAGTTGATGATATTTACTGACACAGCTAGTTACATCTTGATGAGCATCACATTAAGGTCTGCACACATATCACAATTCAACTCATTATTTCAGCACGCACGAGCTCATTATTGCTAATTAAAAGGATAATTGCATGCATCTAGGACATTAAATTCCTCAAACAGCCATCAGGAAAGTGGACCAGGCCCCTGACTCATCCTACCGCGTTCCAGCAGGTTAGTCTGGAGTCTACATGCATCACATTCATCCTAATGGAGCCACTGTCAATAAGTCCTGTGACTTAGGTTTACGTGGTTTAAACGGGTCAAGCTGGAGCCGAGGGCTGCTGCATGTTCCCGCTGCTGAGGTCCTGTACATCTTTTTCTCTTCTTTTCGCTGCACTGTCTAACTTTTGATACGTATCAGAGCTGTCACTATGCAGCGCAGTTGTTTTCTCCTTCTTTTTTCTCCCAGTGACACAGAAGTGCAAAAGTTCATGCATATTCTACTATGTAACTGTGCTGAGAAAGTAAACTTTCAGAAAGCGGAGCATTATCATCTAGACCTCTGCTCCGCTCAGTAACAGTTAATTTGGGATCAACAGGTTTAATGGTGCCAGAGAATAGAAGGAAGATTATACTCAGCTACTGTATGTGAGATGTTTAAAATGAAGAGCTTGTCAAGGGTTACAGAGCCATCCTGGAGTACTACAAGTACTACAGCTATGATGAGTGTAAAAATATTATCATTATCATATTCCGTGTTGTGTGATGAGCGATAAGAGGAGATAAGTGTGTGTGCATGGACGTGTGTCTCTGGGTCTGGAGGGAAACCAAAACACAAGAACACGGAGGAGTGTTTCAAACAAATAGGATCTGGTAGAAATAATTGTATATGTAATTACCAAGACGTTATCCCTCCATGTGGCCTTAAACCCACTCCAAACGTTACAATCCGGATAAGAAAATGAACGGTCATTAATAATAATAGTGCTATTAAAATCCCTTGATGTTGAAGTGAAAAGCGAGATGCCATTACTTTCATCACGGCCCTAGCAATCATCATTTGACGGACAGACTAATGTTTCACTTTCACAGAATTCCTAATGTGAGCCCACTTTTCACTTACATGCTTGATGCATTTCACCATCGCGCCTGCTTTCTCTGGGTTCACATATCTGTAATGCACACTGGCGACTGATGAATATTTTCTGTCGATGCGTATTTATATGAATTCATGTACTATTCATGAATGAAAGCTATGTTCTATATATGAATTCCTCTTACAGTGAAGCCGGAGTGTGCAGGCTTAGGGGAAGGTCTGCAGCTTCTCTAGAAAGCCTGTGTCAGTGGCAATGAGTCTGAAAATTAACTTTTCTCTGCACGTCAGACTCAAATGCTATTTGGTTTTCTTTACTTTTATCAGAAGGAGGTACAGTATAATCCCTAGCGAAGGCAATAAGAGCTGTCATTGTCACTTCTGACAAGGGCACGAAGGAGGAAGTAAATATTCCATTGTAGCAATAAGAACTTGGTAAGCTCTGTGGAAGGCAGAGCTCGGTAGAGGTCAGCGGTGGCATGTAGGAGCTGTGTATTAAGATATATCTCTGCAAGGATAAATCGCTTGTCAGGGCCTACTGAAGAATTTTATTAACGTTGGTTCGCTATAGAATGTGGAATGAAGCCACAGAAATGTCAATACAGCTCCTGGCCGTCCACGTCAGCGATCGTGGGCTCGTAGAGCATCAATGGTGTGGGGTTACCTTTGATAATGGCGTAGTGGATTTTGTCCGCGGAAACATAAATTTCTGTGCACTTCTGTGTAGCGGCGATAAAACCTGAGATATAAAAAACGGCAAAGCCATTTCTCCCCTTGTTTTACTTTTTGAAACAAATAGTGCCAGATGTAATAAATGGCCTTTTTAAAGGAGACAATGTGACGCAGATAAGAGAGGAGCACGGCCGTCCATATACACCCTAGACTAATTACTCTTGATGGGTTTACTGAGACGTCGTGACAATGGTGAGTCTCTGAGTCACACACGTATTTATCAGCACTTGTGGGAGCTATACAGTTCCTCGCCTGTAATCTATCTCGCCTTGTCTTCTCTCGACCTCTTTTGCTTTCCTAGTGTTTGACCCATTGTAACTGAAAGTAATTGCAGGCAGAAAACAACGTCTAATGATTACTTTATCTGGGAGTCTGAGTGAGAGTGAAAAGTCACAGACAGGTACTTTCAACAAAAGGAGGAGGCCTTTTTGTTCCCGACATACAATTTCAGACAACAAAGAATATTATTGACTTGGATGGGATTAGAACACCAAAACAAATAACAAAGCACAGGGAGAGGACAAAGTGCACAAAGAGAGAAAGGATCTCTCGAACAGCCCAGAGCCGAGCACTTGTTTCTCTCTTTTTGTTGCCATTGATTAAAAGTATGTTGTAGGTTGAAGCACCCATTTTTCCACTGAGAATATACAACACTAACACAGTGTACAGGCTTAATTTAATGTAAATTCCTTTAGCGCCGAGTCAAAAGAAGAAAAACACCTCAGATTCTTCGCATCGCCTCAGCTTAAAATGTTTACAAAAAAAAAAAACGCAAACTCGCAACATCTACACCCACAATTGTGTGATTTCCATCAACAGAGAGCACAGTTGGGAAGGCAGAACACAGAGACGTCTTTCTTCTTGACACTTGACTGTTTTGTGTGTGACTGTGGCTGATTGCATCTCCTTCATTATGTCTGGACTGCTATTGGGCCCCCCCACCTGAGGACAAGATGCCGGTGTCACCATCAACACAATCAGGCCTGGCCAAATACCCAGCATGGGCCAGATACATGAGAGGTGCAAACACCATAACAATCTGCAATCAGCGCTCATCACCACAATGACACACAACACGGAGGAGGAGGCACCGGTTCTGTGGGGGGACACACTAAACCCGCGCCCATGTAGATGTGTGCACACGTGGGCTGCGATTAAACTCTCACACAAAGGCAGCCACGCTTTCTTCCTTGTGAGCCTCAACTTGAGCAAGCGCCGGGTCGTGTAGATATACTGTAGTTGTGCCGTCGCCGACAAGGAAGCAATACATAAATGCAAATTTCTAAGGCGGAAAAACGCGAATCCGTGTTCAAATTCATCGCACACAGATGAATGTCTGTAAATTTCCATACTGTGGAGATAAAATGAGGTCTGGGGAATGAAAATAAAGAGCGTGGAATGAAAAGTAAGTGAGCATATTTTAGAAGGATTAAGAGGGAAAGAAAAGTAGTGGGACCTGACAAAGCTGTCTGATATTTGCAAGTAGATTGGATTGTTCCAGTAGGAATACTATCTAAACAATCAGGATTTTTAGGAAATGACTTCTCTAAAAATGTAAATGTCACTTGTAACACATTTACCGTTCCTTTGAAAATCAAATTAGAAGCAGCTTCCAAGCACGGCGACGACTTGTTGCGCCGGGAGCTGATAACAACTGTACGTTTTCAGAAAACGGCTAATGACAGCGAACGTGGAGGATGGACGGGATGGACGGGATGGACGGGATGGACGGGATGGACGGGAGGGACGGGATGGACGGGATGGACGGGAGGGACGGGATGGACGGGAGGGACGGGAGGGACGGGATGGACGGGATGGACGAGCCGCGCGGCAGACTCCACGCTGCTGCATCCTGTGCCATGTACCAACCAAATTCATCACACTGACCCATTGGCCCCAATTATTATGGAAAACAAGAATGAATCAAATTAACATTGAAGAAGCTCTCGGATCCGGCAGCCTGTCTGTAGAGCCGATGGATTCAGCAGGAGGAGAAAAGAGGGCAATAAACGCGGTGCCACTGCATATGCTATATATCTTGCAGTCATTGATGATTAGCTCTGTTTTCCCTTAGCCATACATTATTGTTATTGCCTCCATGGCCAGGAAGACAGGACGTGGATACAAAGGCATCGCGCAGCCCATCTTTCAAATGCTAACTGGCAGGCTGAAAACCA
Organism: Macropodus opercularis; assembly: GCA_030770545.1. NCBI lineage: Eukaryota > Metazoa > Chordata > Actinopteri > Anabantiformes > Osphronemidae > Macropodus > Macropodus opercularis. The sequence goes on from CM061098.1 coordinate 7,888,535, forward strand.
CTCAGCCCCCGTAGTGGCGTGATTTCAGTGCATGAGTGATCTGGGTATGGGGAAAATTGTAATCTCTTATATGACAGAGCTGAGAGGATGACCCGCTGTACGGCTGCTGTTGTGTTTTCTTTCTTCCACGTGTGTTTATTGTACGGTGCTGCATTTCTAAGCGAAATCATTTAGTTTAGTCACAGAAAAGGAAACTCTCAGATGTCAACGGCTCAAATCCGGAGGTTTTCTCCCACCAGGCAATCCTGAAAATGTGTAATCTATAAGAGGTGTCAGTGTCAGGAGCAGACACTCGCGCCGTTTTTCCCTTCTCTCCTTTTCTTTCTCCGTTTTCTGAAATATTTTGCGGACAGCTTAGGCATGAATGCAGGCTGTGTACGGTATTAGTCACAGTCATTAGTGCTGAGCAAACTTACATTTGCAGTATCAGTGTGTAGTGTAGCATAGTAAAGGTTTTAATATGAGGGGCACACTCTCTCCAGATCCCCCTGAGCATGTACACTTTAAAGGTTTTCCCTCTCCGCAGCGCCACAGACCCTCCTCCGGGGACAACTATTAATTTTTCACCGAAACCTCCCCTGAATAATGAATTCTGTCCTATTTATATGCTGTGATAAGTCCACTGAATGTCTAAAAAGGGGTTATCATGAAAAGGGTAAGGCTTTCAGAGAAAGACCTGTTCCTGCTTAACATGTTTAATTCATGCGCATCGCCATGTTCTTGAAAGCAGGAGAAAAGTCATATAATGTATCACTGGCAAACATAAAAGCAGACACAGGCAGCACATTCAATAAATCACAGCTTTACTTTTAATGTTTTGATGTCGACTGTCACAAAATTCTCCACCCTAAAACCAGCCAGCGAGGGTTCAGACATGTGCTTTTTCCTCCTCGGGGCCCAGGCTGACAGGTACGCGCTCTCTGAAATCACAGAGCTTCTCAGTGGCTTGTGTTAATGTTTCCCTCACTATGCACATTGTTTGGAGTGTGTTGACTTCAGGTGTTGTCAACCAGCATTGGCAGCAGAGACGGATGAGACAGAAACACGGGGTAAAGACAGAGGCAGAATATGGTAGCGGCTGAAACATAAAAGAAGCCATAAAGTTAAGGCTATAAATAATGCAATAAACCTGGAACGTATTTCAAAATCAAAAAGGAAAATCTCAGCTGGAATGGACCCTGTTGTTGTACTAACTTATCTGCTGTTTTATGAGCACGTTAAGTGAAACTTCATTCCAGCTGTCTTATCATACAAACTGTGACTCTTACGCAAACATAATTAATTGACGCTACACAGCTTTAATAGCGTCATGCCGTGATGTTGAAACAGATTAAATGTAGCACACAAAACACATTTGTGTTGATCTTATTCGTTACTGAAAAAAAATTTAAACTAAGGTTTGAATTTTGCTATAAATTGCCCACATGTGTGATATTTGTGATATGTCCCCATCTTTTTCTTTTGCTTTAGAGAATCCTTTGTTGCGTATTTGTCCTCTTTGCCTGGCTCTTTTCAAATGTGTCCGTGTCCAGCATTCTTTAAAAAAAAAAGGAATAAAATCAAAGGACAATAAAATAATAAAATAAGGAATAAAATAAAAGGACAAAGCAGAAAGTACACTGGCTGATTGTGTTCTGCCGGTGGTGATGAAGTAAATGCTCCAGTGGCATCGGCGGTCCACAGAGGAGGAGATGGTGAAAATAGCCACGCTGCCACTTTGCTCTAGAGACTGCCGGCAACCCATTGACCTCAATGTCTTTTATGCTGTTTAGCCCAGAGTGCTAACTATCAGATATTAACACCACACATCTTTGATTTTGTGTGCCTGTCAGGCCCCCAGGGCATTCGTACATATTGTTTGTCCCGGGGTTGCCATCCTCTTTGTGTCCACTGCTTTGTCCTCCTCTAACGCGACAAACACCCACAAAGAGGCAAGGGTATGTCACATTTCTTCTGCCTGGCATCTAGTAGCCACACTAACGTTGACATGTCTTAGCAGAGCCGGGGGACAGCGCAGAGAGACATGAAGTCTGAACACAAAAAAGAGAGAGAGACCCTGAATGTCACTAACATGTCCGACTATTTGCAGAATTGTGGGAGAAAATTGCCAGAGCTTCCTGACTCATCGCCACCACCACCAGCACCTCTGCCGCTGCTGCTCCGATGACATCACCACAGCCAATTTCACCCCTGCAGTTTATTTCAAGCTGGCAGTGTGTGTGTGTGTGTTGTGTGTGTGTGTGCACGCTCCTGTGCGTGTGTGTGACAGAGAGAGAAACACTCTCTCTCTCTATGTAATTCAGTGTGTGAAGGCACCAATACCCATCTCTATGATAATTTCCTATTCACTATGAGCAAAGACAGCAACACTGATACAATTCATTTCCCCTTTATTAACTGGTGCGGAAATGTTGGGCCAGCAGAAGTGACTTCAGAAGTCTTTCAGGGCTGAGAGGTGGCAGAGTTTGTTTTACGGGTGGGAGGAGAAAGCTACTAGTACAGGGTCGATGATTTTGGGAGCCATGCATCCATAATAGTGTATTTGCCAGAGAGCAGAGGTTTAGTCTCCATGAACATTTAGTGGCCTGTTGAGTCTCTTATTTTGCATGAGACCCTGGGTCAGTGTTCATCATTTTCGAACTAACCGCTTGCTTTTGTTCTCAGACTTCACCGTGAGGCCTTTCTGTTTGCATTACTTGCGTGACTTTCACGTGTGACACCCACAGTCGAGTCCAGTCAATCACGCTGACATTCCATTCGTCGGATCTGATGACTTGCCACCAGTGCCATTTTTATCTAAGGTGATGTCCTCTTTATTTTTTTTTCATTCCCGGCTCTTCCTCTCTCCGCTCTGATATTGCTAATTATTTCAGGTAGACACTTTCAATTTCAATTAAACGGCGTCTTCTCCGCTGACCTTGGGGTGGAGAACGGGGTCTGCCCTCAACAATCCCACTAGCAGTTAGAGCTGCCATTTAAGAGGAAATTTAAACTCAATTTGGGTCCAACTTCACTGAGTTCACCCTTGTCTGCTCAGTATATGTATTCCAGCAACACACTTAATGTGATAATTGAAAGGGGTCCAATTAAAGCTTCAAGGCATAACTGGCTACTCTGATGGACCCTCGGGTGGCTGTGAAGGACAGATTTACAGCCATATGCAGCTAATCTTGCTGTCTAGTATGGGTTGTGAATCCTAATGCACCGATGTTATGATGACTTATTGGTTAATGGCGGCTCACAAACACTATATTTTGCTCCCAGTATCAACAAGAGGGTGTATCCAGTCATAAAATTGCTGCTGTAGGTGCAGCAAATGTATGATTTTCAGAGTAATTTATCAAAATTATAACACGTTCTGCAAAAACTGTTCTGCAGAGTCGCTGCGCAATGTCATACAGGCAAATGGAATAGTAGCTGAAAAAAAAGCCCACAGAGGGCACCATCTATGTAAGAAAAACAATTATGTGATATTGACAGCTAGTGCAATCAAAGGCTCCCCTGCCAGACTCAATGAGGTGCCAATCAACTGAGTGTCTCTGCCTCATGTTGCCACCGCTGCTGCCGCTGCCTTTCATTTTAGAGCCAGAGATCCTGCCATGGTGAATCATCAGTCGATAGCTTAGAGCTGATGGTTAATGCTGATTGATGACACCCCCCCCACCACCACCACCCATCCTCAACCTATAGCCACCATCACCTCACACATAATAACAATAATAATAATAAATATATTTTTTCAGTATTAATAGTCCATTTTTTGATTAACATTGTTCCAAACTAGCTTTAAAGCTTCTGTCACTATGTTTTGATGGCTTCATTATTTCCCTCTGTGAGAATCTGGTAGCTCCTTGAATGCTACTAAAGGTCGTCCATGATTGATTTAAGCCATAATTAAATTGATTATTAAAATAAATGATAAAGCGCCAGATGTTTTTTCATCAATGTCCCATGAAATAATGTGAATTAGAATGTCACTCAAAAGTACGACACGAGCCAACAAAATGTACAACTATTGGAGAACAATTTAGTCCACGCATGTAATTAAAGTGATCCTATCAAATGTGACATTTCTATCAGCACACTGTTCTGCCTCCCGCTCCTAATCAGAATACCAGAAGAAGATCACACCTCCACAGACAAAAACACCATTTCAGGGGTAAAACCTTAATATGAGTTCACGTGAAACGGGGCAAGAGGTGCTTCCTAACGCAGAAATGTCAACCAGAAGGAACAGCGCTGCAACAAAACACACTGTAGCCACGATATTGAATTGGCTACAAGTGTCATCCCTGGACGGGAAATAAAATTATTTCCTGTGCCTCTGCTCCTTCTCTCTCTCTCCATCTCTTACTGTTCTTCTTTTTCCTCTGTTTACGTGTTTATTTGCTACATTTCATTCTCGTCCCACGAGGCCACATTCAGACATTCAGCTTTATTATTAAGCATGTGTTGGATCGGGCAGCTTCTTCTACAGGTTGTCCACACAACAAGGAAAAGCCATTAGGGGATAGAGTGTAAAAAACATATCATAGGTTGGACATCATCTGGTGCTGGTTTGCTGCAACAGGGTTTGTAGTATTTCTTTCATTATCCCGCCTCCACTCTCCCCCACACATCAGCTCTTATTTACAGTGAGTCAACATATTGAAGTCAGACTTGTGCAAGGCTGGGTGTTAACGATCCATCTCTTTGACAAGCAGAAAAAAACCTCATTTACTGATTTGCAAGCATGTGACCCCAGTCAGTTTTCTTCAGAATGCATTATGGAAATCTAATCAGACATCATACCTAACCTTAAGACAACATTGAGACGTTCCAAGACGTTGACCTTCAAAACCAGTACCCGCGCCGCCGTAACGATCTCCTGGTTGTGTTCACTGCTTAGAGACTGTGAGGAATCCTTCTCACTCCCACCCCATTCGCTTCAATTGCTCTTTGATTCATATAGGTCTTCATAGAGCAAGGTGGCACAATTACCATTTAAAGTGGTTAACATGCCCCAGTTGCTATTTCTTTCCATTTTCATCTGCAAAATAATTCATTGTCGTTATTGAACATATTGAGAGCACTTCTCTGGGTTTGCTGGGCTATATTGTAACATCTTAGCCACAAGTAGTGATAAACAGACTGAAAGCTTTCAAACTTAAGTGGCACGGGGGGAACAATCATTAAAGAACAGCAACCTTGAGCCACGTTTGCTTCAAAAAACAATTATCAAGGCCTGAAATGCTTTAAGGAACAAATCACAATCATATTCCATATATGACACTTAACTCTCCGCCTGTTTTCTTTTAAGTCCACACTTCACAGAGCACACAACAAAGATTTGTAAACTCTACTGGCAGAAGAAGAAAGGGTATTAATTTTCCAACCTGGAAACTGTAAGCTGAAAATACCTATGAAGTGGATAATTCTGTCTGGAGGAGACATGTATTTTCCCCTTCCCTGTGTCAACACAACTTCTTTTGAGGTGTGCAGCGATGTCTGTATGGACCAGATAAGTCTCTTATTCTCAGCAAAGGGTAATTTGCAAAATTCAGACGGCTGTACACAGACTCTCCACATTGTTAATTAAATCATTCTGCCTTTGATGTTTTCTCAGGTTTTAATGGGAAAATAACAAAATTAAATAGGATGCTGTCTTCCCTCCTTGTGAAAGGAACGATTCATGGATGGTGCATCAATTATTGAAGCAGAAATATTGTAAATAAATTAAATTAACCATAAATAAAGATGCATGACTTCCGACTGAAAGCGGAGTATTGTTATTCTTTAAAGCTGTCAGGGCACTGGCATGTGAAAGCAGGCGCATATTATTCACAGCTATTTGCACCTTATATACCTGTTGCCAAACAACCATGGACCATATGGTCGGGCAGCCACCAGGAAGTGTGTGATATGAATGGATTGTTTTTGCTTTTGTCGTAAGTGTAGCAGTCCGTTCAACACATTAATCAACGAGGGCTCTGTGTCTCTGTGTTGTAGTCCGTACCCTGCCAACATCAGCTAACATGAGCGTCTCCACGGAGTCTAACCTCTCCTGTTCGACTGCGTCAGGACGGACAATCATAAACGGAGAAGTTGCTGAGTTGGTCGTGTGCTTTTGAAGCCTCGTACTGTAAGTGTCGTGATCATGTTCACAAGAATCTCTGCCGTCTCTTCCCTCCTGCAACCTGCTGCCTCTTAATTTGATCAATAAAGATGAATTTCTCTCCATAATGAAATTCACACTCAGTGACAAGTTTATCAATGGTTGCCACGAAAGGTCAAGCAATAAAAGGAGATTTTGTTAAAAAAAAACGCTGCCTAATTAGTTTAGCGTTGGGCCGTGCTGTTACACACACACCTGTCTGGCTCAGAGGCGTGACATCATGCATTTACCTGTAGTTCAGTCAATAACTTCATACACCACAAACATGCTGGGAGTATTACAGGATGACCTTTGCACTAATCAATCCGCTAACACTTTGTGTCTAAAGAATAAAGCCGGCAAATCAGGCGGGAGGGTGTTTTTCAAGCAGGGTCAAGCTGATAACAGAATACGGTCCCTAAGGTGTTAATGGCAGGCTGATTATCTGAATGGTTGGTGTGTTTTACTCCAACCTCTAATTACTTCCAAGGCTGGTCTTTGAAAAAGCAATTATGAGCTGGGCCAAGGCGTACATCTCACTTTACACTTCAGTGCTTTTATAATTCATTTATTCTAATATCAGCAAAAAGTACATCGAAAAATAAATTCAGCGAATTACACTTACACCTGTTACCAGCAGTTTAATTACAGGTAATACATGCAAAATATTGTTTACAGTACCTAAAGTAAACAGTAGAGAAAGATTCAAATTCACACGCCCAAACATGAAATATTTGCCTCTGCTGACCCTTTACCCTCCACATACGTCTCATACGAACACGAGGACATTGCTAATATTCACCACCTTACGCCATCCCAGCTCACAAGTCTTAACCAAACTCGGTATCTTCCAGCAGAGGGCATATCATCTACCTCTGTGTGTCTTTTCATCGTCTCGCTGTATTAGAAAGTTATTTAAGACCCCACTAATGCTGCAGCTAAGCCTCTTGATGTGCCGTTCGGTCTGAGGCGCCTCTACAGGGCTCTCTGTTGCAGCGCGCTACCACGAGTACATCCATCCTACAAGATATGTAACACCGCACAAGAGGCACCACACATGAATAAAGCCTACCGCCAAGAAGGTGCAATAGCTTTCTGTAGTGCTCACTTGACAGAATGAGATTTGTTTCACACACACACATACAGAGGAATGATGATATTGATTATGGTATATATTAAAATAAATGGACCAGCCTCACGCTAAGAAAGCAGTTGAGTGACGTCTACTTCATGCTGCAGGTGAGGTCAGATTATTTTAAGTAGAACGGCGAAGGTGCGAGGCCCCTGCCTAAACCATGTGTCCCGCTTCTGTCTAGCCACAGATGTCCAAAAACAACTTGACAGCATGGCCCCACAGACAAGCTGAAGATTAATGACTTCTGACAGCTTCAACGAGCCAGGATATGAACAGTCATCCTGCAGCCGTTACATAAGTAGAAACAGCTGTTGTATCGGCGGAGGCTTTGATTTTCTTACTGTACCCGCTCGGCGTAGAAGCGTGGCGGGAGAGAAACCCCCCCCGCCACACGGAAATAGGGCACAGGACCCACACGGAGCACGGCAGCTGGTTTCCGCTGGATAATGGTGACTTTTCAATGTCCACTATCCTTGTAAACCTTTAAATATTGCGATGTGAGTGACAATGACTTACAGTATCCACACACTTCACATTGATGGCTTCAGAGGCTCCTGCCAATGCCTGTTGTGTAATTATAAGAGCCTGAATTATGTTTGCGGGGTAATTCTGCTCTACACACGTTGTGATTAGTGCAGGGATGAATGGAGCTAGATTGAACCCAGTTGGAGAATATAGCGAAAGAAACTGCAATTAGATACAACATCCTTCCTTTTCTGTTTGATTCTGAGAACATTGCCTTGCTCTGCCACAATAGGATTTAGATAGGCCCTTTGTGATGAAAGCTTTTTTCCAAACCTGGTGAATGTACAGGACATGACGAATCACTTTGTTTCAACGGGACAAAAGGCAGACTTGGCATGTGTTTTCTGACAATCGCCTTTGTTTGCTATTCCTAAGTCTTTTCTTTCTAGATCGCCCCAAAGAGGCCGACAGAGCAGCTTTGAATAGATGTCCCGAAAACAGCCAGGAGATTACTTTGTACTGAAGGTACAAATGCCAGGCTGGATCCTTTTGAATGAGCACCTAATTCGGTTCCTTACATCCTCACTGCTCTTTTACGAGCCGTTATTCAGAAAAGGTTCCACGCTTCAAAATTTTCATTTAATAAACACTTAATCTGACACAATTAAAACAAAACCTGGAACAAAAGGATGAGGATTCTGCTTAACTTTAAATGTTCTCTGGGCACCTTATTAATGCAAGGCTAAAATTAAATACAGATTTTCCAGGAAAGCAGCTGAAACAATGAGCATTTGTTTCCATTCACCTTTTGTACAAATCTACATTAGGTTTACAAGATGTCAGTGTCTGGATTTGCATGTGTGAATGCACTGTCCTTGCTTAGGATTCAGCAGATGGAACCATAGGATGGAGGTTATCAGCCATCCCGTTCCCCTCTGGACTGTAATTCGTTGTCGACAATGTGCTACGGACCCTAAAGGCCTGCCATCTGCTTACTTTAGCGCCTTCCAAAGGTGAGAAAACTCAAACTGCCACCTGGTTGATGTTTTAGCCATGCGTGCTATGTAGTTACTATTGTCTGTGTGGTAATTGTGCAAGAATAAAACCGCTACACGTACGGATATTATTGTGAATCACCAGAAGTGGACTTATATACCTAATTAGCCATCAAAACAGTTTATTGCAAGAGGTAACAGAAGAACCTTGAAAGATTACAATAGTTTTACAAAATAATTCAGAATCTACTTATACCGCTGTTGAAGATTTATTATATATATAAAAAAAGAAATGAACATGAAACATAATACCACTCGCTTACCCATCCCTGAAATCAGATCAAGTTAGTGAAAGTATTCAGAGTTCAGCTGAACATCGCTGGGATATTATCATACTGGTTTCCCAAAGTCATTGTAGCCCTGATCAGAAAAAAGTGTGGCGTAAAAGTCCTTGAAAGCAGCTTCTGAGTTACAGCACTGGCTTGTCTGTCTCATACCGGCGTAATATTATTATTATCATCATTATTATGTTTCATGTCGTTTGACTGACTCCGCTGACTCGTTCAAGTCGTCCTGGCTCTGCTCTTCCTCCGTGGACCCGCGCTTGCTTGCAGAGGCTAAAACATTTCCAGGCCCTTACCAGACGCCTTGTTGCCCCTGGATCATGACTGTGCTCAGACACAGTGCTTTTGACAAGCGAGCCGTCCTCTGATTCTTCGTTGCCAAGTCGACGTGACAACATTTTCATCTGCTGCTGTTTGTTGCATGAGCACACTGAGCAGCGCTGTTTACACCAAACATAATAATGTAGTATCTGGGAAGCCTTGATCTGGTGCAGTGCATTATGTTTCCTGTAAAGCAAATGTCTGACTGCACAGTGCTTGTTATTGAGTTAACCTCTGAACCCGAGTGGCTCGTTCGCGCTGTCGGTTCTGAATGCAGCTCCTTAAGCAAATAATATCAACAACCTTTCAATCTCAACGTGTAGAGCAGGTTACGTGACACAGACCTTAATAGAGGTAAAGTGAAGTGTAAAACGAAACAAGCCACAGCTGATTGCAGTTAAGGGCAGGACAGACTCAATTAAACATAAAGACGCGCTGGTCGTAATTATTGTGCATGTACCATAAAGCTGGCACATTCCCTGGTTCAGTGTCACGTTGAATACATTTATGTAAATGTTTAGAAAAAAGAACAGATGCCTCGTGTCCCACGTGTGTCTTCACATCGACGTACAGGCTTCCTGTCTGACCGTTTATTTATCACTGATCCGGCGAAGAAGACTTAAGCCTCGCTCCAAGGTCACTTAGTGGGAAGCAAAGGTCATGGGTCACCTGTCTCCTCACGCTTGCATCGCCTCCGCAACCCCCTGAGTGCTCAAAAGATTCCCGTTCCGCTGATGTGCTAAATCTGCTTGAGCCGTAGAAAGCCACAGGATTTCTGTTGGCTTTGTCTTTTGCTGTGTAGGACAGCGGCGGCGCTGCTCGGTTGCATCAATCAGTGGCCCCGGACGCGGACGCAGCAGGTAACGGCTGGTGCAGCCAGTACAGACGAAGCCGCGCCGCACGTCCAGCGAAGCAAAGCTCATCTTGAAAAATAATTCTGAGGCGTTCTGACTGTGCACGAGAGCATGGATTCCTCAGAAGGCACAATCTCATTACACTAAATGGCTCATTCCCTTGATGCGTAGATAGGGGGAGTGGTGAGCTGTGTTGCCATACAACAGGATCCACAATTGCTAAGTATAGCGCATGCAGCCTATAGAAGCTGTGGACAGAAGGTGTCCTCTGGGCGCTCACAGAAATGCAACATATTAAATGGAGCGGCAAACTTTCTCTCTCTTTTTTTTTTTTTTTCGAAGCGGGGCATTATGTATGCATGTGGGGATGTTTGTTAAAAACCCTTGTCTGCTGTCAGGCTTCACCTCCTTTCCCCTAAGCTCGCAGAGGGAAACGTAAGCTGTTTACAAATACAGTATGACAGGTTGGATACTGCTAACTTAAGTTTTCATGTCAAAATCTGTCAGTGACATTTAACAAGAAGAAAAAGCACGTCAGATCTAAAATCCTGCCAGAAAAAAGAGCCAAACAGCTGACATGTGGATGAAAATAGCACTTACCCTGGAATGCACCAGAGAAGACAAAGAGCGTAATTCAGTCTATATGATTACACGTTGGGGTCTGCTGTGTATTTATACTTGTTTCATGCAGCATTGTAATCTCAGAATTACTCAGTGGAAAATCAAATCACTTCATTTCATAATGACTCATTCATTTCATGAGCAATATTTTCCTTGTGGTGGTGGACTGAACATTATACAGTAGGCGTCCTACTATAATTGAGTTTACAAGTGTTTCTTGTTCATATATGGTCAAATACATAGAGGGAAAATACAGAGTTTAGAGAAAAAGGCTTTAGGCTGTTTGGTCTTCCAGGGAATAGATTTTCTCTCTCTCTCTCTCTCTATATATATATATATATATATATATATATATATATATAAATATATATTACATATATCAAGGGCGGTGTGCAATCATGGAGCTGTGTTATTCCCTATGATTGCCAGTCCACTGGCAGAATGCACATGCATACACACCACAGCTGTGTGAAAAAGTGACTTCACAACATCAATAAAATATTGAGAGGGAGGATCAGAGGGAACGTAAGCCCAGGTGATGCAGTATTACCGTTTTTTTGTACATCCGTCTGCCCTTTTTCTCACTCAACGGTCGTGCCCCTGCTCTATGGATAAGTCAAGTGTGTTGTCAAAGCAACATGATGGACACAGAAAAATAAAACGGCCTTCACGGTTACAACAATTTCTCCATATGACGCTTTGGCAAAACAAGTTCCTGTAAAAGCAGACAAAGCAACGAGATTAAGTCTCAGTTCAGTGCTCGTTCAAAATACTTAAGAAGTGCACAGTCTAAATGTAAGATGCTGAACATTGACTTTCATATGGTGAACTTCAATCATTATCAGCTTCATCTGAGCATCACTAAAATAAAAGCAACAACAGCTTGTCCTGATCTCTGCTCTAGTTTGTCTACATGCCCATTATCCAACAACAATGAACTAGCATTAATCATTTTTACTGTACAACTGGAACAGATGTGTTCATTCTGTGGCACAGCTACCTTTGAGCGCAAACCAAAGGTTGACAATGATTTTCGCCACAGTCGATTTTTATGAACTTACAACATGCATTAAGTTCAGCTGTGGTCAGACACATTCATTCCTTTTATTGAGTCACCGTTTTTATGATTGTTAATTCCTCCTGCTTTGTGTGGATTCATCTTGCTCGCCTGCACTGCTTTGGGGGATTTAGTAAGAAAAGGGAAACAAGACAATGGGAGGTTGTTTGGCTTTGGTGTCGCAGTCGGTGTGTGAGATATTAATAAAACATACTAATATGATTACATGTTTCTTTCTGTCCCCTTACCCAGCAACACCTACGCCAGCCTCGCTCGATAGATATTTATTTATCTCGTTTTTAGAAGGACCAGTTCAGGGCAAGTCTAATGGCTAACAGCCACTGAGCCGAACCTCGGAGCAGAGGCTATTGTTCTACCGTCACTGCAGCAGTGAAACACGTCAGGCCAGACCGTGAACTCAGCTGCAGAGAGAAGTGTTGTTTTCCACCATAACTTAGAGGTGCAAGCAACTTTGTTAATCAGCACCTTATCAGGGCGAAGGATATTACAGAGCGATATAAATGTGCAGCCTGGATTGTTAGTGTAGTATGGCTTTGAGCTTGTTAAAAGGGCCTGGTCAAGTTATGTCGGATTTTAACAGCCATTGGCGCAGATTGGCCTCTCCGGCGCTCTGAAGGCCCATAAAGTCTGATTCATCGCCCCTCTCACTAGCAGAGGGCGCGCAAGGCAGCGAAGGAGCAGCGCTCAGGTATGCTAAAGTCATCCATGATGGAATCTGTCAACTCTGCAAATGGCTCCCCTTCGCCCTGCTGCTCGTGCGTTTTATCAGCCCAAGGAGTTGATGACAGAAAGTCTATTGAACTCTGACTGTCTCTCCATACAAATCATTTCATTCTGGTGAGCAACGTTTTTCCTCACAGCTTGTTTATTATGTCAGATGTGGGCGTGGCCTGACATTACGGGGGAGAATCAAGGAGGTGAGTCTTTTCTGAAGGCTCGGCCCCGCTGTCTGCTGAGAGCTCCCCTTTTAACTCACATCGCGTTCTCACCTTGCCTCTAGTGATCATAATTGTATTAGGAAATTCTATTTGTTGCAAGGCTGCTGACAACCCTTGAGAATGAAAAATACAATTTAATAATTTGCTGCTGCAGACACATCTTCAAACGCAGCAGGATTTCGGGGCAAAGAACAACGGGTGGGATTTAGGAGGATTACGAAGGCTATTGGATCATTTTTTGAGTGACAGATAACAAGCTCAGGCGTCAAATGAAGATTTCCCCAGATGGATATGCAGTCTTTTATGCTAGTTAACCCATCTGTTTATTTATGTCCTTATAAAAAATCTTCCCCTGACTGTAAATGTGAAAATACGATTGACAGACGTTGCAAGATTTATTGTCAATATGATTTTCAAGAATGCCATTCATTCATTGTATTAACTAATAATATAATAATATTAACAAATGCATATTTGTTGAGATTAATCAAATATTAATATTTTTTCTGCCTTATCCCAGATTTAGCCTCACATGCTCTGACATGCATTGCAAGTATCTGAGCTGTTGACATGAAGGTAAAGTAGCCTAAGGACTTTCTTCTTTTTTCGTCCTAAAACCCTCCTCGTGTGTTGTTGTGGTAGAAAATTGAGTGTTGGATTTGAGCATACAGAGTGCTAGGCTGCCTCTTTACATTTTGTTTCCCCGCACTAGTCCAATTTCATATTGATGAGCTCTGCAGCAATTCAAATTGCATGTCTTCCTTAAACATTTAACTAGCAAAGAGAGCAATCACACTCTTTGCTCAAATCCTGGCTCTGTTGAAAAATGCAAATGCTATTGCAGAGAAAGGAGGTGCAGGAAGAGGACACCTGAACGAGTGCAGATTCTCAAGCTAATAAGAAGGAATCTGTCTTACAGGCGCGCCCTGGACACGGTTGGAAATGCAAACAGGCCGACATGATGGAGCTTACACTGATCAGTTCCCACCACAAAACCATATAAAGTTGTCATTTGCTTGAATATAAAACCTAAACTCTGGTGGATTTGCCAAACTCCATATGAATCAGTCAATCTATAGAAACTGCATAACACAATAACGCAGGAGGCCTCTGTGACATTTGCTTTGGCCTCTATGGAGAAAACACTGACTCCCTTTCTCCTCATTAATTCAGTCCTGTTTAGGTTTTCTTTTTTTTTTTTTTTGCACACCAACGTTGATATTAATTCTTTTAAAAAACATGAATCTTACATTAGCTTCTACTCATTCCTTATAAAACTGAATGTGTCCAGCTCACAGTGGCTGTTGGCACAGCACGGAAGAGCTCACAACTCATATCTGCTGGTGAGCCAAATGAGTTATAAGCGTGCTCGGATGAGGACGAACACGCATTTTGCAAATCTTGTGAAAGGAAGTAAATTGGTGAAATAACTAAATTGGTAAGGACTATTTTTTTCCAACCCCAGCTCTAATATAATGTTCATTCTGGATTCTCCCAAGGAAGCTGCTTAAAAATGATAATCCAGGAGAGGAAGGCAGAATCTCCACAGACCTGCCTCAAGCCTGCTTTCAACCCTATTAAGAAATATTATGCAGCGTTCCAATGAAACCTAAACTCCAGCCTGAAACTCTGCTGCTTGCATGTCTTGGTCTGGCGTTTTTCTCAGAATGGAAATCTCAGCAAACCTGTCACGTACAGTAGCTGATTGCTGGTGATTTCAAGTACAACATCCGTCAATTTTACTTTATTATTTCAGCTCTGAAGGTAATTGTGAATTATGAAGCGGTGATGAACAAACAGAGAAAGTATATTTATTTCAGTGATTTTTTTACAGTTTATTAGATGGATACATAGTTAACATACAGGTCTTAGATTTACACACTAGCAGGCGAAACTCAAACAGTGGCGCGTAGAGAAGTGCCCTGCTTGGCTTCAAGCTTTATACGAGCGGCGAACTCTGAGACTCCTGCTTCATTACACGTACTAAACACTTCTTACTGGCTCAGGATATATTGCAGAGGTTTGCATCTTTGTTCTCCATTGTATCTTTGAGTCCTATTCTGAATTTATCTTCTTAGCTGACTCTAAATGGGAGCGATGAAAGTGATAAGTTGGCTTTCATCTGTTTGGTCTGCTTTTATCATGCCTTGTGTTTAATTTATTCTGTAATCTTGGGAAATTACATCTGACGTGTTGCACTGAACTGTCAATAAAAGCAGTTTCTACTGCTGCGGCTGTACATCGTGTACAGTACAGTCAGTATTTACTGTAGTGTGTTAACTGCATTACTGAGCAGATGCAGAGATGTATTATCTGTTCTAATATAACCCAGTAATATAGTGTAATGTCTGCCTCTCGGGTGGCCTTGTTTACCCAGCATGCATCTCTGTGAGCGGGTGAGGAAAAACAGGAACACCCTCAGATTAAAACATTAGGTCTGCACGCTTGTGTGCAACCTGAATGCTCGTTACGTTAACTCTGAACCGTCCATTTTTGCAGTTAATTGCAATATGTAAACACTGTAGACTCTGAGCTCCCCACACAGTAGGGAAAGGCGAAGGAGCCATCTAGCTCCATATGGCCTGAGATATGCTGTGGAATTACGGCTTTAGTTTAAACTCACTGCTTTGTCAATATCCATCATTGCTGAAATCCTTATAGTACACCCTGTGTTCAATGACTCTTTTAAAGACGGTCTCTCTTGCGGCACATATGTCAATTTGTCTGGTGATTTATTTGTTGGCTAACAGAGCTGGTATCACCTAACTCATTCAGGTAGACGGAGTGTGTGCGCCCGCTTGTGTGAGTGTCGAAGGGGGGAGCGAGTGTGAGAGAGCGACTATGCGATCATACTTGGCCTGCATCCACACACACAGTAATGGGAAAAGCACTGTGTAAGGATAACTCTCATGAGAAAACAGCGAAAGATGAGAAAATAAGTGGGTCAAGCACCAGGCGTGAGGGGCAGGACCGCTGAAGCAGGCCCTACTGAAATCAATGCTCTTGCTTTGGTGGGATATCAAACACCAGAAAAGTGTGCTGTGGTGGTAAATGATGGGCTAAAAGCTGGAGGTGCCCTGGCTGAGTTTGATTATATCAGTCCCAAGGCATTCTCCATCATCAGATCTTGTGATGATAGTTGTGTATTTTTACCCTTACAGTAAACTGCTGATCATTACAGTATGGAAGAAATCATGGCACTGGTATTGACGTTAATTGTTCTGTTGTGTGGAAAGCTAAAAAGATCAATCAATCAATCAGATCAGTATAATAAACTGTAATGAACCTTACATTTGGTCAAACCTTAGTATTTAAGTATAGTATTTATTTATTTAATTAGTATTTATTAAATATGAGCAATATATACTTATCAGGTAAAATCAATGCAAAGACAGAATATGGCCAAACCTTCATTCTACAGTATCTGGCTGCATGAACATTCCAAACATGTTTCCTTTATATTTGAAGCCGTGAAACGTGCCGCACACAGTCGCCCTGTATCCAACTGCTTTAAAGCATGTCTGAGTCACATTAGGTCTCCAGGTGTTTGCAGATGAGACTGTGATGAGACCAGCAGCTCAAACCTTCACTGCAAAATACCCAAACGTTTTTACCTGTTAAGGAATCGATGCTCATTTGCTTTTTTTTGGTCCAGGAGGCCGGATTCTCCAGATGGAGTAAATTAATTAGTTCTAGATACTAATGCAAAAATTACACAGGTTTCAGAGTTCAAAGCCTTTATCTAATGTTAAATTGTGCCGAAAGGTGCAACGCTAAATGAATTCTCATTTTAATGAGATACAAACTGTCATTTTCTGTGGCATTTATTGTAATTGTCTTGGTTTTCTAAACTACCGTAACGGTCTAATAATTGGTTCAAATTTGCAGGCACTACGCTCGTCTATAAATGTTTGAGTAACCTGGCTGCAGAGGTTCCCGGCGACATGTTGAAACCTTTTTGGGCTTTTGGCTCAATTACTGTGGGTGCAGCTGTGGAAAATTGCAAAGGACTCTGTCGCAAACTCCCCTTTCGACAGACAGAGTTCCTCTATAAAGGGGATCAACATATGGAATCCTTTACACCGACAACACAAAATTGACCATAATTGGGGCCACTTTAAATACAAAATGAAACACTTTGTGAAGAGCAACCAGCCATGATGAAATTGTGGGTGACCTCCACTCTGCCGCTCGGTGCTGCTATCTCTTCTTTCTGTCTTTCTATTGCACAAATGTTCTGTTCAGTTTTTCAAAGAAAGGGGGGAAATCTATGAATGATTTGGTTATATAGCCTTTTTTAATAGAATCTCTATAGGCATGCATATATTTCACAAATTAAAGCCTATACGCATTAGGTCTATGTGGAGTGAAACTGCTTAATTGTTTTTGGCAGCGTGAGCCATTGAGAGACTTTCAAATTCTGGTTTATTCCGAATGTTCTGCTACCAGGCATAAAATGCAGCCATCAACACTCTGTGGCATTTTTACGCTTTAGCTTGGATAAAATTAATGCAAATGATAAAATAACAGCAATATAATAAAACTTTTCCAGAGTCCTTGGGGGAGAATCCAGCATTTCAATGTCACATCCTCTTTATATACTGTATCAATATGGTTTTAGTAAGCGATTTAATGTGATATAAATCACCACGGGTCTAGATCATAAGGAAAAAATCCCATTTACAAATCGTGTCCTCGTTTGTTAGTGGAACGGCACCTCAATTACCCAGTGAGCAGGTTTTTATTTATTCATGCAGACAAAGTCACGTATTCATGAGGATTAACCCAAAACGCGCTCATAGACTGGCAGGCACAGATTGCATATTTTATCATATGAGGAATAGCTGACGCTCGTACCCTCCGAAGATTGAGAGAAAGCAAAGTGAAGAAGCCGGAATGGCTGAGTGAGCTTTTGGGTCATTGCATGGTCAGTTTCACTAACTTTATTCTGATTTGTGCTTTCAAGAATATATAAGAGGGTATTATGAGCAATGCGTGTGCGGTGGGGAGCGTTCTTGCTTGGCAGAAGTGAACGAGCATATGGTACTGTTACACAAAATAAGAAGTTGTGTGACAGTGTACTTGTAACCTGACTATATCTATTTCCCCCCTTGGAAAACGGGTTCTGTATCTGAAGCTGCAGAAACAATTTAAAAGGAAATATTGCCTGAACAAATGCAAATACAACATCCCCATCCACATTCACAAACAAGCCTCGAAACAAAGCAGACACATGCACCAATTCCCGTAACTAAAAAAGTCATACAGTGTTACACTGAATGCCAACAAAATACATTCCCTTCGGATCAGATGTACTCTCTCCGGAAAATATCAAATCATCCTAATAGCCAAACTTCTCTTCAGAAATTGTTAGGGAAATCCTCCGTCCCCTGTCATATTACCCACATTTATCAAGATGCAGCATAGCCATTACGTCTGGGGGTTTATCAAATTATCTGCTTGCAGAATGGCCGAAAAGGGACACATTACAACCAGCCGACTTTGTCTGAGCTGCTGCAAAACAATATTCCGGGATGCTGCAGCAACCAAAAGCAAATTATGGTGAACATAACACAGAGTTCAGTGGAGCGTTAACAAAATGAATGGCCCTCTCCTGATTTTCTATCTGTTGGGACAGATGTCCCTGCGTCCCCGTGACTCGAGAGGTGGACGGCCCTGTAAGCGATGGCAGATGCTCCAAAGGTAAGACAGATGGAAGAAACGACGCACATTTTTCACTTTGGAAGAAATGAATATTAATCATTTACAACAGCACAATAATAATGGTCATTACTAGCAGTAAACGGTGAAAGAAAAGTGCAGCCCTCCATGTGTGACAATAAACAAAAACTGCAGCAGGTGATGTCTCCTTCTTTAGCCATTTTAAGTGGGCGTACGTCTTCAGAATTAGGGCTTTTTTGTCTCCTCTGCTTTGAGGACATAAAGAAGCATCCATTCAATGCTTACGATGCGTGTGATTGTCTTTCTGTCTGCATTTGTCTGCACTGTAAGTGGTGGACGTGTGGGTGTATAAGTATATTAAAGCAAATGAGCGCCTGGTGGGTGCACACAAGCATGTGTCTGTCTGCTGCACATGTGACTACGTGTTCCTCCTCCATTAAAATCCTGGCAGCTGCAAAACAAGTAGCCTGAACCCGGCATTTCACAAACACTAATACACTGTGATATCGAGCTCTCATTGTTGGGTAATTGCCACTGATGGAGGAAAAAAAAGAACAATATTTCATTCAACACAATCTGTAGTAAACTGAAATCAATGAGGCTGAATAGTGTGATTAAAATTTGATCGGATCACTGACGACCAACAATGACAACAAACATGGAACAGAGCTTTTTTTTATCAGACAAAAGCCGCTCAGTGGTTTAAATGTTGTTCGGTGTGGCCGGGATAATGGCAGCCTATTGATTCCTCTATTTATTCTAAACCCAGAACTTTTTTCAGTGCCTCGCATTCGGCAGCGACACTGCGGCGTGTGAAACGTGGCTTTTGAGGAGCACTGGGAGATTTGGCAGTTTCGAGCTTTGGAGCGTTCTCGTGTTGGGCTGCTGCGCTTGTGCTTGATCTGTCTCTCGCAGCAGCAGCAGAATCACGCCGAGGAAGGATCAGCGAGCAGAGGCTTTCAAAGACCGTTAGGTTGTCAGTGGCAGCGCTCTGTGTTCGAGATCTGTTCTCCGTCGTACAATGTGGGAGGTTTGCTCAACTAGATGCAGATCAAGGTGTACGTGTACGCATGTGCCTTTGTATGGATGCTTTCTTTGCATGCCTGGTGTGGAGAGACTCTGCGTTCAATGTGCGTTCAATGTGCGTCTGTAGAGAAATTAATCAAGAAACCAAACACCAAATAAAAGTCTTGTTTTTTTTATATATAAGAGCAAATATCCAGAGGAGAGGAAGAAAAGTAGGTCAAGTTTTAAGCTTAAAGTGTGACGCTTGGTCTTTCGCAGCCGTTTCGTTTAAGTCTCTAAAGATGCAATAAAATCAACAATTAAGAACAATTTGCTGTGAAAGTGAAGTCTCCAAGCTGCAAGGTGTTCCCAAATAAAGATTACAGCCTTTTTAGGAGACTGCCTCTTGATTTTGTCTGCTTTTCTTAAATATGAACTTTTACGGTTTGTGCTCAAACATACACTATTTATGTGTAATGTGGAAATACAAGGTCCAAAAAAGCTTCTAAGAAATAAACATTTTAAGGCAACTTTAAATCAAATGTTTCTTTATGTTTCTAAAGTTTCTTCAGGGATGATGTGAGCCGTGTTAAGGTGGCAGAGAAGGTTTTCCTTGATGTGTTATTTGGACTTTTATTCCTGCAATAACCCTTTGTACCAGACAAATAGATGAGACCCCATGGTGCATCTGTCTACCCCACCATGTGCTGCATTAAGGCAGTATTATGCTACGGACCAGTGACTCCCAGATGCGACAGCAGGGCTGATCATCAATTATTATACCTCAGTGCATCAAAATGAGCATATCTGCTCGTTCCAACATCCCCAGCGCTGCCCTGTGGCGCTGAGCTACGGCTTAGTGCACCTCAGACTCCCACGGCCAGCGTCCCCTCTGCACCTGTAAGCTCAGCGACACCAGCCGGAGCATCGGTGGAGGCAGTGGGACATGCCTCGAGACAACATCTGCCTCCCCCCGGTGACCTGCAGAGTTAAGCCAACTGCGGAATCAAGAGCGTGCTCACAGAGGCCCTTGATTTTATCATAACAAAGACTTTGCTACTGCTGCTGCCTGTAACTAGCTTCAGGAGACTCTCCTGTTTATTTGCTGCTAACCCTGTGAGCTCACTCTGTTGCATACCGCCTTTCAATCTGTATATCTTTCCCTCTCATGCCGTTCTATCCAAAATGAACACCAAGGGATACATCCAACGAAGTCAGATCTAAAACGCCAGCCGCTGCCGTTACAAGAAGAGGATAAAAACACATTTTAGATGGTTTGAAAATGCCTTCAGTGTGTTTTTACGTGTGAACTAGCAGAATGTATGTGTTATAATATGTGGACACAAATGCTTAATTTCCATTCGTATTTTCACAATTACTGACATGAATGATTTGACTCCCATGCGTGTGCTGAATCGCTTAGCATGAGGGAGCCTCTGTATGACAGATGTTTGACACTTCAGGCCCTGTGGGACCTGTGGTTGAATGGAATCAGGACGAATCAATGCAATCACGCAGGTGTCTGGGGGAAACGGGGACGAGGGGGGGAAGCAGTGTGTGTGCCTGCTCGCCGGAGCTTCTGGCGAGGCTTAAGCACCAGGTCCGCTTTTTCATGCATGAAATGGCAGACAGCTAACTGACCCCACGAGTGCTACGTTGCCTCGAGGTCCCCACAGATGCCTCACAAAGAGCCCGGGCGAACGTGATGAATGCCCGGCTCGCTTGCTGAGGAGGATGCGGAGCAGCCAGGTGTACGTGCACGGTGTCGAGTCCCTAAAAAGCCCCCTGTCATTTTCTGTTAGGCCCGTCGTGTCCTGCAGGCCTTACCTGAAAACCTACCCTCTACGCACGAGCCTGCTGCAAAGCCCGTCCTCTCCCTCCTCTCATTCTTCACCCGCTCGTTCGGGACAACGTCTTCTTCCTTTCCTTGCCGCACTCTCACTCCATTTGTCAGTGTTACCGGCCCATGAGTTGCTTTTGAAGCGATCCATTTGTCCACGAATGCCAATTTATCAACCAGTCAGTGCATTCATTGATCGAGTGGTGATAAGGTTCCATTCTGTACAGCGGCTGAAAACCCTGTTCATGCATGTGCATTCAACGCCTGGATTAAATCACAGCGGTAACTCAGGATGCAGATTAAAATATACTGCAACCTGCATCCTTTATTATGTACACAGCCAACCGATTGAATTTACTGCCAGTTACTCCGCAGTGTGTGTATTTGTGTGCGTATGAACTTTTACGCATCAGATTTATTGCGATTTTATGCCTGCGCTTGTGAAATTAATGATTTCATAGAAAAATATTGCATTTCTTGTGTATGACACGTTTTAGTCGAAATATGCAAATATGCGAAATGTAGACAGATGGCATCATAGTTGTAGTCGTCTGTCATCATATCATTGATGTCATTGCAGCAATACTGCAACTATCACTGTAAATTGAATCTCATCAAAACTGCACTTTATCTCACAGTAACTTCTTATTGAAAAATAAGCCGGAGAAAAGCAGCAATTTAATTTTACATTGGTCACAGCACGCCAGCCTCCACACACATTTCTCTTGTTTTTGTTACGTTTTCTCATCTGTCGACAGACTATTCACGTTTATCTTGCCCTCGTGCTTCAATAAATGTGGCCTTTCTTAGAACAACAGCTCCTTACGAAGGCTTTCTCCATGCGTTGCTGCTCCTCACAAAGGGCTGAGAGACCTGGTGGAAATACAACCTCTAAGATGCTGTGCTCCGTTCAGCCTTCAGGAGACATATTGACGCACAGTTATTTTGGTCAATAAGTCCTTCTGAGCAGAGGCCATCCTTATCCTTGAGGCCCACTGCATGTGAAAAATGAGAAAGGGATGAGGCCATGCATTTTAATCTGTCTGTGGTGCTATATCTTAACAGGAAGAAGAAGGGATGGGAGAAGATGGGGGGGAGAGAGAGAGACAGATGCACTTCCTCTAACCCTGTCTCTGCTTCTCTAATGCAGTTGTTAACAATAAACCATACCACTGGTTACACTGAAATACGACACCTCCAAGCCAGTGCATAATGGCTTTATTGAAATTCGAATCAGGCTGACCTGTGACCTCAAAACACAATATATAGACAAACATAAAATCTCAAATGAGGAGATCTTGTATTCAGACAATTTCATATGCACCGATTTAACCACATCTCTGTTTAAAAGCCAAAGAAATTCTCTTCCCAGTGTAGATCTACTGAGTGCTGTCAAGACGCCCAAAGGAAAGCACATCCATAAAGAAATAGCGTATGCAGCGTAAGCATGTGTGTTAGCGTAGGCTACGTATGGAGGGACACGAGCTGCTCAATCACACGCACGCTACAACTGAAGAGCAGTGGAATTTCAGTAAAAAGCTATCTATAACAAAGCGGCTTAAATAAAACATCAGCGCATGTATATTTGATAGCTTCCCATGTTTTCCTCCCACACTGAAGGGAAAGTTTCTGCTCTTTCAGGCAGGTGAACCTCAGCTCATCACACTCAAACAACAGTGCGAGGGTTGAGAAATGTCGGAAGGTTTGCGGCGTCCAGTTCTGCGCCGAGATTACTTCAAAGTTTAAAAGTTCAAGCAAGGCTATTATCGGAGGATTTCTGACCCGGAGGTTTAAAACGGTGTTGACTGACTGCTTGATTCCAGTCCGATTAAACTGAATGAGGATGGAAGGAAAAATCTGCATATGTGAAAGACACCACTGGCAGCCAATGAAAACCTGCGCTTATTTGATTTCAGGTGTGTTGTTGCTTTTAATGATTCATGTTTGGTTTTACTGAGATCACATCAGCTAGAGAAGATCAAGGACCAAAGCAGCTCCGCTCGCCCAACGTTTCACCGGTTTAATATGCAGTCTGAGCCATATTCCAGTTTAAGTATCATAGAGTCAGTGAAATGGAACAAAGTGAATTGCTGGCTCGGGCCTTTGAGCTTCTATACTTGTTTGAAGTCGCTCTCTCCCCCTGCCGAGTTCAGAATGGATTGTCCAGAGACACGATCAAACTTGGCAGTTATTGATCCCTCGCCAAACCAGACACAGGTCTTACTGAACATGTTAACAACTTCGGAGTGAGTATTTTAATTGTGCGGGTCTTTGAAAGGCCCACTGGAGTCAGGCGGCTGCTGGCGACGGTTGGACAGCCGAACGCGCCGCGTCGGGCCGACTGCCCTGCTTCTCGTCTGCAAACCTCGCTGCCTGGGCTCTGCTGCCGCCACTCAGGCCGCGCCCCAGCATTAACGCACGTTAAACTAAAGTATTAAAAGACGCTTCAACAACAGAAAAACATGTTTCTCATTTAGAAAGTTGTTTAATCCTCTAAAATAGTTAAAATATGTGCATGTTAATTGGAAAAGGTTAATTTGTAGATTCTTGGTCAAAGCCAAATCAGCTTACAGAAATCCTCACCACTAAAACTAAGTTAAAAAGCAAATACTAAGTATGTGTCACTCATAATGTGCTGTGGACTTAGGAGGCTGCTGGTTTTAGTTTTCCCACACTGTTTGCCTGTTTCAATTAGTTTCTAGAGTACGTAAGCTCCGAATACTGCGACGATGTGATGTGAAGCACTTCTGATTGTTTGAAAACTGTAAAGTCCATGAACTGATTGTCCTGAAATCTTTCAATATCTGTTCCGTCTCGTCTCGGTAAGAACTGGATGATTGCACCAGAAAGCTCCCGTCTCAACTTCAGAAAAGACTTTGGCGGGAAAACAAAGACGGGGGCCTAATACTGTGGAAAAGGGGTTTCTAACATGACACCATTCAGTCGTTTGAAGGAGGCTGGAGAGAGATTTCAGCGAGCTGAGTTAACTCCTCCAGATCAATAGCTCGTCTCTCTCTCCGAGACAACTGGTGTGGCATTTGAACCAGATAAAACAAGGGTTCCCCTCCACATCACCTCTGAGAACTGAGCTCTGGCACCAAATCCCAATCAGTTGAGAAGGATACAGATGAGTCCATCTAAATCCCCTTCTGACTCAGCTCTAGACCCCCGGCGGTCAGAAAAGAAGAGGAAAAAAAATCTAAATCTAAATTCATCTTAAAAGGAAAGGTCCAATCTATGTAGGTTAATACTCACTGTTGCTTCATTTAGCTCAGTTGCAGGCCCACTGGGGCAGCTGTAAAAAGTTCTGGGAGCCAGAAGGCACAAAGGCTTTTATTTATTTATATGCGGGAGAATATATAGCAGGAAGCAAACTGGTGCAAATGATGTGAGAAAAGTAGTTTGAAGAAGTTATCGTGTAGATTGTGGGATAACTGCAAGAAAAGGAATATGCTCCATTATCATTTCATGTGCAGCATGAATTAAATATACACACGGCAGCCGGAATCATCTGAGATAGCAGGACAATATGTAGGGTCACAATGAGAATCGCTTCCGCCATCGCTCAACAACTGTCAGCCGTGTACCCCTAAGCAAGGCACTTCATAATTACTGTGTGGTGCGGCGGGTGACGGTCTGCCAGAAGTAAAACGTCACAGCTCAGATTTGTAAATGTGGAGAAGGGCATCGCTATCAAAGCTGAAATGTCCGCTCAGCCAACTCTACACCCACGGAAGTTGGGGGGAAAATCAAACAGTCTTGCAGCAGTTCATCATCTTACTAACCTGTGGTCAGCCAATTATCTGGATCTTGCTAAGTATGTTGGACTTATAACTCTCTGAACAAGGGTCCTCTTCTCCTTTGCATGTCAGCTTAGTCTTTCCCCCTGGTCGCTGATGACATTGTAACACTAATTACAGCTAATTGTTCTATGCTGAATGGATTTAGTCACATTGCAAATGATCTGCCATTGGTCAGTGTCACAATGTTTCCACAGAAAAATTCAATGGGGAATGGAAATTTGCACAAATGAATGTAATTAAGAAGCACATTCATTATGTCTAATTGCATATGAGAACCCTCAAAGTGAAACTGAGATTGGACTCATATGAATAATTAATGCGGCTAACTGTACTGAATGCTACAACGTTGTTGCTGCCACATAATGATGAGCTAAACTATCGACATGAATGACAAAATGTTGTGCTGTCCCGCCCGACAACCAGCGCAGCCACGCAACATTTTTTTCATGCCTCCCTGTGAAATCCCCATATTCATGGGCAGATTGTGTCTAGACAGTCGAATTCCAATCCGGGTTGGAGCTCGCCATTGGCGGACGGTCACGCCCGCTTTGGGAAGCATTAAACGTTCAAGTGGTACCAGCGTGTTCGGCACACTAGACCAAGTCAAGTGGCCTTTTCCAAAGGCAAGAAGGAGGGTAGCCGTGAATCAGGCGACCGAAAGCTCAGCCGTTATGGACATTTTGGACCTACAGAAATCAAAGAGGGGAGAATGTAACCCTCGCATGGTAAAAACCCACAAGCCTTTAATCAGATTAATTGTCTGGCATCAGAATTTATATGATTTGCACTGAAAAGTTTAGACACGCGAACGCGAAACACGGCAAACGATTAAAATATCAAACAAAGCAAACGTTTCCATGCGATATTTGCTTCGACGCGTTGAGTTTGGTAAAAACTCTGTCGTTTTTCAACGCAATCTGCAGCATGTTCTCAACTGTAATCTTATTACTGCCTGCAGTGTTTAAAAGGGATTGGCTTATTTTAATAGCAGATTTAGATCTTAGACAGACAAGGTGTAAGCTGGTCATTTGAAAGCCATATGCCACAGATTAGCATACGGCTCCACACTCCACAGCTTTTCTCATGGTTCTTCCACAGACTAATGCACTGCTTAAAAACTGCCTTTGCTGAGGTGCTGGTAAGTGGGTAAAAGCACAAGCTCCTAAATCCCTCAACTCCAACAACAGGCAAAAGAAATAAGTATATTAGAAATTGTCCAGAGAACAGAATTGTGTATTGTTTGAAAAATGTGAAGGATTTAGACTCAGGGATTTGCTCCCACTTTGCTGCACTTTGTCTGAGGGCTTAGAGCTGTTTGTTGTTTGTGACATGATGATTCCCGTCATTCAGCAGAAACCTTTCAGGATGTCATTAAACCAACATCAACTTAACAGCACCGGCTCTCCAACAATAATACATTCATAAAAATAAAAACAGGCGATTTAGCTATTCAATGTCAACAGAGCTGAACTCTTCACAAGTGCAATAATATCTCTAAGAACAAGGCCGCTGGTTGTTTTCGTAAAAAAAAACAAAAAAAACAACAACAACAAATTCCGTGGGATACAACGTCTGAGCCAAGATGGGTCAAGAAAGACATTTTCATCAACTGGAGGCTTTTAGCATTAAAACAACAGCGCTCTTCTGATTCCAGGAACTGCCTGCCGCTGAGGTGAGCCTCCGTTACACTGTGCTGCAAACCGAGGAGTCTCTGCATGAGAGGATGTCAAGTGGAATAGCGGAGAACATCCTTCTCCATCCAGGGGCGGATGCATCACATATCATTATGCATTTCTGTTTTTGATGTTTTGATGAAGTGCTGCAATTTGGCCGAAAGGGACAGGTACGATTCATCACACCTAATTCTTCTGGATGTGTAGTTCTGTAAAAGCCAGCTGTCAGATATATGGGGGCTGGACCTAAAAACACATATGCTAATGATATTAATTTGTAGCTTTAATCTATTTGTCAAGACAGGGGAGGGAATATCAAAACCTTTGAAAGAATGTGTGACAGAGGAGGCGACAGCGTAAGACTGATGGTGGGGCGGTGAAGTAAGCCTTGAGGGGGAACCATGAGCCCATAAAATGAACAGCCGCCTCACTCATAAATAATAGAAACATAAAATGTCATATGAACTTTATTTCAAGAGTGGGTGGTCTAATAAAGATGCAGGTTTAAAAAGGAGTTCAGGAATTCATTGTCATAAGAAGGCCACATGGTTTGCCTTCGGCGCTGACAATTACTCTGCACAAGTTGACATTCAGGTCCGAGCTGAAGCACCTTTACAAAACAAAACTGCCTCCTCTCCCTTCCTGCAGTCGCTCGAGTCTTTCAATCTCCAAACGCTATTTCCCTGTCTTCACTTGGAGTCGTTCCATCTCCCGTCCCCTCTTCCCACTTTTGCTTGTTCTTTCTGCTTTACAAATTGAGACGACATGATAAGAGATTGCCACCGCCATGCCAGCCTGGCGCTCATTGATAAAACCATATCTAATCCATCTTAGGCCCCCCTCTGTCACCAGCACACTCATCTCTGAGACAGTCAACGCGCACAGGATCCATCTCTCCTTTTTGAACTGGGTAACACCGAGTCGGAGTTTATCTGCCTTAACTTCTGGAGGAGGAAAATGGAGCTGGGTGAGTCAGGCGGCATACACTGTCTGTAAACGATGTGCGAGCGCGTGCGAGTATCTAAAAGGAAATTATAGGACTTTCAGGACTTTCTCTGAGATATAAGGTCTTTTAAATATGTATTTATTGAAATTATACAAACATAAAATATGGTTTTCATGTACTTTCTTGAAGCTTGAAAATGCAAGCCATAAATATCTAAAGGCTGCGAGTTCTGCATATATTTCATAGTGAATTTTTTATGAGTGAATAAAATGACTCAAATAACTTGGTATGTGCTGTTTTCACAGCCCTGTCGGCTTTACCTTACTTTTATACTAACATCAATTTGAATTAAATGAACTTTAATGTCATTTGATAAGGTCGCAACAGAGCATTAAAAATGGCTCCGAGATCGCACAACCAACGTGATTTTTCTCTTACACAACTACTGCACTGATGTTACACCTGCAGTCGGATCTCCCTTTGAGAACGTGTCACTCTGCTGCGCTTCACACTGCATTTGCAACACCAGCGTAGCCAAACAGCTAAAGTTAATGCACTTTCACAAATACCACCCCAGAAGGGAGTATTTGAGTAAGTTCATGAAGTATGAGATGTTTGTGTCGCTGAATATTAATGAGATGATGAGCAATTGCCTCTGTGAATCCTCAGTAGTATATGAATCACTGCAGTTGCCATGGTGAAAGACGTGTTTTCGTGTGTTGATGGGTGGGAGAACACAGTGCGAAGGTCACCTGGTTGTGTGAACGAGGACGTCTCGTCGAGAAACAATAAGAAAGTTATTTTGAGCTACTTCGCTACTTTCTCAGCAAAGAGATGGACCTTCAGGTGGAAATAAGGACGAACCCGTTGCTAAGATGTCACCATCTTGTCTAATGTCTAACAAATTCACAATCACACTCCCAGTGGCACTGCAGCACCGGACCTGTCAGCGCAGCTGCTGGAGAGGCACATTCACCAAGTGCTGTTGTCTCACTTACAGCTATGACACAATGGCTACCCTGCACGTAGGTGTATGCAAAGCCAGCTAGTCCTCCCCGTCCTGTAGATATTTTCTACTACATACACAAAAACAGCCCGGCTTTCTGACAGGTAACTCTCCGCGGTGGCTAAAGCATCTCTGGCAATGACACACGCGAGCAAAAGGAGGAGTGACGACTCGGCCCGATTCGAGTCTCGATCCCGTCTGCAATTTGCGATGCAGGGGTACCTCCAGAAAAGAAAATCTGATTCACCGGGACTAGAGTATCCGGTGTTGGAGTGGAGGGGGGGGGCGTGTTGGTATGTGACAAGGACATATTGATGAGGGGACTCAGAATAGCCTTGTTCATGTTAAGGTGGAGCGAAATCATTTCAGCAGCCTCATTGGCATGCTGCTGGTGCACAGGGCTCGGACCCACTCTGCCACTGGTGGAGAAAATCCAGGGGCCTCTGTGGTCTGTCTTAAGCGCTCCTTTTTCCCTCAGCCAGTTATTTGAAGATGATTTAAAAAAAATCTGCTGTATATGTATGAGGGAGAAGTTTTTCTAGAGAACATCATTGGGCAGTAAGCCATGCAGTGACAGCTGTCTAGTGAATCATTTGAATAAATTCAGCACCAGAGCTCCAGCTTCAGAGGCATGATTCCCTTTGCACTGTACAGCTCAGCACTGGACAGCGTATACAAAATTCAGCCCTACAAAATTAATTGTCAATAATAAATGCACCCCTGTGCAAACCGCATCCGTTTCTGTCATTGTGCACAACCATGACAAGAAATTCACTTTTGCTGTTTTGATCATATTCAATTTCAACAACTGAAAAACGGCGCATGACACAGATTTATTTATTATTACTGTGTAAATATCGCGTCCGCCTCAGCAGTGCGCCGCCCCAAAATGGTTGTCCTACATGTTTAAGCATGACCTCGTGAAAACTGTGTCTAAGTCGTCTGGTGCTAGAAAACGGTCACTTGTTAAGTGCTTGCCCAGCTGTGTCGCTCCTATGACAATTGTAGCTGTAAACACAGTAAATAATTTTGCAGTTTAAAAACACAGATGGCCTCTTGTAAATGATGCCGTGGAGAGTCAGCCTCACAAATCGCAAACAGGAGAACAAGAAACAACAGATTTGCCTGTCTGAACACAGCAGAAGTGAGCACTCACTGGATTCCGGGTCTGAGTTTCCGTCTCCCTCAGTGCGGCTGTTCGGCGACGTTTGCTCGTAGTACTCCTCCGGCTGGAAGCTGAGGGGAAGAGGCTGGGTGGCGCTAGCCATGCTGGGCTCCGGGTCCCCCAGCCCGCTGTCGCTGCAGCTCTCCTGGGAGCCGTCGGGAAGGTGGAACGTCACACGACGCTGAGTCTGGAACACACGACAAACAAGAGACGTTCCATTTAAAACATCCGCACGCAGGTGAAATGCAGACGAGTGGATGAGTATGAGCAAAGGTTTTCAATTATTAAAAGCGCTGTCATAACAATGAGAGAGAAAGACACATCATTTATTTAAAGGGTCAGTGTTTCTCTGGGTCTGTAAATTAGAAGTGACTATGCTAATAAAAAAATGGCCACTCTTTCACTATAAGTAATTAAAATCAAAACCTGTGACATTTACTGTAAGTTCCTGTACAATGAGATGCAACAGTGGATGGAGGATCCACATTGAACAACAGCAACACACTGATAAAAGAAAGTGAAGCGAACAAGGACACTTTTCTAAAAACGAACTGGCTCAATGCTTCCAGCACCACAGTTGAAATTCCTTCCACCTCCTCTGTATCAAGCTGAGGACAAGCTCTAACCAAAACTACCCGCATGGCAGGCACAAGGTGAGAAAACAAGTTTTATATGTCTTTATTTTTTTACTATTTGGTCAATCGAGCTTGTAAAAAATGAAATGAAGGTGAGTCACCAAACCCATGTAATCATGAATTCAAAGCCTGATCCTCCATCTCAGCTGTATTTTGTTGTGCTGCCTGATCAAAATAGTGACTCACTGCCCACCGGAAATAAACATTTAAATCATGTGCTTAAACATTCTGTCCTGTCAGAGATGCAGGTGCCTCTGTGTTACCGAAAGCACTGGGTCGTCTCCTTCCTCCTACAGCGAGTGTTGACACAGCGCCGCTCGCAAACAAAGATTATTAATATCATCACGAGCTGTGACAACAGAGCTGGTTTATGGGTGAGTAGTTACTGTACGGTGGCATTTACAGGGCGCATCCTCGCCTTATTGCATCAGGTGTCGTGCAACGTGCCCCGCGCTGCATCCATCATCAGGAAAATATGTCAGACCTGCGTTTAGTCACCTAGTGGACTAATTGAGACATTGACCTCGTAACCCCAAAATGATTTCTGCTCTGTTGAACTTAGTGAATCACTTTTCAGATAATAAACTGACAGTAAGACTCATAATTGAGACTCCCTGTCCTGGAAATAGATGGGATGTGTATTAACAAGTTGAACTATGTCCTAGTTTCTCTTCTCTCACCCAATTTAGACACAAAAGAGAAGAGTGTGGAGACTGAGACTTTGGTTTGTAAAGTCTTAGGGATCACAGGAATGTGGGCATTTTCTTCTAAAAAGTACAGCCCTCTTTGATTTCTCCTGAGGTTTCACACGAGTTCATGTTGCGACCTTTCATTCGAGCTCAAAAAGAAGAAACGCGCCCTGAAAGTAGTGGCATCTACTAACATGTTAACAGTTCCCCTAGAAAACAAACCCCAATCACTCCCATCATACGGCACGGCGGGTAATCGGCACTCACTGTTTTTACTTTCACTTTCCACACATTTTCCTCGGAGTCTGACAAAGAGAAAAATGAGAGTGAGGAGATCTGACTTGGCTTTGAGGTAACACTGTTAAAACTGAGCATTGCCTCAGTGATATATGCTGCAGCCTGAATTCATGTCTTCACATGATTCCCTGAGTAACATCCTACCGCAGCACGTTGTATAGGGACATAAAACACATAAAATATAATTATGCCCCCAGCTTCAGTTATTGCAGTGAATTTTATTCATCCCATTATTCAAACTGATAAGATTTCTTTTTTTCAGCAGCAAATACAAGTGGAGCATGGGTGACTATCTTGATTCCCTTCATCGCTATAGCAACAAAAGCAATATGCAAGTCCTGAATTAAAAACATCATTAACACATGCTCCTTTAAGCTCAGGAGGAGGTGATGTCTCCACGCGAATATATTTCTCCTTAGTCACTACAGTGTGCAGATAAAGCTTTTATTGTTCTTTGATAAGACTAAATAAGGCTTGGAAAATAGAGGAGAGAGGAAGAGGGAAATAAAGTCTGGCACTAATGAAGGACGAACTGCCAAAAACCAAGTGCACAAAAAGCTTCATTTAAAAACTATCAGAGAGGGTCGACTAACCTAAATCCACACAATTAGCACCCTGAAAGCGCAACTCGGTGCTTTTCAATGCTGTGATGTTGAAACAGCGAGCTAAATATTCTATTTACTTGATTCATCTAGATCCTGAGGCCACAAATCAGCGAGCGCGCGTGTGTCTGTGCATGCTAGTAAGAAAACAACACGGGGAATAATGAGAAAAGAGAGGAAAAAGGGCAGGCAGTCAAAGAAACAAACAGCCTTCAAGATTCCTGTTGCTGTTGTGTCTATTGGCAAAATAAGAACATACTTATCTGTTCACACGCGCTGCTCTAATTTCTGGACCAAATAAAAAATATATGATACAGGATTAAAATTAATCTCGCTTTTGCCGCATGTGGTGTGAAATGTCCTGCTGCCAAATGATAAGGTACATTTCTAAACTTATCTATAGAAAGGAATTCCACTCCTCTCCTCGTGTTATTCGTTCTCTACGACTGAGAGGAGACGAATACCTCGTTGGCAACGTGGCCTGGGTCTGCGCGCCACGGTTGCCCACTCTTTCAAGTAGTCTCAATATCTAGTTGTTCTCAAACAGAGTTGGCAGCTGTTTCTCAAATTACTGGAGGACGAATGCAGACGCGAAGTCCAGGTTTCAGCAAGAAGAAAGGGCCTACTTACGGAGGGTTGGCAGCGCTACAGAAAGCGTGTTTCCTCTCCTCGTGCTTCTAATTATTGGAAACTTGCTCTAACAATTGCATCCAGAATCTATTAGAACAAACAGCTGTCTGTGACAATTAGGACATCCTCATTTTGCAAAGGGGAGTGTCTTCATTTTTAGTCTGCTGTTTATTTAAGACAGTTTAAGTCGGTGCCAGATGTTGAAATAAAAGCCTAATTCGATTCCACACTGCAGTCAATGCTAAATTGTATAGAGCTATTAATCACAATTAAATACAATTAGGGAGTGTTAAATAAATAAAAGTTTCTGTCTCTGCGTTAAAGATTAATGTGAATAAAACATTGATGTTGAAAGGCAAACATGACAAACAAAAACAAACGTTCACTGAGGAGTCAAGGTGAGTGTGCTCAGCATTATCACTCATTTAAAGAAGCTGCCAGAAATCCATAAAGCAAAGACAGGCTGTGGTAAGAGATATCAAGACCAAACAAAGCCCGTTGAGCCAGATAAAACAGTGCCTTGAGAAGTATGTACACAGAGATAAAATGAACAGGAGCGATGTGTGCCAAGTTGTGCCACAGAACAAGCCAGCAAATCCAAAAGCCTCCCTCTGGTAAGAACCCAGACAACAGGCAGATGGGGCTGGATCCACGGGTTACTGCGCTAGAGGTCCGTTATATTTAGATATAGAGGAGAGGAGTCCTTTGCTAAACCACTGTGGTTTTTATCTTTATTATATATATATCTCCTCCCTTCCCCAACTGCTCTCTTGGAAAAGCAAAGACGTCGGCGCTGCACGGAAAGGAAACTGGCTGACAACCGCCTCACTTTGAGTGATAAACAGGGACCACTTAGGAGTGAATCAGGAGAGATTGGCTCTGCCATTTTAGATAAGGATCAGCTCGCGGGCACACCTAGACCTGCATAAATCTGTTCAGAGGAGATGGTGATTTGTCATGTCGCACATGTCTTGTGT
Source organism: Macropodus opercularis (assembly GCA_030770545.1). Lineage (NCBI taxonomy): Eukaryota > Metazoa > Chordata > Actinopteri > Anabantiformes > Osphronemidae > Macropodus > Macropodus opercularis. The sequence goes on from CM061098.1 coordinate 7,922,369, forward strand.
GGAGTGGGAAAACACAGCAATGGCAACGTTCAAGGAAAAAAAGAAAAGCGACCACTCAAAACTCTATTCTGCTCCGTGTCAGGATTGTGCAACAGTCACAAAAAAACCTGTTAGTGATTCTACGTTGTGGGTGTTTCCTCTCTTCTCGTACTTGCTGTTCCAGCGCAGCCTATTACGTGTGAGGTGATGTGCCACTGTGTGTGAAATGGTGAGTTGGCGAGAACATGAAAGAGCGAAGTGATTCAAGCAAGTTGGTTGAGAGGTTACTGGGAGAATTTCAACAAATCTAATGAATCTTTTATCAATTTGATCTGTTATTGAGTCATCTGCTGTGATCATCTTCTCTGTGCAACGTGAACTATGACAGTGTTGGAAGTGCTCTTCAGTCTTTGCTCAGCAGGGTCTTGCACTATGCTAAACACTGTAGCATTACAAACATCATTAACATGTAATAAATAAGCAGCAAACAGCTACAATCTGATGTTTGTGTCCAAATCAAACAGTCTAAATAATAGATATTTGTGGGACTGGACTGTCTTGCTAAGATCAAAGGTTGGACCTAACAGTCTGGCTGGTGAACCCTGAATATGCCCGTGTGCAGACACGAAGCGCATGATTAAAAGACTAACTGAAACACTGAGCAAACTAGAAACCAGAGGGCATCATGCCACAACACAATTAGATTTAATGTGTCTTACTAGAGAGTGTGGAAGCCCCTCGAGTCAAATATTTCACTTAAATATGAAACAATTCAGATCACAAGCGAAGACACATTCTCAAGACTTTCAGTGAAACTTTGCAATACCGACACCTTTGGGAAAGAAATCTACCCTGTGAGGAAACTCTTAAGAAGCTGCCTGTCAGTTCCCTAAATGCAAACATTAGGAACCCACTGCTGCCATGAGCACGAACCGCGTCTACAACCGCAACAGTGGAAACCATCTGTTTTTTGTTTTCGAATGGGAAACAACAAAAACATATTTTCACAAATGCAGCAGGTTAAAAGGGGCGACGGGCGGATTTGATGTGCGTGACCTATGTGAAGCACGGAGCGAGCAGCTGCACGGCGTCATGCGTTAACGATGCTCATGCACATGCAGGGAAGAGCAGAGAACGGAGCAGGACTTACATTCACGGAGGTTATCTTGCCAAGCTGACAGGCCTCCTGCAAGGACATAAGAACAGTCATTTCACATCACTGTCTGACGCTTACTCTACAAAGGATTTATTATGGAAATGGTTATTTGATGCCGACAAAGGAAAGTGCACTGGGAACTTCCCAGTCTTCTTAAAGTCAGTCAGAGTTCACAATTGACAACCTCACAGATTTCGGGGGTTTAAAGTCTTTTTTGAGTTGGAATTGAGATTTCGGTTACATATTGATTTCGTACTTTCTGTACTGAGTTTGTACAGCACAGTTCTGCGCTCGGCTGGCATGCCAATAAGGAGCCTGCAGAGCACACACCCTCTCCCCAGAAATGTAAAGAATAGGGCAAACCTGACATCCTGACAACACAACTGACACTTTGATAAAGATGTTTTCTCTGCATGTCAGGGAGGAAAGTGAACAGAATATCAAATGAAGCATCAAAAATTAACAATAAACAGCAACAAGCTTCTAAATTGGGAACAAAAGACACCCGCAAGCCTGCAAAATAGCATCCTCTCTCTGGGGACTGAGATAACTCACAGAGAGATAAGAGTATTTAATTTTTAATCACCAATTTTGTTTTCTTTGTACTGCGTATAATAATCTGACTACACGACTTGATTTGCAAAGAAAATAGAAGAAATCTGGCAGTGAGGAGCCACTTAGACAGGGGAGAAGCAGAGAGGACTGCTGGGGTGGAACGGTAAAACAATGAACAGGAAACAAGTTCACGTCAACAGATTATCCCGCCATAATTGTTCACCCAGGGAAGCTGCGACTGACTGAGCGATAGAGCGGTACACCCAAAGCTATTCATCAAAAACAAAATTGAACTTCATGGTGGACAACTAAACTAAATTAAAAAGTAGGGTCTCCAAACTTTTGACAAATAACTGCCTGCCACAGTGAAACAATTGTGGTGTTTATTTTTTATAAAATGTAAATAATTCTTTATAAAGGTGTGGGCACAGGCGTATTGAAAGTTACAGATACGTCTGTTTTCTCTGACTAATGTCACCTTTGTGTCACAGACACATATTTGTATTACATGTAAATGACACGAGAACAAACTATACTGAAATTACCAAAAACCTTTAAAATGTCCTTGTCACTGTTTTATGTATTTATTGAAATTCCCCAGGTCAAGAAGCATTTTAGCATCTTTCAGCTGCTAGCGATGTCTGTTTCCAGTATCCGAACGTCCATTGCATTGAGATTTTTAAGACAGTATTGCCTGTGGCTCAGACACAACCAAGCAGTAGGGAGACCTACAGTATGTGTGTTATGTCTCAGTAGATCCTATAAAAGGCAATGATGTATAACAACAACCCTAATAAATGACGTGATAGGAATGTAGTTAAAAAATAATTTCAGAAAACAAAATATACACAGAAAAACCTTGCTTGTGTTTCTGGCTCGCGTGTGTTTGTCAGGCCGGTTTGAGGAATGACTCATTAGCATGAACTGACTGGTCATTTAAAGCAGGCTTTTACTTAAGGCTGCCATCAGACGGTAAAGTAATGTTTTATTCAACATTAACGTGACACAGACTTCATGTGAGAAACCCTGCCAGCCAATTAAATATATGATAATGTACATGGGGGATCTAAGAAGGTGACCTCTGCTTGTCTCATATTTATATGGCATTCAAAACAGTGGTTGTACGTTTGATTGCTGGAGAGATTTTCTTTTCTTCTTCTTGCCTCGGTGTAGATTGGTCAGTGACCTTCTCTCCGTGAACACGCCTCTCAAACTACCGGTTTCAAAGCTCCCACATGCGTCTGTGAGAGAGTTCTGCTTTAGATAAGTGCATTTGTTGGTGAACCACATCAAAGTACAGAGGGATGTCTTAGTGAGCAAAGGCAGCGGAGCTTGAACCGAGCCTTTGATCACCCCAGGCACTCTGATCATTAAAATATTGAATAAATAATTGATTCCAAACACCAGACCTTATTGTGCTCGGTTTTTGTTTCCAAATGTTTCTCAATTTCGACACACAGCGGTGAGAAGAAATCACAGGAACACAGGTAGAAATGAAGGAAAAAGAAGATCATCCATATTAATGGTAAACCCTGCTGATAGTTTCCTCTGATAGTGCTCCAACATGTGACGCGGACACGTTCTGACTGCAGTGAAGCTACAGTAGGTTGAAGTGCTGCGAAACCCTTCTCGTTTCCTTTTTCCAGCGAGGGTCTGAGCTGTGGCCTGGCAGGTTGGAACTGGGTAATAATCACAAGGCATAGGCAGATTCTAGGTAAGGGCTCGTTCCAGCTGTGTGTAGGCGACCGAAGGGGAGCTAATATTACATCTACAGTGGAAACCAAGGCTGCAGTGTGTGCAGCAGCAAGACAATCAGCCCACTGTGTGCATAGCAGCGACTGCCTTCCATCAGCATTTGTACATAGTCTGCTAAACTAGCCCCCCTCTGTACATATTTATATCTATATTTATACATCAGAGAATCCAGATTCAAGATTCCTTCTAGTTCCACCTCAGGACACTGTCTCCCTTACTTACGCGTCTGACTGTACAGACCTGTAGTATAAAGAGCCTTGACTGTGCTTCACTGTGTGGGTTCAGTAACATGGTACTTTATGATTTACGAGCCTCTATAATATATAATAAACATACAGTAGTAGTGTAGCTAGTATGTATGACATGGATATAGAGCGTGAGAGGCACCTGCAAACACACAGACACAAACAAAAGACGGTTTCTCTGGATGTCTAAAATGTTGGTGTTTCCGCTTCTTTTGGCCACTTTGTGCTTAATGACGCAGATGTCTGTCCACGGGAGGCAACAGCTGCCTGCATCTTCTTTATTTTCATGGACATGATGAAGTAATGATGATCATGATCAAACCTTCCAACATTAAACGCAGCGTTAAGCCGTTTTTCAAGCCGCGCTGGACGCGATCACGACTGGTTGTTTCTGTAGCGAGTTCACAGTTTGGACCAAAACGCTGCAGCTAGTGAAAATAACGTTAAAGAGTTTATGATGTTAAAGGGCGTATGATGTCATAACTTCAAGCCACACTGAAAGCCTTGAAACCCCTCATGCCTCGGTCCCCATTCTCCTAATAGTTTAACACTAATGAGATCCGCTGCTGCCGTCTCTACGGCCTCCCACATATCAGCTTATGTCGTACTGTAAAAACCCTTTGAAGTTGACGAGAAAGCCCAGAAAGAGCCGAAGAGGCAGGGAGCGCGCTAGCTAGCCGCAATCTCTTGAGCTGCCAGAGCTCGGCCGTTGTTGTGACTGACTCTGGGTTCAGTGCTGAGGCTCACAGTGAGCTGCCGTTCAATTCAAGTAGCCTCGTTCCACGGCGTCCGGGAAAAGGATGGTCAGGCAGAACGTGTCAGGACCAGCAATGGCGGCGGGTCGGACACGTCTGCCTCTCAGGTGGCCCATTCACAGTCGCACACGCGCAGGCATATGTGTGCATAATACAAGAATTCACAGCGGAACGGCGTAGACGCGAACACCATCTGCCCACGTGCGAAGGCACGAGAGACGCGGCTGCCTCCGCCAAGGAACAGTGGCCAGGGTTCAAGTTTACATCCTGTGCATTTCTGGCGAACGCAGCACGTCTTCAACAGCGTGATGAAACGATTGCAAACAAAACACCTCCTCATCAAAAGGGTCTAATAAAGTCTTCAATATACTTAAGTGAAGCTTTAGATAAATAAAATCCCCCTGCATTGGTGTTCAGTTGTCCAAAGTATATCGATGTACTTATTGACATTCAATAAAGGGAAACCCTCTCAGCACAGTGGTGTAAATCCTATGCGCGTCTGGGCTGTGCACAAATAGCAACTTTGCTCTAGCACAATTACCAGACAGCAATAATGTCACGGTGCGTTCGAACCAATTTTGATTTACAAGTGGACAACATGTTGCCTTTTCATCAGCTTATTATTATTAAGTGGTCCATATATGTGTGTTTCCCCTGGACAATCCCTCGTCTTGTTTCACCCTAAGTGAAGTATTGATCCTCTCAGTGTACTGGCCCCTCCTGATTTCATTAGGCGAGCTGCTGTTAATTACTCCACACTCTAACCTTTTGCTGTTTCATTTGGACCGACAAATTGGGTGAATTAAAAAAAAAGGGGAGGAAGGAAAACAGAGAAAGGGGCAGAAAGAAGAAGCTTTCCAGCTGCTGTAGTGGCCCACCCCCGCCTTCTCTCCGGCGCCTGTGTCAGAATCCCAAGTGGGGTAATAATTAAAAAAGTTCATCAATGTTCTCTTTGCTCATCAAATTATGCAGAAGGAGGCTACTGCAGTAATTGTTGCAGAGGATTCATTTACAAAAACCATGGCAGCCAGATCGGTTATGGTTGTCTTGGGAATTGGAGAGTTATGAGTGTTTCGCCGCTTTCTGTATTTCCGAAAGATTTCTCCGCTGATCATTAAAACATTTTGCTCCATATTTATTTACACGTGACACCGGATTCTGAACTTTGTTTCATGCTGAATCCAGACGCCTCATCCTTCTTCACTGACACGCCGATTTGTCTTCGTGCTGAAGATATTAAAAGTGCGCGATATGACACATAGCTGCAAAGTTATAATTAGACTCCACTTAATGCCTTATGCCATGAGATTACACGCGCAGTGCACGGCATCTAAAGCACACTTAAACTGCAGGGGATGTAATTGATTAACCATACGAGACTGGAAACAGATGATGAAGATGATGCTCCAAAGCCATGTTTAATCAATAAAGCCACTTCCTACACATCCAGGGATTATTGACAGGAATTAGTAGCAGCTGTAATTGCTGACTTACAACCCAACAGATAATTTCTGGCCTGGCGCAACGGAGCGTTTCTGTGTACGAGTGAGTCAAAAACATGTCGCTGCTATGGCGGTTTTAGGTAATCACCTGCCTTAAAGTGGGACAATGTGTCAACACGGGTACATTACCGACAGAGCGAGAGGCGGTTATGGGATATTTACAATCCCTAATATGAGAGATGCCCTTTCTTCAAGGTTGAGTACGTTCTAGCTGAAACGATTCTACATGATGCAGAAGGAGCCATTCGGAGTACTCCCTATGGCTGAGATAATAACTTCATCATAATTAGCTTGTGGTGCTCAGGAGTGTTGAATTGTCGGTTGCAGTGGGATCTGGGCTGATTTATTGCTTGATTTAATTACGTATCAAAATTCAATTAGACATGCTTTCAGCCAAATTTAAAGTGAGTTTTGTCAAGCTGTCCCTTGAAATCGAGCACATTTTGAAGGACATCCTTCACAACACTGTGACATGTAACTTAATAATCATCACTTACCAAAATATCACTCAAGTGCTAAAAAAATGTTGTTTTTGGGAAAGCGTGCTTTCTTTTCTTCTCCTACTACTTGTTTCACATCTCAGCTGACATCAAACGGCATCAAATAGTGTGAAACAGACCTTGATTCGGCAGCGATGTGAAGAGGGTTGCAGGTACTTTACCAAGTGAAGAAACACGACAAAATGCTCTTTGAGCTCGACTACGTCTGAGAAAGAGTCTGAGTGTCTTTACCCACATCACTCATTGCCTGCTCACTCCCTTCTCCTTTAGACTAGCGGAGGAAAAAGGGAAACTGTTTTGAATAAGTGTCAAACCAGCCTCCAAGAGTTACATTGATCTTTACTACTATGCAAATGCAGCATGTCATGGTGTCTATGCTAAGAAGTCAAGGAAGGGGAGGAATATTCCAGCCGGAGGTGCCTGATTGAAGTGTACTTCTTTTGCAGCGTAGTAAATACGCTCATTGACAATTTTATTACAGGTGGGTGCATTGCTAATGCTGTGTATGACCTTATTTGACCCTTCCCCTCTTTTATTGCAGGCATTGATTCAGCAAGGTGTGAGATATGTTCCATAGGGATTTTGATCTATACTGACCTGACAGCAGAGATTCTGCAGATTCAATGGCACGACCACTGTGAACATCCCACTTCACCTCATCCCGCAAGTGTTTTATTAGGCTGTGAGCTGGGGACTGTGCAGCCCATTGGAGTAAAGTAAAGTAATTTCCTGGAACCATCTTCAGACAATGATACATTATCTTGCGAGCGGGGGGAAAAAAATGCCTGTAAAAAATGCACTGACAATATGAAGAGTTGCATCTGGTCAGCAACAATGTTAAATGTATTTATAGAAGCCAAAGCATCATAAACAAACCCAGCTCTGGCAAACATGAGGCATTATTTTACGCTCATTCGTGCTCCTATTTGTTTCCTACAATAAAATTAAAGCAGATAAATTAAAAGCATGACGTAGCGGTGGATACATAAAAATGCATCTCTGGGGTGTTTACTGCTCCGCAGAGACAAACACGTCGTCTCCCAGCCACCAGTACGCAGAAGGTCACGCCGTCGCCTAAACGCGGTCACCTTGACTTGTGCCGTGTGCGGACACATGGGGCACATTTAGCATTCGAATAAATACCTTCAGATAATGTTCTAAATGTTAACTTTTTTCCAGATTCATTCTCTTAAGTAGCACTTTGCAGCGTCTGTACCTTGACTTGAGCCTCTCTCTTGTTTTATGACAGCATGTCAGCCACAGCGCGATCGCAGTCGGTGATTATTATCCTACTGATGCATAACAGTGTCCAGGCCTCCATAACTGACAGGCTCTGCATTATAAATTCGATAATAAAAACACATTTCCTGTTCAGCTGGACAGAGCAGAACAGTCACAAAAGTGGAATTGCACGAGAACTCTGAATCAAGTTCACGTCTTTGCTATGTGATATTCAGCACAGCAAAATGTGAATCCCATAATCTCTGCTATAGTAGAAGCAGTTTGTTCTTTTACACATTACTGGACTGTGCTGCACCTGTTTCCCTCTATGGATCGGTCGTTTCTTCTGTTATTAGACTTAGAGGGAAAACATTAAATGCATTATTCATGAGCATTTCTGACGTAGCTGGAGCTGTAACACAGATAAGAGTAATAAAAAAGAGAACATTTTCATGGCCGTGCTTGTTTTAACATTTCATTGGGTAGATGAAACATCCTGCCTCGCTCCTCACCGGGCGGCGTTACAAGCTCCCTGCAGCAGTGTCTGTATGTACGCTTCGTACGGTTCTGTGGCTCTAGGCAGGGGCGGCCGTGTCCGAGGATATTCAATTTCACGGCTGGGTATGACATCACAGCTGTCGCAGGACAAGCAGCTCTGCCGTCACCTTGATCCACCCTAAAGCTGATTTTCCGACAATAGCAGTTTTCCTCTCTTCAGAGACTCAGATTTAATGATCATGCACCAGAGTCGTGTCCAGCGGAGTCTGTCCACGTGTCAACTGCTCTCACCGATTAGAGGCCCAGTAAAGAAACACAGCTCAGCATTCGACTGGGATGAAAACCGGATCTGCTGCAGACTGATGGTGAGACGCGGCCGGTTGCAGCCTGCAGGTTTGACCGGACATTGACTGGACCTCTCAGCCCCGTCTGCATGTCCTGTTTGCGCCCATAACGAGTCACAAAGGCTTGAGTCACTGTCTGGAGCGAGGAGCTGCGTGTAATTAAGCGTCCGTTAAGTGTATTGTCAAAAAGGAAACGAAACAGTGGAAACGAGACTGACAAGCGCTTCATACATCAAAACTGCACTTTATCAAGATTTCCTGGTAATGTGAATTGTTCATCCGTTTGATCTCCCTCCCTTTGAATCCTCTGACAGTTCCCTTCATTGAGACTGGCAGAGGCATTGTCCATAGAATGTGATGCGCCGTGAAGCACAAGCTCACGTTTGAAGCCGCGAGTCTGAATTATTGTCATCCACTGACAAACACCAGTGATGATACTGATTAATGACTCCCCGAAACATTTATGGAAATGATCTCCTGAAAACTGGGAGTCGCTTCTGACTTCTGACTTTAAACACACAATTGATAACCGAATCATTAGCGCTAATTTCATTCAGCTAATTTCATCTGGGTATCACAATGTATTCGCTGTCAGTCTTCCCATCACCACGAGCGTAACAATTACACAAAGAATCTTGTGAAACATTAATAATTCAGACGAGCGCGGCCTTGTCATAAATATCAGTGAAAACCCCAGAACAGGGAGTCATAATAGGTTATTATTTTATCATTATTGTATCCAAAAATAATAGCCTTCTTTCTGCTGAGCGGGATGGGTCTCGCTGCAGCATGACTACATCTGCTATCATGGTAATATGTAGTCTGATCACTGTACAGATCAATTCATATCGCACATTTCTTCAAAGTTTACATATTTATTCCTTGCAAATAGGGTGTTTTTATTGCAGTATCTGCTGGTTTACTCATTTGCTCTAGTACAGACAAAACAAGTGAAGAGGGCACAGGTTATTAAAGCCCACGACACCAAAGGCAAGGTCACGCATTTAGTTCTACAGCGAAATGCTAATAGATACAAAAAAAAAAAAAGATTGTTTTTAAAGCAGCCTGCACACAAAGGAAGAAAAACACAAGTTGCAGCTGAGTAACATTCAGCGCAACCATAACACAAGAATTACTTTGACCACTGCTGCTGCTGATAAAATATTAACAGTCAACATACTCAATATTCAGGTTGAGACTCTAGTTCTTGCAGCATTTCCAGTGAGACCGATGCTAAATTCATGAATATTTTCTCGTAATCCATATGAGTCTGAAGCCAAGGAAGACAATCACTCATCATCGTGTCTTTGTCTGCACGAACAATCGAACATGACGTACATGTCGTTATTGTTTATTGTTTATTAATCACAGAGCAATGAAGCAAAACGGTCAAACAGCCACAATCTTTCTACCATGTTTACAAACTCCTCCAGTGCGTGCAACGTGCATTTTACGAACGATTTTCTTTCACTGGCAACTTGTGCCTGTAACTGTCAGCTCTTAAGAAGGAATGCAGACAATCCTTCTTAGAGCCAGTGGCACAGTCTTGGTAAAACATTGATAAAGCACAGAGACAAGGCTCACAGTCATATCCCCATTTGCTCCATGCATATCTTCCTCAAATATGTTGATGTCAGTTTTTCTGGCAGCGTAGTCAGTTAAAAGTGTGCCATTGATGTAACTCAAAAGCCACCGAGCACAGAGCTGTCTCTCTTCCCCAGCCTGCCTCACCCGACTGGGGTCCATCACTATCACCAAAACAAACTTCTCATCACTGCCAGGATAATTTTTTCTGCTCTTCCACTGCTGAGCACCAGTCATATTAATATCTTTGTAGAAGGCAAATGTGTGCTCCAGGAAGCCGGTCCCATGTGTTTTTTTTTTTTTCTTCCACAAACCTCTCGCTGTTTCTCTGGCCACAGCCAAGTGCATTAACATATGTTCTCACAGTGCACAGTGCTACTCTGCATTGGTAAATGCCTTATTACAGCAACTCGCTCCATGCGCTTCCATTGCATATCCATAAGTAGTAAAACGCAGCTATATCTGCCCACTCAGAACAGTAGGGATGTGTCTCACATGACAGGGGGGCTCCTTAACATTTAGTCAGAGGCCCTCTTTGTCAAATTGATATTCCGCCCACTCAGAGTAATGGCAGGTGGTAATAATGACAAATAAAGGCAATATTGCTACTCAATGCTAGACGCTAAGCATAATAAGGTCATCTACCGGCTATGTCGTTTTTTTTTGCCGTATTTATGCCTTTTTAGCATGCAGAGTCAAATTCTCTCAGTATGACTTACATCTCCAAAGACTACGCCAGTGTGGAATATGCAGAGTGGGAAAATATCCTCTGCACGGCAGCGTGTGCTTGCACGGAGAGCTTGCGCACTCGTAATCATTTCCAAGCCGCAATTACCTTTTATTATTTCAGTTATGATAGTTCTTTTTATTTTTCTTTCTTAAGTAATACAAGGTATTTCAGCAATCGTGTTCGTCGCAGAATGAAAACATTCCAATTGCATCCTTTACAATTGGTGCAAATTTGGAAGGCGACACTGTTTTTTCAACAGCCTTGTGTTTGCACAGTGCACAAACTCAATGCACAAAAAGTAGGAGGAAAAATAATGAGGTGCACGGAGATGCTTCTCGTGGTATCGCAGCATATCCTTGACAACATATCAAAAGTTTAACTGATGTGCGGGTTGCTACAAAATGAGCTGGATTTAAAGCCGTAATGTCCTGTTACGTGAAGATGCGATGACGACCAGGGAAACACTACGCGCATTAACATGAATTTGAATTGCGGCTTCATTAGCGCCAGCAGTAGAAGTGTTGCTTGTATGATGAGTATAAATTGTGAACGTGGGCGACAGATGACACGCCCACTAGGCTGAGTGCGAATGCAGCTCGTGGTAGGATGATCGTGTCCTTCGCTACGAGAACAACGTGTTTGCAGAAAACAGCCGGACGCAGAGGTCGTTTGAGTTAGTTTGCTCGCGATCATTGGCTCGGTGGGACATTTCTCTTTCCTCGTCTAATTTGAGCCGTCTTTGTTCTGTCTGCCAGCTGCACAGTTATGCTGTGCTGATCTGAAGACAGATTCTAAAAGACAGTGTATCAAACACTACCCTGAACTTGTCTTATTGTTGCAGAAAGAACTGAGGGCTGGCATCCATGACATCCCACAGCACTGCACTGATTTATAATGGTTGGGAGGAAAAATAAGAGGCCAGGATACATCACTGAAACATGAAGGCATTGAATAATACTTTGCTCATGAATAAAATCATTAAAAGAAGCTCTTTCATGACATAGACCATAACCATGAATCTCGAGTTTAGAGTTTCATGATTAATGCTTTATTTATAAATGAAAGGTTTTAGATTGAAGGTTTTTATTCAAGCATTTATTTATATTCTCAGTTATTTATGATTTTATTCTGGCTTTGACACGTCTAATCACCTCAGGACACAAGTTTTATTTGCTCCAACTTTTAATATCTATTTCTTAGACAATTTACTTTGGCCTGCACCACTGTGCAAACTAATGAAGCCTTAAATGCTTTGTTGAAGTCATTAAACATGGAAATCTAACCACACCGTCTAATGACAACAACCCGGACGAGAAAATCAGTGTCAGAGGAAAAGAATTTAGCTGCACTCTTATTGTTTCAGCTTGTCTGCCCAAGAATAACAAATGCCGGTGTGAGGCTCCACATGTGGAAACATCAGTTAGATAAAAGCCTGAACAAAGTGAAGCCGCCAAACGTCTCAAGGTTTAACACAAACACGATGAGTCTCAAAATTGTTTTTAATGCCGTAATAGTCGATACGTGAAATGTAAAAAACGCAGTTTTCATCATCCTATATGTACGTCACTGATCCAGTCTGCGTTTCATGACGCTAGCTACAGTCTCATTCAGTAAAAGCTCAGGTGCAATTAAGCAGAATTGTTTGCCAGGCTGCAACTCTTCCGAACTTTGTATCTAGGATAATGATGGATGATGTTTTATCTCCTCCTTTTCTAAATGCAGCACGACTCAGAGAAGAGTTCTCCTGCCCCAGACACAAAAATAAAGCTTTGTAATATAGTACTGGCAACAAGATACTGGATGATTTATGTAGCATAATATTAATCATATCCACAATTTATCACGCTGAAAAAGACAGTGATTCATTTATTTTAACATTTAATGTGAACGGTGGTTTGGACAGAATATTGAAACTGTTACATATTTTACTTTAAACACAGCTATTAACCAGAATTTACAGGTTAAATTCACCTCATATCCAATAGCTTCTTCTCTGCTGCAGTTGTGTCTGCTTCACATTGAGTCAGTATCTGTCTGTCCTCAGTTTGCTACGTTCACTTAAAACCTGAAGCTTATCAACACATTTACCAAAACTAGTTGTGTGAAAGAGTTTAGTATATAAGTACAGGTCAGTGAAAATAGGCCATAGAAACATATTACAGTGAGCCACGACACAGTCTGCTGTGTATTGAAACTCATGTACTGTAAACTGCGGACATTACATCTTCTACCCCTTTACTGTTCAGCGCTACATCAACGGTAGTAGATTGCTTTTCTCTCACTCCTCTGTTTAATGACGGAACCAATCACACATTAATGACACAATCTATGGAACCGTTGTTTGTTTGCAAACTTTCTCCATTTGAGCTGCAGAGTGTAACTGCTCAGACGTCACACTTTCTAGCACATGATGGTTTGTGCACGTTACACTGACAAATGCCGTACCATGGGCACACTTGCTGCAGCCTCATCCATGCGAACGCTCAAAGTAGGATCTGTGAAAGCCACATGGTCCTGCCTTTAAAATAGTCCAAATCATGACGGTGGACTCTGGGACTTAGTATTAGCCTCCAGTCAGGTTAAGATGCTTATACATCAGCAATCTAGGGGACCAGGCAGCTGGACCGCTGTCCTGGAGCACACAATGACTTCTCATTAATAGGCTGGCACTATCAGGAGAGCCCACCCTGAGCAGAGATTTCCACGTGGATATGGCCTATGGCACAGGGGTGCCTGCCCCCAGCCATCTGCACTGATTTGACAAATGATTCTATATCAAAGGCCCCTGCACTGATTTGGGTGGTAATTGATTGGAAGTGAGGCTCTCAAATCCCTGATTGGTTTAGCTGGATATAGGGAGGGGATAGGCTGTGGAAAGTGAGCAGAGGACAGCCAGCAAGAGAGGGGAGAGAGTGCAGGAGCCGTGGGAAGTACAGACGTCGGCCTCATTTGCACTTTGAGAGAATTGACAATGTCATTTTGGTGAGATATGCAATTTCTACACACAATACGTATCGTTTTTTTTTTTCCCCAGAACACCCTGCTGCACGTGGTTTGTGTGTTCCTGTTTCGTTTTGTAATGCAACTGTCAGGGTGTCCAATTTGTTAGTGTGTCCATGAAGATTGGATTTCACCATTCGAAAATGGCAAAAAAAATGGAAACATATCGATTTGTTCTACATGGAGGTGTGGTCTGATGTAGATGAGCGTGACAAGTTGCCCGAGAGAAAAGCGGGGATTATTTATTTCTTTATCAATTTCCTCTGAATTTTTAACGCCTTTAACCCTTGTTGCGAAAACTGTGTGACAAGGGCGATAAGATCGAACATGGAGGCCTCATTCTCATAAACATTCATAGCAATAATGCAAATGTGTGACAGAAATATAATAAAGGCATGTTTACATGTGTAGAACGTAACGGCCGGTTAAGCTTTATATGCAGTTCAGTCGTTATAACGGACGCGTGTAAAGTGCTTGGGTAATGTTCTCTGTGCTGGTGTATACATGTACATGCTGCTGGCTGATGATACCGACATATAGGCCTACTGCCTGTCTACTGCCTTCATCGTATGGCAGTCTGGCTGCGCCGCGTACCTTTTGCCATTTGACACAGACATGCGGTGCTTGCTAGTGACAGATGCTGCACAGTACTGGTCCCAGAGGTCACATATGACCTTTTGCATTGTCTTGTTTCAGTCACAAAGCATTATTTGTTTGATGATGGCCACCAATGCAACCCGGGGCACCTCGATGGAGCCGCGGGTCGTTGCTGCTTGTCTTCCGAGATCACATTTACCTCAAAATAAATCGTTTGTGTGTGTGTGTGCGCGCGTGAGAAAGGGGTGGGGTGAATGAATGTGTGTTTGTGTGCGTTTACACGTAGACGTCCAGGAAGATGCTTCGCCGTTTGATGCTTTTAACTCTGCTTAATTGCTACATGACTTGGCCCTTCTTTGGATGCCAGAGGGATTTTCTTTTATTATACAGAATGAATCATCATTAAGATGTGCTTATTTAGTGGCCTGTGCTTGGCTTAGAAATCCGCTGCTGCTCACTGGATCTTTTTGTCGTGCGTATTTACATTTGCACACCAGTCAAGCTTCACGCAAGAAAGTGTGCTTGAGGTATCAAGGTGTCTATCGTGTTCATTTACATTGTTAGGTGACATTTCAGGGGAGCGGTTCTCATTTCGTGTGGAAAACAAAGCTGTGAAATGGGATCCTGGAGATGCACGCCTTTAGTTTACCACAGCAATTTCATTGCTGGCGGGAGCAGCGAGGAGAGCAGACCCCGTACCGTCAGAGGTGCTTGATCCCCACCCCTGTTCCTTGGCCTCTCCATCTGTCACCTAACTAGATTGCACTGTTAACACAGACACGTGCATGTAGTTACTCGTGCACATACACACACAGAGCGTCACCGGGCCACCATCAGCTGCACTCTCTCAAAAAGCCGAAAAAACTCACAATCAACTATTTACAACATACCACTTTGTCAAACATGGAAACCGCCTGTGTTACAAATGTGATTCCACAGTTTATGTATGAAGCACACATGAGCTGCATTAGCTCATCGCTTCTCACATTTTATCCCCATTCTTCTGTTCTATAATAAGAAACTGTTATTCATGCTGTACATTTAGTAGAAAACCTCGTGAAAAACTGATACAATTTTCCACGGCCTGAAACCTGGAGCCAGAAATATGATCCTGCCCTCACCTCCTACCCTGACTGCATACTGTAATGATGCTCTGAGGTGAGCCTGCTCATCAATTATTCACAGAATGCAAGATTTTCACTCTTTATCTTCTCGCCAGCTAGAAGAGAGCATTTAAGAGAAATTGGGGAAGAAGAGAAGGGAAAAGAATCAGCAAGCCGCTCTGTGCTTGAATGAGAGAGTTTGTGGTGGACGGACAATGCGCTCGATGCAAGTTATAATTGTAGTTTAACAATGTGGAGACCTTTGGGATTTTTCAGTATGCAATATGTGGCCTTTAGACTAGAATCGCTATGGAAACCAAAGGCCCCGAACGACCTGCGGTGCCCACCCACTCGGACAGCCGTTAATCATCTTCGCTCAGATCCTGGCACTGCAGAATTTGGCCAATGTGTCAAGAAGCAATTATATATACTTAGTGCTTGGGCACCCCCCCCCTCCCCCCTCCCCCCTCTCTTCCCTCGCTCTCACACTCTTAATATAATCACAGAGCAGTCAGTTTAAAAGCCCTCTGTTCATTTCACTATCTATCTGGGGGATACACACAATGCAGATGAAGAGAAGTGTAAAAAGACAGCGGATATTCTATTCTGAGAGCTATTATAATCAGAATATTCTTTTCATATAAATCATATCCAGCCATTTACTGATTTTACCAGCCTCCCGAGCTGACTGACATACTAAATTACCCCAGCTGGCCCATCGCATTCGCTGCACATATTGGGTTGGTGCGGATCATGGAGACTAATGTGAGCTGACTAGAGGGAGATTATGTTCCGCTGCTAACAGCTAAAACGTGAATAACACCATCGGCAAACCCTCGGTATTCCCCCATTACATCAGCCCGATCAGCTGAGTAAAAGCGGAGCGAGTCACGGCATGAGTGGCAGTCGGCCATGACGCCACAGTCAGCCATACAGTAGCCTGTAGAGCCACCGGAAGAGAGGCGTTAACGTGCTGAACGGCCCATCTGACAGTAACCACTTCATTCGTTAGCGAGAAGCGCTTACATGAAGCGTTCAGGCCCTGAGCGAAGGACGAGCCGTGTTATTTTGCATCGACGGACTTCCAAACAGTTGATTACATTCCTCCTACTTTCTCAATGACAGACATGAGGGGAGGGGGATTCACATTTTATTATTATTTACTGTCCTACCGCTGCCTGCAGCTTTCAATGCCACCAGAGTCATCCTAGACAGCGAGCTGCGCATCAGTGATATAGAGGGGTAGCAGGGGTTGCACAGCTGATGACAGGCCATCAGACAGCTTCCCTCCATCGGACTCCCTTTTACCAAGGTCCACTCTTGCAATAAGCCGCTCTCCACCCCACCCGCCATTCATCCAGAAAAGGACACGGCCGTTTTTTTGACACGTTTGGTGCTAAGTGAACTGAAATTGTGTGAATTTCGCTACATAGCACATTATCGCATTTGCAAGAGGCACGCATCAGGAGCAGGAGTCGAAGGGAAGAGGAGCTTCAGTCGGTGAGCGGAGATGACTTGAGAGCATCGGAGTGAAGTGAGGATTCTAACTGTGCATTTCCAGGACTAATTAGCATCGAATAAATCTGCCCTTCTCACCTCATGTCAAATGAATGTCGAAGCACAATGTAGATGGAAAGAAGAAGCACGAAGAGAAAATAAATGGCTTCAAGAATATCTTCGTTTTGAAATGAAAACATTTGGGCTTTTACTATCACTGATACAGTCAATTCATTTGCACATCATTTGGCAAAGAGACTTGTGAAAGGCATATGGTGAGTGGCACTAATATGTGAAAAAGCACATCTTGACATACTACAGAACTCATTTACTAATGTGCGACGTAACACACAGACAGCAGCTAATCAAATCATTCAAGTAAATATTTCCCATAGTGCTGCTGAGAATAAACTACATCTTACCTTATGAGGACAAATCGGGGGCGGCGAGTTGAAAGACTTCTCCGGCGTCTGACTCGGGTTCTACAGGAAAAACACATTAACAGGGGCATGTTTTCAGTGCCGAGCGTCTTCCAACAAATCTTCAGTGACACAAGTTGCAGCTTATTTCCTGGTCTTTGCCATTAGCATGTTTTGTAATATATTTTAGAGGTTAAGCGACTCAGCGAGCATGAGCCTTAGCAGCCCACTAATCCGAGACCATAGCTTTTGTTGACAGTCATATTTTCAGTCTTTATCTTGACAATATCATCATCACATCGTACATCATGTGAGTGATGCATTCGGTTGTGCTTTCTATCCCGATTATAAATCCTTCTTTGTCAGAAGATTTTACTGAACATATGTTCAGACTTTCGCATACGCGCCTGAATGCATTTTTTGAGGTTAAATGATTATCACATTGTTAATACACCAATACATCACTCAGATACAAGAAAACACCATTAAAAAGCAGACACAAGGTAAGTCAACAAGCCAACAACAGATGGTCCCGCTGCTTGTGATTATGCAAAGATCCAAAGTATTTGCATATTCACAATGGCACTGTAAAAAAAGGAAACAAAAGGCATCTTCAGCTGACCTCAGTGAGAAATGAAAGAGCAATGGGTGATGCAGACCCAGCGGGGAAGGCAGTGAGCTCTGCAAACTTCTTTGGGAATCTACCAAGTACTTCTCGTGGGAAGACCCTGTTGATTTCCAAGCAGGTGCTTTCAGTTATGTCCTCATATCCAATTATGTGCCTGTGGTATGTCTGATGCTCCCTGACACTATTAATGGCTGCCTTATGGTATCACCAGGACAGATGAGGCACTCAACTCTCCAGCCTCTTAACATCTATATTTCATCGCACGACAAAAAAAAAAAGAAAGAAGAAGCAGCAGCAAGGCAGGAGAGAGAGCGAGGCAGAGAAACAGTCAGGACGTCTCTGAAGCATAAACACCACATCATGAAATATGAAAGGATGGATGGGCCTTGTTGGGGCAATGGAATTAGAAGACAAAATCTTCCCTGCAGATTCGGTCGGGTATAAACCATGATATCCTAATTGATGTGACACATAAGCAGTCGTCATTTTCTTCTGACCCGTGTGTGTTTACTGTACTGCACAGCCGTGACTCCAAACACGACTTTCACTGCTCTGATTTATACAAATATATGTAGTTGAAGATGGGCAGCGCGTGCGATATGAACAGCTTTTTACGAGTTTATCAGTTTATTCTCACACAACTTAAGGCGTTAATGAAAAAACAAGTAAAGGTCAAACCCTTCTGCGTAATACAAGCATGGAATCAGATGCCAGTTATTCAAAAAGTACAGAGCAGAAAATGAGATGTTTTCTTAGGAGATTTATTAAAAGTCCATATCAAATAGTAAACGTGTTGAGCGTTCAACAATCAATGCTCAGTCTAATTTGAAAGCGGTGTAAAAGAAGCCATATTCACAGCAACGTGTCATGTGTTCCTAAAACTCTTTGGTTCACACGCCTGTTCCAGCTTGATACCCACCATAGATAATCTAAATCCCTTTCTTCAACACACAAACATACTGTAGCAAGATCTCCCCAGGCTATAATTACTGTTGTTTTATTTTCTTGCAGTTTTTTCATTACAATCTCATTTTATTCTTTGAGCAGAACACAACATTACATTTCATTTTACGCCGTGCTCCCTTTGTCTCACGGCTCCGGCGTAACTCGCACACGTAAAAGTTAATTATTAATGATTAATTTTGCATGGGTGTGGAAACGATGCAGCTTTGTGAGCAATAACTCACGCCGTGTGTTTTTACAGGAGCCCCAAACGTGAAGATTATCGAAACACACAGACGTGAAACCGTAGCTGTCATTTTCCAACTCACCTTCGGTCTGGGACATTTTGCATCTGATAGGGAAATACTATTGACAGGGTTTGCAACCGAAGGCCTTGGATTACACCGCATATTGATGTTTTTGTCTTTTCAGAGCACTCGGGGTGGCTGTTGTCATTTGATGAGGCCCAGAGAGCACAATGGTTCGCTATATAACAAATTTATTTAGTGTGGAAACGGAAAGATAACTGAAACATGATGTTTCTCTGTCTGATTTCTTGGCGACATGCTGATTTAGCAAGGCTCATGTCTGCTAACCTCGGGTTGGTTTTCCTTTAAAGTAACTCTTGCCTTCGCTCAATAACCACTAAAACCTACACGTTTCGGTAAACATTTAGAGCAACGTTGGAGTGAGCAACCGAGCAACTTGAGAAGTCACGTAAAACACGTTACGCCATCGTTTGTGTGACCGGCTTCCTGCTTGTGTTTGCCGGATGTAGTGCGCAGTAGTCTGGTCACATTCACCAAGTCAACGTCCCCAACAAGCCCAGCGCAAACACAAGAGCGCTATTCATCGCTGCGAGTGGACAGGGACTTGCGGCACATTTGTGGTTCTAGCCCCATCAGCTTATCCTTCAGTCTCCACACATACAAGGAGGCTCTATGCGGTTGTCTTCTCGGGTTCCCTCAAACGTGTCGTGCTGCATTTCCAGCAGCTACTGTAGCTACTGATTCGTAGCTACCCCCCCCCCCCAATAATAAAACACAGTTCTCTCACTAGGATTAAAGGAGCAATGTAGTTCAAGGATTATTGAATGCCTTTGATCATGTGACTGCCACGTTTTTGATCTGCAGCTCATAGCACCAAATATATTCCCTTTTTCTTGCCTTCTGTCTCTATCTGCTCTCCACGGATTTCCCCTCGCTTGATGGTTTTCTGCAGTGTGAGAAGAGCTCCTGACAGGCGGTGAAAGACGAGGGCGTAACAAGTGCAAAACACATATATTTGTAATATAGCGATGAAGAAGATCTGCTCACACTGCTTATCAGCGCTAATCTGCACATATTATGAACGATAAGGCTGACGCGCGCTGGAGTCAGACTCAAATCTTTGTAACAGGGAAGAATAAGATGAGTATTTATCTTTCCTACAGCTCGGCGATGACAGTGAACTACTCGTACTTTTTCAGGCAACGGCACAGATGTTTTATGTATAGAGAAAGTGAACCGTGGATTATTTGCCTTTGAAAGAGGAAGCAAGGTTTCGGATGCCTCGACCCTCCACTGTACCTCCAGCTGCACCCTGCTGCTGTTCATTAGCAATTTCTGAGCCGTGGGCTATTTTGCAGTATTTCAATCCCCACTTTATTATTATTTAGTGCCTGACTTGGACATGCAATCAAAGGGACACGCAATATGTGCAACACTTGTATTGCAGCAATGCCTTTTTCATGCTGCCCAGACTAAAAACCCTATAATTGTGAGCCAGGGGATGCGTGGCTCACATTTAGTCAACATACCTCAGAACTGTTCTTTATCCTCATTGTACGATCACCCCCCGTTCGTGTCATTGCCAAAACAGAAACAGGACATATCAAAACAATTATTTTGATGTGGCTTCAAGCAACGTAACGTTTCAATATGAATGGCACTAGAACCTTGGATTATTATAGGCGTGGCTTCAGGCAAACAATCCCATCAAAAAATGATTGAATATCATTTTAATGGGTAAAAACCTATGAGGCTTTCGTACTGTCTATCTGCCATGTTATTAGATAGAGCATGTCAGTCAAGCTGAGGAACACAGAAACAGCGCACAGACAGGCTGACAAGACATAAACATGCTGCCTTCCATCTTCGTCCCGGCTTGGCATGTTTATCTAGTCTACCATGTGAGCTTAGCGCAGCCCTGTGCACGTGCATACAGAATAATCAAGGTTCAGAAACTAGCGCCTGAAGGAAGCTGCACATATAGCACGAGCTCTTTGAAACTGTGCCAGGCTGGGCCTCATTTGCAAAGCAATTTGACAACAAAAGTAAAATACCCCACAACTTCAAACCAAATTCCAGAGATGCCAACTGGTTCGCTGAGGGAGGGAATTCAACGGGGTCGCGTCCGGCGTCTGGCGTGCGAGCGTTGGCTTCTGGTTTGCAGACGTAGCCTTGCACTGATGCAATGTCATGATTGCTGTGGCAATGAAAGAGGTCCTGATTTACATGAGAGGGAGTCGTAGAGGCGCACAGGAGCTTTGCCTTTGACCTGTGCCAACAAGCCTGCACAAAAACATTGGAACTGCCAAAGAAACTTCCTGTTAATACAAACTTGCCACATAGTAAATTTGTGTGCGTTGATTAACTTGGACAGAATTTCCTTCTATCTGGGTAAGAAAGCACATATTTCTGACCTGTGTTTGCAGAAAGCTGATACTCACAAGAATTTCACAGTCTGATGTTGTTTCAGATAGAGTGAGATAGCTGCTGTGTGCCACTACACATGCCTGGCGTATTTAGTTTCTCAGCACAGGTATCCATTCCATGCCTGTCTCTTCGTTTAAACAATGAGTCACACAGCCACTATTTTCTTTTAGTTTCAAGTTTTTATATTTTCAACGCATTCTGTCAGCTACAGTGAGTGACCTTCAGGTGAGGATGCCTGGAACATGGCTGAACCTTGGATGCACTCTGATTCCAACTCAGTAGCAAACAAAAACAACATTTATTAAACACAATAT
Source organism: Macropodus opercularis (assembly GCA_030770545.1). Lineage (NCBI taxonomy): Eukaryota > Metazoa > Chordata > Actinopteri > Anabantiformes > Osphronemidae > Macropodus > Macropodus opercularis. Next base: position 7,944,389 of record CM061098.1, read on the forward strand.
TTTTTTTTTTTTTTTTTTGTGGAATGCCTGATTTGAAAAGGCTGTTTCTGCAGTTTCTGCCAAACTGTAAACAACATTATTTCCTGGCTGTAGACAGATGGTGATAAGAAAATGATCAGTTTGGTTAAATAGTGCATTAAGTATTCTGAATCAATAATTCATCGCTGAGAATCATATTAGCATTATATTATAAAAACAACAAGAGGTTTTAATGATTATTTCTGTAATTGTCTTAAATGAGTTATGCAAATGTTTTGATTTATGAAGGGAGAGGTCTTCTTGGATTAAGCTGGATATAATTATATGTGTGTTTGGAAATGTCTGAATATTAAATCACTGTCAGCGTCTAAAACATGACTAACACTGTTGCTCTGATAGTTTGGAGACGAGGGACAGTTTAATACAAATTGAGGCCACGAGACGAGAGACTGCGTGCTGAAAAGCTCTCTAATCCACTAACATTTTGGGTGACTTTCTAAGATAAATACTTTGGCATTGTCTTGATGAGAGAGCCGCGCCTCATCTACGCGTCTCTGGGATGCGGATCAATCCGCGTGGCGGGACTCAGACTTGTACACTTGACCATATAATGTGGCGAGCTTGTCACAATGCGTTTCTCTCTTCAAAGTATATTTCTTGGCTTGCTCTCGTCACTCACTCCCTCTAACCAATTTGTCATTCTAAGCCTGGCCTCGCCGCTGCCAGCGCCTGGATGATAGCAGTGGGCCTCTCTGATCCAGGCAGTGGCTAGGGAGCAGGCCAAGTGTTACGCGAGCCACCCTGGGACACCGAGCAGGCGCTTCTGCCGGCTGATGCACGCCTCCACGGCTGAAAGGAACTGGCTTTGCAGATGCTTTCAATTCGACACGGATTGGAGCTCATCTACTTTGTGAGGACATTTGTTTTGTTTGCATGCTCTGCATTCGGGCTCGGTTGTGTATCTTGCGTGTGCGAGCGAGCGAGCGAGCATGAGCGTGCGTCAGACAGATTAACGGGGGTCTGTGTGCGTGTGCTCGCTCACGTGCACACGTGTGTTGTGCATGACTGAGCAGCTGTGCGTTTGCATGACAGTGTGTAAAGCTGCTTTTTATACAAAGACACAATTAGCCTGAAATGAGGCTGAGCGTTGTTTCCTTCCCGTAGTCGGTAATTATAGCATTTGCTAAGTTCTTATAACCTATATTACTCCTCTGCTTATGTCCTTTAGCGTAAATCTACTCATTTCCCTCCACTGGCAGACATTCCTCTCAAGAGCAAGAGGCAACACAACACGGCCGTCGCCACTTCATTATTCCTGTTTTAAACAACCATTAATGCCCTCATTCAAATGCTTGGATGCCGCTTTGCTGTTAAGCTTATCAGCAACAGTCAACCAATTTACTACTGCAGTTCTCTCTCTAGTCGGGTGAGCAGAGCATTAAGTGTATTCAAAATTACATTAGCCGCGCGTTGTTATTGACTGCTTCTCACGTCCAGGCAAAACTTTATTCTGATAAATGAAAATAAATAGTCCTTATCAAGCTATATTACCCAGAGCATGTGCTATGAATCAGCAAATCCGCTCCATGACATTTTACTGCTTTTCTGACAAAAAGGTCAGAATGATAAATATCTCAGTAGCTGTGACTTCTGATGATACAAAACAGTAAATCTGGGGCACAAAGAGCCCGACTCTGTTTGGAAGTGAATCTGGCAAATGTATGCTAATCGTCCTCTGTTTGCCAAATTACAGAGAAGCTGCTCTGTTTTGATGAGCAGCCTACCCTCCTCTCAGCAAGGGTGCTCCACATCGACCTTTCAGGCCCCGGTGTTTTTGCCGATGCAGCCATGATAGGATTAAACTACACACACCTAATGCATTTCCGCAGGAGTGCGTGCATTTATCTTTAGCACGTACGCTGTCATTCAGCACCAAACAATCAGCTGTGAGAAAACAGAGCCCTTCATTTGTCTGAGAATAGAGACTTAAAGTAGCTGGAGGAATGCCTGGCCCGAGCTTTCTCATCAGACACGGATATCCATCTCACAAAGTAACACCAGCCATTTATCTCTCTGAGCATGATTCAGTATTTGATTGGGAATGAATCAGGAAGGCTCCGGTCTCCCTTGTACGAGCACAGTTAACATTGACTGCTCCTTGAGCACTGATGGCAGATCCACTGGAGTCTGGGGCCAAAACCCAATCAAACCAGCTGTGTGCCATTCTCCCGGTGGCGCCCGCGTGGTGCCAGGCATGTGTTCCACACTAGTAGAAGGCAGAGAGGTCTCCACCAAAACCCCAGTCTGGGGAGCTGCGGCCACACATGAACCAGGACGTGCAGGCAGATTGGGGTTTTAGCTATTCAAACATTTTTCAGAGACAGAGCTGCTGTGCAAGCAGAAATAATCTCATTGGTTGCGTTAAACCTCAGCGGAGAGTTTCTATGGCCAAGCAGCAGTAGGCAGCTAAAGCTCGGTGAGGAGAGGAAGGCAGAGGGAAAGATAGGAGGCAACTAGTATTAGGAATCCCAGCGCTCCATCTGGCCACAATCACACAATTATGACGTGCTTAACACAGTATCTGGGTTACACGGCTGCCCATGCGTTTTAGAAAACAAGAATATACTATTAAAGGAAACAGCAGGATCTGCTTCATATATGCTGCTAATAGAAATACTCATAATTTGCATTATTTCACAGTTTGACATAATTAAACTGCAACACATACTGTGATTGTATCGTGGATGCATTTTCATGAACAATGGCTAAGTAGCTACTTTTATACTGAGTAGATGCAAGCAGTAGTATTTAGCAAATCCTAGATATCGATATAGATAATGAATGTATTGGTACAATAGGTGATGCATCGTTTTGCCAGCATATCTGATCCTGACGATCACAGAAATGATTTTTCTGCCCCTAACTTGTAGTTGTGTGGACAGAACAAAACATAATGTCTAATTTGTGCGCCGTAAAATAGTTAGATCGCTTTTAAAAATGCATAAATTCAGTTCAGAACAAAATAATGAAAGAACATTTCATCTAATAATTATTAATGATTCCTGTTACATGAACTAATGTTACAGCTGCAGGTTGTTGTATTTTCCACACCGATCACCGAAGAAGCCAAACAACTAAATGTGTACATAACAACATCAGCGTTCACGTTTAAAGATTCCAATTTATTATGGAGCATTCAGTTCCTTGCTGACGGGCATCTGTTCTACACTGATTCCACTGTGGACTATCTGATGCTGAATAGATGTCTGGAACACACAGGCATTGTGTTCAAGGCTGACCCTCACATTGCCAGCACCAACTTCATTTTTCAGTCACAACGAGACATCACTAACTCAAACACAATACATCATTCATGTGCGGGAAGCGCTTTTCCAGTGGCTCTGGTCATTTAGCATGAAGTACTGTCTTATACTGTATGTGTGGTAAATAGCTAGAATTAAACTGGGATCGATCTATAACCAGTAGCTCCCCAGGCTACGCTGCCAGTCTCAGGAAAATAACTGGGTGTTATGACCACAAATTAAACGGACAGATTTGGTTCTGTTTTGGGGTTGCATACATAAATTATGCAAATATGTGATGTTACAAGAAAGTGGGCGTGAGCGCATGTTCTGAGCGGACCTCACTAGAAATCCCGGTCTGGTGTCCACCGCGCCCACTCGGCACAAGCCATTTCCTCTGAATGACGTGCCGAACCGTCAGCGGGCTATTAAACAGAGACACACACACGGCCTGCTCAACACCTATTAGAGATGGCAGAGGCAGAGGTTATGACCATGGAATGGGGAGGATATTTGTGTCTCTCACTTCGCATTACTGGCATCTTTGGAAAAGCCTTTATAGATTTGGACAGAGGGAAAGAGAGGCTTTATCAGCAGCAACACAGAGAAACACATTAAGGGATCAGAACCCCAAAGGTCAATTGTGGCTGTAGGCAGTGCTTTGTTGTGATGTCCCTTCTCTGTACACTACACTGAAGCCAAGTGACACATGTGAAAGCAAGTAATAGTAGAAAATCCTCAGTATAAAACCAAACAGCAACTGAGCGTTGTTTAGTTTTTATTCTCATTCTACACAGGCTAATATTCATAAGTAGATTTTCTACGGCAGACACGGCCGGTGCTCAGTTTCTCTGCCCTTTCTGTAGGAACATAAAGTAAACAGGATGTCAAGGAGCGCTTGCTAACCAGCAGCTATTCCATCCATTCATGTCATCTGTGACGGATGAACTAATATATCACACAAATATATAGAAACGACCCCGATGCAATTTTGTTATTTCAATATCATCTTAGTGAAGCTGTTGCTGAAACTGTGGCTGAACTGTGTTGCTGCCTAATGTCATTTTTTTCCAACCCTGGCGTTCATGACAAGCTGCTAATAAAAAGCATGTTGCCCTTTTTCTGAGGATGCCAACCTTTCGTTTTACTAGCTCAAATGTCATTTTTTATATATATTTCTTCAGCATCTGAAAAAAAATAGAGCTTGTGACAGCTTGTGTTTTTTTTTATTTGCTTCTATTTCGCAGGGCAACACTCACTGGTTGAGACAAATCCTTAATCCCTCACAAGATAATAATAATAATAACAACGTAATCCTTATTCCCAGATAGAACCATTTTCTGAAAAGACTGTTTTTGGCACTGCTGAGGTTCTATTCAAAAAGAAGAGCCATGGGAAGTTATTTAAAACACAGCAATTAAAATAAGACACACTGCCCAATCCTTCCCACCATGCTAATCCTCTCTGAAACAGATGTAGCTATTGTAGTGCAAAAACTTTCTCCTTGCAGTGTATCTATTGTGTATCAGTATATAATGTGCCATTCTTACTCTATTCCCAAGTGTATTTGTTCAGAAAATGAAAACGGATTCTATTCAGACGCCAGTACAGTAGGTGCAACTAGTGATCTGACTACGTGCCGCTGAAGAAGCCTGAGCTTCAAAATACCAGGTTTACATCATTTTCAGAAGAAGGAGAAGAAGACAAACACACATGACTGCAACAGCTGCTGCTGCGCTACTGGAGAATACATGCAGCACAGATGAAAGGTGATGAGAGGCTTTTTACTCGTGGACTTCACAAGAGTTCAAGAGCGTGTGCGCACACACACACGCACGCACACACACACACACACACACACACACACACACACACACACACGCGCACGCACGCACGCACACACAGAAGCATCCATGAATGCAAACAGGCAAACACACGAGTGGAGTCACGCTGCTACGCGTTCTTTATTCTCTCAGACGTCAAGAAACAGATGGAATCAAGTTTCCCTCTGAAAACTGCCCATGACCACGTGTAATGGTGGAGCGTAATCAATGCGAGTCTATGGTCGCCGCTGCTTTCCTGCTGCTGTAGCTGCTTGTGGATGAAGCTAATATTTCTCTGATTTCTGACTAGACGTAACAGATGAGACGTATATGAGGCACGTATGCGTTTTTTGTTATTGTTTCTGTATTTTCCTTTTGTCTTCCATTCTCCTTCCCTTTTCTTTTTAAAAGGCAGACTGTCTAAATCCAATACAGTTTCTCTCAGCGTGAGGCAGCTTCAAAGCCGTGGTGTGGCCCGTCGATCCTCTCACCCACCTCTTAGTTGTTTAAGAGAGCAAAAGCACAGCGGTGCCGTTTCTTAAACACACAGATCCCCCAGCACCAACAGAGCGGCTGCTGTTTGGCAAAAGAGCCTCTCTCTCTCTCGTCCTTTTGCTTCCCTCACCTTGGACTCTGACTCTCTTCGCCTTCTCATTACCCGCCCCCCTTCATAGACCTCATTACATCAAGATACTCCTCTCAGTCCGACTCTCTTTCTCTCCCTCTCTCAGATCCCCCGTTGTGCAATTTATCTTTCATTCCTTCTTTCACACTGCCTCCATGTGTCAGGTACCTCAGCCTCTCCATCCCCCCTGCCATCATTTACCTTTTTCTATCCCCGGCTACTTCAGCTGTCCTCACTCTTCACCCGGCACTCCATCCTAGCGTCTCGTGCCTCTCCTCTATCTTTGCAGCTGCTCAATCCCTATCGCTGCCTCTGCCTTTCACCTCAATCTCAATGTAAAGTGATTGATGCCAAGGTTGGGCTCAGGGCCATCCCTCCTACCACACATGCGGGGACATCACACTGAACCCGGAGGGGATGCCGCTACTTCAGAGCGGGAGCTGAAGTGCACAGGGGTGGCTGTGAAAGGTTTGGCGAACAAGCAGCGCCCACCCATGTCTGAGGGGAGGCGGGTTTGGAGGGTTCCCTCGGTGGAGAGCGCGAATTGGTGCACTGGAGTGCTCATTATGACTCTGTGGGGACTGTCCTGCAGGGCATCCAGCGAGTGTCTGTGGAGCTCATTACGGTGAGCAGCCACAGAGCTCGAGGCACCCAGAGGCAGCCGGGCCCGTTCCCGAGATGAGAAAGGGGAGGTCTGCCCAGATTAGCCCTTAATCAGAGGCACCTGTAGACAGTCAGCGCCTCCCTCCTCATTGCCTTCCCTTCAACTCCCACCCCTCCCAGTGTGCGTGCACACTTTTCCTCGCTGCTGTAATTATTGCAATTGCTTCACTTGACTTTCATTCCGTAGCAAGGAGTTGCACAGCTTGCCTTCTAATGAGAAAGCCAAGCTATGATCCGGAGGTGTTATTTATTTATATAATTATTTATTCAACACAGCATGTATAATGTCAATTATTTAAATTAGTGTGATTTTAGCACGGCATGCTCTGCAAAGCTCTCCCTACTGTGCGTTTTCAGCATTCAATTCACATCAAACTCCTCATAGTGGTGGATGGAGAGTTAATTAAGTTGTAATGTGACGTGCACCAAACCGAAGGCATATGATTCAAATCAGCGCTTACTGAAACAGGAGGCGACACACACAGTTAAATTACATTAAAAAATTACCTCTGCTATGTCTTGTACAATAAAAAGCTAAATAGTTCAGACAGTTCCCAAAACCATTTATGCAGAAAAGATAAAGGCCCGGTTCAGTAACACTGAGACGTAACCCTAGCTTGGCTGTGTTAATTCACTTGTAATGGGCTGAGGGAGTCAGATCTCTGCAGTCAAAACTGACACGAGCCCAACGACTTTCTATTGCATCACTCCCGTCTTTAGCTCAGCGCGATCTGTGGAAATCAAATTTTAAACTCGCTCATCTCATTCACTTACTGCATCACCTCTGGTCCACCTGTAACCTGGTATGTATGAAAGCGATACTCCACCGAGGAAACAGAACAAATGTCTGCCTGCATAATAAGACGCGTTGCTGCCAGTTGCTCGGACAAACGTCTAATTCCAACGACGACACAACAAACAAGTGCTGACTTTGATTGGAGCGGCTGTTAGCTGAAGACTGTTTCAAGTGCTGCAGAGATGTACAGCAGGGATTAATAAAAACAAGAACAATGCGATGTGCATGACTGAACCACTTTTGTGATTCTCTCCTTACTTGCACACCTCCCTTCAGGAGGCGAGATGTTCTTTGAAACCGACTGTCAAGCTGTTGTCTGTGCAAGCAGCATACAAAGAGTTCACCCAAACCCTGCACTTTCTTTAAGAGCCTGAACGGGTTTCGCATCACGCTGTTTGTGACACGCCTGAACCCACATTAATCGCGACATTAAGTCTAATTGTAAACATCCTAATATGAACTATAATAAATCTCAGGTGTCATGGAATAATGTTATTCATACAATATGAACACTATAATCGCACTAAAGGGGAAAATAAGACTAAATTTTACTTGATGTTATTTCATGCTACTTAATGAGTATTAGGCTTTATAAAATGCAAAACAGCAGAACCATTTAGATTCCTCTGCAGCTAAAATTCTCCACCTACAGGCCTCTATCTGTCCTCCAACAGGTTCTGCCTCAATTAAATTAATACACCCACTTAAACTGGATTTGTGGTTTCAGCCTTCGCAGCATACATAACCATGAATTTCAGTTTTGTCTCGAACATCGCAGCTCAAAGCGACGTTAGTGCACATTCTCCCTGTAAACAATAGAAACACACAGTAAGAGAATCACCAGAACCAAATATTTGACAAAAGAAGTCGTTTATCAGCGCATAAATATCTAAGGAGTTTTGTCTCTAACCACGGAACTTGGCCTCATTATTTCAGCTTGATGAGCTGCCACACCTGACAGAAATATGGCATGAATAACAAAAACAAAAGATTTGTGTTGAGAGGCTGATCAGCTCATTCCCTCGGTGCCCAGTGAGAAGACTGGCTTCATGGGCTACACAGTAGCTGCACCATGGGGGACAAATCAAGTTCAAAGAAGTTGTCGTCTCACAAACTGGGAAAAAAAGTGGTGGAACATTCAGAAAACATCCAGCTTTATACGTGTTTTATCTTGATGAAATGGAACCGCCACGCATTTTGTTTTGCCTGCAGTGGAAAGCCAAAAGGTGAAGCAAAGAAACAAAACGCAGGAAATAGAAAAAAAGCCACTCACTGTTGAAAGACAAGGTATTTTCAATCTCTGTCATGGCCACAAATCAAAATCCCTCAAGTTGTATGAGACACGCCACCCTATGAGCCCTCATTTGTACGTCTTTATTCTGTTTGTACTTATGCAACTCGGAAAACTAAAAGCTAAGGGCTTGTGACAGAGTTACTGAAACTAAATTGTCATAAATTTCCGCTGCTTACAAGATGATGGATTACATTCATCAGTGCGAGGCCTCTAATCTAATCTGGAGCTGCGCTCATCAAACGCCTCTCAGAGGAGGTGTGCTGATCTGGGATCACTAAATATGTCCTTGTTTTTCTCCCATTTTCAACATGATCTAAAGCTAAAACTGATGTTGGATCAGCAGGGGCACTTTGGAAATAATAGTCCTGATCTCATTTGTGCACTGATGAAAGAGCTGTAAAAGACACTATGTCCAAAAAACAAGATATGCAGAATAGTTAAGACTGTAACAAAAGGAAGAGAGATACGAGTACGAACGATGATAGATAGATAGATAGATAGATAGATAGATAGATAGATAGATAGATAGATAGATAGATAGATAGATAGATAGATAGATAGATAGATAGATAGATAGATAGATAGATAGATAGATAGATAGATAGATAGATAGATAGATAGATAGATAGATAGATAGATAGATAGATAGATAGAGGGATGGATGGATAGATGTATGAATAGATGGAGGGATGGATGGATAGATGGAGGGAGGGAGGGAGGGATGGATACTGCTATGTGGTTTTCAGCTTCAGTAGAAGTCTGCTTTTTGGCTTTCCCTCTCTCTGCCCACACATAATGACACACTCGAGTTGCTAAGCTTTCCGCTTTGCATAGACCAGGGCCACAGTCCTCATACCAAATGACACTGGAACATGAACTGTGAGGTAGTGTATTTCTTCTCTTTAGCCTGCCAGTACATTTGTTTTCATTAGGTGGGACTGGTCAGCAGTCTAGGCCCTTGTGTCCAGTAATGGAACATACAATTGCAGACCCATTATAGCCTCCCAGTGAAATAAATGATATATTGATCTTAAATATTCCACACGGTTGTGTCTCTCTGAGCAGCTGTTACTGCCACCAAAAATCTCATTACGAGTCTTCTTTAGGGACTATTCTATGTACTTCATGCATCTCGCTCACTGGGTGCAGCCCAAGTACACGTTGTCCTGCATTTCTTCAGATATTATATCTTAAAGAATTAGTCAACAGGCTTGGTAAAACAACCACATCTAATATGAAGCTGTAATGAAAACAAAAGGTGCGACAGTGTGCATTAATGTAATTACAGAGCTGGAACTCTGCAGACCTCTGTCTGTTGAGTGCAATGAAACAGAACAGGACAGCAAAGCAACTGATGCATACAAGTCACAGTCACAATTACTATTTCATTAAGGAGCTGCTGCCATTGGCAGGCATTCTCTGGCATTGTAGTCGGGAGCCTGGCACGGCACCGGAAGGAGGGGTGGGGGTGTTTTGGAGGAGGTGGCAGGGGGATGTGAGGAGGAAGGCAGAGCGATGGGTGGGGAGGAAACATGCTTTAATTTGGGTCATCTCCCAGTCTGCACGGGGTCGGGTGGCAGAGCCTCCTCTGCACCTCGTCTCAAAACACATATGTTGTACCGGGTACCCACCTGAATTAATTGCCCTAATTATTCCTGATACAAGAAGGAGGGGGAGTTAAAGACGGAAAAACATTTGGAAAACATGTTAGTCCCACAAAGGCTTCTCGCAGAGGCACGCGTGCATCCAGGGAGATGGAGGCGATCTGTCAAGATGACAGGGTGCTGTTAATTGCTCTAAAAGGGGAACAGGCTTCATGCTGAAGAGGCTGGCGGTTGGGGGAGGTGGGGTCATCTTTGTTACCACACGCTCGTGCACTTAAACAGGCAGGCACCGAGGCTCTGGATGCTGCCGTGGAGGTCATATTGCAGCACAACAGCAAACTGCTAAATGCCTCTCATGGCAACTTTCCATATAAAATAAAGCCAGTTGCTGCTGTGATATACTGTATCTTGAAGGACACTAGTTAAAACGTTTTCCATTTAATCAAAGAGATGATCACACAAGCCTTGACAGGATTCAACTGAACCATTTCTAACAGATACTAATATTTTTAATGTGAAAAACAAAGCCAGTAAAACTCGTTAGCTAATAGCTGGGATTCTACTGGACTACGGTTTGCTTCTAAATGGCCTTGAGTTGGTCTGACCACCGCCGCCACCGTCTCAGAGCCGTGGTTGATGGGGCAGAGTCTGCAGGTGTAACACTGCACTGTATTCATCTCACTTCATGTGTAACTGGTTATGTTAATAGGATTTCAACTCAATTTATTCAAGTGCTGATCAATGGCATGCAATCTCGCCACTTCATGCATTATGTATTTTAATGGAACTCACTTTCTTTATAGCTGAATGGCTAAAGGTTAACAGTCCCGATAGGTGGGACTCCCTGAAGACTAATCTGAACTTCAAACACAGCTTTTTTTTTTTTTACTTCACAAGGCAAAAGTGCACAACAACTGAAAAGTTGTTTTTATCACCACGTCTTGTGGCTCACTGGGATGAAGAAAGCGATTTATTACCGCACATCCTTTGCTCATGTTAATGTGACTATAAATGCCCAAAGACATTTTACTCTCAGTAGGAAGTGAGGCAGAAAAAAGGAGGAGTTAGAGGTTGGGGAATTGGAAAGAACTGCACTGGCACAAGGGGAGGAGGCGGAGGAAGAGAGGAACGTGTAGGTGGGGTAGAGGAGAGATGGGGAATAGCGAGCGCGAGATCGAATCCTGAACCAACAATACAGAGAGACATGTCTCAGCGTCTATAATTGTGCCACGTTAACTGGCATTTTGATGTCAAAACACAAAAATCATTTCGCCAGTGACATCTTACGCCTCCCTGCAGTTTAATATGGAAACATCAAGGCATCTCCGAGGGCCCTTGTCTCTCTCTACCGCCACTCCCTGCTCAATAAAACTGGCATGCTATTCCCAGGACGGGACTGTGTGCAGAGCGTGAGGTAAAACCCCCTCCAGTCTCTACTAAATCTAGAAGTGGAAGCCAGGAGGTGCTGGACACATATCCTGTGATGGTCACTTGGCAGTTTCCACCTTATTGTCTTTTCAGTCATCAGGATTTGCCTGTGGCCTTTGGAAAATGATATCGAGCTGCCTACCAGAGGACTTTTTTTTGTTTGTTCTTATGGAAACTGCATTTTGCAGAGGAGTTTTGTCACCTTGGCAGAGAAGAGCTACAGTATGTGAAGAGATCTAAAGATCTGAAGTATGGTTATTGGGAAATAATGAAACAGTGAGGCCTGTTAGATGAAATCTGCCTTTTCAGGTGCCCACCAGAACCACGTTAGGTAGGAAAAATGATGCATGCCAGAGCAAGTTGCTCAGGAAGAGTCTGACTCGCGCAATCAGAACGTGGCCGCATTAGCTGCCATTATCATTCTGTCACTGTCTTCGTTTTACATGGATGAAAGTGGATTAATGGTAAGATGTATGATTGCTTAGGGAATATGGGTATTTGGTGAGGCGAGTGGAAGCTTAAAGCTGTCAGAAAATCACTTAGTCGACAAAAGATTCCAGTCAGAAACATGACGTCCAACCTGTAAAGAAGCACTTGCCTTCGACACAGTCTGAACTGGGGCCAGTCGTTTTAACTGGCGCCATCAGTCTCCTCCAGGTAATGCAATTAGATGCCACTAATATCTTGGGATGCTCTTCAAACTGCAAATGCACTTTTGCTAAATAGCGCGCACTTTAATAACTAGTGACAGCACTCAAGGAGCCAGATTGAAAAAGCTTTTGCATGTGATTGGTTCAAGTAATTGCGCATACAGAATGCTCCCACTGATAGAATTCATGAACTGAAAACAGATGTTATCCGCATTTATGCTGGCTTGTTTGCTTTGTTGCCAGGCAACGCATCTCACCTTGGGTTAAAGCCTGCATGCTAAATTTGTAAGATGGGCTGGGGCAGACAGACGTGCAATTACATTCCAGTGGTCAGTTTGTTGGGGGTTCTGGCTATAGATCAGTCACCGGGTTCACGACCCGTCTCAGGAAACAGCTAATCCACTCGTGACTCAGTGGTCACAATTTGGCTCAGGCCTGAACCTGCAATTAGGGCTGCGTTCCATCTGAACAGGAAACGAGGTGTCTCATTTTTCTTCTCACTGCTGGCACATAGATATGTTTTTATTTTACTTAACGCAGCATTAAAGAAAATTAAACTCTCTGGGATTATGTGCTTTGACTATGCCTGTCATTTATGTTTAGAATACAAACCGCCTACAGTAACTCCTGAGTAGCTTGAGGGAAGCTGTGGGGCTGTCAGACCATCGGTGGAAATACTCTCGCTATCTCGCAACGGCAAAAGTCGCCCACGAGAGCTGAAGACAGCCACCTTCCTAAACACACACACGCACAGGCATGTACACAAATGCACTTAAAGTGCATCAAGTAAGAAACCTTAGGGCTAGACATGAGTAGCATATCATCTAAAGTTCATTGAATCATTGTAATCTAAGGCTAAATCTCTTCACTTGACGGATTAACTGGTCTGGAATATCAAAGTACACAATGCAATATAACTAAACAGGCTGATCAGCAGCTGTGATAGTGACTTTGTATCCAGAGAAAGAGAGATGGAGACACAGAGAGGGAGGGAACGGGATCTGCTCCTCGCTCCCACTATTCGCCTCAAGGCAACGTCAGGATAAATCTTCTTAGGGATTATCCCAGCTACACAGTGTTCTCTGTTCTGCCCATTGTATGCCTCTTTAAGCACAATTGATAAATTAGTTATTTATATTGTGGATGGATGAACGTCAAACACTGGATTTGGTTGTGATTCTTTTGATTGGAGGAGCATTAGGCACAATGAGCTCTGTGTGCTAGATTCCAGTGTAATGAATCTGGATAACATTAGAAATGATAGTGAAGAAATGTTGGCATTGCACTTTGTTTTATTATTACCTAATTTTACCTTGCGGATATGGTTTTCAAGTACAGGAACCTCAGCTGTGCTTTGATGCTTTCCAAAGGAAAAGGGCAACAAGCCAGTAGGAGTTAAACAATACCAGCAGAAACGCTCAGTTACCCTGATTCCAGCTCGCCTGCCAGCTCAACGGGGCCTGAATCGCTCCTAAATGAGTTGCACATGGGATCAAATATCTCTGTGGGAACCCTTCTGCTTTTAATTTCAGGTAAACTAATAGCTTCATTTATTTGTAATTATTACATATATATGCTTGAAAACTGCCTCATGCTCCCACTCTACTGTCAGCTCACTCTCACAATAGCTCATAAATTTTAATTCATTTCGCTGGTTCGGCCAATCCCCCAGTTGTATGAAGTGACAGAGAGTTTTAGTCAAATTGAATTACCCTCTCTGTGTTTCACTGGTCTCACCCCCGCCATGTTCCCTCATTGTCCTCCCCCTGCTTCCTTTTCTCCATCCTTTCATTCTACTCTTCCTCTCTTTCCTTAGTTTGCCCATCTTCCTTATTTTCTCCACAGATACGGGATGTATGCCTGTATTTTAACTCTGCTTGCCCCTAGCACATGTAAATGACTTTGGCACTTGATGTTTGAAGAGAAAAGATGAAGAAAAACTCCCTAAGTGCAAAATCAAACAGATAAGAGACAGGAATTTTCACTTTGCTGGAGAATGTGTGTCTTGACATGCACTGCCTTTTATGTTTTCCTTTTAAAGTAGTCAAGGACAGTTAGTTTTGGAGGCAAACTAATCTTGAATGTTAAGGATACATTTACAGGGTTCCATTTCTGTGACATAAAGTATTTTTATGAGGAATCTTATAGAAGGGTAACAGACATTACTCTGCCGTCCGCACTAAACCACCCTGATGTGTACAGGTAGGCCCTTGTGTTATCACCCAGCTCCATATGTGGCCCTGCACCGCGGAAATAATCGACAGAGTGATCGTCCATACATAAGCAACCAGCCACAGTCATATAATAAAACCTTGCTAGAGAGGAAATATCTCACAAGCCAGGAAGTTGGTTGCTCAGTGCATTTGAGACTATAACTCCATATGACCCACATTACACGGAGTCATTCAGACGACCTCTAAGTCGTTATCTCCAAAAGGCAAACATGGCAGCGTTTCTGCCCCCTCCTTCTCGCCAAGGATGCCAGGAAATATCTGACTTTGCAAAGATCCAGTCTCGCTGCATCTGCAAATTCACATTTTGAAGGTCAAAAGTTGTTTTGAGTATTCGGAAGATAATGGTGTTACACTGAATTATGGGTATACATCTCGAGCAGAGCTCCGGCTGAATAAATCGATGGTTGAACAATCCTGGGTGATAAAAGTGGACTTAACCTATCATGTTCTGTGCTGCAGACAGCAGCAACCTTAGCGAGATTCACAAAGTGCATCACAGACAAAAGGGATAAAATTTGGTAGGAGAGAAGGTTAAAGGTACAGTGAGAATAAGATTAACATTTAGACCCTGAAATCTGAAAGGTTGAGAAGTTCCGGGTCTGTCTGATCCCTCTTAAGAATCTTTTCTTAACTTCTGGTGTGGAGCACTTTGTCCTTCTCTGACCTGGATCATCAGCAGTAAACCCATTAGAAAGAGAACGCCAGATGACAAATGCTCCAGGATCATGCTGAGTATTCATCTGCCACGTTTGTCTGTGTGACAAAGCATTTCCTGCTGGCAGCGAGGGTCATCTTACAGTGTTACCAAGCATGTGGCCAGTGGGTACAGTACATGCTCTACATAACTCAAAATCACCTCTCGTGATCTCATTGATGCGATCCGTCTTCTGTTAGGGTGAAATAAATGACTATCCATGCACGTATGCATCCAAAAAGCCCCGCTGAGACTTAATTGACGTCGTCTAGAGGGACACACTGGCCTCCATTTCTTCCCAGCATGTGCTTAAGCCCTGAGACGAGCGATTGTACATTGACGAGAGGATAAAACTTAACCAGAGACTGGACACCCCTGGCAATCTCTTTGTTGTGTCTAAAAATAGCAGGTCCCAATGGTCTCTCTTGGAAAAAGCAGAGGCGCACTTCATTATTTCATTATATCCCTCCACTCTGATTTACATGCACAGTAATTTTTATCTAAGCATCGTGGCCGCGCTGAGGAGCTACGCGCCGATCCCCAGCAGAATAGCAAGACATAAAAAAACAAGCCGGAGATCTACTCGGTGCAGCGAACCCTCAAGATGCAGACACGATCTCATAGTAGCAATGTCTTCCCCAAAGCATTAAGGTGTATATGCATCGTGTCCACGAGACCAGGAAGCTCGCTCCTGTCAGTCACAGTGTTAAATTATGTATCAAGCTGGGAGCCGAGTGAAGTTTAAATTGGGAGGAATCCAGGATTCTGTGTTGCATCATTGTTTCTGATGATTCATTCACTTGATGTTTCAGCGAGTGGATGTGCATATTCTTTAAGCTTTAATTATGCATATTTTCTCCTCATCCTGGTGCATTGAGTCGCTGACGTTGTGCTGTATTAATCACTTGTGCTGATGGTCGCACCTGAACTATTTGTGACCTTTGTGCAGTCAGCACCAAGTACAGAACATTACTGGACACATCAATGACGCATCATTCCTTGATTACACTTACGTAGACGACACCGTGCAGCCTGAAACAAATAAGCCCAACTTCAATGTAAAATGATGAGCCTGCCAACACGCACATGAAACGCTGCGTCAGAAATGAAGACGCTGGAAGTAGAAAGTTCACTGGGCCGTTGGAGTTGAACTCTCATTTGTTACCAGACATTTAAAGCCCATATGCTGTAAAAATGTTTTGTTGCACCTCTTGGGAAAAGAGTGAACTAAAACGCACGGCCTGTCTCAAACGTGTATTTAATCATCCCGACATTCTTTTCCAAACATGCCGTGAATGGTCAGTGGATGTGTTGAGGAGGAATCTCACAAAAGACTCCTAAAGGATTCACAGACACTGGTCGATGTGAGCGACCGGAGGGGGGTCAAACAAACGTGGTGTCTGGGTGACCTTAATCACTTCTAGGTTCATCCAGGCTCGGATTTCACTTGTGCGCCTTATTTCAGGTCACTGCCTCAAAGTCAAAGTAGGGCATAGTCATTAACTGAGGGAACATAACACAATCATCCACACAATACAATAAGGTCGGCACAATTCACTGAAGTGTTGTCCATTACCTCAGGGCTTGGAGACACGTGTGTGCTCCATCACAAACAGCTCCTGTCTATTGTATATGTGTGCAGAATAGCTAATACATGTAGAGGATGTGACTGCACGACTCCTGGAAGTTCAGCTCATTCTCTCAGCTGAAACCGAAAAGGAACAATAACCCAATTGACTGCAAGAACAGAGAGTGAATGATGTTTTGCTTTGCGTAATCTAATCACGCTGGATCGTCTGCAGATGCAATCTGTAAACCTAAGCCGAGCGTCTTAGCTCGCTGGTCTCAACCGTACAAAAGAAAAGTGTGAATGGGTGTTAAAAGGAGCAAAAAGCACCAATTAGGCTGTAAGTGCACGGCCCAGCGCGACACGAAGCCATTTCACTTCATAATGACTAACTGACCAGTCAAGCAACACAGGCCACTCCAACAAACCCTGTCACACTGACACGTAATAATCTGTCTGACTGATCTGGGCATGAGTTGCTGCTCTTCTTCGAGACTGCATGCACATAAATTCTTTATGGCCATCAGTGGATATCGCACATTATTTAAGAGGACTCTTTAAAATATTACTGATTCTATTATACTTTCATCTTCCAAGCGCTGGCTTTACTTCAGCTTTATTAGGGGACACAATCTCAGACACTGGAACTACATTATGCATTGAAGAGCGACATATCCAGGTAAAGACGTTGAGGAAAGCAGGCCACGACCCAGTGAAGACAGGCGATTAGGTCAGAACCTTGTTAGAGGCTTAGAGATGTTTGCTTTTGTTTGCTGTGCAGATTAATACCCTGGTCTCAACTCAAAGAGCCAGCAGTGTCCTAACTAAGCCATTAGAATGTGTCTTACCACTGACTAGCAGTAGCTTTTTTGCGGTTGACCATCTATTACTCCCTGCTAATAGCTCCACGCACACCTTCCCGGTGATGTGCAACCGGTTTGCGTGCGCGTCTCAGGCGCAGCGCACACAGAGCAGCACTTAAACAGCGCAGCCTTGATGAAAAGAAAGTGTTCCTGCATTAATCATAGCTCGTACGACACAAAGATATCAGGCCGGGGATGCAGCTGCAGTTATATTGTATTAGGTTCGTGGGTCTCATACAAACTGCTTTGAATGTGATCACACTGCGTTTTCAGTTTGCGTCCCATCCAGTTGCTTTGTACCGTTTTTGCTTGTCAGTGGCTAAAGTGACAGCAGAAAACAGCGTGTGTGGATCAGCTTTGCACCGTGTAGATGTCTGAGTGGGATGCTTTTGGGGCCCCGGCTTGTCTTTTGTGTTTTTTTGCCCCAGATTGAGGCTGACAGCTATGTACTATATCCTGTTATAGAACACAAGCGCGCAGACAAAGAAAGAAGAGCAGGCATCAAACCCTTTGGTTAAAAAGTCCTTCCAAAGCCATCGCACAGTCACTTATGCCATGTGAAACTAATTAGTCAATGGGCCGATCTCATTAGTCAAATGCTTTTGTTGCATGTGTCCAGTGCAGGTTTAGAAGATTGCCCGAGGCATCAGGCTGGAGACGTGGTCTTAGGGAGGCTTTGCTTACGCGATGCATGTAATCAAAGGTACTGTAACTGAAAAGCTTTTGCCTCTTCTACTTGTTACACTGAGATCACACTCACTCAGCTAAGCACATAAGAATGCCCTGACATTTGCCCGACTCCATTTATAGACAAATGCACATTAAATAAGACCCCCTTTGTTTCTCTGCGGAGGGAGGAGGTCAGTCTGTTCTTCTGCTTCGTGGTGTGTGTCATCAGACTGAAGGAGCACGTAGCGTCCAACACAAGTGCTGATACGAGTCATGGGGCGTCACGTGGAATGTCTGCGGCGTCGGAACAGGGGGTGTTGAAACGCAGTGATTAGCGCAGTGTCCAGTTAATTTTAACAAGGTTTGCAATGGGACTAATCAGGAATTAGGAGTCGACATCTACTTTAAATCGCCTTCTTTGCGCATTTGTGGGGGGGGGGGATACTGTCAGCGTGGAAAAAAGGCAATTGTCTGCGGTCTCCTGATTATCCCCTGCAAAATCCTATAATCTGGCTGAAAGTACTTAAAGAGTCAAGCAACAAAATAAACAACATTGATTATCATCCCACTGTTCTTTTTTTTCCCAAAGTGGACCACGCAGAGAGGGAGGGGGCTTGGAGCCTAAGGTTGCGCCTTCCCCCGTCAACGCCATCTGCTTGTGCAAATGTTAAGGCAGGCTAAATACCCCCTGAGTCCTCTGTTCAAACCAGATTATCAGCTATTCTAAGGAGGCGGACGAGCATCTTATCATCTCCCAATCTCTTTTACAAAAGCAAATCAAGAATTCTGGATGCGGATTACCAGGATTAAGCGGGACACAGACGCAGCCCTCCTTGGACGACGTCTTAGGTCGCTGCCCGGCCACCTTCGACGTGCAGACGCGCGGTAGCTGCGTCCACGGCAGGCCCTCGACGCTTCAACTCGCTTCTCACTTCCAGGAATAGTTGCTCTTGTGATATATGGTACAAGGTTAACACAATGCGTTTCGTGTAACACCACTGCTTTCCGCTCAGCTCGGTTACATTCCATAGACTGTGCTTTACACAGCACTGACAGCTTCACATCGTGTTAAACAATGACCCACAGTGGGACACGGCTACGTTTGAAAACCACATTTATTAGGCTCAGCAGCGTGATAGATTGCTGGACAGATTTTCCACAGTATGCTTCAAAGGGGGGGGCAAAAAGAGGGATTAATTTCAATGCAAACAACTCTACGTGACTGTACCCTACTGAACACACCACCAATGACCTGTTAGCACAAAAGATCAATAAATAAACGGGAACACAGGAAAAAAGCAGCTTGGTAAATTCCATTTTGCATTCTCTATACTGTATTTGTCTTTGTGCTTGGGGGAGGATTAGTGTTAAATCTACATGGGCAAAACTAAGGTTGAGGCCATGTGATTACTTCAAACAGGGGAGGGGTGAGGGCAACGACAAGGGCGCCTCCGAAAGAATACTTGTACAGCTCACTTATCCCTGCTGTGACAACTGGAGCTACATACATGCAACAAAACAATCAGGCTGAGCCAAAGCCGCGCCCGAGCACGAGCAACTGCGCCTCGCCGGCCGCACGTCGCCGCCGCGTCAGCCTCAGCATTATCAATCCTAAACGCGATGCCGCCGGTTCCTCTACCTGGGATACTTTGAGCAGACAGAAAAACAGCGTCTTGAAGGCTCACCAGCCAAACCTTGTGCTCCTTGCACACCATCAGCGACTACTGCTTTAGATCACACTTTTAACAAGGAACAAACAATTGTACAAGCAATCGATGTTCCTCAGATCCCCGCTCCACAGTCACACCTCGTTTAATCAACAGAATTGTTTTCAATGAAAACAATCTCCGGGCTGTAGAGCTACTCAGTGTCTCAGAAAGAACCACTCGGCGGGCTTCCACACTGATTTGATTGTTGCACACACAAAGGTAGCTAGACCACCGCAGCTATGGGGGATGATTGAATTATTCAGTTTGGCAGAGATTTGGCAGCAATTGTGTGGAGTGTTGCCTTGAGTGGAGTGCAACAGAAAGACAGCATCTTCTTGTTTCCTGCACCACTGCACAGCACATGCATAAACAGCCCCTGCTTAGACAGTCAGCATTGCTTCAGGACAACTTCACATCATACCCAGAGCATGCTTGCTGCTTGACTAATTGACCTACACGTCCCAAGAGGCCGCCTTAACATTCAAATCTAATTTAAATCGGTTTTAATATTTACCGTGGACCATTTGAAAGAGAGGAATCTTTGAAGTGCAAAAAACACAAGCTGGTTCAAGGCGTTTGTGTGTTTCTAACATCAAGACTGAAACACGCAGACGGCTTACGTGGCAATACCACAACCCCAGCTTGTCGAACTGGCAACTTGGAAAGAGGGAGAAACTATTTTACAGGTTTTCCCTCACAGATGTCATCCAAAAACAATCAAACATAAAAGTGGTCCTCATATTGCTAAGCGGCCGCCATTCGATGCCGCTGATCTCAGTGGAGAACGCGACTTGTAAAATCAATGTGCAGAAGTAAAAGTGGGGGTTTGTCCTAATGAAGAAGGAAGACGTTGCATTTATCAGGAGGAAAGCGCTGATAACACGGTGAACTGCTGATTGCACTGATTGCATCCTCAAGGTTGAGCAACGTCACTGGAGCAGCCATTGGCGCCTTTCTTTACAGAACGACGAACTTTACTCGAAGCCTCACAGTAATCACAGAGATTATTTTTCATAACTAACAATAAACATGTATGATTCATCATTACAGTGCCCTCAAAGCGTTTATATTAGAGGAAACTGCTGAGCATGGTAAGTTTTACAGAGGAACCCCACGGCCATACGATGAATC
The DNA here is from genome assembly GCA_030770545.1 of Macropodus opercularis. NCBI lineage: Eukaryota > Metazoa > Chordata > Actinopteri > Anabantiformes > Osphronemidae > Macropodus > Macropodus opercularis. Next base: position 7,965,420 of record CM061098.1, read on the forward strand.
GTGAATTAAAAAAGTGGGGGGAAAAGAGAAATACAATTAATGACGACCATCTGGAGAGTCTCAACGCGAGAGCACAATGAATTGCCGTGTGTTTCAGTGTGAGCTCTGTGCATGTTCCTCCATCTGCAGACATATTATTGCATTAGATGTAATCAAACTTTCTACATATAACTGGCTTCCTGGCCTGTTAGATGAAACTGAATACTGCATCCTCATGAATCATGAATCAATATGTCAGCAAAGAAAGTCTGGAAATACTTCCCTCGGTGACGTACTGTAACACAAGCGCAGGACAACCTTTAACAACCAGTTCATAGATGGTACAAGACACAGGGAATGCTCTTAAGACGAGCTGACCAAAATCACAGGACACAAACGTGTGGGAACAAAGACAAAGACGAGCGACGATGACATGGTCCAAAGACATTTCTGTTATAACCCACACCAGCAGCTCCCTTCTCTTCCTTCCATCCTTCTTGCTCATCTTTGATTTTGCACTATGAGGCGGAAGAGAAATCCATTTATCGCCTACTCTGCCTTCATGCACAAACGTTAAGACTCATTAATGCTGTGGCTTTGTTGGAGTTTTATTTTATTTATTTATGGCTCATTTTAAATATTTTAATTCCTAATTATGCACAGCATAAAAAAATCCAACCATAATTTCTCTAGCTCAAAGAGATACAACTACCTTATGATCTCCTCATGCTCTCTGTTTATAAGCGAGAACGAGCACTTAGCAGGTTTGCATTTATCTATTAATAGAAAGCTGACATTTATGCACTCTGTATATGAGAATGCTCTGCTGGAGTGTGCATCGTTTTCTCAAATCACCAAGGACATATTCCCCAAGGGAACTGATTAGCTCGCTCTCAGTTTTAAAATATGAAGTAACTTTGATAAGCAATTAAACATTTTCTCTTGTCTCTGCTGTGGCTTTGTTTAATGTCTTTCAAGTCTGTATTTTTGGATCAAATCCGCATAAACACTGAATAACGCTGTGTTAGATCGGTGCTTATTGCACCTTCTAGCATCAATCTTCCCCTCAGATATGTAAAACCCGATGTTTGTGTGCCGCTGTACATCATAATAGCAGGGTTATCATTATCAAATGATCATTATCAGCTCTCATGGAGGAGAAACAAAGAAAAAAAAAAAGTTGCGTTGTTCCAAAAAAAGCTTCGGTTCTGCTGTTTTCTGTCTGTGCACTTCAAAGGATGTTCACCCACCAAATTTCCATAACTCTTTATCTGTAATCTGTTGCTAATGAGCGATGTAGCGTATATTGAAACCATTCCTCTGTATCTCCCTCCTAGTTATGAGCTATGTCGCTGCAAAATGTGCGGCTGGCATGAGCCAATTAATGGTGTTCAACCCGACGGCACCAGGCCACAGCCTGGTCCACCTACGCTGCAGGTACATACTACTACAAATTAAAAACATCACTATTATTCCCGTCAGGTAGAAAAGCTTAAACTATACTTTCTATGACACGTGACTTATTCTCAGAACAATGAATAAGAGGAGTCATCAAAATATGCAATACAATGCAAAAGACTTTAATAAATTTCAGAAGCGCACACATACATAAACAAAACATTTACAGTTTTCTGCACACTGGCAAATCAAAGTCAGTTACAAAGATCATGTAAGGTGCATATTGTACTTTACATTAAATAAAAGTGAGGTTGTCTGTCTCCCTTACAAGGACAAACGCTCTCCCCTTGTACGAGTTTTTTTTTTTCTTTTTCCCAAAGATCAGGCAAATCTATTCATTACACAGTGCTACAATGCTATGTATATTTCACACTGTGGCTCCTACGCAGTAGTGAATACATTTGATACCATAATTACATGAATATACCTCCTCAATAATAACAACCTGCCTCACAAAGAGGTAACACATAAAATTAAAAGCTTTGAAATAGACATAGTCTGGAGGACTATGACACATTAGGACTGGAACACAATCAAAAAGGCTTCCGGTCAGTGTAGTAATTTCATTTAATTATATATAGAATCTCACAGCAGGAGCAGCGTCTGGTCCAGTCCATCTGCACATTTCCAAACATCTACGCAGGCTATGTCCATTTTAATGACTCTAATTCTATGGTTATATGTAGGAGCCTTTTAGGCGTCACCTATCGAAGCAGTCTTTACCAATTAACAGGACTATTGAACAACAATGCTGCTAACCCATCAAGCTAATTACTGGTGTCTACTGTAGAAATGGTTCTAGTCAGGACAGAGTGCACCATAATGGTTCTAAAGGTATAGAAATAGTACAAGCAACGTGATGCTCTTAACAAAAGGTCTAAGAAGTAGAAAGTGCACCGCAGTGGATTTTCTGTCAGATGTTACCTTATTGCTGTTTTTAAACTAGAGCCTGGATTACCTTTTCATTTTGGTGTTCAATGTTCTTCTCATCAGAAAATTTCTTTTGTCGGTGTAAATAAGTGCACAATGTCAAGTCATTTTTGCTTAAGCCCAACAGCTCATATTAAAGACTGCCTGAGGATTATTGGTTTTTTTTCCTTTCTTTTTTCCCATCTGGAGTCATATTAATATGGATCTCACAGGTTAAATCAGTTCTGACTTAGGAACTGAAAGCGACACGGAAAAGGTTAGGCTTCGTGCTCTTCAGATCTGCCCTACATAAACAGCTTTTGATTATAACCCCAGCAGTTAGTCCCTTGTGATTGTGGCTTAGCTCGTAGTATTAGACTTGTCCTACCGTTCCTCCTGGTGTAATAACATGGCGATCAGTAGCACTGTGCTACAAAACAGTAGGTTTGCGAGGCCATGCGTGTTTCTGTGATATTAGCCACAATCACTAGAAATGCCATCGGTGGCATCATCTCTCCAATGTGGGCCCAGTACGAATGTACAGAAAGCCTACAGGCTGTAGACCTTGCAGCATAAATACATTAGAAGTCTTTAGTTCCGTGAGCAGAGCCCAGATCGCGATGCGCCCAATGGTACAAAAAATCAAAAGTACGAAAATAAAATGGCCACCAGGCAGTTTCAAAACAAGGCAAAGAAATGGAGTCAATAAATATAAACACCGTCAACTCTGTGATCGATATACATACATACATATAAACATACTTTACATATCTACTGACTGGGTTTGACACCTATTTTACAGGATGGGTGTAGGAGTGGGGCTCAGGGATACAGTACAGCATCATCCGCTCTGACACAAGTAAGTATTAGCATAGGACTCAATAAAGCATATCAAACTTCCAACAGGAGGAGCTTTGTCAAGTTTCAGGCAGGCAACATGGAGTGTCTCTTTTGTGGAGACCCCCCCTCCCCGACCCCCCCGACCTCCAAGTTCATCTTTTTCTCTCGATTGTATGAAAAGGTGCAGTTTGAGGCTGTAGAGACAGTAAAGTACTTGTTTCACCTCTTCAGTTCTCGCCTTCCTTCTTTCCTCCCTCTGCCCTCTCTCTCTCCCCTTTCTCTCTTTCTCTCTCTTTAGGTAGTGGGAGCTAGAGATTGATTTTAATCCTGTGGGAGCGAGCTGTACCTGTGCCACAGAGTGTGCCATAGTGTGGTGGTTTCAGTGCCGTCTCCTGAAATATAGAGAGACAGACAGATATAGGGAGATTGTAGTTACAATATCATTGAGCTCTGAGCAGCCTAAGCTGTAGCCTTATCAGTGTGAGGCTACGCTGAACACTGAATTAAAAAGAAAATCTTTGAAGAGAGCGTAAAAGATAAAAAACAAGCATTCTTCAAGGCACGGCTGGCAATCGTGTCATTATCTTGTCAGGTTTCCTTGAAGAATGCTACAGGTGTCACAAGTTTGTGCATTTTCCTGTACTTATCAGAGCATGCGACATTTTCCAATTATCACTCCCAATTTGTCTCCCACCACACTAGTGCAACACTCTTCATTTCCCCTCAAAAAGCCAGTTGGATCAATTTAGGCCCACTCTTTCTTTCGGACCCTTGCCAGTGGGTCCTCTGATATGTACAGAATATGACATTTTGCTGTTCCACACACAGTTGAGAATGTCTGGACCAGGGCGAGTCTGAAGTGATGGTGCTCACATTAGCAGCGCGCGCTGATTTCAGATGCAATGACTCAACAGAAATAAAACGGAAGGAAACAAAGGACAAACAACGCAACAATAGCAAAGCCATAATTAGGTGCGAGTATTTAATACAGACCCTGGGTTTGATTAAAAGCCTACTTAGCCTTTAAAAATCCGAACTTCTACCCCTGGCTACGCACCCACTATGAGTCAGCACAAGCACTTTGTCATCAGAGCATGGGTGGCTGGTGTGAAAGGCCCATACTTTCACCCACACAAATAAATTATGATATGCAAAAATGTAGCACGTTGCTGCTGCTGTTTCCACTGCATTTATATTGTGATCCTTTTAGTTATTATCACAACTTGCGTTAAAATAAGGTAAAACAACACTTAAGGGGCTACAGGGTGTTTAATCAAACTGTAATGTATGCAAATGCCATAATACAAGTACACTAACATCGTTTTCTCCAATATTGAGTCATAGGCGGTGGGTTTCATTAAGCAGTGACCCTTCATGCTCCACGGGCCTCTGAATTATAGGCCAAACAAAAGAAGGAACCTGCCTTTTTTTTACATTCCCTGCATTTTCACGCTGATGTCGGAGATCACTCCAGCAGGGTGGTACTCATTTGATCTGCCTCCGCTAAAGCGCACACTCTCACAAGTGCTCCTCATCACTGGAGGCAGACTGACCTCTAATACCGCGGGGTAAGGGTTAAAGGAAAATGATGAGATGCGTGAGGAGTGAGAGGAAGCGGGCGGGTAGGGAGGAGGTTTGCATGTACAAATACGCCGCTCGCTGCATAATGAAGCCATATGGTGGCACAAATCTGTAATCTCTGAAGTATTATTACAAGCTTCCCTCCTTATCAGCTACATCTGTAAAGTCCCTGAAAACATTTTGGTGACCTTCAGCCGTAATCATCTCCCCCCTCGTGTCCTTCCTGTTGTTGGCTTTTTTTGTGCGGGGCAATCGCAGATCACGGTAGAAGGCACTAAAGAACTGTCTGTCACTTTGATGAACAAACAGGAGAACGCGACAACCTGTCTGTTATGTTCTGCTTTTTGGAGATCTGGTATTGGGTTAAGGCTCCGGAGACGCTGAGTAGCCAACACTTCCAGACCAAATGCAGGTCCTGTTTAAACAATGACACATGATTCTGCGAATGCTCAGCTACTGTTGTTTGAAGACGTGCTGCTTTTAAGTGCTCGTTCCACTTTGGAAATAAATTTTCTTCAAGGAAGCACATGATGTAACCAAGCAGATATCAGATTATAATAAGGCCTCGGCAAACAGGCGGCTGCTCAACTATCGTCACATCACTACGGACCCTGAAAAGGACAGTACTGTATGTGACATCTGTGATAATCGTTAAGGATGGCTGCCTTTTCTCTTTCTTATCAGTCTCGTTCGAAACCTAATTACAGTGATTTTAATCATACTGTATTACGAGTGATTAACCCTTTAGTGCATTTAATTAACCTTTGCAGCCACCAGCTCTCATCAAACTATTTTTTCCATGACACAGGCTTTAAATAATCACACTTAAAACTAGTGGGAAATCTAATGTCTAAAGTGGGAGGCATCACTTGTCAATTGCTCAAGGGGACAGAAACATTTTAATGTATTATCAGCTTAACATCACTGAAGATATGGCTGCGGAGTGGAACCAGTGAGAAGGGTATTTTTCTAATAATATGCAGATGCTGCGAGTTTGTGACATCAGACTGGGAGGATATTACGCACATTAAAGCAGACCTCTCTCAGAGGACTGCCAGCGCCATAGAATCACAGTCTGCTATACAGTAGCGAAGCACAAGAGATTTGGGAGGATGTTTACTAATCATATATTCATTGATTTTCAATTAATTCACAAGAATTCTCCACTCTGATCAGCTACATAAGTGAAAATCAATTTATCCGTGATGCATAAAATTTGTGGCAGATAATATTTCAGAATTTAGGAGAACACATGCTGAATATTTCTGCATATTTCAAGGCAGTCGCTACCAGTGAGAGGGGAAAATCATCCTGACAACTCGTCACTGTGTCATATAAACTTATTATGAGAAATGCTTTGGTACTGAGGGCATGTAGCAGGCTTATGTATAATTTACCATGGCAGCGCATATCTTTTAACCAGGGTTTCAAATAAAAGGTGGATGAAGTGAATGACTACCAACTCTGTGTAGGTGTCTTCATAAATTATCCTAAGCACAACACTTCACGGGATTAAGAGTCATTTACCAAAAGTATGCCACGAGGAATTTTAACGCATGCTATTTGTCACAGAGGAGTGTACTAGCGGCAAAAAAAAACAAAAAACGAAAACGCAGAAATGAACCAAACATCTGAAGACTGTGTGCAATATGAGGCTAGACACAAACAAAAGCAAGCACCTCATCAAACTAAATCAATTATTGATGCAATATCTTGAAATTGACCCAGAACTGGATGAATGGCAGTTGTGATAATCATGATCAAAACAGTAACAAAAATGAAAGCCAGTGCAACCAAGCAACAACCGAACTCTCAAAAAAAAAAAAAAAAAAAATCTAATAGAAACAAGCTGGGAAGAAAATAAGACAGAAAATGGCTGATAGAGCCTGCAAAATGAACTGAGTGAGAACTATGACAACAACACATATCACTAATCATAATAATAAACTGCCCCGAGCACTGATTAATCCTATTGTGTCTGCGATAGCAGGTAAAATATCAACATGCACAGTTTGAATTCTGTCGTGTGCTGTGGGGACATAATGATGGCATCCTTCAAACTACAACACATCACGGCAGCAGCTCTTGTGGCGCCGTTACTTACGCTCCTATGCGAACTCATTTCCATAATGTAAAGAATGTGTATCTACATACAGCGGGCCGTTTATAACAATAATTGGGGTCATTAAAGTAGAACATTTATGGGCCGAATGCAACGTCGGCCAGGCAGCCGTTTTTATGGACTACTGCTCCCTTGGTGTTTTAGTATATTGGTCTCAAGGCTCTGCATCACCTTGATCCTCGTGACCCTTTCCCCGCCCAAAGAAGTGTTCAGTCTTCCCCACAGCACTCTAGCTCTAGCTGTCAGTACCGAGCAAGGCCACCTCTCCTTACCTCTGATTTACATTTATTTCCCTCGCCAGCTTTTATTTATTGGGGCACTTTGCATTTGGCACATATCTCTTAGGGAATCATAAGCCCTCTGCTGTACCTTGGGATTCAAATGAGCTTCTCTTCCACAAAGCCTCACTGGCACAGTTAAGGCAGCACTTAATATTTTAGGACAGATCCACAGACCGAGGGATTATTTATCAAGCTGTTTTAACATGTCAAGAGCACATTTTTGGCTTTGTTTTGTTCTATTACTTTCACTTTATTTGCCAGAACAATTGCTGTCACGTTTCTAATCTTTTTTTTTTGCTCTGCTTGTTGACACATGTCACTCAGCTATATTAGCATACAGCTTCCTCTGCCCTTGACCTCAAATAGACTGACGAGGGTTCAGTCATCTCAGGCTATCCAGCTCTAAATCCAGCTGCATCGCCACCAACCGTTCCCTTAAAATAGCTAGGTCTACAATAATTACACTTTCATCATTACTCAAGCGTCTCAATTAAACTGCACATGCATTTTTGTAATGAAACGTACATGAAGGAGAGTGATTACATGAATTAATATCAATAAGAGGTTTGCCGTAATTATTACGATAAATCATGTGTCACTCCTTCATTCCATTGCGGTTGTGGGCGTCATTTTTAAGTGCAAATGACATTCATGTAAACATGGACAAGTGGGAAACTCCTCTGGCGCCATGCTGCCACCCTCCCCCTTTCATGGGACAGTAAGAGTGGGAATGTAAGTGGGGACTAGTGTGGTTGGGTTTAAAAAGGAAGTCATGAATTACCTGTCGGGTGGAGATTTGCCCCGCAGTCTTGAATCCCCCCTGACAGCTGCACTCTGAGACACTGTATGGGTCGGAGCTAGTCGATGAGCACTTGGAGAGAGAGTCACAGCCCACCACGAACGTGTTGTCCAGAGGGAGCTCCTGGATCACATGGTGTTTCTTTGGGGCCACTGGAGTCTCCGGTTTGATTTGAAATGTAGGCTGAGGGGACGCAGACTTGTAATGCTTGGCTAAATCTGGACTGTCGGGTTTGAAGGTGGTGGGCGTCGTGGCCCAGTTGTACTTCCCCATGGTTTGTTCCTCTAGCTCCACAGGGAGATCCAGGGTGCCATTAACATGTTCATGGGTAGGGTCATCAGGCTTGGATTCATCTATGGTCACAAAGTTTAGGAGGAGGCTCTTGGGGGATCGCTTCTTCCTCTTCTTCTTCTTCTTGATCTGACGGTTTTCTTGGTTTGGTGACACCCACTCCCCACTCTGCTTGCCCTTCTGCACAACTTTGTGTCTGGGTGTCTGCCGGCAGCGCACCAAGGCAGTCACAAAGATCACCAAGATGACAGTCATGGTTCCTGCTATGATAGCTATGACAACAATCACATATCCGTTGGTTTGAGGCGTTACCTCGCTTTCCCCGATGTTCCGGTCCAAGGGTGTTTCCATACTTTTTCTCAACTGCTCTTGTATGAAGGTGGCATTTGACACAGTGTCATTGACGAACAAGTGAATAAGTGCAATAGCGTGTAATGACTCCGGCTGACCTAGATCTTTGACCTTGACTACCAGCCTATGTAGCCCCTGATCAGCTGCCACTATCTTCTCCTGCAGTGTTATGTTACCCGTCGTTTTGTCGATGGCAAAGAGACCTCGAGGGGAGACCCTAGATGTGGTAATGATGTTGCTGATGATGCTGTACTGCAGCTCTGCATTCATACCTGTGTCATTGTCAATGGCGAACACCCTGGTGACCACAGCACCAGGCGTGGTGCTGGTTCGCACCAGGTCATACGAGTAATTGGAGGAAGGGATGACGAACACAGGGCGATTGTCGTTTACATCGACTACATTGATAGTGACCTTGGCATAAGAGGAGCTTGGAGGCTGTCCTCCGTCAACTGCTTTGACCATAAATGTGTATGAGCTTTGCTGCTCCCTGTCAAAGGTTATATTGGGTTTGATTACGCCAGTTTGGGGGTCGATGATGAAATTATCTTTCCCGTTCAAAATGGACAGGGTTATGACAGCATTATCTCCAGCATCTGCGTCTGTCACTGTGATTAAACCCACAGTTCCGTAGAGAGGCAGGTTCTCAGGCACATAGAAGTTGTACTCAGGGTGTGTGAAAGCTGGGCTGTTGTCATTAAGGTCCTGGACGATTAGCCTGACAGTGACATTGCTCTGCAGGGACGTGGAGCCATTGTCCCTCGCTATGACAGTGAAGGAATACCTCTCCTGCTTTTCTCTGTCCAGTCGTTTGCCAACAGAGAGGATTCCTGACCGTCTGTCTATGTTAAACCCATCAGGTGCATCAGGGCCGAGAGTATAAAGAATCTCAGCATTATGTCCACTGTCTGCATCAGTGGCGCTGAGTTTTATTAACTGTGTGGAGGGGTCATTGTTCTCCGGGATGGAAAGTTGGATTTCCGGCTGGGGGAAGATGGGTGCATTGTCATTCTCATCCTTGATTTTAATTAAAACCATAGCTGAAGTGTTCAAAGGAGGCATCCCCCTATCCGAAGCCACTATCTTAATTGCATATTCTCGAGTCGTCTCGTAATCTAGAGGGGCAGCTGTCTCCAGTAAGAACTGATCATTAAAGACAGGCTTCAACCGAAAAGGAACGTCGTGGTCGGTGTAGCAAGCTACTTTGCCGTACAGATCTGCATCCTTGTCAGTAACGGTAATTAGGGCTATTTTGGTGTTGAGAGGTGCATTCTCAGACAGCAGAACAGTCCCATTAACCAGGTTGATAATGTAGCGAGTGTCGATGGAGGGAACGTTGTCATTAACGTCTGTTACATTGACAATCACTGTGGCTCTGGAGGGTGTGGAGCTGCCATCGCTAGCAAGGACGATGAGTTTATGAACAGGAGTCGTTTCCCTGTCCAGCGGCTGTTTCACAGTGATCAGTCCAGTAGAGCTGTCGATGGCAAAGTGAGGTTTGGTCGAGGCAGAGATCTGGTTGCTGAAGGCAAAGTGGATCTGTGCGTTGGATCCCACGTCTGCATCTGTGGCGTCAAGCTGAGCAACCGATGTCCCCATGGGGGCGTTCTCTGGGACCGTGACCTCCAGCTCACTGTCCTTGAAGACGGGATGATTGTCATTGACATCGGAAATGGTGACCTTGAGAATGGCAGTGCTGGACTTTGGAGGATTGCCACCATCCTCAACCTTTATCTTCATGACGAAGGTGTCCTTCTGTTCACGATCCAGGTTCTGCTGCACTATAAGCTGGGGCCACTTGTCACCTTCTGGAGTCTCAATGATGTCTAAGCCAAACTCGTTGACACTCTGCAAAGACAAGATAGCAGTTTTAGTCTTCTACACTTTAGTATCCATGACACTTAAATGTCACAATATGAGAAGGAATAATGATCTGGTACCAGGTTGTGAAATATCCTATCTCTGTGTTGTGCAGATCTTGCGGTTGTCTTAAAAGCCTTAACAGCCTTTTGAGGTTACTAAGATTTATTTGTAGCTCTTCTGCAGATAAGGCTTTTAGGCAGTGATGAATGTCAAGAGCAAATTAAAAAGCCCAGGACGTTCTTAAACAGGCCAGACCCAAAGCCCTTTCAAACATGGTAGCCGTCAGCATATTCCACACTTTCATCCGTTACTCACATACACCGTTCATTGAAGTAAGTCATGTCCATCCACCATGTTAAGACAAATCACTTTTGAAGTTCTTAAGTTACCTCTTTACGTTCACTTGTCCTGCCTTTACTAAATGGAGACGCAACCTTCCTATCCTGTATGGAGTTAGAATGAGAACGACAGCTTCTCAGCTACATGACCGAAAAAAAATAAATTAAGACACACCAATAAGCTTCCAATAAACTCATTTGAATATATTGCAAGACTAAATCACCATAGATTAAGAGATGAGTAGCGAAAATCATGCATATGTGAAAGGTGTTTTGCTCAAAACTGTCTAAATCTAGGCAAAAGTAAAGCCGGGGGAAAATGAAAACAAATGTATAAGTAATCCCCATGAGAAGCCAGAGGGACTGGCACTAGCTGTCGCGAGTAATTGCCTTCCAACCAAAAAAACTCTCACTAATATTTACAAATTCAAATGGAGTATGGTATGGATCCACGCGTGTTTTCACATTAGAAGAGAGGAAGGAAAGGGAAAAGGAGAGGGAGAGAGACAAGTGACAGAAAAGGAGAGGTAGACGGAGTAGGGGGAGGAAATAAGAGGAAGATCAAGCCCATGAATGAGCTGCATGCACATTATGAAACAAAGAAGCCCTTTGAAGCTCTTTCAGTCAGAAGCAGTTTCATGGTAAAACAAGAAAAAGCATCCTCTTTAAAGAGATAAGCTTCATGCTGCACATAATGTTGGAAGAGATTACTCTGTCTAGGCACAGCTATCAAATAAGATTAAGATATATACATTCTCCTCGTTCAAGGATGGAGCATTCCAACCGCACTGAGGGTCCCCGGTAGGTTTCACACTCTGGAACTGTCCTCGTGCCAACATAGTGTTGTAGCCGACACAAGTAAACGTGCAGCTGCAGCATGTAAATTATTGTGTACTCTGAAAAATTGCTTGCAGAGGGAACGTTGTCAACACGTCCGTGATTGACAGAACTAAAAACAGCCAGCACAGCAGCAACGATCCCTTACACCTCATTCTGTGATCATTTAGGCAACAAGAAGTTAAGCGGTGATAAGCAGTTGTGGTAAATAGAATGATCTGTTGGAACGTAGACTAATTGCCTTATGGATGAGTCATGAAAGTCATGCTTAATCTTTGCATGCAGAACAATTTCTTTTTTAATGACTAAAATGTCCAGGACAACATTCTGGGGGCTCTGCCGCTAAGTACTACTCCATCCGCACAGATCTCCTCAATCCCCAGTTGTTTGAATAGTTCGCAGAGACGCCAGCTGAGTGTCTGCGCGCTGCTATTTGGTAAAGCCTGATGTTAATATTAGGATGTGGAGTTAGGATCTGTCAAAGCGAATGCTGCTCAGTGATTTATGAGCCAGCATTTCCTCTACGCTTTTGTCTTGGTTTCACACAATTTTACAACTGACAAGACGGCACTCAGCGCATTTCAATAAGTTGAAGAGAGCGATCTCTCAGGCGGTGCATCCTCCTGAATGCGAAATTACAGCGGTAGGTTCTGGTAAGATCTGGGGCAGGCTACGAAAATGCCAAAAACAAGAACGAACCACTCACTGGAAAGCACAGCACAGTAAGACCAGAGCAAATGCAAAGGCAACTAAACTCCTAAACTCGGATGACCTATTCTTTCCATATTACAGTGTCACGGGTTCAGTGATCAGAGGAAGACTTTGGCTCTATATGTGGGGTACACGATCTAATCAGAGTTGGCTAATTTGAATGAAAATGACTGCGGGACACTGACAGAAGCAAAGGTGGCTGATGATGAGGGACGGGTGACTCTGAACCAGCGCCTCAGATTATCAGTGGATGCATCTTTCAGTCAAGTTGATGACCTTATTAAAACTCAGAGGAGACTGAGATTGGGCTGTGAATATATCAGGAGAGCTCTAGTCACGGTGATGCCCATAGATGGGGCTAACTGGGGAGGGCTATTCATCACCAGCTATAGCACCTCTTTATAATGCTGATAGAAACTCTGCCCCTCTCTCTGTCTCTCTCTCATTTCCCCCTCATTTTTTCTCTCCATCCCTCATCCACTTTTACTTTTGCCACTGGCCATGATCTCATGCATATAATTAAGACAAAAGAAGCTGGGAATTGTTTGTCTCGTTTTGTCACCCCCTAGAAGTGGATAATGTGTCAAAATAGAATGCTAATGAAAGCTGGAAATGCCTGACAGTGAACTCTGAGCCTAAAAATCCTATTCTCAGCCTATAGGCAGAATGTAATGCATTCATCAAAAAAAACGTCTTGCTACTCAGGAATTGAGCTTGAATAAATTTTGCATCCTCAAAATGCAAAGCAGGAATCAGTTAAGAAACACAATTACTCAAGCTCGGACTTGGAGTGCCATCAGAAAGACCACTCCAGCCACTCAAATATCAGAGGTATATTTTAGATTGACAGGGGGAACACAAGTGGAGCGCAAAATACCCCAGAAGCCGCCAAGGTAGGAGGCAACAGGTTAGCTTCAAGATCCATCCAGGCACTTCATCATCTGGGTGATCAGTGAGGCTCAGCCCGGATGGCAAGAGAGCACTGGTCTCTTTCAAAGCCGGGGTTGATGCCACTGTGCTCGGATGAATATACATGTGTTTGTCTTCTTTTTTTTTCTCTTTTGTTTTTACATATTTATTTGATTTCTGTTTTTTATCAGATTATATTACGCGTAATATAAACGACTGATGCAGCGCGTGGTTCTGCAAAAGCAGAAGTCACAAGGAAAACAACAAGCGACCAAAAGCCTCGTCTTATGTGCATCTTTACATTAGCCTCTGAGTCATCCTGTGAATATGTAAAGTGATCAAATCTGCTTTGGTGGGGATCCTCCTCCATCCATGCATGTGATTGCTTTCCTCGACCTTGACCACTTCTTAGGACGCCTTCTTTGCAGTTCAGGTGTTGCAGCACACTGCTGCACTACACTGATGGCGGAGGTTTCCTCGAAGTGAGATGACTAACTATTATGTGCGGTGCAGTAGAACTGTGTAGGATGAAATTACCTGCTGTCACTTTCAGCATTACAAAAAGACAAAGTAGCACAGAAAGAAGCTCCCACATTTCTTTGATCTGCTGTATATGCCGACTCCGGTGGTCCGCCTCTAGTGATGGACCATTTGCTACGGCACACTGTGCTACCCAATGGTAGAGATTTCATCATCATGCCCTGCACTACACAAGGAATCTGGGCAAACTATCATTCTGAGGAAGTTTCTGAGACAAATCTCACAGGAGCATACAAAGATAGTCCAAGGGTGGCTTAGCGGCCAAGAGCTATTCTAGGAATTGCTTTCACATTCCTTCCCCACTAAACCCTTGGCTTTCTGCTGCACTTTAAACATAAAAGATACCAAAGGTCGAAAATGTCTCTGGCTCCTTTAATACTTCTTCCTGTGTTTTACTCCTATGGAACTGGGAACATAAGGAAATTAATCTTGGGTACAATGCAAATGTAAAGAGAAGAAGTGAAAGTGCCAAGGATGCTCTAAGAAGAATGTCCCTGCAAAAGGACAACGCAAGCGCAGCCTACGGAGGAGTTTAGTAAGCTTTCTATTGTGAAAAGGGCAAAGAAAATCATTGCAGATGATCTTTGTAATGAGCAGAACATTTGGTTGGTGATTTTCCAGGCATGAACAATTCAGGACATTGCACTGGAGAGGCCCTGGCACTGGGCAGACTCTTTAAAAATGCAAATTGGTATTCAAGGCAGACATGGAGGGGAATGATTCTGTTCATTCCATCCCAGCGTTAACTTCATCTGAGACTGAGAAGATGGACGTGTCCTTTCAGCCTCACACTACGCTCTCCAATCCAGCAACCTTTCTTTAGTTATTATGTTTAGGGATTCCTCCAGAGCCTGCCATCTTTTGTCAGCTCCAGTTTTCATTTAGTGTTGTAAGCCAGGAAGGATGCACATGATATTATCTTTCTTGATTTGGGAATACAGCACCGCAGCTTAACAGAGCATCAAATGGATAACGTAACTTCTCCTACAGTGGCTGTGCGTGAGAAGGACGCTCGCTCTTTCTATGTTCAGCACATGTAACCTGTTGCTGGAAATTAGACATGCAGTCTCCCGGGTGTTCTCGGATATTACTGCAGATTGTGAGAACGTCCCCAACTTTAGAGCCTCCTCTCACGATGAAATAAAGTCTTTGGACATATTGATGGCTGTAAAACATTGTAGGCTTGATGACACAATCCATTATTCATACTTTATTAAAAAAGTGGCTCATACTTTTAAGGCTAAGTCTAGAATCATTTTCCACGTGGACACAGAAGGTAGGCCAGTCCGTATACGAGGCACAGGATCAGTCGTAGAACACAGAGCTCGTAGTTAGACACGACTCAGGTGAGTCAGGATCGTTAGTTAGACCCAGATTGCTGGGGGACGTCCCTTAATGAACTGAACTCCCCTTCTTCTTATTTGTTCTTCTATCTTATTTATTTGCCGTTGTTCTATTACTTAGTACGTGGTGGAGACTTCTTCTGTTAAAAGAGCGCTTCCTCCTCAATTCCATATAATGACTACAGTAACCTTACTATGTTTATTATTGTTTTTTTACTATGCTAAGTGCCTTGAGATGATTGTGGTGGTGCTAAATAAATAAAAAGCATTAAACTGAATTTAACTTAATTGAACTGAGGCAGAAGATGAATCTCATTAAATGAAAACCATGTCGGACTGGCACAGAAATGTAAGAACATACTTATACTGTATATGAACCTACTATAGACCTGGTGGAGAGCGGAGACGTGCTACAGAGGAACAGCAGTCTGTCAGAGATGCATCAATAAAATGTACGCTGACTAATCTGCTTGCTCTGGAGACAAGCATCTAAAGGGTCCTTTAAAATAAATAAGGAAATAAACAAATACTTCCTATGCCATTAATATGTGAGTAATAGTTTCTTCAAGACAGATGGCAACAACGCTCTTTGCTTTAAATGCATTGTTGTAATTGTTTTGTAGTGGGGCTTCCAAGAAGCCTGTTCATTCTAGGAAAAGCTATTTATTTAATTTATTCTATTAAGACAGTGAAGCGACCCAGTAAAATGCAGCATGGATCGAGGTTTGCAAAGTGGCTTTTTAAGAAGTCAGTTTCATGCTCCAGATACTTAATATAAATAGTTTAATGACAGCTGCCAGTTGAGTAAATAAATAACGTATGGCTAGAAAGGAGTCATGACTGGCATGTATTCAGAGTGGGCCTGATGGTAAGTAACTCAATCAATATTCATAAGTGAAACATTTAGACATTCACAAATGGCCTGACAAAACGTGTTTTTCAGCCACAGTGATTTATAAAAATGTGTTTTTTATAGGCATAGTCACATAAGCCTCATTTAAAACCTCAGCTTCCCTAATCAGTCAGCGGAGGACAAACTAACCTCCACTTTGAACAAGGGCTCTGTAGCTATTTCCAACCACACACCATTACAGTGGTGATTGTGAATGTTTTTCCAAACAGTTCCACTTTTCAAGCACAGCACACAAACCCTGCAAACACTTCACCCAGTTCTTTTACAAACATAGGAACGACACGGCAGGTTTGGGAAATGTCCCCAGGAATAAAAACGGAGACCCAATCAAGGTGTGGTGTATTCATTTCAGTTTAGAGACGAGAGAGTGAGCCTCACCTTGACTAGCTCATAATGCTGGATCCCATTGATCCCTATATCAGGGTCCAGCGCTGAGGGCACCGGGTATCGGGTGTTGATGGCTGTGTTTTCAGGAATGGAGATGTTTATAACATTGAACTGGAAAAGAGGTGCATTGTCATTCACATCCTCGATCAGGAAGCGGATCTTGACCAATCTGAAGATTTCATCCGGCAGCACCGCCACCTCGATCTCATAGTAGCAACGTTTCTCAGCGAAGACCCCTGAGCACAGCTTCTCTCGGTCGATTCTGTGATTGGTGGTAAAAATCTCCCCGGTGTTGGGCTCCACCCTCACCAAAGGCACGTCACCTGTCTTGTACACAGGCTTGAACTGCAACGGCGATGACAGCCTGATGTTTGGGTCTAGGTTGAGGTCCAGATCCTTGCGCAGGTTACCAATGCGGACATTCTCTGGCTGCTCCTCCTTCACCGTGTAGTCCCTCTCCTGGGCCTGGCACAGCAAGACCACACAGGTGAGCAATGCCACCAGCACATGGGCCTGACTTGCTAAGTCCATACTCAGGAGCGGATGGGAGCGTCACGTCTGCAGCAGTAAGTCTGAGGTGGGAGAGAGACACAAAAAGAGAGAACACACAGCGTCAGTGTACGTGGCATTCAGGTTCTACTGTAATTAGTCCTGTTTTCCCTCATGGAGAGTTTTCAACTTGACCTATTCGTCCTAACTAGTTATGAGCCCACATCCTTCCCAAGTCTTTCCTAGCAAATTAGCAGTGGTTTTACACAATTAACCTTTAATGACATACAGTGAACAGGCAGACATGTAAAGGTTAGTAGTTCGCGCATCATCCATCCATTTCACCGCTGTAATGAACCATTTCAGATTCTTTTCTGAGAAGTACAAAAGCAGCCAAATCCACTGCTGCTGCCATAAAATAGTTGGATCTGAAAGCTTGTTCACAAACTGCTGCACATGAGAAAGATGGAAAACCTTAATTCATATCTGAGTGCGTGAAACGCTGTGCAGGGGCCTTCATAACCTGCGCCTCGCGCCCTGACATCAGCTGATTTAGAAGCAACAGAACCTTGAGCACAGAGCCTTAAGCGTCGGCTCCACGCATGAACACACACAGACACACACTCGCAGTTGTACGGCTTGACAGCAGCTATTAATGTGCAGCCTCATTTGCTTTGAATGTAAACAATTGAGCTCTCAAATGCTTCATGAACACCCATGTGTGTAAACACGCCCAGGATGATAAGAGCACTGGAAGGAGACAACAACGTAAAAGCATTATTTGTGGGAGCTGTCGTCAGACAAATTAGTGAAATTTAATCATAACTTCATTACATCCTGGTGCACGGTGTTTCTCCTACATCCACTTCTAACAACATCCAGCTCTTAGTTTGTAATAAATAATAAAAATACAGAATATCCAGTGAATGTGGGTTTACTATGGCTGAGCATTCAGCATTAATAGGTTGAATAGCAATTAATTTCATGCTGTTGTTCTACAAAATTGAACTGTTTAATATGTGCAGAAGCTTGCCAAGGGGCAAGAACCCCAACTGCCAAACGCAAGTAGGTCACTGGAAGACGCTAAAGGAGCCTCACTATGCGGTGCCTTCACTGCCAGTCTGCAGTGCTGTAGTGTGAAATGTTGACTGGGTTCCACCAGTCATTAGTAGGGTATTTAGTCACTTATTACACTACATGAGGTCGGCTAGCTCGTATTCTGACTTTTTCATTTATTTGATCCATTTCTTCACTTTCTTTAATGAATAAAATGACAGTTTCCACCACTGGCTTCCAGAAAGGCTTGGCCACACAGGCTTTAATCGGGTTTTGACATACTGTACAGTAGCAGTGGTGGTAATGCAGTGTAATTACATATATATATATATATAAATATGTGTGTGTGTGTGTGTTCAGTTAATATGTTTCAGTACAGCTGCTGAATTACTATTACTAATCTGTAGATTGCTTTTAATGTGTAACGGCGTACTAGAGGGAAGTCACCAATGCACAGCTATGTATACGTCTCATAATAACACTGCTCCTCATGTGTATTCCAGTGCAATATATTTAACGGCTAATATAATTTCCCTGCTCATATCCCACTGCGTGTTTAGGTCCACCAAGCACCCGAGTGTTTATTAACCCCATATTATTTTCCTCTAGATATTGGTTTGCATTCATAAGGCAGCTGCCTTGAAATCAAACGTCCGTTCTCTTCAAAGTATAGCAAAAGTGTCTGACAGCCATCAAACAAAAGATGTACAGCTGGTGCCGAAAGTGCTCACGTAACAAGGGACCACAAACGGGTCTTTGGGAGCCGCAATATTTCCTGCTTTATGAAATCTCCCTCCATTTACATGAGTCAAACAATATCCTGTAGAAAAGGTATGACTACCTAAACTGCTCTACAGGGGTCCTCTAAATTGGAAAGGTAACAGTGTTCACTGCCACTGAAGCTCTCGGCCTAGCGACGAGGGGGAATTGATTAAAAATAAGAATTTAATTAAGCTGGTTTTGAATCAGCAACAATTGCAAGGCATTCACGCTGCCTTTAAAGACAGATTTTTTTGCACACATTTCATAAAGCAGTCACATGGGACTCATTAAAGATAGCTGGACAGACAGAAAAAAACAAACCCATGGCATCGATCAGGACCAGGATTATTCATTCTACACATATAGCACAGGAAGCATTGTACTGTTGCGTCAAATTATTGATGAGATATACCCGATTAGCGACTGTGACACACTTTACTTTGAAGTGTGCATTTTCCTGAGAGTGAGCTGTGATGATCACCACGCCGTCCAAGGCTGAGCCTGTGCGACGCATAATAAGTTTAAATTGCATTCTTAAATGGGCTGTGGTTCGCCAAAGTACAAGAAAAGAAAAGATCAAAGCATGATCTAGATTTCTTTTCCCTTGTAAGTGACAATAATGTTCTACCAGAGAAGGGGGTGTTGCATGTTTTTCATCCGAAGTACATGAAGGAGAACAAATGTGGCTAATGCTAATGAGACGTATAGAAGATGCATCTACTGTATAGATGTGTGTGAAGTAGATCAGCCACTGTGGTCTTTTTTTTTCCTCCTGTGATTATATTAACTTCATTCAGATTCTGGTCTCCCCCCTTATTCTACGACATCTGCATGACTTTTCACCTGTCACAGCTCTTTATGAGCCTGTCTATGAAAGACAGACTGGGTGAGAGATGGAACTGTGCTGGGAGGGGAGGAAAGGTAAGAGGCAGGGAGAAAGAAATCCTAGGTGTCAGTCAGAGTGTCTCCTTTGCTTACATTTCACTAGTCCCCTGAAATGCTATTTTGAGCCCCAGACAGCAAGTTGAATCCAGTAGGCAAACTCAAGCCTCCCTCTCGGGAGGCGCAGAGTGAAGAGGAGCAGGCCAGCCATGGATCACTTTACACAACAGTGTGATGGACAGGCCTACCGCTGAAGGTAGCAGCAAGGAGGAAGACTTGAAACAAGCGTCACCTCCCACTGTCACCACCTAAACATATCCTCAACTGGAAACTTTGAGTGTACTTAGTCTGAGGCTTGGACCCAAGACGCCTGGAGTCCTTTAACTGTCAACGCTAAGTTTTCACCACTGTTGTATCCAGCAGTACCGCCTGTGGATTCAAAGAGATTTTCAAAAGAGGGCATCGGTAAATGTAATACTTTTGATTGTCTTGGGCTTTTTCTCCTTTAACAGCTTTAAGGATGGCTGACAGGCTGACACACCGGGTCTCTGTCTAGATCACTCAGTTCTTTTTCAGTCCACATAGCCAGAACAATTCTCTCCACACAGGGTCGAGAGCTGAACTTGTTTTCTCTCGGGAAACTTCAGCGATGACTGTTATCTAAATCATAGTGGAATGTGAGAAAATGGGGAAGTGATTTTTGACATAAAGTGGCCACAGAGACAATGAGAATAATAATAATAATAATGGCTTTGAAAAGAAGCATAATAAAGCACCGATACTACTGTGATTGCTGGGTTTGTAACACACCTACAGTATGTTGAGTGATGAAATTAAATTCACACATAAATTGCAGCACAGCGTCTGCAGCATGTCTGGCAGAGCTGTCTGGCTGATAACCCAGTGGTTATTCACATTTCAATCAGGGTCTTAATTCTTGGATAGACTCGGATTATGAAGAGTTGCACTGTGTGGGTAATTAAATGGTCACTGGATAATATTTCTTACACTCCTGCATTAGCAAATTAACAAACTAATTTACAACATTGTAATCGTGGACCTCAAGAGGGCAGTCCGTACAAATATAGACAAATTTAATCCTAATACCTGACACGAGTGCGATCGTTTCGCCGCAGCTCTGAGTCGTCTTTAATGCTAACTGTGGCTTTGAGTTTCTGTAGGTTTCATGAAATTGTGACCAAATGCTTTGACTCATCTTATCATCATCTACAATGTGGACAAGCAATGAGCTGAAATAACTAGAAAATCTATCTACCAACTGTTGAAGCCATGATTAACCTGTAAATTTGAATTATGTAAGAAAACATTAAAGGTCTTTGCAAATGTGTTCATAATTTCAGTGACAACTATGGACTAGGCACCATGATGAAACAGGCTTCTACACGTTATCCCTGCAGCAAGTGAAAACGTTCAGCTGCTGCAAATGTGTGATCCTCCTGAAACAATTTGAGCCCAGATCTAAACATGATCCCAGATATTAAACTAATTCTGAATTCATTCTTTAGATGAAGGACAGCTCGTTTTCAGTGGCACAACCTAATGTACAGTGTGACAGTAAAACTACAAGCCTTACAAAATGCCTTTGACACCTGAAGGCATCTGTGGGACTACAAGTGAGACCATGAACTGCTCAGCCCAGTTTCTAGCCACAACTCCCAGACACAGCACTCTGCAGCCAACGTTAGGCTGAATCTGCCAGAGGCAAAATAATACCATTAATAGCAATATTGGTACACACGTATGGTTCTAGAGATGCAGTTATAGGAAGTACTGTATGAGTGTAATGCAGACTACGACCAGTCGCACTGTAGCTATCGATGAGCCTGAAACGCTCCTATGCATGAACACATGCTTTTATTGCTATTGCTGTATATTTCTAGCGCTGAATTACCCCCAGTGCTGAAAACAGGCTTTTTGTTTCTAATGCCTCAGCCGACGGTCAAACCACGGCGCTCACCTTGGGAAGGTTCATCATATCATTTGATTTAATTCTCCGGCAAATATTAAATCGAGTAGGTCTTGAGGGGGTCTTTAAAAAAACATAACCAATAACAATTGCTTGTATATTGAACGGGTAAAACATGTTAGGAAGCCACGCAGACAACTGTGGTGGTTCGTTTTCAGGCCAGCGGGGTTTTACACGGAACTATTTGAAGTGTTATTCCCAGCAGCAAACTATAACGTGCGCCTTTATTTTGTCCGGGAGCCCGAGCGCGGACAGGCTGACGGCCCCGGAGGTGATGCTCTCTGACAGCTGTACCGCTTGACCAGAAGCGCGCTGCCGCCGCGCACCCACGCACCCACGCACCGAGCCTAGCGACCAAGCTGCTGAGAAACCAGCACCGAAAAGTCCCCGCAGTTCGCTGCGCTTGGAAAGTGGGCCTATCTACACTGCGATCGGTGTCGAGCAGGACTAATGGACGCCTAAAGTCGCCATACACCCAGCGGTATAGATTCACGATGCGACAACTCGGCTTAGCTTATCCACGACGCACCGTGTCCGTGGATAATTTCCATTTCCATCAGGTGCACGGGGGACGCCTGTTATGCGTCTGGAGCAGCTCTAGGAAAAGCCACAAAACACCAAAATCACGCACCACCGCAACAAACTGATTCACCCAAGTGCCTCGTAGACTGTGACTACATTCGCTCGGCTTGTGCTGCGCTTGGCGACTGTAAATATAACCGAGGTCCTCGCCGGCACCAGGGCAGCGATTTGATTTTATACAAGTCACAGGCTTCTCTCCGGGGAAAGACACCCATCGCGCCCATGCATACACCATCCACTAAAGTAAACCACAAAGTCACAAGCATGAACTTACCTTTTCCACTCGAACAGGATGAAAAATCAACCGCGAGCACCGTCGCGTAGACACATCGCTGATTTACAAAAGAGAAGTGCCATGAATTAAAGTGAAGTAGGGAAGAGGAGAAACGATCCTCATCAGAAGCGGCACCGGAATGCAACGCATGTAGAAGAAAAAAAATGTTATCCGCTACAAAAACTTATCCATGCGCTAAAAAACCGTGGTCCTCATGTGCAAGAGAGAAGGAGGCTGCACAGCGATCAACTTTGTTTGGAAGGGACGCTGTAATTCCTCTTCGGATGCGCTGGGCTCGCAATCCCACGGGCGGAGATACGCATTGGTCCAGGGTTGTTTTACATGAACTTCGAAGCGCTAAGCCTACGTTTGCCTCGGAATCCCTACTTTATTTTATCTTCAGGTGTTTAAAAAAATATCGCTGGCACAAAACGGACACGTGTGCGTCAAAGGCGGCTTGGCCCGCGCGTAAAAAAACTTCAATCCAAGAGCGAACAGGAAAAATATCACTTGTGATGCAAAAACCGGAAGGCATGAACGAATTTATTTTATAGCCATTTGTTCAGATTGACTCAAGGTTGTGTATGCTCCCCCCCAAAAAAACTCTTAAAGGAGGGATGCAGAGCGCGCATCGCATCCCAGTGGAGTTGGATCAAAGTGTGCTTCAGTGCAGCATCACTTACAGGAGCCGGGATAGGCGGTTCACCGTATCTGTCTGCTAAGCTGTGGATGTCTCAGTAGTATTGTATGAACTCAGTTCCTCAATACTGCCCACCTCTCTCCCTCTCGCTCTCCCTTCGACTGACATCATGGCGGAGGGAGGAGCCAAGCACGGATTTAAGCGCCCCGGTCCTCTTAAAGCCGCACTGCGTTGTAGAAGTACACGCACTGAGATGTAGGTGGATGGTTTGTGTGGACCACAGATGCCTCTGCTGTTTGCAGTAGCCACGCTAGTCCAGAAATCAGCCTGAAAGCTAGAGGGGGGCACTGTTCACTTTTATTCCAGCCTTGTTTCTGCTTTCTTTTTTTTTTCTTTCTTTTTTTTTATTTCCAGTGATCATCTGCGCCTCAGAATAATAACCAGGTTCAAATTCTTTACCACAAGTTGGTGGAGCTCTCATCACAACTGGAGGAGAAATTCACCTGTGTCAAATAATCACAGCGGTGGAATAGTTTGGCTCATTACTATAAACATGTTGAACGCTCCAAACCCAAAACATGATAAAATGTCAACAAAAGACTTGATGGTTTGAAAAATGATAACGAATCACAAACTAATCAAAAATATTTGTTTATTAGAGGTGTCTATGGTGGATTTTCTTCCCTACTGCTGAAAGTTACTGTGAAAGTATACGACTGCAGTTGTAAGGCTCCATATTGATTAGCTCAGACCTCACTGATTGAGCATCATCAAGCTGTCACTTTCCTGCTGCCTCACACGGAATCGACACTCCCCTCCAAATACCCTAAAGTAGATCCTAACAGGGGCCTTTATAGAGATCATAAAGGCCGGTGGTCACACAAAGGTCAATAGTCACCACCGCTGTGTTACACCTGATTACCCTTGGTCCCTTGCAATCACCTCATACAAAAATGGCTTCCACTTGGCATTTTAACAAGTTTAGCCCCTGGCAAGGTTTCATAGGCGCCATTCTTCACCTGCACACCATTTCCCTCTCACGTCACACGACACATCCCTCAACACAGAGGAGTAAAGCGTCAGAGTCTTGTTGCTGTTTAGGCCAAGTCATGTTTGAATCTGCTGCTGCTGGATCTTGACAGGACCGTCTTGAAGCACGCCAGGGCGATAAGTTACAGGTGCGACATTCGGCTAATTGCTTGCGTAACACACTGAACACTGGTGGTGATTGACAGCCTCACTCTGATTGCTTATTCTCTCTTTACAGTCAAGACAGCTTAAAGAAATCTCTTCTTATCGTTTTAATCATTTGTTTTGCAGCAGTTATATACCACAATAAGCAACATGACGTTCTAACTCAGGCGACCTTTGACTGGGTCATCTTTCATAACAGTCAAACACACCAACTGTTTCCCACAACGCCAGAACCAAATGGTGCCTGCGGAAAATCTGTTGCAAATTATTACAAAAGGGAGGTTTGAGTTTCTTTTTTTTTTTTTTTCAAGATACGATCAAATAGACATTTTCCTCAACATCGCCTTTAATCATGCTTGCCGTTGGCCTCCCACTGAATCCATGTCTTGCTATGCACACATATAAAAGAAATAATTGGAAGAAAGAGCTCACTCACTAATATACTTTATCAGTCGGGCACAGCTGGGAAAAGCGGCGGCTGAGTGAAGGGGTTGCGGAGCTAAATTGTGAGGTCGCTGTACATTGACATTCAGAGGTTTTTCTAAAGGACAGATTCTCTGCAGATCATACTCGATTCAATGCCACTCGGTGGTTTGTATTATGCTTTTAGTTTAAACAGCATAACTGTTCCAAAGGGACCACAGTGCGGTGGCTGCTGTACCATTGTCTTTGTTCATCACTCGGTTAAATGTTGCCATGGATTCCTTTCTTTCACTGTTGAGCATCTGAGCCTAAATTGTTAATATCAGATTTTTTTTCAGCATTAAAAAAAGAATAACATAGTTCGCCAAAGCACGTCACTCAGAAAGAGCGCGGCGCAAATATGTCCAAAACGTATTCTGTGGAAATAGTGCAGAGTTAGAGACGTTCTGACAAAACTGCTTTTTTTTTCTTATCCATACAGGCTGGGTTTGTATCCATGGTAACCTTCAAAACCACTGAGATTTACCACAATGAGTAGAAACTGTCTCTATTGCCTCATTTAGTTCTGTCTGTTTCTTTTCTTTCACTTTCTCAAGGATCTCTGTAGAAACAGAAAGATTTAAAAAGGATGGAGTGGACCGAGCGAGGACAATTCAATATTTGCTTTTACCTTATTGGCAACACGGGCAGAATTGAATAGAAATGGTGTGGAAATAGAAGATAGACAAAAAGCCTGAATGAAATAATATTTGAACTTTTCACACAGTATGAATATGCAGTATGCATGACCGCAGCTTCAACCGGAGCAGTAGAAAGTGAACTAGAAAAAGTCTTTAGGCAAAACAATAAAGTCTGTGATGTCGGCAGAAAAATGAAACGTGGAAACAAATAAGAAGGTGTCAGAGGCTAATTCATATCAGACTACAGTTCTGAGTGCGCTGAATATTATCAATTATATTGTAGCGTATGTGAGATCTTCACTTGCATTATTTTAGCCTTTAATGTTTTTGCTCTTTGGTCCTGAACGAACACTGTATCGTTTTCACCCTATTTATATTCATGTATGCTGTGTCTTGGATTGGATCACATCCGGACGGTGATCAGATACTGTATCAGAAGACGCCAAGTTTCTTGAACTCATCATGAAGTGGAATATCTGTGGACTCGGACTTTTGACTGTGTCATTATGGCACTTTCCCAGATACTGCATTGCAGGGTTTTGCCAATAAGCGTCAGCACATGATCGATGAAATGATTTGCAAACAGCATATGCACATAATGGCTATTAAACTATAGCTAAACTACAAATATGAACCACACTGTTCAAGTTCTCCTCAAGTTCACATGTATTCTGATGCTCAGAGCACAACTGTCAATAACGTCCTTCCAGATGAAGCTGAAGCACGGATGAGGCAGAATCCCTCAAAAACTAGGACTAGAGGCTAATGAAAGGTCTAACACTGAGTGACATGCAGCGCGCCAATTAGACAACACACAGTACTGTGAACCACCATCAGCTGACGCGCCCCTGCCAAATTACTGTCTGTGAAAGAGGTACAGGTCACCACAAAACTAATTTAAATGTGCGGTAACGTCTCGAAGAAAACTACTAATTGCATAAAACTGCACCTTACAGATTCACGGACGTCTCCGCAAATGTGTAACGTCATGTTTGTACTTGACAGGTGCTAAAGTATTAAATGGTTTTTTGCAAGATAACAAATAAGTCATAAATAAAGATGAATAAAATGCTCGGAGGTAAAGTCAGGCTAAGCCTTTACATTTCTAATTAATGGTTTCAATTATTCATCTATACAGCAACTATTTACAGCTTTGACACAATTGGGTCTTTGTGATAATACCCCTCCATAAACAGTGCAGAATAAAAGGTGACTGCACAATAAAGCAAGGGTGGAAAAGTGTCAGTTAATGACAGCATATGCTGGTATGGCTTTAATTTGTGTGTAAATTAATAATGTATTGGTACTAGTGTGTTTCCTCGCTTTCAGTCACGTCACACATCTGTTTTCTGCAATGGTGCAGAGCGGGATCAAATTGTAGAGCCAAAGAGGAACAACAGTGTCACCCAGCCACTTTGATCTGTCAAAGAAACACACGAATAATACAAACTCGCCCCAACACGCAGACACGCATTAACAGATTTCAGCGTGACACTGTTTCCGTTTCAAGATGGATGCCTAAATCACATCAACTCCGCTTGTGTTGGAAAACTTTCTCCTTCTTAAGAAGTAAATGACTGTTAAAGCAGCCTTTGCCTGTTGTTTGATGAAAGTGATTGTACATGCTGTGGTGATGCTTCCTTCCATCTGTCTACTGTGAAACAGAGCCTAGGGCAACACTGTTAGATGAGAATGGCTTGTTTGGCTGTGTACAGTACATTCAGCTGAAGAAAATCCCGGCCTATATCCATGTGCATTAGTGCATTCACTCATTCTCTAGCACAACAGTTGCTGAAGAAGAAAAAAAAACTAATTGGACCGATGTTGATTTCAGACTATTTCACACACTAACCATTTCAATCAGAACTTAGTTTTACAAATTTGAGTTCAGGTTTAACTCCTTCAGTGCCGCTCACAGGAGAGAAAACATTAACACGGTGCTTCAAATCAACAAGGCCTTCACCCTTTTAACAGATTTCAAATAAAGATGTATGTGGTGAAGATTACAGTCTTAATGAGAGCAGGAACTCGACGGTTCTGGTGAAAACAAATGGAAATGGAAAATAAAATAAATCCCATGGAGGCAAGTGAAGAGTTAAAGGAGCAGTTTGAAATCAATTTTTTAAATAAGTTTTTTTGTTGCACAATTTCATTTTTTCTTCTTCTTCACAGACTAAGCCTACGAACAAAATGACACAAAATACAAGATCAATGCGTCAATGTGATCAGTGTCACACTATTCCTGCCTCTTTTTTTAACTGGCAGGAGAGGAAAAGATTTGTGCCTCCATAATCACTGAGGAGTCATTATTTGGCACTCTTCCTCCCCAGATGGCCAAATGCTTGATGTTCTTGTCACGTTGTGTTGCATTTTCCCTGCCTTGAATGGGCTGTGTACACAACGATTGTTTGATGAGTAAAATTGAAGGCAAGCCTTGTAAACTGTGGATGCCCCCTTGCCAAAGACATGGCACTGCAAAGACAATGTGTGCAGACATCTCTTTCGCACTCTTGAGACTTCATGCTGCTTAGCTCCCAGACCTGAGAGACGAAGCAGAATGACTTATGTGAAAAAAACTTTTATATGTTATCAAACTTCAAAACAGCAATACTTCAATTACCTGCAGGCAGGTAAAAAGAGACTATATTTTACTTTCATATAACATCATTTCATATGTTATTAAAGTCAATTCCCTTAATTGAAATGAGACTTAATATAACCACCCTCCACTTGCAATGTATTGATCAATCTATTCATCCATCTGTCCATTCAAGTGTCCATTTTGTTGTCCTGAGCAGGATCCATCCACCTACAGGAGATGGCAGATATGGTGTCTCCAGCTTGTCTTCTGTCTGATCGCAGTGAGGATAGTACATGACGGAGGGGAAGCCACCTGTTTTCATGCTGGGCTGCCAGTCGTTCTTGATCAACATCAGTGACCTTGTTCTTTTATGACAGCCTGGAACAAGCTGATCGATAGTCAATCACACACGGGTGAGTATAACGTTCTGGCGGTCGCATGCTTTCCACCACGTACAGTAGTGTGAGTCGTATCCTCGCCTTAATGCTGCAACACAATGCTTCAATGCAAATTCCACTGAAGACGACATCATCTGCAAAAAGCAGACGTATTGATCCAAGCAGAGCCGAGATAGAGACTCCCTAGACCTCAGATGTACTTTGATTTTCTGTCCTTGAATATCCCACATCGAAGCAGCAAGGAGATTCTTTATATGTGAGCAACCTGCAACTGTGAATGCTCAGTAAGGAAATCTGGAGCCAAACAACTGTCTAACGCCGTACTGAGTCATCATTTATCATCACCTTATTTACAAGACTACACCATTAGCACAATATTTGAATTTTTATAGACTACATAGATTGTTGTGCAAGATGTTTGTGTTTGCTCTCTGAAAGCGCATATGCGCTCGTTGGAATCAGCGGCCCGTCGCTCTCTGACACCACCAGATGCTGCCTTGAAAAGTCTGAAGGTCTGTATGAGTAATAGTGGTCACGTGCTCGAGTCGATCTAATGTATAAACGTTGCTAATGCAAGGCCCAGTTGATAATGCCTTCAAGGTGATTCAATGGTTTCTGCTCCCATTCCCACTGTCACACAGTGTTAAATCGTTGCCATGTAGCGCTTTTAAGGTGGCTTTGTCTCACTGGAAGAATCACTCTCCTACGTCACATCCACAAGAGCTAGTTCTCAGACTGAAGGAAACGGAGGCATTAGAAAGGCAAAGCAGGGTTATAAGAAGTGCACACTACAACGCTTCTTTGAACCAGTGGGAGCAGGAGTTTACTTTAACTCACACTTTAATGTTAAGCAAAAACAGAATCGGAGCAGTTTCTGGACATTTCGGTTCCGTCTGTGAAACCACCAGTGATGGCCCAGAGATGATTAATCGCTTTTAATACCTTAACTGTAATTTGTTTTGATTAATAAACATCCTCATCAAGTTTTATGACCTAAATTCCCTTGCCATTTGTATTCATTCAACTTATAGTGCATCATTTGGTCTCAATACTATGACTGCAAACACTGTAGTGTCAGACTACAGTCCTCAAGGGCCACCGTCCTGCTCCAACTCTCACTGCTGATCACCTTGATCAAGTGTGTCAGTTGGCCTTTCCAGCTGTTGATTGGCTGAACACATCTGATCAACATAATTAGTAGTAGTGAGGGCAGGGAGAGTTGGAAAACCAGCAGGACCGGAGTTCGACACCTGTGCTGCGGAGTATAAATAGTAAATCAAGTGTTTTTCCATGTGTTACATGCTGTAGCTGAATAGCTGGAGGTGATGTACTGTGCTTGTCTCCTCTAGGATTTTATCATTTATACCTTCCTGGTGCTCTTTATAATGTTCATAGAATCCGTTGCGACAGGAAGGTCTAGACCGATACTCGTTGACCTCAGCATTAACCTTCATTAAATGCAAATAGAGGTGTGCACTAAATGTTGCTAAAACCGACCTTTGTCCTTGCTGGTACAGTACAATCATCCATCTACTGCTGTTCTGAGCAGAAACATCTTGCTCTATTGCCAATACAATAAACCATGATGCCAGGATGTGACTTTTTAAAACTTTAATCTACAATATATACTGTGACGTTTAGAAGAGAAACTTTCAAAACGTAATGCGGAGAGGTGCCGTCAAAGTCTCCCATGACACAGACTCACAGGTCAAAATTCTGCATCACACGCTGAAGCTAAAGAAAACCCTGAAATGCTCAGATCACCTAAACTCACCTTAGTACTGCAAGAAGAAATATGAAGTAAAGCTGTGAGGAAGGAGCTTCATCCTGAGCTCATCCTCACTGGCTGGTAATGTCCACTCCAATGTGGATAAACACATTAGTGGATAAACACATTAGTGTGTGAGATGTTTTCCATCCCTGACTCTACGCTGTCCAGACACACAGAGCAGACACACATACTCTTAATCTCGCATGTATAGGCTCTGCAGAGTCTGCGGGGGAAAGACTGACACTTGCTCCCTCTAGTTGTGACATCAGCATGACATGCTGATATGTAGCACGTCAGTGGAGAGCGCGCCTGATTGACAAATGAATGTGGAAACCACTTGACCTCAGTGGTGAAAACAAAGACCTACAAAGTCAACCATGGCTGTTTCAAAGGAAACTGCAGCATTCCAGGACAGCCACACTGTGATTAAGCAAAAAATACAACCAACCAACAAACAACCATGATCTCTAACATTTCTAGTCACCAAAGTTTAACAAAGCAAGCAACAAAAGCACAGACTTCTAGCTCTCAAAGGAGCACAAAGAAACAGAAAAGACAGAGCTAGAAAAAGTTGCCAAACAAAGTTGAAGCCTATTGTAGAGTGGGGCACACTTTGCCACGCTTCTGTTCAGACTGTGTCCAGGGTGTAGCTGCCTCTGCTGCAAAAAGATGTAGCAGTAGCCTCCCTTTGTGAAGCTGCCAGCGGGGTGTCGCTGTGCAGTTCGGAGATTCTCTCGGGAAGGAAAAAAGTTGTGTTTGTCTCACAGCGTCCGTGTTTTGGGTGTCAAAGGAAGAGCGCTCCAACAAATCGGCTGGGTTACCTGCTCCTGCTCCAGCTCGCGCCACACAAAAGGCTCATTCCTGCCCGGCAAGGGTGCACAAGTGGAAGGTACAATACAAGCGTCAGGAATGTGAAGGGGGGACGAGTACCGTCCAAGCAGCAAGACCAAAACATACGTTCACCATAGTGGAAGCTTCGCAGGTGCAGGAAGGGAGAATGTGTGAAGATGCTTGTGCAGGTGTCACCGCCCTACATGAAATCTCACTGTAGGTAAGATAACAATCCAAACCTTCGACGGCAGCGGTTCTAAACTCTGAGGCAATTCCTGAGCTCCTGTGTCGGGCGTTTGGTTCAAATAGCCGTCGTATAAAAACACTTCGGAAAAAAGATGTCTTTTCAAAACTGTGACATGATCTAATAGCAGGAGGGTGACAGAAGACAAGTGGGAGAGGAATGGTAATAAAAATGGAGGAAGGGCAGTCGGCTGGATGCCACTGCTAGGACGTTGATGACTAAATGAATAAAACACGTCTCCACTACCAGCATTTGCAGATTGTTGTTGTGGCAGACAGCAACTCGCTTCAGGGCCGCGGCTGCCATCTGTGGTGCTTTCCTTCACACGAATTGATGGCATGCTCAGTAATTACCACCTAAAAGCCAGCAGAAAGAGGATTTCTCTGTATTGTGAAATGACCCATATGACCCAATGACCCTAATATATATATATATATATATACACACACACACACACACACACACGTAGACATCTTTGTGTTGGTGTAGCTACTGTAGTGGCAGCAGCTGTGAAGAACAGTCGAACTAAAACAAGCCAGTATTTACAGATTGAAATGTACATACAAATACAAACCTCCCGGCCTGAACTATAAAAGAGTGGCTTTAAAATTTTGAAGCAATACGAGGATCATCTGCCTCCAAAACAGCTTGTGACACTCAGCAGTGTTTACTGTGCGGCACAGCATGATGCAAGGGAGAATAAGTACTAGAGACCAGCAAAACAACGTCAAGTGTACGTACGCTGATTTTGTTTGAGTAGGAATTTGTGAAAATCCTGCCATTACTGCAAGAAAGCCATGACGCAGTGAACATGCACAGCAGTGATCACACTGTCATGTCATAGGGATGTTCTCCCATATGTCGGCAAAAGAAGAGCAATAGGATGGTTTCTTGGTTAAAGAGCGGCTTTGCTTGTGGAGATCGTTTGGTTGAAGGTTGGAAATTTTCCGGGAATTTATATATACAAGAATAATGATTTTTTTGAAAAAACATTAGAAAATAATGAATTAAATTAGAAACAAAAGCAACAATAGGTTTTAGTCTTTTTTATATCATCCAAAAACATTTAGGCAAGTAAAGTGCAGAAAATGACAGTATAATTTTGCAGTAACCTTTAAAATAATTAAACGACAGACAGTGTTTGTCAGGGGTATGAATATTTTATGGCACTCATAAGAAAACTGCCCAAAGATGCAAAATGTGGTGGCAGCTGCACTGGAAGCACCCTGAGATCAGCTCTTCTGCATTTCACACAGCGAAGTGGGGAACAGCGAGGGCTCATCTAGTAGCTGATCGCAACACAACGCGCCTGCAATGGACGTTACAGAATCACGTCTCTGCACACAACGTGAGCGCCAGCGCTTCTCTTGAGCCAAGTAGTTTATGCAAAAACTCACAGATATTAATTAACAAATTTACATAATATAAAACGCTACACAACTTATTGCTAAATGTGAAGTGGTAGCGTGTCAGCGCTAAACACGGTCGTGGCCTCGTCCCACACTGCCAGATGCTGTAGTTACAAAACGCCTCAAACAATGGATTGTGCTCTGCAATTCATATTCTTCATAAGAGATGAATACCTGTATTGTTCCAAGCTGCTGCAGTTACTTCATTGTTGGGTTCAGTGCTAATTACACAAAGCTCAGCGCGTCTTATTTTATCTTTCGGGTCTTTTGTTGTAATGCTACACTCTATTAAACACAAGCAGCGATATAAATACACATACTGAATGTGTCTTCAGAGAACCACAAATCATCCGTTGCGGAACGACGTGGATCTCTAAAAAGATCTGCAGTTGGAACAGTTGGAGACAACAGCACAGTCTCATTCGAATACACATCGTTGCTGCCAGCAAGAGATTGTCACAATAGATCACACGGTAACTTCCTGTAGAGCTGTCTGTGTCAGTCCATCAGTCACATTAGCAATCTAAGCGGGGCTCAATCAAGTACAGACTTGGTGAGGGAGGCTCTGTCTGTCCCCGGCGCGTGTCCATCAGAAGGAAAATGTTGCGTATTGATTCCACGTCTGCAGAGCCTCCACACTGCAGCTGGAAGTGACAGCCAGTGACTCAGGTTTGTTGACGGACAAAAACTGAAAGAGAAACAGCTTCCAACGTGCGCGGAGAAGCCATCAAGCAGATGTTTACGGTAAAGACAGAAAATAATTTCTTCTTGACAATGTCGCGTAGCTGTAGCCAACTGCCAACTAGTTAACGTTGCATAGCTGAAATCACAACTACTTTCTTGGCCATTTTTGATAAGAAGAGTGACATTATTATGCCACGTTTGTGGCAGCCTGCCAATCACTGATGCCAAGACAACAGCCCTGTGTAAATTCACATTAATCTTCTTGCCAAGAAATAAAAGAAGCTAAGAATAATGAAAATGATGTATCAGTTTTGTCCTGGTTTCGTGCTTGGTATGTTGCCATCTTTATTGCTTATTGACTGTCGATGTTTACTTGTGATTGCTTTTTATGCGTTGGCAGGTTCGGACCTTTATAATGAGGGCAAACAGAGAGAGCAGGGCATTTAAACGCAGAGCCAAGTTTGTGATTCAGAGTGAAATGCAGAGTTTTGGCTGAAGGAATAAAGTGATAAATGAAACATACTGTGCAAAATTAAATTGTGTCATTATAATGGGATCTGCTTGCTACATGTATTTGTCTAAATGTGAAGTGTACCTTGTGTTACTGTGAAAACCTACTGCTCTTACATAAACCTGAACCTGAAAGGACGCTTCAGCTTCAGCCACACGTCACCGTTGACCCTGTTCTGAACCGTCGGGATCAAGACGAAGGCCGTCTTCTTTTCACAGACTCCACACCAAGAACAGAACGAGCGCCGTAATAGATGCCATCCTCCCATCGGCAGAAGTGCTCCATTGTTGATGAACTTCATCAACTGTAAAAAGTTTCTTCCCTGAAGAGCTGTGTGGTTGAGACGGACGTATTCCCGCCTGTCTTGTCTCTGGATTGTTTTCTTTATCATCAAGAAGCCGTTGTTAGAGACAACAATTTATTTGACACTCGTACCCACTGAGAATGATTTTGTTTGGGGATATCAAAGTGCCAAAAAATGAAAAAGTTATGAATTGTAAAACCACACGTCAGAAACTTCCCTCGCTGTTAAACTCTTCAAACAAGCGACTGAATAAAGCATAACTTAAACATTTTTATTTTGTTTTGAAGCAGACTGAGGACACTTGGAGGAAAAGGCTTGTGTTCAGTGTTTGCGGAAGAAACTTCCTTAAGTCCCTCTAATACAGCCTTCCCTTCTATTCTGTTATTTGGATACTTAAACAAATCTGTTTGAAGTGTCTCCCTCTTTTTCTTTTTTTTTTTTTAAGGATGTGAATTTGGCTTGTAACCATGGCTTCACATCTTTGTGCCACGAGATTTACATAAAAAGCCTGCAGTCTGGAAAGTTTCGAACAGATTCGGGTGAAAAGTAGACTAAGGATGAGCGACAAAATGAAAGCCTGGAGGAGCGACGTGTGTGTGTGTGTGAGGGCAGAGGAACGGACACTGGAGGGGGTTGCTGGGTAGCTGAGCTTTAGCCTGGCTGTGTTTGAGAGCCGCAAATCCGACTTGGTTGGTAAACAGAGGCTCCAGGGACACTTCTTTTGCATGCAGGCTGCTGCAGACTAGATTGAAGCACTCTGTGATTCTAATAGAGTAAGCTCATAGAAATCAGCGTAGAAAATGCCAATAAGGCTGTTAGCCGCCACTACAGCACAGCACAGCCTCTCGCTCCACGGCCGCTCTGAAACTTACACAACACACAGACGCGAGGAGGCAGAGAAACATTTGTGTGTCTGTGCGAGCGGGCATATCCGCATGGGTATACACATCCCTTTCTGAAGAATAGCTCAGTGTAAGCTTCGAGTATCATAAGGGCATCATCTCTCCCTAATTTAACCCCCATTGGCTTGGACTGGGGTGGTTTAAAGCCAACGCAGTGCTTTTCAACTCCACACAACAGCTAACAAACTAATTTTACGGTCATGATTTTCAAAGAGAAACGCTGCACATTTTAGAAATTCCCAAACTGCTCCTACTCTTCTGCCCTTGGACGCTTAAGTCAAAAGCTGACTTTGAATGAGATGCTGACTTTGTGCAGTTATGAGATTTGTTTTTCACAAACAAACAAGGTTTACATTCAGCCTCACAGAGCTGGGAGTTTCATTTCATATTTTTTAGAAAAACACACACAAGGTTCCAGGCATCCTATGAAATCTATGAACACTTTAAACTCTGGCATTGCTCTTTCATATTTTTCTATCGCATGTATTCTGCTCTCTGTTGATTAATACTCCGTGTAGTGTATGCACAGTGTTTTGTTTACGCGTGAGAGAGATCCTCCCCTGAGATGTGTGTTCTCTTCTTTCGTTTCCTTTAGTAGGAAGCACCTGTAATTTGTCTTCATCAGCTATTATGGACGTCCTAAGGAACAAAACCCAGCCCTGAAAAGTATCAAATCAACAGCACATTTTTCAGAAAATGGCAGATCCAATTTTATACATGTCCCTGAGGCTTCCCTCTAACTGTTGGTGTGCTGACCCTTCACTCATCTGACGCTGCTTCTCGCAGCCTAGGAGGAGCTTTTCAAGATTGCTTCTGTCTCTTGCAACCTGTGAGATGGGCCTCAATTGGATGAATGCTAACAAGATGTCCCAATGATGTGCAATACAGCATCTTTAAGGCATGTAAACCTGGCTGGTTAAATTGCAAATAATCTACTAGAGATGACAGCAGGGATGGAGCGTTGCTTCGTCTTGACATGTGGAAGATAGCGTTGTCTTGTTTGTCACTTAAATTGAATGTTTGGTGTAAAAAAAGGCCTGCAGGCCTGAACCTACAAAGAACTAAGACTTCCATTTGCTGGATGAGCCCTGAAGGCTGAGACTGAACTGGTCCTGCTGATTTAGAAGGGATTGCAGACAATACACCGTGAGCGGACTGACCCTAAATTAGTTGGTGTAATGTAAAAAAAAAAAATTATTTTAACATTTTCAATCTCAGCCACAGCAGGTTTTTCTTCGCTGCAGATTCACCTGCTACGCCTCATGAAATATATAATTTAACAACCCCATTTTAGCTCTTCAAATGTCAAGCTGACCCATCGCTGTGCCATTCTGGAAGCCAGATTAACGCGCTTTTATGTCTTTTTGCAGTGGAAACTACAGTATAAGTAATGACTTTGTTGTTTAATACTCAAAATACATATATTTATGAAAGCATTGCTCTGAGTGTGACCTAGAGTACACCTACAGGAAATTCTCCTTTCTGTCACAGATTTACATCTTGTATTTTCTGCCATTAAGTAGGCTACTGTAACATTTTTCATCTTAGTAGAAATTGATTAGCATTTGCTCAATTGCCTTACACATTGACATTCTGTGTGTAAATCTCACAACTGCATAAATAAGCAAGGTTTTCCTCTGACACTAAACTCACGTCCCAGCAACTTTGATTGGAATACTTTATGGGCGTGGGCCAAGAGTGGTATCAAACAATATGGATCGGGACCACTCAACATACGGCAAACTGTCAGGTT
Organism: Macropodus opercularis; assembly: GCA_030770545.1. Taxonomy (NCBI): domain Eukaryota; kingdom Metazoa; phylum Chordata; class Actinopteri; order Anabantiformes; family Osphronemidae; genus Macropodus; species Macropodus opercularis. The sequence continues at coordinate 8,002,229 of CM061098.1, forward strand.
CAAATGATAAAACCAGACTGAAATTGGCCTGTGTGCGAAAGATTGCTGAGGGCAAGGATTATAAAGGTTTTTCACCCACCACCTTACTCCCCATATTGATTTAAGTATAACTAGGAGATTTATCAACACACAATGTTTGACAGGGAGTTCAGTAACGCTTAGAATTAAGTTGCAACTCCCAAGGTGGAATAAAAATGCCATCACAGCAAAGATTTAGGAAAAGGACAGTAGGGTCATTTGGCCGTTGCCAACAATATGCCTGTAATAAACTAATCCACACAGAAGCAGCCTGACGATCTAATCTGCACAGCTTCACATTGCAAAAGAAATATTTTACATGCATGTATGCGTATCTGGATTAAATGCGTATTGTGGTTAAAGCATAATCTGTTGTATTTTGTCTCCATTCTCTCAGTAGCTGTATTTGTATGACAAAAAAAACCCCACAGGTTCTATTCTAACAAGTTTTAGAATTTAGAATAATTTAGATTTTTTTTTGTTTTGTTCCAGAGAAATGCCACAGGCTACAAGATTTTGCCTACTAGCCAGCTTTTATTCTGTGTTATCTTTACTTCATTATTGTGTGTGGTTTAAAACAAACAAACAAACAACAACACACAACTGCAAAAACTCTGATGTCAAAGTGGCCTCAGAAAAGACACGGCGATAAAAACTCTGCGGTGTGTGTTTCCCCATTAGGAACGTAGGCTTGCATTCATGGCGAAAATAATCACATGAAGAATGTCTTAGATGCTTTGTACACGCGTCCACATCCCAACTGTACTGAAGATTTGAGATTTTTTGTTGAAAATTCAAGATAGTGTGAACAATCTTTTCTATCTCTTGGTGTATCTAAGCCAATACTTATCACTGAGAGAACATTTATACCCCATCTGTTTAACTCAGCAGCGTTATCTTTATGGAAAGCAGACTGTGAGCCTTGCGTTGCCTGGAAGCACATGTGGGATGAGATAGGAGACAGATACAAGAAGATGGGAGACAACACAGTGCGCAGAGCATTGAAGCAAAAACGCAGCAAGGGAATGTGTCAAGAAATCAAAGCCCAGACAAGTTGAAGGGGAGAGGATTCAGATGCACAAACACACACTGTGTTTTTCTCAGACCTGGAGGTGGGAGAGCGCAGCTCAAATCAAATTCCACTTAGCTATTTTCAAACTTGGATCTGCTCTCAATGTAAAACACTTAACACCTTGCTCTGCCTGAAAGTGGGGCGGCAGGTCTCTTACTTACTACTACCTACTTGTGATGGTAACTCTCAAGGTCTAAGAGCCAATGCCCCTCCAACATATGTCACCATAACACATTTACTGCAGTGAGGCAAGATCATAATTATTGCCCAGTGAACCTCATGATGATTCATATTTCAGCTTACTTGTCTGTGCGTCTTTACTTTAATTGCAGCTTTGTCCTAGTGGCAGAAGCACCACACAAGGAAGCGTTGCATGTTGTCCAGTGCTGATGTGAAAGACTTTTAAATGATTGAAACCAAACATCTGCATTGTTCTTTACTTTTTTCAGGACTGTACAGTGCCTTTTCCAAATGTTTGAGTTTGTCACTGTAGATTTTCATTGACTCTTTGTTAATGTCCTCTATAAATTAATTAATTTGATGACAGCACATTTTCTAATTACATGGTCACTTGGCTTCTGATGTCAGTGCTGCTTGCAGAAAGGATGCTTGGAATAAAAGCTTCTGCTGAATTGTGAGAAATATCACAAAACATAAGACGACAACAGTTTATTTTGCTTATTGCTACATAATTAACGTTTTCCTGTCTAAACATCATGCAAACATGACACAAGACCATAAACTGTTGTAATAATATAACCAAAAATCTTCTACACATGAGTTATTGACATCCGGGTCTTGTTGTGATTGTCAGCAAGCAGAACAAAGAAACGTTGTTGCTGTATGTGTTTTGTCAGACGTCGCTAATAAGCACCTTTGGTGAAATGTGCAGTGTTCACTTCAAAAACGACTCTCTTTTTTATTTATTTACTTAGATAAAGTATTTGGAGTCTGCGCCTCCTGACTCAATCATTTATCACTGCTTCGGTGATGAAGGTCAGAAACATCCTGCGAAGAACATCTACAATTAGAAATCACAGGCAAGAATTAGAGTTTGCTTAAATGAAAGTTATCTTTGCAATTACTCTGCACTTGCTTATCTCTGATGATATTAGCACGTGGCAGCACAGAATGATGATGAGGGGGGATGACATTTGGTTATCCTTGCTTTGTCCTTAGCCCACTTCAATAAAAATGTAAACAATCTTTACAGTTTGTCCTTAAAGGCAGAATTCTCCTGACACAACATTATTCTAATCTGCATACGGTAGATGGATGGTGGGGGACAACATGCCGCATTCGATTATTCAACTTTGAATAAAAAAAAAGACAAGAAACGCACTCTGATAAAACAGCGTTAAAGGACTGATGTTTGCCTTCTGCTATCAACAGCAAACATGTTTGGGCTTTTAGAACCTCCCCAGTTCCTGTATTACTGGCTGTTACAGTGAATAAGTTGATCCTCTTTTTTATTCTGGGGGTTCACTCTAGTTGAATGTAAAGCTTCATAGTGATGTGCAAGGACACCAGTCCAAAGGTTGTGCAGCAAACGACAATCTATCATGAGACTGCAGAGCACCTGCTGGGTCCCAGATGTGCTCTGGCACTCTTTTACAGGGTGGCTGGTGGAGTGCTCCCCGAGGGACACAGCCTACAGCTGTGACAGCGACTACAGTGTGTCTGCCTGATCTACACATCTGAGCCCTTCCCTGCTGATTTTAATACAGATGTGCAAAAGCCAGTCTGGAGCACTCATGCATATGCCTCGGTTTTATGAATATAATGTGCACGTGAAGGATAGATATGCGAGGAGCGAGACTAATACAGAAGGCGCAACATGCACACGGCAAGACTGGCGAGCAGGGTCAGGCGCTGAGTAGCAGCTGAATATTTACAGATGGATGGAGACAGACAGATTTGAGGACACTTGCATCTGAAGTATCTGTTTTCCAATTACTGAAATACTAAATATTTTTTAGAATGCACACTCCACAAAAACCACCACAAATCACACATGTTGTTCCACACACTAAGATGCCACAGGACATTGTTTATCGAGTTTATTGCAGACAGCATGGGTGTAAGTGAGTCACTGGAGGGAAAGTATTTGCAGAACCTTAGCCAGGTCATAAAATCCAATGTTTGTCCCCTGTAAGACAGACGCACAGAGCAGAGTATCTCCAAGGAACGATGCCGCACTCATTCCAGATTCTGCTGGTGGACGGCGGCTGTGGCTGCCTACAGTGTCTCATTTAAGAGCTCTGGATGTTGTTTCACTGTCTGTGGTTCTTCGCCGTTGAAATATACATTAAATGTATATAATGTATATGTCACATGCTAATTGAATGAATCCCTAGGACGCAACTAGAATAATAAAACACAGGACTTGTAGTAACGGAGCGCTTCAGTTCCATGCGGCTGAGTTGGACTGATCCATGTGGGTGGAGATATGAGTCATAGTACGATGACCCGTAGTGTTAAAAACCACAGGACAATTCAACATCCCACCTGCTGCTGACCTGTACCTGAGAGAGAACTAAAACAGATCCGTTTGACTATCATCTGATCCTCAGCCGGTGGTGGTTTAAGCCAGTCAGTTTGCGAATGTGAAGAACAATACACAAACTGTCACATGAAAGTAAATGGCCTCGAAGCTTTGAAACAACCAACCAAGTGCTGTCATTTGTCGAGTAGTTTGCCAGCAGCGACCCAGAGGCTCAGCTTGTGTAAAACAGATATTTGCCCAGAGGCCTTTTCCTTTTTTTTGGGATAGTGCTCTTGTATGTTATGTTCTGGAATGTACCACTACATTCGCACCTGCTATGTTGCTGCAGATTCTGAAAGCATCTGCTTTCATTAGAAACCAGGGCAACGTGAGCGCAATGAAAGATGACCTCAAATTCTATGATGCTGAGATCTTAACGTCTGGTTGCATTTTTCTTTCCTTCTGCATTTTGCAAAGCAGTTGAAATCTCTAAAAAAAGAATGAAGGGAACAGAAACCTGACCTGCATACAGTGTACAACAAAAAACCGATTTGAGTCCAAAACATTCCTTCTAACTTTGAGGCTTGTCACATTCTTGCTGCTGTCCTACTTAGGGGAAGATAGTAGCCTGAGCTTTTAAACATGTGCACAAGTTAAACAATAATCCTGTATCCTGTGAGCGAACAACGTAGGCGATGTCGCCGTTTCACAACTACAAGCAACATGTGGATTCCTAGACTTTACAGCCATTAACATTCATGGGTAGAATATCCATAAAGATTATGAGAATCTTAAAAGTGCTGTTGTCCTTCTGAAGCAGTGACCTTCAAAGAAAACCTCGCTTTGTACGGCTTTGAAGGGAAATAGAACCTAAATGATATGGAGTGTTTTTCCTACCTGTGAAACGCAGCCGGCCCTTAAGAACCTGTAATGTTAGTATACATCTCTCCTGCTGCGTGTGATCGCTCAGCTTAAATGTCTACTGTAAGAGCACACTCACTAGACGCACCTTTATTTCGCCAACGTATTTATGCATCATAAATTACACACGTGTGTAACATTTTTCATCAGCTTTTTATTATGTGGACCCTAAGCGACATTTTATTTCATTGCTGTTTTTGGGTTCATATCAGTAGCAGCTGCTCATGTAACAATGTGCAGCAAACCCGTAATGTTTTACAAAGAGAGATCATTAACCCCTGAGCATAATTACAAGTAGTTTAATTGGATTATCAAACTAAGGTTTGGAGATTATCCATTTTTAATCAGAGCATCTGAAGTTCATTTAATTTGTGGATTAATTTTTTTTGTATGTTTCTTGCTCTCGCTATATTTGTCTCACTCTCACGCGGTCACACTTAAAAATATCTGATCTAAATATCTAAATAAAAACAGAGGTTGTATTTCTGCACCATCTAAAATTAGATTGTTTTACCCATCTGTTCATCGGTAGGACACGATGTCTCACATTAGGAAACAAACCTTGCGATTACTGTGGTTATTGGTGAACAGTATGGATCAGGCCGGTTCATTCAAATACCTATCAACCACACTCCAGTGATTCTCGCGTGGTGGCATTTCAACTACAGCCCCTTTTTGATTTTAATTAACTTGACTCTGTGATGCTACAGTCGGTTTACGCAGCTGCTTTTCTTTGAGTCATGCGTCTCTTACCTCACCGAGAACCTCAAGTCATTTCACCACTTACTTCTGCACCGGTGACACATTATCTGGCTGGATGGGTGGGTGCGCGCTCTCACATGAGCACTAATAACAGCTATAAGGGTGTCTTGGTTTCCGTGGCTCGTGTTAATTATGTGTTGTCCTGAGTTCAAGTGTTACTGCAGGAAAATCAGCTTAGTGCTCATTTATTTTACAAGAACGGCTCACATGCACAGTGTGACCACACAAAAGCCGCACCACACCTCATTTTATGTATGATCATTTCTAATGGCCATCACTACTGAACGCAGAAGATTTTATTAGTCCATTGAAGCTTTTAAGGAAGTTACTCTGAAATAATTACCCTGAGTGAAGGGGTGAAAGAAAATAGATATGGGTGTTGTTAAATAAAGTCAGAGTGGGGAAGATTTTTTCCCCATGTAAATGACTAAAGACATGCACACAAGACGGCTCCAGGTGATTTTGAAACAGATCAGTGCTTTGCCATCACTATGCAAGTCCCATCCTACAAACCAGCCTTTGATCAGCACCACCGACAATGGGAGCGCCAAGTCGATCAGTGCTAATGTGACAGTCTGCCCTGGACTCAAACCACCACTGCCTAATTTCTCCAAGTATAAACCACCCGAATTAGCTTTAGCCAGCCCACACTAACAAATCTGAAGTATACCCGATAAGCACACAACTGGAAGCCACTAAGCAACACAGCACCAACATTTTTATTACCACTTTCCCATGGTGTAACGGGTGAAGGACAACACATTTAAAAGCCCAATCTGAGCTGATGATAAAGATAGAAGCTCAGGTTTTTCATTAATGACGATACTGTATGATGCACCCTACACACCTACAGTAGCATATAAAATGGTTACTATGGAGCTATAGCTCTGACTTTAGGAGTCAGCATTGAAACGTTAAAGCAGTTATTGAAAACGCATAATCAATTCGTAAAAGAAATTTTTGCACGACAATATGTTATACATTGAAGAAAACCGTCAATACTAAGAAATCTCCAACAAAAAAAAAGTGTTGACGAACACGAGAGAACATTTTATATTAAGTTTCTCACCTAATGCATTTATACTGCTCTTTGCAAATTATACAACCAATTGATGATATTTTTATATTTCATGTTATATTATTCTACACTGACTGCCTCTTGAGCCCACTGCTGTAAACACACTATGGCGCTGCAGATACTGCTTTTATTCCACAGACAGCATAGAAAGCATCCCTGACAGCTTTCACCTTCCTTCTTGCTGCAGCTGATGCAGATCTCACTCATAAAGTAATGAAGTGTCCTCACTAGCATCAAGGACTGTTCTGGTGCCATTGATATGAGAGGAAGAGGTTGAGAGGGCGAGCTGGAGGAAGACTAGCAGAGAAAGTAGGAGCAGAGTGCAGGTCTGTCTGCTTCTCCAGCATTTAAGCATTAGCATGACTTCACTTGCTTTGGAGACTGTGCCTTGAATGCCCTAATAAACTGGCTAAAACTTTTTTAATCACTTAAAATAAAAGACTGAAATCATAGTTGCTTTGGTTGCATGACAGGTAGGTAAGAAAAAAAAAACTATATGGGCATTCACTTGCAAATAGCAAGTACAACTAACATCATCTACCCTGTGCTCAAGGTGCTCATCTCTCTCCCATCATCAAGAGTTTGAAATGAAACTTTTGCAATTATTCTTAAATGACTTAATAGAACCTTTCTGCTTTTATCAGGGCAGAGGTTCTGGCTGGTGTTTAGCATTGCTTTTCAGAAATGTGCCAGCTAAACACTGAAATAATAAACAGCAACAGAAAGGAGGGCCTGGTACTTGACTTGCAGAGCAATCTTGAAATTTACATTGCTGGTAGTAATGATATTTGTCTTAAAAGCAAGACTGTTTAGAAAAGAAACGACAAAAAACAAGCCATCAAATATATTAGTGCACTATGCAAATTATCATAATAGAAGACATCAACAACAAAACGCACATTAGCTCTAACGGAGCTGAGGTTAATGGTAATAGCCTTGGATGATTTTGCCAAGTGACAGTGTCCAAATTGAGTTTTTTTTCACCTGCCAAAACCTGGTAAACTATGGGCCAGGACTGCTGGCCCTAAAGACACCGTGTTAATTAAATATTTGCACATTTGCTTTCACACAACATATTAAATTTGTTAATTAAAAAAAAAGCGCAAATGCCTAATTAAAACCAAGGCACTCAAACGTGGCGCTTTACTTTCAAAATACCTCACCGTTTGTTTTTCACCTGGACATATTTTAACTGCATGTAGCATTTTGTGGTTCAGACCCTGTCCAATTATTAGCCCAGCACTCCTCTCAGTACATGTCTGTACTGTAATACTTGATTTCAACTGTGATACTCTTTGCCTCTTTTTAATTGGACTCACAGTAAGGTAGTGACTTTAGAATCAGATTTAGAGGGAAGTTCTAAATTCTTTGATTTGATGGCTCAAAGTCAGCTAACCATACAGCGCTGGTGGGCTTTAATAAGGTCTCCTTGAAAACCATTACAAAAACAGTTTCTTCTCTTTGTCTGAAATTACAAAGTCACAGTATGTCACTTCTCAACAAATTAAGGATGTGACTAAGAGTGAGACAGGAATAGATGTTGTGAATAAAAATTATAAAATAGTACAATATTATTTTGAGTAATATACTTACAAAGTGTCAATTTCCTTTAGGAGGAAAACAACTAACGGACACCAGAAGATGTATCATCACAGTGAAGAACACAGTGAATCAAACTGTTCATGCAGAATCAATTTTAACCTTGTCATCACACGCTTATGTAGTTTAATAGCAATGAAACTATGGTGGAGTAAAGCAGCTGTGGAATACTGTATACTTTTATATATAAAACACGGGAAAATAGACTTTTAAAGGAAAAAAATAAATAATGTTCTAAAAACCCCTTCCTTTCATCCATCCTTGAACAACAGCATTGTATATAAAAGGTCTAGTATTCCTAACATTATACACCAGCTACAATACTTCAAATGGATTGAAAAACTCAAAAACTGTGGTTCTCACTGCCATTTTAATGGCAAATCTACTTGTAACTTTACCAACAACCACACAGAGAATAAAGGACATAAAAGTGAAGGCTGCTTTGTTCCGCAGACTGCTGCTCTCGTGGGTTTACTGAGACATACGGTTACTGCTTTCTGCTGGAATCTTCTCTGTGGGCCTCCATCATTATAGCTGACATGTGATATGAAAAAAGAAAAAGCTATTTGTACTCATCTTTGTCTAGTGCAGAGTCGCATTAAAATCATATTCAGACATATGTGACGACAGGGACACGTGACTGTAATTACTGTACCATTTGTGTATATTTATTGCGGATCAACCTCGCTTGTACACAAAGACGGACTTGGACAATCACTCTGCTAAATGCTTCATTTAAGGAACAGGTAAGAAAAACAAAAGACGGAGAGAATGATTTAAAAACTTTTCTTCCCCACAGGCAGTACAGATACATTATCGCTCGCCTCAGAATAAACCTTGGTGCCACACCTGACCTTAAGACTAGCTTTTCACTTGCAAATTAAATTGAAATCTATCAGACGGGAGCTTCTGAAACCATGGGAAATATGATCACTGGATCTAGTTATTCTTATAATGCCCAGGATAAAATGTCAATGGGCATTAGCTAATTTCATCAGCAATGCTTTTTATTAAATTCTTTTAAAAGCCATTTTGGTTTCCTTGCCAAAGATGTCATATTAATTTAAGGCTGGAGACCTTGAAAGAAGGATAACCCAATTTGTGCATTAATATCGGCAGTCTATGGTAGCTACATTCTGAGGGAATTAAAAGCAGACACAGCAAAATATTTTCTGTGATGCACAGGTAGACAGTAACAAGGTAATACTTCTAAAGTACCAATTACTAAAGTACTATTTTACATTACTGCAATTTATAAGACCCTGGTTCCTATGTTTATATTAACATATGCTGTTTTACACTGTGTTGCTAGTGCTACAATTGTCAGATTTCCAGCTGTTGGGTCAAATGCACATCTCATATGGGTCATGGCTCCTCAACGCTGGAAATAAGGCGTCAGGACCAGTCAAGAGCCTGCAAACCTCCCAAAGCAGCGTTTGCTGTGTTATTTGTGCACGCACACACACTCGTCAATGTGGCAACAGGTTCATATTAAAAGGAAGATAAGATGAAATTAAAGACTCTTGTTCCCACTCACTTCCTCACTGCTTTTCTGTTTGCATGGTTGCCATAGTAACGACTACAGTGATTTTTCTGGTGCCGACTGCACAGACTGAACTTGTGCACCAGTCATCAGGCTACGTGATTCAAAGCTGCATGCTGCAATTATGTTGCTGTCAAAAACAACCTGCTGATATTACACGTGTCAGCTTTTGAGCATTGCAAACATGAAATGCAGCAGAATTGTACAATTTTAATATATCGTATCTTAATTCCATCCTGATTTATGAGCTTTACTTCTACTAAGGAATTGTTAAATTGTATGAAAAGTTGCATTCAGTGAACAATACACTACACTGATGTGTTTTCCCATAGCCTGTAAATAAATGTGACATAACCAAGCAGTCTAGCTCGTCATAGACAACTTTACCCAGCTACAGTATTTTCAATAAATATTGCTGGATAATGCTTTGACTGAAAAGAGACTGAAACTAAACATTTGGACTTCATACTGACAAATATAAATCAAACATTACTTAATATGTCAAAGATTTTCTGAAATGCATGAACGCCAACGACCTAAACGGAGATTGCATTGAAGCAGTGTGCACTATTATCAGAATTCATTTCAGCAAAGACACTAATTGATCTTGTGACTCCCCTGCAGACCTGTAGGTCGTGCTGTGAAACACCACCCATGTCACTGTCATGCCAGTAAACTGTAGGTCACGCTGTGTGGATGAACAGGGGCTTAAAGGGCATGAACAGATCACTGACAAATTTTGTAAGCCATCCCCAAGTCAAACAAGCATGTGTCACACAGTGCAGAATGATATAACAGAAAGCCAGTAGGCATCGTGTGTGACGTTACAAGCACAGGAACAGACACAGGAGTCAGGATGTGTGTGACAATGTGTTGCGATCTACCAAATTTAGACCCCTGTCTAAATAATGCAAAGCAATATTGGCAGACAATTGCCATTTAATCGCAAAGAGCACTGGCAGGGAAGAGGGCGCATCTTCACTTAAAATAGTTGATGACTTTATTGCCACAAGGCTAAAACAATTGCTCGACAGCCAGATTGTGACTTTTAATTTAAAAGAAGTGCCAGTAACAGAGTCGACTGAGTGGTACATGAGAGGAATTATGGACATGACTGGAGCTGAAGGGTACAAGAAAGAAGTGGTGAAAAAACAACCTTTATTCTTTCTTCCTTAGGTTGAGAAATTAAACACGGAGGGTAATAAAGAAACTGGCTTGAACAGAAAGTCTCCAAAGATTTAATAAAATGCCTCCCAGCAATGCACGAGAGTGACTAGTAATAGGAATCCTCCATCACGGTATATTTTTAGCTGCCTTTCATTGTCTGAAGTTATAAAAAGAAGCAAAATATATTAAAATACAAAAACAGGCAGGTGTCAATGGAAAACCTTTTAACTGATTGAGTCTGTGATAAGTATTTTAACCCCATGTGATTTATTCAGACTGTGCATGATACAAGGTCCAGTCAACCAGTACATAGTCATAAATGTTGCTAAAGCAGGGAGAGATGTAGCAGCATTGTCTTTGGTGTTGGCATTGCTCATATTCTGATGTCGGAACAGCACAGATTTTATTTAAATGCCTTTAGGGCAGTGCCTGCACTTTGCTGGTAAGGCTTATATGGCACCAAAATCAGCTGGCAAAGCAGATGCTCTTCCAAAAAAAAAAACAAACACATTTGGACAGGAATCTATAAAACAAAAACAGATCTCAGGTCTCATTCTACACATTACTTTGAAAACGTATCTTATCTTCAAGCTATTCAAATGTTAAACTCGGCGTGTTGATGCTCACACACAATTTACCTTCCTTTCTGTCAACAAGAGCTCATTTATACTTTCATCAGCTGTTTAGATCACATCATCTCTGTGTCATCCCAGTTGTAACTTTTTCATTGTGCAGTCGTGTACTGGACGTGCCTCTCGCAGAGCTGTGGATGTGGCTTCTGCCTACACACACCTGGATATTGCCTAAAAGTCATATCAAGCAGACTTAATGACCTCGTTTAGCTAAGGGGAGGTGAAGGTGCTCTTAGCCTGCCACATTTTCCTAATTGTTTTTTAATTACACCTCAGACTGTATCATCTGCAGTAATTTGAGACAGCAGGTCAGTTTCCTGATAGAGTGATAAACCATTAATGAAAAATGTGCCTTCTAATTCAAGCCACATATTTTAGTGAGTAATAAAAGCTTTTTTTCAGAAACCAAGTTTATATTTTTACATTTCTGTGTCGAACCCCTACAACGCGCATTGGCTCTGTGATCGCACATCTACAGGCCAAACTGTAGAATTATCTTTGATTGTACCTGAATGCATTGAGCCCCAAAATGGCCTTTTCTTGATTCAAAGGCTGTACATCACTTGCATGGCTATTTCGCCTCAATACTCTGCAACAGACTTTACAGGTGAACCTGTAGAGCAGTTTGAGAGTGAAGCTCAATGGCGGTTCTGTAAATTAATCATCTGCCTCACTGGAAAGATTCAGAAGCTAAAGATTTTATGGCATAATGATGATGGTACCGAGTTCCCTGCCTCTCTTCAAGCCGCGCTGGCTGGCAGCATCCAGCTGTCTCTCCAGTCATCTTCAGAAGATGATGACCTTGAAGTGGGTAGAAAGGCACCCTTCCTCTATCCATTGAAGAGTTCAGAGAGCTCCCCCCACTGTCTCTGCAAAAAGACTTCCCAGTTAATATCCCCGCAATGGCAAGAGGCATTCCCCTACTCATGTCGACACACAGATCTCTGCCGAGCTTGGGTGCACGGGATTTCAGAGAGACTCCAAAACGCTAGGGTTTTACGCCTCTATCGTGGACAACTCTTGGCAGTTGCTCAAGTAAATCTGGCAGGAGATGTTGCAGCAAAAGCCCCAGGTTCTAATATTTTCAGACTTCAATAGCCTGTCAGGGAAATATCAAATAGTCAACTATCTTGGGCTGGTTATTTGGATGAAGACATGGACTGTAGTGTGTAGAGTAGTGTACTAAAGAAACGGTAGCCTAACATTTTAAATAATGACCTTGCTGCCTTGGCCAGCAGCTACATGTCTAGTAGGTTTGCAGGTTGATGACCCGTTGCTGTACATGGTACTGCAGGTGCTGTGGTTCTTGATAGACACATTGATTCAGTCAAAGCTAGTTTAGAGTGTAATACTGGAATTCACAAAGTACCAGTGTGCGTTGGTGGAATCGCCCCGATTAGCCAGTACAATGCAATTATTAGCGCGCTGCTCCACAGGGGTCAGTGAGAGCGCGAGCTAGAGGGCTCCATCTGGGCTCACAACTACACTTACAATATTAAACTGCAATTACTGTCACGGTGAATATTTTTATACTTTTTGAAATGATGTTAAAGAAATCAGATGTTTAAAAACTGACAGTAAGCTTGTCGACTCCTCTGCTTGTTCTCTCGCTCCTGCTGTGCTTTCATTATGTGTCAATCTCAACTAACTTCACTGAAGCGGAAGCAGTCAATATCGCCCTGTTCTGTAATATGTGAAGGGTGAAGTCTAATCGTACGCCGCACTGGGTGCATGGGTCCTCTAAGAGACGGCTCATCTTCGAAATAAAATGTGTTGAAGCAGAAAGGAAAGGACCCTGATTGCTTTAAAACACACTAGAATCTCTTTCTTGCTTGATATACTGTAGAATGTTCAGACTCTCAAGAAGACAACACTTCTCTGTTTTTCGATTGCTGTTTTGTTTGAGATTGTGACTTTCTGGTAATTGTGTATTCAAACAATATTCAACGGCAGTATATGCGATTGTTTTATCCCGGCAGCGCATAAATAAACTCATAAGTCACCACAAGAAGATTAACAACTTGAAGCCGTAGCAGCGGCTCCTCCAGGATGCCAGACACTTATTTTTCATGTCAACTCACCAGCTGAGCACTGTTTTACCAAGCAACAAATTAGCAGCTACTTCGAGTTCCACTGGTTATTGTCACAAGGGAAAACTTATTTATCAGTTTTATTTAAATAGCCTCAATACGGTTAATTCACTAAGCATTCAGTTTGTCAGCAATTGCATGTTCTGGTAAGGAAGCATATTGTAGCACAGCTACGACAGCACACCCATTAGACCACATTGTTGAATGTAATAACCAAATGATGGCTTCTGCTGGTGGTAATAGTGCCTTAAGGTTATAGCTGTCAGTGATCATCTCCAGCAATGAGCATTACAGGCTAAGCCCTCCCCACACCCATCCTCCAGGGCCCATAAAGGCCACCCTGCGCTTTTGTTCAGGCAATCAAGATATGCATGGCCATTAGCTTCGCAAGCCAAATGGTGCAATTCAACCCTGACCTGCCTTCAGCATAAAATGAATTGAGACTGAATTATTCTCCCCCAGTTACTTTCCTATGCAGCACCGTCATAAAGAGCAGTTGCTCTAATTTCCTTTGACAAATTGTTAAAGAGCCTTAAGCACTAATGTGTCAATTCATCTCCACTCAGGCTGTTTTAGTGGTACAGTATCCCCCAGACTAAATATATACAGTAAAACAACACACAGCTTTGTTTACACAACATTCAATTAATTAACGCTGACTATATTTAATGGAGCCTCCTGAAAAACGCGTTTCTCATACTAGGAGCCGCTGCGCATTTCAAATGAATGGAAGGAGGCCAACGCATCCGAGTCACCTTCAGAAACTGAGCGTAAAGCAGCCGCACGATTAACGTCGGAGCTGCTGTGTTGGGCTGAATCAGACGGTTCCTAATAAAGTGGCAATAAGCCGACGATTAGCACGAACAAACATGGCGCCTACCCGCCGCAGGTGACTTCATCTTCTCTGGCCTCGTCCTTCTCCACGTTATTAAATCCAGGTCGGGTTCACTGGTCCTGGTTCGGTTGGTTCCACTGTGTTCCCACGCAGTTTAACGTCACGCCACAGACTTCACATCTGAGATTTACAGGTTGTTTCCAACAGCGGCCAAACTTTTAGCATAAACGTTAACCGCAACCACTGACTTCCTGTTGCCACTCCTTCACAATAAAAGCTAGTCACCCTTGAAGGTAGCTCTTATTATGAAGCAGCCAAACCTCTGCACATTTAATCGTTCAATAAACTAAAACGGGACCAGTGACCTGGGCTTTATCACTCATGAGCAAAATTCAATTTACATAACGCCTTTAAAATCTAAAATAAATAAGTCTGTTAGCAAATACATTTGTCACCTCAGCGATGAAGGTCCATATCACTGTGCAGCAGCAAGTAGAAGTAAGAGCAGGGCCACACAAAACCCACATCCAGTCCCAAAAGACTGCAGCTATTGAGTTGTGTGATAACATTCAGAGCAGGTGCAATTAAATGTGAGCAGTTCTTGCCCCCTCATGTTTTCTTATTGTACTGTCTGCTTACATTATAACTAAGAGCGTTATTGATTAAAAGGGGAGACAGAGGGGGTACAACCTGTTGAAAGCAGAAAAAGAAACCTTCATTTCCCCGGGCTGCACGAGCACACTGAAATTACACAGCCTTTGTAGCACTGAAATAAGTACTGACACTGTCCTTTTGAAGACTGCCCAGTTAATTGTGTGCTTGACAAAACAGGTGCACCTTTGAATCCTTCAAATGAAAAACATCCCATTGATGACCTTTAAATAAGTGTTCAAATAAGAACTTGTTTCGTGTGCACAAATAAGACCAAGGGTTGTAATCATCATATCCTACCTCTAACACCTACAGCCATACTCACATTTATTCATTGGCTGAAAAAAAGCACACATGAAAATACGTACAACACCACAGTATAATTTACAAATTACCAATTTTTTTTCCAATTAAAAATGTCTCATTAGCTGTGGACATTTCTAATAAAGTGGAGATAACCTGCGATTCTTTTCAGGGTCATGCATTATATATCATCAGTTCATCATTTTTAAAAAATCTTTAAACTCTTATTATGCAGGGTCTTGATAAATCAGATGTAGATTAATCACAAGTTTAATTAAAGCAAAAAGTGTGTCTTGGTTTTAGGTTTTGGCTCAGTTGTAGATTTGTGTCTTGGTTGGTCCAGGTCCTCATTGATCATTCAAATATATTCAGAAAAATAACATATTATTAATCACGTGTGTTGACTGATGTTTTCCCACTCACTCACTGTCTTAGCCTACAATCAGACGAGAGGCAGAGTTCACCCTGGAAGGTCCGGTCCGGTCCATCACAGGCCACATACAGACACAGAGAAGCCACACACTCTCACACCGACGCACAGTTTAGACTCCACGTCGAGCTTATTGCGTGTTTTTAAACCCCACCCAGAACATGCAAACTCCACACAGAGAAGCACCTGGAATCGAACCCAGGACCTTCTTGCAGTGAGGTCAGAGTGCTAACCAATAAACCACTGTGCTGCCCTGCTGCTAATTGATGTTTATATAAGAATGAGAATGAAGACAAGCTCTGGATCTACACCTGGTCATTTACTGAGCAAACTGAAACCTAATGGATCTTGCAGCACTTTTCACACAATCGTGTCATATACTGTACATCAGCCAGTTTGACACGAATGATGTTACTTTATAGATGCTCACACCAAGAAGAGGCGTTTTTATTCACAGAAAACTGAATTGTTCCTTATTTTGCTTAACTGTGGCAGATTTGGTTCTGTTAAAAACATTCCCCCCTTAGCTTTGCTTCAATTAGTGATGAACTAAAAGACAGCGTCAGCATTGGAAAACGCTTTTCTTCTGTTCGCTGGCTTCACACCTGCTGGTTTTTCGGGTGTAAAATGAAACTAATCATTTCAGCGCAGGTGTCTTAAATTCACACGAGAGAAGGTGAACAGTTTCAAAGCGGTTCCAGGGCTGCAGCGAGTGACGGTTCTGTCCCGTTTCAACGTATACAACTAGACTGGCCACACGTTGAACCACTTGCTAAGGTGAGTAGCTAAAATTTCAGTGCATGTTTTCTCCTGTGGCTCTTGTGTCTGTGCTCCATGTGTTGGCAAGCTGCAGTCAGAATGAAGCACAAATGAGCTGTGAAGGAGAAAACCAGCAAATCATTTGTCCCCATTGTTTGTCCTTGTAAACAACTTTTGTTTGTTAAGCTTAAGTTACAGTTAAATTTACCTCAGCCTTCATTTTATTCCTCAGAATCGGCACAGAGTTTAGTGAGCTCATTTTAATTTCTGGACTCACTCTATTAATCAGCGATCTTAATTATATATCATCATTACTAATTAACATTACCTTGAATTCTTCAGTTGATTCAAGCAGACACACCTTTTGCGAACGTGCAGTGGGTTTCTAACATGTTTGTGGGACGACTTTCTTGTGGCTGATCTTAGTCCAAAGACCTTTAGGATCGAGCGATGGCAGACAGTCCTGAGTGCATCCATCTGGATGGATGGAATGCAGCGAGCTAGGTCCACGTTCAGCGTCGCAATCAGCACCGAGCAGACACAAAGCCAAAGTAAAGCTAAGTCAGGCTGACGGTGGAGTGGCACAAAAAAAGCTGACGGCTGGCTGGCAATAGCATAAACACCGAAGCGCCGTGCTGACAAACAGTCTGGCAAGGGACACAGGAACTGCCTCTACATGTACGCACAGCCACTGATTAGAAATTAGGAGCTGCTGGGCAGGAAGTCAGTAGCACGGCACAGAGAGGATGGAGCGATAAAGGAAACGGAGGATGTCTATCTACATATTCCTATTTATTTTAAACACATACTTTTCCTCTCGGTCAAAAGTTTGAATCTAGTGTGGACAGTATAGTTTATGTTCACCTGCCACTGAGGTCTCTCTGAAACCCCCTCATGGCCTCTCCCTTTTCTAATCAGTCTCCCACCGGCCATCGTGAGACTTCTCTTTCCAGATGTGTCGGATCCTCCAGGAGTTCCAGCCTCCTCCTCGTCTCTCTCTCGCTCTGTGCGTGGGGTCACATTGTCTACAGAAGAACTGACCTTGGAAGGCAAGGACTGCTGTGTCTCTCCTGACGCAGCAGCTGAAGCTTGTCCCTCCTTCAGACAGACTCACCCATGTGCTTTAATCTCATGTTGGATATTCAGTTTTACAAGTTTACAAGGAGTTTCCTTAAACCATCAGTGATGATATAGATGAGTCATTTTAAAAGGAGAGCACAACAGAAACCAAATTTCCTTTAAAGAAACAGAAATAAAACTTGTTCTTTCACAATTATCACAAAGGTTTATTTTGAAGAGACCCAAAGGGTGATAAAAATATGCCACAGCATTTGAAGGACGTAGGCTTTGAAACAGTTAATTATAACCACTAAAAAAAAACGAAGCAGCCGTGGAGCATATTATGAACAGAGCAGAAACTGTTGACAAGCTTTGGGAAGTTGTCAAAACACTAAGTTAAGTGAAGTAATGTTGCATTCAGCCCATGCACACTGGACCAGGGGAAATCTGATTTGGTCCAGTGGTGAGATTGATCCAGACTCAGAGTTTGCTCTCCTTCAGACAACACTGAAATTCTCCTCCAGGTTGAGACCCGGGCCAAAGCTAGAACAGCTTCCTCAAGCCCTGGACTCTCTGTATCCCTAAAGCAACGCCTTGGTCCTAATTGGCTTTTGTGATTGGCTTGTTAGATAGCCAGGGTCCTATTCTGAAATTCCCCCTCAAGTGTGGGCAGCCATTCATTTTCACCGTGAGCCACTGAGCCATAACAAGATGTCAGGTCCTAGGCAGGCTGCTATGATTCTCTGGAGGGCAATCAGTAGACTCTCTCACCTTCTGTGTCTTAGAACGGGACTCCCTCAGGTGATGACCGGGGCCCGGGATCAAGGAGCGTGTCACTATAACTCTTTTCCTCTTAAACACAAGTTCATTCTCACCTCCAGACCAGCCGACTAATTAAACTTGATGCTCAGGAAGACGTCCAACTTCAGCGGTTACATGACCGTCAGTGATAATCACCACCAATGTCAAGCCACACACACACACACACACACGTGCGCGGGGCAGAACCGTGTTAGGCTGCAGGACTGGAGTCTGGACACTTGTTTTGCCTGTTGGAGAGAAATATTTGAATTCAGTGAACAATGTTTCCTTGGGGACAGAGCTCGAATTGCTGTTAATAATATCGACAGAGTGGCATCTTATCTTTCTTAATATCCTGTTTAAATCATCTTCTCCTTATTGATTGTGTAATTGACTTTTAAAGTGCAATATTAGGAGGCATCTCACAGTAACAAGCAGAGTGACTTTTAATGACACAGAATTGATTCACCAAGAAGCCGTACAGATCTTTACAGATAATGTTATAACTCAAGAACTTTATCAAGGTAATAAATTCACCAGACACATTATTGGTCTGCTGGTGTCAAGCTGAGCCTTCTGTAATAATTTGTATTACTTCAATATGACAGAGATTTTCTAGGGACATGAAGTAAACTCTGCTGCCCGACTGCAGCTTAGTTAGCAGAAAAATGTTTACACAAGACTTCTTTATGATGATTTTAATCTCAATGATAAAAAATGCTTCTGCGCTAAAAGGTAATGACCTTCTGTTGCAGACAGCAGAGTTTGTGAATGTCAGGAACTCTGTGTAAACATGCAGCACAGAAGAATGTACATGTCATCCAGAGCTGCAAGGTAAAGCGATGGCGCCTTTGAGGGTTTTCTCTGTTCTTGTGACTTCGCCGTGAATCGTGATCTGATCATCGCTTACTCATAATGTTTAATGTATCTGAAACGTGTGTCTGAAACACTGGGATGACAGAGACATATGGTGGCGGAAGCGTCACAGCCTGCTCTGCCTCTGAACCCGGACAGTCACCGTGGAGGGAAAAATGATTTCCCAAGTTTATCAAGGTTTTGTGAAGGATAATGTCAAGGTGGCTGCGCGACAGACGCACGTGAAACTTGGCGATACAGCAAAACAGTGACCTTAAACATCAAAGTAAATCTACTGCAGGATGGCCTATGAGATAGAAAATCTGACTTTCAGAGCGGCCCGCTCAGTCGTGACCTTTGCCCCGTAGAGACGCTGCGGAACTGACACTTTCAAAGAGCACGGCTGAGCTGAAGCAGGTCTGTAAACGGCTTAATACCAGCAGCGCCTTTGTGTTTATGTATGTTTATGCCTTTCAATTCAATAGAGTTGTAGTTAAACTCTGAAGGAGAAAAGACACACTAGATGGGCGGGCGGACTGACAGAACAGCTTCACAAATAAGAGTTAAATATTTCTAAGACTAGAGCGACGCCCTCTTTTTTTTCTTATACCAAACAATTCCCTGGTCTCTTCCTGCTCCAGCTGCGTGCTTTAGGAGGGACTGCTGATCATTAGCACTTCCCCCACATCGTGCAGTTTCTGGCATCACTCCCTGCTCTGTCATTGGCACACTCTCCCATCTTGTGTTTTAAATTGTAGGAGGCAAAGAATGGAGCTGTGTGGGGCTTGTTTGTTAACGACACAACACCCTCATGAGTTTGTGCTGGCAGCCTGCCTAGCCACCAGAACTGTGGCGCACTACACTAGAAAACTGGAAGTGAACCCAATCTCGTTTTGAAACGTGCATATTTATTTAGTCATTTACCCAGCAGTCATTAGGGCTATGTGTGCAGCGTTTTTCTGTGATCTACTCAGACTAATTATATCAAACTTGCTCTTTGGGTTTTAATTTGTTTACAATAGACCGTATAAATGAGGCCTTTCCTCTCATGGCTTTACAGATGATTGAAATGTTGCACTCAAATGCAGCTGCTGGGAGATTTGAGCCCCACGGCACCATCTCAGTTGTGGACATACACCTTCAAAACAGCTGTATGATGACCGTGACTGCTAGAAATGTGGTTTGAACATTTCTAACATTTCCAACGGTTGGGATTGAGGTGGTTTGCATGTGGCAAGTGCAGAACTGCAAACCTCCCTTTTTATTGACCATTTTATGTGGCAGCAACTCATGCAGCAATGCACTATATTATGTGGTTTACATGATATTAATATTCACTCAATTGTATTTTACCTTAAACTGTAATATTTGCTTTCCGTCACCGTTGATTAATTTGATTATTTATTTATTTTAATTAATAGCAGTATTAATTTTAGCTTGTGCCGCTTTGTTTGTGATTTAATTTGTAGTAAAAAGTGTCTAATGTGAAAAGTTAGTATAGTTTAAGTCTGATTCCTGCTGATATTTGCATTCAGGCCTTTTGCTTTGTGTTCATTCATTGTTCACACCTTGTTCTCATTTTGTCTTAATTGTTTCTGTATTTTTTAGATTTTTGGCTTTAATTGAACAGAATCCCACATCTTTTGCACACTCCTTAATTTAGTGGGAGGGGTGCTGTTGATGGAGACAAATGGTTCTCTTCATGTAAGAGTAAAGCCTTGGATTGAGAGAGGTTAACAACTCATCTGCTAACTAGTGGATTTTATACAAGATCTGGAGTAAAAATGTTGTGTATGATCAGCGTCACACCCTTCATTAAGAACAGAGGTTGAAGACTGTGTTAATAATAATGATAATAGGGAATATGAGGAGGATGATGATGATGATGAAGACCACCTAAGTGGTGATTCTGTTGCAGTTGGTTCAACTCCCGGTTCCTCCTGGCTGCATATCAAGGTGTCCTTGTTCAAGACACTGAGACGCGAATGTACAGTAGTGCCATCACACGTGTGCAAATGTCCAACAACAATTTCCCAGCGGGGACCTATGAAGTACACTATGTCATTATTATTATTATCATGATGATGGACAGCTGAACATTTACATTTTCATCAGTAAAAGAGAGGACAAGAAGACAGGCAGAGCGTTCAGAAGTGGCTTCCCTAAAACCATTTGCCTGCAGACTTTCCTTCCAACTCTCCTTCGCCTTTAATAAAATGCCCTCATTTCTACCTCAAATTGGCCTAAAATGGAAGCAAGACATTTTCACATACTGTCACTGTCTGTTTTCACAGCACTCACACATGAAAGATGCACAGATTTCAGCGAGCTGTTGCTGGGGACTTGCAGCTAGTCTATTATAAACCTGCTTCAATATTTGACATGCGAGGGGCATCGGACGGACGCCGTGCAACTGGGAGGCGCGATGCTGATAGGTCTGGGTTGATATCGCTCCCTGAAAGCTCTTAAGGTGGCCAAAGACAACTGTAACAAGCTTATAAAGTTTTTAGCAATAAGCGCAATGATAGTGTATCACTCTGATGGGAATTATATATTAATGATTTAGGCCTTGTCTTGCGCTGAAACCCTTCTCGGCCGCAGTAGCTGTCAGAGAGGCAGGTTCTGCTTACTGAGCATTCGGGTTAAGAACAGGTGAAGCTTGTCACACACACACGGTTTTGTGCAATGACAAAGACGACGTAAAAAGAAAACTTGATTCACATATATATTAGCACTGTCATCAGACAGTGCAGTGCGAGTGAGTGTTTTCCCTCCCGTAAAGACGGATCACGCTGAAGACAAAACGCATCAAATTATCAATATACTGCCAAGGGTATTCATGTTTATACAAGGTTTAGCAGTGGGGGTGGAAAACAGTTGTAGGTTGTCAGAAACCTTTGAGGATGAATAAATATGATGAAGGGCCTTAATTATGTGATTGCCGGCTTGGAAACCATATCACTGAAAATAGACAAGAGCTCGGCGGGGAGGGAAAGAACTCCCACACCTTTCACAGAGGGAGAGTGACAGGTACTTTCCACCGGGTGTTTGAATGGAGCATTTCTGCTTTCTGCATCTTTGTTCATTTGAATGATATTTTGATCTCTTGAAAAGCGACAAATACACGTCTGCGCTCGCTTAAACAGGTGGAGCCGGAGCAAAAGAAGCGTCTGATTAAAGCGAGGCAGCGTGTGAAGACGGTTCCAGTCGGACGGCAGCTCAGCGCCGCCGCTGCCATCACATGTTTACATGAGCCGAGTGTTCTTAACCCAGATATTGCTGTGAGCTGCTTTTACTTAACAACGCCGGCAAGATTGTCGCCTGTCTAATAAATCGCCTGCTCCGCCGTGATCGACATCATTTCGCCGCTTTGTTTTGTTTGGCCTGTGTAAAATCTCATTCGCGCTGCATTATGGGAAAAGTTTCATGTCAACAAACACAGTGTGGCAGCAAGTCTTGCTTTCACTACCGGGATTAAAAATGTAATATGAAGCTCAAACTTCTGCTCAAAGCGTCTAGCTTTTAGCGGAGGCTCTCCATCTTCTCCGGCTGAAATGTTTCATCCACGCAGGAGGAACCTGAGGAGGGAATGACTCTGTTAATTGGGTTATTCATAGCTCCAGTGTAGTCCCCATCCTGGAATGTGAAATGCACATACGTGTAATTAGACTTGAATAAGGTTCTAGGGTGCTGCCAGGAGCTGGGCGCAGATGCATCCCTGGGTAGAGCGAAGGTTTTATTGAGGTAATAACGATAGACAGCAGCCGTTCATTTACTGTAGCCAGAGCAACACACGCCGAGCTACTTCACGTTGCGGACACGCTACACCGTCGGGCCACATTCCCTCACCGCACTGACAGACAAATGCAACAAACGTGCTGCGCTGAGGCGTCATTATTTTGGCGCGGATCAATTTGGATCCATGATTTTTCCGGACTGTAATTGCCGAGCAGATTTTCTCACTCACTGCGCCAGCGTAGATTAGTAGCAGGTGAGATAATGGCTGAAATAAACACTGCTACTTTTCTGTAGAAACAAATATGCCATTTCTAAAGTATGCTCACGCAGAGTTGACTTAAAACGGAGCTCCCTATTGATTCTTCTCCCCCTACAGCTCCTTCACAGTCTAATCAGACTAACAAAACAACAGGACAGGTGCTCCTTGAAGATACTGGCAGTACTATTAAGTATTTAACAACAATGGCGCACCGCAGAGGATGTATTCCTATTCTAGGCTAACCTACTTATCACCACAGTATAAATGCAAATGCTGATGTTTATTACAGTGTGTCTGCATGTTTAAAACATTAGTTGAAATTCGTGTCTGTTCCCACCACATATGGCTTTGTTAGGCGAAGGTGTGATGAATTTTAAAAAAGAAATTAAAATACAAGAATGACCATATTTGTATGCCCCCATCCACTATCTAAAGCATTTAATGTGGTAATTGAATGTTTTATAGGATCCTTGCTTTGTGCAGCACCTCGCATATTTACCCTGTGGACTGAAGGATACATATTTGTGCATATTACGTCCAACCCATCTCCTGCGCCACAAAATATGAACGCTTCCTTTGAACGTGACAGTCGGTGTGCGCCGTTGTCACGTTGCTTCAGTGTGTAACCTTGCTCTCAGTGGTGCCAGCGTGAGCCTGCCTCCTATGCAAGGAGCCCTGTTAACCCTGTGTTGCTGGACCGCAGCACCTCAGGGCAGCTTGGTCTGGCCCAGTTGACTGTCAATGATGCAGTTTAGTTTGGTTTTTTTTGTCTCTCCAAGCCCGAGGAGGAAGTATAATTGAGAAATCAGCAGGGCCCTCTCCTCCTCCTCAAAGTCATTTGCTTACATACTGTGTTGCCACACCAATCATCAGCTTAGCGGCTTAGCTGTATTTGTACTTGAAGATTGTATAGCTGTTGCCGTCAGCCATCTTATCCCGGCAGCGGCTGTGAAGGAGAGTAGAAACTTCGGCACACGTGTCACATTGATCTGTTTGTTGCACGACTCTCTCGCACGCCAGTGAAATTCTGCGATTAAAAACTACGCGCGGCGGAGAAAGTGCCGATCACAGCAGACACAAAGACAAAATAATCTTGTAGAAGTTGACACGCTGCATTACAATGCTGTCTTTTGAATTTTCAGCTCAGCACATTTTGTTAATCATTCTGAAAGAGTGATTACATGAAAAGGCACAACGTGTAGTCTTTGTGTAAATCAATGCAACAGTCATAACACCCTGATCAGAGAGAGATGGGTTTATGGAGGATAAAGGCCTGATCTGTCAGGGAGCAGCCCTCTTCACCTCTAGCCCTGAGGCGAGCTGAAATGCATGATGGGAGTAAAAATAGCACATGAATAGATACTAATTTAGAGCAATGAGGTAATATCAAGGTAATACCTGGATAACTGTAATTAACAAGTGTTGTAATACATAATAACTGGTCATTTTTGCAAAAATACATGTTTTCCAATAATACAGTATAATCATGTTCAGACATTCACTATTTAAATGTCCAGTGGTTTGCTTTTATCTAATAATAATGAATAGAATAAAATAATAAATAAAACTACATCTTTTTAACTTTCACATTTCTCATGCTGTTGTGTTTTTGTCAAAAAACAGATGCTGTAGTTTTGCATTTCACACCTTCTTTGTTATCACCATAACACTAGTATTAAAATATTTAGCCAGTTATGTCGTAATTAGCTAATTATTATTATCACACTCTCTCTCACAACATACCACTACTTATATATACAGCATTAGTGTTTTACAAATGATCATCAATTGTTAAATTCATAATTGTGTTGAAAGACTATAATTAAACATATGATTTTATTGATCACTGAGAGGCCACGGTTTCCTTTTCCTGATGGCTTAAAGGATCCCTCCCTGCTTCTTGTCACGCTGCGAAAGGCTACTGTCAGATTCAAGTTACACTGAGAGAAAATGCTGAGGTGTGGGATTTTCCGCAGATTACTGTGTCATCAGTTTGGAGGGCTACGTGGAGGAGTCAAGCCCTTGGAGACGCGATCATTCTTTTCGTTTTAAGGTGAGCAGATTGTCTTCAGGAGCGGAGCTTCCCTGACTGCATCTGATGGCGAGCACCAGTCTGAACTCGCTCCACATTATCTCTAAGTAATCTCTCCTTAGATGCAAGTCTGGCAGTAGATCACTATGGAACAGAGCTCTGAATAAAAAGCCTCCATAAGTAGGCGCTAAATGCTGAATTAACATTACTTACTGGACAATATAAATGATATCCTTTAATAACCATCTGACTTATTCCCAATTGAAACAAGACTCCCCTGTCAAGATTTTATACGCTGACATCAGAAGAACGTATGTGAATTAATAAAAGAGACATACGGTACTATCAGCGCAGCTCGCACTAAGAGAGATGACTAATTAAAATTGACAAAGGGAATGAATGTTTCATGTCAGCGGCTGATGAATTATCAAAGACGGACATGTCTAATTGTTGCCTCTTATGCTGCAGACATACACGCTTCACTTGCTTGTGTGAAGTATGGCCCAACCGTCCAGCCTGACCTCCACCGTGGAGAAATTTTACAGGTTGTACCTTGGACGTCAGCATCCCATTACCGTCGCCGTTGACACTCATTACTCACATTAATGCCAGGGGTTAGTTGCCAGTCATTTGAAGCCTCCATTCAAAGCCTAATGCTCCTACTTTGATGGTGAGCGAGAGTTTTGAAAAGAGATTTTTATTAAGCAAACGTGGAGCCAGTTCATCTTTGCAAAGCCCTGTCGTCATCATCACCAAATTAGCCGTGACTGCTAATGCTAATTACGAGGCTGAGTTCTGTGCAGAGGCCTCCATGACAACAGTGTGCGCTGATGACTATTTACAGTATAGTAATTATTGACTTTATTAGGACTTAGTTTAATTAAATTTACATTGCATCTAATTTTAAAATCAAATCAAATTAGTGGCTGGATCGTTATTTCAAATGATCAAGAACTTGCACTGCATTTTATCTTAAATTACGTCCAAACACAACAAAGCTGAGTACAGAACACTGCATATCTATAAATATGGTCTCTATGGCGATAAATAAATGACCTTCAAACTGCCGTTACTGCAGCTGAAATATTAGGAATTCACAAAACATCAGATGTAAAACTAATAATGCTGAATGCAGTATTTGCCTGGTGTCTGGTTGTTGATTGAACTGCTACTAGTCAAGCAACCTGCAGGAGTTTCCAGCCTGATCCTTTGTAAACCTCAAGATCTCGTGTTGTGTGGGTTTTTGTGGAGGAGAGGAACAATCATAGCAGGTAAATGACTGCAGACAGAGAACTGCTGATGGAGCACCGACTGTAATCCTCAGGCGTTAACACACTAATCTTCCCATCTGAAAGGTTTGAAACATGGCAGCAGTGTTTCCTGAAGTTAAAACACAGTAGCTTAAGGCACCAAGCAGCCAAAGCGCTTGTACATAAAAGGCAACAGTAAAGGTGCTTTGCTTTACAGATTCATGGAGCGGATGATATAAGTAGCCGAAGTAGCCTAAGGGTTTGGTGGCTGTAAAGCCCCAGCTTGATTTTATCCACCTGTCAGTCAGATCTTCTCGATGCTGTTCAGTTTATTATAGAAGAACATAAACATAAAAACTATACATAATCCGTAATGTAGGCAGAGTGTAATAAGACTGCTGGCAACGCAATTTAGCAAATACTCAGTTTGACTTCAACTGCACATTCTTTTATGTACAGCAGGACAGTAAGTTCCATGTAAGTTTTTCTTTGTGGATGTTTTGCATCATCTAATTGTCGTGAGTCTCTTTGTAGTCTAAACTAAACAGGAAACATTGTGGACAAGGCTCATGTTCAGCCTCTGTTCGATCATCCATCCAAGGAACGATCAAGGAGCAACACGGTGCGGTTACACTTTATAATCTCTCCTTTGTATTTATTAGAACCAGTATGTATTGGGCTTCATTGATCTGCTGAGCACAGTACAGCGGGTCACTAGCTGTCATGGAGAAACCACATTACTGTATAATATGTGTAGAAATTGCACAGCCTCAGCCATCGCCTGTGATCTTTGTAACAATCCCCACAGTGTAATCCAGCTCTTCATAGTTGTCTGTGGTCCTCTTCCTGTCTGGCGTCCTGCATCGAATGCATCTGACTGTACTTGTCTCTTAATTACTCTGGAAGAATACAGAACCTTTTTTCCAATCGGCTGCGAATCATCGTGTCTGCAGCAGAGCTCTAGACAACAGCTGTTCTCTGGCCTTTTTCCTGAGCTCAACGGGGACAAAACACTATTTTCTCTAAATGTTCGGAGGCAGAGAAGTAGCTTGTCACGTAAAAGGAAGAAACGGAAAAAAAAGTCTGCCAATGTGCGTAGCTCACCCATTAAGGGCTAACATTTTCATTTGCACAAAGGGGAGCTTCTATTTTCCACAAATGTCATATCCTTCCAGCTTTTTGCAGTCTATATATGTGTTTGCTCTGCCCCTCACTGACTAAAAAAGCATCTTCAAATCAGCCTCAATCTGATGCACTTCAGAGATTCTTTTGATGGTTTAAAAAATGATTCGATAATTTAGCACAAAAAGCATTTTCTGAGCCCGTGCTCACACATGCTGTCCTCTGAAATGGCTCATGTATAGCCCAACACTTGAAATCATTTTTTTGAGAGCATCTGTATTCTGCTGTCAACACTCCTGCTACAGTAGCTGTGGACCAGGCATGAACCCTGTGGAGTCGCTCAGAGGAATTTTAAATAACACTTAAATTATCCCAAACTCGATTAGAAAGAGAACAACAAAAACACCCAGCGCTCACTCCCACAGTTCTCCAGTCATTCAGCCATTCACTGAAAATAATAGGAAAATAGTCACACAAAAAAGAATATATATCAGGAATAAACTTTTGCCATGCATTATTTACTCCGGGTTCACCTTGGCAGCTTGCTGTATGAGATTAAAAGAATAATTTCAAAGCTGTAAATAATCCGTGCAGGCACATGTCACATCCTCTGAAGGGCAGTGAATTATTTATTGTAATCTGGCAATGCAAGGTTGTTTATCACATATTAATGTGATACATCAGGGGAGTAATTCTCCTCTGGCACACCACAAGCAGTTTCACTCACTCTGCATCAGGGTACATACTCTATCTGCGAGGATTCATGAGGCTGTAATCTGAGTAAGAGCTAATCTACACCCGCAGCAGCCTGTCAGGGACTGATGCTGATTATTTGCAAAGACTCGTGCGACTATGTACAGATAAATTGCTCAGGTGTTGATATTCCCAATACAGACTTTGAAGCTAAGTGTTACAGATGAGAAATGCTCCCCTTGTGCATTGTTCTCGTTTTAGGTGCACTAATGAGTTAATATTGTCTTTACTAAAACAAAAAGCAACAGGACATTTTGATCTTGGATTTCCTGCACAGTGTGATTAACTTACTTACAGAAGCTTTAAAACGATGTTGCGTCTGTGCGTCTTCATTGAATCCTGTCTCAGTACGCTGACGTGTGCTGCTTCAAAAGTTTCTTCTGTCCTATTGTGAGTATTTACACATTGTTTTAACAGCAATAAATATTACTGTGACTAAGCACTAAACTGCAAATTTAAGTGTAATATGAAACAATATTACTGAACTGAAGTGTTTACACAGACATAAATACATTTTAAGAATCCTCACTTTGAACAGAATACATTTGAATAAATCTGGGAAGTCAGCGCAGCCTTATATTCAAGACAAATGTGGACAAACTGATGGCGACAAGCAGCTTCATTTTCTGGTGGCTGGTCCTCGCTCTGTGGGCAGATGATGTGTCACCAGTTGCACACGAGACGTGGCTGTAAGTTGCAGAATGAGAGATTGCCTTTAGGCTCATTAGGAACAACAGCTGGTTGGGTAATGAAGAGGAAACAGCGAGTCAAGAGGTTCCCTAAACTTCCCCAGAGATGCATTTCCAGAGTATGTGATTGAAGAGAAAGATTAATGCTGATGCATCATCACTCCAGCACCCAAATGACTCTGAGAATAGATTAGTCTTATATTATTGTTGGATTTCTTTATAATTAAGACCACGGCAAAACTGATCAAGGAATCTGAGATGACTCTGCTGGACTGGTTAAGGCGTTAACGTGAACAGATGTAAGCGCACGCTCTGAGACGACACGTTCGGAAGGTTAAAGAAATAGAGTCTTCCACAGCGAACGGAGCGCACAGGATAGGAAGAGCTAAGACCACGTAGCTCAGCTAGATGATGCAAAACATCCACAAAGAAAAACTTACTGCACATGAATGAATGTGCTTCGCTCAGTCCACAGGTCGGGAAATCATCATGCTGCACCCTAATAACATGTTGTATCTCATTAGACAACGAAGCTTTGCTGTGTGCGGTTTGTAAAGGCATCAGCTGGTTCCCTGGCAACAAGTGGATTTGTGCTAAGCTAGTCGTCTGCTGGTCCTGTCGTCATTTGAGCAGGTGGCGTATAATAAGCAGAGAAGCCCAAAATGCTGAGCTGCTTCTTCCGTGTGCGTATAAAAGGCAGCATGCCTGCGTTCTGTTTATTTTCTTTTTCTTCATTTTCCCACTTGTACTATTTAAGATATGTTTCCACAACACTTAGAGGATGACATTCGTTTTGATTCTCATCCCGTCTCGCCCTCTTCACAGTGTCAGCTTGTTAGGTAATAACCTCCACATCCTGTCAAACGGTTTCGCAGCCAATGTTGACTTCGGCGCTTCCCACAGTAGCATCAAGTTGACTGGAAGTAGATCTCAACTCCAAATGTTCAATCTCATGCCGCAGATGCTCAATTGGATTGAAACCCTGCGCCTCGGCACCCTACTGCAGTAAGCTGAATTTACTGTCATGTTCACAGAGCCATTCCTGGACAATTCTGCTCATGTAGCATGGGGTATTACCCTGCTGAAAAAATTCTTCCGCAACACTGCTTCCATGCTGTTAGGGATGCACCTGACTGGCAAGAGTAGTCTGGTATCCTGTGGCATTGAACCATCACATCTCTTTTATCAAGGGTCCGAGTATGTGGCATGGAGGAAAAAAAAAAAAAAAAGGCTGCGCATCACTATGCCTCGGCCCGATGTGTGCCATGATTGATGCATGTGTAGGATGAGGCATGTGGATTTTCCTCCGTGGTCTTTTCATCAGTCTGGAACAGTGTGAACCAGGATTCATCTGTGTTTCCAATCATCGAGTGAAGCCATTTCATTCTGTAGTCCACTGAAAGCACAGGAAGGGCTTCCACTGAAATGAGAACTCTGGACAGCGCTGCGTTATTTTATAAGTTGAGTTCATTTTGTCTTCAGGGAGAAACAGAATGAACGTGTACTCTAATATGCGTGTTGTTTGGTGACTGCGGTTTAAAAAGCCTGCATACGAGAAGGTTTATGTTACACAAGGTGCATTTTTTTAGACAGCTGGCAATCTGTGTTCATGTGACACTATTTATGTCACAAATGCATCTATCAAATCCAGAATGAATTATATTATCCCTGCCGCTGTCTTTGATTCATGTGCCAGTTGGAATTTGCCACCAGATATCAAAATTATTAGGTGAATGATGAACCATAACGCGGTGATACTTCACACGAGCAGAGCAGTGTTGATGCTGCACGGATGAATTACAGCTACGTGACGACAAGGAAATCTATCAGCGTATATTTGATAAAGCCCAATGGAATGTGTGGAGCAGAAGGCAACAAAAAAACCCCAAACTCGACAGACCAGCTCACATTTAGGGAAGCGTTGGTAGAAAAATGTCTGAATGAGTCACAAGAAGAGAAATGACGAAGATTGGCAGAAAATCTCAGCCTCATCCTTTAAGGTGATTACAGCAAAACGAATGATTAATGTCACGCTTTGCTATGTCACTTATTCATTGTTGGAAAATATTTCTGGTTTGTCGTTTTTGTTCCATTTAGCCGCAGCTGTCTTCTACAGATTCATAAGTCAGTCAGCAAAGTGGCTCCGTCTATGGAGCCAGAACCATGAAGTGCTTCTCTATGTAAGTCTGCTTATATATATTATATTTATGTTCCATTTAATGTAGATCCTAGTCACTTGTGTTTGGTTTCTAGCTTTCAAAGGAGACACACGCACGCTGTCATTCCCTTTGTCTGATCAGCCTCACCTTAGATAGGAGGCTCGTGAAGGCTGAGATGCCTGATGTGAAGGGGTTCCAGAAGCATGTGTGTCACGTTCTGTCGCAAATCAACAGATAACAACAAACTGCTCTCAAATAAATAGTTCGAGCTGCCGGACGGTCTGCTGATCACGGCCACAGGGTTCAGAGAGAGGCTCAGGGCAAACGAAGGACAGACCGATGTGCATCCTTATTCTGATGGATGTGCTGCCACTTTCAAACGGTCCCGTATTATGGGACTAAATCGCTCTGTGATTACATCATGCTCACTCTGGCTGCTGGAGCTCTACTGTACGCGCACCGGCTACGCCTGACACGCGGCGTACAGTATCCGCTGCTACGTGCCGCACAGATTACTCTAAGCGTGTCTATTTTTATGTCACATTCTCCTGGAATTATGAACCGTATATGGATCTGAATTTTCAAATTGTGACACAGTTAAGTATTAAATGGCAGGAAAGTACACGTGTTAATGGCTCCTCTGTCAGGAATAAATGATGTGCTCGTGTATGGGTGGCCTGGCAGGTACAAATGTCTATACTAACCTTTCTCAGTGGCTGTGGCCATTGGGTCCACTATTGAATTTATAATTAACTTGTGAGGAAATGTGGGCATTTTTCTATTAAAAGAGACATCTTGTCAATTACAATCCTTGCAGAGATATTCACCGAACTTCCTGTTGGAAGAAAGGTCAATAGCTGTGTGTAATGAGTAATTGACTCAAGCCAGAGAGCGGCTCAGGCTCAGACTGTGGTTCTGATCAAGTAGCAAAATGTGATTTATTTCCATATCATTTACTTTCTCATTTTCTAACGTGTTATAGAAAATCAGGTCTGATTGAAGAGTCTCTGTTGGGGCCAATTCATCACCAAAGAATGACTTAGGAGAATGGAGCTTAAATGGGCAGAATGATGAAAGGAACATGGCTTTTTGAATACGAACAATGCCACAGAAAGGGACTAATGACCTGCTAGGCTGAATATCACACTTAAACAATAGCTTTGTGTTTGTGGTCCACTGATGATGGAGCACAGAGCCAACAAGCAAACACAGTGAATGGCACTGAGAGGACTGACACAGTGTGAAATGTCTTTATGAGCCCAGGATGCAGGGTTTTGACAAAGATCCATATTCACCTACACATAAGTTATGGACTTGTCTTTTTCAGTCCTGTTCTTCCTCGTGTGCTGCTAAAGTGAGACTCTGTGTGTCGCAGACACTACACACACAAACTTCTGGGGCAGCATCGACATTCAAAGCCACACAACGTGAACTTTTCACTGAATTCATAAGCGGAAGCAAATGTTAGATTTGGCTTTTATTTTGCCATGGTTTATATTCAGAAAAAGTAAAGCGTGAAAAAAGCAAAGCATGATAGTTGAACAAGAAAAATAAATCACACAAGGGCACAGAAATAAATAATGTAATGGGTGTGAGATTGTTTTTTGGAAACTTTGTGTTCGGGCTGATTGAATATTTATAGAAATGTATGACTAATGACAGAGACAATACAGTACACACAACCAGTCTGATGATGGCTTTTGGGCATATGAGGCATAAGAGAGTTGTATTGTTTGTGGGGCATAGACACACAACCAAACATACACAAAGGTTTGCACATTAAATACACACGCCTCCTGACACTTACAGCCTTTATGGGTTTTAAACTTATTTACAAGGTTATAAATTATCCCGACCAAAGAAAATTTACTACCTAGTGAAAAGTTTCAAACCCCCATAATTGTAAGATGTTGCCTCAAGGCCAGATCATTCACTTTGGCCTCAAGTCCCCCAGATACTGTAAGAAGGAAGGAGTGAGGGGAAACTAAGAAGCAGGCCTTTCTAGAAAATATGCAGGCTTTTATTTATTTACGTGTTAATCAAGTTCCCACGACACCGTTGCGCCGACATTACAAGGGCACATGCTGGAACCTGAGCTTCCGCGCTCGCCTTCCTGCTGAGGACGAGATATGTAAACATATGTGGCAGTGCTAATCTTGACAACTGTTTAACATGGATGTATTAGGCCTCTGTGATGTTGAGCCCACACTGTTGAAAACTCCATGTATAATTCTCTGTGAAGTGCAAAAGCTAAAACTCTAAATGCCTCTGACAGATCCCAGCAGGTAAAAGTTTAGAGCTTTGGGATGTGGATTTTAGCTGCTTTATTGAAGGCGGTGGCACATTTCCAGACTCCATCATAATGCAAACACTTCCACCTCCATCAAACTCCTTCTTGTGTTGCACAGAACCAGCCAAGTCCTCAGATGTTCTACAACTGTCACTAATGAAACACGTGATCCCAGGCTGTTTATCCATGGACGTCATGGTTTGTAGGATCTTAGTAAACTTGTCCATGACTTAGGGCCCATGTAGATGAAAGCGTACACTGTACTGCAAAGTTAATGGTAACTGCAATTAAATATGACCTGTAACACTAGATCTAAAAACGAAGCAACAAGCTCTTCAGCTTGGAAACAGCTTGTCACTACCCTGTTGTGCGATCAGCGGGAAACGTTTGGTGTTTGCCCCCATGTACAGACGCAAGCATTCGTTGTTTCACTCGCCCTGACATGATGGTGGATGTCGTGACCCCTAATGGTGAAAAACACTGGATGAGGACTGTGCAGACCGAGGCGGTGATTGGTCTGGGGCTCAGCCGGAGCACAAAGTAACACGCCAGGGTTCTGTGTCGGGGTCAGCGTCCTCACAGTGGGATCGAACTCAGCCCTCCTGCATCGCGCCGTGTCACCACCTCTGGGTCAAGTCTCTGCCTTACACTTGGTGGCCGCGCGTTGAATCACGCTGGTCATCAAACGATAACGTATGACATCATCGCGTTTAGCTGCCGTAACAATCAGCCTACAACCTGTTTCTGTCAGCCTCAAAGGAGCAAGAGTTCTCGGACAAAGCCTCATTTTGGCTGCAGGCGTTTTGATGAGCTCGGTTCTCAGAAGCCGGCGTCGTCTTTGTGTCGATTACCTACAGCACAGTTTTACCTCAATGTAAAGATTTTCTCTGTGAGTGGTGTTTTTCTTTGGATGACATATTACCTGTCAAACAGTATAAATTAGAAAAACCTAAGGGCTCCTCTAGTTTGAACTCCATGTTCATACGGAGGCAGAGGTTCACCCCAGAAACTGCTACTCACAAATGGATTCGATGAAAAGCACGTGAATACAAAAAATGAAATCTCAAAATCAATTGAAAAAGCGTGAGGAGTGATGGAGAATACATTACTTCTGAAACTGCCTGACTGTCCACTTAACTTTTTCATCAAGAGGTGTTTTCTTCCAGCCGCTGTTCATTTGTAATGTCAGTCAGCGGCCTCACAATCCTCCTCACAGATTTAACACTTGTCAGCGGCAAATGTCACGGCAGCCCGGCTGACCGGCGATGTCAAAGCACGGCCTTCCACGAGGACTTTAAAATGCCAACACATGATCGAACGGATCAAACGTCACATGGACAAGCGACGGAATTTTCATAAATAATGACGCCTGAAAGACTCCTGTGTCACTTCAGAGAAAATACACGTAGCCAAGGTAACACCAACACGGAATATTAACTCGCTAAAAGCAGCCAGAGACAGAAAATATTTCAGCAAGAAGCTTTCCCGACCATTTCCAAATAGCTTTTCATGGTATACGACGCTGCCGTGCGAGCGACTCCGATCACTGAAATTACTTTAGAATCAATACATTCATGTGCACTAAGAGCTGAGAAGGGAGACACAGGCTGCACTCTCCCTCTTGAACATGCAAATACACTCTGAGTCCCTTACACATGCAAGGTGCGAGGTGATTTTTCGTGCACTTTTCGCTGCGGCGCGATTCAACAGAAATACTAAATGACCCTAATGATGGTACACAAGAACGCGGAGGTGGATGTTTGACATTCCTCCAAAAGCAGCCGTCTCCTCTGCAGGGCCATCAACGCTGTATCAGCAAAGCCTCATTAGAGCCAGAATCCGAGTGGAGAAAGGGAATTTTTGCAACATTAACTTTAACATTGCCAATCTAGTAAATAATGTTCTAGTTATGGCCGTGATCACCTGCTAAAGAGGGTGAGAGGGTGAGAGGGTGAGGAGTTTGATACTGAAGAGAGAAGTCAACTTTGTGGTTAGCTCAAACCATGACGATTTGATTAAAGTCACATTTATAGTAAAACAATTAAGTCTTAACTTATAGAATTATTTTTAGACTAGATTTCAATCTGTCTCATGCCAACAAACAAACAAGCAGCTGTAATATTGTAAATCTAGCGTAAATGTCTACAATAATGTCTATGAAAACTGTTGTCACATTACATAAAAGCCTTGTTTCATCCTCGTCTTAACAGAGGCCACATGGGGCACAAGCTCCTATTTTGTCATAAGTTATCTACTGTTGCAACAGCACATGGTTGTTTGTTCGCTGGTCAGTCCAACAACATCAAAGTAAGAACATCAAAGTGTTTTCTCCGTCTGTACTTCACAGAGGTCACCTGGAAGTACGGAGCAATATTCATATTTACGGCGCTATTGTGAAGAATGTGAGGAGAACAACAGGCGGCTCAGTTGATTTGCAGCAGGAAACGTCGCGGTAGATCGGAAATATTTAAGGAGACGTTCGTGCTGTAAGTCAACCGGAAGGCAAAACGTTTCAGGTGAAATGGTTGAGCAAGGAAACAAGCTGGCTGAGGTTAGAGAAAGATGGACGTCAGGGATGAATCAGAAACAACAAATTAAACAAATGCAGGAATCCAAACTGTAGCTTTAGCCGCTCTACGCTATTATAGCCTTTATATTATTCCTGGTATAGCGCTTGAGCATATTAATTGCATTCTAATGTGATTCCTGGGCTACTGATTGACACACATCATGCGTATTGTTTTCCCTTTAACACCAACGAACCACTGGTGCTGAAATGAGGAGGATTCAGCAGAGAATCATCAGACACGTATAATATGTGTAATTGCTTCCCCACAATATCTTCCAAAAGGTGCCCTCTCGTCTCTTTCTGCTCTCTGTTTTGCCTCTTCCTTGTTTTCCTTTCTATCTATCTTTCGATCTATGTGCTGAGTTGCCTAAAGTGGAGTTAACGAGGATAAGTGGACCACACATGGGCGAAAAAGTTCAATAAAGAAAGCTAGAGCAGATGTTAATGATTATGGATTCGCAAAGATGGAGCAGAATACATAATCACTCCTCACCTGGATCTACAGCTTCACTACGCGCCTTCACTTTTCCTCTCAGTTGTAAAGCGTTCAGAAACAAACCCTATCATCACACAGGAAGCCAGTTCAGCCGTTCTCTTATGGGCGGCTTCACAGCATCTTCTGTTGTGCTGTAGGAAAATGTTCCCAACAATCCACCAACTTTCATCACTTCATACTTGGCGACGCTTTTTTTTTTTTTCCTCCAATCTTGGAGCCAGCACATTATAGAATACTATCAGTTCCACTACCTTGCCTCATATTAATTTTTCCCCTGGTTGGTTTTATATCCTTTCTCTCACCCCTAACTCTTAACTCTCCCACATTAAGGCTGCATACCAATCATTCCGGTTTTAATACCCCACTGAGATTAGCAGGTGCAATATTATGGAAGGCATGCACAGCACCGACGCACAATGGCCAGCGAAGTGTCCAAACCTGCGTAGAGAAGTTTAGAATAGTTCAAGGATGCCGTGTAATCATGCAACCTGAGGCTACAGGTTAATCTACGCGGTGGCTGAGGTAAATATGCTGCTACTAACAGCGTAAATATAGGAACTGTGCATCTGATGCCACGCGGGAAGGTGTATGTTCTACACAAGGGGTGGGGTACAGGACTCCAAGAGGTCCAACCTTCCCACAGTTGATGTTCTGATTAAGCAACATAGCAGGTCATTGATTTTACAGCTTTGTCCAGCGATTTTTATGGGACATAAGTGACTCTCATAAGATTTCACTATGCATCATTAAATCAAGGATGTAGATGATCCCCCAAACATTTTCCCCTCTGTAATGACAATGAGCCAAACACCTTAACATCGCCTCCAAGTGGCTCAGGGAACACGCAGAGCTGAAAGGACTACTCAAGGTCGCTTTGCTTTCTAATCCGGAGCTTCCCCGCTGAGTGTCAAGTGAGCTTGTGTCTGAAACGTGAGCGGACGTGTTACTAGAATGTGTGGTTTTGTTTTTCGGTGGAAATGAAGCCAATTTGATAAATCGGCTTTAACTGGTCCGGTGAAGAACCAGACACGTGTGCTATCCCCTTTTTAAAATTAATTTCATAATACATGAAAAGGCTTTTAAAGCCCTGCATAACTTAATGGATGACCTTCTTATGAGACAGTTGCAGTGAAGTGCAAAATTGTTGCTTGATCCCTCAGAGTGCTCCTAGACATGCAAATGGTGCCATCTGTCCACTTTGGAATGAATATCTTAATATGGGAACAAAACTAAGCGGCACAATATTGATGAGGTGCTGCGTCGGTTTTTAGTAACGCTACACACGTTATACGACGGCTCTCGCTGAACACATGCGATGTAAGCAACTCGCGTTTCGCTCAACATATACACAAAGGTGCCTTGCTCCCTTCCCCTCCTCTCTCACACTTGTAGCCCGTGAAGTGATACTTCTGAAACTGGGGCAGACGAGGCAGCAGTCTCACACGAGCCTTTCTAGCGAGGGGGAAATACATCAAACTTACTGTACCAGTGCGTGCAGACAGACAGAGAAGGGCTGATTGCTGGAGTTGTTAGAGGACATTTACAGTAATGAGGTGAAATATTGCATGAAAGCTACACGAACGCAGAGAAACAGCAGAGACACCTCCGTTCCTGTGATCGCTACACGTGCCGACGCCGGAAACTTGGATCGCTCTTTCAAGGTTACTCTGCCATCTCGCCATGTTTTTTTTTTAATCCAAATTTATATGTCACACTGTGACGTGCGATTAATAACGAGAAAGAGCAAACACGGAAGGATAAAATAATCCTGGCTTTATTTTTTAAATACTGTCAATTATGCAGGTGTAGTTAAATTTGTATCCTCGTGTTGTATCAAAAGGAATTTGAACGTCAGAGGACCTATACGAGTCTGCAGTTACACCTCACTGCCAAACCACTAGCTGGCAGTTTTACCACCAGGGTTTTATTTTTGCAGCTAATGTCGACTCTAATGTAACGTTCTGAAGAAAACGAGCGGGTGGATCCACAGCACACTCGGCCTTGTCAGCTGCATTTTGACGGCGTTTAGAAAACTGTATTCATCAAACAACTTGGTAAGTAGAACATGGAACATTGCTCTATTAGTGAAGCTGTACTCACAACACCCTGATTACTCCACTATCCCGCTGCTGTGATGATCAGAACGTAGTCGAATAATTCAGCTTCATTGCAAGATGACGTGAACGTGAACTACGCGACCTATTGTAAAATGCCAATGGACAGTTTTTTAGGATAGGACCCCAGAATCCTCCTCTCAGGCTACGGAGGGTTTGACCTCATTAAAATCGTGCTTCAGCCTTGGGTGACACACGGGGGGCGACAGGCAGGGAGACCAAAAAATGAATATTAATACCACAATCAAGCCAGCGACTCAGAATTATCTACAATCGCATCCGTACACATTTTGTGTGTGTGTGGAGCCTTTGTCCAGACGGTGAGTTTGACCCAGAGGGAGCGTAAATGACACGAGGACGTGTGTTTTGGCTGGTTGTGTGTTACAACTGCTTTGTACGAAAAGGAAAATGTTTCATCTAAAAGTAGAGAAGGTTGCTGACATGTTTCAAGACTAGAGATGTGTATGAAAAACACTTAGATTGTATTATATTTAAATGTGTATCTAATAAATAGCATTTATTAAAGAGAGACACATGTAAACACACTCACACAGTCCTTTGTTGCTTTTTACATTACCTTTGGTGATAACTTCTAAATCAGAGCTGCAGCCTGGATACTGATAACGAAGCGCTTTGTTATCCGACCGTGCTCTTGTCATTATTCCTCGTCTTTATCAATTATTTTGATTTGGGCCTGTGCTTGATGAGGTGCTCGCTTGTCCGAAGAGATTACGCGTCTGCCTGGTGTTGCCAGTGGCTACACTGGTGCTGGAAGAGTGGCAGCGCAGTTATTCACTGTAACTGGGAGATAACGTCTCAGTGTTTGTCAGAGCCACTGCCCACTGTTTAGGGCCGCCATTATTTTTTTTTCTATCAGGATTGTCACTTCAGATGGGAAACTGCATCAGATCACTGTTGTGCCTTGAAGCAGAATGAGTATAGGAGGCCGGTTCTCCGCAGAGATAACGCTTTCCACTTCTGGAAGAGCCGGGCCTTCAGCTAGGGACTCGGCGTATTACAGCTCGGCCGGGCTTGTTTAGAATTATGGATCCTGCAGTATATGAGAGTGAAAGATTTATGATTTGTGAGGCTGAGTGGTGGAGATGAGTTCATGGTTTGCCTCTGTACTGGACAGCGTGCATTCAGGTATTACAGACAAATTCACAGAAACAGAGACGCGTTCCTTTACAGATGAACACAGAACATATGTTACCGCAGGCACCGGCAGAACCAGGCTCACTCCCTCTGTTTATACCCCTCATGTCTGTTGTATTTGTTTAAGTGGGTGACAGACATCAGTGGATACTGATGTACAGAACTTCATTTCTTTAATAATCGGCTGAATGTGAAACATAAGTCACGGTGTAGGTTCATCAAGGACGCGTACACACTGACGTTAATCAGATAAGCTGTCAGTCATGACACAATACAGCGGTGAAGCTATGAAACAGTTCACTCAAATGGCTTAAGCTGAACGTCTCTCACACGCGTCGAGATCCCGTCACCTGTCTGGATCTGAAGATTTAATAATACCTGTCATTCCTCCTGCATGAATCAAATGATGGCAGACCACTGACGTAAAGTATGTTCTACATATATATGTAGGTATGTATGTATATATATATATATGTGTGTGTGTGTAATATTGTAGATTAATTTTGTTCAGTTGCCATTTTGTAAAGAGCCAAGTCATAAAAAATATTTATAATCAGAGCTGACATAAAAGTCCACAGCAGTAAACTATTAGACATTGTTTGAAAGTAAGCGAAGGGAGAGAGAGAAAGAGATTAAGGAGAAGATGAAATTTTAACAAGCCCTGTGAGAAATAATGACATTTTGGTGGCAAAAGACAGGAGGGCAAAATAAAATATAAACAGCAAAATATACTGCTGCAGACTGAGCAGTTCAAAGATAAAGGACTGTTCTGGATTTTGGATTGTTTGCATTTATGAATTCATTAACGTCATCATGAAGATCATCGTCTTATTTAAATCATATTTGGTGACTTCTTCTCCTTCTGAGTCCAAGTGGACTGGACCAAATATTCCTTCAAGACAGTCTTGACTCAATCTAATGAGTTCATCCTGGAATTTAATTAGAATCAATTCTGTCAAGATATTTCAGAGGTTGTATTCCCAAAATGAAAACTTGAGAACATGACGCCTTTAACCATTTCTGTAACGGCAGCATCACATACATTAATAATCACATGACCACATGTTATAAAGTTGTATATGTGCAGTGAATCCTAATCCTTTTAATGATGCGTGTGTTTCGTGTTTTCCAGGCAGAATATGTGACAACACATCAGCGTCATTTACTTTTTCAACGTAGTTACCATACAGCGATCATCTAACTCTGACTGAAATCAAACCAGGCTTGATGTTTGCTTAATTGGCTGCAAAGCACAGTTTCTAAGCGAAGCAGATTTGCTGAACTGGAGTAAGGCTGCAGCCTCACAGAAGCATGACTTCTTCAAAAACAATGACGCCGTCTGATATTTCTTCTCATCAGAGACTTTTTGTTTTTAATTTGATGCAGTAACACGTTTAGAATCCCCCCTATCACAAGTCTTGAAAATAGAATTAACTGACTGAATTTCAGTGGATGCAGTGTCCTGGTTTGACAGAAACACAATTTGATGTGCTACAACCAAAGTTCGCCTTCAACCACCAGACTCAGCTACTACAGATTCTGTTAACGGCAGAGGACGCAAAAGGGCCCCACGCTGCTCAACTTGCACTTTGAAGCCCGTGACATCACAGCGCGACTACTCAAACCTCCTGATACATCCGGGCCGGTAGAGAGACCGTGATGCCTGATAGCTGCCCTCTCTGACCCACAGCCACAGTGCTTCACTGAGAAACGGGAAAACGTTAGTTGGGGCAGCCAACACGCACAGATCATACAGATTATATGAATCGGAGATGACGACATGCAGCTGGGCGAACACAACCGGTCTGGATTTGCATTATGGTAAAAAAAAAAAAAGATGAATTTCAAAGACGGGAGACAAAGAGAGAACAGTGTGAAATTCTCCCTCTTCAAGCTTCAAGAGCAGAACTGTTCATCCCTCCGTGTCTGAGTGTGTTCAGCTACGACTCTGCCTTTCATTCCCCTCTCTGCTCATTTTGAAGAACGTGCTGCTATATGACCATGCCTCATGCGGGATTATTTGCATCCCTGCAAGATCAACAGTCACAGCAGGATGATCAGTGACAGGTACCGACAGCAGCAACACCTCATTTTCTGGTGGAAGCATACTTAAGGAAAGAAAAAACAAGTCTCGCAGCAGTTGTCTGCAATCTGTCATCATGTGAGATGCAATGCGTTTCAGGACTGGTTAGGACCCTGTGTTTTACCTCCACTTCTGTCTTCGGGGAGTCACGTGATGCTGAAATGCAGGTGATCTCTGTGGGAACACAAGGAATTCAGTACGCATGTGCACAGCGAGGCAGTAGAACGGTTCTCTCTGTGTCCTCCTTGCTCCACTGAGCTGAGTCCAATTTGCCCTTCTTTGAATATTTGCCGTGGGATCGCTGCCGGTGCTGGTTTTCTCCTCGTGCCATTATCGGCGAGGTGAGTAGGCCTTTGATTGGCAGCGGCGACGTCGGGACCGCAACCGAAATCCCCATCCTGAGAAGCCACCTGCTGGCACGGCTTTCCTGATTGCCTGGTGGTAATTGACACATCCCCTAGTTAATTATCAAGGTGATGTGACACATGTACTCATAGAGATCGGTGAATGTGCACTGCAGAAGCATTCCCTGCTCAGCGTGTCAGCAAGGTGTCCTTTGGAAGCAAGGCTCCGTCTCAGGTGATTAAAGATCCTGTCATGTTACATCTTCCAGGGCCAATAATTAAAACAGAGACATAAAGCAGGGTGTAATGAACTGCAGCTTGATGATTATTTCATCAATAAATACATAACATTCACATCTATTTTTGTCGCGGACTTGAAGCCTCACTCGTGCTTTAGGGATACATCAATTCTTGTGTGGGGCAAATAAGTCATCAAGAAAAAGCATCTTAATTGTACCGGAGACCTGCGACAGTGTGGATTTGCAGTCGGGTATATTATCACATGAATTACAATGAGTTTAGCCTGGTGTGAACGCATGTAGAGGAAGACGTTCCCGCCTTCCAGTCAGTTAAATAGGAACCAAGAGTGAGTTATTCTAAGCGTCAATGAATCCACAACCTGGCTTATGCTTATTTATTTATCAAAACTCCTGCCACGCTATCGAAGATCTTTCATTATTAACCTTTTCTGCACATGACCTTACAAATACTGTGATCGCGGATGTTAGCGCACATTGAGTTTAAATGTTAAGGTCTAGTCCTCCACATGTCAGTGCAACAGAAATGATTAAGTTTGCAAAACAATCGCATTGTTGTGGCCTGGAGGGTTTGCTCACAAGCACGTGGGCACATTGTAGAGACGGAGGCCTTTCCATTTACTTTAGGCTGTATAACGGCTCGCTTGTGTGTCAAACACCAAAATGATGTTAGATTCATTATAAAGTCAAGGCCACCTCTACCAGTAATGGCAACGTCAAACTGACGCTTGATCGGCAGCCGCTCCCAGCGCAAAGTATAGATTTTCATGTTTTGGTAAGTGGAGGGAAAAATAAAAATCTAATGATGGGGCCACGGACAAACAAATGCAACTTTATGCTCAATATTTCAGTTCCATTCCACACAAAACTTCTCACAGCGTCGCAGCGTAACCAGCCACTCCACCACAGAGAGCACAGGGCAGCATTATCTCGCATGCTGCATTTAAAGCCGGGCTGACATGTTCAATTCAATGGAAGTCATTACGCGATAATGTGCAGGAGAGTGGACCGGTAGGCTGGTGGCTCGGCTGGCGTCACACAGAATGAGCTCCTTTCCCTAATTAAGATCATTTTGTTCCCGTGTTCCATCATATTGTTCTGGAGTATTAACGCGTCCGTATAAGAAGGTCACAGCCTGCTCTCCACACACTACGCCTCATATTTTAGGGCATCGTCGAGCCTCCGGCGCAAAGCTAAACGCCAACCTGGATGAGCGTGTCCGTTCCACTAATGATGGCAAGTCACATAAATTTTCATCTAAGGCCTCGCATCTGCATGCATTTCATTTTAAAGGGCCCGCCTGTGCACCTTGTGGAAACAAAAAAATACACCAGCGACGACTACTGCGGGCTAGTTAATCGCACATTTTCATATTCACACGCGGGTTCAGACGGTGACAGCATTTGTTAGCTAAGAGGAGCAGACTGTACCATAAGTGCGAGCTGATATTAGGGATATTTTTGCAGGCCAGACCAATGTATTTATTTATGAGCAACTAATTATGAGAATTACATTTGCAAAGATTTAATGCACATTTAGAATGAATGCCGGCAGGGAGGGGGACATTTCCATTCAATGCATCTGCTTGTTTTCACGGTTATACGTCCAGCTATTCAGAACTCATTCTAATTGCACAACTCAAGCCCCGCAACACAAAGGAAGCAGGCAAACACAACTGTAAAAAAAAAAGAAAGCGGGAGCCTGTATACTTGGCTCCGGTGAGCGTGCTCTACGGCTAACATGGTGGCGCGGTACGGAGAGAAAAGATAAGGGCTGTGGTGTTTTCACACGGCTGAGGGCTGTGAGAGGGCTCAGGAGTGATATGTGGTGACAGCCCAGCGCCACGCTGTTGACACAGCCTGCATCTCCTGGGTACTCAGGGCGGGATCGCCCCGGGCTTGATTATTTACAGGCCTGTGTGCCTTCAAATGTTCTATGAGGACACCCTGAGAAACCTTCCTTTGCAAGGCCTTTTAATTGGATCAGAGTTATCATTTATTAATGGGACTCACTATATGCAAGTCTCGTT
Source organism: Macropodus opercularis (assembly GCA_030770545.1). Taxonomy (NCBI): domain Eukaryota; kingdom Metazoa; phylum Chordata; class Actinopteri; order Anabantiformes; family Osphronemidae; genus Macropodus; species Macropodus opercularis. Next base: position 8,046,628 of record CM061098.1, read on the forward strand.
TTTTTTTTTTTCTGCCCCATGATTATTAATGGCTGCTGGATCAAAAGACTGATATGACCTGTGCGATACTCCATGTCAGCCTGAAAGAGGAATATATTTCCATCACCAAATTGCAGGGGGCGAGAGGAAGAGGCTGGCGTTCACACAGGCGGGGAAAGCTCGGGACTTTAGGAGTGTATTGACCCTGTGAGACATGTAAGGTAATTTCACTGAAATCGCTTAAAATATTGACTTGCATTGACTTGCATCATACAGTGAGTCTGAATGGAGTAAGACGGACGAACACCGACAGTCAGTCCTGTGTCTTCTCACACAATCTGGTCTGGGAGAGAAAGAATGATGCCTGGGAAACAGTGAAAGCCATAGGAAGCATGTCTGAGGGTGTATTCCTGTTCTTTCTAGCAATGGGAAACAAATAAATAAAACGGATGATAACATTTTAACAAATGAACAGATAAAGATTAGAGTACACTTAAACATTTAACAAATGCTTAATGAGAGCTAAGAGAATTAGCAAAATCAAATTCCCACTTTCAACATCACTTCTCTCCCTGAGATTTACTAACACGTCTGTGTCGCTGTGAAACAGGATCCGCTGAGGAGCCTCGCGACAGTTTCCAGTAAGCTGCATGTTTGGAGGCCGTCAGTGTCGCTCGGCACAACCAAATGAGACGTGACATTCTCTTGACTGCTTACTTCTTCAAATTAATTATTTATAACCTGGGTAGGAAAGTGTGTCAGAGAGGAATTTAATTGTCAAAGTCTCATTATGCTAAAGGGCATTATATTGTCACTCAGCGAACCAAATTGTCTGAGCATCCCGCTGAAGACCAAGATTAAAAGAAGAACATTTTATACTGCAAAGAAACAAAACGCAGCACAACTAAGCACATAACCAAAGGAAGTCATAGAAAAAGCACCATATGCACATTATGCAGGACAGAGTGTGGCTATTGACCAGGACTTTTCAGCTGGGATAGAAACACATCATTGCCAGACAAGGCGACAGCTTCCAGCCATGTGCTGTCCCTATTAGTTAAGAGTGAAGCGCGTGGAGTCTGCCACTGGCCCTTTCCAGGATGCCACTGAGGATGATAACAGCATACGTCAATCAGGGTGACAGTCCAAGTTAAAAAGCAAAACGCAAGCGCCCGTGTTTGAAAAGCGAACCTTCCAGTAACCTGCGCCGCACACAGCGAGGCCGCGGCGCCGTGCGCCGTGTTGATGCTCTGCCTTCTAGCGAAGCTCTGTCACCGAACACGCGTCTGGCACCGACACGTGTCTCTGTGTCCGTTACAGTTCTCTGCCCCTCTCTTGTAGCGGAGCTTGAAAGATTTTTTGATCCCTAAAGTTCAACATGATTGTTTGATGTGACAGATGTGAGAATAGGAGGGGGCGGCCTTGACTGATGTTGAGCTCTCGGTGCTGTGCTATGATTGAGACTGGAGCTACAGCTGTTGCAAAGAAAGAGCCCTTACTGACATCTGACTGATTTGACTCGTTTGTTCCTGAGCGCATGTGTTTACATTATGGACACATACGCGCAAATGCAAATTTCATGCAAAAGATCTAACGAGATTGTCTGCGCTGAAGCGAATTTCATAGGCTCAGACCTGCTCTTTCTGCAAATTAGTGGCACGTCTGACATGAATGAATAACAGACTTCCTTCGAGGCGTTTAAAAGCATATCACCTTTGCGTTTCCTCGTTCCCGCAGGGGAGCAGCGGTGAGTGACGAGCTGAACAAATTAACAGTACAACAGTGACTGGGGGTCCGACGTGTAGCGAGGCCTTAATGTGCTAATGACTTCAAACATGCTGTTTAACACGAGACTGTCAATCAAGCCTTTGGCATTTTGGCATCTGACAGTTGGGTCATGTGTTCCTCCGAGGGACGCGGGCACTTTACATTCGTCTTCTCACAGCCTGCCGTGCTGACCCCAGAAGGACGTGTTTTACACCAAAACTAACTCATTTGTTGCCTGATGACAAGAGTTTTTAGTGTTTTTTAAAAATTATTATTGTATAATCTCATTGCCACTGTTTATTCTGCCTCTCTCCAAGTTTGATGAAGTTCTTGCAATAAAAATAGTTTTTGTATTTCACCAATATGAGATAATTTAGCACATTTACTAAAATAATCTGTTTTTCACTGACTACGGACACATACGCACGTGGAAAAGAACATTAAACTGGACCAATCGGATGCAGACGAGCACAAACGCGGGTGGCAGAGGCTTGATTCTCTCAGCGTGCCTGCCTACACTCTGGTCAGCTGCCAGCGCTTCCTAATGTACCTCCACCAAACATCACTCCGTGTTTGTGTGGCGTTCAGGGACCGTACAGACGCGTAGGCCTGAGCAAAGTGGTCTGTATCAATCACCGAAGCCATTAACCACTTCCGAGCTAAAGCCGAATTCAGCTTCTATTCTGCGTTTCGGGAAACCAGCCCAGTTGAAAATCACGGGCATTTTGTTGTAGTGTAGCTGCTTTTGTTTGGCCCGTAACCGCACAGAACATACGCACACAACATTTACGTGCGTCGCTTTTGACACCGAACAAAACGCACGAGGCAAGACCTGGAGTTTTGGAGCATCTTGTTACAGACGCTGCTCTCCGGAGAAGAACCACCTCGCACTTTGAGTTATGATGAAAATTGCATAATTTGGGTTTAGCGGCTCACAATTTTCTTCCAACAGCTTTTTTTCCCACACTGACCTTTAGAAAATGTAAATGTGCGTTGTGTGAGAGCCTTCAAGTGTCTTCAACAGCAAAAGCACAATGGAGTACTATCCATAAATAACTGTCACACACCACGGTTTTTCTTAGAATTTCACCCGCATTTTACCGATAACAAACAACAGAAAGGCTTGAACTAAGGAGCCACTGAGAGATGCATAATAGAGAAAATAGATTGTCATTTACAAGGCGGCATCCACACGCACAGTCAAAGTTTCTCTCTCTCAGAATGTGATCATACTGTACAGAATATAAGATTCCATTCTAGCCAGTCAATTTTCAGGAATTGGTTTTACTTTATCTTTGTCATTTCCCTCGGTCGCGGGGAGAAATGAGAAGACTTCAGAGGTGAATTGGTCAGAAGGCCAGTTATTCTGAGCCCACGGAAACAAAGCGAAGGAGCGCGACAGCTCCTCAATGCTTTGCCTTGTCACAAGGGTCCCAAGAAAGTGACTGAAATTTTATTTTTGGAGTCACTAACTTTTGACTTGTCAGATTCTTGCAACCTGTCATCATTTCAAATGTGTCTGTGGGCCTCCACTGCTACCTTAAAACTCTGACTCAAGTCCTGTATAATTTCCCCATCTTCCCAGCTCCCTCTGTGCTAAATTGCATTGGAAGATGGATTTTTGGCATCTAAGGCTGTCAGGTCTCAGCCATGGCAGACTTTATGCACTAGTACACCCGCTATGAAAGTGAATTCTGGAGGGATGGAGGGTTGTAACAGTGGTGAGTCAAGTACTGCCACTCCAGCAAGTCTTGGTGCATTTTTCTGCTTGTGATTGCATGTATTTAACAATAATGTCAATGCTGTAGATGTTCTTCTTTAAAGCTTTGCATCTTTCCTCCGTATTTTTCCTTTGTCTTTCTAAATCTATTTCCCCTGCACTCCCTCAATCTCATCCACTCGCAGGTTTCATAATGATAATAGTATCTGGTCTGGGAGCGATCTGAAGACCATCTTCATTCCAGACTGGACTATTATCTCCATTTTCATTACAGTTATTGCACTGTGCATATGCGATGATCGTGGAACATATTTTACATTACAACGTGGCCTGAGTGAATATGCTCTTTTGATTGGCTGAAGGGTGTTCATTAATTTTCAATAACGGGGCCGGTCCAACCAGACGCACGGTAGCAGCAACCACGGATAGAAATGTGCTGCTAGAAGAAAGATTAATTTAAGCACGGCTGCGCTCCAGTAAAGATTTTTGACATTTCTTCCTCTGTGACAGCCACAGCACTGACACTGCTGTGATAACAATGTGCAAATCCAAAGATCTCTTTGATATTTTCTGAATGAAAACGATTCTTTACTGAAATCTAGAAACAAAGAAATGGTTTAGCATGTGGCGGCCGCAATCTATACAGCGCATCCATTATTTGGACTTGGAATCACCAGAAGAGCAGCAGCCCAGCAGCAGGACCCGTCCAAGTGACCTCCAGCAGGCTACGAGATGCACGTCTGTCCAAACCCCAGAATGAGACTCCATAAGGGTGGCATAAGGACCAGACGTCCTCTAGACCGACCTGCGCTCACAGCCCGGCACCACGCTGCTCGGCTGGCATTCACCAGAGATCACCAGAGCTGGCAGGTCCTCAGAGGGCTGCACAGACCTCCGTGTCACAGCCAACGGTAAACTGACTGCCGTGAGGCCGGGGATGAAATCCTCAGAGCGACTGTCAGATCTTATGCTTATGCTGGAGCAGTGGGCCCTGGGTCCATGTACAGCAGGTCCTGGACGGTGAAGGTATTAACGCCCAGCTTTAGCCGCTCACCTAAACCCAAATGATCAACTGCTGCCCAATACGTGTTGGAGCTTTCAACTCCAGCAGGAGCAACACTTTCAGTTACAGTACCGTGACAAAATGTACGTAAGTTGGATCCTGTGATGTTAGTGATGATGTTTGATGTTGTGATGTTATTCTTAACGTGTGCATCCAGCAACTGGGCTATCAGACCAATCGACCTGTCAATATATGCTGACAGATGCTTGGAAATATTTCCTACTACCACTGTTTGAGGGGGGAAATCCTGCTGTTCATGCTAATGAAGCAGATTGGGTCTCGGAGAGGTCAGAGAACTGCTACGCTTTATTAAAAAGGCGCATGCAATGCGTCGACAGTCTTCAGTAATAATCACTAATTATGCAAACCAAGATGTGGTTAGACTGATTAAACTGCTCAAATACTGTATGTGAGCCGCAGTACTCAGAGTACACAGGGATGCTGGGAAACATCAACGTCTTTATTCTACTACATTATTCTCTTCCACTATTAGTAGTAATGATAACTGCTTCACTGTAATTCGTTTGTTCAGGTAAACGTTGTTAAGGAGGAATAAACCTTGTGTTTTTGTGACCGCCGTTACCAAACCGCATGCAAATACTGGAGTGTTTCGAGTGGATGCATACGCGGATCCTTTGCTGCTCCTTTGTCCTCCCTCAACACTCAAAGGCCCGTGTTCCTTCCAGCCTGGACTCCTCCAGCGCTCCCCGACACACACTAACAATGACTGATGGGTAACAAAGCTTGCTGGAAAACGTCACGTTCTATTCCGCTCGTGTGTGTAGAAGCATGCGTGGAGGCGACGGCGGGGGGTGGAGGTGTGGGATTTAATTCCTATCTTAATTCTGGATCGCTGTGAAAAAAGGAGTCTTTAGCATGAAGCATTGTGATGTTTTATCTACGATCTGTCAACACGGGAGACTCACAGCTGCTGGTTTGACCTTCGCAGGGTTGTACAAGTGCAGTTGGCTGCTACGTGTTCAGTATCATGTTTTCACTGTTCCATTGGTTTTACATTATTAATACGCTAACAGCTACAGACAGTCTCAGACCTAGAACACATACAGTATGTGTAGGTTTGAAAATGTATCCCTGTGCCGAGCATGTGCCTTTAATTCTGCTTTCATGGGTCATGAATTGTGTTTTTTGTCTTACGTGTGTTGAACCACTGCTTTGTTTACTGGAGTCATATTATACCAGATGCAAAAACGTGCACAACGCTAACTTTTCGTTTTCTGAGTCTGTATTTCATTTCCCTCCCAACCAGCTCCACGGCCGCATGGCGTCCTGTCGGGCCGTGGTCCAAAGCCGAGTTTGAGACTGGATCCTGGCAAAGGGTCCGGGTAGACAAAGAAGCCTCTGTTGTGTTTGGTTTAACTATAAGCCACGGAAAATGAAAATACTGACATGGAAGCAGAAGTTTTGCAAGTGCACAGCAGCAGCCTTGAAGTTGATGGAGCAAGGTCTGAACTGGGGCACAGGAAAGCTGTTGAAATCACTGTAAATTCGAGAGCACAGATGCAGTTTAGGGCAGGAGCAGAACAAATCTGAGCGCAAGCAGAGATATTCTGCGTTTTGAGGGAAGGATGCTGAGACAAAACTAAATCTCACCATGGAATAGTTCTCTAAAAGTGAAACGCTATGCTGTTGAATTACGACAGGAAACACAGTGGTCCCCATGATGGAGGGGCGTAGAGGTTCTGACCTTGTGCAGAATTCATGGTCAAGCCAAAATACGTCTGCGTGTGTTATTCCATTTGCGCCATCTCCTGCGATGCCGATATGCTTAGATAGTCTTTTGAAAAGCCGGAGCCCACAGACTTATGGTGCTTAACATCTGTGAGTAGCGCTGTGAAAACACTTTGATGCATTTTCATGCATGGAGCTTCTCGCCCCCCAAACTGACCACAGTCCGCTCGCGGTGTGTTAATAAGGGCTGCGATCGATACCAACGACTCAGTCATTTCTGCAGGTGTTGGGATTTCATCTCGCGCTACAACACTCACAACTCAAACCAAAACATTTCTCAGAAATTTATTTCAGCAGATGAAGAATTCATACGGCTCTCCACCCCTTGACACAGCTCCCCGCCTACACACCAAATGTACAGTTTGCTTGGGGTGCTATTGATTCCACAAAATTAAAGTTTATAGTATGTTTTCTTTTACAGCATTTCTTATGGTTTATATTCGCCCAAAGTGCGCAAGACTCAACTCTTGACTTTAATAATGCAAACTTTTTTTTTTTACACATTGCAAAACCTAATGCAGTGTTGAGCTGTAAAGATTAATAGCGTGTCTCTACAGCCACTAAACCGTGGACACAAATGAGCCAGTTATCGTGGTGTGACGCGCCTGCATATACTGTAACTACAGTAGCATCTGTAGCTCAGTGTATTACTACAAGCCCTGTGTCCAAAAGTTTGAGCATTTCAAAAATACAACATAAAAATTAATAATTCTGCACCTTGTCATTCTCCTCAAACCTTTATTTTTCTGTACAGACAAACTGCGTCAGCTTCTCGTCCGGTTTTTGTGCAGTACTGGTGCTGTTGGGCACATCGGCGGCCGCAGCTCAGGAGACTCGCGCCGCGTTTTCCCGGGAGGTCGGGACAGCGGTCTTCCTTCTGCACATGCTCCGGCAGCATGGCTCTGCACACAGCGCGTGCGTTTGAACGGCCTGCCCGCAGCGCAGACCTGTCTCCCATTGAAAACTACATCACGCGGAGGAGCATCACGCGGAGGAGCATCACGCGGAGGTGATCGCAGACTGTTAAGCAGCCGAGGTCGTGCATCCAGCGAGAATAGGCAAATGTTCCATTTGTAAAACTGCAACAGTTATCGTCTTTGAACAAACAGGGATGTGAGACGGTGGCGGTGTGTTGCAGCTGTCAACAATCAATTACAGAGAAAGTTTGCAGTTACCTTAAAAGCTAAAGACCAGGGTGCATTTGCTAGGTAATATAAATACTGACCTTCACTGGTCTCTAGCGACGTTCGCCATGCAAACCAGCCTGGCCCTTACGTAACTAGAACTTTTTTGGGGCCTAGTGATGTCGTTAACTAGTACAATTAGTAGATGAAGTGTTGGTTCTAGATGCGCTGAAGGAAATTCTGCAATATTTAAGTTCGTAATATACATAGAAACATCCAAAGCAACATTGTTGTGATTTCTAAGACAAATTACCAAACGCTAACAGGATTTCCAGGCTGTGTTTTTCATTATAAAAGCGACCGGAGGCGCGCTGACATTTGTCCCCAGCCAGCCTGGTGGAGGACCGGCGTCACTGGAACAAATAACAAAACAGCTTTGGAAATTTATTAAATTTGGTCCCAAACAGCATTGGGAATGTTCACCACTCTCATATTTAAGAAGTGGGCTGTGTTTTATGACTTTTTCTTTTAGAAGTTAGGAAAGTTATAAAACAAGAACAACCTAAGGAGCTTTCACCTCCTCCACAAGTCGCTCGTTTGCAGAGAAATTACCCCTGTTTGCTGATTAGCAGCCTCGGCCATGTCTTCAGCCACTTTCAGCAGAGCCTTACCTACAATCAGGGTGTCTCGATGTGCAGCCAGGGGTGTGGCACGACTGTGTGTCCTTGTGTGAGAGGAAAGACTTTCTATGCTAGGAAAAGAAAACTGGTGGCACTAAATAAACGCCTGATTGAAGATTGGAGTCTCTACATTTACAATGATTTAAAAAGACAAACAAAAGTAAAAATAATGTCATTTTTAATTTCAGTGTTACCGGATCCGTCAGGTACTATACAAACAAATTAGGACTGAGCACGTTGGAAAACAGTGATGACTAACCTGGACGAGCAGCCGTCAGCTGGCCAACGTCACCGCAGCTCTGCATTATCTGCTCCTGGACGGGCTGAGAACAATGAGGCTTGGCTGTATTCACTCCGTCTGTCAGCTCTTAAATCAAGAGACTCCCCAGTATTGGTAGTCTTACAGGGCCACCAGGGTGATTTCAAAAGCATTGGTCTCCACTACGGTTATCTTGAACCAGTGAAGCAGAGAAAGAGAGAAAGCTTTCAGTTCCATCTGTTCTCACCTAGAAGACCGACGAATGAGGCAATTTCAGTTCCCTATGGAAATATGCTGACGTTGTACTATGCTTATGGCTTTACAGACATGTTTTTGTCACTGACACTGATTTATTTCTTCTAATAAAACAGTTTCCTGAGTTATGTCTCTAATGTGTTATTCTGACTGCGCCTGAACAGAAACCTTTACTGTCCTTACACATGACAGCAACTTTAATTATTTAAGTTCTCTGAGCATCTCTTCATTCGTCATTAAAGACGCACTTCTCACTCTGTGCGGCTACCTGCGAAAACTGCTCATCAGATTTATATATCAGGAAGCTCAGCTGTGCTCATTCAGAATTTATTCTATAATTCATATGAATAGGTGAGACGGGCAATATTTGCTTGGCCTCTGGCCTTGCCTGCTGTAATGCTCTGTGCTCAGAGGAGAATGCACCAGCAGCCAAGGATATTTGCCTGGTGGCATGCCCACGGCATATACCTGCATGCCAAACCAAAACATTATGCAGAGATTTTGTTTTCCAGGAAAGGTTACATACCCTTAGGTACAAGTAAGTAGCGGTTTTTAAGCCTCTTCACTTTTAAAAAGCATATGCATTTGATTCATTTAAACAACTCAGTCCAGTATTGATTACGTCTGCATGCTGAATTCTGAATACAGTAATCGTGGGGTGGAGAGGGTGACGACAGCGTGAAACTCCTAACTGAGCACTGAGAGCGGAGCTTAATCTGCAGGATGTGGGTTTATCCTTCAGCACGTTCGCTGTCTGCAAAAAGTTTCAAACCGGCCATATGCAAAGTGCAGCTATTAGTCAGACTTTGTTAGACTTCTGTTAGGTTTGAATCCTCGGTGGGATTGGCTTGGCTTTCATGACATGCTTTTGCCTCACTTTGTGTCTTCTGTTTCAAAAGGGATTATATGACAAAGCCATTAATTCCATAAAATACATTTTTTGGCATAAAGGTGACTTCTACCAAAGTTTGCTTTTCTTCTTTTTCTTGTAAATGAAACTTTTGAAATAATTGCATAAGCAATTAACTTAGCATGGAATTTTCAAAACCAAACATAAATAGCAGGAACAAATGGAGACTGACGCAGGTTAAGAGGTGCCTTTTGCTTTATTTTATATTATTATCTCATGGTTATGTTGCCATGGGGATCTGTGAATGCAGCATAGAGCGGCAGGACTATTATACACAATATTGCATGAGTAATACTTACAGAGATGATAAATAACCTTCACCAGCACATTGTAACGGCGAGAGACGGTGACTCAACCCTGACCTTAAACGCACCCTGATGTGCGTGAATGCCGTGAACGGTCAGCGCCCTGAGAGGTGTGTGTGGTCTACAGGACAACAGCAGGGGAATCTGCTCAGTGACTGACAACGGAAAGACGCCACTGCTGTGTTTCTTGCCATTCCTCTCTTATCTCTTGATCTCAAACATGCAAATTATTCTTTCACGCTATTAAAGTTAAGTGGAGGAGATGAGCGAAAAGCGAGAGATTCGGTCTGTCATGGTTGAGCGAGTGAGTGAGCGAGGCAGACATCGAACCGGGGGGCGGGGGTGTGAGCGAATACAAACTAGACGCTTACGCTCGGACATGATGGCCGACGAGAAATGGGTGTTAGCAGGCGTGTTGACCGGGGCCACACTGCCTCAACCTAATGGAAATTGGCTGAGCATAGAGAAACAGTGACAAATTAAGTGGGCCATCAAAAGCACCGCTCGCCGTGGAAGGAAAGGAGCCAGCATTTCCTGACGCAATTAAAATCACCGCACTTAATCTTTAACTTGGACTCCAACCACATTTCTTCTTAGACAACAGCCAACATCGAACGTGTTGCAGGAACGGAATGAGGAGATGGGATGAAATGACACATATGAAGGCGACGAATATGAAGGGCTCACCCTAAATTATCCAGCGAGACACATAAGTGGATGCTTTACTGCTGTCCTATGCTCTTATGCTTTCTTATTTTATGCTGTACAATGATTTGGATTGACTTGGCCTTAAAATGGGATTAGGTAATACATGACCACATAACCTTCCCTTAACAACTATCGATATCGTCACACACCATAAATTTTCCATTTTAACAGAGTAACAGATGGTCGACCTGTCATTGTCAGTTGCTCCTTACTCGTTTTTTTTGTGTGCGTGTGTGTGTGTGTGTGTGTGTGTGTCTGTGTCTGGAACACATAATGTATGGCTGAGCGGGAGGACGGGTGAGATGGATTGCTGGGTCGGACTGGTGGGTGTGTGGTTAGCATTAGGAGAGCACACTTCACTGGTGACACTTACACTGCTTCGCTATTGGGCAGAGTGACGCGGTGGGAAAGAAGCGGGCAGTGTAAAAAGAAAGTGACAGCATCAAATGACCAATCCTGTCCTCCCATCCCAGTGTATGTGTTTCTGAGTGATGAGTGAAGCCAGAGAGTAGTGCTGCTGACAGCCAAGAAATGATCTCTCAAATAGATTTCAGGAATGATGGTGCGCGCCGCGAGCTGGGCACGAACCAGTCAAGGCTACGGCTATTCTGAGACACACTGACACTTATACTGCATATTATTGATTGGCACACAAACACTGGGTCAGGCCCGACTACAATAGGGTTTTTAATAGAAGATGGAAATGTGCTGTTAAAGATGAGCCGCCGCAGGCCTTCGCGCGAAGACGCTTGGCGCGGCGCAGCGTCCGAGGATGTCAGGAGCGGTTGTCCGATGACAGCAGCTTTTAGCTTAATCAGACAGCGTAAGCACCATAAACATTGACAGCAATTCATTTACCTGGTAATAAAGTATTGACGTTTGTCAGGACTTGATGTGTAAAACAGCGCAGTAATTCATACGCTCAGCTGCAACGCGCTGACAGTAGCCCATAACTCAGGACATGTGTCATTCACACGGCGGCTTGGGATTTTAAGCTCAAAGCCTGCTTAGGACGGGCGTAATTCATCATCCGACGTGTTCCACCACTTAGAGAAATTCGGAATTTCTAGGAACAATAAACATATTCTGACGGCTTTGTTTATGAAGGATTCCAATCAAGTGTTGCTGACTCCACTTCAGGGCTAATTGTTAACATTAAAACATAATTAAAAAGTGACGATCAAGCAGAGACGCAAACAAGCTCTGCTTTGCTAATTTAAAACTTACACAATAACGTAATCCCTGGAGCACTGCAGTGTGGATATGACTGTTTTAGGGCAGACTTTCTAATGTGCACAGTGATGACACACTTGTGTTGCTGTGTTTTCCTGTGCGCTGATTAAGAGGGAGCTAAAGGTGGTGGGAAAAGAACAGATCGTGCAAAATAAAGTGAGACATTACTATGTTTCAACTTTATATGTATGCATAAGCAGTTACGAGGTTGCGAGTGTGAATCCCCACGTTGCGCTGGAAGATTTCGTTTGGTCGACCACCGGGGGGGGGGGGACGTCTCCAGCACATTAGCATGTGAGGTCATCCGGCCCCCGTTGCATACCTTCCTCGCACTATCAATACATATTCATCAGCACGAGAGAGCCATTCATTTGCCAGATTGGAAAATGGGCAGTGAAGAGAGCTTGACATTCACTTTGCGCTGAATTGTTCTCACTTGACACCTAACTTGCTGATTGATGAGAAATATTATGGCCTGGAGGAAAAGCAAAGTGAAAGATGAATGAGTGCAACGCTGGAGCTCTCGTCACATTTCACAACCACAACTCTTTATTAATATTTTGTTTGGGTCTGCACCTATCCATCCCTGTTTGTGTTACACAAGTAGGATTGGATCTGTCATAACAGGTATTTGCCTGCATTTGTCTCGTGGCTCCCCATTGGGTGTGCGTGTGTGTGTGAGTCTGTGGGGGTGGGGTGTACCGCATGAACAGCGGGCTGCATTCGCCTGCACACAACCGATGCGTTTCAACTGCTTCTGTGTCCGGGAACTAATTAGTCATAGGTTACGCTACACAAAGTTTTAAGTTGCACACGGTGAGACGAGAGCAGACAGACAACAGTAGGTTACCTATGCGATATAAAATGACCTAACAAAACAAAGCAAATGGCCTCTCGTGCTCGTTTAGTCACCAGTCAAAGGTCAAGGTCAGACAGAATGAAAGACATTTCAGGTGTTAGAAATCAACACAATATGTAGACAAAGCAAAGAAAGAAAGCTGTGATTGTGCACGTGGGCAGACCCAAGTGTTAATTTGACTCCGTTGCCAAGTGCAAAGCAACGCTTGATTAATGCTGCACAGATTCGCACAAACACTGTAATCTCGTCAACATTATGTTCCCGTCCCTCCTGTTTCCTACAACGCTGCTGATACAAGGAACAAATGCGCCTTCAGTCATACCAGCGTTTGTTTAGCATACAGGTAACCGTGCACCGTCGTTAAACTGCACTGAGATGATATCTGCCATTGGCTACCATAGAGCCAATGAATGCGCCTTATAAAAACAAATATATGTGCGACGCCTGGACGCGCTTCCCCAGCAGCAGCAGAATCTGCTGTAAAAAGTAGAATAATCAAAGCCGAGTGATGTAAAAGCGACTGTGGCCAAAGTAACGGCTTGTGTGTCACAGTAAAAAATAAAAGTGATGAGTATAATAGCCCAGCGCCTGACTAGTGATAGTAAATCATTGCTATTCTTCTCAAAGCTTTACGGCGAGTTAGGCAGCCTTTCTTGTTTCCACCCACACTGATCTGGCCTGACTACCCCCCGTTTGCGGCATTTTGATCATTTTCTGGAGTAATTTGTGTGAACTCTGAAATAATACAAGGGCTCAGTGAATTTCACAGGAATTGTCTGGATACCGAGTTGCTGCTTCTTTCTAACAATCGCGTCGATTGCGAATTTGAAAAGTCTTCCCTTCTTTATAGAGTCAAAAAGGAGAATCGATGACGAGCTATTATCTGCTTTCACTTGTACTTTATATAAGGTAATCGTACCGAAGGTGAAGTATCTTTAGCTTTTGCATTGCGTGTTCGTAATTAAACATTCAATTTTCTTTCCCCCCGCATCACAAATCACAGCACGCTGTTACATCAAGAGTAACATTCGCTGCAGGCTCTGTGTGCGCGCGGCTGTTTTCTGATCAAAAACAGGTCCATTATTCTTGTCCAAGATGCTGTCGAGAGAGTCGTATTGTTATAGGCTCCTACAAATCACCACAAACGACCCAGCTGACGCATTCACGTGAATATTTGACAGCTCAATGAATACATCTGAAAGGGGTGAAGCACAAAAGAGGGGATCTATTACAGGCCTATCGGGGAATATCCTTCCTCCTCTTTTTGTAATTTCATGGGCATTTTCTGAACTTTCAAGGGTATTTTTCCCCAGCGTCCCGCTTAATTTCTGACCCTGCCAGTAAAATCCAAATTGTGATTCATCCCGTCTTTCTCGGTGCAATGACACACTCCAGTGTCAGACCCTCTCAAGCCTCCTAGCCAAGATTTAAGACGTGGAAAAGGTCAGGCGTCCGGATCATTGTCAGTGTGAGCATATTGATAGACTTGTTAGCAGAAGATTGATTGACAGATTGACTATTGATCAGCTCAAGATGCCGTTTTGTGCCATCATTTCCAGCCGTGTGGTGGTTGTGTGGCCTGGGTTTTGTGACAGTGCAGCCTATCATCTCCCAGCGGTAATGTTTGGGACGTGACATCCCTGAAAGGGCACAGCGAGCTGCTACAGGCAGTAGGGTGGCGCAGGGGCAAGGGATCGTTCTATAACCCCCTGTCTTACGCCAGCTACAGTAGCTACCGTATGTAGGCACGGACCCTGCACTTTGACCTCTGACCTGTGGAGAAGGGACAGCACATTTCACCAGAGAATGATAAAAATAACAAACACAAAGTGAGGAGGTCACTCTTAAGCAGCTGCAAGCACTTTCCTCGTTTCTCCTACACCTAAATCAGGTCAAACCAAAGTTTCACTCAAACATTTCCTCAGGGCACGAGTAAAGTGAGGTTTGTGAAGTGGAACCCTGCATGTCAGCCACTTCTGCCAGCGTACAGTTATTTGCTCTGTAACTTTGTTGTTTGCTATCATGCCAGGAAAGAATGCAGTCGTGTTTAGGCCAGGGAAATAAAACCCATAAAAACTTCACCTCACAGAAGTGGAGGAACAGAATGTGAGGAAGTTTCTCGGTTCTGTTTCACGGCTCTTGCCTTCAGTTGTAACGCTGTGAAGCTACTTTGATCCAAATGAAAATAATGCAGTTAATTATTGAATAAAAACATAAAACTATTGCTTTTATTGTTCCTACCTTCAGTCTTGTGAGAATGAAAGGACGTGCTGAATATTTATAGATTAAGCTGAATCTGAGTTCGTAGTCCGTGTGTAAAACTCAGATGGACCAGTGATCGGTGATTACTTACCATGTGGCTACTAACAAGTGTGCGGGTAAAGTCTGAGCCTCGAGCTCTGGCTTTATAAGTCAAGCAATGAATGCAAATATAAGCTGGGAACAGGAGCATGTTAAATATGCACATCGCATCCCCAAGGCTCTGGGTCACACGTGCATGATGCAAGCAGCTGTATGTAAACATGTGATAGATCACAGAACGTTTTGTAACGATTTATGTTATTAATGTACAGTATGTGACGGGCAAAGCACAACATTATTATAAAGTACAAGCAATCCTGTAAATGCAGAGATTAAAATCCCAGCGTTGCTACGGGCCTTGGAGATCCTCGACAGTTCGTATGTTTGAGAAAAATAAACTGAAGCCTTAGAACGAGGAACGGATGACCTTAGACGTACTTGATTCTTTTTTTTTTTTTTTTACTGAAAGCACTCAGATTCTTCAGTACGCCTCAGATTTCTGGAGTTGCCATCACTTCCTGAAATGATGGCAACTCTGATGGATATTAGATGTAGCAGTAGCTTTAAAATGAATGACTGCACCCACATTGGAAAATGAGGAATAATTAAAAACAGGAGAGACTGTGTCTAATGTGACTGATGCTGGTCTAACTCAGTTTCATTCCTTGAAGGTAAAACTTCATACCAAACTTTTTACACCCTTCAGCTAAATAACTGCAATGAAGATTTTATTAATCATTATAGCAGATAATCATTTCATTATTAACTGTGGTGATATTTGTGTGTGTGGCCTAGAGCTTGGACGTTGTAAGAGTCAAGTGTTTGATTCAAATATTACCTTGGAACAAGAGGAAGAAGTCAAACTATTACTGTAGCACAATAATGAAGTTTGAATATTAACATTCAGCAGCAGTGGTTTGCTTTTTGTTGAACAGTACAAACAAAAATGTCCTCCACTGAGTTTTGTACTGAATTCAGTATGAATTTAATAATTGGACTTGTCTGTTGCTTGTTACTTTTCAGTGCTAAAAGCTAAAGCAAATGCACGAAGGTTTGACCTGCGATTGTCTTTGTATGTATTCGTGTCTTTAAACCAAGGTTCTCTCAGTCAGAGACAATATACACAAATGAAAAGAACGGGAGACGCAGCTCGTTTGAGCTTAGCGTGGTGCTTTTCTAGATATGTTACCTCAGTAAACCAAACCTAAAGTCGAATGGTTCACGCTGGCGGTAGAAGGGTTTGTAGTAGGGGGGGCCAGGCCAAGGGACCACGGCCTCCATCTGTACATACTGGCAACATGAAGTCACCAGCTGTGCACTTAAAGCGACGTCTGCATCATCAGTGACTGTACATATTATCCACAGCTTTGAATTACAGTAACATTTAACAAAGGGTGCATTCGTCTCAACCGGCTTCTAGAAAAGTGGGAACCGTTTACGTGGGAATAACCGGCTCATTATGTGGCGGTACGCTCCTTTAGCATCTCTGCTTCTCAAAGGGTAAATGAAGTTCAAAAGCACACGCACACTGAATGGCTGATTTGTCCTGGATGGAAAGGAGAGAGGAGAAATCTACAATAGCTCCCTGCACGGCAATCACGAAGTGGCCTGAATGCGCAGGAAGCCATGCCACCATGAGTCTGGTCCAAGCAACTCTATTCAAATCACTACATCCATGTCTCCCGGTAGAAATGGCTCAAATGAGCCTGTTAGCCTTTGAACGAGTCGGCGAGGAAAACAGGACATGTCAACCAGGGAGAGATCAACTGGGAAACAAGAGGAGCATTCGTTCCTGCCTCAGGGAGTTGTACTAGCTTGTATCCGCCGCTCTCCCCTGCACTGATTTGACAGTCAATGCTGATCCCCCCCAAAACACTGCTCTGTCTAATGAATGAAAAGGAAGTTCACGTAGCTTTATGTCAAATTTGTCTCTAGGAGTTGAACTTTTTGACTACTTAGTTTCCTGTCTCTTAGCTGGATTTGTTTTCCCTTTCTTCTTCTACTCTTACTTATAAAAGGGTAACACGTACACGTCTTTGTTGCACGACATCAGTTATTATTAGAAGCAAAATCACAGGAAAGAAAGTGTCATTGAAACAAACAAAGTCAAAATCTTAACGGTTCATTCTTTCCATCTGTGTTTTCTGAAAATATACCACTGCAGGCATGATAAAACGCAGCGCAAACTGAAAATAATTGCTGTTTCAGATTCATACCAAGAATGTGATTCTGGTCCGACGCCAGCTCCTTGGCAAACATCTCAAAAAGAAGATAGTTTGCTGGCTCCCTGCTGCTTCTCTCCTGGCAGCAACTCTGTGTTTAACTATCAGCTTGGCTGCCTTAAGCTCACTTGAATCAAGGTCTCTTAGTTTTGTTGTCACCCGGTCAACAACCAAATCTTACATCTCGTGAAACTAATTTCCACGTGTGTACTATTCCTCCATAGCATAGATTAAAAAACAAAAACGCTTCGTGTAATTCAGCCTTGCGTCGCCTTTAGAGGAAAGCCCCCGTTCAACACTTGAGATTAAAATTGGATACAGTGCTACTTTGAGTAGTAGAGGTGAGTATGTTGGTGTGAAGAAAGAGACGCCTCTTCCTCCCCAAGGGATCAACAACATCCACAGTTACCGTGGTGACCGATGAGAGACTGCTCTCTCCTTGCCACATAAACCTTATTTACTATTGCAGCTGTTCAATTTTGCAGCACCTACCCCACCTTTTCTCTTATTTGGTGTTCATGCCTGAAGAAGTGCACCTAGCGCCTTGTCTCTACCACTGAGATATATGCATCTGCGAAGATGCTGCAGCAGTCCCCGCATCCTTAGAAAACAACCTCCGGGTCGCAGGAAAATTCAAATTAGGCCCTTTAAAGCAATAATTAGAATTCAGTGAGTCGGCCCTGTTTATTAGGCAATTCTTTTCAAACTTGCATTAAAAGAATTGTACCGTTTGTTGTTGTTTTGGTCCTCAAATGCCTATTACTGTGTGAGGGCTTTGTGTATATTTAGTTGGAGAATCATGCCCATCAGAAAACAGGCTGAGAACATCACAGGGCTCGACTCACACACACACACACACACACACACACACACACACACACACTCCTGCCTGAACATACAACGATGAATAATTGCACACAGCTGCACACACACCAATTATTTTGTAACAAACATAAACGCACATCCAAGCAGACAGACACACACACACACACACACTCACTCCCTATGCAGAGACAAACAAAGCATCATTTCCCCTCTCTCCCGCCACATACACACCGTCTGTGGAGACGCTTGTGATGATATAAACTAATAAAGCCAGCATGGTGGCCACTGCAGGGGCTGCTGCTCTGTTGTTAGTAGCCCCCTCAGCCCCAGCGCCGCTTCTCGCCTTCCCTTTTTGTTCTCGAGCACATCATGCCAGGATTATATCACACACTTGTGCCACCCTCATGTGCAGCCAGTATCCTCACAGATAGTGGTTCACCATCAGCGTTATGACCTTAGAGACCCACTAAAATGGGTAAATGGTGTGTTAATGAATCACATGTTAATAGAGCAAATGAATGCAAAACAGGAGCGTTGTATTAAGCCATGCCATCTCTTTTACAGATGCACGCACAGCATGTAATCGCTTAGGGGCAAGTTAGAAGAAAGCAGTTTGAAATGCCAAGGCACTAATGCAATCAAATTATGCTACTTGGCACCGTTTCTGAGATAAGTCCCTCTTTTACGTGAGGCATGGAGGAATATTTCTGCAGATAAGCGCCGCGATCAGCGGTGAGAGAGCAAGACCTGATGACAACATGACTACCACTGTTAATTGTTTTCATTGCTGTGAATAAGTCAGGGCGTTAATGTGGAATTTAGCCTTTGGCCGAACGGACAGTCGAGCTTCCAGGTGCTGTCGTTCGCGTCGCCTCGTGGACGGAGACGCGCTTCAGGTGCAGAATCCGCTCAAGACCTCGCACAGCAGGAGAATGAAAGTCAACAGTTTGTTTACTCTCGGTAACAAGCAGCAGAGCCCCAGCTACGATGTAAATGTACATTATTAAAAGTACACAAAGTTTGGATGTGTTAGAATGAAAAGTTCATATCAATCAGCATCAATTATTTTTGTTTTGCAGCATGTTCACTCAAATCGTGGCCTCTGCACCGCTTGCTATTTCTTAATGACCTGGCTTTCCATTGAGTTCAGTCACAAAAGTGTGTTCAAAGCGGCGCCATTATTTTGAGAAGAAAAAACACACAGAAGAAAATGGGAAGAAAAATAGAATTATGTGTCGTCTTCTCCAATTTAGCGTTTGAAATTCTGTCTAATCAAAGACGAGAGTGGACAATCGCTGCTCCAGAGTCATCGTTCCGTATTAATGACTTTGTTAGAGACGCCCTGAATCCGGCTTTTTGCGCGTCACCTCGTCACAGCTTGATGTTTATTAACATGAGAAGATTAAAAGTTCAGGCTCATCAGCAATCACAGAAATAAAATAAAAGTAGAACTTCGCTTTTTCAGCTGGTAACGAGTGGGAGAAAGGCTAGAAATAGAAACTTATTTACATGCAGTGTCATGTTCAGCCTAATCAAAATATGAGGCATGAAATGAAAGCCACCACATTTAAGAAAGTAGAAAGAAAGCAATGTTTCCCGTTTTAAGCTATAGGGAAGGCCGAGTGTGCAGCTGCTGTGCTGACGGGTGAGAAGTTTCTTCTTACTGCGAGCAGAATTCTTTATGCCTGGAAGAAAACAATCATGGAAAGTTCTTCATGTACCGGATGCACACAAAAAGAACTTAAGTCTTTACAGCACTTCTTTCCCTGTGGGAGTTGTTAGAGCAATTCAAAACTGTGCTTGTGGGCTGAGCCTACAAGAAGAATCAAAGTTGTAGCTTTCTGAATAATTCCATTTTATTTTTGCCATCACACTCAGCTTAAATCCACCTGAAAACAGGCAAATAACATTTAAACCTGCGATTTGGCTCATCTGTGGTCGATGATGCGCTTCCACCAGTGGCTGGTGTTTATTCTATTTTTGTCTGCCCGGAGTTAAATTGTATTTGTAGAATTCCACAGATGAAGAATCAATATTTATGAAAGCACATTTTCCATTGTTGTGATACTGATTCAATTTTAAGTTTGCTTCCTCCCTCTTGACAGAATTTCTAGCAGGAAATTGCTCCAGTATAACATTAGAAAAGCATCACCCACTGCCCAAAACGTCTATTAAAAGACAGATGTGTATCGATAGCGAGTCAAGCATATGTGTGGTAATGCACTTGGAGGACTTGTGTTGCTAATCTTGCTAGAATATCACACATCACTCGAGTTCTGTCGTATATAGTTAATAATCCCTGTGTTTTTGATATTTTCATACACTTATCTCCTTTTCCTCTTGATAATAATATTCAAAATACCAACCAAATAATTTGAGACTCTCCAACAAAACTTACTTAGTTACTTACTGTCAAATAAAACGGAATGTCACAAAATCCCAAAGCCCACATTTCTCCGTCAAGCCAACCAAATCCAGGCTAATGTCTCATTAATTCGTATTAGCCAAAGCTGCGCCTCAGATGGTGCTGCTGGTTCCGTGTTTGTACGACTTGATACGTTTCATTTTTAAAAACCCAATTGTTTGAAATGCAGCAGACACAAAGTGCAATAAAACATAGAAGCGCATGTTTTGGCAATTTCACCTTTTCCTCTGAGGAAATCGTGACAACGGGAGCCCTAACCGCTGTTGCTACGGAAGAAAGAAAAGGTACAGTAGCAATATCATGACAGAAGTGTCTGAATTAACGAAGTCTAATCTGTGCTTACGCTCTGCGAAGGCTTGTTGTTTGTCTTTGTGGTGGTGGAGTTTGATACGGTTACGTCCAGTCGAAGTGACCTGGGTGACAACATGATCTTACCTCACGTTATGAAGCTAATGAGAGTCGTGTAGGGTGTAAATTAATTCTGTATCAGTTGGTTTGTTGTAAGTTTACAGCAACAGCCTGAACATTTGACAGAAGCTGTCCAGTCCACTCACCCAACCCTGACTGACTTTTACACTTCAATGACTTCAGGTAAATTCCTGTAAACACTCAATGATTTGCTACAGGAAACACAATGTGTCCCGGCAGAAACACAGCGTAGAAGAGATGCTCTCCTCCCAGCAACAATGTAGCCTGACCGCATTGCAATTCTGCAGATTTAAATCAGGGAAGGCACATTGTTGTACTCGCTGTGCCGTGGAACTGAAAATAAGGGGCCGCTGACCATTTTGTTCTCAATGGAGCATGGTGTAGGCAGGCAATCTTTCAATTCAGACCTATGATGAGTATTAGCACTGGCTCAATCATTAGGGTAACGGCGTGGGGTCACCTTTAATGTCGCGCAGCCAAAGACGGCGCTTAAAGTCCAGTCAGCTATTCAGGTCCGTTCAGCGCCATAGGGCCGGCGCCGCAAGGAGGAATCCTTTTCATGTCAGGAAGCTCGGCCTGATTGAATTCCTTTGCGTATCAGTCAATGGATCAAGTAAGAAAAGGGAGCAGATTTGTGCTTGTGATAAACTGTAGCCTGTGCTGAGCCAAGGATTTACAGCTGAAGAAATCCACTGCTGCAGCGTGTGTCCTGTGCACGGCCCAGTTATTTTTAACCGCCGTGCGTAATACAAATACAGAAACTCATAACGCTTAAAAACCACCAGCTCAGGTGCTACGAATAATTAATGTTTTCTATTGTGCCAGCACTCAAATGAGTAATGTTGGGCACTTGATGCTGATGGTGCTTTTTTTTTTTTTTTTTTTTTTTTTATTACTGATACTTCATGTAATTTCACTTTGGTTTAGGCTCAGTGCAGAAAGCAGTCACAGCAACGTTTTTGCGTTTTTTTTTTTAAAGAACAAACTGTTTTTGTGATTTCATATAAAGCAGAGGAAAAGTAAATCCCTTCACTTGGCTCTTTGTTAAATTAATCATCTGTAACGCCTGTATTCCAGCTGGATAGATGGACGTTCTGGCCGCTGATACTATATTTTTCTATCAAAGTATTGTTATACATTAGGACTTGGTGTGTGATTGCCACCTTGCGCACCAAAGTTTCCCCATTTGCCTGAATTGGATTTTTAATAGTGCCGGAGATGTTTCAGGGTATGTTTTGGGCCATTTGCTGTGCAAGTATGTCATAGGGACACAGCCTGCAGTGAGCGGTGGCCATCAAGATGAGACTGCAGAAAAGTAATAGCAGCCACAAAGACTGAAACCAATAAGAAGAGGAAAGTAGAGGGAAGCCTGATGTGCAGCAGCGGCTTCCAATGTGAAGAAGACAATTAATGGTTAAAAAGGAAAGACAGACATTTGGTTTGTAGGACTGTGTTTCAATTGTTGTTCCGACAGCTCTGATTGACAAGTATAAAACCCGACAACCAATTTGCCTGCACTGCTGATCAGTCCAGCGTTGTTGGACTTAAACACGACGATTTTCGGGTTTGCACCAGTTATGGCGACATATTGTCAAAACAGATGCACATTACATTGAATGTGTACGGTAGTTTACTAAAGTTGTGCTTTAGCCTGTCAGTTTCTAAATATATGTGATCTTTATAATTTACATTATGAAAATTGCTGCACCAGATTTCCCACATGACATAACTGACCTCAAGCTCCACAGCACAACACATCAAACATCTTCGAGAACTGAACTGAAACACACAAAGTGAAGGGATCTTATCAACGGTGTGACACAGGAAATATATTATTAGTATTAGTACACAGTAATCGGGTAAGAAACTGCCTGAGATCGCTGCAGTAGAAGTTATGAGGCACACTTTGTCCAGGAACCAATTGGTTGCAGTGGACACAGCCGTAAAAACACTCCAACCTTTATTGGGACCATTTATGCCTCCATTGCCCCTGCTGATGGTATCAAGCAGTAACTGTCCAGGATTTACAATGGCTGCCGAGCGCTCTGATGCTGTTCTTTGCTGCCTCCCCAGCAGGAAGCATCTAGGTGATAGATCCCCACGTGGCTTACATGATAGCTTATATTTGATCAGCATGGTTTGCTTTCCTAACAATTTGATTCAATTAATGTGGATCATATTGCTGACGCCATGCTGAAAGTGTGCCAGATGAAATTGACAAAAAAAAAAAAAATAAAGAAATAAAATTTTCTTTAATTTTTTAATAAAATAAAATCATCCAGATGTTAATTTTGCTGGATGCGTTATTCTCTCATTTTGTGTGTTATTTTTTGTAAAAAAAAATAAATAAATCCTTCAATCTTCCAAATATGCCATTAATAACAAGTTCACACTTGAGTGAAGTGCCCAAACACAGAAAGCAGAATATATATAAAAAAAAAAAAAACGCATTGTGAAGCATCAGCATCTATCCTGTGGCTAATTGTGACTGTGAGACACAAGCAGACGGGGACGACCTACTGATGTTCTTCATGCCGTTTACAAGGTTCTGACACTTTTCACTGTGTCCATGTTGGTCCATCACATTAAATCACAAATTTATGGGCGTCTGAGATGAAAGCCACAAATAAGACTTTTTACCCTCGGCCAGCTGATTTCCCCGTTCCAGCGCTGCTTGTTTATTTATGACCAACATGAGAGCCGTGCACAAGAAAGCCGTGTCACCGTTGGGCTTTGTTTAATCATATTTTTATGATTTAACCTCTGAACATTCACAGGAATGTGTTTGAATATGATTTGTTCACGTATTTGTTTACAGTGCGCCTCGTTAGACCCAGCATGGAAACGGAGCATTAAAAAAGACCCGCCCTGCGTTCACATCAGCGCGTCAGATTCCTTCAGATGTCTGGAGAATGAATAATGCACAGTGGGCTGTAGATTCTGGTTGAATGCATAAAGTAGAGCTTCTGTCACTGAAGCCTTCTCTTATGGATCCCGCGTCTACTTTTCTGTAGATGAAAGAACGGAAGGAGCAGGAACACAAGCTCTCTGGCCTTCATGACGTTAAGCGACCGCTCTAAAGATCATTCAGAAATAATCTTATCAACAGAAACTGTGAACCGCAATCAAACGTAAACCTTGAGTGTCTGTGTTGTGACTTTCTATGCATCCTCCCACTGGTCTAACATGAGGCGAGTTCACCTTCCCCGCTAAACGCTCAACGCAACGCCGTGTTCAGAAATAAGCCAAAGTGGCAGAAGCAAACGTATTTCCGTGTGTCGTTGGTTCAGTAGTAGTGTGGACTGTGGAGCTCTGCTTTAGACACAGGGTTTGATTCAAGCACTAGTTTAATCCTTAAATCCAGTAGCAAATGTTTTTTTCTTCTTTTTTATATATTCCAGGTTTTTCTCAGTTTGTAAAATAGTTATATTAACTATTATATTTAACATATGCTCCTTTCAGATGACAGTATGTACATGTACATGTATGATTCTTTCGGTGTCGGTATACTGATGAGGGGCTTTGGGTTGAGAACCGTCACTCACGGTATTTGTCCACTCGTCTGATCTGCTGGTCGTCCTCCGTTTTCATTAGCTTCACGTTTCCTGACCCTTTCTTGCTGCATCAGCGCTGGTTAAAGCCTGGAAAACACGCAAGAGAAATTAAGCAGACATTTAAATCACGGCTTTCCTGTTTTTTCTTCTGTGCCTCTGGTCTAAACTGTCTTGGGGCCTTTGAGGCCTTTGTTTCATCTGGATTAAGCCAACGTTCACACAAGAATTCACATTGACGTTACCCACATGCATGAGTGGCTGACTAGCAGCTATACACAGCTGCGTGCTCGTGTTGGTTCAGCTACCCTGGCTAACTTGGCTCCTTAAACGCTTACCAATAACAACAGATGGGCCCGAGGCAGATTTAAAAGAGCGATTCAACCAAAGCTCGTAGCAGGTTTAAACATCAAATCTGAATGCGACTTGAAAACTGCTGGTCTTCTACAGTAGAGATGATAAAGCAAGTCTGTGAAAACATGCTTCATCCCTGGTGGCGGCTCAGTTCTCTCCCCCACCATCACCACAGGCTCCATGAGCACTGGAACATCTGCATCGCCGGAAACCTCCTCAAAGGAGCCGCACATGGTCTCATGGCAGCACCAGAAAGCAGAAGCAGAAAGAGCCGCTTTGTTCATACGCGGAGTGTTTTGCAGAGCTGGGCCTCGCCTCTGAACTCATACGGAGCCATGTCACATCGCAGTAGGCAGTAGGTGTCCTCCGGGCTCTAATTGGGACATGAATTTCCCAGCTATGACCGCTCTGCTGCTGCAGCCCGGGCAAAGTGACGACGCCTCACATTACACGTAAAGACAGCCTTCATGTCGGCAATCACACAGGTTCCTCCTCACAATCAACGCATCGACTTCTAAATCCAACCAGCTCTCATTTATTCCTGAATAATAACTTTGCAGATCATGTTTTTCCTCTTCTTCAATTCACTTTTGATGATTTGACTATAAATTCAGTTTTATCAGAGAATATGAGATGGAGATGCATAATGCGCAGCTAAACTAGAACCCAGTGACGTCTGCTTCCACGTTTCTTTTTCCAGCCAGAATGTTTTCACCACTCCTGGGGTCAATCAGTATAAATGCCAGGAAATCTGTCTTACACATGGAAACTAATTTGACAGAAAATAACTAATACCTCTGTAATTTCTGGCTGTGCAGATTTCTTCATGTAATATTTGTAAAGACTTCAAACCATGAGATCCTCCGACACACTGTAGCTTAAAACTACCCAGACAGAGACGCATTAAATTTAGATGTCTTTTCCATATTCTGGTGGATTTTGTTGTGATCCTTTTCTTTTCGCATCACATCTGCGCCATGTAGTGGTTTAACTAAGTGATATTATTTATGAAATGAACCGCGCACCCTTTCCTGCAGCTGTGCAGGACTCCCTGTCATCAAATTAACAGGAGCATGAGACAGTGAACTAAAAAAATGCTTGCTGCCAGGGACTATCATAGTCACTGGCTGCAAATGCACCAGGCTCTGTCATGCAGATAATCATCCCTCTGCTGCAGGGAATAACAGGCCTACATGGTGGCGGGCGTCAAGGGGCCAAAGGGCGATTGAACTCCCCTCCATGTCCTTCCCTCCACCAGACCTGTCAGAGCCCCAGTACAACCCCGGTCCCCCAGTGAGACAAGAGTGACCAGGAGCCTGTGATCCCCTCTCCGGTGCGTCGGTGGCACTCGAAGGCCTAATCTGAAAGCAGCATCGCAGTGACAGGGCTGGGCGCTGCTGGAGGCCACGCAGCGAGGACAGGTCATTACTGCCGCACCCTTCAAAGGCAAGCTCCTCGCGGTGCTCCACTCCATCACACGTGGCACCGGGTGCTTCTCGTGCCCGCTGAGCATTTTTACCAACACTTTAGAGTCCTACAGGGAGCCAGAGGCCTAGGTAAGGCCAGCCGTCAGCTCCCCAGAAACGCAGACCTCCTACTTTTAATAAATGTGCATTCACAGCGTCCGACGCACTAATTACTGCATTTATGAGCTCTCTTAGTACAGTGGGAGGCCACTGTACTGTCACTTAGCAAATGAAAAACATCTTACCAGTGTTGGGGCTCTATTGCAGTGGTTGTGCCATCCTTGGATTGCACTGCTTTACATTCCCCATTTGTAACTAATAATATATTTCAAAGAGCATGACAGCAAACGGAGAATATTTTTAATTCCCTCGATCCCCGTCCCCTTCCAAGTCCCCCCCCGCTCTCGTCTTCTTTGCGTTTTAAAAGGCATGAAGTCGGCTGGGTTTGTCAGTAATAGTTGATAACTAATTCATTGGTCCTCTCTCTTTTTCAAAACCCAGTGGTTTTCATCTTATTTCCCCACTTTAGAAGTTTCACTTTTAATCTTTTACTTAGTCGGACTGTCTGGATGCCGAGTCCCATGCTGCGTGTTTCATATATCCTACCAACAATAAAACTGTCTTTATGAACTCACTGCATCTTTTAACTTATCATTCCCAAGTGGCAAAGTGGAAACGCTGGAAAGCTCAAAAAAAAGTTTGAAATTTGTGTGTTTGTGTGTTTAGGTTAGTATCTAATTTGAATGTTATCTTCAATAATTCCAACATGAGAAAGGCGAGTTACTTCCACATTTCTAAGCAAAGCAACGTCGTGCATAATTTTCCATATCAGCCGTAACTGGAGGCTAACTGACTGGAGAGCCACCTCAGGCCAGTGCTTTGGAGACTGCAGGCAATATCTATCATAATCAAAGGCTTTTTTATGCAAATGTGTGCTGACTGACTCTTTTAGAAGTAAAAAGGCTTTTGTATTTCCTATAGAGAATCACTCTCATTAGGAAATGAAACTCCCTCTACCCGAGACACTAGCAACTTACAGCTGCCCTTCGATGTGTATCATCACCGCTACGTTCCCAAATTTCAAGCTACATGATAATTGTTATAAAAGCACTAATTAGATTGCATCACTGAGTCGCGGCGTTTCCCAGTACATCAGTGTAGCTGTGGCTATAATTGTATAAATCATTATATAATGTTTTTCCAACTGATCCATGATTATCAACAAGGCTGAAAATGACGTCAGCCCCACAGGACAGACACAATTTGCTCGAATGCATCTGCAACTTTCTAATTTAAAAGCATCCTTTTTTGTAAGGTTGCAGCAACCTGTGTGCCAGCAGTGTCACCAAATAGCAACTAAAGACCGGTATGAAAGTCAAGCTAAACATATCAACTTTAAAATGTGAGCTGGGGTAAAACTCTAAAACGTATTATGCTATAAACTATTGCCCTCTGTTGGGCACTGCTACTATCTGCATTGGCTCTGGCACGGAGGCGACGCAGCAGACAGGCTGGAAGAACACGCGTCTCCCCCACCCTCACATTTTGATGTGAAAAATTATTTTTTTCACTATTTATACAGAAACTATGTGACTTTAATGTGCAAGCAGAGGCCTGTGCTTTCTATTAGTATATGTGTGTGTTTTCAGTCTAGGGCAATAACGCTGGCAGGACTCCACACCTTCCTCTTTTTTTGATGTAGTTTAGGTGGATAATTGGATAACACAGGTTTATCCTCAGCAAGCACTTTGTATGAGCAATCCAATTTCACATCCTCCTGAAGGGAAACCATTATTCTTAACCAGGGCTTGATACTCTACTCACCCTTGCGCAGAATGAAGCACAAGGTTCTCCCCAAATCCTATCAGCTTCTAACCTTGTTAGCAGCCAATCTGTATTATTGTGCTATAATTCCATATTTTGCCCTGTCCTCACCGTGGCACCGCCATTTGAGAAGATAAAGCTTTTGCTGCGGTTTTGTTGTCAACAATGCCTCCGTGGACTGTTTGTCTTCTATTTGTGAACGCTGGCACGTTCCGCTGCACTGTTCAAACATTTGTGGCGATGCTTTAACGATTCCACGTTCTGGTTTGAAAAGAGATTCTTGTCTAGCATGACCGTTCGGTTCGGCTTCTCATGTTTTAGTATTTCATTCGTTTATATTAGTCATGTTTTTTTTCCAGTGCTCTATTTCTTCTACATCTGTGGGTCACACCAAAGGCCTGGTTTTAATCTCGTTTATATTTATGAAATATAGACTATTGGAAGGCAAATAAGGCAACTTAGAGTATGAATATTATATATTACTATACAAAATACAGCCTATAATAATAAAAATAAGTAATGCCAGTTCAAAAAAAAAAAAAAAAAAAAAAAAAAGGGGGCGTCTCAGATGTGCTGCCTGGTTTTGTAATTGCAAAGAAACTTGCCTCAAGCCTGGTTCCATTTTTGGGCAAATGTGGTTCTGCCTGATTGGATGATTGATTTCAGGTTAGGCAGCCAGAAGGCAAGGTAGGCCAAGGATTTTAGCTTGGAAGGTGTGACATTGTACGCGTTAGTAAAAGTTTGCAAATGGACTCCCTGGCTCAACACCAATGAAAACAATTGAATTTACATGTTAAGCACATTTCAAAGAGAACCGACATGATTTGATTCTTAGGGGCAAAAGCGTTAAAATCAGATTCTTCACGTAAATACGCGTCACGTTAATGTTACAAATTGAGAAATAAATGCTAATAAAACAATCTCGCCTTCGCTGTAACCTGGATCTGACACACATTCCAGTTTGCGGCTGCCTTGTTTACTCAGAGTGCAGTAGGTGCTGTTCAGCAGGACATCTGCTCATCTGACAGGTGTATATTGTGGAAGAGAAACAAGTAAAAATTGTCTGTATGCCGAACATTGTTGGGATGGGGGAATGAAACGCACAGAAGTCTTAGTTGGGGATTTTCAAGACTCACTGAGAATGTAGGATATAAGCCACATTATTCGCCGCATACTGGTTTCAATATACGTTTTCATATCCTATGAAAAATTGGTGTTCATGAAGTACCTAGTGCCAGGAGTAAAGCACAGACAGGAAGCATCACAATGGATATTCAAGAAGTAGTCAAAGAGATGTGTTCTATCCAACACCAGAACATTGGCACAACTGTTTGAGGGGAGAGCGACAGACAATTTAAATAGTTTTCAGGAAACACACCAGTTCCTCTGTTTTCTGAGGAAAAGATGAAAAGATTGACATGACTCCCATACGTGAAGAAGCAGGAGTCAGACTATGGAAACCCAGGAGCATGAAGCCTGGATAAACCAGTAGGCACCAACTCATCCAAGGCTCACAAATTATTTGCTGTGCTGACATGAATATGATCACTGCTGTCGGGCCTTTAAACCCCAATATTCATTTGAAAACTGCTGTTCTGTTAAAGTTAGAGTTCTGGTTCTGCCCACGTCCAACCTTTTGCAGGTCCGCACCCAGTACCCGACATCAAACGTGCTGTAAAGGTTGTTTATTTTCCAGTGGAGGGAACCCAGGGGGCAACAACCCTACGTAGCTGGTTTCTTCCCCCGGCAGCCAACATGGCCTCAGGTCTTTTACATCGACTGTATAGGGAGAAACCACCCAAACAGTGAGGCAGCACTTTAAACCGACCTCAAGTAGTCAGTGTACAAAGACTTACATCACTACGTCTTGGTATTCACCTACGTTGTATTTTCAGACACAGCCGCCCCAACCTGGCAACCTTGACCTGAGCGGCAGCCACTACTGCTGGGCAGGAAATAATCGTTATATTTGGAAAGAAGAAACAAACCATGTTAACTGGTGAGCTTTAGGGGGAGTCTTATGGAAATATGAGCAAACATGAACTATGTAGATACAGTCCTGTAGGTGCAGGCCATTCTGGACAAAATAACTTCAGCGTGTGGCCTTATGGTGGCATCTGCTGTAGTGTTTGGTTGTGCAAGCTGCTGTTGATAATGAGAACCAAGTCTGTGACCTGTCAGGAACTAGGTAGCATTAAATCCTAACTACCCTCCTGAATTGTCCCCTTGCTTGCCTTCTTCAGCTTTTATGACAATCTCAGTGGGTATATCAGGGAAGCTAAATTGTATATGGAACTGTGCAAACAACCAGGTGTTTTTGTGCTGGTTCACAAGGTCCCACAGGCCCCATCTCCACTACGTCTCAGGGACTTCAGGGATCACAGCTCAGACAAGCCGTACGATATTGTGAGCAACAAAGAATAAATACACAACACAAAAACTTACTCAACTTCAGAGAAAGATGTAACAAAGACCTGGTGCAGTTCAAGGAAGACTGGAGACATCTGCGTCCCTCCGAGATTTAAATGTGTGTTGTTAGGCCTTTTATTTTTAGACCCACAGCTCCCAGTGGGGGTTGTAAGCGTGTAATACTGTGTTTGTGTGTACCTGCAACTAAATAACTCACTGTCAAGTGCAACCACTCTGCTTTCACCACTGCCTGAATAATCCACACATCTAATTTTACATTTTTTAAACATTTCCACTATTCCAGTTGGGCGAGGAGCCTCCCTGGGGACCTATTACACTGCTGGCTTGTAAGCAACTGTTCAGGAAATGGAGGCTTTTTAAAGAACACAGAAATTATTTGTTTACAAGCTGCCGTTGTCCTATATGTGCTGCATAAACAAACTTTACATAATAGATTATTACTCTGTGGTTTGTGCTCATTTACAGGTGAAAGAAAGTGGAGGAAGCAGCAATATCCAGCACTAGTTTAAATAAAGAATCTAAATATTTCAAACAGGTGCTGCCCTTGGATACACTAAACAATAATGGAGCATGAAGTGTTGAACAGCAAACCAATGGTCCCAAACCTCTAATTGCGTGGCAATGATAAAAGAAAGGAATTCTACTACTGGCGTTTACAGGATGTTTAATAGCACAACTAATCACACACATGGACACATGATAAGATGATGATAAGAAGCACATGAAGAAACGTAACTAAGGAGAACTTAACGCTGAACTTGTCAATTCTAAGCATGATCTTCACAAGAAAACACAAACTCACCTAAAAAGATAAAACAACTGGCACAAACAAACTGAGAACAGAAATACCAAAACCAAAATGACTGGAGATGACAGGAAAGCAACAAGTAAAACAGTTCACAACTTAGAATGAGAAGTTCATAGAAAAACACACAGGCCGCAGTTCAGTGAAACGAGTAACTCACAAAAGTTGGCGATGGCAAACTCCAGGAATGGTTTGAAGACACCATGGATCAGATGGAAACAGAAGACGGTCAAAGGCCAGAATGATGAGCAGCGACTGCGGCAACATGAACAGGTGAAAGTGATCGTCTTTAATTTGCAGGAAGCAGAGGAAAAAACAGAGAGTGGGCGTGGCTATAGACGTAGGGGGCGTGGCCAGTGTCAATGAAGCGAAGACCAGGAAATGACAAAAATAAAC
Source organism: Macropodus opercularis (assembly GCA_030770545.1). Taxonomy (NCBI): domain Eukaryota; kingdom Metazoa; phylum Chordata; class Actinopteri; order Anabantiformes; family Osphronemidae; genus Macropodus; species Macropodus opercularis. The sequence continues at coordinate 8,078,267 of CM061098.1, forward strand.
AGAAACACACGCAGGTGAGGTCATGAGACACATGTTTACACTGTGAAGCTACTACAGCACCATCAGCATCACCGTGTCCACACACTAACAGAAACTCTGAGTGGTTATTGAAAACACACATTTAACAAGGAAATGACAGACATCTGGCAGTTACTTACTGTAAGTCTCTACTCTTCTTACAATAACATCTTCAGACAGAAACATTATCCCATTATCTGTGTGTGTGATCCTAAAAGCATCTGGATAATGTCTTTGGTTTGTGATGATGTCGTCAGTGTGTGGTCTGCTTTAAGGCTGTTTTCGCAGAAAGATTTTACAATTCAATTGAAAACGTTAAATTATCTTTTTGCCATAAGATGATTTTATGCTCCACTAGGTAATTGTATACCTTTTGTGTGAGATGTGTATTCCAGAAAAGCACATACACTATTTCAGTGATATCATTATTCCGGCTGATATCATTGCTGGTAATTGTGCCTTTTTAAGCTGGAAACACGTCCCGGTTTGGACGTTTCGCCCGTAGATGGAGATTAATGTTCACGCGACGTGCTGTAGTAGTAAACACAGCTTGGTGCATAGCCCCGTTTCACATCTTTGGTGTCTCCAGCAAGATAAAGTTACACTTTAAGCTTTTCCCTTGCAACGTAATAATAGATTAAAAAGATCTTATGCATGTAAGCCTTTTATGTTACTGCACAATAGCACCAGAGGGCATGCTGCTGCTCTGAGCCTCTAACAATGCCATATCTCATGAGCTGAATGAGACATTTCCAGCCTTATAAATACTGCTTTTAATGTCCCACCTGAGCCGCTAGGTCTGCCTCCCTCCAGCGGTGTTTCTACACATGTTGTGGATGAAATGATGAATTGATACGCGCTGTTTAATAGGCCTTTGTTGACTCATTAATACTACAGCTATACATAAACTTCACTTCCTCACATTTAGGTGTAAAAGAGGAAACTTTCTCAATATACTAGCACGCTGTCAAAAGTACCACAGCGCTTTTAAAATTTCTCATGGGTCATGTTCATTATTGATTTAGCTGCCATTCTGCGCTCAGCTCTGGCTCTCTATGATGTGGGACCTGTCAAACGCGACACACGTGCCCAGGCGCTTCCCACACCGAAAACACAGCCACATCCAGGCTTGTGCAGCGATTCCTGAAAAGAACGTCGTTCACCTTTTTACTCGGTTTCTCATCAAATGCCGAATATGCACGGCGCCACTTGGAATTTTGACACATCTCCGTTCTCGGTTCTACTGGTCTGACATTTTGAGGCGATTTTCTGAAGACGCCAGGCACAAAGAAAGTCAGAAGGCAATGGAAGATGACTCAGTTTAGATTGTCTCACTGATCCTTATAAACCGTGATCCACACATAACGTACGCAACAAGCAAACACAGTTGTACACTTTGTGCACACATGCCTGTGTCTCCTGCATTGTTTCCTCAACGTTAGAGGCGACGACAGTAATAACGTCCCATTTATTGCAGTCTGAAAGTGCTGAGTGCTGTTATTGTGGCATATTTCATCGAAAATTTGTTTTTCATTTCATTTATATTCATTCATTATCTCTGATAGTTTGCAGTGCAGTGTGATTGTGTCAAGTCATCTATTACTGAAAATGCCCAGCTCGAACACATTTCATGCACATTCTCCTCCAATTAATATCCAGCAAAGCTGCAGTCTTTTTCATATCTGATGAAAACTCGGGGTGGTTACCAATTAGTCTGCTGTTAATTATCTCCTTCTCCTTTGATCTATGACTGCTCTGTCAGACACACTCATTTATTCATCTCTTTTGCTTGGTGAGATGGACTTCTTGAATATTGCACAGATTGATGCACATTAAAAAAGGCTTCAGAAGCAGGCTGGAGTCTTGTGAGAGTGAACACATGGCTGTTGCATTTTGTGTGTGTGAGTGTATCACACACACACACACACACACACACACACACACACACACACACACACACACACACACACACACATTCCTTAATCTCCTGCTCCCTGCTGTGTAAAACCTGGTTCATCAGAATCATGAAATCTTCAAAAAACGCACTTAAACTAAATTCATCGTAATCAATACAATCTATTAAAATGCCTCACCTGCAGATCTCTAATCATGATGTGAAGGAACTGAGTGTTTAGGTAAGACTGGCGCTGCGTGTGTGTGTGTGTGTGTAGAGAATATTCTTACTCCTTCTTCTGTGCAGTGGACAGTAAGTTGAATCTGCTTGGCACCCAGGATTAGCATTAACGTCAGCGCTAGAGACAACCTCGACAACTGCAACCACGCAACAAAAAGACAGATGAAAGCGGGAAAAAGGCGTCTTTGTGGTGCTGTACAGCGCGGCTCTGCCGAAACACTGTGGCAGTGTTCGACTTGCCTGGAGTTGGAGAGAGCTTGTTTTGCAAAGCTAAAGCATACTGTTCACACTGATATCCTTGCTTTCACTCACACCTTTATTCACACTAAAACAGATTTCTGCTCGCTGTGAATTGGCAGACGGCCCGGATTTCTCAATGGCATTGACCCAAACGAATATGTAAATGAAATATGGCTCGTGCATTTGAAGCCTCTTCATCAAAGCAGATACTGTACATACTGTACGGTTCCATACGTGCGCAGCCTCGCAATGAGCTGGTAATGTGCGTTTGAGTTTTAAACACATCCACATACACCGTAGGTCGGAGGGGAGGGGAGGGTGACAAGAGGTTGAGGAGGGTGGAAAACTAGATGGAAATCTGCGTCCCCCAAGCCCTGACTTCGAGTCCCTCCAGTGAGGAATCCAACTCAAGGGTAAAGGATAATCTCCAGCCGAGAGATGCTTCCCTATTGGCCAAAGCCTCAGCTGTAAGAAGGCAACGGACGTTTGATCATAATACAACAGGTTAAAGAGACTACAAATGAGCACTGAAATAGAATAATTCAAAAGGAGAAGCTCAGCGTCAGATAATCTCGTAATGAAAAACACATGATATACAAATGAATAAACACGGGAAAACCTTTTTTAGGCTGAGAATCCGAGTTACTTTCATGAAGAAGATGGTTTCATCAGAGGAAATTAATAAAAACATAATCATTGTTGCAGCTGTGCTAATCTTCTCTCCGTGTTTGTTATCGGTTCATGCATTGGAACAATTAAGCTTTAATTGTTTTTAGAATGAATGATATTTCTAAAGGAAGTTTGCTGCCAAACCTGTGGCAATGATTTCATTCTGCTCTGTTAATCAATCTGTTATGCTCTTGACATTTTTGTTGTAAGCGCAGACGTCGCCTCTCACTTAATGGAGAAACAACATAGAAAAACAAAACATATTAAGTTTGCTCCGTTTTTGGCACTGTGAACCGAATCGCATGCTAATTTGTGCTAATCATGCTTCTTGTACTGTTAAGGGCTGTTCATTTTTGTGCTGTCTGCTTGGAGAAGGATGTCATTGCTAATGTATGGCCTGGAACGAGCAGACTCACCGCACGTCCTCCTGGGACGGGGCTAATTACGTGTTCAGAATCTGTAGCATGGCTCTCTGGGCTTTTATGCTTCTGTCACTTCTCATCCACTCGGCTGGATTGGATATATCCCAAGAACAACCTACAGCCTTGATTCCCTCCGCAACAACAGGTCACGGTGAGTTCAGAGGGTGTGGAATGAGTCTAATTATTGGGGTACAGATGGGTGCAGAATACACATTAGACCCAGACCCAGAACAAGTAAGACACTGGCTTTCTCACAAGCAGGCACAGCCTTGTTACAGCCCTGGATGTCGGCTAGGCTACTTCTAAGAAGATTGGGGGTGTTAGAAATCAGGCATTCTTGGGCTTCTTTGGGATTAGAATTTGAGGATCAACTTGGATCAGCTGAATAATGTAATCTTATTGACATGAGGAATCACTATGACAGCCTAAACCAGAAATACAACAATCTGCATTAGACGGGGGGAAGAAAGTATAGCGTCTTCCCACTTTGTGAGATCGTATCGCGACTTATCTCGTTAAAGCGGTATTTCCTCCCAGAGACACTGATCATTGCTTCAAGTTCTCAGCAAAGTTGTGGCGTGCTGGAGTTTTGATCGTTATCACGTGCCCTCAAAAGTTCAAAGTCAAGGATGTTCCTTCAATGCCAATTTTACTCTTACACCACGGCGGTTTAAAAACAAGAGGGAGAATTGAACTGTGATAAATTGCACGGCATAGAAAAACCCAACAGCCAAATGCAACTTTCTTTCTGTGTGTGCACCGTTTTATTCCTCTCTAATCTTCAAAAGTAAACTACAATTCTGAAGGGTGGAAAACAAGCCCATTGACAACCTCCAAGCCCAAGGGATGCAGTTGAACGCATGCTTGGTTTGTTGTATTCGCATGTAGACCCTCCCAATTCCCTTGTCTGCTTGTGTCTCTGTCTTCTGTCGGCGGGGCAGTGGATCAGAACCCCCTATACATGCAGTACAGAGTTAGCAGGTCGTTCTTCTGGAGCCCCACATAGCTGTCAGTGAGCCGGGCCTGCCAGATTTATCATAGTCTCTGAATTTTGTATTTCAGGCTTGTGAGGGCAAAAGTTGATGCTGACGTTCTGAGTGACAAGCTGCTTTACCATACGGAAATTCCAACCGGACCGTTCCATATTCATGGCCTGATTTAAATTCTGGCTCTGTACATGGGTTCCTACAAGATATCGAGGAAGACAGTCAGTGTATCCTGTTCAAATCCCAAACAGCACCCATCCCTTCGTGGAACGCCGCAAACCCGTATAAGCCATTCGCTGTACACGTTGCTTTGTTGAAGTTTTAAAGGTTATTTCTACACAAACAGCAATTTTCACATATCGCTCAGAGACAACTGCTGCAGACGGAGTTTTCTGAGAATAAAGTTTCCAGTGTTTTGACACGGTGCAATAGTAAAAAATGCAGATGCCCAGTGCAGTTTGGGACGCTTGATTCAAAATTTAAGCGCCCTGCACAGCGAAGAAATAAATAAACGTTGAGCGTACTCGTTTGGCTTCTCCCTCACCCTTCAGTGCAGAACCCAGCCAGTGGACTGGCCTCGGTCCAGTGGCCATAAAACACATCAGGCATCCTTTGTCAAGTGATGATGGCATCATTGCATCATGAGCATCGCGCCCATCAACATTCCCAGAACACAACTCCAGCACAGAATCTGCTGTTCAGCTAGTCTTCTTATTTTCTTGTCATGAGGGTTTAAAAGGATGAACTGAATCGTTTTTTCACTCCTGGATCAGATTGTGTTAGATGTAGTGACTCTACCCTCGAAAAAAAACAACAACTCCCATTTAATGAAGTGCATCAGTTATTTAGAAGCTATTTCGCCGCTGTAGTGAAACATCCTGCGTCCGTGTGTGACATTTTGGCTGCGAATGTTTACCACAACATTTGTTCGGCGTGTTGCTCTGCGCGGCCCCGAAGCCGAGGGGGTGATAATCAGAGCGCAGACCTGTTGTTTGTATGTTTTATTGACTTGCTTCGGGGTCTTCGGCGGGGTCTCACACCCCTGCGTCCGCAAGACTAATCGCAGGCCGGTCGCAAGCTCGCGAGGAGGGAGCGCACCAGGCAACATAATAAACAAGTTCAAAGCACAAGTCTCTTTGAAAAGACATGCATGAGTCACTTCCCTAGGCCAAATATGATGTGTGTGCTGCCACAAGTATTACGTTACAGAAATCTATGGGAGTGAGCTGCTGCCTGAGTGCTTGGTAAACTTCAGCATTAGGTTCCTGGGGACAATGAGATTTTATTGAGGAGCCCTACTCTGAGAGTAGCGCCTTCCTCAGACGACACATCTCATCACAGCAAATGAGTTCAGGCCAGGTTTGGTCGCAGCATTTCTGTCACTGTTCTCTGCGCAATTAAATAAAGCAACATATGTTCGCAGCGGGAAAATGCGGTTTATCAAATCTAATATTCCAGGGTCAGCGCGTGCACAGGTGAGCGGGCGCGCGAGTCGCCGATTAATAAAACATTTCAGGTTGGAGCCGTGTTGTTTCCCAGCTCTGATTTGCTGTCAGCTGGAGCAGTGTCGCCACTTTACTCAGCAACAGCAAAGGAGGAGGTTGAGCACGTCTCACGTCTTTATTGCTCCTGTCACTGCTTCAGCGTCTTATTGTTTATGCTGTATATCGCTCAAAAAGCGCCATGTGATGGCGAAGGAACGCTGTCCGTCGAAATGAAGGGGATATGCGCCACATCCAGTAACACGTGGAAACGACCTGAGTTTGGGAAGTACAGTACATTTACATATATATGAAAGTCATAAAACACCTAACAGGTAAAAACATGGATACAACTGACCTCGCAGTGACAGATCGTGTATTCTAATCATTCACAGGTTTGACACTTATTACTACTTGAGTCTGTTTCTTTATTTTACTCGTTTGCTTTTAGTCAACATTTGTAAGAACAGGGACTTTCACTCACTGGTAGATCCGTGTGGATTCTTCTCTCGGCCTACATAAAGATAATCCTGTCATAATAAAGCTACCAGTCTTTCCATATAAATTTCACCAAAATAATTGTCTGAGGGTCACTGGGGAAGGGTCCTTAATTCCTTCAAGTTTTCCCAATTTACCGAGACATTATTTAATTTCCTCTCATGAATAAAACACACGAAGATGTCCGTCGGACAGAGAATGTTTTGTTGCTGCCTCCCATTAGACGCTGTCTGCTATCAGACTGATCACTGACACGGCCGAGGACAAACAGGATAGTGTTCGGCTGAACGGCATAACTAAATCACTGGCGTTAACATATGTGTGTGAGCTCGCATAATATCTCTCCCGGAGACCATTTACAATCTGACAAGCAATAATGAATGCCAGTAGACTTATTGCCCTGAAAGATAAACTTTAATCAGGCTCCTTTGCCTTTCCTCTGTTTGAGCATGCCTCGGCATATCCTGTGTTGTGTGCTCCGTAGCGAAGGCAAATAGCGAATGGGAAGTTATTTGAGATTTTTCATTTAAATGTGAAGGCCTTTGCTAATATAATCACCTAAGAAATTGCCAGGAGTGACCCACCAATCAATCTCTGTTTGATTCATTTTAACCACAGACTGTTGTTCCATTAACTGAAGCACAGAGTTCGCACTTTTAAACGCGCCTTGAGATTTTTATCGCTCAATGTCAAGATTCCTTCAATTTCACTCAAGTTTGAAACCTAAATATTATATTTAGGTGTAACAGGATTTAAGACGTTGCTTTAGAAGCAAGACGGCACAAAGCAAACTTAAACACAGGCGTTTTACTGCGACTTCACAGTTATATATAATAATAATGAAGTAAATGCTGTTAAATAGGCTCCTACTACAGTAAACAGCAAAGCCTGTCTTGGCCTTTGGAGCGAATAGATTTCCTATCTGTCAGTCAGTCTGCAGCAGACGTGATATGCATCTGCATGCTAATGATTATTTTTAAATTGATTCCACAAATTCTTTGGAGAACTCAATTCATTTGTCTTTTTAATAATGCAGAATTTAATAATGAATCCAATTTGCTTCTCCTCAGTGGCCTCCTGGATTATCCTAGGATGCAGAATACCATCCTGGCATCTAAATGTCTTCAATACAAGATTAACAATTGACAAAGGGTTGCGGGTTGCAGGGTGATTATTGGCTGCAGGCGGAGATTAAAGCAAAGCAGCAGCACAGCTGACAGTTTGGTTATCTCTTTTTGACTAAATGAAAATCATGGCCTGAATCCATCAAAGGAGATTAGGAAAATGTGAGCCCATTACTGATGTCCTCTCACAGGTTGGTCTGTCCGCGCACGTCTGTCTGTTTTGGTCTTCGATTGGCAGCCGACTCTGTTGACTGACCTCAGCCACCCGGCGACGTGGACGTCCGGGCGCTTGTGTGCTCCAGAGTCATTGCTTTAACTTTGGTCAGTGTCCAGCAGCTTTCTAGGTAAAAGCCTGTCAAACCGGCCTCAAACAAATCCAGTGAGAGGGCGAGACGTGCAGGTGGCTACTGTATTTACAGTGGTCCACTGGAAGTTATTCAAGCGCTGGTAACTCGGGCGTTTTCCAGAGAGTAGACTGTCCCCGCCGGTTGTTAGCATCTAAGAGGTCTGCAGCACCACAATCCTTTTTGCCCACTGAGTGACAAAATCACAGCTGACGTTGGGACTGTCAAGGGCACATTTCCCTCAACTGGAGGGGAGATCCGCAGGGAGAAGCAAGTGTCTGTGTCAGGCAAAACGACAGTGTTTTATGAATTTCTTGGCCACTCGCGTCTTTCAGCTGCACCCCACCGCCGCCACCCTCCACTTACCCTCCTCCACTCGTACAAGCGGAGAGGATTGTGTGTGATGTGTGTTTTATGTTAAATCTATGGTCTCAGGGCAGTGTGAATCTAAAAGCAAGCCTGTTGTCAAAACCAATTTTATATATCACAGAAGGGTGCCATGCATTATCATAACACCAGCTCAGCAACTACGGCTTTGAATTCATAATCAAACAAAGCTGGGGAGGACAAAATGTTCCAAGGTTGCAATTCAGATATCTAATATGAATGAACAGTGCATGATAGCGGAAGGAGCAGCATGTCAGTCACATCACAAAATGCATTTGGCATCCTTGACTTATTTTGATTTGATTTTATTAGCTGCGGTGGCCGAACGCTGACAGGGGAGACGTGTTCGTGTTGCTTAGATTGGGCATATTTGTAACATTCTTTATCACTGATCACTATTTACAAATGTGCCCAGTATGAAGACATCATTGTGTTAAGTCCTGTGTTATAATTAAAAGCTATAGGCCTTGTGTGAGAAAGCATCAGCTTAGAACTTATTATTTTTATTCTGCCCCCCTGTGAAATATGTCATTATGGAACCGTAGTAACAGCAGCTGGGAAACGATTAACTCGTGCGTCTCACTGTTCGAGGTCTGGCAGCAGAAGTTAACAGCACATGGCCACCGAGCGTTGTCCCTAGTTAGGTTGGGGCGAGCGGAGGCGAAGCAGAGCTCAGGGCCCACAGGAGACCTGAGTCTGATTCCAGCGTGACAAAACGTCCCGTTGACAGTTCTCTTCCGCTGGTATTTTCTTTTTTGTGAGGCTGGTGAAGCAGTTATGCGTCTGACTAAAATGTGACGTTTTTAGTGACCCTCACGATGTTAATTGGTGTCAGGGAGCTGCGGCGCACAAAACCCAACTAGGTTTACATTTCTCATACCTATAAAGGTACAATGACATGTATGTAAATATATACATCATGTATGTATATGTGCATATATACGTGTGTGTAAATAAATACACAGTAAAGGCTGCATTTCATGAGCTTACAAGCTCCTTCTGCTGAAGCAACAAAACTCAGTTGAGACGGGACAAAACTGCACCTGCAAAGGGGTTTGACAGTGATGAGTAAAACGTGGTTGCTGGAAGCATATGGGCTTGTAGAAGCACTTACCGGCTCCTTAGTAGCATGCTGAGATTCTCCATCAACCTCCATCAGCAAGTTCCATCTTCCAACCTGTAATGGTGACACTTGAGCCCAACCTTAGATCAGACTAATTAAGAACAGCGAGAATTAGTTTGTATAATTATTCTGCTCCTTGGAGCTTGCGTTTTAGAGACATGCGTGTCTAATGATAAAACGGTGCCAAATGCCAGTTGTTGGTTAAGTACCCTCTCTTAGGCCAGGCCCGTCATTAGCAGCACGAAGAACCCACTGGAGTGAGACAAGGTGAGGTGGGAATCATGTAGTGCGATGGGATAAACAAAGAGGGTCAGAGGCTCTGCTGCAGCCAGAGAGAGGAGATCAGAACTTTCTTCGTGTCAGGCAGCTCTGGCTCACTTTGTGCTCATTAACGCAGCCATTTTCCTGATCTGTGGATTTTGCATCAGGTTCCCTCTACAACAACCCGCACAGCACTTTACCTCATAATAAATAAAAGCTGAGCTAAATCCAACGTTGATTTGATGTTCAAGGAGGCTCTATGACTGGTCTACGGAGAGGAAATCCATCCAAAATTATATCTAGGGTTGTTAGTATTATTGCACAACCTCACTCTATCCATGGATAATGGAAAAAGATTTCACCACTCTTACGAGAAGCAGAACATAATAAAGAAGACAGAAGCACTCCAAGCACTAAAAATAGAAGAGACGTTTAATTTATTTTTGAAGTAGAGCAGACATAGATGTCATTTTGGATATTGTTGCCCACTGCTGATACCAGAATAGATAGTTTGTTATTATACATTCAGTATGTGCAGCATCACTAGGCAAACACAACAGGCACTTAGTGATGCTGAAAACCGGCACACGTGTGACGAAAAAAAAAGCTAATTCACGTAAAAATAAACCCATTAGGTTTGAGAAATCTACCAAAACCTAGGAGATGACTCAGATACGGCTTTTGGTTGCCCTCTAAAGACAACATTAGGAAGTTTCCCACATGCGCAGTGTGTCTCCGTTTGGGCTTTTTCTGGATGTTTTACCTGGAAAGCAAAAGTTCAGCTTTCGATGTCTGTTGCTCTGACGATTCGCGCCAGAAGCATTTGCAGCGTTTACATTCTCCATGTGTTTTTAAAAATTGTAAGACAACTGAATTGAGGATGTTTACACAACAAGAAATACAGTGAAAATCGCAAACTGAGTACGTGTGGGTTAAAAGACACATTCTATGATAATGTAGCAAATGAAAATGTGCTGAGGTACATGGAGAAGCACCTTCGCAATTCCCTGAGACTGTGGGGGTCTAAAATAATGGGTCCTTGGTGGAGGCTGCTCTGCACTCCAGCAGATCGACACATAAATGCCATTGGATAGCTCATACTTATTATGCTCAGATGGTTTTGGAAATGAGACCCTGGCTGTTTTCTCAATTTGGAGCCTTAAGGCAGTGATTTAAGAAGATAAAGAGGCTAAATTCAGGCACACAGGCACCGGCCAATCTATCATTGACATGACCTTGACTCACAAAAGCAAAGTGAGACATGAATCTCAAGAAGCATTTCTGAAGTTAACTGTGCTGGTGATACAAAGGAATATTGCCGGGTCCTACATCTTCTACGAGGCGAGCTGTCTGAAGACTAGTAAGGCCACAGTCTTAATGAGGCCGTCTCCGCATACGTGCCAGTCTAAAGCCATTTACTTACGCCGGCATGGCCATATACGCGCTGCTGACTGTAAAGCAAGCGCAACACATAAAAACTAGAAATCCTTTGAACTGCTATGGTAGATATAATTAGGATCAGGCCTTTCCCGGGGTTAATAACTAATAAACCCCATCTATGATTTGCCCACTTTTTTTATTTTCGCTCGCTCCCGCACACACACACGCACTATTTGAAGAGTTTAACCTCCACAAAGAAGAACCTTGGAAAGAGGAGCACGCTGAATAATATGCATCATTAATTTGGCTTAATGATTCAGATGATAGTGGTACATTCTGTCGATGTGATGGAACTGCGAGATTTTGGATGAGAGGCGACCTCGAGTTCAGACTGTGAAATGTGTTAACAGGCAGTCCTTGTGCTTGACGAACGTCCAAACAAAATGTCCGCTCAGAAATGCGGCACTGCCAGCCGCGCACAGAGAAGGCTGCCGTGGAGTGGGCTTGAATGAATGGAAGCAGAGTATGTCAGCGTGCAAAGTAAATTATAGTGCATGCCTTCATAGCTCAGCTAAAAAACCATTCACACCATAAAATGTCTGTGTTTCTATTCAAAACATTAACGTCATGGCCAGATTGTTAAACAGTCAGACAGCCTCAAAAATACAAATAGTAAAATATATTCGCAACTTCAGTTTGAAATATTATTGCAAATCGTGTGATTGCTATGAGTGGAATATGTTTCGTATTTATTTTTAAAAGCCTGTGATATTCGTTCACCTCGGCCTCTGTGTTCCCGTCAGCTGTCCTTTCCATCTTCTCTCACAATGATCTGATTAGACCCTCTGAGCCAAATTAAAGAGCGCCAACCTTGGGCGGCCCGTTGAACAGGCATGTTGCAGGACGTATGAGCTAAATTCGCTTGACCTGCTGTAAAAGTGGTTTTGCTTCCGTTTTGTTTAGAACTCGAGCAGCTGGGAGTATAGCAAACCAAAATCACTACTGAGTCAGAGAATTTAAAATGCTAAATAGCTCTGAACAATGGGAGGAGAAATAAAACAGGAAATGATGACTGCGTTCGGACTAGTATACTGAGAGGAAGAGAATCTGGGGCATTTTTGGATACAGTGTTTGCTTTATGCCTCCAATTTCCAGTAAATAGTAAAACTAAAGAGGAGATAAAGGCTCATTACAGGGATTAAACACCGGCTTAATGTCTCTGGCCCTTTATAGGCTCCTGTATCACCACTTCTCACAAAGTGTGATCATTTCCCTTTAATGTCATTGCAGCACACATTATTTTCAAATGCAAAAAGTTATTGATAAGACGTTTGAGATGTTAGGTGAAAAACATGCAGATACAAATCTGTACGACTGGACCATCGCACTGAAGCAGGTAGGAGAAAATATCCGCATTTAATGATCTGTGGTGAGATAAACTCATTATAAATTAAGAGGCATTTACCAGTTGATAGAGGTAATATGTCAACACAGCTGGGTCACGTTTAAGCCTCTGCTGTGTTAATGCACTGTCTGTCTGAAGGGGACCAACAGGGACAACACGTATCAATGCGAAGTGTGTTTATGTTGAGTCGCTGGGTTTGCAGCGTTCTCAGGAAAACACCATCTAGACAGAGAAAGACACACAGATGCCTTTGCAATGACGCCTCGTGAATAAGTTGTTACCCTGCTGACAGGATGTAAAAAATGACAACATGTCACGCATCTCACTGCTGCACACAACAAAACAACCATCGCACTGAAGAGCTTCAAAATAAATCTCTTGTTAGTGTCAGTTAACCTTTTGCCCTGTGAGACGTCTCTTAGTCTCAGATGACCTGCACACAAAGGCTTTCAGTTTTATGTCGAAGCTTTGTTCGTCGATTCAGCCCCTGATTTACTGTGTTTTACACGTGTTCACAGTTTTTCCACTAACTGTTTAGTATGATTCAAAACTAAAGGCATCTGTACAGAGAGAGGTTTGTATACCATAGCGAGAATAAACTAGCTTCAATATTAAATGTCATTTTTGAGAAAAGCCCCAAAGTCGCAACAATGGATGTGATTGGAAAAGCGGAGTGAAGTTTGTCTGAGTGAAGTCCCAGCATTGGAAACTCGGTCACAGCCTACGTGAACATTCGGTGCTAATCAAATGGGTCAGGATTGACCCGTGTGCTACTAAAATGCAAGCGCTGCTTGGATGGAGACTTGGATGGATGCAGCTGTTTTAGCTCCACTTTCCCTCTCTTCCATTACGAGCCTTGTTGCTTTGAAACAGCTAATGTCAAGGGCATGTGTGCAGTAAACGTTTAGCAGATATGCTCTTGTGGATCTGGAGCAAGAAAAAGACCTTGTGTACAGTATTTAGTGGAAACCAAACACAAAGGCACTGATAAGCTGAGCATCCTGTCAAAGTGCAGAAGTGAGGCTACAGGCTCGGGGATGTAGTGGCGACTAAAGGCGTATTTAGTTTCACACACTGCTTAAGAGTAAGCCTCCATTTAGTCTAAAATTCTCAGTATTGCTCATCTGGCCCCCGTCCACTAGGCTTGAGCTGGACTCTCTAGGCTTCAAGGCCACTGAAAGCACGCGTGCCACACAACTTTTGCACAGGCTGTAATTACATCTGATTCTTTGCACGCTGTTCAGCCAACTCCACCACTCAAAGGACCTTTTCTCCTCGCCGTGAGAGGATGCCATCGTTCCCTAGTCTGCATGTGAGGAACACGCGGAGAGAAGCACTTGGTGCAGCCTGCGTTCCTCTGAGGCTGAGAGAAATCTGTGAATCCGCCTTGAGCACTGCAGCAGCTACTGTCATAAAGAAGAGAGCGGATCAGAGAAATATCACACCTTAATCAAAGCCAGTGGCCTGTCCAGAGAAATGACACAAAGCACTGTAGGTGTTTATCTTGTTGCTGCTGTCGTTATGTGCATCTGCACAGCTTCCAGTGTGTATTTACACCACGTTAATTCACAACTACTCTAATAATAATAGACTGGCTGAAACGGTAATTAGAGAAAGGGATGAGACGGAAGATTAGACCCTGAAAGGACTGACAGGTGTTTTTATTTCTATGAAAAAAGGTCTAATTTAACATGTGATGTAGCTGCTCATTATGTTTCCTCTGATTCCATCCTAGTTCCACTCTAGTGATTACTATCACATACACCTTTGTTTCATTCTGTGTTTTACTCCCTTGCACTTCGGGAAAGCTGTAAATAAAATGAAGACATTAGGAGGAATCAGGAACACGCTGCTGTGTTTCCTGTTCATGAGTGAACATGAACTCAGTGCAGTCCGCTCGTCACTGAAACAAAATGCTCCAGTGACTGTATGTATTTAATTATTTTTTTTAACTTCTGCGTAGAATAAAGCACATTTCCAACTTTAAGAACTCATTACCTGAATCCCATTCAGATGTTAGATTTATTCATACTTGGCTGACTATGTAGTTGCTCTCCTCTTCCTTTCTCTTTACTGAAATCATTTCCCCTGCTTTACATAAAGCTAGAATAAAGCGCGTGTACTCATATTTATGTTTCTGATGGAAATCAAAAGATCACCTACAGTGAATGAAAGCCACAGACGTTCAAATCTCTTGAACGAAGAACATTTACTGTACATTATGTCCCATAGGTTACAGATTAAAAAAGCAATGACAAACACAAAGATTCTGTGCTGCTGGTTTCTCCATCATGTGGCAGCTTGAAAGCGAACATCCATCACATGTGGTCAGACACTTAACTGACCTCCCGGGCAACGCGCTTTAATGAAACGACTCCTAATTCCTCTGCAATGAACTTGAGATCATGTGCGCTGACGTGAGCCGATAGCTCGACACTCCGGTGTTCAAAGGGTGAGAAACTGCAAGCGGCGCTACGCCATCACACGATTCATCACCGTGGTAATGTTCTGAGACTGAAGCTAATGTGAAATATGTGTAAGTTAGTTCATTTCTAACGCCAGTTTTAGCTTTATTCTGAAGTTAACATCATCATCATCATCAAGCACTGGCACTTTGCTCCATTAGGCTCTTTGCACGACCACTCAGAATCATTTGAGATTTGCTGACATTAATAATGATCTCTTAAAACAGGGCTACTATTCCCATTTGACAGTTTTTTAAAGTTTCCCACACACTGTATAATATATAGCTGAAGACATTGGAACGTGACATTTCCGGGCTCCTAAATAATAAATATTGTGGAGCGGATCATTAGATAATACACATTTAGTTGTGCAGCCCAAACTATGTTTTGGTACTTGTGGTTATTTAAATGACATTGCTGTCCATATTTTGAAATCCCCACAATAATACAGAAATGTCAGCACAAATTATGCAGAAAAGACACAGGTGGTAGAATAAAATAATGTTTTTATCCATGGTGGTAATTGGAGGAATCTAAAACTTGATTTTTCATTGGTCGTATATGCATAAAGTTTCCTTGGATAACAACTTGAACATGAAATCCATGTATGTGACCATTAATGATGTTTACCCTGTGTAGTGTCCCGTCAATCAAAAGCCCATATCTAAGGCTCGAAACGATTATCACTCTGCCTCATTGCTGCTCTGCTGTCATTGGCCGTTTTTGCAGTTTGTCTCTCGTCACGCTCCCGTTTGAAGACTAAAAGCTGGATGTCGCAAGCCTTTGTTGCCGTTGCGGTTTCCAGCATTTGATATGTGTGACTGAAACCATAGCTTATCCTCGCCTACTGGAGCATTCAAAGCACAAGCATGGACTTGGTGTGTGTTTGCATGATTAAAACAAAAAAAACACAAAACAGCGCTCGATAAGGAAGTGAGTGTGCAGAGCTGATGCCACACGGGTTAGCGATACGTCTGTCACAACCAAGCCTCACCCGACGCAAACATTAGTGTTGCATTACTTTGCAGAATTACAGTAATTTTCTCATAATCGTCTAATATACGCTTTCAGGAATTTGATGATGTACTTCACAAAGTAGAAAGTTGCTTCTTTCTTGGTGGTTCTTCACTAGCGGTAAATCAACCCTGTGTCTTTTTTTTCCAGTGCTCCTGGAAGGTCTGAGGGTGTTTGAATTGGCTTGTACTGTACCGTTGCCATATCAACCATATACTCCACTCATGCTCGTCAAGGCAGCGGAACAAAGGACGCGCCGTGTCCGTTCAAGTGCTGTGATTTGCCAATTAAATGATTGTGAAAGTGAATATGAAAGTGTGGCGGCACATTCATGTTCACTAATCACTGTGCCGCTAATTTACAACATTCGTGATCTGCGACGTCCAAAGAGGGAAATAAATACAACAATTTCAAGATACAGTAAGTGTGACGCTCAAGCGCACGGGAAGATTATGCAAAACTCCAAATCAGCTCTCCAGGGTCAGACTAATCATGTTTCTTTATTATTTCCCAATAAGCAGTGGTAAAATGCACGGTGCTGCCTCTCTACATGCAGCCACTTAGCATACTAAAATAATAATGCAGAGAATGAATTAGCGGGCACTTATTAGCCTGCTCTTTATGGTCTTTCATTACTTTGCTAAACGTAAAAACATATGCCAACATTGGACCACATACGTGCTAGAAATGTTTGAACTGGTGTGATGACCCCATGGCGAGCTGTGCTCTGCAACTTCACTTCAATTAATGAATAATTCAGTCACGTGAATTTGCACATTGTTGCATCAGAAATGTAGTAATAAAAAGTCAAATTCCTTGAAGTAGAAAAAAACCGAGCATGAATGTTTCATTGTGCGCTGGTTTCCAAACGCAGGCGGGGTCAGCGCTGACATAAGGGGGGTGTCTAGGTCTCACACTAATATCAAGCTCTAAAATATTTGAATAATGGAAGAAACAGAGTCTTCCTTTCAAATCGTCAAAGTGAATTTCTGTCAAGCAGGAGACAGAGGAGCCGGTCGGTGAGAGACGGAGGGAGAACTTTGGTCGGTATCCATTCTGACAGGAATGACATTTCTGTTCTAGTTTGCTTGACAGAGAGCGATTGTCTCTGGCTTTTCACACTGCTTAAGCCATATTATTCCCATCAAAGAACATAGGGCTGATATTTACATCAGTCAAAACAGTCTGTGACACGTGGAGAAGCACATGCTCAGTGTTACACGCCGCCGGACAAAAAGGTGAGTAGAATTTGCTGACGTAGACGAATTCGGCGTGAGAATCGAGGCCGATCGGCCTGTTCGACGCGTCACCGTCGATAAAAGTTGAGCTCAGGTTCGATTCTTCAGATATTTTTACTTTAGGAACTTTTCTGAACAGCTACATACTTTCCCACAGATCGGTGCATTTGGTACTTTTATGTGCCAACACTTAGCTTGAGTGCATGAGGCTTGAGAACAAGGTGGAATGGAAACGCTAAGGATAGCTAATGGAAGCTCTGCTCTTTAACATATTCATTTTTAAAGAGATAGGTTGCCGCTGCAGCTGCAGTATCACAGGCAACGCGGTCTGAAAGCCATTACAATAATTCTACATTTTCACAGATTATTTATTAATCCCACAATGAAAGGTGCTAGAAGCCAGCTTGGAGGAGACGTTGTGCTTTCACTCCGGCTTCTGGAGCAAGATAGAGTGAAGGTATTAAACCTGCAAAGACTCTTTTCACCCTGCACCCATTGTGGTTGGTTTTCCCTGCTGCCGCTGTCAAAAGCTGACAAGCCTGAAACGCTCTAGACAACAGTATCCTCCAGATACGTGGCCTTTCTGGTCTGTGGTGAGAGCTCGGAGGGACTATTAGAGATGAGAAATAAACTTGTGTGTCCTTGATGGGCGACTTTAGGCGCGATGCCTCCATACTTCAGCTGCTTTTGAACGCCTTTCATGTCCGGTACGATTTTTGTTTGTTTGGTTTTTGGTGCGAGTGATTGACTGAGCGAGTGCATTAGCAGCGTGTTTGGCTAAAAGTAATATACAGCACAGCTTTTAGTCTAAAACAATGACTTACAGCGAGAAGCCCTCATTCGCCTCGACTGCGCGGCACCCGACGTATTTTACAATTCTCCGAGCCAATTACTGAGTAAAGCCTAAAACGCACAGGAAACACTGTCCATGCAGCGCACGCATCCCAGTGACAGGAATCATGATAGTCATAATAGTCTTCAGTCAAAAATGTGCACATGCAGCCAGTGTAAAAGGATGATATGTAATGTTTGTCTGGACCATACGTGTCCATTAGAGAAAATGACTGGATCAATACAATCAGCGACCTGCTCACAAGGGGGAGGGGAAAAAAAAGGAGCACAACTAAACAAATTAGCGGTAGTTTGTAAGTCAGTAAATGTCAGTGCATGAGATGGATTATTGTCGTTTTTTTTGCAGAGAGAAAGTGGGAGGGTAGGAATGTTGTAACATTTAAAGGGATTTACTTTTAATTACTTATTTAAAACCCACAAAGTGTGATTTTAAGCTCCCAGTTCCATGCTGCTCGCTGGCCAATCGCTTCACGGTGTCTAATTAATTAAGGTGCTTTGTATGGAGTAATGAATTAATATATCATTAGTGGTGCAGGCTGCTCTATGATCAAGCACAAGATGGAGTAAACTGCAAACCAATGCAACACATCTTCCCTTGGGCTTCACACATGATGGAAGCCTTAGTGAGCTCTCATATAAAAACACGAACACATGCTTACAGGACAGCACAGCTCGTTCTGAACTCAGACCATTATCTCGGCCGCGCCTGCAGCTTCAGCCGACGAGGAATCACAGAGTTCTCCAGTCGTCGGGCTTGTTGCATTTTTAGCGGCCTCACGGGCAAAGAGGGCAAAGAAAGCAAATATGTACGCAGAGGCACGGAGGGAAATTATCTGCAGAGGAGCTGTCTGTTCAGAGAGTCGCTGTACGCTGGTCAAAGTGATTTTGACTAAAGTAATCGGAGAAATGCAGAAGGACTCAGTGTTTGCAGCAGATATATTCACAGGGTACAGTGGAGGAAGCGGGATGCAGATGGTGATGCTCTGAATTTTTATATCACATTTTCAATTCATTTCAGTGACGCATGTGAACAGAGCCTCCCCTCTAACCCTGCTTTGACCACATTATGTGTTTTGTCTATGTACACTGAATGCTTGATTTCTTCCTAGTCCCATTTGTTGGCGAATCAGGATTCAGCCAGAGAGACAATAAATAACGCCAGTCCATCACGGAGCAGATTAGGTGTCAGTCAACTTCCGCTCCGCCCCACATGCCATGTAGAAGCCTCAGGGGGCCTGTGTCCCAGGAATGATGGGTAATAAAAATGAATCATAGATGAAGGCCAGAGACAGGGGGCTACAGGAGGAGTCTCGATGCATTAAACAGGAACAGTCGATATGTTCTCTAGCGATAATAGAGCATACAGGAGCTGCTGCCAAGCTATTTAACGCTTGTCAATCTAAACCACAGAGTCGGAAAATGCTTTATTTGGGAGGGCAGCGTTGACGAACTCGCACGCAATTCAAATCAGCATCTTGAAACCAGGAAGGCTACAACGAGAGCAAACGCTGCCATGTCGGAGCAATTTGTGGAGCCTGGGATGCAACGTATAAATAAATGAAGGAACAACGCTGTGAAATTTGCATTCCTATAGTTTTTAAAGCCCACGAGAAGTGACAAACAGCACAGCAACAAAAATATTCTATAGAAAAAAGATGCTGGCTTTATTACACTTATTTGAGCTACTTTAGTAATTAACAACAACACAAACAACAACACAAATTGCAGCGTAGCAGTTAGATTTAGAGCGCTGTGACTTTCCTCCTTCACTAGTTAATTGCTTCTGATCTCACTTCCTCCGGTCATTATTCTGAGGAATGCTTTCTGCAAGCGTCGGAGCCACTTCCTTGTTGCACCTTTCAGGAATAATTACGTCCCCTTCACACTGATGAATATATTAAGAACAGAGGCAGAGAAAAACCCTCTAATCCCGTGCTTTCTCAGAAGCACACTGAATTTTCGGCGGCATGTCACTCTAGACGCTCTCTCTCTCTCTGCAAATTGGAAGTGTATCAAATTGGCCCACAGCAGGGAAATCTGTTGTAGAATATGTGTCACTTCCTTGGAAGTAAGTACATCAGTTACATCAGTGTGGCCTCTAATTGAATGGGACATGTCAGTTCTGGACAGCTCTCGCACCGGATGGTTTTGCATAATTACATTAATATGGTGCATATTTACATGACAGTATACTAAATGTGAGGCTGCCACAACAAGGCGACAGGCCACACTAATCAGTGTCAAACACAGTCAGCTGGCCTATACACTAAGCAAGCGCGTGCGAGTCGCGAACCCCCGGTGCCCTCGCCGTCCAGCGTCGTGGGAATTATTGACAGCTACTAAAATCTAATCAGGACGTCGTTGTGTGAAAGGGCTTCAGGTTCATGTTCGCTCGCTGTGAAAGCGTGAATGTGTTGGGCTGTGGCTAAAGCAGAAATGCTCCTTAGCATCTTAAGACAGTGTTGCTGGGGAATAGGTGTTTTCATTCAAACGTTGTAATCAACCGTCTCCCCCTCGGTCTGCCTCCGACTCCCGCTGTGGGTGGTTGTGACACTGATGGACAGAAGAAAGACAAATATTGTGTATAGCGTCCGTCAAACGAGAATAAAAATGAGGAGAGAAGCGACGCTGCAGTTCAAACTTTGTTTTGCTCTTACGCGATCAAATTCTTCTAGTTGACAGAATCCGCGATAATAAATGATACTTCATAGGTAATTTTCTTAATCTACACTAACTATCCCTGGAACTGACTGAACTCTATATTTTCTAAGTGTGGGCTTTTCATTTAAAGCAAAAACTTTATTTCCACAGTGTGAAAAACAGCCGTTTCACGTAGTTCTACTTTGTTGCAGTGAAACTTGGAGCGTTCTAATATTCAAAGGGTGACATGTACTGTAGCACCTTATGTTACACTTACAAACCTCGTGTATGACCATACGAGAGACGCAGTATAGATGCACTGAAGGAATGAGGACTTCATGAACTACGGCCGTTCATATTCACTCGTGTTGATATATTTTTGAAGCCTTCGCACTGTTGTCAGTGAGGAGAGAAATCAATTTCTAAAGAAAAATCAATGCCAATTCCTCTCCCTGCGGGCCTGTCTCCGGCTTACAGTATATAGAACAAGTGCAATGGAAATAATGATCTTGTTCTTCTGGCTACACTACTGCAGTTTTTTGACCGTCTGAAAGTGCTCTTGAGGTCTCCTGTGGAATAGGCTTGAGATTTGAGTTGGCTCAAATTAGTGTAAATTACCACAACTCTTCCCTCTCTTGCCTCAGTCAAAAGTCCCTCTGCTGCGCCGCGCGACTGGTGGAAAGTGCTGCAGTGAGGCAAGCGATCACACAGCAAACGGGTTTAAACATTTTCAGCTTCTCTACGTTGGTTGCATTTTTAATTTTACTTCAAGCTTCCTCCTGTTTGTCCGCTGCGATTGGTCCCAGCTGATACCGTTCTGTGACATAGAACACACCGCTGAGCACTTAAAACGGAGGTGATTGACTTATTTCTCATGAATCTACATGGATTTCACTCAACATAACAGCTATAAGACGTGGAAATGATTCAAAGTTGCAGCAGCAGAAGCAGTAATAGATGCCCCCAGTACATCATATATTTATAGGAGCCTGCACTACATGCGCCCTGATTTAAGCTGAACTGCATCAATGTCAACTTATTTTGTGTTTGTTTGTTTTTTTTGTTTCTTTCTGCAAACTCCAGCAAATTAATATAGAATGCGCACGTGTTGGTAACACGGACTCGTTCCCGTCTCGGCCAGCGTTGATAAAACACAATCTTTTTGTAGAGGGCAGCTGTGGAAGCCACAGGGAGCAAATAAACAGATTCATGAATACAATGCGTACGCAAACAAACAGCACCATCTTCTGAATACCCAAACAGTAGCAACTACCTCCTGCTTTGCTTTAGTGCCACTACATTTATTCTCATCTATTGAAATTTCACTCTTGCTTTGTAATCAGTGTGGCGCTGCTTCTTAAATATGACTGCAGCCTATACGATACGTATGGAGCAGAACAGCTTGTTTACTGGGCGCGTGTGTGTTTTTCTTCTTGCATATCTTGTGCTTTTGTGTTGTTTTTCCATCACGCTCGCAGCGACGGGGTTCAGCCTTTTGATATGCTGACAGTTTACAGAGAGAGGAAAGATAAGACATTATTTTGGTTTAATTGAGTTGAAGACCTAATGAATGTTAGGCCGCACTTATCTGCTCGTTTGAAGCAACAGTTGATGGTATCTTTCCTTCGCCTTCTTCCTCCTTCGCCCACGCTCCCATTCTTCCCGTCGCCTGGTTCTGCCTGCCACTGCTCAAATCGCGAGGGGGCCACAGGCAACTTCTGATGGGCCGTGGCTGCGCTGCTGTCGCGCGGTCCCTCCCCTTCACAGTTTGCGCGCTGCCTCAGCCAGAAGTCGGAGCAAGGACACGACCCCTTCGGGCGACCACCTCCCAAATCTGAAGGGATGAAGCACATGTTGCCACAGATAAACCACTGTGATCAATCTCATGGATGCACAACGAATCAGTGGAGCGAAAGGCTTTGAAAATCAGGCTCTGTCCCTGATGTGCCCAGCAATGATTATGTGGTCAGTGGTGCCAAAGGCAACCAGTAAACATCAAGGAACTTGGAGCAGCGGGCCTGTCAGTGCTCAACACTAATTAAACATACACAAGGAACCCAGTGATACGATGCCAGCAGGGCAAAGGCTGACATCGTTTGCAGCTTATTAAGTTGAAAATCATGATTGCCAGTTAAATTATTTTATTTTTGAGCGATAATAAATTTATCTTGGACGTTACCTCAAGGTCTAGCAGTCGAGACGGACTTTCAGAGGCGCGTCCATGTGCTCGTTCCTCACTGCCCACCTCCAACATCACTTATTAGCAGCCGTTAACCAAAACGGCGGCTAACTAACCACGTATTGATTTACAATACGGCAGCAAATGGTCGTCTGTGACTCTCACAGCAGGCGACTGGAAGGGACACGGAGAAAACAGTTTGTCGAAGTTAAATCCACCTACAACTGAAAATGAAAGATGGCTGCATCGCTAACAAGACCGTTGATGCCTATTACTGTACAGGCGGTAGGAGGACGGTAAAAAAAAAAGTAGAGCGAGTACAAAAAAAGCTACGGCAAGAAAAAGTATGAGCGTTAGATCGAATATTAGGAAGTAACATATGTGTAAACTCTGTAAATGCCATTTAAGATAGTGACAGTAGCCGAAAATGAATCCAAATAAAATGTTGATAAACACGTGGATGAACGTTTAGTTCTTTTTCTTCTGATGTTCAGCATCAACATATTTACTTTTACTGTAATTAGCATCTTATCCCAAATATATTGATAAAAACTTCCAGCAGCAAACACGCTTAGAAACCTGCAGTTGCTGCAGTTTAGATTCATGCAAACAGGCTTCCTGACACCATTAAACCGTTTTTGCTTTGCAGGTGCAGGACGCATCATAGCAGATTTTCTCTTCTTTATTCTACACTTTTGAAGCCGCTGGAATGACGTTAGACTTGGTGAGCAGTTGTCAAAAGTTGTGCAAGGCTGTGCTGAATGTCTGTAGCCATTATAAAATACGCGCGACACAACAGCACGGACGCCGTGACACCGCCGGGTCGACTTTTTTGGGTGTGTGACAATACAAACGGTTCAACTTGTCACTGCCGGTGAGTCGACTCCGGCTCTGGACAGATTTTATTGGCATTGTCAAGTAAGGCAGAAAAGATGACACACGGCATTAGCGAACCAACATCACTCTCCACCTTTACTTTATTGTAAACATCGTTAAGTTTCACAACAGGATATGACACATTATGATAACAACATATTGAGCATAAAATATTTATGGATGCCAGCTTTGAAGTATCATGAAAGTTCCTAATTTTAGAATCAGACTGTCTGGTAATTTAATAGGACACAAGTCCAGTATTTATGATTAGCTGTTCTCCTAAAACACCACATACCTAGATCAGTAATCTCACTAATCCTCTTTCCATTTACTTCCTGATATAAATAGTCATTTGACATCATAAAGCCCACAGATGTTTAAGGTAATGTTCTGCTTCTTTGAATACATAAAATTTTAAAATGCTTTTGTATTAAAATGTTGACGTTAATGTCAATAGAAAATTTTAAATACCGTGATCTGATTCTCAGTCAGCATCAATAACCACATAACCTATTCTGAGGAGTCAGCAAGGCCAAAAAACGACTTCAAATGATCTTCGACACGATCTTGAAAAGCAACAGAATCAAAAAATCATGTCTGCCAGACTAGCTGAAGAAGCCCCATGAGCTCAGTGAGCTCTTGACATTTGTAAATTTGAATCTTGTATATTTTATCTAATATAAAATGGCAGTTTTAGGATTGCAGTTCAATCAAATTGAGCCTCGGGATAAGCATTCGCACCGGCTGACTGGCTGCATTAAAAACTAGACCCTGACACGGTGAAGTTTTCCGTTTCTTTGGCCATTTTATGTCTAGTCTCCAGTCCTTCGAGTGATAACACTATCAAAGTAATTATCAACACAATGAATCCAAAGGAACCCACAGCGTCATCAGTTTACCAGCAGCTCCATCTTGTCACTTGTGATCATTTACAACATGTAGGTGAGCTCGGGACCTGTGGAGCAGCAGGATGAAGCAAAATGCTGCAATATCATCTATCATCCTCATTCACACTTTGTCAGAGACCCACCTGCACTGTGAAAGCACCGTTGTGCTGTGATGATGGTGACCCCGTGGTTAAGCAAGGCTAACATTGTGTGATGTGTTCGGGGAGTTTTTTTCGCCTTGATCTGGAGACGCCGCCTGCATAAATTAGAGCCGTGTTCCCCGGATCCTCAGCAGAAGCCTGTGCTGGCAGACCTCCAGCTCAATCACATTGATTTTCCATAACAATATGAAGAACACTGCTCACTGCAGAGGATTAATGAATTGCATCTTCAGAGTCACTTTGGCATTCCTAATGAAGGTAGATGAATTTCCCAAAGCAGGCCAGCTGTGTTTGAATTGGCGCTGACTGTGCCAGGGCACATCCACGGTGAAGCCAAAGAAAAAACACAAACATTCCACCGGCTCATAAATCTTGCTTTGGTGTGTCAGATAATTTTAGTAAAAACATATGACTCAAAGTGTGACATTTATCACCATCAGGCTCGTGGCCCTTCATCCCGGTTTTTCCTCACTTCTCAATTGTTCACCTGAACTGAACACGTTGTTGCTATTGGCCTGACACCGATGAAGATGTCATTCTTTTATATAAGTAAAATTACCCAGTTGTAAAAAGACATGAAATACTAGCATACGATTAAATAAGTTCAAGTACTTTCAACCAGTGGCACAAATTCAAATTGACAGTGGAATCTGCCAAGTTCCACCGAAGATAACTTGTGATCTTTAGAGCGGATCTGGAATAATTAAACAAAAAGGTTTAATAACTGAATACATACAAAACACAAACAGTACTTTACCTCCAACCTGGTTTACCATTAACCAACCTACACTAAAGCAGAAGATGACCTGCTAATAGCAACTAGCTGGAGGAGAAACAAGGTAAGACAAACCCGGTAATCGAAAGCGTTCTAACAGGAGGGACGTGGAGGAAGAATAAACCCTGAAGCTCATGAAAGTTAAAGACAGACAGAGTGGAGAAGACGTCCTTGTCCACACAACCGCTTCACAGGTGGGGAGGATCGTCCTTGATATGGAGGGAGTGGAAATGATGCAGGGGGCGTGGCCAACGCGAGCGAGGACACGGGAAGTGAATCAAACACAGATGCGTCATCTCCTGGAATTCCTTCAAATGCACCAGTTCAACGCCAGTCGTCCAAAGTCGTTGGCAGCTCGACAGACTGACGGAGGTTAAGCAGAGCCGCCGACCCGACCTCCCTCCCTCCGTAAACATGTCAGCATAACATTAGTGTTGGCAACGTATGTGTGGACGCCCATAGCAGCCTTTCAAGACGTTTAGTAGAACAACTTATTACCAAGGGGTTCACGCATTTTTCTTTGTCATGAATAGATTAATGAAATGGAAATGAGAAAAACTCCCAGTGACACAGCTCCTTAATAGACCGGGCAAGAGCTGGAAACAAACTATTTTCTGTGGTGATATAAAAGTACACATTCACCCACAACATGTCAGGCTGAACTGCCTCTGTGGAATATGCAAAGGCGAGAAGACAGACCCGCTTTTTCCCCAGTGTAACTGTTCAGCTCAACGCTTTTATTTTTAAGAGAGCGTGTGTATGAAATGATACAATTGGCTCGGAGGTGGCGGGGGGGGAATAGACGCCAATCGTCCCCACCCCGTACGGATTCTGTTTGCGTTGCCACATATGAATGTCCTGTGGTGCGTTCGCTGCAGCACCGGCGGTCTCCAACTCCGTCCCCAGCTGATTCTGATAACAATTAATTCACTGAATCAGAATCTCTGCCTGACATCCATTCCTATTTCAGACCAGCAGTTATGTGCACATTGACTCAGGAATAATCATTTGTTGAACTTTCAAACCCGTCTTTCTTGATAAGCAAACCTTTGAATTATTTTTCTGCTTGGCTGTCCCTGTGAAATAGCTCTTGGCTAATGTAAGCCTGTTTTCAGATACAGTGAGCTGGATCTGCGGCTGCAGGAGCGAGGCTGCTTTGCCCACCAACACTGATCTGCCGAGGTGAAAAAGTGCTGTACGAGTTGCATTTTAATCATTGTGCGCTAAAGTGAAAGTCTACCTTTCATAGTGGAATTTTTAAATTGGTGTCTGAACAGCAGGCGCCGGCAAGCAGACAGCTTGTTTTTGCATTTTATTTTTTCGTACTGTGATGTTTTATCTGTAGCGAGATGACTCTCAGCCTCCCACAAACTATCCCTCTGTGGTAAGAGTGTGCTTCAGACGAGAGACGCGTAATAGGGAAACAACAATACGCAGCGTAATGATCATGTCTGCCTGAATGGAGCTTGACCATGTCACCTTCTCTGCGGGTTAAGGAGATGCTCAGGACATTAATCCAAGTGATACAATAACACCCATCGCAGGCACAGATAAAACTCCTCTCTCCCACCGTACCCCTTAATCTCTGCGTACTCCTGTCCCAAGAGGAATCACATGATACCAGTAATGTACAGCTCGTTTTTCACACAATGACAAGTTGTTCTCCGTCTGTCTCTCCTCCTCTCTCACACATGCAACCTCCCATCACACTCTCAGAGTTTTCCAATATTTTCAGCAAACACGGTAAAAGCATTTGGGAAATGCAACTCTAAATCCAATTTTAACCTGAAAAAAGGGGGGGAAATATAAAGCTTTTTAAACAGAAAGCAGGCGGGATGGGCCTGTTGGAGTATGTATGTAATTTGATTCCTAACAAGCATGACATCACTTGCAAGCAGCTAAAATAAAAGGGAGAAAACACGGAGGAGACCTGCGTGGAGGCTCAATCCCTCGTTGGCCCAAACAGGCTGGAACCAGCGTGAAGCATCGCTCACAGGCAAACGGGATGAGGCACGGTCGGGATAGAAGGCGAACAAATCGGCTCGCCACGCTTACACGTGCTGTGTTTCTGCTGCCACGGACGCGCACGCGCACGCACAACAAGCGGGGAGACAAGGGGGACAGCTCTGCCTGAGGCCACCTACGCGATACCCCGGACCGCGTGTGGCTCTCTGTGCCAGCTTTGAAATGTCTAACATTCAGGTCAGAGCAGGGAAGTACATCTATCTTCTCCGTGCCACGGCCCGGCAGTGATGGATGACCTGGCCTGTTGAGTTGTGGTGGCCAGGTGACAGAGCTCCATTAATAAACAGATTGCAGGGCTTCACTCCTTTGTGTGCCATCAACAAGAGGTGCGCGTCTTTATTATTTCCGTGCCACAGATAATAAATACTCATAAACCTAATGACGCCTGATTACTGCTGCAATTTTTGGCTCATTAGGCTGATTAGCTGCAATTGTGCAACTCTGTGGATGCCGGATGTTTAAAAATACACTCCCGGTGTGAGACAGTGTGTGTGTGTGTGTGTTTTGGGTTTAACGGCAGATATACTGTGCAGCTCCTCTGACGGCACGTTTAACACATCCATTCCGGACTAAGTGACACTATTTTCTTAACACAACTTTTTAGCCGTGCCGCACGTTTAACCTCGAGCCCCTCGCAGGCTTGTGTTTATGTGTTTTGCATCAACAAGGGTGTTCTGTAGTAAAACACTTCAATCATGCTGCCTCACACAAGCTGCTCTGGCGCAGGAACGTCTCCTAATTTACAGTCCTTGGTGGTGGAAAAATGTCCTTCAATGTCAGTGTGAGCCTTCTGTGTCCACAGACAAATCAACAGAGCGGGTGGAGTCACTGACCCCAATAATTTAGTGCATTACTCCAGACGTTTTTCAGATGCTGAGGAAAGTGCCCATTTTTCCCAAATCGAGCCTCGGCCCCTCCTGTTTATTACAGGTTTGTGACCCTCGCTGGGCCCCGCTGAGCAGGGGTGATGGAGGGGGGTGATGTTGTTGCAGCAAACAGGGGTCGTAGCAATGACACCATGCATCTCCACATCAAACAAAACAGCCTGTAAGCTGTTTAAAAAAAGTCCAGCTTCCCCAGAAGCTCTGAAGCTATAGCTTTAGAGCTGCCAGATGGTATGAATGAAACCAATACAAAGTTTTCACAACAACTCTTGCAACAACTCATTTTTTTCCTCCATATCGGCGTAAATGAGCTTCTCTAATTCAACTTATTCTGGAAGATACAACCAGTGAACGTGACTATTTCAGTTTTCAAACCATAAACAAATGGTGAAGATTCTTCTCACTGCTGAAAGCTCTTGCACTATTTCACAACAAACTTTGCGAGTATCACTTGTTAAAGATGAGCGTTTTCCCTCTGGAGCGATCAGAACAAATGCTCTGCTCCCTCTGCGTCGACTGAGCAGGAGGAAATGAGAGTTTAGCAGTTTGACACTCGCCCTGTCAGGTCGCTGTGCAAGTGCCAACAGCGTGTTGATGCAGATCGCTGTGTACAGTCCAATATAATTGCTGCTATATTTGAATTACCGATGATGTGTTTTCACAACACACTACACCGAAGATTAATTATAGAAACTGTAAATATAGTCATATCGCATTTTAATATCCAACTAATTAGCAGGTGGCATGAAAGTAATGGCTTTTTTAATCTATGCAGTCACATTTACTTCCACTTCAGCTGTGTCATGAGCGTGAAGCGCTGCGGCCACCAGAGCAGAGGGCTTTACAGCTAAAACACCCAGTGGCTGCGTAACACAGACATCGTCACTTCGTTTTCTGTTGTCGGTGGAGTAAACGAATCATTAGTTGAAAATGAAATAATCTGATCCAATCGATTCAAGATCACATCTGAAGCAACGCAGATTATTGACATGAACACACGGGCGAGAGAGACACAGGTGATTAATTCTGCCACCTATCTGCACATATCCGGGAGCGAAAGGAGAAGCATCATGACAACAGTTCATCACTGAGGGTAATAAAACCATTTTGGTGACAACAATGGCGCTTTTTATTGTATCTTTCAGTGACGGGGGGCACAGAGAGGATCTGTTTATGCACCGTGGAGGAGGAGAGTGAATAAGGGATGGCAACATTGATCTAAGACCCCAAGGCTTCATTTTCCCATGGAGACACCATGGCTAATTAGGCTAGCATGTTGCCTGTTCCAGCACAGCTGCAGTGAGAGATTAGACAGACAGAAGCTGCCAGCTGTTACTCAGACGCAGCATCACTGACTAATTGAGACCAGCAAATGTTCACGGAGCAAGGCCCACGCCAGTCGTTCGCATCCTGTCGCTCACGGAGCGTCCAAAGTATATCATCCAATGATAAGGTTAATCAATGAGACCGCTGTGGAACAGAGGACCTGATTAAAATGTAAATACCCCCAATGTAAATGGCTCAATTGAATCGTGGGAAATTACGAGGTTTCCTCTTGAGAGCTGTTGTAAATGATTTAGGGTGTTGTGTAAATCAGAGCAGATTCACACGCGTGTGAGCTGCCCTGGGTCAGCAGCTGTCAAACGTTAACGCACGTCATGAACTCTAACAGTCTATTCTGTTGTGGGTCATCACACGCAGCATTTAAAACATTTAACCAAGTCCGCCTCCGTCTTCATGCGTTGTTTTTGAGAAATGTTGAGCAATAATTGGCTTTTCTTTGACGTAACTCGCCAGCTTCATCTATTGTACAGTGGAATTCAGCAAAGCAAGGTTAAAAGCATTCATTCACTGGCTATGCTGGAAGTCCTGAGAGATTTCTGCATGAAAGTAACAGACTATTATTTTAAATGAAAAGAAATATATATATAAATATGTGTCCAGTCCTGTGTCTCCACAGTCCTGTAAAGTATCCATAGAACCTCAACACATGCATTTCTAGAAATTAAAATGTGGAATCCCACACTAAACATTCACACGTATATTGTTGTCATATCGTTTTGCTTCATAAAGACGCGTGTAAGTGTGATGTTGGTTTGGTCCTGTGCTCCACGTACCATCATTACATCCTGTGACGAGCCTGAGTGCTGTCGGTGGCTTTATGGGTTTTCAGGACTGAGGGAGAGGACGGATGACAGCGAACGGTGCTTTGATGCAGCGATCATCTGTGAGGCCCGTACAGTCACACAACACACGCACACGCACACCTTCCCGGCTCTTCGCAAACTATCGTGTACTATCCTGCCACTGCGTAGTGCTGTCAGGATCCAGCCAAAATAATCTCTGCCGCGGAAGAATTTAACTCTGTACCTTCTGGCACAGCGAAGCGATGCAATTTAATGCCTCCTGTGATAACTACCGGAAGAAACTCTTAAAACTTCAGAGCTTATAATAAGCTTGTCAGCTTATCATATTAGGCTTGTGAGCTTATAACATTAGCATTTAAATATTCTCGGGGATGCGGTAATGTGATTGGAGGGCTTTGCCATTTTGACTTTGTCATTGAGCAACGAGGGAAGCAGGGAGAATAGTTGATGCTGTTATGACAAGACTTTGTTTCTAACAATTGTGTGAGGGCTCTAATGTATTCACAGGTGTTTAAATGCGCTGGAAAATGAGTAAAGTGTAACAGGCCGCCCCATGTTTCGGTTTGTGCCACATGTGGGAGGAGGTCAGAAGGTTTTTCACGATGCATGTGCTTGTCTATCAGAGCCCGTGATGGACCTGCAGTTACTCTCAAGGTACCTCCACGTTTCGTCCAAAGCAATATTAAAAATGTAACTGTTAACATTGATTTAACGTCTCTGCATGTTGGAATAATGCCCCATCCACTTGTGTAATAAATGACCCAAGTCCAGTGAAATTACAGGCAAAGAAATAACTTAATATATTTGGCAGTGGATGTAATCGATAATGATGGATTCTTCCAGCTGATAGTCAGATTCTTTATTCTGGCCACAAGCCGAGAAAAAAAAAGTTGTTGAAGCAAACTTGAGCGCATTGCGTAACTTCTCTACAGAGTTGTGAAACATTTTGTGGGCCACAGACATTTCATCCTTTATTATATCAGACGGCTGTTTATAAACCAGCTTTAGGGGGAAATAAAAGCACAGCTTGACATATAAACACCAATTTCAAGTTTTGCACTAAAAGATGGAAATCAATTAAAATTATTATTTACTATAACTTTATCTACACTGTAGACCTCCTCCATCGTAATCGGTTTAAACATACAGTATGAAACTCGGCTGTTCACGTCATTTATCACACGTGTTGGCGGTGCCTGTCATAAGAAAGGTCACTTCCGGGTCACCATCTTGTCTCCCAACAGTATACACCACCCTGAGGAAATGAAACACCATGTAGCCTATGTAACCTCGCAGAAATCAACATTCATCTGACGTGGAAAGCAGCGTTCTGCGCGTGCAGCTAGCCTGTGTTCTGTTTATCACCCGGTCGTGGCTGATGTCCGCTCACCACGCTGTAATCACTCTGAAATTAATGATCTTCTCTGGGAGATGTGGGACCGAGAAAGTGAGCAACTTTAGGATTGACAGAGATTATTAAACAAAACTAATTATAGTCATTGGTACAGAACAATAATATCCTGCATACTAAAGTATTCATGTGGGAGATTAAAATAGGCCTATCCATTAAAGATGTGATATTTCATTCTATCTACAAGAGGAAATAAGTGTAATAGGCCTTTTTATCTACGAGGAAATGGGCGCCAGCAGAGGTAGATCAATTAATAATTGAATATGCTTTTCCATCAGATAGGATGCTGGCTGTGTACTTAGCAATGGGCAAATACAAGCGATAATACAACGAGGTGATCTGGCATCAAAGTACAGAGAAAATGTGTAAATAGCTTTCTAACCTGTTTGGCAGGTCATTGTGCAGATCCTGCATGAACACATTCAGTGAAATAAAACTCAAGGTATTCTGAGTTGATAATGCTCGATTCGGTGCAAATGCTTTTTAATGTTGTTTAAGTGATATATGAAAACACTTGGTCGCATTCTTATATTACTGAAAAACAATTAAACAGATCGCGGTTCTTACTGTGTGAAATGAAGACGCTACCTAAAAAAGATCAGGGTTCCCTATGTAGGTCATCCATCGCACTCATTAACAGGAAGACTGCACAATTAGGATAAAAAAACGCTTCCTAATATAATTTTAAATGCATTGTTGTCAAACGGCACTAATCCCCCGTGTTGCTTTTAAATGTTAATTTAATGCCCCTTTTCAATCCAAAAGTAATTTTCTAGCACTATTGTGCACTAAGTACCAATTAGGTCACAAAATTCTTTACTTTAATGACCATTCAATTGCAGACAATTATCGTTTATGAAAAAAAGAAAATAAGTGACAGAATATTTTGGTTGCTCTGTACATTATCACTATTTTAGAAGTAAATACAATAGTGATCCATGACCACCACAGCTTCCAGAGCAGCTTGAGTCGATAAGTGTCTTATAATATTGAATTATTTAGTTTGAACCTGGCTCGTAAAAAGGTTGAGAATGTTGGTTTTGTTTTTTTCAGATTTTCTACAACCGTACGAGATGTGTTTCTAGAACATCTTGCCTGCAACAACAAACATAAATTTCAATCCCCTCTCTGCTGTTTACTCTGAACAGTCTGAAGAAAAAAAAACAACCTGGTGCTCATGACATCCTTGTCACCTTTCAGACTTTTTCCCCTCCTCACCTCATTCTAAGAAACACTTGTAATAAATATTAATGATTAACTATCAGAGCAGAGCTGATTAAATTATACATGGATCAATGGGGTTAGTGAGTGAGTCATTAATAGTTAAAGAAGGACTAAACATACCTCTTCCCACAGAATGTCTGTATCCTCCTAAATGGAGCCTCATCACGTAATGAGCTACTTAACTGCTCGAGCCCACTTCTGTCTCTTGCATGTCTCATGATCCACTAACGTACAGTATGAAAACAACAAATCTCTCATTAGTAAGTGATGCAGTATCTGCTATTAGACATCAACAGTCAGCACTTGTCTGACAGAGTCACATTTTAGCTGGGACGCAGTGGAGTCTGATTTAAAACGCGATAATCAGATTCATACTCAAACTTAAATAACAGAATAACGAACCGGCACGTGGGTGTTAGAAAAATGTTCCTGTGGCACGTCAGCGACATCATCGAGCCCACAGCAGGAGAAGAGCTCGCGCAGAACCAACGCTTTGTCGCTGTGGGACAATCAGTTGTGTATTCAAATCAAAAAGACAGACAGGGATATTAAAGCTCAGTGACATTTTCTGAACCTTTAATATTGCTTTTATGCATTGAGGGATTTAAACCTAAGTCTCTGTGGAAGTTCGTGTTCTTCAGTTTGTTGTCATCGCAGGTGTCGAAGCCAAATGAGGCTTCACTGTGGAGGCAGCAGCCTTAATGCTTCAGTCTGTGGCATCGTGTCCTGGCTTACAGTGGGAACATAATGTGCCTAATGTTAGTGCATACGCAGAGCTTTGTGTTGATACTGTAGCCGCATTAGGACTTTTTATTTTGGGGGAAATGCATCTGGTCAAATTTTGTGTCTCTTCTAACTGAGAAATCTGTGGCATTTACATGGTAACGATTCTGTGCATAAGGAACCAGACTGACCTCTGGGGATCTGAGTGGATTCATTTGATGATTGGCTTTGAGCAATGAAGCGTAGTGCGCGGTTTAATTATAAAATCCAATCGTAAGTATTAATACTGTAATTTCTGACCTGTTATGTAACCTTAGGGATAAGCGGCAGAAGGTGTAGCAAGACAGAAAGTGATAAAGGATGAGAGACACTTTTTTCAAAATTAAGAAAAGTGCTCTTTGTTTAGTCAGGTGTGGAGCCCTGCGGTGATTAGGCACTCATATGGCAGCCGTGGCGGCTGGAAGCCATGCAGAACTAACAATAAGCCTGATCTCCACGGGCCAATTAGCCTTTGGAGTTCCCATGTAAAACCTTTCATGAAGAGCCTGTGAATGGGGGCCATTAGATACAGAGAACCGTGCCAGAAGAGCCCGCGTCTCCAGTGGATATCTTCTTCCCTGTCCAGTCAAGCCTGCACTCGTGACAAGCAGCCATGTCCTGAAACTGTACACGTTGGCTTGCAGGGAATAGAAAAGTGACACCGTGCCCTACTGGAAACCAATTACAGCTCTCAAATCAAAGCCTGATCGGCCATTAGAGTTGGCATAAAGGGTCGATTGATCGCACCTCAGATCTTTATAGACAGAATTACCTATAAGCCAAGAGCTGTAGTGATCATGAACTGAATCTTTGCTTTTGGGCTCAGTGAAGACCTTCAAAGTATCAGAAAAATATACTTTTCTATTGTTAACTCTTCACTTCTGCAGATGGAAAAGAAAACCTTTTAACTTGAAAAGGTTTGAATGACATTTTGTGGCTGGGCCTTGAAACATCCCTCAGTGTTCTGGAATAAACCCTGCAGTCGCTGTAACACCGCAGGAGTAGCCTCCACTCCCGCGTTGGCTGTACAGCATGCAGAAAAACTCTGTTTGTCACAGGGAGAGAAAGCAGCATTGTTCAGAAGTAGATAAAGCTGTTGTTGCTGAGTGAACGTGGCGAGTCTGCTTCTTCTTCAGGGGGCATGTTGGATGGCCTGTGTTTTTCTGTCTGCTGTCGTGTCGGCTGCCACGCTTCCTTAACGCGCTGCAGCCGGCGTTTCTGCGAGCGCAACGCGAGCGAGCACGTGCACAAGCTGGTCTGACACATGCAACGTGTGGGAGTACGGATGTGTTTATGACTTTTTCCCCTAATCACAGCCGAGGCTCCGGCTCCTCCTCATCCTGGATTCTCCTCACGCCCCAGCGGTGGGTTTGAGTCACATTCACACTGAGAGGTGAGCAAAAGCCCCAGCTGCCAACTTTTTGAGGAAACAAGAGCTGAACCCAAAAACAACAAGAAGGAAATAATTTCCAACGCTTTGTTTTTCATATTTGCGCTAGTCTCCTGAGGGACTGAACTCTGAAGAACGGTTGGGGTAGCATCCTCAAAGCTTGGCATTTCCAGTGAGGATTAAATACCTGGAATTTGAAGTCAGTAGAAAATGAAAAACTGTCTCGCCTGCATGAAAGAGCAACCTTGTCATTATTAGCTGTAGAGGGAGAAATATGCAACTTGACAGAAGTGAATATTGTCTTCTGCTTTCTTCTTTCAAGGTGTCCTCCTTTTCTCTGTCAAGATGCTTACATTGTGCCAGCCTTGAAGTGCAGGAATGTTCCCGTTTTAATTGGGATTTCGTTAGATACATGTGCCATTAGCACTGCAGGGGTTAATGCGATCACCACAGTCACGTCGCTCAGAGACATTTTACTTGAAAGCTGTGCTATTACTGGAGCCTTTTAGCAAAGGTTAGAGATATATGGTGCATTTTATTTAGACGAGCTCTGTGTGTGATCTTTCATCTTATCACCCACATATAAACCATAAGTCATTGTCAGATTACAAGTACCGCACACGACTGCGTCTGTTTGGCAATTAATGACCCCGTGATGTGAAAAAGCTCTACGTTAATCATTTTTGTCATCCATACGTCTTGTGGTAACCACAGTTGCATGAAGCCACGTGTTGCCGTTTTCAGCATCAATCTGCTCTGTCCCACTCTGTGAGGAATAGCAGGGAGGAAGCGCGGCCGCTCTAGCTGCAGTGCACATCACAGTCGCTGCAGAATGTGACTTTTATTTGACTAAATTGAGAGCCTAGTCTCTTGAAATGTTGTGAAATGAGCACAATGCCACTTAAAATACGGGCTCCGTGCATGAAGAGTGGAAGAAATCCACTTCCCCGGCATGTAAGGATTACCTGAGTGAGAAGTAGGTGGTCGGGGTGTTGAACGAGTGGATACGTCTGTCTTCGCTGCTGACAAGCCAGAGCCTATGATGACTGAATTTTACAAATAGTTTCTTACTTAACCATGACTACAGCATTCAAGATGTGAAACCCTGCCTCACTCAGAAACGCGGATTGTTGCTTGATTTCGCAGTTTGGCCTTCACTGTGCAGGAGAGCGTGACTTCACGATGGTCTGGTGATGTCTTGGGTTTTTAGGGTTTGTGATTGTGTGGCATGGAAGTTATTATATCAGTTATAATAATAATTGTTCTTCATCAATAATCTTTTACTTTTAGTCCCAGCTTTGTTGTTTCAGACCAGGCAGGTGGCTCCATGACGACGTCTGGAACGAGAGATTGGCTGCTGACATGAACAATTATGGCAGAACCACAGCTTTAGTTTCTGCTCAGATACACTTGTTCTTGTGATAATGGTGCTCGAAGACAAGTGTTTGCGTCAGTCGGATCGAACTTGGGGTGTTCGCGCGTGTGTGGAACACAAGCAACCTGCTCTAGGACGCTACTCCGCTTGTCCGGGGCCCACAGAGCGAGAGAGGGAGCCAGTCCTCTCACAGGAAAATTGTCTGACTATGTTTGATAGATCTCACTGTAATAGATTTGATTTTAAATGAAAATTGCAGTCACCCAGCTCAAGCGATATCTAAGGGCTTATGATTTGCTGTGTGGATACACAGCCACCCCTGCAATTCCATCAGTCCCCAGTAGCTGACAGGAATGGATAGGCTCTATTAACGCAGATATAGGAGGCCTGAGGCTGTGTTGTAACTAGTGCTATTAATCCATATAGCTGGTCTATCGGCGCTCCCCTCTGTGGGATCAAAAAGAGTCGCCTGCTGTCATCAAAGCGCCTCCTGAATTTGAAACGATTGTTTCTGGAAATGAAAATAAATGTTTCGCTTGGATGCGGCTGTTTTTGTTTCTCATGGGTGGTGACATATGACGGCGCACACGCTGGCCTCGCAGTATTTCATCCACTATTTTACAGT
The DNA here is from genome assembly GCA_030770545.1 of Macropodus opercularis. Classification (NCBI taxonomy): domain Eukaryota; kingdom Metazoa; phylum Chordata; class Actinopteri; order Anabantiformes; family Osphronemidae; genus Macropodus; species Macropodus opercularis. The sequence continues at coordinate 8,115,669 of CM061098.1, forward strand.
AATGTAGTAATTTAAGCAATTATCGGCTCCGATCCTTGTTTGAGTAGCAGCAGTTTTAGAGCCATTAGGCAACAAGGACAGAGAATGTTTCCCAGCGTCTCAACGAGTCCTCGGTCTCTAGGGGAGAAGCATGACACGACTGGCTCCTTTGATCAACACCAGCGCCATCAGGTCCGTGTCTACAAGATATCCACTCTTGAAAGGGACTCACTGGGCTTATACACTGTGTACATTAGCAATTTAGATCCAACATGAAGAGTATTGTAGGCATTTGCATCTCAAAGGCACAATTTTAATTTTTGAAATTGATCTGTAGCTGAGGTGGTTTGATTTCTTTTTCTGGTCCTTTTCTTTGTGGCTTTTATTACTACTCAGTGAACACACTGTATTTTTACAATTGAAAATTAAATAAGAAAAAATGAAAATGCTATTACCTCTCACTGAAAATGCTGCACCTTTGGTATAATTTATTAAAAAGGTTATGGTGACATCCGCATTGATGTAAAACAAAGAGATGCTAATGCAATTTTCATTTCATTGATGCTTCTTGCATTTGAATATACATCGTTTGTATTTTGTTTGTGGAGCACATGAATAAGTAGGTGAACACAGTCTTATAGTAACAACTTCACGGTGAACAAACTCCTGGGGACGGTAACTTTGCCCCTTCAGCGTGTCCACAGCGTGTTTTATCTGCTGTAATATGTATGTAAATGCAGCCAGTGCAGGCCTGATTAAGAGGCAGGACAAGTCCGTCGAAGGGTCACGTCCTGTCCAAAAGCCCACAAATCATAAAGATCTTTACAGCGTTGGTTAATGAATGACACCTGCAGCGTCCTGCCGAGTTCTCCCATCAGCTGCAAAATGCCTCTTGTAAAATGTGCAACTTATATTGATTGTTCTAAATGTTAATGTCTTCTGCGCTTGGACACCTGATATTTCACCATTAAAGCAACGATAAAAAATGTAATATTGTAATGATATTTACCAACAGCTGTTCCTCAGCTATTCCCAGGAGCTTTGGGGAGGAGGCTTAATGCTGCCTGGGTGGTTGACGTTATTGATCTTTGGCAAGAAAAAAAAATTGAAATGTCACAAGACATTTTCCTTAATGACATTTCTGCAAAAGCAAAGCTAAAAAATTTCACCTTCAGTTTCAGAGGAAAGGAGTCACCTGCATGACAAAAATAAAAAAATTAAGGAATTTTTAAAACTTAAATTGAATGTTTTTTAAAGTGTCTGAACGATCTCGTTCATTTCAGGCACTTAGCACAGGAAACGTCTTATCACCTGGGACCAGTGGTAAATATTGATATTCATTATGAAACATTCATTATTAAGTGACTTTATTCTGTAAGAAACTGAGACATATTCAAATGATCTGACGTCTCAGGAGCCAAAACAAACCATTGATTAAAAAAAAAAAGGCTTTTCTAGCATTTCTTAATACATGAAAAGCTTGATAACTTTGAAAAAGAAAAGTAGGGGTTCATCCAGGAAGGAGCTGGGAACGGAAGCTGCGGTGCAATGTAGTAGAAGCTGTTCCCATAATTGCTTCGTTAAAAACCAGTTGCTTTGTGTGTCCTAGAGTAATTAAGCAGTTGGAATTTTACATTACACTAGTGAAAATTAACAAAGAGCACATCTGGGTGTCCCATAGGTTTAGTCATTAAAAAGCCCATTATTTTTCAAATTACTTTTTCAATCTTTCAGCCCCCCTAATCCGGAGGTATTTCCCAATAGGCAAGTTCCCGTTCTTGTTTTGAATGACTCCTTTAGGAAAGTTAAACATTTAGCGGCTGGTGTGGCCTGCAAAGGCTGCTCCTTGCTGCTGAACTCTATTTCCAAGACAAATGTGGCTGGGGAGCGTGAACACACCACAAAGATACTAGAGCCAAATCTGTTTAAGCCATGAAGCCTGGCCGTTAACGAGATCAGCCCCCGCCCCAAAAAAAAGAGTTAGCGAATTAATACAAAAACGATGATTCGATGATTCTACTCAGGTGAAGTGACAACAAATTGAATAAATCTCTGAATAGTTACTGGTGTGAGTAGTTTCCAGAGGCTCCCTTGTTGACCAGTCTCTTGTGAAAAGAACTGCTGTTACTGAAAAGCAATACTGTCATTTGCTCCTAATAATAATAATAATTGAAAATCCCCTCCTGGGGAAAGCTAACGACAGAATATGTCTCTAAAAGCACTGCATACTCATAAAGGAACGTGATGTTTTCATCGTGTCCGCTGCGACTTTGCGTTCCCATAAGAGCGTTCACTTCATTTAAGTACAGTAGGGTTGACGGTGGGAGCTGAAAGAAAACGCAGCTACAATCTGTTAAGACGTGTTGATGAGTCCTGGTGCAGCCGCGCTTCTGACATCTGGTCCAACCACATGTGAGGAAGTGCAGCAGGATTTGAGCTGCGTTACACGTTTCTTAATTTGATTCAGCGGCTGCCATACATTTGTTGAAAGTGTGAGAATTAGTTTTCTTAAACTGAGCACAAAAAAAGCCACAACTCAAGGCGAACGCAAAGAAACAATGGCGACTAAAAGGCCACTAAACATGTAAATGTATGCATTAGCTTTACTAACGGTTCGGCTGGTTTTCCTTCCTTTAGTTGACATTACAGTAAACCTGATTGCTGTCAGCAGCTCTCTCTCCAGTGCAGCTTTAAAAGAAGTACACAGTGAAAACACGCGCTTCATGACTGGCATAGCAACCACGTTGGATTCTCTTTCTCTTCAGGGTCCACTGCTGTTCCTACATCACAGAGGTTCCTTTGGTTGAGACAAATGCATATACATGACTTGCTGTAGACATCTGAGCGTGGCCGGCTGCACCACTGTGCTATTGTGACCAGCGATCTCCTGCTGGCCAAAAGCAGACATTACCTGCATCTTAAGCAACGGTCTGATTATAATTCATATTACAGCCTGTAAGGAACAAAGATGCAAATGTGGTTGGCTGCAAAATATAATATTTAGTGAGAGACTGACTTTACTGTTCCTTTCAAACATAACTTTCTGAGTATGTATGTATTTATGTATGTGTGTACGTTCACACAGCGGGAAAAAAGTTTAATAATGTAGATTCTGTTTAATTATTCACAGTGTCACAAGCACAAAATAGCATCATGGTGTGATTATTAATGTAGTTATGTATAGCTTATGCAGATTCTACTGAATAAAAACATTAAATCTTTCAACATTGTCCAGACACAACCCCAGGCCGTGGCTACCTTTACACGCGCCTCGATATTTTTAAGGGTGTCCTAGTGTAGGGAGCGCGGCATAAGCGAGTGCTCCTCCTCAAAAATTCTCAAAGAGTACAAAATATAGGGGATGAATTATTTACCGACGTCAGAATATTTCTGGAGGTTTGCAACAGTGGTGGAGAGTAGCCAAGTCTTTCATCCATGTGAGACTCCTGACAGTGGTTGCTTCTGTAAAAGGCAGAGCCCGAGATAAGAGAACGCTTTGACCAGCCTTGCCTCCCCATGATAAATCTTTATCATTTTAGGTGATGGCCTGACCTCTAAGATGGCTGCTGGCCAAGGGGATCCTCATTAATACAACTTGAAATCCTCTTGGCTCATTCCGTCTATTTTCTTGATGCCTGTGACCTTTCCAGGATTGCTGCTATCAAACAAAAGCATTTTTGAAGCTAAAGAATTGGAGAGGAGTTTGAAAAGCAGATTGCATGATCACGGTTGGCCAAAGAAGGAACAGACGCTGAAGGTGTTCTCGTTGTAAGCTATAGACGCAGTGAGTCGGGGTTCATTCTAATGCACTGACCCATGGTCCGATTCAAACCTGCTGTAAAATGACAAATCAGAAAATGTAAAAGCAAGTTTCATTTTGAACTATTATAACTAATTTTGTGTTTACTCTGGAAACAAAAACGGAACAAAAGCTCTTTGTCCAAATCAAAATGTATCGTTGTTGTTGTTGTTCTTTCTTGTTTTACCCGTCTCAATGAAAGCTAAGTTCCTGCTCTTGCTTGGCGCTGGGACTGTCGACAGGCACTAGGAAACACAGATTTCTTCACTTAACTGTAGATTCGTCCAGAATTTGTTTCTAACATTTGTTTTAATTGTTAATGTACAAGGCAAATAGGCTGTCAAGCACTAAATAGCCTTTCTTTAAAACATACATTTTACAATCTATAAAAAGCCTGATTAGTTCTAGGTCTGTGTATGCAAAACTGGCCCCCGGGCAAATACTGTCTCCAAGCAACCAACCCATTAGCAACAGACTAGATACACATACAGTACTGTACATACATACATATATATATAAATATATATACATGTGGAATTACTGAGAAGGACAGTATATAAAATCGCTTAATAATTCCTTTCGGAAATGGAGGTTTTGTGTCACAATTAATTCACTGACTCTAATTATAGGATAATAAATGATATGGTAATTGGGACCTTTTTGCGAAACACATTAACTCGGTCAAAATAAATCATATTGAATAAAAACTCTCAAATCCTGATAATAGAATGTCCATGTCAAGGGCTAAATAAGAAACGTCTGTTAAAAGCTGCGATCCGTGTGGAGCATGAATGTAAGACAGGCTGGAGTCTCAGTGGTGCAATAGTTTAAGATTAATAATGGAAACTGCAAGCTTAGCTAAACGCTGTACTGCAGTTAACTTAGCATATGGTTATGGACCATCATATTTATTTTTAGTCTCCTTTAATATGAACTACTCCTATTTTATTGTATTGCAGTAAGACTTTTAATTTTTCTTCATTTCTCACATCTAATGAAACAGATTCATGGCTAACACATAGTTTTTCTCCTATAATGAAAGATGTTAAAAATATAGACTTTGTGGATTTTTAGAGAGAATTTTAAGCTGCAGTGCTTTGCTTTGCTTTAATTCATGCACATATTATTAGCTGGTCTGAGGGGGAAAAGCCGAGACAAATTGGTCTTAAAAGACACAAACTGGTGTAGACTGCCCCTCAGACATTTGTTTAGTTGTAGTGTTTATCCCATCACACAGCACCTGTAATTTCTCCCATATGGTGCATAACTGATATGGATTAAACAATTAAGACTATTTTCTCTGCGTGACTTCTGGCTGCTCTCCCTGCCTTGAAGAACTGCGTTTCAAATTAAATTGCCCCAAAAGATGAGCCTGCTTTACTTCCCTCAAACAATTAAATATGGCAGGTCTTATTATCTATAATTTGAGGAAAAAAAGACGCGTAGAGAGTCGAACTTTCATTCAAAGCCTTGTTTTTTTTTTTAATGAGGAGATAACTTTCTTTTTTTGTTTTGTTTTCTGCGTTTGCTCGTCTTTCTAATGAATCTTCTGAGACCATCGCTGCCTGCTGGATTGCTGTAAACATTCAGGTCAGAGTAAGGGTTGCTTTATTGTCAGGGCAGTAAAAGGAAATGGTGGTTTATCATAAAACAACTGTCATAGTTGCCTTATTATTGGTTATGGATTGGACTGAACATGCTATGATCCACCTCCAACACACGAACCGCCTCATTTAACATGGGTGAGACAAAGCTGCACCACACGCTTCTGACAGACATCTGACTGAAGTTAACAAGCAGGACAAATTAAAGTCCAAATGTAATGTGGCCAGTTTAACATGAAAACATCACAATGCCCCGCTGGTCATGACGTAGTATAACAATAACGAACATGTGCAATCTCACACTGCGGCGAGCCAGAAAGAGGAGGTGGTGCTTTTTTGATTGAGGAAGTCTTCAATCCAATTAAGCTTTATAAAGACAGCGAGGACAGGTGTACTAGTTCTGTGGTGACTTAAAGATTTCTGACAATACCCCAAAGCAAAAGCTTCAACTGCACAGAGGACACCCAAGTGTGTTAGGGTTAATTGGATGACCCAATCCATCTCAATTAAAGATTTTAAGGCACACGTCCCCTTGTGTGTGTGCGAAAATTGAAATCAGCTACAGATGGCTCTTCCTGTGGGGTTGCTCCAAATAATTGCTGGCAGATACCACCCGCAGGAGGGTGAGTACATTTGTTCGTGGAGTCATAAAATACTTTTAAGTATTTGGGTCAAAGTCAGTGTTGACTAGCGCAGTGTGTGCATGATGATGCTGATGCTACAGTAGGTTAGGCTTGCACAAACACCACATTGAAGACTGTGCTGCTACAAGTGCGACTTAATGAGGCCATATTTCAAACACAACTTCAGGGGCCAAGAGTTCACGGGTAGGAGGGAGCGAGGGGGTGTACAAGTATATGTTTATTTTTTGGCAATCACCACACAGCACTAGCACTTGAGTTAAAAGTGGGAAAATGAGATGCAAATAAGTCTGATTAGTGGACTCGGTCGGTGTAGTTTTGAGATATTAACCCTCCAGTGATGCAAGATTGTTATAAGCATGTGGTTGTTATTGACGAGACCAAATGGCCGCGCGGGTGCAAGGATACACTAATTGTTTTAACTCGTTCTGAACTGAGATGCAGACATTATCATTTTAAATCAAGTGGTTCCCATTGGAGTCAGGCGCTACATGTAAAAATAAACTTTCATTTGCATATTTGGTTGATTTCATATGTTATCCCACAGGATTCCTGCCAGAGAAACGCCACCATTTGCTTAATTCTATGCAAATGGTCTTAATGCACAAATTTGCTTCTCGCCCTCCAGCTTCAGTTGATCATAGGTCGATCACGTATCACCTGCTTGTAGCATGACAGTCAGGTGTTATTAAGCACATATATTTATATAACAGCGCTTTCTAACGTCCCCAGCTTGGTTTGATCCCATTAATGTTCCAGAAGATGTCTACAATACAGACTAAACCTCACCCCAGCAACAGCCATTGAAATACATTTAGTGTAGATCGTGCCATTCAATTAATTTAGCTCATTGAACGTCTTCTCCTGCTGGAAGAGCTGTACAGCTGTAGGAACATCTGCTATCAATGCCTCAGTTGTATTTTTGAGTGGGTTTCGTGTGTTTCATTTAAGCGGTTCACAGAATTATGATTGATTGGTTGAGTTCATTCAAACTACTTTGATTAATTATCGTCATTATCACAGTTAGAAGATAAAAAGCCGTTCCTTTCTTTGTGATACATAATCAATGGAAGAATGACACCATTCATGAGTAAAATATACAGTACGTGCCAAATGTGAGTCATACTGAACATCTTATAGATTCATCATTCGGGTTTGGAAAGTCACTTTACTCCATTAGGACTAAAAGTGGTGATTGTACTGATTATGCACATTATTGGCATTTAATACAAAACACAGTTCAAAGACACCACATGCCACATGACAGTCTGACTACTGGCAGATTTCAACGTTTTAAAATTGTCAGACTTACGTGCTGAAACGTTTGTTCTTCGATTGAAACAAGGAGAAAGGAAAGGATCAAATCACTGTCAAATCCAATGACAGGCTGTGGACTGGATTGACTTAGATGAGTGCAAGTGTGTCTAATAAAGAGGCCAGTGAGTTACAGGCTGTAATCGTATTCCACTCGGCTTATGCTGATGTTGTGCAGGTCACCTATGTCTGGCCCCTAATGCACCATCCTGGCCTCAGCAGCTTCCACACATGGTTCATCCTAAAGCCAGGCTGACCTGTCACGGAGCAAGGCTTCCTCCTGTGTATTAAAGTTTCAAGTTTCATTTCTGGACGCAGCAGACGACTGGGTTATGTGACAGTAGTTGTACTCCTGATACCGCGTGGCTATATTTATCACTGTAACGGCTGCTCATACTACGCCGCCAGAGTTGTTGTTCAACTGTGGTTGTTGCTCCCTTTTCCTTCAGTTCTTGAATATGTTTTTCTTTGTCATTTGTCTGACAAAGTTTGCTGAGACTGAGATTTTGATGGCTAATATTTTCCTTTATTAATTGTAATACAATCATGGCCAGTCCCTATGTTCGTCTTCTCCTGCTTGTGAGAAATATCAGTATGACATCAACAGAGTAAAAAAACACTAAAAATGTATTTGCTCATGATGAACCAGAACAAATACAGATGAGGTATTTAATTATTGTATTTTATTTGTCAGACTTCCCTGTAGTGAGGTTACTATAAAGGGATAAACATGCATAAGCAACACAAGACCCAGACAGACGCACACCTAAACATGCCCGACCTAACTCCCTCACAATGGCCATCTCAGCCGTCTGTGTTGACACCTATGGAATTGATTTCCCATGGCAGCTCGGTCCATCTATTGCCACAAACATTGGCTGAGCTGCAGTCACATCATGTTGACACAGAACACAATCACTTCTGCCTGTCTGAATAGTTCCTGTGGCAAAATCAAAAAGACAAGGACTAGATGACGTCCGGTGGGATGCAGCAAATCATCATTGAGATTCAGCGCTAACCTCATTTTGTCATTAGTACCGTGATGCTTCCCGTCTGCACAACAAGCAGGGAGAGAAGCAGTTCTGCAATCAAAGGCTTTTGCCATCTCAAATATGCTCTCACACACACACACACACACACAACCACACGCACACTAACACGCGCACGTAATCTATTACCTGTATCAACAGAGAGTGAAGAAAGTGAGTTGCACCTTCTCTATCCCAGTCACGGCGCTTCACAGACTTTAGTAAGTTAGTGAACTTTGTTGATTCTGTGACACAATTCAAACAACGTCATATAGGAAGAGTCTGTGCAGCACAACATGCACAGTGAGTCCACAACAGCGCGGCACGGTCAGGTCTATTACACGCTGGTGACAATAACACGGCTGCAAGGTAAATGTGTTTACATCCAACACGGTCGTCAACAAGACAAACGCCTCATCAACGATGCAGTGACACGAAATCAATTGAACTCGCCGGCAGGTGAGAAATTAATTAATACGAGGGAAAGGCGTTAATGATGGTCAAGCTTGTCCAATCCTCATTGTGTGGCTGTGCAAATAAAGGATGCAAACACGCATATAGCAATCCCTTAACACCTGGACACCGATGTTGATTTTGTGATTACAGGACATTCAATTGGATTTTAATCATTGCCCACACAGACATATTTACATACCGCTGTGTCCTTGCTGCCATTGTTTTCTTTGGAAGAACCTGGCATATTTAGATGGAGAAACTTGTTGGCTTTTACTGCATGGATTCTTGTGAAAACGTGAGAGACATTCTGCATAAACCATCTCTGTTCAGCGTTGGGCTGTAGACATGAGCCTCAGTAGCTCCGTGATGCTTTGTCTGTCCTAAACTGATATTTGCTCAGCGACTGAATATTCCTATTCAGTAGACTACGTGGCAGCACCACTCAACATTTTGTAAATGTGATGAAAGTTCCCCCTGAAGCTGTTACTGTAAAAGCTGAACTGGCCACTTTGTTAGGAACACGTGCAAGTCCGATACAGAAGCTCATATCCTCCGTCTTGTAGTCTGAGGAAGGTGCTGATTCTATGTTTTTATTATTGAGGCTGCAGTGAGTGGTGGAGTCGTACTGGATTGAATTAGGAGATTGAATTTAAAACAGAGACATTTTAAGCAGAATTGAAGGGAAGGACGTGTCTAAATCCTGGGAGTGATGCTGTATTGGGTTTCAATTCACTTAAGAGGTGGACTGTATTGGTATTTAGTTAGAACAGACGAAGGAGCGATTATTAATGAAGACATGCCCTGCAGGTAATTACATCACTAATGTGGTTATGGTAGACTAGTCAAGTATCTGATTCGTCAATAGAACTGATCTGATTGACCAAACATGAGCCTAATTACCCCCACGGATGGGGAGACTGCTAACGGTGTCACATTAGCAGGTCCCGACCACACGCTCCCATTAGTAAGCAGAGCCGTGGCTGGGGTAGGGTTTGACTGTGGCGCCGAGCAGAAGGTTTCCCCTAATACAGTGTAGATTGACTCAGTGGTTAATGACAAGAGTCAGTGATAAAGCCACTGCGCTATGCTCCGAGTATGCGTCAGGTAAATGTGAAGTGACAAATAGAGATGTTTGCATTTATCTGCGAAACTGCATGAACTACCAGGCAAATGAGCTGCAGCCATTTACTCGTCTGCTCCGCATGATAATGTGGATAAATGACAAAGCAACTAAGTTTGGCTGCACGTACGCAAATAGTCCGAGAGCCAAAAGGCTAATCAAGCAGTCTGCCAAACCGAGACAAGACTGTAAGTGCCTTTAAGTTCCTCTGCTCGTTACGGCATCTGGGAACATTATCAACCGACGGGTAGCCACACTTTACTATATTATAGTTTTTATGCACTGAATCGATATCTGCCTAATGAATGTCATTTAATGCTTAAAGCAAGTTAATGCATAGTGTTTACAGCCCACTTATAACTAATCTTATACAGTATAGGAGTCTGTTTTTGCCCAGTAGAAAAATAGAAATGATATTCAAACAATCTTCCCTCTGCGTCGACATTCAGCCAGACCAGCAAACCGGTGACATCCACATCACCTGAAGAGCCACGTTTCACCAGAAGTCAGCCATACTGTTGTAGAAGTGTGTACATGTGTCATGTTTACTGATGGAACAGATTAAACTGAAGATCTTGATCGGTTTCATAGCTGCTCATACACATACAGTCGTTTATGTGGGAGGTGGGTTAAGATGTTTGATGTGCACAAGATGGCAGTGTTATTGGTTATTAAGCCTGACATGGTGATGCATAGTGATGCAAGATGCAGTCAGTGGCTCTAGTGAGCGTGTATAACTGCATATCTGATGCCTTCAGATGCCTTTTAAGGGAATGAATCAGGCCAAAGGCGAACCACATACAATAAACCCATGTGGTAACGCAGGTAAGAAGACGGTTCGTCTTGCCATCACGTCTATAATCTTATCTTACTAAGACGTATTTCGCTCTTTTTGAGCTAATTATGACAGATGTGCCAACTGCTGGAAGAAATAATTATGAATAGAAATACAGAGATAACCTTGTGTTGAACAAGCAGCTGTGAGTGAGTGAGTGAGTGTAGAGAACACAGTTAAAATCCCAACTAAATCAAAGTGCGATGGTAACGCTATTGATTTCTGTCGTGACAGTCACCAGTTCCTCCCGACAGCCTGACTCGAACACTCCAACACGCAGAAGATTGGAACCCAGATGAAACGCTACCGTGCTGGCTGAAGTTTGTATTCCCCCACATCGCACAAACCACACCTCCCACAGCCAGCAATCACAGCTTCTTTTGATATCATCATTAGATCGGTAGCACTGATGAGCCACCTTGTGAACCTGGGCAAAAGCACGACTTGTAACAGGGGCAGGAAAATTTTTACTTATCGCACTTGGCCAGCGGTTAGCAAAGGTGAAGCCTTTTCTGACGGCTCTGACAGCAAGATAACACTTTGGAGCGCTTGAGCAATAAGCCTCAGCAGTCTAGGAGGAGGACGGCGCTACACCGGCAGACACACACACACACACACACACACACACGCTTTAACGTGCCAGTTTCTCCATCCCTACCACCTAATTAAGGCCCGTCCTTGCCGTTCAGCTCTGGAGAGAACTGTATTCCCTCTCTCCTTCAATACGTTACTTGTATTTTCAAGGCACGCTGTTAGCGGCGGTGCCTTATTTTTAGGGGTGAACACCTGCATGTTTGACATCTTGTATCGTTTGATACCACTTTTCCTAAATGGCTGTAGAAGTGCGGCAGCTTCTAACAAGATGAAACATGGCACGAAAATCAAACCCAGTGCAAAATACTTTTGAAATAGTTCATAATGACACTTGCCTCATGTGCGAGCATTAATTTTTCAGAGCTTTAGCCTAGTTTCTTGGCCAATTATCATTCAAATGACATGTAATAATATAAGGTTCACTAAAGTAAAATAAATACTGCATTGTCTTATCAGATGGCATAATGTCAAGTCACACAGTAAACCATGAATGTTTGATGGGACATCTTCCACGTTAACACTCTGCCTTCGCTGATCACCCTAATTATCACATTAATTGTTTACCTGTGTCTCCACTCTGGCTTCCAGTGTGTTGCCTAAGAGAACAAGCAGGTTCCTGAGCTCAGTGTGTGTGTGTGTGTGTGTGTGTGTGTGTGCCGTCACGTTTATGTACGACATTGTTTTTCCCTGTCTGCACTCGCCGATGCGTGTGCACGAGGGTGTGTAATCAGAGCCGCTTTGGAACTTTACAAGAAGTCATTAACAGTCAGGACTATTGTGCAGACACCATGATTTCAAAGGTGCTCCACAACAGCTTGTGCGGCAAGGGCTGATTGAACCGGAGCACTTGAAAGAGGGAGAGAGCGTCAGGTTCGCAGCATCCTGTCGCGGCCCATCTGCCTCTCTCACTGCTCCCGCCGTCAGTCTCCTTTGTGAGGAGGAAGGGGTTTGAACATCAAAGACCAGCTATGCTACCTTGGAGACAGAAACAATTAGTAAGAGATCTGGTGAAAGGTGGCATAGAGGAGAACCCCGCTCTATGAGACCCACCAAATATAGCCAGACCCCGCTGGAAACAGAGGGCCGTCCTGTACTGGATGCACTGTTCTCCATAGGTTGTGTGCGAATTCCAGAAAATGTTCTCTTCCTTTTTTCCCCTATCACTCAACATTGTTCATCTCTCATCTTACATCGTGTTACAATGCGAACTGCAACACGTGGAATTATCCCAGAGACAACTGACAGATTACGCCTCTGGCTGTGATAAGTATATTCTCATTAACACTTGTATCCCACAGTATCTCTGCAGCAGCCCGGCTGGAGTCCAGAGCAAATCTCAGAGGGACAGAGCCTCATATAGAATACCCTTGAGCTGCTTCACGGCTATCTGAAATCTCCTAGATGTCTTTGCTGGCTCACTGAGCAACTCCACCTACTTTCACCCAGGCTTGCATTTCATTAATGGATGTGAAGTCTGAGTTGGCTTAGTTGTTGGTTAATAAAGCATTTGTCATCCATGGCCAGGGCAGCTGGACGGGTTAGACCAGACAAACCAACAACTGGGTCAAGAGCACCTGGTCCTCCACAGCAAGGTCGACCACTAGCACGTGAAAGGGGAAACACTTGGTGCAGTTTACTCACATGTCTTCAGCAGAAGAAGTTTCATTTTCAGCCCGGTGACAAGTACAGGTGACAGTTAACAGGACTTCTTCTTAGCAGTAGATTTCACTTCTGCACGTCTGAAAGTTTTCTGGTCCTGAATATTAACTTATCGCTGCTGATGTGCAGATTATAACTTCTTACAAAATAAACACTGTGTGTGTTGTTTGCAGAACATTTACATTCATTCTATTGTTAGTGATGCACATTTACACAATATGCTTTTCTCTACAGTACAATGTGCTCTGCGTACTGGATTAATATGCAAACTCAATGCAAACAGGGTCGTGTTCATACGAGCGACTCCCTGATGCAGACAGATACTGGATGCAAAGAGGAAGAAGACAAGAGAAGATTGGTACATAATCAATTTACTAGGAAATGAGGAAAACATATTAAAAAGACAGACTCTGAATAATTAAATTCAATTATCAGCTGAAGAAAAAAAAAAGTTAATAATAGACCAGAGAGCAATCATTGCAGTGTTCTTCACAGTGAATTTTCCTCACTGATGATTTATTATCGCGTGTTTTTGAAATGGTTCAAACTGTTTTAAACAGAAAACAGCAACTGTAAAATGTACTGATTTACTGTAGGTGTAACAGAACATTGGAAACATGGATGTGATTGAATATATGAATCACTTAATTCACTGCCACTTAATCTCGCGAGTCAAGGGCGCAGGCTACATGACAGACAGGTGTGTGCATGAATGAATACATAATATATACACAACGTTAGCATTAACATGGCAACCATTTATTGAAAACAAGTTATTTTCCCCGTTTCTCTGATGTGACCTTGTCTCGCATAGAGAGTATAACCAACTTAATTTCTTTTTAACAGTCGATGTGTTTCATTTGCAGCCTGGATAATCTAATCATTTGATTTCGCTTGGTGAAGTAAAATGAGCGCTTTTATCTCCCAGGATGTGGGCGGACAGGAGCTGGACATTTTCTTGTGACACTTTGTGAAGCTTGAAGAGAGCTTTTTTTTTTTTTTTTTAAGTTCTCTAGTTCTGGCTCAAATATAGTATGAAATTGGAGATCTTTTTTCAAGGTTATTGCACTTAATTCCACCCATTTTGGTGCTGGAGAGAAGACGCAGACAGACAATCAGACAGACCCGAGCTGACCACTGAGCCCTGCAGACCTGTAGATGTGAACAGCAGAGGCGGTATCAATCCCTGGAATGAAGCCGATGACCGATTCCGGTTCAGGGCCACATCAAAGAGTGTGAATGCAGCAGCACTAACAGGGATGCTGGGGGTCAGGGACACCGGCTGAGGGATTTAGTCATTTCAGGGCTTATGTGAAGCACCATGGAGAGCAGCCATAAAAGCACAATGTCACTTTGTGACCTGCAGTTGGAGGGATACAAGCCTGGAGCGATGGGAACTGGATGGGAGCGTCGCACTGTTCTGACACACTCACACGTGCTCACGCTTACACACAATCCCACATAGACACAAAGAGTGAGACTAAAAGAGATTATTTTGTTTCTTTTGTCTCGCTTCTACCTTTGCACGCTTTTCTTCTTTTCTTTGTCTCGTAGAAACAGTCGTATGCGAAGCGACACATACATCTGTGCACATACAGTGAATCCAGAGCTGCAACTTTCTAAGAAATGTTTGACGGCGGCATTAAATACTCACATCAACAAAACCCACGCGCAGCTCGACAAACATCTGGGAATTCTTTCACATGATGTGATGCTCATGTAGCTTTAATATGTAGATAAGCAAAACGCGTGTTTGACCACAGCGTTGGTTCATCCAGATGCTGTTTGCTCAAGTATGAGCTGCACAAACGGCCTCAGTCACAAGAATAACAGACGTTGAGTCATGAACAATGGGAGGCAACGGGAAAGCAAATACAACGCATTCATGAGACGAGACCACACTTACTGAAACCTCATTTTCCATAATCCTGGTGAGCTTATTAAAGAATTACTTACAGTATATACTTATTGTGGCCCTGTGCAACTCAGAGTCCATCATTAGCTTTCTATAAAGAGGAGACCCATCATAAATCTCAACCTCTCTTCCCCTCTCCTTCCTCTTTGTAAGCATACTGTCCACATCAGCCTTAATGAGTTCCTACTGTTTCGTGCAGCTCTCACTTTCGCATCTACTTGTTAAGCAGTAATGAATCAAACTCTCTCATGAGCGAGCTGTGGCACACGGAGGACAAACCAGGGAAGCTACTTAGTGGCACATCTCTGTTGGGGGATCACAATGTCAGCTGAGTCGCTTTGCAAATGCATATTTTCCTCTCTGTATTCCTTAAGACTGCGAGATTAGTCGTATTAGTGGAGTTCCTCGCCAGCAGGATACGCGAGGAGTCACACGCAAGTTAAATGCCCCCACACAGCAATGCTGCCCCCCAGTGTTCGCAGCAGTTGACTCCCACCGTTCACCGAATGAGGATTTGTGGGTCAGCCTTTGAAATGAATCCGGGATTTGAGTTCTGACCTACGTGACGTAATTTGTTTGTGCGTTCTGCGTAATGTAACTGAGACGTTCGACTGCTGCTAGACTGGTGCAGGGAGGGAAGAAAGGGAGTAACTCGGTGTCGTTGCCTGAGTCAGCGCCACTGTGATTGTGCAGCTTTGAATGTGTAGCTGGCACCGATCCAGGAGCAGCCATCCCCTCCGTTCTTCAAAGTGCATTTATATGAGTAGCGCTCCTGGCAGACAGGCCTCTCCGGTGGTTAAGGCTGGAGCTCTCAGACGGACGATGATCGCAATGGCTATAACATAAAAACTACTGGCCTCTTTTTTGGTGATGGTTATTACAAGTGTATCAAAAACACCTCACACACGCCCCACCTCTCCAGGGCTGCCGCGTACACAGGCGCTAATGAAAAGGTGATTCCAGCGATTCGACATGTGTCATAAATATTAAATGGCGCCCTGCCCTTGGTTACCTTTGCTGCCAGCCAGAGCCTGTGCCGCGTATACGGTGGCTGTTTAGCTTCTCGCTTATTGACAGAGGTGACAGTAGGGGACGTTTCAAAGGGAGCAATCTCTGAAGGGTTCGGATCATGTGTAGGGCTTTGCTCCGTAAGCCTTTTGGTGCAGTTCCCTGACTTCATCATTTTCCGTGTCTACTGGCTTAATGTGGTCAAGGCTGCACCAAACCCAGTTGATTACGTTTAAAACCAGAGTGAAGACGCTCTTCTCCAACCAGCACTTCAGTGCCGCTGAGCATCAGGGGCTGCTGTAAATCAGCAGCGAACGTCTCCGAGGCTGAGAGTGAACAACTGCCTGCTTTTGTTGGAGCTGATATAAATCAGCAGGTAAGGTGGTTAACCCTCACCGGCATCAGTGGAGAAGCCCATTTACTTGGAAGCTAATAGGTGTGAATATGAGAAAGTAAATGAGAGTGAAGGAATGAAAAAAAAAGCTGTTCAGCAGATCTCCTCTGACTGGAATAATTGTTCAACGCAGCGGTGTGCTACCACTGCAGCGCTGCTCTTTGCTCATTCACATATTTCTTTGTTTGTTTCATTTCCTGTTGAATGGTTTTACATAAAATTCATTAGTTCATTTAACTTTTTAAAACACAGTGGGTCTACATGTCTGAGGCAAGAGAGTCTGAGAGTGAGTGGATTCACATCGATATTTATTTGCTACACCGTGATGCGGTGAACATCTCCTTCAGCTGTGGGGAACGACTTTCCCTCATTGGGTTGTGCTACGGGCTCCACATCCAGCGGATGAGAGGTGTGCCTCTGTCGCACGAACGCCCACCAAACCATACAGAGTGTTTGCTTTAGATCCCGGACAATAAGCAGCAATATAAACACTCCCCCACGTTTCTCACGGCCACTGCTGGGAGGTCTGAGCTGTAAAATGCCCAGATTGATAGAGTAATGTTCAAATCCTCCCCTGAGTTAGAAGGGCAAACTCCTGTGGCGCTCCTGCTTCAAGCATGCCCTCCCAGTGGCTCGACACGGGAGATAAACTTTCCCAGACAACAATGCCGCATCAGGGGCGGCAGCAACGGGGCCGTCTTTTATTGCCAGAGCTCCAATGCTGAACAATTAAAAGCTCGACGTGGTCCCTAGCACAAAACAGCCCGGACGGCCAGGTGAGCAAGGTCTCTCTCCTTCGCGTTCGTGTTGGTGGCCCCAGCCCCTCCAGTCTCCACACACCGGTGCCTCTCCGATCCTCGGCCCCCGGGCTTTGCTGCAATGCATTTCTCATTGCTATGTGTTCTATAAATTGCCAACAGCGTGAGAAGGCAGATACAAATAAAGGTGATTTAGCCCAAAGAGATGCTGAGCGATGGCTCTCATTAGTCCAGAGTGGAGACCAAAGTCGAGATTTAACTGAGAGGGATTTCTGGCCATTAGCGTACTGGCAGCAGCTGTATTGATAGGTTTTTAATAAGACGCTACATTAATGGTTATCATGAGTGAGTGGGTTTATGGTAATGGGAAAAGGCAGAGGAGGGGCGAGGAAGTCTCTGTTGTGTTTTCTGTCAAACTCAGCCTCTGCTGCTGCCAGCAGCTTCAACATGCACCTTCTGGAGGTGAACGAGTGCAGCACAAAGTCTCTCTGCGGTCGCTGCGTGGCCCAAAGAAACAGAAACGTCTTTTTCAGGCATAAATTGAGTGACGCAAGCATGAAGAGGGTGGTGTCAGTGATGAACGGCACCAGAGGGACGTCTCCCGTGTGCGCAGAAGTCTTCATTTCCTCCTATTAATCAGTCGGACTAATTCTCCTCTTGTTCCATTTTTAACCCTACAGTGTCACTGCCTCCAGTTGCTCTAATTGAATTATTAGCAGCCAGTTAAGTAAATGAAGACAATTTAATCAGTCGCCTTTTTGCGCCTTGCCTGTCTTTCTCTCTTATTTTCTGTCGTTTCCCCATGCGGCCGTTTGATCTTTCTATTACAGAGGGAAGTTGAGTTTTTTTTTTTAACTAAGCTGACGACTCTATTGTCTCGGTGCCAAAAGAAGCTGCGATTAACCTTGCTGCAATGTGAACTTTGGCCAAGGGCGTCCGTTCCATGTCCGTTTCACCTTTACTGGAGATCCAACAGGATGAGTTGAAATGGGGCAGCGAGTCATTTCGTTCCAAGGATCAGAGTATTGGTCCATTGTAGACTTGTGCCATCAAAATAAATGTAATTACAATCCGTATTTATACATTTGCAAACCCTTGGATTCCTTCAGTTAACTTCAGGGATATTGAAAACGATGACAGCTGCGACAGAGAAACAAAAACAAGACTGCGCTCAGAAAGGGAACAGTGACAGGTAGTGGCCACAGACAAATGTTCTGTCCTCACCCATTCTGACTGATTCTGCTCAAGTTTCCTGTTTTGCCAGTGTTCCTGTCAGCGCTGCTAAAACGAGGCGGGAGCTGTGCACCAATCAGCTTGTACTCCAGTTACTCCGGGACGTGCAGCTTGATGAGCATCCTCCAGAGAATACCTGACTTGGCGTGTCCGCCGCTGGCCTCCGGTAACAGATGAGAGCAGGTTCGCTCTGAGCACATGTGACAGGGGCGAAGGGGTCTGGAGACGACTGTTACACAGCCTGGAACACCGTGGAGCATGACCGCTTTGGCAGTGGGGCAGGGAGGTTCTGGGGAGGCGTATCCGTGGTGGGCCAATGCTCCCCTGTGAGGAACTGGGATGAAATTCCCAGAGCTATTAAGAGCTCTTATCTGGCTGCAGCGTCACCGACATTAATACATCCCTCGTCCTAATATATCCTGATGGGAAAGCATCTGTCATGATGAAGTTATGGTTTAACTTTGACTGTTTGTGAAGAACTCCCTCCTAGTTTTTATGCTAATCTAGACTTTTGTTTCAGGGTAACAGGTCTTTAAGATTACATTAAACACTGCAACTTTTGCCTTTTATCATATTCCGCTATCAGCTGTTCTCGCCAAAAAGTTAACACATGATTAATATTTAAAGCATGTGTTAATCATTCCAGCAGCAGTGCTAAATCAGCAGCAGTGTATAATTGTATGTAGACTTTTCATCAGCCTGGCCTATTCCCTCGTGAGAATGAATCACATCTCCTCCGTACTGCTGCTGCACAAAGAGAAAGAATTCTTTATACTGTTTTATGACTTGTGAAGACATGATGCCGAGCCTCAGGAATGCGTTTGGTGTTGACCCCTGTACTGCTTAGTTGTGAAACAACAGAAATTCAGCTTCAGCCATGCACTTACTGGAGGTTTTGGATAAGAAAGTATCAGATGTAGCAGAACCGTTGGTAAAAGACAAACCTGAAATGCCTGTTAGACCATAAACTGTGCTTTATCAAGTGTGATTGCACCATGTAATTCAATAACTGTATTTATCTATGTTTTGCAATTACAAAAACACGGAATATTGATGAACAACATCAATAAATATTCTAGTTAGCATTTCCCAGACCAAAAGATCGGCCACGCGTTTTATTTACTTTCAAAAAGCGTGTGCCTGTTACAGTAAAGCACAAGAAAGTGGCACAAAAAATGAGGCAAAGCAATCAGCTGATAAATCTCTCTTTTTTCTTTTTTTTCAGTCTCCCTATCAGACGTGAAAGCCTGATAACCACTGCCACCTCACCACACCCCCCTCCTCTTGCCCTTCACATCTGTGTGTCTGCACAGCCGCGATAAGCAAATCAATATCCTGTCACTTCTTATTTTTACTAGCCCAATTCTGCTCTCTGCACCTTCCACAAGGTGACAAGCTCCTGCCTCGCGGTCTGCGCTGGACAATCTCAGCCTCTCCTCCATAGAATATTGTCTCTGGAGCGACGCTCTCTATCACCAGGATGATGCCAGCATGTTGGCGCTAATGGAGCCAGGGTATGAGCTTGGTGGGGCTGAAGTTTCGCAGTATTTTTCGCTTCATGCTCAGTTCGTCAGATAAAGTGAAACAGTGAGGACGTGTGTTGTGCGATCATTCGCTGCTCTGTGTATTTCTCCGGTTTGACTTTAGTCCCGCTGACAATGTGACCTCAGCCCAGAATAATCACGCAAAACAGCTGCATCACAGCAAGTTTAAACTGAGGTTTTATACCTTGACTCAAAGTTGCATTCAAGTGCAGTGTTTGTGTTAAAAATGTCTTATTGCAACATGTCACTGTAGTGAATTACGGTTCAGTTTTTCCATTTATTTCTCTGGCACTGCTAAGTTCCAACCATCTAATTATATGTTGGTGCTAAAGTCTTAGTGGAGATTAAAAAAGACTTATGTTGTGCATAATAAATTAAATAGTTGTGCCCTATTCATCTAGACGCAGACACAGAGGAGTTGAGTCACAGAGTTTCATGATAGTTGCTAAAATAATCTAACATTTACTGGCAACAAAAGCAGGTCAAGGCAGAGTTTTGGTGAATTTGACTTGACAAGTTAATTTAGTCGTTTCAGATAAATCAGTGGAGGTTTGAAGACGTTTCAGGCTCCATCAGAGCTGCCACTCTTTTTTACTTGAGAGGCTCTGCCGCTGCCCAGCTTTCCAAGGTAAAGCACTGTGCCAGCTCAATATACTGTAGCTGTCCTCACACACCGACCACAGCAGTCACTCGGAAGTGTGAAAAACACTCATCATGTCAAAATGTGAGCTCTAGAAGTCACTGTGAAAAGGCCTCATTGGCCTTTTGTCGTTCCCCAGACTCAGACAGTAATTTCTGTTTTCTAAAAACGCGGATGATAGACACACGTCATGCCAAGCTGCAGTATAAACAAAGATAACCGACGGACGACTCTGGCCTGATCTTTTTCTGAGGCCAGCTAATGTTCAACACGCAAAGATAAAAATTAATTTGGCTGGATCCACTCAAGCTATTTATTTGCACATTTCTTGTGTGAGGGCAGCAGGGAGAAGATTTGCTTAAATATTCAGTGCCCAAGGCAATGTCAAATAACAGCAGACCCTGATAAGATTTTCAAGGCTTGCCACCGAAATTAGCGCCTTAAACAATGATTTCTTGGAAATGTTTCTTGGGGCTTTAGATTTGGAGTTTAGAAAATGAACTGTGGAATAGGAGGAGGATGTGTCACTCCATCCGATCTTTCATATCCCAACTTGAAAATGCCAGTCATGGAGTGGGCATAATGAAATATGAATTGAGCCATGGACCATCACCGGCACATTAATGATTTCTCCCAAATGTGTATCCTCCAGATTATTCCTTATCACCACCAGGACACACGCTGCTGTCCTGTGTTGGGTAAATAAACACCAGCATCTAAATGGACAGGGCAGAACACAACTAGAAGGCTTCATGTCCATTTTTGAAGATTGGAACCGAAGGCTAAATGGAACTGACAGCCATGCATAATCACCTGCCGCTGTAGCTGGGGGTGCTTTGGCTCCGTGAGGAAGCCGACTTGTTGAGAGCAGATTCAACCCCAAAAGCCCCATTAAACTCTAATCCTAAATGGGGATTTATGCCCCAACAGAGAAGCACAATACAATTATACATCGCCTGCTGCAAAGATTTGGAAACAGTTCTGTTGTGATGTCCATGTCTGTGAAAGAAATATTATGTGGCTGATGTTGACCTAACGGTGTAAACTGCCACATCTATAACGCGTATGTACATCGCTGTTAGTGTCAGAGGAACATGCTTTATTCTCATCTACTTCATCCTTGGTACCACAGGGCCTGATACGTAACTAATTGATTCAACCTTTCTAGAGATTTGAATAATGTAATTGTTGCTTTTGTTCACATAAATGTCCCCACGGGACCTGCTTGATCAATTACCGTCAGATGAACAGTGGCTTTCGCTGCTGTCTGGCTCAGTATACCTCACAGGGAGGCCAACGAACGGAGTCAGGGAGACGTCATTCGATGCATGATTTCATTCGCTGTCTATTGTTTGGTGTACAGTAGCCTTGGCTTGTGTTGTGCTTCCTGTGGGGTGTTCTTAGCTTTATGAGTAGCTCATGTTTATGACATGGAAGCGAATGCATGGCCACGCTTACACATGGCAGAGGACATAAGTGGATTTGAGTTGAAGGCGGTTCGGCAAAAACGGAATTAAGAGTCTGAAAGGCTGATTTGAATTAAAAATGCCAGTATATTGTCATATTGAGTTATTGACAGACTATTTTAAAATTAAATCCCCATCAAGTGTCAAAGTGAAAAGCTCTTAACACTCTCTGAAGTGAGTGCAGGTGCAGACATTTTTCTTAGTGTGCCTGTGTGTCAGGTAGGGTTCAGCTGAGAGTGAAGTGTGAGTGGGTGGTTGTCATCACAGCCACATGGGGTCAGGCAGAAAACTAGTAGGTGTCTTGCGCTGGGAGCAGACACGGATCACGTACTTCTTTGGTTGCATAATGCTCCCGACCACGCAGAGTCAAGATGGTCAAGTTCCAGTCCGGTCATGTCAACGGCTGCTGCTACACTTACTGCAGCGGATGCAGCATCCTGAACGCGTCCTGTTCAGAAAGTTCCTCTGGCTTCTCCGCGCAGCACAACTCTGCTGACAACTCGGGAAAGGCAGACTGTGCAACTTGGCAAGTATCGAGTGTTTACAGTGCGATTCCACTTTCGCTCCTGCCTTTAGGTTTCTGAAGACTTGAGATTAACCTTGACTGGGCATCACAAATCTAAAATAACCAATTGATTCGTGAAACAGCGAAGACTCAGATGCCATCTCTCACTCGCATAAACATGATTTTTATGAGCTGATGCAAAGAAGTGAAATTTTCTGACAAAATATTAATCTTTC
This sequence comes from Macropodus opercularis, assembly GCA_030770545.1. Lineage (NCBI taxonomy): Eukaryota > Metazoa > Chordata > Actinopteri > Anabantiformes > Osphronemidae > Macropodus > Macropodus opercularis. The sequence goes on from CM061098.1 coordinate 8,138,397, forward strand.
ATTGGCCACGAAGCGCCTAATAAACTCTTTTCCACACGGCCGTCTGAAATATCCGTTAAATGGATGACTGTCCGTTACAGCCTGCGGAGGAACAAAAGCAGTGAAGTCTTTATGTTCCCAGAGAAACGACCTTGTCAAGTCCGGGCGACGTACGGAGCACACAAGTTTACACGCTCACTAATAAAATAGCCTGTAACAACACGGACACACACAAATCCATGCACAAGTGTACTTAAACTTGTGAACACACTTACACCCCCATATATTTCAGTTTCACCCACACGTTCGCGCCCACACAACGGCACCGGCTAACTCTCTCACTTCATTTCATCGAGCAGTTGGCTGAACATCTATAAATAGGCTGTAGGGCACTGCACAACCTCAATTTGCCACCCCCATACACTCCTATACCAATTATCCCAAGGTTTATTTCGGTTAAGCAGTCAAGCAGAGGGAATGAGCGACTCAGTCCATTCAGCAGTGGTTAACAGGAATGAGGACACTTAATTGCAGCCAGCAATCAATCCAATCAAAAGGCAGTGAGTAAAATAAGCTAATTTGCTCTTTTCAAATGTTCTGAGAGTATTTGTTGAATTGTACCAAATTTAATAAATGTTTTTGATGCCAGAATAATTGAGGTTTAACTTTAACTTCATGCACCTGCTGAGGCCTTTTCAAAAATATACGGCACAGTCATGTTCTAAGCGATTTAATATGCACGCATTAATAATTTTTATCTAATTATTTTTTTTCTAAGTAAGGGTTTCAGACATGTAGTCATATGTCCAAAAGCTGGCATCTAGTGCAACAGCATTTAGATTTTAAAGGAAATCACAGCAGATGGGAAACTGAGTTGCAACAAACTTTACAATGGGATAAAAAATAAAAAATGCTCATTGCAGATCGAAACGTGTTTGTTCTTTAAGGGCCTTAGGCCAGTGTGCACAAATTAGCAGTTTTTAAGCCACTGGAGCTGAGGTTAGAGGATTGTTTGGCTTTACCAAGTACATGAAATATGTATAAAAATGTTATTAGAAAATGTTAAAAACTTCTCTCTGGAATGATGAGACATAAAAATATAAACCTGCCATTTAAGCCGTGAATATTTACTGACTGCTGATGTATAACAGCGGCTGACTGGTACACGGCCCCTCCTGCAGCCGCCGTCTGTGGCCCAGTGGTAATTCTTCTTGGATCTTCGCCCGATGTCATTGAGCCATTTCTTTCACTGGGCAACAGTTCTCCTAGGACCAGAGCAACATATGTTTTCTCCTCCCATGCCTGTTTAATTTAAGGTGGCGTTTATTTGCTTGTGGCGATTATGAACCTCTCACACAAGGACATCGCTTTTCGTTTGGGGAATGCTTTTGTTGGGGCTCTGGTCTGTTAACCACATTATAAAACCTTACAAAGGCAAAGAGAATGTGGATTTGGTTCAACATGAAAGATGTCAGCTCACACCCACTGCCGCTAAATGTTTATGTGCTGCATCGGGCCACAAAATGTCCTTCTTCACTGTAATTCATGGTCAGTTTTAAAGGTTTACCTGCACAGACATAATTTAAATGTAGACTCAAGAAAGTTGGAGAGTTACTGTAGTCGCTGAGCTGCTGAGTTTGAACATGTACTGTTCTGTGTGAGCAGTGTTGCTGGTGCATGAACAACACCGGTCAAAATGTAGCCAAGCATGAACCTGAATGTGAATTTGTCATGATTTTGTGAAATCTCGTGGCCAGGCTGACTGCTCGCCAGTCAAATCCTTCAAACTGCTGGGAAGAAAGTGCTCTTCAAAGCCTCAAAAACGACTTTCCCAGAGCACACCACTAAACCCAAACCGCTGCGATTGATATGCTCAGCGGCCGACAGTGCAAACACAGCTGTAAAGGAAGCTGCGAGGTGTGCGTGTTTGAGTGGAACCCCTTCCCTCCTTTCCACCGCTGCCCCAGGACACTGTGCTGAGCGAAAGGCGCACTTAGTGGACGGTTTGAAAAATCTTAACACGATACTGTGCAACGGTGATTCAACCTATTAGCACTTTTGCATTTGCTTCCTAGCCACCAGTGCAAGGCTGGGCCTTCCTCCTGAAAATTGCTCCTGTACACACGAGGTCAGAAAGACTGAACTTTTGACTTTTAGTAGCCACTTCAAGTCTGTGAACTAGTTCAATTAAATACTTATTATCTAAAGGTACTTGTGATATCACTATACTATGAACATTTGAAATTTAAAGGTGAGTAATACAACCTTTCTGGTGACGTTTTTTTTAAATGTTCACTTGCAGCTCAACTTGTGTTTGCTTCCTGAAGGCGTGTCTCCTTCCATTTGAAAGGCTTAATCACTTAGCTGGAGTTCACACTAGACACACGTTTGATTTAGTTGCAGAACCAGCAGTAAACAAAGGTGGACTGACAGCCCAGCTGACCCACATCATTATGCTCCCACCACCGTGTTTAAAGGCATCTCCCCTCCTTCACCTCAACAAAGCAACAACCCTCTTATCAGAGATGTAGCATGTAGCATTTTTGGCCACACCCAGGTTTGTTTCTATCAGTCTTTATCTGCTTGTGCATTGCCCTGCTGTTCTAGGCACAGGGGCATCCACTATCTCTTTTGTGAGTTCCAGATTGATTTCTTTACTCCTACCTACCAAGAATTTAGGAGCAGTCCCTCTCAATCAAGTGTTCAAGTGCCACTATCACTGTTCATTAGAGTCCCTTAAGTAATGTTCGGAGCTGATTGATTTAAGGTAGTTCCCTTTCTGTTCATTACCTATTTAATGTGCATCTTTGAAGAAATCTAAATGATTGTAGACACCAAACATGCTACAGTACCTTGCTGTTAAGTGTCTGATTTTCCCTCTTCTAGCTGAGGTCATGTGTGCTGAATAGCAGGATACATGAGATGGACTGGAGGATTTGGAGTTTGCATTTAAACTGTGCCACAGGGAAGTGAAAGTGACTTGTACTGAGGTTGTGTTCAATCAGAAACATCCTCAAAAGAAGATATACAAATGCTAGCAATAAGGAAGGTGGTGGGTATATAAAGAGCCAGGGTGAGATAGAGTTAGAGAGGAAAAGGAAAAGAGAAAGCAGGGCTAGGTCAGATAAATAGCCTGGGTGCACAGAAGTACAGAGAGAAATACTTTACTGAAAGGGAACAAAGTGACAGAGAGGTCTAACTGTCGCAGTAGCTTTGATATCCCCTCAGCTCCAAACTGACCTTCACCTGCTCCACATGAACCAAGCAAAGGAGAAACAAGGTGGATGGACGATTACCTTAGCTTGAGCTCTAGTAACTGTAATAAAAGAGAGCCCTGGATGGCTCAGAGTGACAGAATGAATGACCCTGCCAATGCGTCCTGCGAAATGACTACAAAGAAGTGCTGACATTAATATCTGTCAGCGATTTGTCTGAATTCTAGAAATGAAATCTGCTGTTATGGCGATTAACAATGTATAATCCTAAAGCCGTGCACCCCCACCACGATACAACCTCACTGAGTGGTGTTTAGAATTATACATCGTAAGAACCAGTAGTGTTTGGAACTATCATCTATCGTTATGAGACAAATGGAAAAGCTGACGTCTCTCTGTGGTGAAGATGCTAAAACCTTAGTGTTGGCTGTCAGAGCGCTGTCCATGGTGCTGAGCCACAGCAGAGACCTCACATTGTGTTTGGAGAACCCACTGCTGCAGTGCCCCCCTGTATTTAAAAGATGTAAAGCATTTCAAGCGTGTTTCAAAAATTGGGTTGAGTTGTATTGTCTGCGTCAGCCTGTAGCTAACAGCAGAAACCATATCATAGTGATAATCTCTCTGGTGAGTTTTTCTTCCCACCATCCCTGTAATGTGAACTGGAGTCTCCCAAGTCATACAGAACCGCTTTATAGCTTTCTGTACATCCACTGATTTTTCTTCCTGAAATATTTATCATCGAGGTGAGAAGGGGTTAGCGATGTGCTGTGGGGATCTGATCCACCTGTGGGAGAAAGGATTGTGCTGAAATAGCCAGTCTGCACACTCCTTTATCTTGAGACCCAAATCCACGAAGTACTGTAAACAATCTACTTCACCTTCAGTCAGAAAAATAAGAAGGCAGCCACAGGGAGGCACTTTATGTTTACAAAAACGGACAGTGAGTTCATCAATACTGAGCTTTGCCAAGATTCAGTCATTTATAGTTACCTTGTAATGCCGTCATACAGTCGTATGCATTAAGTCTTTAACACAGTGGCTTTATAGTCACACTGCAGTGGCCCTGATACCCTGTCATGGATGTCAGTGTGAAGCTCTAATGAAAGAACAGTCACAGGTTTCCTGGGTTTGCATTGGGCTACGCCATGAAGGTAATGAGAGGGTGTGTGCAGGTATTAAATTAAAGTGAACACAGACGCAGCACGTGGGAGGAAGAACATTTTGTTTAAGTCAATCCTTCAAAAAACAAACCCAACGTATGCATTTAATAGTCCACCTCAAGTAGATGAATTGAAAAGCAAGTGGTTTGTTTGCTTTTGCATTGACTAATTAAGATTTGGGCTGGAGAGAGAGAGAGCGGAGGGGTAGAGTGGAAAGGAGAGAGCGAGAGAGAGTTATGTCTGTTTCCGTTTTGAATTTATCTGCAGGAGAGAAATTACAGTTGACTCCTCCACTCTAGTAAGAAAGCGAAGCGATATGAAGGAGAAAAAACAACAGCACTAAAGCTTTGAAACTCTGAGGCGGCTCCCTTCATTAATCGCACACAACACATTGACTCTGCGTTCCCTTTGAACTCTTGCACCCTTTGAGCTTCCTCTGATTAACTTTGTTTATCCGACAGGTGGCTGATCGCACCTGACAGATATAATCATGACCCTCTATTATTTGGTCACCGTTAATAGATCTGGTTTTGTGTTGTGTACGTCTTTTCTTTCGTGTTTGGAGCCCTTGGAGCTGCATGTGGCCCTACGAGCAGCCGATGATTTCGCAACATTTCTTTTAGCACATTCTGTCTTGACAACGCCTTGTGATCATCAGCGTGAGTGAAACGCTTCTTGGATAGAGCTTTCTCTCCTCTGCAGCTACCTGCAGTATTCGTCTCTGGGGAAGAGCGTTCACCAGGCTGAACAAGGTACAAGCCGTGGCTGTGTTTTTCCAATATGACATTACTGAACTGTGCCTGGTATGAGTCACAAAAGCATTTAAATGGTGATTAAAAGGATTAGACCATTCAAATCTCCTGCTCTACTGGAATCCAGGTGAAAAAAATGAATAAAAATGAACTTTTGATTCACCCAAATGTTTTGCTTGGCCTGTGAACTAACCCTCGCTGACTTATAAATCATCTCTGTTATCTTTGACGTCTCTGGCGGATATTAGCCAGGAGAAGACACTTTCTCACGTTTGCTCTTTCTAATTCTGCTATTAGCCTGTTAATGAAGACACACACAGAATCCTTTGGTTAATAAGACACGTGTCAGGTTCTTCTTGCCCGCGGAAGGAGCACTAAAACTCAGGAACGAGCCGAGAGTACGTCTTAAAACCGTGACAAACCGTTCCTTAGGAAGGGGGATGCCACCGGCAAAAGTAAAGCAGGAGGGAGATAAGAATAGAGGAAAAGAGGAAAGGGAGGGAAAGGAGACATAGGGGCGTCAAGACAGAATTACTCCTCATTATAGTGCAGCGAGGAGGCAGTAAATGAAATGCCAGTGCAGCCTTTCTGCAACTTTCCTCCCGCCATCAGTCAAAAGCCCTCCCCGTAAAACATGCTTTGTGTTCCGGCGCACGACTGCCTCCAGACCTGTAATAATAGAAACATGTCCCAGTGCACAATGTTCGACAAGGTCGCCTCCTGTGTCTCCCATCTGAGGTGCGTTGTCCTGTGGGTGTGTGACCAGGCAGCATGGGAAAGAGCAGGAGGTTGTGTCTTTTTCATGGTCAACACAAGGTCGATTGATGGTATTGAAGCCTGGTTTTCCAAAGTCATCCGAGTGCCGTTTGGGAGGTTTGATGCCTGGCTGGTCCACACACGCCATCAGCTGAGCAGGTGATGTCCTGTCACCATCTTTTCACAAATGGCACGCCGCAGCACCTTGACATTGTCGTGGTCACAGGGTGAAAAACGATGTCGCACTTCATTAGGTCCCTGCTGGTGGAGAGCTGCTCGTCCCATTAGACGCCGCGGCGTGTCGCACCATGTTACTGCAAGCCCCATTGCCATTTATTTCACAATCGGCCAGATGAAACGGCTGATATTAACAATCTGTTCCTTGATGTGTTTCTCTCTCTCGCTCGCTCTCGCTCTCGCTCACACATTTGTTCCTCTCGCTCACTCCTGGCACAAGCCTAGACAAAATTTTAAAAATCATTTGTTATGTTGGGTCACGTTTCAGGACACAATTAATGGAGGGAATCGTGTGGACAGGTAATTTGACTCATCAGCTCCATTTGTTATTTACAACTGTCAATTAATGCTGCCCTAAACAGCCCTTGTGTCAGCTCTCTCCCTGCCAGTTGCCAATTACTCTTCAGCCCACCTTGCTGACCTCCTGGCAGGGGAGAGAGGAGGGGGGATGAAACGAGCACGATCCCTCTGAGACTCGAAACATCCCAGCCATCTGCCGCCCGCATTCATACTTTCCCAACCAAGACAGAAAGGGAGAAAGTGTGTGATAGAGTAACAAAGAGGGAAAAGTGATAGAGGGGACAAAGAACAGAGGAGGGAAATAGAAAACAGACATGAAAGCAGACGGGGGATAAAATGATAAGAGAAAGCAGGACAAGCCAAACGACCTAGATTTTAGGGGACAGCGTTGACCTTTTGGTGGATTGACTCGGTATAGAGTTTCTGACCGGAGATAATCAAAATGATAATGGCTGCCTATTCTGCTTCATCTTTTTCTCTATTTGCCTCTGACAACAGTCTGTGTCTTTGTGCATGTATGGACCATGTACCGAGGGTTTTGATGTCACCTGTGAACCATTTGGACAGTTTTCAAATAAGACATAAGATAAGATAAGATCATTCTTTATTGTGGGGAAATTCTACAAACAACTAGTCGTGTGCAGTAGAATGAATGTGGAGCATGTGTGAATACATGTGCAAATAACAATAACGTATTTTACAAATTTACTATTTTTACAAATTCAAAAAACTATTCATACATTTCCAAGTAAGTGAGTGATGAGTGATATCTTGTGATGAACTGCACAGTAGTTTGTTTCCCCCTTTGATGAAACACGTGAACATGTTGTGACTGTCTGTGATCCACAGCAGTAACATGACGCTTCTGTTTATATTATTAAACTTTTAAGTTGCATCTACAGTAAAGAAAGAAAAGGCAGCTGCGCAAACCAATGTTTCAACGTGACTTTTTTTTTTTAATCTTTTGCAAAATGCGATTTTTAGCCATTTTAATTTTGCCCTACAGTGAAGTGAGTGAGACTCCGAGCTAGCAGCGTATCTTTGTGACTTAAACTTCCTGAGGGGATTAAGGCCCTCGTCTTACATTCTACCAGTGTGCCCTTATTGAGTGTCATTTTCTCTGCAAAGAAAAAGAAACAAGGAGGAAGTGCGAGGGCTGACCTTATGGGATGTGGAATTGCAATTTGCCACAGCGGGCACCTCGACACATACAAATGATGAAGGGAACTAAAATTCCAATCCCTTAGAGTCCCCTAGCTGGAGGGTATTGCTTTGTAAAAGGAACATGACATAACCAACCTTGCAAATGTGTCTGATGGCTTTGTTACGGAAGGACTGAGCAGTGGGAGTTATACTCACCATTGTTCGGAGCTTTTCAGCCTTTGTCAAACCGCCGATGTTTTGACCGAAAACAATAAGTCATCGGGGGCGTCAACAGGTTTAGGCGCTTTGTGCGCGGACTTTCATTCGGGTGCTTTTCAGAGCTAACAAAGACAAATCAAGCAGCTAACCAGACATTTGGGTGTCTGATCAGCAGTTTAAGTGACAACACAACAAGTCATTTATGGCTTTAAATGGGGGAAAAAACAGAGAAGCAGCACAGACATCTGGCAGGTTTATGTGTGTTTACTTACACACGTGTTGCTCATTAAATTATCGCATTGCCTATTTCAAAGCTAAATTGCAGCACACAAACAAAATATAGGCGGTGACAAAACAAGACGGGAATTTCTTGAACGTCTCTCTGTTCGTGTTCGCGTGTTACGTGGTTGTGTTGTGCTGTTCAGGCTGCTTTAATCGTTAGCTCTGTGAAGGAACAGAGCAGGCGTCCACCTAATGCATTGCTTTCTTTGCATCCTGCATTCACTTGCAACTTTTTTGGGACGCTCCGAGATCAAGTCCGATTCTTTGCCGAGGTTACGCACCTGCTCACAGTGCAGCTTTCGCCTGGACGATATAGGTCACGGTGGGAGTTTACCCTCATATATGGCATTAAAGAGCCTATTTATGGCTGATTGATGAATGATATGTGTATTGATATTTCCATGCTACTGTAGATGTCAGTGGGGGTGAGGTTGCCAGTGTGTGCCCACTTGTCTGAAGTGCTCAATAACAACTGCTGGACTTCCTCAGATTCCTTTGAATTGCCACCATGGCACAACATTACAGTGTCTAACCTGTCAATGACATACCACGGATTGCTATTGATTGGCACTGTTATTGCTGCTGGCTAAATTCATTACAGGATCAACCAAGGTTGCCTGAGACGGCCACTGAGGTTGACGCTTCTCAAAGCAACTGAAAGGTTAAAAAAAGAAGAGCGGGGAAAAAATAAAAACACTTTGAAGGCCTGGAGCTATGAGTATAAGGAACTATGAAAGCAAGAAAGCATGATGATATTTTCTCAAATTATTTTGCCTTTAGGTAAAAAACAAGTTGAGTTTCTGTAGGTCAGAGACGGATTAGAATTATTTGTTCCCTTGTCCTTCCTTTCAGCTGTCATTATATTTGCAATTGGATCATCTAAATGCAGCCATTATGAACTGGACCCAGCCAAGGCTGAACGGCGTGAATGGGTGGTCAGAAAATAAAACGCACAGTCTGGTGGACACAAAACGTTTTGGTGCGAATAATTACATGTAATCGGTCTGTTTACCGTCCCACGCTCACGTCACATCCTGTCTAATGACAGGCAAGTCAAGCATGACATCAGGGGACGGTTCTAATGTTTTGTCCATTAAACCTAAAATATACGAGCAGCCAAAACCCTCGAAGCACGACCTCAATAGTAAACAAAGAAAATAAAAAAAAGTGTCGCTGTATTCATTTGCATCAAATTGTAGAGGTTCACCTGATAAAGTGTCCAGTGGCTGCATTATATCAGAACTTGTGCCAGATGCAGAACTTTCCATTCTCCCCCTCCGTTCATTGATCCCATGCAGGTTTCACTCTCCCATGTTGATTCTGTCGATGAAGTAATGTGGCCAAACAGTTTGAGAAATGAAAACACAGACACGGACGTCTCTATGCCTAATCTGCTACTTCATATTGATAGAAATAAACCCTCTCCTGGACTTTATTTGTTCTCCTAGCCATTAATCCACAGCAAGGCATTCTCCATCCAGGGGCTTAGGAGCGCTCTATTCTTTCCTTCCTAGTTGGAGATTGGGAACACCACAGGGGGTCAGAGGATCCTGCAGAATACCAATCGGCCACACTGGGGGAGAGTAGAATGAGGGATCTCGATTATAGATTTTGCCTGAAACATTTTTCACCTCCTCTTCTCATTCAAGACCCAGAGAGAGTTGAAGGAGAAAGACGAGAAGTAGAGTTGCAGAAGGTCATACGTCATCATGCTGGTGTTTACCGATCTTAAATAGCAGGTCTCTGGACGTGCTTTATAAATTACAATCCTGACACTGAAAGTGCAGACACGGAGGGAGACGAGCGAGCAGCCTTCCTGAGACGATTTCGCCGCGTTCTACGCTGGGATTGGACATGTAAGTAACAGGCGTGTCAGCACAGATGAGAGGGAAGCGAAGGAGGCGGCGAGGAGGGATTGGAGTAGCTTTGCTCGTCATAAGGTTGTCTGCCATTTCTCTCACCCCTGTGATTCCGCATGATCTGGGCGGATTTAGTTTGAGGTCTAAAGCCTTTCGAGACAAAACTGTACAAATTGAGTTTGATAGTTACCGACTCTTATATTCTGCTGTAAATCTAGTCTTTGCAATTGACACTCATACGTCTGTATTGACTTTGGCTGTATTTGTACTGTAGCAGCCGTTTTATTCCCTTACAGCTTTCTCTTCCCTCCCACTTTTGTCTTTTCGTACTGAAGACAATGAAGAAAGCGAATTAGCTTTTTGCACTGTTCTAATGCAGGTAGGTCAAAGTCTGGTGCACCTGCAGCGTCGCTGGATGCCCTAAACGTAAGCCTAAGGCAGGACTCGCTTGAAATTGGACATCATAGGCTCGAATGGACGTCTGATAAATAGCTTTGGAAGCGGCCTCCTTCTGTTTGCTGCTTTGCATCTGATGTACCTTTGTGAACAATTCATTCCCTCCAGTATGACTTAATGCTGCTTGCTAATATTTTTTACACCAGCCGGAATAGTTCACACTGCTCCAGAAAAAAATCTGCATGCATAGAGTCAAGAAGAAATGTGGATTTCAACAAGTAACTCTAGTAAGTAAAATGAAATTGCAGCTTCAGCCCCTGTTTCAAGGGAAAAACAATCAGACGTCCTCTACTTCAAAAAGCTGCATTTTTGTGTTGAATCACATGAAGTATTGGCCCAGAGATGCAATCATACATGCTGATAAACCAGCATCCGACTGGGCCCTGGAGGTTAGTGAAGCAGCCACCGGCCGGCTGGTGGTCTCCGCGGCGGCATCGATCCGGTCGCTCTAGCTTCCCCCTGTCAGTTAGTGAGCGTGTTATCTGCTCTTGCCCTTCATCCAATCACCCATTCACTTATTCACTCGCTCACTCATTTAATTGATCAGTCCCTCACGCACTGCAGCAAGTGGACGGACTGTCAGCAGCTCTCGGTTCAAAGTAACAACACTGCCCCCTTTTGGCAGGACCGATCTGTCACCTGAACAACATGATGTTCCACTTGAAAAACGACTGCACCGAACAGTTTCTGACACTCGCCCTGTCTCATTGATTTATAAATGTACTTTGGAAGAAGAGAAAGAGGGTTTTTTTATCGAAATATGGTGGATAAGGGTTGAAGGTTGATGTACTTTTGGTTGGTCTGACTTGACTATTTCTCTGGCTGAATCACTGCCACTCTGAGCTTGTTACAGAGACACAGCCATTTCACAAGTGCTGAGAATTCACAGTGAAATAGTGCTTGTGGGAGAGACGGGGCCTGGAGTCCCCGGGGGGAGGGTAATTATCCGTTATGATCACTGGGAGACGACATGAGTCTGTGTGACAGCTTTTGTTATTTTGACCGCTGAGAAGAAGAGTAGAGGCGAGAAAGGATGATTAAAAGAGTGTCTGCCCTCCTTGTGTCTTTGGAGGAAGAAGTATGGTGACACCCGGGTGGTTTCTAAGGATGTGCCTTGACAGCAGAGTGGGAGAAAGAGCCGAGAGAAGCGCGGACATGAGAGGAAAGCGCGTCCTAAGGGGGCGTCTGCGAGATGCTTGAGGCCCGTCCAGCCCCGCCTCTCTCACTTTGTTGCTTGGAGACATTTGGAGAAAATGCAAATGAGCAGGAAACAGAGGGACAGCATCACTGTATAAACACTTCCACAAAGACGGCCACGTAGAGCCGTGTGGTTAAATGGCCGATTACGATAACAACAGATAATTTAATGACTGCATTAATCTAATTTATGCACAGCATGCAGTGACACTTTTTACAATTTGAATAATTAAAGTTCAGAGAAAAATGTTACCATCGGCGCAACATGAATCATAATATATCACACAGGTTTGCACCTTCCTCGTTTTATTTCCGCGTCGACAAGCTCACGTGTGAAAGAAAAATGGACGAAGCTCAGAGGCGACACAGTTTATGTGGTCAAGTCCCAGTTGCAGCACCCCCATGCCATTTGTTAATTATTGTTAACCATTCACCAATTCATTGTGGGAACATTTTTAATTAGACCACAAAATGTCAGCCGTCCCCTTACAAAGGCTTAATGGGATTTGGGTGTTTCAGCCTCCCAGTGAGTTCTGCTGCCAGTCCCATAGTTCCATGACAAGTCGCAGATTAGATTGAGGATGGTTTATTCATTTTCAGAGAGCTTTATGGTCAGTTGTTTTCATCTCAGCCCTTAAAGCCTTTCTCTTGTTTATGCCCCCCAACAATAAACAAGAAACACTGGATCTGAAGCGTGAAGAAAAAGCTGAGACGCAACCCAAGTCAGAGAAAGAGAGACAGAACGAGGAGAGTGTTTCTACAGAGCTGCTTCTTTTTAAGGTCGTAAATTAGAAACGTGTGGGAGTCTCAATACGCTGGTCTCACAATTCCCATGTTAACGGCCCAAGAGTTTGGAGACAGAGAAGCAGATTTGTTATCTTGTTTATTATAGGTTCTAATTTCTACATAGGCAATAATGAATATATACTGATAAAAACTCGAATTCAAAGTTCAAGATAAAAGGAGGAGTTGAAAGTTGTGCGTGGGAAGAATTTGCACCGTGTGTAGCAATGGAAGCATATGTTCAAAACAGTCATTAAAGTGACTCCTTTAAAAGCAATGAATCGTATGAGTCAACTAATATATGTCTGATGTCAGCCCCAAATGTTTATGTCACATACTTTTAATTGGATTTCCTAAAACACACAACAGTGACGTGGGTCTACATATTAAAAATAAAAATCGTAGGAGGATAATTTGAACAAAATGTTAATAAAGAGAATAAGTTGTAATGTAATGTTTGCGTAATAATTCAGTGTTCGTTTTGCCAAAGAGCTGAACTTTTGTAGTCTTGAGTCTTTCTCTCATGAAGCATTCACTGCGTACAGCAGGTCCGTGTGCCGTTCGCGGTGCTGGTCCTGGGCAGGTGCTTGTGCTGCACATGGTGATGTAGCTGAATGTGGGTTGACTAAGCTACTGGGTTTAATACATGCGGCGCTGATCAGTGATCACTGAGTCATGAGAACATCTGCAGCTGTGGTCGTTTTTAATGGGATGGCTCACACTCGTCATGGACCGTTTCACATTCACAGACGCGTCATTTGAAGTGGTCTGGGTCTATGTCGTGTATGGTGTGATGATGCATTTACTATAACCAGGGTCATGCTCTGACCACAGCAGCTCAGCCCCCCGCATGCTATACCACCTGCCTTTTAAGCAGTCACTGATATTGTTTTACTTCAGGCTGAAGATATTGCAGAGACTTTGAAGTAGCTTGGAATGTGAACAGTAATCCATCACAGTTTGGTCTTATTTTATGTCAAACTTACATCAGCGTGTGGTGATGCAGTCGCAAGGAGGGACTGTTTCAAAAACTGCTGAAAGGCAAAATTTGTAATGCAAGAAACTACCAAATTCACATTATCCCTTTCGCGATGCGCATGCTTGCCTACTGTTTGCCTCCTGTGTTTGATTTCCTGACAACAGACATTGTGAATGATATGCTTTTTGGCAGCCGAATCTAAAATGTGCCAATTCAAGCTCCCCGGGGGCCTCGGCTAACTTCTGCTGGGAGGCTTTGCTATCAAGGATTCAGTAAAGAAGAAAGTACGCGATGTGCTTTAAAGCGATGCAATGGAAAGTCCATGCATCTGATGACTGACTCTAAAATAGCTGCTGCCAAACCCTGATTCTTATTATTATAATTATTACTTATGGACTAAACATTTACCTGCCGTATGCTCCTTGTCCCGTGGACTGACGCCATCCCTTCCATTACATTTCAACATGGGTGGGTTGCTGTGTGCCTCAAAATGCGTGTGTCCCTAATTCAACAGCAGAGCCTAGAAGGCAAAAAGGGGTAGAGCGAGAGAAACGCCTCCCTCTCCCATGGTGTGGCTTTAGCGCGGCAGTGTGAGGCTATTATCAGGCCGTGGCAATAGGGGTGAGGAGGGGGCCCCCGTAATAGTTTTTATAGGTTCACCACTGGCCTGTCTCTGCACCTGGCATTTATCTCCCCCCGGAGGTGCAGCAAATGATTTTAAATTAATAAGCAGGTACAGGATGGGCTGCCTCTGATGGGGTAGACTGCCCTGAACAAAGAAAGATGAATAACTACGGCGGAGCCTTCCATTCTGTTCTAGCTTCCATATGGCTTCACCTTTTTTTTCTCAGTTTTAGTCTTAGAAGTGCAGCACAAAGTAAGAAATCTGCGGTAAACACAAGCAGCACAATCCTTTTGGCAGGGCTGGATATAAACAGCCATCCCACAACGTCCACCGCGTAGCTACCTTGTTCTGTTGGCACGCACACGCGGAATCAGCACGGCACAAGTCTTGATCAACATCTCTTTTCCTGGATAACCTTCTTCCTCCTTTTCAAAGCTGTGGCTCGGTTGCCAGCGACAGTCACTCAATGCAGTACCTCTGCTTATCTTAAGAACTGAACCTGGTTCTGTTTAAACTAGTTCCAGCGTCTGCGACGTTTCTTCTGCATTTGAAATTTCAGCTAGTTGTTATGTTCATGTCATGAAAGTCAGAAAATCAAGACCACATCCATTAGAAAGACATGGAAGCACCTGCTGGGGTGAATATGCGGCCTTTTATTACTTAGGGGCATATTTAACAGGTAGCCATCAGGCATCTTTTATTAGACTGTACTGGCAGAATCCGTGTTTTTGTCAACATGGCTGTTTTCCGTCTTCCAGTGACTGTGGCACGCTCCTGTGACTGGGACAGATCATTCCAGGTTCCAGGTGTTTGGATGTGGGAAGTCAGAAGAGAAGCAGGGTGGGAGGCTGAAGTAAACAGCATGTGCGCATGCATTTTAATAAAACACCCTCTGCCTCCTTCTATTCTGTTTGGCACGACGCCTTTATGCCACATAAAACATCGTACTCTTGTATTTTGCAATTCCACCGACTCGCATGTGGTTGCACACACATGAAGGTCCATGAACTCAAAGGCAACACACTCTGTGAAACACACACTCCTGTCGCTTGCAACTGCTCTGGCACAGACAAAGCTGCAGATCACATTCAGATAGATACTCATTTCTGAGTAACTTTAGAGTTTTATCATCAAGTCGCCACATGCGACGAACAGTTTATCATATTGTTCATTATTATTTTCTTCTTAAGTTAATTCTCTAAAAACATAAGACTTTTCTGAAGTTGTCGGAGCGTGACTCATTTTTCTACTTGTCAGAAAGGCAAACGTCTCGTTAAACACAGTTCTGTGTTGATAATGTTTAACAGCACTTTGCAGTTTGTTTTCCCAGACTGCATTGTTTCATATCAGAGGTATTTTCTGGTACAATAATTAAAATCTGCAGTCATGCTAATGGCTGCCAAGATTTCACTCCTGTGAGAGCGAGGAAGGACTGAAAATCTGATTTTGCCCTGGAACAGAATCACATGGTTCATAGTTTGGATGTTATCAGCATTAGTGTGGTGGTAGTAAAGGACATGAAGACGTTGTGTAGAGTATTTACTTGTGTGGTTAGTGGGGGGCTGTGTGGTAAAAACAGCATATGAGAAGGAAGTCACGCAACCCTGCCCTGGCCTGTGTGGCATGAAGGCACACGGTCAGTAAGGAGAGCAGCACCCATCCCAGACAACACCGTCACAATCAACCGTTCAGTTACCTGAATGATCCAAACTTCTAGGGCTGAATGAAGCCCTACTGTAGCTGCATCTTAGTCATCACAAGTAAAAACATTCACGTTATTTATACCTGAAGGTTGACGCAAAGCTTTTTTTTTAATTATTTTCTTTTTAACTCTTCTGAAACCAGTGCAGCCTTGTTGTAATGTAAATTGAGTCTTTTTTCAGTCCCTCCAGACGCGTCTTTCAGCGTAAACGTGTGCAGCTGAAGCAGTGAGCTGCTTTATTGCCTCTTCCTCTTTTCAGGAAGTGTCTCTCCCTCTCTGCTGCACCTCAGCTCCTGTCGGGTCTGCAGGAAGGAGCCACAACCTCCCTAACCTCCCCGACAACATTAAAGCCTCGAGGCTGCAAACCTGGCATTTTGCTCCACGTTGAAGCTAATTTGCTAAATTCCAGTTTATTGCGAAGTCAAACGCTGCCAAAGGTGAGCGAGCGTTTAGATACTGCAGCTAAGCCTCCACATCACAAAGTTCCTCAGATGTGTGAAGCATCTCTACCACAAAAAACAGGTCACAGAACAGAAATCCCTCTCCAGGGTCTGTCACATCCCTCTGTTTGTTATGTAGTCTTCACTGAGCCACAGCGCAACAGATTAAGGGGGACTGGCTGGTACATCTCATCCCATGCACTGGTGACATGAGGCAAGTACACACACCTGCACCGCAGACAGATATTATGCAGAATAACGCTCACTCACACATCTGTTGAGGAAGACTGGATGATTTATTTATTAGTACCCAATTAAAATTTCAGGAACAAGAACACTTCAATGGGAATATAAATATCAAATAGAGTAAGCTCTACATGACTATTTAGTCATGCAATCTGGCTTGTGCACCGTGGCACGCAAGAGAGAGAAAGAGAAGCTCGAGATCAGGAAATGGAAGTGGAAACACTCAGATCTTTTGTGCAACAAAAGAATCCTTTATTTCTCTCATCATTTTTGCCACCTCCTCTAGCCTTTCTTCTCTCTGTGTGCTGTAAATGTGATTTCTTTTTCATATTCTTTTTTTTTTTGTGGAAAGAGAAACAAGGTCAGTTTTTTTCCTTTTGACAGAGTCTCTGACCATCGTATGGGCCAGTCGATTGGCCTCGCTCGGTTTAGTGCAGGAATAAATGTTGTGGGCATAGCCAAAGGCTGGAGAGGACTGATTGTGTGGCATTTGTTAAGCTCACCAGGGAGTCAAGAGTGGTATTGTTAGGGTGAGTATAGATTTCGGCACAGCTAAAAATGGGCTGACTTTTCTCATTGGACTCACATGTGCACAAAAAGTCCCCGTAGCGACAGCGGCGTACATCCCCGCTTATCCGTCATCGCCATGAGACGTTTTACGCCACGACAGGGACGATGTGTGACCACGTCATCTGCAGCACAGTAACAGGGCTGTCGATGTACAGCACACGTGGTCCACCTCCTCCTGAATTAAGAATCCAGCCAAAGAGGCTTTTAGGTGTCTTCACTTACACACGATCTGAGATTCATTTGAAAGTTGTTACTTAATTAAAAAAAGATTGATATCTGGAGGTTGGAGAGGAGAGGAAACGTCTCACGGGAAGGTGAATAATTTCCAGAGAGATGGAGATGTCAATTAGAGAGATGTAAAACTACTGTATACTCCCACAAAAAGCAGGGCCTGGTCAGAATGCACCATTAAGATGCAACACGTTGAACGAAACACAGACTTTCCCAGCTTCCCTTGCTTATACGTAGCCTTAGGACGTGTGAGCTATTATAGCAGAGTGTAAGCGCTTCAGAAATAAAACTGACGCGACTTGACATCATATCGACGATGGCAGCTACACTTGGTGCCTCATTAATCTGCCGTACGGTTTCTGTTTGCGTTTAAAAATGCCCATCGCCTGTTATTTATCCATAGCCCCCTGTGGGTGAGAGAGCGGGAGTAGATGGAGCTACTCCTGGCTGCGCGTGGGCAGACGCCCCTTGTGGAGCCGGTCGTTACGACGAACACAAAATACACAGTCGAACCCAGTGAGACAACATCCAGACAGTGATACTAAATAAAGTTGACAAATTACAGATGATTTGCTAATTTGAAGGTACAGCCTATGATTCTAATTCATTACATTCAGGAAAATTACCCTCATGCTCCTCTATTTGTCCACCCAGAGTTTTTGTTCAGCAGCCTCCTCGTGTGGTTGTGTGCAGCCCTGGCTCTGTTAATGGCAGAAAAGGAATTACAGGTAATTGGCACAAGGGAAGAGGCCCTGGCTGTAGAAAACAGTGTGGTGGCGAGGTTGTGTTTGGGTTGGGTCAGATGCTGTATGTGACACTTACCTCAGGGCAGCGACACACTGTGAGATTTCAGCAAGTTTATTGCAAGTCACACTGCGCGGCATGGATGTAATAAACCTACAGTAGGTGTGAGCTTTGCTTCGTATATTGTAGCTGCTCGTGCGGATTTATCAGGCCAAAACTTTATATGGAGTCAGTCGTCTAAACAACCGTATTCACAATAATATAATACACAGCACGTGTGAGTCTGGGCAAACGCCTGTGGGCGTTTCTTCCTACGTGGGATTAAGTTTCTGATCCTGGTGCTTTTTTCATCCTACTTCTTAATTACAGCAAATCCAGAGAATGAACTCCACAAATCAAACCACTTCTTTGTTACAGGAGATGCTGCTTTTATCCTTGTGTCGCTGTGGCTAAAAGAATAAATGCAATGTAATATCAGCGCGTGTATTTGGCAGTCGCACGTCAGAAGTTATACCCGATTCAATTGCTTAATATACTCAGTTCTGATTCTGAGGAGCTTTAAGGATCTCGTTTGTCATTGCTGATGGCAAACAGCTGTTATATCTAATGTATATCTAGGCCTGAGGATGGAGGTACTTTATGTATATGTATCAGCCCGGTCTTCGAGGAGAAAGCGAGAGAGAGGAAGCCAGTGAAACAGTAAAAGGGGAGGAACTCTTGTAAAAGACCAGTTAAATCCCTCACAAAAGAGCAACACATTTGCAAAATGAATAAAAAAGCCTTTCATAACTGGGCGTCTGTCTGACGTGCTGGCTCTCCGCCACCTATCACCACAGTGTCCTTATTGCCTCTGACATATTAGATGTGATATGTTCTGAGGCTCTGGTAATAAACTAGAACCCCCTGCATCCACAGACTCCGCTGACAGCTTCACATCATCAGCATGTTCGGTTTGACCCTGTCCCAGCCTCTCTCTGCTTCTGTCATTCATTTAGAAAGGACAAATAGTCACACGCTCCAGGATCAGACTGACAGAGAGGTATTAATATATTCGGATGATATGCACATGTCATCTGTCTGTCTTTGTTAATGTGCCCTGTAAATTCCTGTGGGCTGTGGGGATGCATGTGTGTGGACTGGTATCTGTTATCTGGTCTCTTTGTCTCCAGCTGGACACTTTCTATCACCGAGCTGTCTGTTTAACACAGGCCATCCTTTGCTGCAAGACAAGTCCTGAGCGGGGCACAGGGACCAGGTAAAGATTTGTCAGACGGGCCGACAAGGAAAACCTGCACACAAGCTGAGCTTAGGATGATTTATAGGGCTTATTTCTGAGAATGGTAAAGTGAAATTAATCACGTTCCCACCTGACATTGCTTCTCAGCAGTGATAAATGACAAGCTGCCAGGGACAGACAGTGAGCCATCCATGAAGTGCCCACCGATGTGCTCCTTCCTCAGATAGCCTGACCCGGGGTTCTACCTCGCCAGATGCCCCCTTCTATACGGCCAGTGCCAGGCGTAGAGGAGCCAGCCCGTCCCCTCCTACTCCACTCCCTCCCAGCTGGGTACCCATCCAGGGGCCTAATGACTTGGGGATAGCCTGCCAAGCAGATGGAGAGAGAAGCAGGAACTTACCCCATCAGCCGTGGGTGTTTGTCTGGTGGCTCGGCCTGTGGAGGCCACCGAGCTCCTCATTTGTTGCTTCCAAAAAAAAAACCCGATATCGTCATCTAATGCAAAACTTCAGCTGCACGGTGAAAACAGACGAACTGCTCCAGGCTGTGCTTATGGTGGCATTGCTCCTCATCTCACACATGTAAAACTTTCACATTTTCATCTTCTAGTAAAAATGTGACAGATTTTATAAATAAAAGGTAAAAATAGTGAACTGTGCCTACAATTGCGCCGCACAGCTGTCTTCCCTCACAGAGATAAGGTGTGAATAAGCAACACCTTTACTTTCAGTCCTGTAGTGCAGATGATTTTCAAAATTTAACTCAAGTGTTATTCCCATGCCAATGATTGGTTTTATAGTCATTTAAATATAACCTGGTGTACTTTCAAAAGGCCCCAGACATAAAGTTGTTCTACAGCAACTTTGGCTTGTAGATTGTTTATCCAAGAAGGAAACAAGTATTTGATTTGATTTGATTTGAGCTTCTAAAACATGACGTTATGTTTGAGAACACGGGAACCCGGACTGACTCTGCAGTGATGATCCTGGCAGACAACCTTCACATTCGCCATTTTGCATCCAGGCGAAACAAGCAGATTTTCGTTACATTAATGTTGCTGAACTCTGAAAGAAATTCAAAAGCCTATTGAAAAGAAAATAATGTGGCTGCCGGAGCCGAGTGTCAGGGTCTCAGTCCTTTGTCTGCTCAGCTACTGTAAGTTTACACATGGTTTTTAATTCATTTTGTTGTTTGTCATCCTGCAAAAGACCTTGGATGCTTGAGAAAAGAAACCAGCGTCACACCCACCAGGAATGCAGCATCAATAATAATAGCATTCAACTATACTACACTTGAACAATATATTATGTAGATTTGATTCATAACTGCTCCCTGTTAAAACAGAAAGTCTACAGAACTAGGATAAAAACATTTTTATTCAACATCCCTCATTTTACATGATGAGATTCTACAAATATGCGGTGGGCTCCTCCATTAATGAAACTCTGAAGGCCTTTTGAACAGCACGTGTTTTGTGAGATGAACCCATGAGTTAAGTTATTTCATGTCACTGACCATTAGGAGCAACATTCATTCACACGCTCAGTCCCAGCTTTTGTGTCGTGTGCAGCATTTATCTGGCCGTGCGGTGCGCGGCAAACAATTCCTCCCTCATTAACGTCAGCCGTGACACCGCAGCACCGGTTGCACCTATTACTTCCCATAAGTCAGGTTAAGCCATTTATTGCCCTGAATGATAATGTGGACATTAGTGCTCTTTGATTGAACGCCCGTGTTTCCCTGTTGTTCTGTTTAGAGACGCGTGTGCACATGAAAAATGGCTCCGCTGAAAACCCAGAAGCAGTCACCTACGACATGGCTTCACTCTTTGCCATGAAAATAAATAATCCTTACCCCTGACAGCCACATAATTAATAGTGATGTTTAGCAGGTCCATTTCAACAGACCCACTTAATCTAATTTTGTTTCCACTTTGCGATTTGTAAATTACAGCAAAATGATGTGCCATTTACCACTGTCTCCGCCTGTGACAATGGCCATTTTTCTTCCTGTGTAATTCTCTCTTTTTGTGTCTCTCTTAACCGAGGATTTTAAAAAAGAAACACTCGTCTGTTCTTCTCTCCTCTTCTCCCTCTCGCTCGTCCTCCTCCTTCTCTCGCTTTTCCTTCAGCTGCTTTCCAACTCCCCAACTCCCCTCTCTGCTTTTCTCTCCAATTTAGCAGCGTGCTAAGCCGTTGAGACCCTCTAACACATTAGCTGTTTTACAGCTTCACCAGAACACATTATGAGCACTGATCTAAAATGTCAGCACTACAAATGCCTTGTCCGCATTCCATTATTTGCCACTAAATGTTAAGCGTTTAAATTCACACAATGTTACACTGACATTTGAGAACAGGGAGGGAGCGTGTGGCCTTGTGATTTGCTGCACCATTACTTACCATGTTAACACATGACCATCGTCCAGGTGTCCCAAGTTTCCCTTTGTTCACTGTCCAGAGATTTTGAATCACAACATGTTGGAGTAAAAAGACTTATTAATTATAAGAAGAAGGTCTTCTCAGCTCTAGATGTCACAGAAGGACATTCTCCTCAATAAACAGAGGACGGAGCAGCTTTAGATCGTGTCTTTGGACGTGTTGCACACTGCAACAGTGGACTTGACTCGATGCGGACACTGTGAGACCTGTGTAAAATGTTTTCGTTTACAGAATGAAAAGGCTGCGGTTGTAAAGAGTTTTTGTCCCGTTCTTTCTGTACGGTCTGTCCCCCTGGGCTAAACTGTGGGAACAGACGTCTCGTCATTCAAAGGGTATGGCAGCTCGCCAAAAATAATGGAGGACTAAGTCTTGCCTTCCTCTTTTCTCTAAGAATTAATGAGGCAAATCAAAATATTTGAACAAACCTCTTGGCCCCATGGAGTGCAGGGACCTGACCTGACTACAATTCCCAATGTCAACTAGAGGGGCTGTCATTTTCTACACGCCACAAAAGACTGATGGAGGCTGACAAACTCCACCAAGTTAGAGAAAATACAATTAGCAGGCTCGTTGGACAGGGCAGGAGGCCCTCATTTATTTAAACTGCTGGCTGACAGCTACTCGCTGCTGCCTCCGAAGACTCGTCGTATGCCTGGGTTTCTGTCTGTAGCGTGGATCTGACTTGGATCTGACCTTGTGAGACCTGTCTTCGGCCTGAGGCAGGGGCGGGTGTGCGGCCCGGCGGCCTTCCATCCCTGCATTAGTCTCCATAACAAACAATTATGTGAGTGGGACGTGCGTGAGGAGAAGCAACGTCTGGGAGGGATAACTAGGGTTGTAGAGAACATTGATTGATTAAGTGTCTTGCGGCCAAAACCTCGGTGCCTTTCATTTTACCCAATGACTGCAAGTAGAAAATCAGTTTATTTGAGGAGGTTACCCCACGAGAAAGCGAGGAAGGACAGGAAAGAAGAAAAAGACTAAATGAAGAGAAAGCGTCAGACCGGGAGGGACAGCCACGAATGACGACGATGAAAACCACATATCGATCGGTCCGACCAAACCGCGACACGGTTCTGCCGAGCCGTGCGGCTATTTTAAATGACGGCACAAAGAAAATCTGGCTGATGTTTTGTTATTCACGATTCTATTTTAGGGTCAGAGCCAGTAGCCACACGGCTCTACTTTAGAGGAAAAGCATCTCAATAGACGGTGGCTGGAGACAGCTCCAAGAATCAGATGTGAGCTGTGTGCGAGGTAGGTGTGTGTGTGTGTGTGTGTGTGTGTGTGGGCATCCACAGCAGACAAGCAATCAGACGATGTCTCTCAGGGACGGTGATGCGGCCAAACAAGAGTCTGCTGAGGAGGGAACTTGAAAGAAAAGGCAAATTTGTCAGAGTTGAAATGAAAAGAAGTGAGAGTTACTCACTCACACTCAACCTGCCTCCTTATCGCCTCTGCCACCTACTCACAAACACCAAGGCAACTACAGCGCACTCCGCACGTTGGGCAATAACTCAAGGAAAGACAACAAACGTATAAATACTGTGAGAGGGAAAATCTATTTGAACATGTGGGATATGCAGGAGCTTCTGTTCTGACGTAACGTGTGTAAACGGGTTAACTAGGTCAATGTCTCACAGATGTTAAAGGTCGCCTTCAGTCCTTCTCACACACGCCCACACACAGTGTCCTTCACATCATCAGTTCATCCGTGTCACCTTCCTGTATGAGCTGTACTGTGCAGTGTTCTGTCAGCTGCTGAGGTGAGGGGAAGGGCGGCGCCGTCACTGGGCTACAGTCTTAGTTTGCTTTGATAATTGTTCATTTATATAATTTTATCCATTTACGATGTAGCTTACAGGATTGTTATGTTTACTATTCCTTTATATTTGTCACATGCAGAACAATTATGAGTAATGAAATCACAGGTTGTACATTCGGTCCATGTTATGATGTTGATGCCAGGCTGCAGTCTGAGGTTAATGGACAGAACTCTGTGGCTGCTATTGAGGCGCTGAGTGGACTGAAGTAGTTTCTAATGGTTTGACACAGCAGAATGTGGAGGGGAAGGTTGTGACAGTCAACGAGGCGGAATCTCAAGAACACACGACTGCGCCGCTGGTGACGCCACATATTCTACAGCAAAGAAACACACGTGGAAAAGTAGGAGAGCTGGTCACCACACACTGCAAAGCCACTCAACTGATAAATCACTGACAAACGCCACTGGAGGGACACACTGTGTGACTCACGCTGAACCGAAACGCCACAATTAGCACTGCTGCGATGTCACACACATGACAACGCAGACGTTGGTTCTCAAAACTCAAAGCCAGTTTATATCCATATAAATCATGGTCTTATTTGCCACTTTCAATCTCCATACAAATACTGTGAATTAACTATAAGGAAACATCAATTCATGGAACAGAGTGGAATCATTGTTTTTTCATTTCACATTTGGAAGAACATCCTGCCTTTTAATCGCTGTTGTCTGATCATCTCGACTTGATGCTTTTTCATATTCTCTCTCCCAAAAATCCCGAATGACTGGCTCCCAGAGACTGAAGTTCTATTAAGAGGCCGTTTGCCCGTGTGCCCGGGTGCCCTCCTCACAGCTGGGCTCTTAATCCAGCCCTTCAGGTGTCTACTTATGTGCTTTTATGGATGATAGCAGCAACGCTGAGCCCACGCCTGTGGCACCTACAGACTGTGCCTTCTTTTTCCATTTTGCACTTCCTCCTTGGGTGAAGCAATACACAGTTTTCACACAAAAGGCTTATGTAATGACAGTTAGAGAGGTCTGTATTATTTATATGGGTGGAATGGTTGTTTAAGGGCACCCATCCCTGTGCACTCTTTGGTTGTCATCTCTTTCTCTGTTTCTTTGCCAGTTGATTTGCTGAGGCTTTGCTTTGTGTCGTTTGTGTGCATGTGCGTTTCCGCGACCATGATCAGAACGCGACAGAACTCGAGCGTCTTGCATTCCAACTAGGTCAGGTCCATCTCTTGCCGTGAAGCCATCGCCTTAAATGAATATTTGCACAGTATTGATTAACATTAAATCCACAGCAGTGTCTTTCATTTGCATGTGGCAGCTGGGGATCGTCACTGACAGGAAGAAAAAAAAAGCACGAGAGCCATGAAACGTGGGGAAGAGATGAGAAAAGCTGGGGGATGAAAGAAGAGAGATGGAATGTAGGTTGTGTGGGTGGTGGCATAGATATCAAAAAAAATCTTTTTCTCTCAACAGGGCTTCCCTTAATAATCCAGCCATTATCTACTGCTTCTCCGCTCACCATTGGGCCTCAGACTGCTATACTATGCAATCTGGCCTTCATCAGTGCAGACAGCCAGATAGAGAGAAGAAGCAGAGACGCTGGAAGAAGTGTGAGGGGTTGCAGTGAATGGTTGGCCAGGCACCTCGCTGTAGGATACCAGAGAGATAATAATGTGTGGAGGCAAGCAGGAGCCATGTATGTCTTGCAAAAGAATAATTGCTACCCTTTCAAGAGCCATTTCTTAATTGGCCTGGCTGTTGTTGAGGGGAACTTGGAGAGGAGACAAGTGAGAGAAAGACTGAGGGATAGAGCAGGAGGAAGAGCTGGGGAGGGAGGGGGTTGAAGAAAGACTCCAGCACACAGCCCAGTGTGTGTGTGTGTCTGTGGTGGGGGCGAGTGTAGGTGTTGTTGAGTCCTCTCTACCTTCTCTACACCTGTGTTGCCCTGGGAGCAGTAGTCATGGAGCTGCTCTTCAACCACCAGATATTTCAAACACATCTACTCACACACAGACGCCGGCGCACGCGGCCACGGGCGCCTGCAAAGAATGGTAAACGCGGCGCTGAGCTGGTCAGAGCGTGATCATTATGCAGTTTCTCCCTGAGATCGTAGCAGGTGACGGAGCTGTACTGGAGCGTGTTTCTAATGTTAATTTAAATGAGATGGACGGGAAAGCGCATTAGGTTGCAGGTGTGAAGCTAATGAAGTAGCCAACGAGGAGCCACTTGTTTTCTGGGGCCACTCTTCAGACTTGTATGTAGCAGATGACACGGTGACTCAGTGAATCCTCTTGAGGTTTGAGGAAAAAGAAAGACGGTGAAAAAAATTCCCATGAACTGAACCAAGTGAAAGAGTTACTTCTGTAAGTAAGATTTTCATACCCTTTAGCGCTAATTGACCGTAATATGTCTCCAGGCGGTTGATAGGGTTAATGATCAATACTATTGATCAGGCTCACGCTCAGCAAGTGTGGCTATTTCTGGCTTTCAGCATCGGTGGCATGGGTCTCGTTTTGGAAATAGGGGCACAATTTGTCATTTCATCACAAAGACGGTCTGCAGCCTCCTGCTGTTATTTCAGAGATGCTGCCGCGCTCTTGTTTAACTTTGCTTTTAATTAAACGGCTCAGATTACCAGAGGTGAGAGGCGACCCCGCAGAGGTCCCCCGCTGGACTTTAACCAGCGAACGGTAAACAGCCAGTTGTAAAGAGGTGTGAGTGGACAGAGGAGAGTCACGGTGTTGCCGGTGTTGTTTTCCTTCAACAATTAAACCGCTTGCAAATGAGTCAAAGCTGTTGGACTAATGAAAGAGTTCTTCATCAGACAGAATGTCTAGCAGGTCGTTAGCCAGAGAAACGAATACAAGGACCCTCGTCGTCGAACATCACGCTGCCATTAAAGCCACCTGTTCACGGGTTTGGTTTGTTTTACTGCACTTTCGCCTTTTGCTCACACTTCAGATGCGCATCGCTAAATATACCAAGTCCACACATTCATTCTTCCCTAAACATTTTTAAATTGAAATACTAATGGATCTGGCCTGTTGTTTAAATAGGATTTATGCACTCGCAGCATGTGCAACGCAGCACAGACACGGAATAAACAGACGACATCCAACCTTTTGCTTCTGCAGCCAACTTCACAAACCAGGATTAAAAAAAAAAAGTGGAGCACCATGAATAGAAAAATCTGCCACACGAGATGCAGCCAACCAGGAGTCACCTTTTTAGGACTCAAATCATTGAAGCACATCCGCTGCTGTGGCTGTTTTCTCACTTACTTTGACATTAGGTCAGTCTCCTTAAGTGTTAAGCCACTGTGTTATAGGTTGTAGGAGGAAGAACAGCAGGAGGGAGAGAAAAGGTTGAATCTACTGTATTTGTTATCGCGGCCACACCTGAAGGGAAGTGATGACCTGGCTGTTTGTAGAGTGTGTATGTGTGTGAGGGAGATAAAAAAGATAGCGATGTGCATATGTGCCAGCAGTACTGTCTCCTGCATCGAGTGTGTGGAGGCTATTTTACTAACAATGTCGTTGGAGGGAGGCTTGGACAAATTTCCCAGCCCAGAGAGAGCGAAGGAGAAAGAGGTTTTGATTGAGTGCCCACTGAGGTCCCATCAGATGTGGCTTAAAGGAATAAAGGATTCATTTTGAAGGAGGGTGAGAAAGATTACATACACATCTATCCAAATCCCTTCCAAATCCCTCTACATCACACTTATCAAGCCATGTGCAGCGCCGTATACTAAATTTCATCGGCCTTATCGCAAGCCTACCATGTATCATAGTTGTCTAGTGGCGGTGTAACTTATTCCGCGATACACTCTGGCTTGTTCGCGCTGACGACATCTGCTCCGTTCACCTCTTTCTGGAAATGCCAAACTTAATCACAGAGCTGCGCGTCCAGGTGTTCCAGTGCTTCATTACGAGGCAGGGTGAGGAAAACAAGCCGCGTGCGAAGCAGAAACTCTGGCCACGGAGGTTCGTCTGGTTTCGAACGCACACGTTTGTAGGCGCTGCACCAACCCTCTGGCACAGCCTCAAGCTTTAGTTGGGCCAACAGAACCCGGGCCTCAAAGTGGCTCGTACCTGAACACATCTGTGGTGAAATACATGTTGACCATCAAGGTTCCAGCAGAGAGATGCAGCTTACTGTAAAAAACGATAAGGATTGGTTGAGTGAGGGAAGCACGGGACCGTTTTCGTTTCATCGGGTTTTTCATTGCAAAAAGAAAAGTGACTATAACTTTTAGAGTCTGGAAAGTGAAGGTTTTTAGATTTGTTTCTTGCTTTGCACATTTGAGCAGTTTCTAACTGTTCCCACACTCCCTGGTCTCATTAATGTCATTTATTCCACATAATCTGTGGCAAAAATAAAATCTACAGAACGAATTCTGGATTTCCTAATGAGATAAAGTATCGGAGCACTTTGGCTGAAAGAACTACTCAAAGCCCACTCGCTGTGACCCAAGCTAAGGTTCAGCACTGAACGATGAATACGTTGAAATGCTAAGCTACCTGCACTTTCATATGGTTTGTCATATTTAATGTCCAGCTGAAGAGACTTTTCTCATACTTGAGTAAGCGCTCGATAGCAGGTTTGTGGCCAGTGTTCACTACAATATTACGTCTATATTGTTTTATATTTTATACTTTTATTGTTTCTAAACATGAGTTTATTTTGGAGAAAAACAGGAACGGACATGAGATGACACATTGTAACCATGGCAGCAGGAACGTGATGTGTCACTCACTGCGTGGATGCAGCAGAGGCATTTATGGCTGGCACTAATACGAAGGCACTTAAAACTTTTAACTTATTATGAACTGAGCGCAAATACAGTGAAAGAGAGCAGTTGAAAATGCTGTTGCCATGGCAAACTGGGGGAAGCGTAATACAGTGGCAGCACTTCAAAATGTCATCCGCTTTCACTTTGCGTCGCCGCTACGTCCCCGGGGCGTCGCCGACTAAAGGAAAATCTTGGTGCTAGTCTCTGTTCTACCACCAGGCGTTACTTTAACTACTCACATGTCTTGTTGACACTGGTGCCACTCATTCAGTTATTAAATTGTGTGAATTATCAAATGTTTCTTTTAGTAACAAATCTATTTGGTCAGTAGTCTGCTAGTGGACAGAAAGTGCTGGAGCGCTTTTTCACAGGTCGAACATGTATGGACCCTAAACATTATATGTCCACTAAATTTAATGGAGAGACCTAATTCTTAAAAGTGAACTGGATCCTGATTCCTTGGCTGAAGGCATCCAGGTGGTGTATCAGGACAGAGGTCCTCGTCCTGACTCAGCTTATGTCATGTTACAGACGGAAATGGCGACAAACGCGGTGGAGCTCGTCGCTGTTGGTTGAGCTGTGCTGATACAGTGGCTTCATTGCTTTTTTTAACTCAAATGTATAAATATTGTTGCTTCTTCCAGTTCTTTCCGCCTCTCAAGGTTGCCGCCTAAGCCAGTGCTTTTCAGCAGCCCGTGTAGTTTTTCAGTATTTGTTGTGCTCTTCAGCGAAGCATTTGAATGAGTCCATGTGCTGCTCGCCCTCCAAGGCTAATCTGCTCCTTGTTCTCCATCGAACATCGTTTGGCACCGCATTTTGCAATGCATGTGAGCAAACTGTGTTAAGAGGGATTTGCCGCAGGAATGATAAACTACTGACCGGTGATGAAAATCGGTCACTGCCATAATCCTCCTAATTCTGCTCTTTGCGAGAGGTGTGCACAGGGGTTGTGTTTTGACAACCGTGGAGACAGAGCAGCAATGTGTGAGAGGAAAAACTCACCTCACCATGTAACCCAATAGAGCCGGGTGAAGAATGTGTCTCTGCTGAAATAAAAAAAAAAAAGAATAAATAAATAAGCTCCTCATGAGTAATAATCCAGACTGTGGTGGGGAGGAGGAGGAGAAGCGGGCAGAATTGAAATATCAAGCAGGAAGAATGGTAAAATATCTGCGTGTGGGTGAGGCTGCGTGAAGGGAGTAGAAACACCTACGTGCCTTGGTCAAAATAAGGAAATCATTAGAGATGATGAGACCGAGCGTGGGCAAGGCAGGGTGCATTTTTTAAAGGTCTGTAAAATTTACTGTTGTTTGAAAGGTCACTGTCTGGTGCTGGCAAGCAGCTGGGAGTTGTAAACGACCCTTCTTATCAAATGTTAATGCTGGCAAACCTGGCGTCACACACGCCGGCAGCGGGGATGTGTCTTTGAGGTCCTGCAGGTTCCATGGAAACAAGTCATTTCATTTACATGAGGAAATGCGACCGGCTAATTGCTTTTCGTGAAACATCAAATAACAGGATGGCTTTTGGTGGCGGGGGCCAAATGGAGGGCTCATGGGAGGGAGGGGAATGCAAGACCTCCCCAGGGTCTGTTGAATCCGTCTGTTTTTGCCACCGTACGCGTCAACGCTTTTTGTGGGCAGCAGACTCAAGGCCAGCGAGGACGGAGGGGGGAATATTTAGTGTCTGCGAGGGATGCTTGCTGTTTAGAGCAAGCGCTGGGATCGCTTCAGGGCAAAGTCAGGCTAACTCTGGGCGCTAATGTTCAGTAACCAAACTCGTGTGCTCCATAAAAAGGGCTAATTAATGACAGAAATGTGGGTGGATATAAACCAAGAAATGAACCAGAATGTGTTAAAAAAACACATTGGACACTGGAAAATTGCATATTAATGGGTGGATTACTGCTCTTTAGTGTTACACATTCTTCTGTTTTGGAGCTGCATTCTAATGAAACTAATTAGCCCGGGTTTACAGATGTACTGTAACAAATTATGTTTCTTCTCTATGTGTGCGGCTATAAAGGCGAATCATTTTGCTGTCATCAGTGGATTCTGCTCTGGCAGCTACTAACTGCTGGCTAAATTAGGATGTGTGCCCACACTGACTCCTCAATAAATTCAGCCAGTGTGAATATTGCTGTGTGGCATGTCTCTGCTGTGAACATTATCACGTAGATAGGGCCCATTACGGCGCGTGTTAGAATGCCTCTGGACCGCGAGGAAGATGGCACTTACTGTCTGTTTACCGTCTCAAGGCCGATAACGTGACGTGACGGAAGCAGAGAAATTGATTTAATCTTCAACTGCGTGGCAATGAATGTTAATTTTCCTCGAAGATGTAATCTTTGCCATGAATGGTTTGTTACAGACATTAGTGTAAGCCCTTCTGTTGGAGGGAATGTGCTGTTATCATTTCCCTTTTGTCCCAGCTGAATGGGAGATCAAATCATTTGCGATTACAGTGATATGTGTTATTTTCAATCCAAAAAATGCCGGAACCAGGAAATGTAGACAGCAAAATTATTCATAAATCTAATGATATGCTCAACACTTGGCAATTTGGAGAGCCAGAAAATAAGACTTGCGTATGAAAGCCCCTTTGTCCTTGAGAGCTATTAATAAGAGCATTAATGGGGACAGAGAGGAAAACAAGAGAAACAAAACAAATATATGGCTAACACACTTAGGGCCCTTGGTTTCTTGTATTTACGAGTGCCCCGGAGACACAAAGCATACTAATCACCCAGTCGAGGCCTGAACCTGTGTCTGGAAAAAGTAACAGTGTCAGTGGTAATTACACATGTAGAGTGGGGCTTGTCCAAACACAATTGAGATGTACAACAAGGGGAGAAGGCTGCAGACGTAAATCCCTTCGTACACCGTCGTGTTGTGCAATGCAGTAACCGTCGCACAATCCACGCACCCTACACACACTTCTCCTCTCTTTGTCTCTCTCTTTATCCTCTTTCTCTCCCCTTCTTCCTGCAGACAAGACTGCAGCAGCCCCATCCATCTGAGAGGACAAAAAGCCTTCTCCTGGCAGAGATACCTCGATGAACACTGCCCCCTGGTGTTCAAAACCGAGTACGACAGCCCACAAGCAGGAGGGAAACAGGAGGCTGCAGCCGCACACCTCACCCGCTCCACCCAAACACCAACTTATTCATGAAATGCTTCATGAATACATACATTACATGCTTTTAAAATGCCATTCGTTCTATATAAAAATACAGCCGCTCTAAGAATTCTCTGAGCCGAGGTGTTAAATCCATCAATAAAACAGTCTAAACTGTCACAAGCAGTTTTTAGACTGATGGCGTAAGAGCCGCATTCACGTCGTCCTCGCCCGTGGAGAGAGAGGACGACGCAGAGGGAGCGGCGCCCAGATGTGAGCAAGAGAAAAGATAGAAGGAAGCAACTAAGTCATTAAGGCAGACAAATATAGATTTTCTGCCATTGTAATTGTACAGACTCTGTCCGTGCCTTTGGTGTACGGGATGTAAATGAGGCTCAGCAAACCCTCCGTGCAGAGCTAAAAGCCTGCAATCAGATGCCTCCTTAGACACGACGAGGCCGGACAGGAGACAGTAAAACACAGGGAAACGCACAACAAGCTGAAACGGGAAGCTCCCCTGTTCGTCCTGCTCCGCCGCGGCCCCGTTACCCCTCTACCCCACTCGATTGGTACTGTCCAGGAAAATAAACGATCTGCAAGTGCAGGCACAGCTTGGTGCCAGAGTTAACTTAGCCGGAGTCGGAGAGACGTTTTAAATTGTATTCTCCAAAGGTCATGCTCCCTTTTCTCACAGTCTCTGCCTGTCACCTCAGCTTTGTGTGTGGAATCCTCGCCTATTGATCCGGCCTCCAATGAGTGCGTCCTTGGCGGCAAAGCTGCTCACATCACAGCGTGCTGGCGTGAGGAGGCTCCCTGGCTGCGCCCGGATCACAAAGCGTTTGATAACGGGAGGGGGAGGGCGAGAGGGTCCAGAGATAGGACGGGCTTGGATGGCAGGGAGGAAACAGGCAAGCAGGCTTTATCTTTATATGGTTACTGACAGAGGGAGAGAAGCCTCCTCTGGATGTGTGAATCCGCTTCAGAGCGTCGAAAACCCAAACGCTGCCTCTTGTTTCTCCCTCACCAAGGCCAAATCACAAGCCCCCATGTGTAATTTCTCAACAACGCTGCTGGCCGCCTGGTTTGACGGCTCAATGTTCCCTGTAAGACATGTACTGCCTCAAAGGGAGGCCTGCGCTTTCATTCAGCTCAAACTTGATACCACAGCTGTTCACACACGGAGGTTGTGGAGTGTTTGTGTGTGTGTGTGTGTGTGTGTGTGAGACTTAGAGAAAAGGGTATAATGACATTTTCTGAGATATTGCAGGGAAAGCACATTTTATTTGTTCAAGTGCCTTTTCTGGCCTTTTGCCTTTACTATTATCTGTCTGACTTTTCCCCCTTTAGTTGTTGCATTACTTCTGTTTCTCTGGCTGTTTCCTCCCTCTTACATGCCTCCTGCGTGACCTTTTCAAAGGCGTGCCGTTGCTGAGAATGAATTACTTTTTCACTTAGCATGACAAATTAAAAGATCTCTTAAAGCAAGCAAATGTCATCTTTATTTGGCGGGCGCTATCAATAAAGTTGCTATTGATTCGCGTCTCTTTATTCGCCGCTCTAGTCCTGCATTTGGGAGACATTAATCATGTTGCTCAGGATTTGTGTGGTCACTGTGGATCTTTACAAACAGCCGCCTGGGATACAAATAGGCCGAACGGTTGTTGAATTAGTGCCTTTGAGTTGCAGGCCTGACTGAAGACTCCTGTCCACTTGTGTGTGAATTAGCAATTGATTGCCGCGCTATGTCGAACCTGCGAGACAGCGAGTGCCCAAGGATGCGTCTGAGTGCGCAGGAAGAGAAAAGTCCTGTCGCAAACGGATGTGTGGTGATTAAAAGGAAAATAAAGTTGCACGCATTTGAATTCAGGTCACATTGACAACCACAGCGCGCTTTCAGTCGCACACTGGATTAATTAGTTAATTCGTCTGTAACCAGTGAACTGCTTCTTACAACACAATATCCTCCCACGCTCGTCTCTTTCATGAGTGACTGCGATCAGAATCAGAATAATAAAACACCTCCACAATGGCTCTGAACGCTTAGCCTCACTGTCACAGCTTCAACAGCTCCACACAAGGCCACACGAACGGTACATCTGCTCATTCTTCGTCTGAGGACACAGCTTTCAGCGTCCACACACAGAAGACTGGTCCTTCAGCACAATGAGCGCAACGAGTAAAGAGTTCATCATCGTTTTCATCCCCGTCAGTGATGATCATAGTAGCATAACAGCATTTCTAAGAATAAGTGCTGTTTTATAATAATATCTTATACCCACATATTAAGGTCACAGTGCGATCAGTTGATTTTTAAATTCCATTTTAGACTCATGGCTCAAAACTTAACAAAGCTATTGGTTTACTGTGTTTTCTCCCTGGACGAGCCTCTGCAGTAAACAGGAAAGCAGCTCGGCTGAGCAGAACCGTAGTCTGGTTTCTTGGAGGCGAACGGGGCTCAGATGACTGGAGAGATGAAAACATAGACGCAGGCGTAAGCACTGCTCTCTCCTGCCACCATGTGGCCACATCACGCACAACCGGCTGAGCACCGGGAGCATGATTGAACGCTGTAATTCCTCCATTTAATTCGCCACTAAATCTATGGGAGGATCATGGAGTCCAGAGCTGGGTTCTGTATCATTCTGGGATACAAATAGGCCCATTACAGAGGGTAGTGAGACCAACTGTGGGTTCGGTCTGCAGCAGTCGCTCTCATTCATATTCTGAGATGATCCACAGCCTAAGCTTGTAGACAAGGGTTCACACTAACACAGTAACACAGAAAAAGACACTTTTTATTTTTTTTTACCATCTCCAATCTCACTCCATAGTCTCACTCTGTAATAGTCCAGATTAGCCTGAAGCTCGATATGAATAATGGTTTCTCGTGTTTTCCAATAACCCTTCATAAGCCAATCATGTGTTAAGTCACGCTCCTTGTTTCTGTAACAGACCCTTCAAACGACGTTGATTCGCTATGAGAAATGATCGTTAAGTCGCTTGTGTAGAACTGGACACAGCTCTGTGAGGCTCACTTACACACATATTAACATATCTGGCTCATTTACGGATAATCTCTG
Organism: Macropodus opercularis; assembly: GCA_030770545.1. Classification (NCBI taxonomy): domain Eukaryota; kingdom Metazoa; phylum Chordata; class Actinopteri; order Anabantiformes; family Osphronemidae; genus Macropodus; species Macropodus opercularis. Next base: position 8,172,722 of record CM061098.1, read on the forward strand.
CACAGCACCGAGCGCAAAATGACAGAAATATAGAAACGTAACGCTATAGGCTGCACAAGCAGATAGCGCCACAAATTACACTATCGCCATCTTCCTCCTAAACTCACACAGTGTGCTGTGAGATAATCACTGCCATAATGAGCCCCCAAATTAGGAGGGGAACGGCAGGCCAGATTAGAGCGGAGCACAGAGCCAACAAAGGGCTCTGGACGAGGGGAGGCTGAGCTGACGGAGGTGTGAGTGAGTGGGAAAAGTCAGAGAAGGAGAGAAGGAGAGAGGAGGCGCTGGGCCGAGAGTTTGATTCCTTAATTACTCCCTTGTTAACCCCTTTCAGACACCGTGCGCCTGGTCCGTGCGGGTCAGCACCACAAAGTGTCTGGATGAAGAGGCCAGGGACAGTTTAATCCCACTTCCTTGCGTTCCGCTACTCTTGCAATAGATTCTTTCCACGGTCACTTTCTCCTGATTCTGCTGTCTCCTCCTGAAAAACCACGTGCGGCCCGTTGCTCTTGAAGATAATGATCACAGCAGAACGACTACAGGTTATTTGGATAGTGGTCGCCATCAAACATTCTCGTTCTTCTTTGTGCAGAGAGAGATCAGGGCTTTCAGACATAGACAATGCAGTGAAGCACCCGTTTTGTTACACCAACCCATGTTTCCCATCCTGATGGCTGAGCATGCAGCTACGTTCACACACTGTCTTTGATGCTTGCATGGTGTTGTCTTCATTGAAACGCAGCTGCGATACTGCGGCAGCAAGATCTGCACCGCGCGATGTTTACCTGTGTCACTGGGATGAAAAATGGGCTCAGTTCATAACCACACCGTTCTGGATTCAGTCTGGATTTCATGTTGAAGAGGCGGGAAGCTCTTGAAATTGTTTTCCTGGAGCAAAAGTCCACTGTGTCCGCGGCTCTTTCTGATGCAGGATGTGATCTGAGATAAGAGCTGTTATCCATCCCATATGTGATAAGGTGTAGCCACACATAGAGCACAAACACACACACACTCTGCCGTCTTTGAAGGGCAGAGTTACACACATCTAGTTGAAGGCATGTAACCCAGCGCTGAAACTGAGCTTTAACTCCAAATGGGAATTTCATAAAGTAGCCGATTTCCAGCCTTTACTATGAATATTGAGTAATGAACTATAGTTACATAAGGAATAAGTAAAGACACTCCATGCTGACGTTCAGCTGCTTTGACAAACTCAATATATAGTGTGTGTGCGACTGGATAATAAGCAATAACCCAATGTGATGCTGCAGTCAGGAAGCGTTCTGCATGGTGTCAGTCTTTCAGTGTGTGCGCACCAGGAAGATCCACGGGTTTAGAGTCTGGTCAAGGTAGTGATCTAAGGGAGCTTAAATATGCTGTAATGGTCGGTTGCTGCAGCGCAAGCAAAGATGCTTTCCAGGGATTTTGGCATGTCGCACTTTTTAGCCTTTGAAGCAATAAACCTCCACAGCACCCAGAAACCGGACTGGCCAGGCTGACGACGTCTCAAGCCCCGAGTCCGGCCGGGGACGGGCCGGAGCGGCACCTGCACGCCAGGCGAGGAGGTTCTGGTGACGCTGCAGCCGGCAGGATGTGGACATGACAACTTTAAGGCTTCCGCTGACACTAGCTGCTGAGACAGGGAGTCTCACAGTGCCCTGAAGGTAGGAGTGATACAGGGTTTAGCAGTGCAGTGCCAGACAATTACTCTCTGCAGAAGATTTGGCTCAGTTTGCACAGAATGGCCATTTATTTATGTACAAGCGAAAACCTGAGCTCAGCATTGTTCGTTTCTTGTTTACTCTGTATTATTATTCGAATCGATTTTTGTTTCTGATTTAAAATGTTAAAACCAAAACTTAACTCATCAGACGAACACGCCTCCCCAACACTACAATGAACAGCCAGTAGGAGGAAGCACAAGCTTTAGCTCCGAACGTCCTGACCTAGTTTAATCTCTGAGCGTCTAGAACATTTTGTTCTAGTCTAGTCCATCGTTCCCCATTTGCTCACATGAGGTCAACCGTTTTAAGTAGCTTAAAGACCAGCAACCTAGGCGGCTGAGGGCACATAACAGGAACAGATTTCACATTTGTGGAGCCAAGCTGGTGAAAGGAATGTTATGTGGAAATGTGCTGATCATTACAGAGTAACTAAAAGCTGAACATACCCTGAACTGAGGAGATAAACAGCTGAGTGTCAGCTCCTTAAATGCATTTAACATGACTCTGTATCATTTTCTATAAAGGATTTGGAGCCTTTTAATTTTCCAGGGGCCTGTATTAATTCAGCAAAATGACCCTACATCTATGTCCAGTGTTTACTTTAGGACTGTAAATGGGATGGGTGTGAATATACGTGTGTGTGTGTGGTCAGTAAAACGAGAAAAAAAAGACTCAAGTGCAAGTTGTCAGACAGTGAGGGGGGAAGAACCTGCTGCAGTGTGCAGACAGACGCCACACAGCATGTGTTGTCGACGCACTTGTTGAGAAAGCACCGTGTGTGTGTGTGTGTGTCCCAGCATAACAAACACATACAGTACACGTACACGGCTTCATTGTGCAACTCCACCAGCATTTGTAGGGGTTCAGCGCGGGGCAGTGAGTGTGTGCGTGCAGCTTTATCAGTCAGCTTGATAGAACAGCGATAACGCGTGAGGGGGACTATGTGGGTGTCTACGTGAAGAGGAGCCAGTATGATGCATTTGTCATTCGGTGTTTGCGCTCACATGACAGGTGTGAGGCTGAGCTGATGCCACGCACCGAGGCGACAGCCTGCTGGCTTTTGGGCGTAAAGAAGGTCTCATCTCAGACAAACCCCTTTCAGAGTGAAGCCATTGTGTTTAATTCCACAACAGAAAATGGTCGATGAAGCTTTCTACCGATGCCCATTTGGCAAAGATCCTCCCCAGGGAAACTGTTTAGACTTAAAACAGTCCCTGGCGGTCCGTCTGCGCGACACCACGAGGGGCCGTATGATACCTACCCACGAGGCTGGAAGCAGCCAGACATACCCCACAGCTGAACCAAGAGAACGGAGCAGCCAACACTAAACCCATGAACACTCGCCAGTCAGCCAAAACAGCTGCCTTTGTTCACAGTATCACTAATCTCGCACAAAACGCTGGGATGAAGCACGTTGTGCTTACCACCCTTGTGGCGACAGTGCAGATTAGACACATACAAGGAAATTAGCTCCAGGATGAAATGTTGTGACATTCACTAGTGGTTGTTAACAAAGCCAGCTGTCGAACCTCATTTGAACTTGTGTTTTTTGGTAGAATGTATCTGATGGGTTTTTATCTGCACACACGACCACAAATCTGTACAGTTATGTAGAAAAGCTGCTACAACAGCTGTCACCGTGCACAGGTCTCCTTGAGGCTCATTATTGAAGGTGCGAGCCTCTGTCTCAGTCGGTGAAAAACATGTCACGCTCGTCATCAACCTTTCTGTGGCGGCTCAGCAAAGTGAAAGCAGTCGTTCTCAGAACATTTTGTCCTTGGTTGGGTTTTACAAAGGGAAGTGGCTGAAAACCAACTACATACACATACATACACACACACACACACACCCACACACACACACACCAGCGTTCATGAGCAGAAAGACAACAATAACACTGAAAAGGAATGGAAACTGACAATATATGAAATATGTTTAGTTAACGCAGACAATCTCTGTCAAAATCTTGAGTTGTGCAGGAAAACGCATGAAAAGTATGAAGGAGCTAAATGTGTGTAATGTTTTTAAAAGGTTCATTCACATGTTGGAGAATGCATCACTGTGCATCCAGTTAATAAGGAGGGAATATCGTGTACAATTACAGCAGCTGTCAAGTGAAGTGACTGTGTAGTCTCTGGTTGTGTTCACACAGTCTCAAGGTTGTTGATGTTGTGTTTACTGACCAGAGGGCCGCAGCGCTGACCTTAAATCACCCAGCTCCAATAGCAGGAAACTGCCGTGTGCCAATTGCAGCATCACCACAAGACAAGTGAAAAGCTAAAACACAATGGGGACGTCAGGTTTTAAAAACAGGAACGACTTCAGAAATCAGGACACCCGAGGCTGTAAACGCTCACCTTTTTACAGCCGGCGTGAACAACTCGAGATTTGATGTGAACATTTGGCACCAAAATCTTCTCCTGCGTTCTGTGTTGACTGTTTCACTTTTATTACCTTCCTCTGAGTACACAGAGGAAATCCCACAAGCCATTTCCCAAAACCTGACAACTGATAACTTTCTGTGCAAGTCGTAATAACACACAGCAGGAGCTCAGCTGGAGCATGAAGTGTTTCATCTACGGCGCAAAATTAGCCAGCAAAGCAATGACAAAACAAGAAGCTGCACAAAACACACACCAATATACTCATGACACAAATCAGAAGAAGCACTGAAATGGTTGGCCAGGCTGGAAGGTAACAGTAGCATCATCTATTAATATTACGCTTTTGGTTGGATGTACTGGAACGAAACACGTCTTTTGAGGATGCATCGCTTTTTTGAGTCGACTGACGCAAAATCAGCGTTGACAAATCAACTGTTGCATCCGTTTAATACTGATGGTGAACGTTTCCCTGGAGGATCCAACTCTATTATGATGGCGATACAACCAGAAAACATATTTTTCCTTAAAAGCCACTTAAGAAAAGAGAGAGAGAGAAAGGAGTCACTGATGCAACTCGAGTGTTTGTGTTGTTCCGTGAACGCTCTGCTCGATATTGTCTTTTCATTGCAGGTTTTTATTGTGGTTGTTTTGGCACGTGATAAAGAAATAAAGCTGGTCTAATTAAATATCTGTCATTAAACAATTTAAAGGTTGTTAGTTTGAGGACCGTGTTTCTAAACAGAACACCCATAATCCTTTTAAATGTCTGGAACATGTCTCGCCTGGGGGGTGATAATAATGACTGCATTACCAAAGCTTTGAAATGACACGCCTGGTAAATTGTCCACTTTATTACATTTAGATGAACTTAGATCACCCTGCCTTTTGTTTTTAAATCCTTAGGGGGTTCTGTTTACGTGTAAGCGCATGTTCTGTGACAGTAGAAACTAGATCACAGAAACTAAAACCTACGCTGGGGAATAGAACATATCCTACGACGGCACCGTTGGACTCTACTGCACATAAACGGACCGGAAATCAGCTCTGGTGATGAATGGGAACACTTTTGCAGGTGTTGGGGACGAGGCCGCTGGAGGTTTGGACTTCTGGTGTGCGGGAGAAAGGGGCAGCTCATCGTCAGGCTTTGTGTTTAGTTCAGGAACGGTTTTGCATCTCAGACGTTCTACCTACAGACGGAAACAACCGTCCTCTGCTTATGTGCGACTGGGTCTCATTGTGTGGAAGTTAACACAATCAGTGGTTTGTTGTGATCCCTTCCCCCCATTTCATTGTTTATTCCTGTGGGTAGAATGATCACAAATAGTTCCAATGAGAAGTACAGGACAGACTTCAGTGAAACAGCACAAAGTACACACACAGACACACACAGGCACACACACTCGCACACACTAAATGACTGGTGAATCATCTCAGTTTTCTCTTGAGCCCAGATGCAAATCTAGCCAAACAGTGGTGGCACGCAAGCAGCAGCCGTCTGGGCGTTGTGCCAGTCTGCGAAAGGGAGATGCAGTGTGCTAGGGACAAGCGAGGTCATGCAGTTTTTTCTTTTTTTAATATACTCAGCAGGTTTAATCAGTGCGAGCTAACAAAGCTGTAGTTATGTGGAAGAAAGGAAACGCTAAAGAGGATAATAGAATATTATTTTATCTCTGTTTGTGAGTCGTCGTCTAGGACAGAAAAAGGACAAAACATTAAAAGCATGTTACTAAAAATGTTATTCACCACCATATTTATATATATTTACTAGTTGTAGTAGTCCGTGCATTAAATGCATAGTACAATTTAAATCAGCAGAAGGCGACGCATGCACCTAAACCTGCAGCTCACAGTCACAAGGGATGGATTTCATGTGTCTGGCTTTTTGCTCTATGTGTCATTTGTGGGAGGCGTGTGGCTTCATGGAACACAGTCAGCGTAACCTCTAGGCATCACCCAGAATGCAACTCGAATATCTACCTCTAGGGGGCTCACTGATACAAGCATCATAACTCAGTGCACTGCAGGAGAGAAGTGAGCATCCTGAGACCCTGTGGATTAATGTGTCAGGTGGACAAGCCACCAGACAAATTAAGCAAATGCAGGGTTTGCTATTTTGCACAGTGATATGACACAAATAAAGCCAGTGCATTTGCGCAGTGGTCCAGTTGTGAGAGTTTAAGGTTGCACGGGCTCTCGCTGGGTGCGCTCAGTGCGGGAACTGTTCTGCACCTGGGACGCTGGGTGAAAGCCGGCACCTCCTGCTGCTGTGGGGCAGGAAATTACCTTTGGCTGAGAACTGAACCACGAAGGTGAGAGAAACGGGGCCTTCAGCAAACACCGTACGTCATAACCGTGTGGCGCTGGGCCTGCTCCGCGGCCAGATGAAGGTGTAACTGTTGGCACCGGGGCACAGTGTGCACGGGAGCCTCAGGCCTCTAGAGGGCCCACTCATACTACCTGTACTACCTGTGGCTTCCTACAGAGGTTGCATGAGTGGATTGATTTGCAGCTTCCACGTACAACCCCTGAATGAACTATACGTTTTCCCAGGATAAGGCATGTGGTAAATGTAAGGTTTCAACCTGTAGCCATCAGCAAAGGACGGCTCATAAATGCCCCAGATGGGACTGAGTGGGAGCAAATGAGGGTACAGTATAATAAGGTGTTACTGGCAGAGCATGCGGCCTGAAATGAGTTTTCATGGATGCGCAAAGGTTACAAAAACAACGTGGTGTTTGAAAGCTGTGACATTTTTAGTAAAGGAACCAGGCAGAGCTGTGCCAGGCTGTAGTGATGACAGCCTTCCTTCCAGGTCCTGCGAAGTGTGAGCCACGTTACTGCGTCTGCCTTATGTCTGCCGTCGTCCTCTTGGGGTCAAAGCTTTGTCATCCGGCCTTTGTCGCATGCTTCTGGAGAACTGTGCCACAACCCAAAGAGAGGTTGTAGCAAAATAACACCTCACAGCAAAAACACGTGTTTGTCGATGGGGGTGAGCATGTTTGTGGGTCTTTGTTTTCACAGTGATTATTATTGTTACAACTCATGTGGCAACTTGGTTAGTTAGCATCTTCATAACACTCACCGCCAACTGCCAGCAGCTCCTTACGGTCACAACTTTTTTGCGGGGGAGCTCAATCATTCCCGGTCTGTTTGGTTTTTCTCCTTGTCAGATAAATAAGCCCCTTCTTAAAGTTTGATGGTGCCAAACACCACAAAGGAAACAGGTTAAAGTTAAACAGAATACTATGAGGCTTAGCCTTTCCAGGAAACAAGCGCGCTGCAGCAGGGATGTGTGTGTACGGTAAACTGCTGCTGGAAACCCCCATGGATTCAGTTTCACTTTGGCAGTCTGCACGGGATGGCATGTGATTAGTCCCACAGTGGCTTACATCACACACACTTCCAGTTTTGTAGCTTTTGGATGAAACCTCTGCTTATTAGGGTTTTGGCAGAGGCCTGTTTGCACAGATTAGACCTCAAAAGCTGTTTACAGAGTTGTTTTTCAGGTGCAGTAACTGTGATGATTTTTACAGCGAACGTGCTAAGTCAGATCAGAAAAGTACAAACCGTATCACGCAGACACGTTCGTATGCCACTGTTCCTTCAGTGTCGCAAACTTGGCAGTATTTTCATCACAGGAAGCGTAGCCACCCTAAGGCTGGGTCCCTGTGCTGGGGTCACGCTGCCGATTTCGGTTTCTCACGCAGATTGGGGAAGTTTGTGGTCACAGAGGAGTTACCTAAGCGTGTCAGCGCTGCACAGCTCAGCCACGGGGCGTGATGGGAAGACGTCTGAAGATGTCACCTCGCTGTCACGTGGTGCGCAGCGTTCGGCCGAGGTATAAAAGCAGGAGGAGTTATTCTCGTGCTCACAGTACGTCTGTGCTGTGACTGAACAACAGGTTGACTGCACATGTGAGAGCACGCTATTGGCTAAGGTCCTAATCAGGCAGCTGATCCCTACATTGACCTTTAATGACATCGATTAGAAAGTTCTAACACTTTTGTTCCTTATTGCTACGTTGACAAAAAGAAAATAAAGAGGACAGTTGGACATTTATGGTCTTTTCAAATCAAATATCTGTTCTGTCAAATCACTGAGCACTTTCTTGCTTGTTGCTTTGACAGGCGGGACAGTGCAGTGCTGTGCTGTCATTCTGTGGGAGGAGGCAGCTGCAGCAGCGTGATGTACAGTAAATCATAGCTTACTGATTTTGTCTGCATGGGTGTATGAGCACGAACGTCTACTTCTATCCCTGTCATTATGTGAAGGCATGTGCTCGCAAGTGCTGCAACAGAACGCAGACCTTTCGGATGAAACCTTTAACCTTCTAGGTCTCACCGAGGACAGGATCTCCCTAAGCGGGTTTCTCACTTCAGAACATTGCAGTTGATTTTAATTTTCCCTTCAGGCTGCAGGGAGTAAGAGCTATGTCATTCACACAACTGAATCCCCAGGAGCCAGATTTGACTTGTCCATAAAGAAACCTTACATGTCGCTGTTGTATAAGTCCAACTGCTGCGTCTCTGCCAGAACATCCACGGAGGATGTGGAAAGGGTATAATTTGTCAGGCAGCGAAGCAGTTGGCATGCAGTTCAAAACACACTCTTCATGTCCTGTGTAGTACAGCGCTATAAAACAGCGCAGAGCCAGCATGAAAAGGTTTGATTGTAATGCAGAGAGTTATGAGCAGTGAAGTAGCTCTTGTGAACACTGGCAACATCTTAACCTGTTTGGCCTTTCAAAGCCCTGACGACCAAATGCATTAAAGCATATATTATTATAGCATGCTGTCAAAGTGGTGTCATGAACTCTCATCAACTCCTGCTAATTTTTTCATGATCCTAGGAGCAGCGTGGTGAGCGCCGCCCGCTCACAGCTTTGAGTTCTGGGTGGCCAGTGGGGTCCGTTTGCATGCGTTTCCTCCCACAATCCAAAGATGTGCAGTTTGTCTAATTGGTGACTCAAAGATTCCCACGTCGGCCCTGAGAGAGATCGGATGTGTGCGTCCCACATTTAGCCCGGTGACAGCTGGAAGTGGCTGCAGCCCAACAGGATGAATGGTTCAGATAACAGATAGGCTGACGTAGCCATGAGAAAGGTGATGCACAGCATGCAGGCATTCTCTCCACAAAGGGCAACGTTTGTAACAGTACGCTGGAGCATTATGTTACCACTGAGTCAGTGTTTTAAATATTCACAGCACACACCCTCACACATTCTGGAAGGAATCCCACTGAAAGCATCGACAGTCACCTGCCCCCAGTCCAGAAGCTTCTAGCTGCTTGAAACGCCACAGCGGATCCGATAGCGTCTCTGAACACAGCAGGGGTCCGAGGTACAGATTAACTCCATCCTACCTCATCTCTGTGCAGAGACACGGCTCTGTTTACATGCCCAGAATAAAATGTCATCACTTCAGGATTACTGTGGGGCGTCGCTCGCTCTGCTCAGCCCTGCTATGATGTCATCTGCGTTGGCGCGTGTGGCACATGCATACAGACGCACGGTACCAAGCAAACACAGACTGATGTGAGGTTTCTGAGGTTTTATGATGGGATTATGAAATTGAGTCTATACAAAACCCAAACATCAATCAAACAACTGCTCTGGAAAACTATTACTGTCGCATGCTTGTTTCCAGCGCCAGGTGCTGTGGCACGGTCAGGATGCACATCCCTCACGTTGGGTTGCGTGTAAGCATGTGCACATCCTTCACGCAGCCTCCACACACAAACACGCCGTGTCCTCACCTGCAGCTGCACTGGGCCTGACTGGGCGGACCTGTCATGGCAGCTCCTGCGTCGTGTCTCACTGGGGAGACACTATTAATTGGTCATTTGTTTTTTCACCTGTCTGGGACTCTTATGTAACTGGCAGCAGGGTCACGACTTCTCACGCGGAGGCGAACGCTTATCCCTCATCTACCTGCTGTTTGCGAGACTGACCTGCTGGTGGGGTTACGAAACACTTTCCTTGCTTTGCTGCCCTTTATACTGGTAAATTACATGTTGACATTACAGCATCGTAAAACCAGATAAGCAAACAGAAGAAGATGTATTATGTAATGATATTTTGCATGCGTTGTTTGTAACAGGGAAAGTTCGCTGACAGTCATTTCCCAGACCTTGTAAAGTTAAGGTCATGCATGCAATTAAATCTGACCTACTGCCTGAAAGATGATCATTTATTGGCATGACCTCTGTAATTACACTCATTCCAGAGATTTTATGGAGAGAAGTCACTCTTACTAAATGTTGCCTGGAACCTGAGCACAAGGTTGGGCAAGGTATACTAAGAAGCATCGTACCACACCCTGAAGTATTTTGTGAAATAGCTTCACCCTCGAAGTGACAATGCAACTTGCTCTCACGTAGACACAACTACAACAACGACACAAAAAAAACAGGAAAATGAAACCCTACTGACAGTTTATGACCCTGAAATGTAACATTAGAATCATAATTCAGGTTCTCGTCCTTTGTTCCACATGCAGAGACGAACTGGACCACGAACTCTGCAGGGGGGTCTGAGCCATGTGACCTGGCCGATGCCTGCACGTGAAGAACCGCACAGTACATGCCTGAATTCCTCATGTTGAATTTACTGCTGCATTTAGCCATCAGATGTTAGGTATCAGTGTCATAATATAGACACACACATTTCACACATGTATGAGCAGCATTATTTGGAACGTACACTAAAATGGACTAGAGGTGCATCTGCTTCATTTATTGATTTAATGCAGTGAAGTAAATTGCATTATAAACCGTTGTGACCTCTTATAAAGCTTCAAATTAACCTTTAGGTTCCTGAACAACGTGAGTCACATCCGCCTTCTGAAGCCCATATCTCTTATTCCCTCCTCCTTCCCCATCGTCCTCTAATCTTTCACCCCTTCCTCCCGCCTCCTCCACTTTAGTCCCCTTCAACTAATCACTTGTTTTGCAAATGCCCCTCAGCAGGAGGCGGTGCAAAGAGGCTGGGAGTGGTAGCCAGTCATAAAGCATTGTGAATGGATGAGCAGCTTGTACCAGACACATACAGGGTTGTTAGCTGTCTGGATCCCAGGACTTAATCCGCGTGCTGGTAGGAGTTAATAAGGGTTTAGAGGCGGGAGACTGTCTATTTAGGAAGAGGCTTGAGTGCCCTGGTAGGGCTGGTGTGGCTTTCAGGAAACACGTGTCTACACCTCCACGGGTTCGCACATGGACCAGCATCTGCTTCAATGTGCAGATATGTGTCCTGACTGTCCTGCAGGTCGCTTTTAAAGTCACACTCGAAATACGAACGACGTCACCACCAGTGTTCACACTTCTAGACGTGTTGCATTAAAAACAGAAAAGGTGTTACAGTTACTGTGCCATTAGCCCATAGACCTGAAACAGTAGGCTGCAATAATTCACAGCTTAGATCATAATAATCCACGTGGACGCTTCTCATCTCTGCCTGCTCCATTACATTGTGTTCATCATCATCATCGTGTTTGCTTTGTTGCTGTTGCTGTTGCAACTCCAGCTTTCAGGCCTCCATCCTGTGTGAGCATCAAACAGAGACATGAGAAAATGTGGGTAGGTTTCTACTTTCCTACCCCCATGAATCCTCCCTTCCAGTAAAACCCCTGGCGGGCGTGACCATCCTGGCCCGGGTATCCGATGACCCGTCCCTGAGGACAGGAAGTCAGGTGCCAGTGCCAGCATCAGCAGGAAAAGGCTTGGGTATAACACTGAGTCACAGGGAAACAGTGCGTTCAGCAGCAGGCGCTGACACAGTCACGTCCACTCCCACACGACACACACTCTACACACACCCACACCAAGCAGCAGGGTGCCGCTAATCTGTTCAGCTCGCTATGCCCCATCAGCTCTGCAGGAGCTTGCTGGAAAACACGCTCCTTGCAGTGTATTCTGACACACATACGCAGAATCAAAGCCAATATAAAACTTTTGTTTTTTTGTTTTTTTCTCAGCCTTTTGGCTTTTGTCTGCCTGGGGTGTTGCGGCTTGGTGATTCTCGCACCTTATTTGGCTTATGTGTTGCTGATGATGCTAAAACACAAGCTGATATTATTCTAGCTTTAAACTGATTATTGTGCGAAGTAATGCAGTAGCTGCCTGGATTTTATCAGTCAATCTGGCCCTTTTCAGGAAGCGAGAGGGCAGGGCTCGCTCACTGTTTCCTGTTAGAAGCAGCGTTTGTTTCTTCTGGGGAGCCTGCTGCTACTGTGGCACCTTTCTTGGTCTGAATTTTGATGCCGTGCATGGATTATGCAGTTTTAAGCATGTGTCAGTCCTGCCTCCTACAGCTACTCTATCTCAAGAAGAGATGGTCTCATGACTTGGCATTAATTCGCAAGTGGTCACAGCCCTCCTGATGACTTTCAGCAAATCAAGCACGGAGAGGAAGTTTTCATTACTACAACACTTTCGACGCATCGCATTACATAACATCCTGATTTGAGCCAATGAGACATAAAGTCATAATTCAGAAAGAGAATTATGTAAAACTTTGCTTATCTGTGTAACCACAACCTCAACCTTTGTTGGTTTGGTTTACTAAACCTGAAATAACCAGCTTCTCTTCCCTGGAAGTCAGCTATTACTCACACCAGAAAAGGTTGCAGCAGGAAGCAGGCTTCACCCCTGGCAGACTTCCAGTATTATCTCTCTTTGGCTGAATTTACTCTCCTTAGTCGTGACCTGTTTATTGCTGCTCACCACAACCGGACCTTGCCCACTTCAAGCCAGGTTCTGCACGTCAAGCAAGCAGTTCGTCAGAGCAGAACAAACCAGGACACTGCATTGGCAGTGACCTAGACACGTCAGACGAGACCAAACAATAGTACACTGGCACAGGCACGTTCATAGTCCAGGAGCTGACCGTATAAGGAAATCTTCCAGGACGTGTGTGTGTGGGTTTCTGTTGATGCTCTCACTGTCGGACCCGCCAAGATTGATGAACAGGACTTTCTACTAACCTGCAGCAAACGTGCAGAAGAGAAACACACTCAAAACAAAAAACTGACACCCACATACTTATGCCACATCAATAATACAATAAATGTCTTGGGAGATTCCTCTAAACGTTAACACCAGACCCTTACCCAGAGAGTCTGGAACCAAAGTCGAGGCGCATGAGAGGACGTGACCACTGAAGGCTACAGGACACACCTCAAAGCTTCCCCCTTTGATTAAACGCGCGTGTGTGTGTATCACCTACTGCAAACAGTACTGAGCTCATGCTGTGTTGCATTTATTGCTTCCATCTCAAGTTTTAGTAGTGCACTGGACGACTGTCTCCAAGAATTTAATATAAGCTATTTATCCAGAATGTCTACTGCTCATTAAACGTTAACTTGGACCGTCCTACCCATAAATACCTCTCTTATCTAGAGTAAGCTAGAAGTTCTGGCAAAAAAACCCTGCGCTTGCGTGTGAGGTTTACATTTGTTCCAAAGACATTCTGTTTCTTTGTGCTTCCCTCCGTACGTGGAGCGACTGTGTGGGTGTTTTTCACAGCTCTGCGTCTGGTTCCCTGCCAGTGACCGTACTTTGAACCAGCTGCAGCTGGGGCGTGAGCGCAGCCAAAGATAGATGGCTACCATGAGCAGAGACCTGCCTCGCTCCCTTCCTCTCTCTCTCTTTACCCATAATGCACTCACCCAGCTGACTGAAGTCAATGTATATCTTCTTGCAACAGGTTTTGCTTTGTCATGTCCACAGACCCTGCCTCGCTGAGAAATGAATTTCCTCTTGACCTTTTTCTCAAAACTCACCACCGACTCTAAAAAGTCGCAGCATTTCACAATTTCCTTTGAAATGCCCCTTAAAGCACCAGTGCTGAGGTTTTTCTTAGCAGGGCTGACTCACTGGTTCCCCAGACGCTCCTGAGCCTGTGTTTTGTAATGATGATACTGGAAATGTTTGGGTTTTGTTTGTTTTTCACGTTCTTCATTCTCTGACTCCTCTTTTCGTTTCTGGTCTTCCCATTTACTGAACTGCTGTTTCAGGGCTCATTGTCCAATCGGCAAACAGAACTGTAATAATTACGGGACCGTATGAGCAGAACCATATCACAGAGGGTGCTGTGTTTGTTTGTGTTTGTTATATCATGTTGGTGTTGTGCTTCTTCCAGTGCCTTGCTCTAATAATAGGCTTTTTCTTCTTTCCCTGAATAGACTGCTCACAAATGGACGGCAGATTTCCTCTTTTCTGGCTCCCTTACATCTTAGTCACTGCCTGATTTCTGGTTTAGATCTCACTGAGAAGAGAAGTCCTGCCTCCGGAACAAACCTCTTTTGATCCAAGTAACAAAGAATGGAAGCCGTGCTCCTCAGACATAAATCTTTAAGGCTGACTTTCAAGGAGTCCACTTACTTTGCCGTTTTTCTTTTGAAATCTTTGTGGCTTTGAACTCCAGCTCTGCAAATATTAATTTTGCAATGTAATTGTGCAGTGTGTCACTTTGATATTATTAAACAATGTGAGGTTTTCTCCAGTATCTGTAAACCTATGATGCACATACTGTAGGTGTCTTCATGGAACAAATGCCCTGTCAGTTGTATTGTGTGTTGAGTTTACTCTATTTCTACACAAACAGTGGGCGTGTTATTGGAGGATATGTGGGCACGACAGGAAACAGGAGTTTCAAATGAGACAATAATGTCTCCAGTGGGTGGGACTGAGCCCATGTAATCCATTCAGGCCATTTGTCAGCCTGATCTGCTGACACCATAAACATGTGGACACCTTGAGTTCAACAAAAATAACCTTTATGGGGCTCAAAATCAACTAACACTCTTAGTGAGAGGTAGAATATATGAAGCCGCAGTGTTTCTAATCGAGCCAACTCTAGCGTCTCGTTCCACCTTCTGGGCGAATGGGACGTGTATCGGCATTTAAGCTGAAAAACACCTGTAGCTAGTTCAGGGCACGTCCGTGTCCCACTATGATCCCACTGAATCCAGCTGTTGTTCTGGCCACTGGCAACCAGTGGTCAACGGCCAGGTGAAGGAGCTCTGGAACCCTGAGAGAGACACTGCTCATCCTGTCCAGTTAGGCCACAAAGCAGCGAAAGGTGAGCTTGGAGGATAAAACCCTTGGTCATCAGAAAGTAGGCCAGACGTTAATTAAGAATAAACTGCCCTTTAAAAACGTCAGTTAAATTGAATCACAGCAGATTCATTAAGTCTATTCACTCAGTTTTCAGGCAGGACATTTACAGGGTGTTGTGCGTGACCCACATTTTCAGTCGTGGCTTTTCTCTTAAACACTCTGGCAGCCACTGCGGGTGACTCCAGTCCAAGCTGCTGACCTGGTGGCATTTCTACCGTCTCTGCCCGTTAATCCTGGTTCCACAGCACCAAACCTTTTATGTCCAGCTACATTAGCACCGGTCTGCTCAGGGCTCAGTCATTTTCCTTTTCCATATTAAAAAGCACACTTATGTACGTCGCCCCTCTGGTGGAGTGATGGAAATAAACCCTTAAAATAGACACATGAATCTAAAAAGTGGCTGATTCAGGGCATCCAGTAGGGAAAAAACCAGGAAAGAGTCGTGTTGTTGAGATGAGGTCATTGCTGGAAAAAGAAATTATGGGCCCCTCAACCTCTTGGGATACTAATAATAGGTTCCTATTCCCCTCCCCATAGGAAAACAAACATTAACTGCTGCTGATGAGAATCATTCTAATGAGAAAGACTCGCTTGTGCTCGTATGGGGCCCAGTGTTTTCATCCAAACGTTATTTTGGTACACAAAGACTATTTTAAAGGAACCGTCTCCAAAGGGGCAAAGCAGTTTCACAGCATCACATCCACTCAGCAAAACTGACTCGCCTTCAACCGCCCACCGCTTAGTTAGTGAATGAAGGTTTTGTACCATCACTTCTGCGTCAACGCCATCACTGACAGTAGTGTTGATTTTAACGCTGAATATAGAAGCAGCAGGCGACGGTTTGAGGCTGTGACGACAGGCGGGTATGACATCTTCCACGGCCAATCAGTTTGAGCCGAGGCTTTATTTCGCTACCAAGTATGGCCAGCAGTGACGAAAGGAAAGAGAAAGACAACGATGATCTCACTGCACTGCTGTGTCCTGCTTCAGCAGCTTTCAGTAGCAACAGTCAATGGTTGAAGGAGGAACTTTGTCGCCATGGTAACTTGTTGCACTTCCCGTTAAAAGAGTAAAAACAACTCTGTTTCATGGGGATGTGACGGAAGAGGACAAATCTGTATATAAGAGCTCAGACTGATAACAGGAGTCAGCACAACCAGAATAAAATAAACTGCGATAATGATGTTTTATTTTTAACAGGTGCCATGTGCTGGAATGAAGTCACACTATGCTGCTAACGTACTAGACTTCACTTCCTCCTGTCACACCAGTGTTTACAGCTATTGATTGTCGCCATAGCAACCATGTAACAACCAAACCAAAAACAAAACCTCAAAAAATGGCGCAAACATCCCAACCACTCTAATACTGTTGACAGTGGTAGTGAAAGCCGTTCAAATGGTACAGACGTGTGCGTTATGAAACGCTGGCTCCTGCGCAGGTGTTTATGTCTCTCAAAGAAATAAAGGGCAGTTTGCACTTGCTGGTTTACAGGCCAGACAGCCCTCACAAGTTTAAGAGGGAGGTGTTGAGGGGCGGAGGGGAGATTTAGGTGAAAGGCCGTCAGTGTCTGGCTCCTTTCCTGATGGTGACTGGGATCTGGGGAGGGGCGGGGGCTGGGGTTCCCCAGTCCACCGGCTGTGTTGTTGCTTCATGTTAATGCTACTATCTCTCATCATTCAATAATTTCATAGCTACAGATTCAGTTTTATTTCTGGAGCTGCCGTCCTTATATGGCCTGGTGAGGGGGTCTGGTGACAATAGGCCTGCTTGTTGACTTTCGCTGATGTGCCCTATGTTCTCACTTACAGACGTGGACACAGGAGAAGGTAAACAGGAAGCAGATTAAAAAAGCTGCTGCGCTCCCAGGCCTGACGTCACCGCCTGCGTTGCAGTTCTTTTCTGAGAAGAATGGCTTTAGAAACGCTTTGTCCGCTCCAGCACTCGGGAGGAAGAGGCCTGTGAACAGAGAGCTCAGCAGAAGGGAAACTTATCCAATGGACCTTCATGACGACCTTGTTTGCGGAGCCAAAACAATTAAAGAGATACTAAATACTAAAAAATGTAGGTTTTAATGTTAATGTTTCACCACGTTATCTACTGTATATATTATCACATTATCCATAAGTCAAAATAAACTTTCTGTTTAGACCATGACTCGTTCGACTGGTAGTCAGCATTTCATTCCATATGACCTTGATCGAGAGCTTTCAGTCAAGTCCTCACGTGTCTCCTATGTAATGAAAATTGATTGGCATCCCAAATATATGTGTGCACAATCCCTGGGAAATCCCTTGATTACATCTGACCTGCTGCCTGAAGGTAGCATGGAGCTAAGCAGACAAGATGAAAGGAGATGCTGATCTACTGTCACAGACACAATATCCACACAGAGGATGTGACCTTGTCACATGGAGGATGATGATCTACCTATAATAACAACAACATCTCAGACAGCTGATGAAGGTAACCTTCATCTCATTCCACAGGGAGGTGTCTCGCGTGCTCCAACATTATTTTGAAATGTGATCCATGACATGAAGGCCAAATGATACCATGACTGCCACGACAAGCACTGAACGACAGCTCTGCATACAAAGCAGTTTGGTTGTGTTTAGGTACTAGTATCTCTTGGTTAAGGCACAAAATCAACATGCTTACAGTTATTAAAAATGGGATTGTTTAGTCTTGAAAGTTACTACTTCTGTAACTTCACTAGATGTTTGTCATGTGACAATCTGCACGTAATGGAGGTAACAAAAACATCAATAAAGTGTTTTGTTACTCTTGAATGAAACTTGTGGGAGAAAAGTCTACAGAAGAGGAGAAAAACACGCTAGAAAAACGAGAACATTCTCCGGATGCAGAACCGGTATGACAGCGGATGGTCTGTCGGAGCTGATTTACAGAAGGGAGTTTTGCTTCTCAAAAAGATGGGACCTCCTCTAATTTACATTACAAATGTACACCACCCTGAGTACACACAGTTGCCATGGAGCGGCATGGTGCTGTTGTTGTTACTGGTAACCAGGCCAGGAGGACGCAGTCTACGTGACTCAGACAGAAAGTGACTCACCTTTCATTCTCTGCCTACCGAGATAACGAAATGATTTCACATTTTACATGTTGCCGCGCTCCTCACGGTTTCTGCTGTGACAGGTTGCTTTAGTTACCATAGCAACAGCTATGCCATTGCCATAGCAACTCTAACTATGGCGTCATGATAATATTTGGAAATTTTGTGGTTTTCTTTGACGTCCAACATTTCATACCAAAAAAAAGTCACTTTACATATAGAATAAAAAATACCTTAAAGTACCAGATAGCACTGATTCTACCAGCATGGGCAGCAACAGGCGCTAAGGATGCTGCAAACTAAATGGGACGTGACCAGGAAACAGGTTCTTGAACACATAGGTCAACTTGTCACACTGTGTTACTGCTGCTGCAAAGCTGCATTGCCAGGAAGTTTCCTCTCCTCTTTCAGGAGCCTGTTCTGCTGTGTTCACTGTGGACGAGTCAGGCTGCCACCACAGAGGACACGGCCCAAGCTTGGACACCGGAGCAGTCCCACTGCAGCATGTCCACATGTCTTCAAGGTTGCGACTGGAGACTAGAGTGTGTGTTGGCTGTGGTTCGCTGAGCCGATGTAGGGCAATGTGCTACATTACATAAGCTGTTGTTCAGTGAGAAAAAGAAAGAAATGAACACTCACGTTGCCAAGTTTACCACAGCTGGGAAAAAAATCGTTTTGTTCTCGCTCACCCAAGGAGAGTTACATAAAACTGTATTTTCTGCACACATTTCTAATTTTGTAATGGTTTTAACTGTTGGAACTTCGCCCTCGTTCTTAATTATGTCTTGCTCTGCTTTTGTTTGAAACCACGTGAACGTTGCTTTATGCAGGCAAACGCTTACACTGGTCCAATGCCTCATTACAAGCACTGGAGTATTTATAAGCCCTGGATGATTAACATATGTAAAATATGCAATGGGATTCATTTTGTAATTTTAGAGAAACAAACCAAACGCTTAGTTACATGCACTTGGTCCCGTCTTGGTGACTTCACCCACTCACACGTTCATTCCTCCAAAACTACACGGACAGACGCTGCGCTCTGTTTTACCAACCCTGCATTTTGACCAGCAGCCACAGATCCTGTGTTCGGTGCATTTACATTCCCATCTGCTTGCAGCCAGACACACCACACACAGGCAGCGACCTGCTCAAGGCCATATCCAGCAGCAGTCGCTCAGCTGAGAAAACGCTTGAAGGTCTCCTTTAGATCCGTCTACTCTACTGGAGTTTTGTTATCTCTATCTAATGCAATATGACAATTCACAGAAAAATCACTGTGTACAACATTTTGTTATCAGGACAATAGACAAATTGAAGCTTAACAACGTGAAGGTCAACTGATAAAAGAAAAGATATGTCCATCGTCAGACCTCAGATGAGTAACCTTTGGTCCTGCCGTTACCTAAAGTATAATCATTAGATGTTGGTCAGTTCTAGCTGCTGTAATTTGAATTAAATATCTACCAGGACATATGAAACTGCTCGATGAACTTATATAACCTTTTCCTTTACCACAGAACCAGTTTGCATGTAGATGAATGATTCCTGGATAGTCTTACAGTGGTTTCTACACAGTAAAATGAAGGACCCATGCAGCAAACACTGCTGTAGCACCAAAAGCTGTTCTGGAGCTCTAATAAAATCCTTTTTTAATGGCTGCTGTGCAAGGATTTGTGGGTTGCATCATCACGTGTGCTCCATTAAAGTGAACCTCAATGGCTAAAACATTTGTGATGGCGACGTGCTTTCTTTTATATCTCCTCCGTAATGTGTCCTAGATGACGTTGAGCCCTTAGTTTGCAGTCTTACTGCTTTCTGAAGCCACATTATGAGTAAACAGGCTGTCTGCGAGTACCTCTTTGGCACCGCACATCACTCACATATATGCACTGTATTGCATCATCTCACTGTGATATTACTCTACACGACTCACGCGTATCTTTTAAGTGCAGGAGTGAGCTCATCAAGCTTTCTGGTAACTGCTCGCCAGCCATCCTCGTCTGTAGATCAAACCAAGTACTGTAGATCTGTGGTGTCCTCCCCTTCGACTGTCTGTCTGCAGGTTGAGCCCAGTGTAATAGAGCCCACTGTTGATGGGAGTTGCCCAGGGAAAAGAGACATCATCCTGGGATGACCAGGGCAAACAACTATGTCAGTGTTTGGATTCCTCCTCTTCATCCACTCCTAGTTTCAGTGTGTGACATAAAGGCTTGGGTTGGGCTAACGTGGGTCTAATGACTGAAACACGGACGACTCCCTGTTTCCTTCATCTCACATTTCTCTGTCACTAACTGTGTTTGTGTGTCGTGGATCTCCATGGTAACAGCACTAGAGGGAAACCCATAATCACCAGACTGAATCTGACTAACAAATTCCTCCAGTGCTCACGAAAGCAAATTATCATCACCCCAGAATAGAACCGAAGGCTTGGTCCGTGTCCTCAGTCACAGAGTGGGAAGGGAGTCGACGCGTTGAGCTGTTGTGCGCAGCAGTGACATCAAACACACTTTCCCACGCCTCGAACAGATGGAGAAACTCAAAAAAGAGAGGGAAGTGGGTCACGCCCTGGTCAGCTGTGGAAATCCAGCTCACCAGAGACGTGTGACAGCAGGAGTCCTGGCACGGCTTCTTTCATCAGAAAAGCTGGACGCAGCGGATACACCCTGGCTATTGTCCAACGCGTGTTGGTAGTGCAGGGCCTACAAACACACTAATGCCTTTATGTAACTAACGCACTCATCCCAGCAGGGAGGTGCGATCCACCGCGCTACGTGCAAACGGACCGAAATTACAATAAATAAAAAACGATTAACGTTTAACTGAGATGTAGTTTTTGCTTTAGTGTCCTGTAGTATCAGTCAGGACCGATCAGGATTTACCCTAGAGGAACACGTAGAGGAAGGTAAGAGGGGAAATGAAAAATCAGGTGTATGCAAATAAAATAATCCAACGCAGAGACTCATGTTGCATATGATGCAACCTGTCACGCTAACCGTCATCTTATGTAATAAGGTCTATGCTACATACTTGTCAAAGTGTTGCTGTCAGCTGCAGGTGATTTTGCTTGTTTGCCGCCTGCAGAGTAATTCCTCAAACTGAAACCAGCCAGTAGATGGATAAACCCCAGCTCAAAGAAAAGTTCTTGATAAGAAGCGCGTTATGCAACAAGGTAGGAAAATGCAGTAGATTTACTTAGTCTGCTATAACCCTGGTGTACAGTTAAGACAGGGCTGATGTCTGCAGCTGTCTAAATAACCAACAAGGCCGTCAAGCAGTCGGTGAGGGCGGCCTCCCTCCGTGCTCCTACAGAAAAACCTACATTACAGATCACCAACGGATCAAAGGTCAGATGTGCTTCACTTGAGCTTTCCCTTAGTGGCCACCAGATGTTACGTCACACAGGTGAGCAGCATATTCTAATGGTTTGGAAGAGCTAAGAGAGGAAACAGTACCCAGATGTATCTGGTTCTGACAAGCGGGTTAAGCACATCCACAGCTGGCAGCGATGAAAGCTGCTCCTTTCTCAGCCAAGCGCTCGCTAACACCCCAACGCCACCAGCCTCTGACTAGCACCTCGCCACCGCGGAACCCAGTCCAACAGACTTGATCTTAATCCTCCCAGATTCACAGGCGAAAATAGACGCGGTTATTTAATGAAGTAAAGCTCTGACGCGTGTTTGTAAATAAATAACTATAATACTAATCCGCTCTCTGTCGTGTATGTGACTGGTCTGTCCTGACTTGCTTCTGTGTTATCAGATTGATGTTTACTCTTTGCTTTATCCAACCACACCTGCCGTGACTAGGTCACACAGACCAGTTCGTTTTTCTCTGACACACTAAGTTTCCCACAACACTCCCGGAACAAAAACATTATTGTTAGGTTTATGCTTTACTTCTTAAAATTAGTTTTCTTTTTGCTGGGACGCAGAGACATTCCCTGCACTGCGTCATCGTGGCTTACGCAATGGGATGGTTCAGTCAGCGTTTCAGGCATCGAGCAGTAGCTCCCAGCCATGAGAGGAACAAGAGCCCCCACTGTTGCATTATGAAGGTGCATGAGTCCAATAACGTGATGCCAAGTCGCAGCATCTTCAGCGTTGGAGTAGAGCAAAGTGAGTTTACGTTTGGCAGATAATTATATAGTGGATAGTAGTAGTTCAAATCTGATTTCTGCCTGTTCAGCAGTTGTTTTCGTTGACTGGCTTTATAGATATATAACAGTGTGGTTAGAAGCACAGCGTCATTGCCTCATCTGCTATGCAACCAACAAACCCCTTTAAATGCAGGCATAAAACTCCACGCTGAAATAAAGCATAATGGTTCTCTCCTTCATATGCTGCGTTTACACGCGTGACCAGAGTCAACTAACCACATCTGGCTTCAGCTTGTCTGTAAAAGCGAAACGTTCACGCCCAGGCTTTCTGTAACGTGTGGTCTGCTGGTCCTTCAGCACCATGGGAACATGTCCCAGTTATTTACAAACGAACGTATTTACCGTAATAAGCACGCTTAAGCGCCTTACACGGGTTTTAGAAGGAGAGAAACTTTGTTTTGATCCGCTTTCAAGTTTTCAGTCAGCTTAGGCACAAAAGCATAGGTACTGGGATTAAACTCTTATTTACCAGCACGTACTACGGTACTGGCCCAAACCAGGGAAGCTCAAATCCATGTCGGCTGCTTAGCATCACAGAGAACTGTCAAACTGTTTGCTTTGCTTGGAGGTGACGAAGGCGCGAAGAACTACTGCAGAGTCACGGAGCAGCGACCTTATTCTGCCTGTTATTGTTAGTCTGCACCGACGATCTTGCATCGGTTCCTTAGACTGAACGTAAGCAGGAACGTTCTCCCATCTGTGCTCATGTGACCTAAAAACGAACCCTATTATGTGGGCATCAGCGTGAGGTCAAGATGTAACATAAATGAATGTAGGTCAGCGGATCCAACACAACTAAATGTCCTCTGCTGTTTGCGTTCATTCTTTCCATAATTAAGACATTGCAGCCGTGGAATGCAGCTCACATGCATCACATTTACAAGATTCCTGACGTCCGACTGGAAGGACACACTAACAAACAAGAGCGACGCAAACCCATCAGCATGGCTTCGATATAAATGTGGTTTGAGAAGTTAAATATCTGAAAAAAGCAAAGAAGTGGAATCTGAGGAGAGATGGTATCGAGGTCAGAGGCTCTGATACAGGAAACAGCTGGGCCCTAAGCCTGCACAGCTCTACCTTATACTGAGGTATAAGGGGGTTAACCCATCTTCAGTGGCTGACCGGTGCTTTGACAGCTGACAGGAAGGCTGGTGATCCTTCCTGTCCAACGCACAGCCCCAGACGTCCATGTGGCTACAGAAGAGAGAAAACAGGCCATGTTTGTCTTGTCAGTCAGCCAGAAACACGTTCCCCTCAGGAAACTCCTGGAAAACACAAAGTCAGACCTAAGCAGCTCTTCGAGTCAGTTTGTATGTTTGTTTCTAAGCTCGCTTCTTTGTTTGTCCCTGAGGGGGAAGTGTTCGCACAGAATCACATGATTTGAAACCACATGGAAACCTGACAGGGTTAACATAAAGTTCATCAAGGGAAAATACTCACATGTCCTTCACTGTATCCTGTCTGAACACACAGTGTAGCTAAATACAGATGAAACCTTTTACCCAGTTCAAATTCCATCAGTATAAAAACGCATGGCTGCTCATGTTAATTCCACCTTTTTGTGAAGTGCAGTAAGATGCAGTAACGTTTCCCCAGAGCTGCAGCAGCCAGTCGGAGAAAACAAATGGGGTCGTTAATATTTCCTTGACCTTGTCTGACTAAGGCCGGACAAACCCAGCTCCTGGGGGAAAATGAACAACCATTGTGTTTTTCCATGATGTTGTTTGTACTGGGTAGACGGCCACTTCCTCTGTTTTTCATTCTTCACATACAGAACGACTTTGCTTGCTTCTCTTTTGTGTGTTAAACATTTTGCTCAGGCCTCCGGGGACCAGGACAACCAGGAGTATGGTCTTAAAAAAACACAGAATGCATGTCTTTAATTAAAATAATTAAAATAATAAAAAATTTGTATCACTGACCTAAAACTTCAGCATTTGCATGTCCGCAAAATGTGTCATAACTTCAGTGTGTTTCAATACGTTAGGGTCAGTCAGGTCAGTGTTTTAGTGTAAACAATGAATACACAAAATCCTGGAAAAGTTGGGAACATAAGTAAATAAATAACTTTCATTGAGCACTTGAGAACTAACCTACACTAACCTAAATGTTGAAAACTGCAGATATTCCAAGTGTACATGTTCTGGCACAGTTCAGTCAAGGAACCACAGACGCCGACGCGCACACACACCTCGCGGCCACTCGAGCCCTGCGGTCGTGGATTGTTGCGTGTGAAGACATTTGCATCTGCAGAGCGAGACAGTCTCTGCTCAGGGCCCGTCTGCCTCGCAGGTTATGCAACGCAGGCTCGGTCACACCACACGCTGCTTTCTGATTGGTTTGAGGGAAGTCGCTGATTTGAATACCCTTCCCCCAAAGAGTGTCTGCTAGGCCAGCCAGGCTGGTTTGAATGAATGACTGTAATCTTTTTTTCCCATTTTCATAACACTGGAAAAATCTGTTTCAACGTTTGAGACACAAAGCAAATCTTCAGCACAGCAAAAAAAATGAAAGTGGGAGGGAGTAAACTACGTGAAACAAACAAAGTTTAACGTCCTCTGGGTTCTGGTTTCAGTAGTGTAATCAAATATGGGAGAGTGCGTCCAATGCGTGACAAGTCAAGAATGAAAAAACAGCCTTACATAAGAATCTGGATTCCAGTTGTGCCAGCTATGAGATGCCTGGGAAAGGCCTCATCCAAGAGCGAGCGTCCTCAGCTAAGAATCCAATGAGAAGTCTGGGTAATATGCAGGACTATGCACAACAATGCAAGTACGATGTTCCACGATGTAACGTTTCATCCTCCACTAAATACTAATTATGTTTGGTTCAGGTGCCAAAACAAAAAGTGTAGAACTCAGTCTACACTGGTGCTGCTCATTGGACTGAAAGACAGTTCTCAGCCCAGATCCATTTTCGGAGTCCTGACACATTAACCCCATTTCTCAGATGCACAGAGATAAGTGCTTGCTAGCCTTTGGCTTTGTACTTTGACAGACACGTCGTCATTGTGACACGGTTCATTTTCAGTCTAAGCACAGATGTTGCATAAGACAACGTCAGCGAGTGTTACGGAACATTTCCAAAACTGTTTTATCATCCTTTCACCTCGAAAATAACGAAAACATCACTTCTGCTGACAAGTCAGGAACAGAGAGGACGAGCATGTAGCAAGTCTCCCTCCATCGTCTCTCGCCTACGTCCTGGTCTCAGTATCAGCTCATAGTCTGAACCTGCATCAGCCAGACACATGTTGCTTCTACTGCCTTTATGGATTAAAGACAAAAACAAACTCAAGCCTGTCACTAGGGCATCGGCTTGATGCCTGACACAGCTGTACAGGATCGATTCTGAGGGCAGCAACCTGCCCCCGTCCCTCCCTGTACCAACCCGGTCCCAGGCAGCCTGAGCTAGCGCAGCAATGTACGCAGACATTTTTTGAATTTGCTTTAGGTATCGACTTTCTAGGGCGAAGCGTCGACTGTACATTCAATAAGCTGAAAGGTTGCTGTACAGCCTGCATTGAAACTAAGCATTGCATGGTCTGTGCTACATTGTCTTTATGAGCAGAAATAAACAAAGCATTTCTCATCACATTATCTACTCGTTGTTCTGTGCATGTTTTTGACTTTACATTCTTTCCTAAATAAGTCAGAAGCCTGTTTGATGTAATAGAAACCAAGGACTGAAGTCTGAAACCTGTAAACAGGCTGCAGCATTAAGTTTGTGTGAGCTGCTACACATGCAGACGCGAGTCACGACACACATTACTGCAGGAGACATCGAGGAGGCATCTACTCTGTCACGGCACTGAACACCTTCATATCTGAAACTGTAAAGAATTTGCTGCGGGGGGTTATCCTGCACATTTATGTAACCATAAAGCCTGAAGCGTCTCTGCGTTATGATGTTCTGTGCATATCATGTGCTTGTGAACCAACAGACTTTTGTCTGTGACTCTGGTTTCATAAGTGCATACGTATTTCCAGCGTATTCGTCCCCACTACGTTCGCGGATCTCAGGTAACCTATTCTCTCCAAACTCAACTTGGCACCTTCTGATCACCTGAACCCTGGCGAAATATATGGATTTAGACTCTCCAAAACAAAGGTCAAAGGTGAAGGTCCGTTCTAGACACCAGGCAAACAAGCTGCGTGTTGGTGACCTTTCTGCACAGCCAAGTGCACCAGCTGAGCTGCTTTGTGTAAAATATGCATTTCACAGATGTTTTGCCTCTAAAATGACACATTGCACTGTGACACCTCCTGTGGTTTGGACGGCCTGGGCCCAGCGTTTCATTCTGCAGACCAGGGCTCCAGTCCTGTACATGTGCTTGTTGGGATAAATCTTTGGCCCTCACGCGTCTGTTATCTGTCTTTCTTTCACTCAGACTCTCAATCACCTGAACCCAGGCAGCTGAGAATGTTTTTTGCGAATCGACCTTGCAGGCTCAAAGCTAACTGACACCACAACAGCAAATGATTCGCAGATCAAAGAGGCTCTGCGCACACGTCATGCGGTGTATGCGTTTTTCAGCTGTGTTTTGTGTAGCGTAGAGTTACCGTGTATCTGAGTAGATACTGTAACATCCTGAAGCTTTCTTTGCCTTCAGCGTGTTCTGTGTTTGGCAACAAAACATCAGCGCAAATGCTCTGAGGCCTCGTGTAAAACATGATCAGAGTAGTTTACAGTTTATGTGGGTGGACTAATTTGTATGTAGCCAGCAATTAAAGGTTGTGCAACAAATTAATTATAAATGCGTCATAACACCTTTGACTTATTATCAGTGTGTATGTTGTATATTGTGACCTACATTCATTGAAACTAAAAGCCAAAAGTGAGAATAAACATTTCCAAGGTCAATATTTGCACTTTATTATTAAATTGTGTGCATTTGATTGTTTTGGTTTGTGAAGTTTGAAATGGTCTGGAAAGCTGCTTGTTACAGGGCAGTAAATATGGAGTGAAGATGACAGCGTGTGAGCTGTAATCATGGAGCGGCCAGTGAAGGAACAGAAGGATTTGGCCCAGTAGTAAACAATGCTATCTGATCCACATTAGCTCCGCGCAGCTGGGAACAGGTTAAACGGCTGTAAAGCAGCTCCCGTAAAGTTCAAAACCCCGGAAAACCACAGGAAGGCAATAAACCATCAGAGAACATAGTGTTCTGCCACCTAACATGCAGCAGCCTCCCAGCGTGGAGGCAGAACGGGGCAGGTGTGAAGTCTCAGGATGCCTCAGACTCCCAACTCTGACTCCCAGTGTGTAATTATGGTTTAATTACACGTGTGTAATTATCAAATATGCATCCAGGTTTATGATTCTAACCGTGTAACCACACACTGACGTATTATTTTTACTCTTCAGCGGCTGAAATATGACCTTAATGAATTTAATTTAATCTGTTTTGTATTTGAGACTCAAACAAGTATAAGATCAGCTAAAACATATATAAATATAAATCAATATATAAAATATGAATCAGTTTTGCATGCTAATAACAAAATATTACCCAAGTTGAATTCAGTGACCTGTGTTGACAGCGAGTTGGACGAGGTCTCTGTGTGGGACCGGATGAAACTGGATCGTTATGTGTGTCGGGCTGCGCCTTGCGTAAGGTTTCGGGATCACCTGGCTGACGTGTGCTCTGTCTCTGGAAAACTTGTTGCTGGATTGCGTGTCCTCAACCTGCTGGGCCACTTTCTGTCCTCCACATATTCTGCTCACGCACAGTAGGGGCTTGTGCCCTGCCCCTCTCGTTGGGTGGTTTTGAAATGTATTTGAGATTAGTTGAGAAACTGGAAGGGAAAGGGAACTGCTGAGTCGGCACCACTGAACCCCTTGAAAACTCTAAACTGGTGGAGTGTGGAAACCCTCCAAGTTGTGACAACACACTGAGGTCTTACACTATGTTCAAATATTGGAAATGGCTTTTGGTTTTATTAAATAAAACATTCAAACATTGTTTACTGAATTCCACAGATGTTTCCTTACGCTTACCCAACAGCAATGTGTGACTGTGAAAATGGACTGGTTGGATCATGACAACACTATTTTCCACACCAACCCTTTGTACTTGGTCCTTGGAATGGAGCCATAACTTAATAGAATAGAATAGACACAGTTATACAAGCGGTTCTGCACCGTGTTGTGTTGCTAAACTACAGCTATGTTATGGAAGCACAGCTACGTCCCAGCATCACCTACTGTACGATTATGCAAATTCAATTCGCTGGTGTTTCTATTTTTTTCACGTTTTTGCACGTTGGCGTGTCACATAAAAAGGCACTTACGTCGTGACGCTTACGAGAACCGAGTATTTCTGTTCTGCTTCGCGTGCTTTCCCCCGACAGGACTCGCTGCTGTGACCGTCCAGCCGGTTCCACCCCACAGCGCACAATAAAAAGAGACTAAACCGAGATTTGGGAACATCAGACTGTATTCAGGAAAGAATAATAGCTCTTGAGAGACATAATCCCACTAAAGCCTGGACATTAAAATGTACCAGGGTCTCAAATGATTCTGTTCTACATCGTGATGCAAAAGTATGTCTACGTCAAGAAAGAATTACGATAATCTTTCCATGTAACAGACAACAATCAGCATTTTATTGCGTCACTAACTGAGTGAACGTTCTTGTCCTGAACGTAAACTGTGTTTGTGCAACGAATCTGTTCAACCATTGCTTGGAGTCCTTCTCCTGATGTGGAACTTCCTTCATCCCACTGACAGCAAACCTAGAACAGAGGATGAAGGATGTTTACCACACAAAGGTCCGCACACAGACCACACTGCAGGAGGGAGCGTTGCACAAGGCTTAACTTTACAGAAACCTCTGTGGTGGAAAGGAATACGAGCGTGACGCCTTATGCAGTATCAGCATCAGTCATCCTTTTGCCATCGAATCGCTTCTGTCTGCTTTGCGGGAGTTTGAGTAAGTTGTAGATCAAAGAGCCTTTCCCAGCAACACAGCTGTAGAGAAATGCACCACAGTGTTTACAACAGTGTCTGTGATTTAAATGAACTTAATCGCAATTCACTCTTGAAAAAGCTGTGTAGCTGTGAGGTCACACCCAGTCACCATAAAAGCACATGACACCTCTGCACCAGCACACGTTGCCTTTCATTTCAGCTACTCACAAGAACCACAAATAACAACTTCACTATGGTTGAGTATTAATAGATTAAATGCTGTCCACCCTGTAACTGGCAAGCGCAGTTTTGTGAGCACAGAAATAATCTCTCGTGTAGGTTATGCAATCATCTCCCCTCTGACCCCGTGGGTGTCACATGTTGGGGTAGAGACCTGTACAGTTAGGGTTCCATGAATCTGACACCATCGCTGCATGTGTGACGTGGCCTTTCTATCCATGCTATACTGTCCATGAGAAGAAACACACATCGCCACAAAGCCGAGGCTTATTTAGATTCTGCATGATTCAGAGCATAACCAGCGTCTCTCTGGTGCAGTGTTGATCTGCATGACCAAACTTTGTACATGTAAGGAGATGCCACAGGAAGGAACTGTTTCCACTCAGCAGTGAGTCAGTAAATGACACACACACAACTGATCATAAGGCAAAACACAAACAGACAGTGAAGACACAAACTATTTATACATTTTATACACTAGTTTGTCCTGTCAGCTGATAAAATAAGATGCATAACCATATTATGAATGAAGTTGTGTTCTTTGAACTGTTGTGGCATAAACATTATGTTACAATAAACATTATGTTTCTGCAAGAGCAAAAGTGGCATATTTTCCCTATTGCATAACCACCTGCCACAAACAATCTGCAGCCCTTCCTAACTATGACATACAGCAAAGTCTGACTTTTTCATTAAGCTCTGACTTCAGTGTTGTCATGATGAATATGTTGACATTCACAGGACACAAAAATGTTACATGTCTGCAGTCAAACTGTCAAAAATCATTTCTCTGTAGCTGAACCCAGCCACACTGAGGCAGAGCTCACGTATCCTGTAACCCACGAATTTCCATCTGAAACAGATGTTCTGCTTTCATTGCATAACACTAGAAATCCAAGACCAGCGCTTCTCTTGGCTGCCTGCTTTCAAGCCGGCTCCAAACTGAAGTTTAAATCCACACCTCAGGCTCTTCACACGCTTTAATTTAACTCTACCCTATGGGAAGCCAAGGGAACTCCAGCAGAAGCCAAGACTTTGCCATGTAATAAATGAATGTGAGCACATCTAAATGTTTTACACACTATTATGGTATAGATCTTATTAGATCAAACTGCAACCGCGCAGACACAGGGAGAGGAGGCAAACACCACATAGAAAGAAACCTCGATATGCTGAATGTGCTAAGAACTTTTTCATTGTTTGGACATCTACTGACCTCAGCTATTGAACTGTGGTGAGGCCCAAACCACATTAAACGTGTAAAAGGCTTTCTAAAGCTCTGAGGACCACAGAGGCACTGAGAAATTGTGAAACTGATGTTACACGCAACCACTGGCGTTGGCCACCCTGCCAAACCGAGCAAGTGGGTCTGGAAGGGCCTGGTCAGTCTAGAGCCTGGAAGTCCCAACCAGACCTGCTGTAAACAGCAGTGTCTGTGAAAAGACCGACTTAAACAGAGTTTGCCTTTAAGTTTAATACAAAGCAAACATTTTCGCATCGCTTTGCGTTTATGGGTGTAGACTAGCAGCCAAACAGATCCAGCTAATAAAAGTTACATCACAGTAAAGTGTGCGACCGGCCTGGATATCTGAACATGCTGAAAACTCGAAAGATCAGACGACCTCTATAAACAGCACATACAAATTCTCTCGCAAGTATTTTCCTAATAAGGGTTAAGTTAAGGACGTGAGATTTATGGTGAACCTCATAAAGAGCTGATGTGATTCAAGAACTCTGTTGCTAAAGAAGGTCCCAAAATAGAAAAGAAAGGGTGTTAAATCCCGAAAAGTAAATCAAAGTCTTAATTAAATGTCCTCAGGCTTGTGAGCCTTGGGAGCGTTGGACATGCCAGCTATGCTGCATGACGGCGTTTCCTCCGTTTGAGGCTACGCTGGCCATTACCACAAGCACGGCACGACTGCAGCATCCTCCCTCTGAATGCAGATGCAGGTGCTCAGGTATGCGTTCGCGCATAAAGACGAACGAGCCAGCAAACTGAACAGAGAACGCATTTCAGAGGAGCTCGGGATTTACGGGTTTTAAATAAAGTCGGTTGCGTTGCAGAAACCCAAGTTGCATGAGTAGAGGGAGGCCGTGTGTTTACCCCTGCACCATTCGATCTGCGGTGCCGTTTCTGGACGTTTCTGTTCTCAGCGCTAGATGGATGGGAGCCTGGTTTATGCAGCAGGGAAGCCGCAACATATCTCATTACACGCAGGCTGTACGGACTGGCTGCCAGTCTGTCTGAATGGAAACAATATGGCGATCACACCGGCAACCTATTATTACCTCCCTTTGATTAGTGGGTGTGAGTCTGTCCTCTATGTGTGTAAACAAAAAAAATACTGCCTCAGCATACTGCATTATGTAAACATAAGGTTTATTGCAAATGTGCAGCCGTATCCAAACAAGAATGAACAGACAGTTGTTGAGGATACTGTACAGCAACAACACCGTTATCTTTACAAAACACATAGAAACTTTAGCTAGAAACAAGAATTCTCCCTGTGAAATTTCACACAAGGTCCTGTTGTTTTGCTTGGCTTCTGTTGCGAGAAAAAAAAAACATATCAAACGGCAGAAGTCTTAAAAAGTCTTTGGTAGCTACAAAACAACAACAAGAACAACAGAGCTCAGTGTGGAAATGTGTTCCTCTCTTACTACGGACAGGCACTGTTGTCATGCCATCGTTTTCAAGTTGGCATCGGGGCATCAAAACAGAACAGATGCTGCGAGAAAAATCAGGAGTGCATCTGCAGCGAGAAATGTCGACGTCCGCATGCTCAACGCCTCCAGCGGCTTCGACCTTACGAGCGTCGTCGGTAAGAGCAAGGTAGACGAGGTGGGCAGATGAAAACAAAACAAAAAGGTCGACTGTACACGCTCCTATTTTATAAACGACTGATTTTTGTTCAGGATCACAAACAAAAACAGAAGCTATAGCAGGATTAATTTCCCCCACAAGCAGCAAGCCCCAGCTTCAGGTAATACAAGACTACATGTAGGGATCACTACAGTATACTGATCAGTCCATCTGCTCTATTAGTCTATACTGTATGAACCTCCACCTCTCTGGCATTAGCTTATCCTGTTGATTACTCTTATGCTTGAACAAAATGTACATGGATGCATGACTAATACGTTGCAGGTACAGGAAAGGTCTTCGGTATGTGGCTGAAATGTGGCTGGGAGTCATCAACGCTGCATTTCGAGCTTGGACGAATCATCTGCGCGATGGGACTCCTCTCGCGGACCTGGAGGGCCGTCCCGTCTCCGGTGGCGCTCCTCTGGGTTAGCGGGAAACAAGCCCCCCTGCTCGCTTTCAAGTTAGCACCTGCAGGCCCAGTCCGATCAACGCATCATCACACCCTCCCACCAACTCTGTGTCTCTAGAGCAAAGGGTGCTTGTTGGGCGGGTTTGGCTAGGCAGGGAAGGCCTCCCCCTCTGTCTGAAAGCAAGCGCTCATCAGTGTCTAGTCGGCTCCTCTCTCTCTATTAGCGCTTTTGTCTACAATAAAAAAAGACTACGACAAAGAGTTGGACGGTATCAGAGGACGGTCCTGACACCGCACCGGTCAGAGCGTCTTAAGTTCTTTGTTGTGCTCATCAGTGTCAGCAGTTCGATTGTGTCCCATCGAACATTTACAGCCCGATGCGTCGCCTTCGTAGTTTTGAAGGCTTCTCGGCGGCGGAGACTGTGTAACACTTCTTCATTCCAATGGAGGTCTGTTATTACAAGGTGACAGTGGCTCTGCCCACCTCAAGGCAGAGCCACTTATACAGCAGAGCCTGTGCTGTGGCCGCCCTGCTGCTGCTGTTCCGGGGTCACCTGGGTGCTCTGGTTGTCCAGGGGTAACAGCACGTCTGTGGGGATGCGAGACTGGAACTTCTCCAGCTGCTCTGGACTGGCCAGGTTCTTTAACAGGTAGTTCTCCCTCTCCAGCTGGTTGTTCTTCTCTGCCAGCTCTTTGATCTGCTCTTTGAGGATCTCCACCTCCTCACGAACCGCGTACATCAGGTGGTTCTTGACCAGATCCTGTGAAGATAAAGAGGATAAGGATCAGTCAGAGCCAAAGACCGAGCCGTCGGCTGATCTGCTCGGCTGCACAGCGGACGCGCGCTGACCGGCCGACCAGCCAAGTCAGTCATCAGAGCACATTTGCTGCTCCCTAAAATGCATGTGTGCATGGAGCTCATGGTGCAATGCTGTTCAGTGTGTGTTCCTCTGTGGCGCGTCCAGTAAATCTGTGCTACTACAATAGCATCAGTCTGTTGTAGGGACTTCCTGTCATCTCCTGCATGTGCGGTGCCATGTGCTGCGTTTGCGTAACAGGAACTACCCGGTGCCTTCGCAGAAAGCGGGTTTTGTGCACAATGCACTAGGTGGATAGTATTATATGGCCTCTTAGCTGCACCTGAGCCACACATGCTTAAAGACATCTACATCACATGCGTGAGGCAACCTGGACCCTGTGAGTAAAGTGTTTGTAGACCTCCACATAGTGTGTAATGCGTGTCTGAGTCATCTCAACTTACCATCGCCTGCTCGATCTTGTTGTCGATGGCCACAACGCTAGCACCAGAGGCACTGCAGGAGGAGAAACAGAGGCTGTCAGTGAAAGAGATCAGAACCGAGGGCTGCTGCCTTCTCCAGCTCGTTTCCAAGCCAGCAACGAGTAAACATGATTCCTGTAGGCGGCGGTGAAACAGAAAGTGTGGCAACAGAAAGAAAAACTATAACAAAGGTTATCTGGTTGGGATTTGTGTCACTGGATGGGGGGTGTATATGCTGATATAGTGCAGGTGGCGGCCAAGTGACATAATAAACAATAAAGAACTCAGGGCGGGTTGTAGTCCAGAGTCCAGTCTGGCGGCTGGGCAGACTCCATGCCCAGGTACAACAAACCAGAACACCACACGTTCAATCTCAAGCTCTGCTCCTGCAGAATAAACCGGAACCAACGAGGCCCAAACTAACCCAGAGCCGCCAAAACCGAACGCTGCGTTCAAGCGTCGCGCAGTTTACCTGTTGTCAAGTTTGACGGACACGACGTCTCCCCCCAGCAGCGAGGAGAAGAAGGAGATGGAGAAGTTGTGCAGCTGGTAGACGGCCACCTCCATGGGCGTTTTAGCGAACATCTCCGTGCTCATGTTGAGTACCAGACTCGTTTGGAATATACTTCTCGCCACGTTTGCGACTTGGTTTGTTCTCCTAACTATAAGAAATCCGGACGGGCCGAGGGTTCGGTAGCGACGCACTGGGTCGCTGCAGCGGCTGGAGCGCAGTGCTGTGTCTGGATGCGCGCGTGGCAGCTTCGCCGGTTTACACGAGCGACTGTCTGATGCTATTTCTGCCACCGGCGGCTATTTGAATCGCTCGCCCCCTGACGTCATCTGACGTGTGCATATATTAGTCAAATGAGACGATGGGTGGGCTGTTATGGTGCCTTCCCGTGCAGCACAAAAAAATCGATCCTTTCAGATTTGGTGTGGAAAAAAACAACCTCATCTAAACTTTTTTGCAAAATAAGTGCAGTGGACAGAAAGTACATTTGGTCACGTCATCGCTGGAATGTTGTGCATTTGCCAGGTGTGATTGCTTTTATTTCACCGTTCAGTACAGTTCGGGATTCAATGTTTATGCATTAACCAAATAGCACCAAAAAAACAAATAAACATATTAATGTCAGAGAAAATAAAACAAATATATTCCTTATTGTGACAAATTAACGTTTTTTTCAAATGTGCGCAAAAATGGCATGGGTTTGTTAGTAAACAGCTACGCAAGTATAAAAAACGAGTGCATATGGAGCTTTTGAACGCATCGCTGCTTGTGCCCTGCTTCTGAACCTCTGTCGCTGACGTCCGCTGTCAACCCTCAAACCCAAGTCCGCGCTCACTGCGACAAACAACACGAGGAACATCTGGTCACACACACATGGTCTGCACGAATACGCATCGACTCTCAGTTGAGTGCGGCGTTTAAAGACGTGAAGCATTTGTGAATCAGCTCGTGATTTGCCAGATGAACCCTGTCACAACTTAAAAACAGTCAGGCCTGTTTATTGTTTTCACCACGTTATAGATCACTATAACAAAATGTCCTGCACCACGAGCCAATATGCACAACTTTCCCACACACAACTCCCTACAGTATGTCTGCGCTCTACTGGCCTCTAGTGGCCAGACGTTGCACAGCGCCCACCCGCAGGGGACACTTGATTACAGGGGCTCCGCTCTTGGACCCGGCGTTGTTTACCACGGAATTTTCCATGCATCCCTTTTCTGGCAACATGATTTATTTATTTACTGGTTCTGGTATTTTCAGGTTGTTAAAGAACATATGGAAAATTTTCAGAGCTTAACGTGATCCTCCCGTCCATATGCCAAACTAGTTAAAGTCGCACTAACCACAGACCAATTGTTGTTTATGGGAATGTTCTCCCCTTTATTTAAGGAAAATAAAGAGGCAACACAAACATCCTTGAGTTACCCTGGGTTATTAGATGTAACACAGTCTTCTAATTGTGGTTATCCCGATTTACTATGAATAGATGAAGAATGAATACGCTCAGCACTGTTCTGAAACATACTGTGTGACCTCTCGAACCTCAGATAATCTTTTGAACTTGTTCCTACTGTTCTTGTGACGCAAGTGCACTGAACCTCCTGCAAAATGTAATAAACAACCTGCAGTAGAAGGCGCAGAGATAAACACATCACGTCTACAGTTGTCGTTTTTTTGCGGGATTCTCCACCGAGCGGCTGTTATTGAGCAACAGGCCTTGTTTTGACTGAGGTGTCCACGCAGGTCGCCTGACTGTAATTGTGCAACTCCTCTCAGCTGTCACATTATGTTCTCTGTTACAGTTATCGCCCACAATACTGATAACAAGTTCTGTTAGACAGTGTTTGCTCTATAATATGTATTTGTTTTCCTTAAACTGCAGTAAACAGTATATAGGCTTAGAATCTGTGGGCCTGTATTTAAAACGAGAACAAATGACCCAGTGCCCACGTCCTGCTGGTTTGTGTATAGAAAAACAAATTCCTTAGTGCACGAGCAAAGTCAAAAGGGTTTTTTTTTTTTGGAGAAAAAGGAGTTCTGTTATGTAACGAAACAATTTGAGCGGAAAGGCGGATTTCTGGTAGAGCTAACAAGGCTAAGCAGAGAGCACATTGACTGGGTATTAGGGCCCATAGTGCCTGTCGTCTCCGATTTTGTGCCGTGACTGTGGAGCTGCCAGGTTTAATATCGGGCCCTGTGCTGCTGACGAGGACATGGTAATTTACCTTGCACCACTTAGCAGAGGAGAGTCACACCGATCGCTTGTGGCTCAGCTGAGATGCACAGATGGAAGCTACAGACAGCAGGGAGCCTTTCCAGAGCCTGCCAGTAATATGGAGCCGCGTGAGGTGAGACGACAACAGAGCATACTCACAATCTTTCTGCTTTGCCTGGCTGCTCAGCTGAATCACTGCTCCAACACAAATTGTACAGTTAAATATATTTGCACGTACAGAAACATACGCAAAACAGTTTGTGCTACAAATATTGACCCACGCTGCTTTGAAAAAATAAAAGAAATAAAGCTCTTATTTCTGAGTAGCACTTGACGCCTGACCATGTTCGGCATGAGCCAAATCCAGTGAGTCATTCTAAAGCTAGGCAATGGGCCACTGTTTCCATCAGATGTCCCCATGCGCACAAGCCAACCGCATTATATAACAGAGTGATTCATCTGCGCCGATGTCTGAAGAAGAACGAGGCCCAGACACGCCACAGCCTCACAGCTTTTGTTATGAGCAGCATTTGGGGGGGTTCACGCGTCAGAATTAAGAATCTGCAGAGTTCAAATCCGCAGAGAACAGAAGATTTCTGTTGGTTTAAGTTGTGCTTGTGTCCTCATCAATACTCTGCATCCTCCGCCAGACAAACAACGCACACGAGTACGTTAGACACTCAGAAGGTGACCTTCAACTATGCTATTATAAAGGTTTCCTGCATGAAGAGTCAAATAAAAGCCCTCAGAAGGAGCAGCTTAGCTTCGTTTTGCGTTTTGCTGCGTTCCTACAGGTTCCTGTCATCCAGCCCATCATCACGTCTCTGCCACGCACGAGACGAACCTCCATCTCTCCGTTGCCGCCACACTTACCGCCGATCGGGCCTCTTGAACAGACTCGGGGAGTAAGGGGGCGAGTAGCTTATGCGTCTTTCAGGATAACCGAAGTGCTGGTAGTGAGAGCAGAACCTCTGAGATGGTTCTGCCAGGCGAAGGGCACACAGCGTCCTGGGAGAAGGCGGCGTAGCCCCAACAGGAGCGACATCAGTGCGACGCGTATGAGACTGTCCCATGTTGGCTTCCAAATGAAGGGGCCGCTCAAGAGGCTGCAGCCCTTGTTCTGCTGCTGGTTGTTTGCGCTCAACAGCTGTGTTGTCGCAGCACAAAGGGACAATTGAGCTCTGGCAGCACCTCTGGATGTGCAGCCATGGGTACGAGTGCCACGCTCAGACTGGCACTTGTATGATGTGTCTCCAGTTCAGGGGAACACAATGGCGCCAGAGGGGCAGTGAGAAGGACCGTTTCTCCAAACGCCGCATGTTTCTTCTCTTTACTACAGGAGACGAAGCTAAATCTCCTTCTCTGACTGTAACTGATCTAATTTGAGCCATCATCATGCCTGTCTCCACGATGGACTAAACCCACAAGACACTAAAGTAAACCAAGAACAAATAAATCTCCAATAGTTAATGGTTTTGTTCCTGTTTTTCTAATATGCTTTAAAACATCTTCAGAATCTGGGGAGTCGTGTCATGTGAGCTGAAGCTTGTGTGTCTTACATAGAGAAATGCTTTAAGAATTTTAAATGAAGTGGCTTTGGCAGTAGCAGCAGGACCTTTTTCACCAAGGCTGTAACCATGTAATCATGTTTGAGGCTGCATTGAAGTGTAACAGCAGCTTCGTAATTGAAAGGGTTTTTTTCTGTTTTGACAGTTCTCTGTAAATGTCTCTGTCTCCATTTACCATCACACAACTTTCTTGGCAGGTGGATGGTTTTGACATTTGATACTTAATGATGAGCACAGACACGCGTGGTTTCATATAAAGGAAAGACATTGGTGTCAAACCAGTTTCTGCATGTCGTCTTTTTAAAGATGTAATCTTTGGTTTGTAAGGCTGCACGCTATCATATATCCTTACGTAAGATTTAATGTTACTGCCGCTATTGTATACATTAAGAATAATGAACTACAATATACAAGACCTGTCAGAAACGTAAAGCTATTTACAGTATATCCTGCTAAACCAGAATATCTATTGGAAAAACATAATGAATACATAATTTTTGCATTGGACAGCAGCTCGGTGGCCTCTGGGCAGACTTGCACAGCAAAGCATCCATCATCGGTGGATGACGTACTGGGCATGTTTACACTCATCACTTATGAAGAAATTCACTTAAAACTGAAACCATTTAATCCTTCTCTATTCAACTTAGTCATTCAAACTCAGCTGTATTTGTTTTTTGCTGCAGGTGATGATGTGTCACATTGCAAAAAAAAGTAGCCTGTTACTATATTGTACCTTCGTATGAAGTAGTTATTGTTCTTAAAGCTGAGCTTCCAGCTTGGACATCAGTGTAGAGACTAAATCACAGATTCACAGATGTTTACGCTGCTGTTTTTCTGCCACAACTCAATTAAAATTCATTTCGTAGCAGTAACAGTACACATACAGTAGGTTGAGCTGTTGTGTGGAGTAGTTTAGTGGGACCTTTATTCATAAGATCACCTTAATAAAAGAATCTCCTTTGCTTTGTCCCGTCTGCCTGTGTGTCCCAAACGGTTTGTTTATTACTTGTCCTCATTCATTTGCTTAATAAAACACAAAGGTCCTCTTTAATAGTCTCCTGACAAGAACCTAATGCATGTAATACAAACTGATGTACCAAGCTCGGGGTCTAAGCAGCATCTGGCAGCAGGCTGCAAGTCAGCAGAAGCCAGACAGCCCCGAGGCCTGATGTAAAGCTGTACCTTGCTTTCTAGCGGGGACGATTTTAAGGCTGTAAAAAACACTCAAGCAGAGCAGAGGCCGTCATGTGTTTGTTGCGGGAACATCTCAGTAAGGCAAAGCCTCGTCAAGCTACATTCCTCCTGCAACCTTTATTTTAAATACCAGCATATTCTAGTCTGTAGCCTATATGACTGCCATCTCTGTTTCAGAACAAACATGTTTACACAGGAGAACACCCCCCTCACACACACACACACACACACATAGCTACTGTCTGCCGAAAAAGATAAGGGATGTCAGCCTATGAATACAGTTATTGCACTAATGGCTCTGCAGATTCTCAACAAAAGGTCAAAGGTTATGGGATCAGTTGACCGTGCAGTATTAAATAGCAGTGAACTTTGTTCTCAGCTGTTTGACTTGTTAGGGGTCACGTAGTTTAATGCGAGAGGCTGCTTATTGTTTGCCTGTTCTAGTCACAGTAAGTTGCTGTAGGTGTGCGTCCTCTGATGTCAGCTCTAATCCGAAGGTGTTCGTGCGCGTTCTGCTGCTCGGAAATGAAAAGTAGGCTGCAGCTTGAGCCCGTGAAGCCGTGGAGGTTGTCTGGCAGTGGCAGCCGCTTTGCATGGCACCTATGATAAACAAACAGTTGACTCAAACAAACTGACTGGCTCACGTCCCAGAACAAAAGGTTACGGAGTTCAGTGCCATCTGTCTGCATTCATACATTCGGTCTCAGCTGTCTGAGTTGGTGTCGCTCCGCATATTTGTGTATTTAAAAACTGACATTAGACTAATGAGTTCATGCACCTAAATCCACCACAAGGCTGTCGTAACGCCAGCAAATCAGATCTATTAATTGTCATTAAGGTAATATCTTCCTCTCTTTGTCACCTGATTCTCTCCCACAGTGTTTTCATTTCCCGGCCTCTTTTCTCTGTCTTTAACTTAACAAACGTAATATCCCTTCTTTAAATCCTTGTCTTATTTATTCCATCTGCTGCTTTTCCCATCTTCTTACTACGCTGAGTCTGCAGCTGTGTGACCCAAGTCACCAACAACTGGGACGACGCGGGAGGGAGCTGGGACCTCAATGAGGCGTCCCCCGCGGCGTGTTTATGTGCTCGCTTGTGTCTTTGTTTGCCTGTGTGCACGTTGATGCGTGAGGCTGGCCATTCGCTCTCGCGCAGTGCGTGCATGCTCCTGCGAGTCTGGCCTCGTCGCCGCGATCTGGATTAGACTGGATGGGGAGCACCCTGCTAGCGCTCGCTGTCAGTGTCATCCAAACACAGAGTCGTTCCCACAGACTCCAGCGGGCTTCTCCGCTGAGCTAAAGCGAATCCTCTGTCACCTGCAAGCTGACGATGGGGCAATGAGAACGTTCCCACGGGTAATGCCGGTCATTGCTAAAGACAAGCGTATTAAATGGACTTTGAGGAGGGTACGTTTAACTGATAAATTCAGGAAAAATGGTTCTTATTAATTTCTTGCGTAACGGTGAGGCAGCAGTGACCTGGGCAGCATAGTCATACTGTCCCACATCCAATTGATCTTTACAAACCAAACAAATCACATTATTCTTCTGCAACAAAACCACAGAAACGATCTGGATCATAATTCAACGAGCTTTCCTGCTTTCAGCGAGCTGGGACTCAAACAAAGGAGCTGAGAATCTGAATGGTGGTGATACTGTACAACACCACGCCGCTAATCTGCAGAGGGAAAACACAGGGACTCCATTTGGCTGGAATATATATAGAAGGGAGGCTATTTAGGGTCTATGTTGAAAGAGGAACACTTCTACTAGCTCTGTATGTTATTGTGTCGCTATACACAACAGGGAATTTATCACCATTTCATGATGTTGCTGAACGTGGCCTCTAAGGATCTGACCCCCTGTGTGTGATTTAACTACTGGAAATGTGGATTGATTGCCGGTAGAAATCTGCATCTGGGCCGTTGGACATCAAGCTAATATGTGCTCATACGTAAACACGCCCATAAATTCAGCCAAGGCGTGAAATTTTATGTACAGGCCACTTTTCCTTTCTCTCAAAGGGGAACCGTGCTGCTGTGAAGTGGTGCGAATAGAAACTCATGTATATTCAGCGCCTCGTATAAATCTCCCTTCCAAATAGCACCGCAGATTAAAGTCATTCAACTCTGGAGCCTGACAAAGCACAGGGGCCATAGGTCTGAGCAGTCCCACAGAGGTACAGTGTGGATCACATGCAAACCGAGAGGAGGGCTCAAGCCTGAGAGAACATGATGTACAAAATGTTTCCTCAGCCTGTCTGCATGGTGAGGATCCCCTGCTGACAGAGGAGGCCAAGGCAGACGAGGAGAGGGCCAGATGTACAGCACAGGAGAGGCCCTGGTCTGGGACACACATCACACAGAAGAGTCTGTAGTTACGCATTTTAGCACCGTTAAGGCCATGAACGTTGTTCACTGTGTTGGATGGATGTACTTTATGTTTGCATTAAAAGCCTTTGTAATTGATTTACTGCGAGTCTGATCAGAGATGCCTGTGTAGCTACTGAGTAACTAAGAGTCAACGACAGCTGTTCTATGTGTGTCAAACTAAGGCTCAAGTTCAAACAAGGCTTTGCATATATCTGCAAATAACAGAAAACACAGCTTGTATATAATACTGTACGCCAGTCTAAGTTTTAATCAAATGAATTCATAGTGCATCACAAGGGAACTGTTTTAGGATGTGACTCATTCAGAGGAAGGATCAGCATCAAAAGCTGTTGTGGGATCTAAATAAACCGGGAACATACTGTGGATAAATCCACAGCCTTGTTTGGGAGTTGACAGGAACCCCAGCCTATCCTGCCTTCAAACAGCCTCTCAGTTACAGACGCAAGTCTTTTAAATAGAATTGGTCATTTAGTTTTTTCTTTTTTTATTCGTTAGTTTGAGCCGCGGATGGGAAGAAATATTACACTACAGTGATTTGATAAAGCTAATTTAGCAGGAATTCTATCGGACTTTTCTGCATTTAGTTTGATTGTTGAGCATTAGGTGAAATATAGTGACAGCTTAACTTCTGCCTGACTTTAAATTCAACAATAACTGATGAACGTCTGACAGCGAAGTTGAGGTTCATGCACTTTTCCAAGAAGCAAACAGGAAATAGTTCCACTTGAAGTGAACGTTGAACTTGGAGTCGGTTGCAGTAGACAAGACAAATGTTTTTGAGATGTAATTTTCTCGATCTCAAAGCTGCACAGACGAGCGAGTAAACACGATTCGCCACACAGCCATTGTATAAAGGCTAAGGTAAACAATAGAAGCTAAAGTGAGCTGCCGCCAGCGTGTACGCAAAGGGTCCAAGGTTCACTGATGAAACCATAGTAAACTCTCATATCTGTTGTGCTCGCACGCACCACACAGGTACACAATCACACACCAGTGAACACTCCACTCCAAAGTACACGTGTGCATTCATGCATGGATGCTAACAGGTCCAATATGCGCCGCGACACGTACAGTAGACACACACAAGCAGTAATGGATACGCATAAGCGCGCAAATTAGAGCTGTGCCTGGACGTGTCGGCGTTTGGCAGGCGACCGCTCACGTTAGAATGCAGAGACAGAGAGATCCTTTAATTTACCGCCATCTTTTGTCCGACTGACGCTCTTCCAAAAAACACTGTTTCGACAGGGTATGACAAAAAAATGCTGGAATCAAAGTTGATAGTGACGTAAAACGTCTAATCAGATGTGGTCTGTGCGTAAGAGCCCGTTATTGTTTTGCAGATGGGCTGATTTGTCCACGCAGGCCGTCTTTGGGAGCCGCTGAGCCGTCACCTTACCTTCATGCTTAAATGGTAGCGTTTGATGGATGAGGTTCCCACAAGCAATGCAACGCCTCAGCTTCACGCTGGCTCAGCGGTGCCAAACATTTGTCAAAAAGCGAAAGTTTTAAATGTATTGTTATTAATAGAGCTGGTGTTTGGTCTGTGCAACTCAAAGCAGAAAGTTCACACCATCTGGAGATGATGGGGGGAAGGGGGGGGTCAGAGAGGTCAAACTCAAACGCAGCAAACTGATCCAGAGCCGCTTTTGGCTTTGACCCTGTAAAAACATAGGAGCAGGCTGCAGCGTCTCACGAAACCAGACGAGGCGTCTGTCTCTTCTTTTACATGTGTCACTGTGATGATCGTAAATGAAACTAATAGCTGACTTATATAAAGTTTTTAGAGGAAGTGTTTTAGTATTTGAAG
This sequence comes from Macropodus opercularis, assembly GCA_030770545.1. Classification (NCBI taxonomy): domain Eukaryota; kingdom Metazoa; phylum Chordata; class Actinopteri; order Anabantiformes; family Osphronemidae; genus Macropodus; species Macropodus opercularis. The sequence continues at coordinate 8,216,588 of CM061098.1, forward strand.
AACTGAGAGAAATCTGGGTGTTTCACAGGTTCTCACAAACGCTGCAAAACCCTGCGTTCGCTCTGCAACCACACTAAGAACATGCGTGCCGTCAAAAACAACAAGTCATTATCTTTGTTTTCGCGCCTGTGGGACTGATTGTGTTCCTCACACCAGTTTAATGGCTGCGTTGCTTTTTTCTTAGACTCTAGAATCTATTTTTGTCCCGTCTGCATAGAAGCGAGTGCAGTGTGGCGCCTGTGCGTTAGCTGCCAACTTTACTTTTATTACAGTGTAATTGGAAGAATAGCTGCTGCTGGGCTGAAACCGTGGCCGTGCGTCTCCTGTGTCTCGTCTGCCACCTTGTGCACGCTCGTCTGTCCTGCTGCCTGCGTTGGGTTGGTCTTGCCCTCTCTCTCATCGGCTTTGCTCTCCGTGCTGCGCCTGTCTTGTCTTCTCTGAGCGGTAAATCCTACCTGACTGGCAGATTTTAGGACAGCCTAAACCCGACTCCGCCTCGAGCCAATTATCCGGTCTCTGACCTGTCTCTTCACAATTGTAGCTGTCTTCTGGTGCAGGCTCACTTTTGGCACAGGCGCTGCTGTTGCGCCACGCCTGCACATCTGACGCCCAGGACACTGATCCTGTATATGTAACTGTGAACTAGACAGAGGGAGGGGTCACAGTTAAACAATCTACTTGTATTTACTTTGCAAGTGTGCCCTGTCTGGGCCACACTCCCAAATAAAGGTGAATGTTCTGGCGCTGCCCAGTCATGCTTTTCCTACGTGTTGTTAAGACACCAAACAAAGAAGGAGCAGAACATCTATCTGCAGAAACAACAAACAAAGCATACACACAGTCATTTTCCAGACTGACACGCACACAATACGCAATAACACGAATCCAGGGCATCACCTCCCCTCAGAGCCTGAGGACAGACCCTTGTATCACAGACTAAGCAGAAAGCCAAACACCAAAACAGGAAAACGCAAAAAAAAAAAGAGGAAGAGAAATGGAGAGAGGAGGAGAACGAGGGAGGGAGGAGACGCTTTCGCAGCTGCTGTTAAGCAGTTTCCTCTGATAGGAAGCTTTGGCTGTACTCCCAGTTCTTTAGGTAAACTGTCAAGAAAAAACATGGTTACCTTCAGATATAAGCAGGCGTGATGGCGTGTTTGTGAGAGAAAGGAGCGCTGGGTTTAATGTGTCAAACAAAATGTGCCCTTCTTACGTAATCAACTACAGTGTTTACACTTCATCTGGGTTTGAAAATCGTTACCATGCGCTATCTTATAAAATCCAGTGATACACATGTTTACGCTGCTGTCAGCACAAGCTGCGACGTTTTATTTGGACATGACAGGAGGGGATCACCGAGCGAGAAGATAAAGTCGCCAGGTACGCCAGACAAGCCCCCGCCTGCGTTTCTAAGGTGACATTTCCTAAAGCTCTCTCAGAGGGATGTCCTGCACAAGCAATAGTGCTGACATCTGCAAAACCTGTCAGCCTCTTATCACGGGATCAAGATAATAAGCAGAACCTAAGTCCTTAATCTGTCCTGCTGCATGTCTCTTTGTGTTTGTGACAGCAGGTGCTACAGTGTTTAGTCTACAGCGTGGAAGTCTGCTGAAACCAGCCTGTTGTCATTCAGGGGGAATCGGTTAATGGCGAGTCCTTCAGCATGTTGGTAGAAATCTATGCAACCAAATAAATATGTTCAGCATACGATGCAGCCAAGATGCTAAAGCATGAGTTTGGAGAGACTCTCGTTGGAACCACTGCACTAGCTTCCGTCAGGCACAATGAGGGACTGTCCCAGGCAGATGGGCCTCAGGAGAGTTCTAGCGGCGCTGCTCTCAGTGCGGTGGCCTCGATATTACTGCCAGTTAGCATTGAAAGAACACGAGAAACACTCAGGGGTCCTGGCTTGTCTGCATCTGATATGTCCCTCTAGAACGCTTATTTAAATATGAATGGCAGGAAGTGCGTTTGTTTTTTTATATTCACCTCTCGTTGGCTGTCATAAAATAACAGTGAGACACTTTGTGTTTTTTATCTGGGTGTTTCTCTGGATTTCCCACTGATATGTGCTACAATAGCATCCTTTCCCTCTGGAGAACCAGGAAGTGGGCCCATGAACAAAAACAGCACCAAGCCACCATGCATCACATAACAACACGCTCATTACAGTCCAAACTCATGATACTATTGACAAAATCCAGGCAAAGGACAGGACTGTTGTGCCAACATTTCCACCCTCTTGTTTGTTATGCAACTGCAAGAACCGGACTTGAAATGTCTTGGAATGTGTTGGAAAGTCTTGGAATGTCTTGAAGTGGTCAGCAATGGTAACGTGAGTTGTCGTAAGTTGTCTCGTTGCTCCTAAAAATTGTCGACTGCACCTAGTTCCACAGAGTCTGCTCCGAAAACTGAAAGGTTGTGACCTTGTGTGCAGAACGAATGTCCCTTTACGCTCGGTGCTGACTCCTGCTGTCTCCTTTTCCAGTACATGGCACCTCGCGTCTTCGGGAGCATCGCAGGTGGCTGAAAGACTGGGTGGACTGTGCTTGCGTGTGATGTGTGCACCAGCATACGCCTGAGAGTGAGTGAAAAGGGCAGCGAGGGAATAAGAGATCCAGCGTTGATTTACATTCCTTCCAGAGTCCCACACTTTCTTGGCAGCGGCCTCTCTGGCACGTCGACCAGCGCCAGAGCTCTACTGCTCTGCTCCTGAAGCATCTCGTGTTTTCTGCTGTTTAGCCACCAGCTTGAAAGCATAATGATGAATCTGCGCTTTCCGCATCTCTATGACACCATACTGGAAGGAATGCAGACACAGGTCGTTTAATGTCACCCCGTGCTAATTGCTCCTCACAATAAGAGAGCACGGTATCGGATTCGACCGGCTCGGGTTGCTCCCTCTTCTTAACACAGTGACACAAAGACAGAAGTGAGGTCTTGGACAGGATGCGTCTTGTTATTTTTCTCATTTGAATCTGCTAGTGCCTCCCTCTCTATCTCTGGGGACCAGCCAGAAACAATCACAGACTCGCTGAAACTTGGCAGATACTGCGTGTTCATTTTTCTCCGTCCTCTCTCGTTGGCTCTCGTGTTGCAGAAAGGCATCCAGAGAGAGAACGGAGGCTTGGCAGAACAGGTTCACCTTTTCCTTGCACCGCTCGTGTTTGCCAGGGGAACCAAACCGATCATCAGTTCAGCAAGCTGCTCCTTTCGTCTGTTGAATTTTTAGTCAGAAAAGTTGTGAAATGCTAAAATGATCTGGTTTTCTCTCCCATAGGTCAGGAGCATTTGAAGAGTTTGGACACGTCCTAGCACTGCTAACAAACAGGAAACCACACTGACTACACTAGAGTCAGAGTCTGACTATGGTTCATGGGGTCGTGCCAGTCACTTGGCCTTTTCAGAGCCTGTATGCTGTTAACCGTGATTCACAGTGACAGTTCTATTACATTTCATTTCTGCCCAGCTCCGCTTTGGCCTCCACAGGAAACAAATATTTTCCTGATTTAGCAATGAACTGTGCTGCATCTTGCGTTCATGTGGCGAAACAAACGCATTACACCAAATCACGAGCAGGTTTCCCAACATGTTCTCCACCCTCAGCGCTGCGAGGTGAATGAAGAACGAAGAAGTTAATGTTGTGCAAAGGCTTAATTTAGTGATGCAATCCCACGTGACAGCACAACGCAGGAGTTCCCAGACGCTGGGTGGACAAAAGCATCGCAGAGCTTCAGCTTCAGGAGCTGTGCTGAGTGACTGCAGGCTTGTTTGATGAGCAACCTCGCCGTGTTCTCCGGAACGCTTTATGGCGACTGAGTCATTTTAGTTTGCTCCTGAATTACACTTACACCCCAAGGGCTTCAAATTGTTTAATGGCGAAAAGCAGCAAATCTCAGCGTGTTGCCAAACTACAGTAACACATACATGTAACATCTGATTCGTCTTGGCGTTGCAACCTTTTTTGTGTTCTGGAAAACATGACCTTACGTCACACTGCAATTGTTCTCTTTCCCAGAGACTCTAGGAACACTTCTCAGTAACGCGTTGTGGCAACACCATTGCTAAAGTATGTCAAACACCACCTCCAGCACACATACGCCTTTGTGGGCGTTGAGCTGAGAAAAGGTGAGACTAATGCGAATTCTGATTTTCCAACATTTTCCTACGTTTGTTTTCTCCTCGTGTGTGTGAGCGCAGTCGGGCCCGTCGTGCACCCAACCTGCGTGAGAAGAGTGCCTAAGGAAAATATGATAGGCTAATGATAGGCCTAGCTCACAACTGCTGAACAAAAGCAGCGTCTGGCTGCATTGTGTAGACTATTGTGTTAAGAAAATAAATAACTCAGTGTGGGATAACAGAACTTTTTCAGGATCATGAAAGAGGCATCCAGAGATGAAAAAGGACGGAAAAAGCACCTGAAGGAATCTGAAATTTAGTCCTTTTAAAAACGCTGCTGTGGAAAAACAAGTGACATTTGTTTCAGTTTTTGTGCAAACAGCACTTTTACACGCATGCGGCCGATGGCTTGTTCCCTGGATGTGGTGAAAGGTGCTGTTTCCACTCCAATCTACTGTTTTTTACCTCAGCCAAACTTTCCCTTGACCCATGGGAGCAGGGTGAGTTGCCACATTCTGGCTTCTCATGCAGACTTAGAGAACGACTGGGAATCACGTTGATGAAAACAGGAAGGGGGGTGCGAGTCTGATCCCTCCATCATTTCAGCTTCCTTCCATCAAGTCTATGAAGGTCACTCTCACATAATACTGTCGTGTCATGAAAAGAACCAGCCACCGGGCAGTAACCGCTCATGCCCAGTGTCATGCAAGCCGTATTGCCGTCTATTTAAAAAGAGTAATTATCACATGTTCTCTCAATTACAAGGCTGTGTGTGCGCGCGTGTGTGTCTGGGGAGGTTTCAAGTGTTGACAGGCTGGGTAAGTATCTAAACAGGCGCCATAGCTGTGGTCCAAACAGATAAGGAAACGAGCACAAGCCCCGGTCACTCCAACCCTCTTTTCACCCAGACTTACATAAGTCCCACAGCTGCCAACTAGAACAACTGAGATAGAGAGATGGAGACAGAAAGGATGAAGCGAGACCGGGAGGAAGCGGCAAGAAATGCAAAATTAACGTGGCCAACTAAATGAGAAACGAGGGGTTCGAGGAACAAAGGACGTTACATAAACGAAAGAACGGATGGGGGGAGCAGTTTTTACTTTCTCACTGTTGAATTGTTTCCCAGTGTGCACTTTCCATTCAACAGGTGTGTGCTCTCAGCTGTGCGGTAGCTAGGTGGACGTCCTCCTGTTTATTCTTACCAGCGTATTTATTGTTCTTGGACTTACTTCACCATTTATAAAATCCGTGTTTGAATGAATGCGTCACAGCTGAGCCTCACGGGCTTCGGTACAAAGGGATCCTATACGCGCGTTGCTGGATATTTAGAGTTTAGGTTTCAACTTTTAATAATTAGTTTGTTTTGATCTGCCTTTCGCTTGTGTGTGTCGGGTTTGAATGATGAACCTGATGTGCTACTTAGACGTCTAATCCACCTCTGGTTCGTACTGCGTGGAGGCTTTCACTCAGGTCAAAAGAGCTTAGCTGGAATCTTCTGTGGTGATGAGCCAACCACAGCATAACGCCGCGGGTCACCTCTGTGTCGTGTGTACTGTACAGTAAGTGTGGTCGTGTGTGTGTTTGCGTTTCCGTCATCTATCGGCCTGAAGGGCAGAAGGATGAATTCCTGCCTTTTTACTCTTCGCAGCTGTCACTGAAGGAAACACGTTGCGTTTATAAAAAGGTTTATTATCGATATGATCAGATTTTAATTTTAAGAAATCAAACGTACCTTCAGAGAAACATTTGCCTTTGATAAAGCTGAACCAGGGCAGATAAAGCAGTAGAAACCTTATTCTGATCATGATGATACAGTATGTTTATTCTGTTGCTCGGGGCAACTGAACGTGGTACAGAAAGGTCTGCACACAGGAGGTTGCACCAGTGCACAGTGCAGGGTGTGACTGTGGATTTCTGAGTTGACACACACACACACACACACACTGTCTGCTGTCGTAATTACATTCATTATGTGTGACTAGTGTATGCTCCATAGCTTAAAGTGTGTGTCCCCTGGTAGAGTAGCACTTCAGGCGACCTCAGCACCTCTGACTCTTTCCCTAGATATCGCTGCCGCTCGCTGGGCTTGGTTCCTAAGACTTGCCTGGCCATGAAACCCAACATCCTTCCCTTTGCCTTCTCGCCACTAATCCCTGTTTACATCCTCTGCCACTTGCAACCCATGAACTTACATAACTCTCCTCAAACTTCCATAGGACACATAGTTTTTTCCTTTTTCCGGGACACACTAGTTGTTCCATAACCAGAAAATCATGTCCAGGCCTTTCATGTGTGCAAAACTGGGAGAGACACAACATCAGTCAGAAGATTAGCTTCAACTCAGTGTTTTCCTCTCCCTCATGCCGAACCCATGTCACCGTGGTGCATTATATAATTTGAAGCCTTACACAGAACTTACACAGGATTTTTATACATGTGACATTTTAATTTCCACTCTGGTGAAGGTGCCATTCGTTTCATGTAGGACCATAATACTGAAGCATTAAACCTGTGAAGTATTAATACAGCCCTGCTATAACAAGTCATTAGCAGGCAGCACGTCCCTGCCTTTGGCTAATAGGAGATCATTTAGCCGCAGTGACCTGCATGTCAATTTAACATTAGGGAGGAATTCACTCATTACTTATTGTCACGTATTTTGATGTATCATAGAGAACTGATCCAGTTTCATGTACTGGTATGAAACCTCGTCGAGCAGAGGAGCATTGAGTTGGAATCCTTTTCAGGACACGCCTTGTTCTGCAATACTTATCTCCTCAGGAATCATTCTAAGATTCCTGCCTTACACAGGGCAGACGTACGTTGATTGTTTTCCACATCAGATCTATACATATAGGCCACTACTCCTGCACGTATAGTATAGTCGTAGTGCAAAAACTGCCTGTGTCTGAGTCATTTTGCGGTTCGTGCTTGGATCACAGAGCAGAGCTTTGAGGCTGAACGGGGTCTTAGACACAGCTGGAGCCCGTCTCCACTCCACGGTGGGGGGTGGGTCGCGTTTAGCAGTCGACGGAGCGAACTCAGGGGTCAGCGGGCATCTCAGGCCAAAGAGAAGAACTTTTACTACTGCAAAGAGGCAGAGGTTGCCAAGGCAATGAGGCGTCAAGGAGAGATAAAGAGTTATGTCAGAGCCGAACACCTGGTCAGAGGGTGGAACCCGTCTGCTCTCACAGAGACAACAAAAACAATCGCTGTCTTTCCCAACCACGCTGGAACATTCCATTCATCGCACCTGAACCACAGAACTGAAGTCATTCCTTCTGCCATAGGTCATGCGTCTTCACACTTACAATGGTTTGACAGCTTGTTGTCATTTTAACCATTTAGAGATTTATCACAGAGCCAAACAAGTCAACCAGTCCGGAGGCTTTTTTTTTTTGCAGACAGGTGTGAGTGTTTCATATTTAACAGGTCTTAAAAACATCATTCAAATAATTGAACAGAATGTCAACCATGTCGTGTCTTATGTCATCCTGGCCGCTGGTGCTGGTTCCCTTCCTGCGATAAGAGTTTGCCATCACAGGCTCTTCAGCCCTCTTCACCCGGTCATGCATGTGTTTAATGACCGCTGAAAGCCGACTGACTGCCCAGAATAAAGGTGTCCACTGCTCTGAAGTCAAGCTGTCTTACTGTAACTCGGCCCGTTTCCTTTGGTTAGTCAGAAATCACAGAGTTCAAATTGTCCTCTCAGCACATTTCTGTGACCCTTGAAACATTTACATAACGCTTCTGCTGGTCCAAGAGATGTCCTGGCACACTTCCTTAGGCTACGCTGAACCGTTTCTACTGTTAACAAGTCGCAGAGAGGAATGATGGCTGCTTGGGTGACTGACCACCCAGGGTGAGGTCACAGTCCAGCCCTCAGCCAGGCTTTCATCAGCGAGCAGCGCTGCAAACCTCAGCTCAGAAAGGCAGTTTTTATCTTTCCCTTTGTTTCACAGGATTAGACTGTGATTGAAGTGTGACCGAACAGACGAATCTGAAAGCCAGTACGGGTGCACGTTTAAAATCAGTGTTTTAATCCCGTCTGTGAAAGCCACATGATCCGTGCGTGTGGTTCCCTCTCGAGAAGGAAAGTTCAGGAACAAACTGTACTGGCTGAGTTTGTTTGTCAGGCAAACAGATAAACTTGCACAGACAGAGACACAGTCTCACTGCTGGGCCTTGATTTTTCTGACCCACTGAGCGATGCCAGCCCAGTGTTATCCAGTCATCTACACTGTACAAACACAGCTCACACAAACAGACAATGCTGCCGCGCTTTAAATTAAGGCGTTAGGATGGAAAGGTGCAGCCGTGGCACAGTGACAGATCAGGAATTAAAGACAAACCCTTTCTGCTTCAGACAATGTCAAATCCAGTTAATGACTAATAGTCGCTGCCAGCTTCCCCATCGCTTCAAGTGATTCTCCATAAGTGTTTGGACTTGCACTTGCCTATCATTTGAAGATAAGTCTTAAGCAGATGGGTTAAAGTTTAACTTATATGGAGTCTGTAGATACTTCGCTTCTGGAGAAGGTTCAGCAAATACTGATGATGTTGGCCAGAGAACATTATCGATATCACTTTAGCTGCAAATATCCAGGTTGCATTCCTATGTCGTATCTGAATGTGAAAGAGAGTGTAAAATAATAAAATGAGCTACAAAATGCCTTATTTATTCCTAGATTATCAGCTCTCGAATGTGATACGTGACACTTATGTTGTGCTGATTAATCTCCACTACGCTGACACATTTGATAACAGCGTCAGAATATATGATGGTGAAAGGTGGTTCTGGCGGCGATAAGCGCTTTCTGCCGTTGTACTGTGTTGCTGTGGTGTTTTACAGCTCTGTGTTTTGTGCTCAGATAACCAGACAGACCACAGGTAATTACAGCGTTTTCAAGGAAGCGCTGTGCAACAACTGCTGGCTGAGGCTCAGGAGTTCAGCTAAAGTCAAAAAGTGTAGCCAGCTGGAAAGAAGGTACATCTTCATTTGTGGCTGTATTAATTTGACGGCAGCCGCCAAGCGAACCGTCCAACTGGCAGCAGCGTTGCAGCAGGACATTCGAACACTGAGAGGTGAGCTGCCAGCCACGGTCGCATAAGCACTACAGACTGGCAGAGGCAGGTTTTAATTGACCTTTGGCAATCAAGGATAGTTTTAATTAAAACAATGTAATGAGAAGTTGTTGTTTTACAAAGAGTTTGTGTTTATTATGATTAGGTGTTTGTTTTGTCACGTTTTTATGTAATAGAATAATCCTGTCAACTCCAAGACTGGACACGGGAACCAGATGTCTTTTATACAGTAATTAAAGACTGTTTAAAGTCTGAATTCATTCTCCACGTCAGGCACATCAGTGGCATGTTACGTAACGTAGCGAACGTTCTTCATGACGGACAGGTTTAGATCCTGACAAGTATGTGAGGAAATAAATTACAACAACACAACCTGCTTCAGCGTAAATGAAGAGGCAACACAATTAAACCTAAAACCCGTTTTAATAGCAGTTCACTGCTGTTGTGTTTCCTTTGTGGAGCATGAATCCATAACTGTAAATACTTGTCGGTCTTTGCTGGTCTAAGTAACCTGATTAGTCTGCAGAAACCATCTGGTTGAACTAAGCAGAACTAACACGGTGTTTTGACTGGATGCGTAAAGGTGGACTTTGTACTGAGCGTCTCTAGGCGGGGTAACGAGTAACCAGTTCCAGCTTAACCTCTGGGAAAAGCTCACAGACGTACCTGTGGAAGAAGAGCAGTATGGACAACATGGTCTGGTCAATGTTGCTGTTGCAGATCCCCTCGTTGAGGAGGAAGCAGGGGTCCCTCACCACGGACTCCAGGGAGTCCTGCCGCATGATGTTGTTCAGCTTGTCTGTGTTCAGGTTCTGGTACATCAGCTGGTTCCGGAGCTGGCGGAAGTGACTGACGCTGGGGCTGGTGGGACTTCCAGGCAGCCCCGTAGTGCTGCTGAGGCCCCGGCTGGTGGACATGGGCTCATCGCAGCCGTTAGCCAGGTCCAGGCAGCAGCTGCAGCAGTCCAGGCCGATGGGCGAGCGGCAGTCGTCGTCTGACATCTCTGAGGAGGACAGGTGGATCAGGAGCGGGGCAGGTGCAGGATGTCAGAGACAGGCTCGCCGGTGTGGCCTAGCCTGGCGTCCTGTCGCTCAGTCGCAGCTGGAGTTCCTCCCCGAGAAGTGCAGTCACGCTGGGCCACTCTGCCTGCTGCGCTCCCTGAGTTTCCCTCCTGTGACTCTGCTGCGTTTAGCCTTTTGTTCGGGGCTGACGCCGCTGCTGTGTTTTGCTACTGTGGCAGGAGAAAGAGTGAACGCCCCACGCACACACACACACACACACTCAGACACACCGATTCAGCAGGAGTACGCTTGAAAGAAAACCCAGAAGCTGCTGGCTGCTTATCACTTTTTTCCCTGCATTTTTTTCTCCAGTCGGCGTGCCTAGAGACAGAGGGAGGGGACACAAAGCCAGGGAGGGAGGGAGGGAGGGCTGGGAAACCCGTGCGATTGGGAAGAGGCATAGCTGCTCCGAGTGCTGAGCCCTCCTCCTTTCTTTCTCAGCTTAGCCGCGCACACATCAGGGGAAGGGAAACAGAAAGAGGGCTGAGGCTTTCGAGCATGCTTGAAACGTGCCGCTGCAGCTCCGCCCTGCCATGCTGACAGCTCAGGAGCGGCTGAGAGGGAGGCTGCCGGACACACACAGGCAGCGATAACATGAAGGAAAAACAAACTGTTACTGCAAAGTGGAGATGTGAGCTGCGTTTATAGCCATAGTTGTGTTGAGTTTTGGACCTTTTCTCCATTTTGCAGATTTGTAGGACAGAGGCTGTTTCATTATGCAGCAGAAAGGACACAGCATCTCACTGAAAGAAGGATGTGGATGCAAACCGCTGACAGTCAACCTGTCTTTGATGTGAGCGACTTCTCTGACTCCTTTTCTAAACAGCTTCTCCACTGCTTAGCTGTGATATGTGTCATTCTGTGGCAGCATGTCGAGTTCTCCAGAGCTGGTTCTAGGGGGAACGTGACCTTGGCCGCTGACCGACATGTGTAGAGCACAGGAGCCCATGTCATTCTGTGAGGCATGCTGCTGTGCTTGCTGCAATAAAAAAAAGTCATGCCAGGCATTGTTGGTAGCAGTGGGATCAATTAAGCAGAAAAATGGCTGACTATTGCTTTATTGAGTGTGTAATGATGTCCTCGGGCAGCAGGGCTGCTACTGTGCATAGCGGAAGGATGGGACTGACTGACAGACGCTGCCCTCTAGTGGCCACCTGGTGCTACAGCTTTGGCAGGATTTAGTTGTGTGGATTGTTAACATGCACAGATTTACATTTATTCTCAATTTGTCCATGTCTTTCTCAGAATATGTCCCTTGCTCATTGTGTGTTTTAAACGTATGCACATGTGCAGACCCTCTTGTTGGAATAACCACCAACCCTTCCATACAAAAGGCAGCAGAACACGGAACCGACACCAACACCCTGAACACAACAGGTGGAGCAGTTGGTGACAGTAGCACAGCAGCACAGATTAGTCATCTCCATTTCAATGATCCACACCGTGAGTGGATGAGTCAGACTGATGTGTCAAACAGGCTGCTCGGGGTTTTCTGCCTCCTTCTAAGTGAGAAAGTTGTCTCCAGAACCATCCACTGTCTTGAGCGAAAAGATGTGGACATACTGCGTAAATTATTAATTTGAGAAGAACTGCATTTTACAGCCTGTCACCCACAGCTGTCTAAACTAGGTCAGTGAAACCAGGATGGTGGAAGCTCTGCACGGCCGCGGTTTGTTCCAGTTTACGGACAGAAACGGGATAAGAGCTGGTTTTATAATAGTAATCACTGAATGATAAGTCTGAGGATGCTCATAAATCACTTATTGCAGATAATTCAGTGTATTTCTGCAAGTGCGTTCATCTATGTGTTATTAATTAATCATTTAGTTCCCAAGGTTGGGACAGGGGACTGTACACTAGTGCTTTATGATAAACAGCCTTTATGCCTCTGTGTCTATAAATAAATGCATGATGTTTCTCTCAATACATGCAGACTAAACTAAATGTATTGACGCCTTTCTGACACTAGGGGGCAGTGAAAGCAAACGGAAGATGAGGAGGAGAAGGCCTCTCAGTTGTTTTTTGTGAACCATTGTTGTGTTTGTGAGGCCGCCTTTCAAAATACATTTACTGTATCACACAACCATGAGGCAAATGAAAAGATAGATAATTCACAAGATGTTTTTTTCTACATGTATGTTTTCTTATGTCATTTCTTATTCGTCGCTTGGTTTGACTTCATGGCTATCATAGTGCATCATTTCTCACTGCTGCTCTCTCCCTCGTCTGTTTGATCCTTCGGGCTGCGATTGGCCGAGACGTCGCGGCTAGACAGCCTCAAATCCTCTCATTGGTTTCTGAGATATGGCACATAATCTTAAAGTCCTCTCCCCTCGAGGATTAAATTTGCTGTCCAGTCATCTTTAAGAAGTGTGCCCTGCTGGTTAGCTTTGGATTGTGGAGAAAGTAAAGCTCAAACTCTTTACAGGAAATCTCTCATCACAGGAACATACAGTGCGGAGCCGAGTGGTGAGCATTAGCTGGCTGTGAAGGAGATTCAGGCCATGACTTAAGCCATGGAAGTAATTACTGTTGTCAGGAAACTGAGGTCTGAACTCTCTTCCCCTCGCCTGTCGTGGCTTGGTGTGGCGCTCTGCTCCTCCTTCCCCTGCTCCTCCTTCCCCTGCTCGACTTTTCCCTTTTTCCATTTACAGTACGTATATGAGCTATTGATTGCTGTTAACCCAGGATGGATCCCATTAATCATTAACACACATGTCAAATATTTACTAAATTCAAAATGATCAGCATGATCAAATACAGCATTGTGTGATCATTTGTCTTCAGCTGGTTTGATGTTCTACTGGATTGCGCTTAGGGGCCAGTGGACTTTCAAGACATTCTCTTCTACCAAACTCTCCGTTAAAGCATTTTTATAATGGTTTGGTGAGAAACATTTCATCATGATGACAAATGTGTTGCAGGCTTTGTGAAGGTGATGGGTAACGTGCTTGTTCCAGGATCTGAGAGAAGAGAGAAACTAGACACATCTTGCTGAATTTCTAATCCTGGGCCCTTCACCTCATGACTATAAATAGCATCCCTGTAGCTTAAAACACGCTGCATCCAAACACCAAAGTATGTTGAGACAAACTGTGATTCAATTAAGTTTGAAGCATTTGAGGTGATGATGAATGTGAAAACAGTTTAACCACATTTTTATTGGCATATGCTCATAATCACCCAGCTGTGCTTGCGCTGCCTGGAGGACTGTGTGTAGAAACATTTCACGAATAGGAGCAAAAAGGCAGAAGCACTCAGTCGAGTATTGACGGGCTTTAATGGAGTCAAAACAAACAACAAACCATGGTTAAAAGTATGAACTTGCAAAACTGGCTCCAGTTAGATTCAGCTGAAATCATACATTTTATGTAGCACCAACTAAAATGCATTACCTGCTGTAATTGAATTAATGTAGTGTCCAGAAAGACGAATGAATCCAAATGGACCCATCGACTCCAGCTCTTTAATGTTCGAGTGCGTTCAGGCTGCAATTGGCAGGAGCATCATCCCCAGCAGAGGAGAGGACGCAGGATCAGCATTGATTGTCCTCGTCTGACCTTTGTTAATTACAAACCTGACCCTCGATAGGCCACTGGAACAATGGACGAGTTTATTTATATCTTATCAGTTTTGTTGGGGTTTTTTAGTGAGTGACAACAGATTTGTGTAAATATGGACTGATGTGAAATAGCTGCTCGTGTTTGACAGTTCGGTGAGTCACTGGCGCGGCTCATGAATACATGCTTGTTCGCTCCTGAGGCTGGTTGTAGCCCTCAGCATGTGTTGGTCGCCCAGAGAGGATGTGTGTCCTCGGTGCGGAGCGTTGCAAGTAGTCTGTGTCCACAGCAAAGTCAAAACACATCAACACTGAAGCATAATTAAGGCACCAAGTATTTGGTGCCGCTGACTAAGTCGCTCTTAGTTGAAGGACTAATCCAGCATTAGCTCCAATGTCAACTCTGGCATTACAAATAATACTTGCACGATTAAGCCTGGGCTGTTTCTTGTGTTTCAAAACAAGCCTGCCTGTAGAAGCCTAATTCCCACCAGCGCACATCTGCACGGAAACTTCGTGTTCGGTCCTGTGGCTCGTGCTGCTGCAGCTACTGGGCCGCATCGCTCACTGTTAATTAAATCCCAGCAGTTGTTTCACGGACTCATTTTTGGATCGACACCATTAGTCCAGGGACACAGACAACAGGAGGTGGCCTGAAGTCCGTCCGCCGCACAATCAGACTCACAGTGTGTGTGTGTTTAATCTCACAGACAATAAACAAGCCGCATGGAGGACTTTACCCTCTGCTGTCTTGGTTTTTAACAGTCGTCAGAAGTTCAAACTAAAATATTCAGCTTGTTATTCACTTAGTGAGTTTACAGAAAAAAATATTGCGACAGGAAAAGCTTTGAAAATTATTGCATACAAATATCAATTAACTTGAATATGTCAGTGTATTGAAATTCAGAAAGGGGTGATGGGTGTTCAGATATTTTTCAGTGGCAAAGTTTAAATGCAAATACGACACAATCACTGTTGAAATGGTTGGATTTGTGCTGAAACATCCTTTTCAGGCTTGTTTTCTACGGTAATCGGCCTCTGAATGTTACATGAATGTTATATGATGCTGGAGGAATCAGAGAAGGACAGAGCACAGAATGCCAAGACTCTAAAAGCGTGAAAACTTCCACACCGCTCTCCTCTCCTGCCTCCCTGGGTGGCTCCACTTCAAGGGACTAACTTTAGTAACAAACACAGTGGTGTCCATTTCCACAGATGTCACTCTGGGAAGGTCTGTGTGGAGTCGCCGGTGCCACTGACACGTGGTGACCAGGTTAGAGCTCAAACGTCAAGACAACTGTGACAGATTCCCAGTGGGATACTGTGTGTGTGTGTGTGTGTGTGTGTGTGTGTGTGTGTGTGTGTCTGCGTGTGTGTCTGGGGGGGTTAGTGTACGTCCTGCATGAGTTTTATGGAAATCAGCCTGTGTACATATGGAGGAAGAGAAGTGCTGCTGGGTCACGCAGTGTGACAGAGAAACTATTTGAGGCCTTTGCCTTTGATGTGTGTCCAACAAACCCAGCGTGATCTTCTTCTGTGAGCTTTTGGTTCAGTGGCAGCAGCGTCTCTGTGCTGCAACTCTTTAGGCTGGTTATGAAAATGGGCTGTGTTTGTCTCCCTTTCTGTGCCAACGACGAGCAGTCGCTCGTTAAAAGCTCGTGGTGGGAGACAAAGCTGCAGAAGCTGTAGTGTATGGAAATACGCTGCCTAACGGCCTCGTCCTTTATTGGGCTTTGCTGCCGTTGTTGCATCTCACCATTTCAAGGCGCTCACCTGCCGCTACCATACAGAGCGATGGCCGACCGACGGCAGGCAGCCCGTCTCCTGCCACTGGCAGTTTGACACGTTGTTGAGAGAGGAGCCGTGACAACTGCTGGTCGTGACCCTCGCATTTGGGCAGAGAGGAGCAGTTTCCTCTGGAAAGTAAAGGAGGCCAGATGCCAGAGAGTTCAACTTAATGTGCTGTCACTTGGTTGCTTCCACTCTGAGCTCTCTGAAAGCCAGAACCATACTGCCACACGGACATCCCATAAACCCTGAACTCATCACTACCCAATCAGGATGATGGTTTTACTCCATTGGCAGCCACCTTAATGTGGAGTCTGTGTGTACTCAGAAACCTGACACGGGGAAAAAACAAAAGGCATTAAACAAAATCAAAAGCACGCTGGTTTGTATTTTCAGCCTTTGTCTGACACCTGTTTTCACAGAGATGGGTTTGTTTGAACAGACGATGTCAAAGCTGATCAGGAGTGGAGCAGAACTGTACTGCTGCACATGCTCCGGTTGTACGAAGTGACGAGTGTTTTGTATCATTTAAAATGCAATTTTAAATGACACAATTTGAAGCCAACGTTAAGCTTCCACTGCCTGGCATTTGATGTTGAAAAGGATCAGAGAGGGGTAAAAATACACTTTGCTTCTTGCTGCATTATTCGGATGTATTACTTTACCAAGACTGGGATTCTTCTTAGTCTATCAAGAAACGTTTCTGTCACACTTAGCTTTGAAATCATTTAAAAGAAAGATTTGTTAGCTTATTTCTCCGCACACGTCCTCACGTTATTATTATTATTATCATTATTATTGTTATTAGTAGTAGTAGTAGTAGTATCTGGAGCTCCAGACATGATGGAATGCACTGTAGCACAGCAGATGTTTCTTTATCACTTTATATGGTTTGTGAATGTTATCGCTGTTTACATCATGTTCTCCTGTGGGCAATAACATGTTTATGTGTCCTGTGTAGTAAATAAATCTGATCTAAAGCCACAGAGACGCTGACCTGAAACGATCCTCACTGTCTAAATCAGGAGAACGACTTCTCTTTTGCCCCCAGTGTGTTTTCACCGGGTCCCTGTGACTCCGTGTTCCATTGTGGAGCCTTCTGTCTGTCACAGCTTCCTGGCTTTCTCGCTCCTATCTGATTCCATCACACTGAGAGCCAAAGCCTTTAAACCCATTAAATCCCTCCCATTTCAATTTGAGGACGGCGACACACGCCTTGCGAGACGGAGCCTCAAGATAATCGGAGACCCCTCCAGGTTTTCTAATCTGGCGATGCTTCCTGGGCAGGAAGGCGCAGATGTTTGGATATTCAGTTCAACTCTTCGGTGACATGACACCTCCAGGCTTTAGCAGCTAGAAAAAGATTAATCGTGGCTAAATAAGGCTGCCCTCGAGTGCCTCTATGGAAACATATACAGCAGTAATAAGGCAAAATACTGAAACGGGAACAAACCTTAGATGATACTATTCATTGACATGAAGATATTCTAAACTTTTCATTTCTAATAAATCAAGAAGCCGATTCACTTGATTTGTTTTCCGTTAACTTCAGCTTAGAGAAATAAATGCCAGCGCCTCCCAGTGGGTTGATCAACCAGCTGGTTCCATCCAAGCCCACGCGCACATGCCAATCTAGCTCTGAATAACTCTCTGCTGTCTTTCGTCTCCGTCTACATCTACTTCGTCTTTGCTTCTTTTCCCTTTCAGTTGTGTGAACTGTTACCAAATGTTTACACTTTCAGACTCCGGTGCCTCCTTCTGAGCATTACCTCACTTCATATCTATGATTCCTGCCCCGTCTTATCAGCGCTGCCTCGGTATGTAGCGGAATGGTGGCAGATGGCAGCAAGATAACCTTCCCGCTGGCCCACGAACCTTTGGGCTGATCTGACTGCGGCGCGGCGCCAAACTATTTACTTTACAGTCCTTCGGCTAAGCACAAAGCACTGACACCAGATCTGATCCAGAGCTCCAGCAATTACAAACAACTTGTGTAACTACTGGCAGGGAAGGTGAAAAAACCTCTATGATGAGCTGCAAAGTTGAGAAAGGTTGGACATTGGAGTTAAGTTGATTTTAATGGTAATGGTGAGGTTCAACCTACTTTGCTGTAGACGCTGTCAGGATGTTCTTACTACAAACGCGTGATTTCTAAATCTACAACAGTTCAAACAGCGACTGCTGAATCTCTGACAAGGTGCGACCAGCGTACGTTTGTGGTTACACACAGATTGCATCAGCTAGTTGTACGGCCTCCTGGTCACCCCAGGTGTTGTTCAACTTTCCCGGGCGGCTCATCTGCAGAGTTTCACAGATTAGGCACGGAAACAGATAAAAACAGTCCCCGCGGTGCAATAACTCAGCCTGCAAACACCTGCAAGCAAACATCTTCCCGCTCAAGCGTTTATGAGCCGTTGTCACCGCGGCGTTTTATTTATGGCCGGCTCACAGCCTGAAACACTCGGCTGGACCGTGAGGCGAAAGACGGCAGCTGGCGACTCCTCAGAAGTGATCCTCAGAAATGTACCGACGGGCGAGTGCAGACAAATCCCCAGAGCTGCTTAACAAATGCTGAGACAATTCTATCATCCATATGCAGCAGCGAAATGAAAAAGAACAATACATACTAACACTATGCCCAGTATTTGATTGCTTTTATACAAAAACAACAGCTGGAGGGAGTCACATTTGAATTTATCATAAGTTTGGATTCTGTGAGATGATTTTATACATAACTATACAACAAACTACTTGAAAAATGGGTCAGTTCAAGCGCCAAAATTTAATTAAGTATCCCATACTGTTCCATGTGCACCCAGCGTCATTAATTATTACTTCTCCCCAGCCTCAGCTCGCCCTCGCCAATTAACTATTCATAAGCCTGCTAACGATTAACAATATGTTTTGGGCTAATCTCTATATAAATGAAAGAAGCTTTGTAGGAGATGATACAATTTGGACTTATCTCCACACACTACTTAGTACTTAATCGACCTCCAAGGGCTCAGGCTTGGGGACAGCTGATGCTTTGGTTGAGGGGCAAAATCTGTTTTAGGTGTAAGGACGACAAGGTCAAGACTCACAAAAAGACAAATATTTGCACGGAGTTGTCTCAACAAGAGACGCGAGGCCGACGCTCCACCGCCCACACGCTACTCAGGCTCCATTCATTGAGTCGTGACTTCGGCTCCGTTCTTTGTTTAGGCCAGAGGACATTCATTATGAAAGGGCGGCATCAATTATGCATTTCTACCTCCACACAAGCAAGATAAAGAAGATTCATAACATCTCATTTTGAGTACTTTCAAATGGATGAATCCTGTGTGAGCGGCGGGGAGGACCACCGAGGCCTGTTCAAAAGAGCAGAATGCGACTCCAGCTCACGCCTGCTTCAAGACGACGTGGAATGAACAGACTTTCCTCACACACCTCCACCCGATCAGCTACGTTTTAAAGGCCGTCCTCCGGTCAGAGGTGCTTTCTGCCTGCATCGCTGTCGTCGCATGGCTCAGAGACGTGCCCTTAAGGAAACGAACAGTCCTGCAGCCTTCTTTGCCAGAGCCACCATCCAGCTGCCACCTTTGACATCCTGTCCTTTAGCCACGAAAACATGGGGTTTGTCAACGCCCTGCATGAACCGAAATCCAAGGTGGGGATGAGTCACAGTACCACTCCGCCACAGCCAGTGGCCCCATTTCATATCTCAAAGACTCACATATTGCTCTCGGGGCAAGCTGTGAGGAGGTCAGCTGCTTTCACTTGAGCTCCTTTTTAAAGGAAAATCCACCGAGGTGCTCCTGCCATCACCATTTCATCCCGGGATGTGTAAGAACAGGGCCAATAAAAAAGCGATCTGTGAACAGGCTGACTCAAAAAGGCATGCTGGGAAACTCTATTTAAGGAAATCCAGTCACGAATGATCTGTGTTGGGGATGAGTCGGAGGAGAGCAGCAGGTAGCTGTGACTGAGACAGACGAAGACCACTTAACAGTTTCTCCTCCATCGTTAAGTTGTCCTGCTTTTCACAGTGAGCCGCTTGTCACAGAGGAGCTAATTAAGACGGCAACTTGAACGACTGTGCAGCTCCGCAGCAATTTCACATCTGTCCTATTTGCGTGTTCGAAGCATGTAATTCAACAGACAGATCCTTGTTTTGCTGCGGTTTTTACGTTAGCTCACCTACGGGCCTGGAGAAGACAGCTTCCCTCGTTTCCATCTTCACTCCTTAAAGCAGGTTCACGGGAATTGAGTCAAGTGACAGAAAAATGAAGATGGATAGATGTTCCAACCCTTTATTTTTATTCTCTTTGATCATTGCTGCATGCAAAGCTGCTCGCTAAATGCTAAACGCCGACGCTTTGTTTATTCTTCTCTCTTATGACAAGATTTGTTGGCCCTGACAATCTTATTACTCTACAGACCCAAGGTTTCCATTGCAGCAGGGCAGGCAGCCTGCGCTGATGTGACGTTCCCCTGGTTGTATGTGCACAGCAGGCGAATGAGCGCAGGAGCAATAACGTTTCCACTCACACACGTTTATAACACGACCACAGAGAGCAGTGAAGCTTCAATCAGCCTGAAAGCTCTCAAGGTGTTGCTCCGGTTTATTTGTATTAACCCGTTACTCTGGGCAATAACAACATAGGTACAATTATGTTGAGTCAATCTGCTTTGCTGCTGCTGCAAGTCAGCACGACTCTATTAAAGAAAGCATTTATTTAGTGATTGATTGATTTCTTTTCCCTGCACCTACTTTATGTGTTTGTTGGTGATTCAGAGATGTAATTGTTGTGGTCACGAGAAAGATAATAAATAGTCGGGGTATTGTCCAGTTAAACTGGGCAATGACTAAATCCTGGATAATCCGTCAGCATTAGCTTGTGAACGTGTCCAAATGCACCACTGTGCATATGGTGTGTGCATATGGTGCTAATCCATTTGCAGCACAACTAGTGTTTTTTCTTGCTCTCCTCCAATCAGCGTCTGATTCATTCACCAGGCCACAGAGGTTTAGCTCCTGTGGAAAAACGCTGTGTTTACAGAGAAACCCAAACTGTACTTAAGCTTCTTTTGAATGCTGACAACTGTTTCCATGAAAACGCTAACATTACTGTACAAGCGATTAGTGACTAGAGCAGCCAGTTACGCTCTGCTGCTGACGAGGGAAAAGACATTTGTGTATCAACTCAGGTCCACTTAGTGTAAATGACCTTTATAGTTAAATAAGTTTCTAGATAACAACCACAGTCCTGCAGGCTCAGTGCAGGCCAATTATACACATGTCCTTGCTGAGCTCACAAGCTCTTGTTCAACGGTGTGAGCACGTTACACTAAGAGTGTTGCATTATTCACTTCACTGACTTAATGAAGCCACAGTAGTGAGTTTGTGTTTGCCTGCCCTGTGGCCTGCAGCTGGCTGACTAGTCACACGCAGTACGAGTCTGTCTAGTGGGTCCACGTCAAGCTGTTCTGCTCTCAGGACAACACAAGTAGAAAGGAGCCAGAGGAAGATGGACCATGCTGGTACCTAGACCCGAGGTACAGTCAGGTGACGAAAACTGCAAATAAAACTGCAAATGCTCCGTCCGCACGTTACTCTGTGTTTACTGTGTTTACTGAGCTGTGGGCTGATCGGCAGAACTACTTCAGCAGGAGGAGTTTTCCTACATGGCGCTTCCAGGTAAAGACACATGACAGCGACACCCCGAGGCCACAGGGGACGGGAGCGCGCTTGGAGGAGGAGTGTGGGTGCGCACTGCTCGAGGTTTGTTGCGCGGGCACTTAAGCAGCGGTGTAACCGAACCCAGCTGCTCCGGTAGTGGGGGGGGGGGGAGCTATTCCCGTCCCCTGTGGGTTGGTCACGTGCCCTCAGGGAGCGTTCAGTTTGGTTCGGGCACCGCGTCGGGAGGCAGAGGGTAGCGAAGCGCTGCGCACAACCGACTCGACCGGTAACATCTCTAACGAGCGTTAATCATCCGGCGGCCGGTCAGTTTGGCGTCGGGGCGTCGTCGTGGGCGCTCCGCGGTGGTGAGTGAGCCACAGACCCGCCGGGCGCTGACGCTGTGCGTGAGGTCCCCCTCGGTGACCGACTCGTCAAAACTTCTGCGCTCGCCAGCTGCGATCCTCACTGCGAGCGCCGCGTTGCTTCCGACCACCGCTACAAGTCGACAGACGCGAGTCGAGGTAAGCCGCGCTTCTGTTTCTGTTGGGGGGGCAGCGAGCAACGTGCGTAACGGCCCCTCGGTTAGTTTGGGGAGCGGAGTGCGCACAGTGGCAGCGGCACAAAGAGCCGCACGAGCTACACAAGCAAGGAACGCGCTCGGTCGAAACACCGGGACCGGGGCGAGAGCAAAGGTGTCCTCGCGCGTCAACATGACATCATTGACCCAAAATGTGCCTTTATCACCGCTTTGTCAGCTGACAGTTTACTCACACCAGCAGCGTGTTGCTTAGTGACGTAGTTTCTTATGGCGTGAAAGGTGGTCGTGCACTCACATCACTGTGGAAAGTCGTGGGTTTACCTGAGCCACGCCCTGATAACTCAGGACTACAACAGGTGCTGGAGGCGCTGAGGATCTGTTTTATCCAGGAAAACTAGAAGGAAAGTATACTTTTCCCAACAGTCCCTGTAGAGACGGTGTTAAAAGTTGTGCACAGCAGTGTTTTAGTAAGACTGAGTCAGACACAAGCACAATGGGAATCTGAAACTCATGCCATAGGGACACAGCATCATTTAATCCGGTTAGTTACTGTGGATGATGCTGCAGGTGACTGTGGGACAAAGAGTCTCTGGCTTGAGAAATGCAGGGTGTCAAATGTCAGCTGCATATCAATAATGCAGGATGCGTACAAAGAGGCAGGGGCAAAGCTGTCCTGCCTGGTTTGGCTGCATTCTTTGAAGTTGGATGGATTAAGCGTAACCATGTAAACCCACATAATTCCATCTAATTCTTACATTTACACACTGTGGTGTCGGCCATAAGCAGCAGGGACGCTGGGTTTCATGCACCGTAGCAGCCGTTCTTCTTTAGATGGTGGTTGTTCGCTCTCTTTTTTGACGTAATGGTTTGTTGTCTGACTCTCGCGACCTCTTGTTAATGCTCGATCGCTGTAGTTAATGAGACGGGCCTCGCGCTCGGGGCCCAGGCGCCGTGCTGCTGCTGGGTGAATACCGCTGACACCCTCATTCATCTCACAGTCTATCTACGGCTCGCTCTCTCTCGCTCGCACCCTTAGATGATCATTATTAAGACGTCCTAACGATGACGGGAGCAGCGGCTCTTTCTAAGGGAAATAACAAAGCGCCGGCTTCTACGTGCTGGGTTGATTACAGCTGTGACACGGGGCTGGTTTTCTCTGGTGGTGAAGCAGCTGCAGCGCTTTCCAAATATAGCTGTAAACACCTACAGCACAGTACTTCAGTGTTCAGCCTACCTGGTCCACTCCACGAGGCTCCACGTCACTCTGCTGTCAGACCTCTGGTCCAAGTAATAGTTCAAGTAAAGCCAGCATGCAAGTTAAGTGTTGAAGATAAAGAAGTAAAGGAGCCAGTGCTGCAGATGAGCATCCGTGCTTAATTGTCAGCTTGGTCCTATTGTTTCTGTGTCCTTTTCCCTCCTTTTAGGTTTGCTCCAATAAACCTTGAGGAGTGGGAGAGAATCTAGACGTTGCAGGGATAATTTACTCTGAGGAAAACAGGAAACATCTTAATCCCAGTTATGTTACGCCTGCCTGTCACAGTTAATCTTTAAAAGCCATTTGTCACGTTCTTTGTTTGCTTGGGGACTTTCTCCACACGTTTTAATCACTTTATCAGCACCAATCTGTTAAACAAAGGACACGTATGCAGAGGATGATTTTATTCAAGCTGTCTGTCATCAGCTGATGCCAGACTGAGCCTGAACGAGGCGTTTCTCTAAGAGGCGGCCTCTCAGCTGACATGTTGTTTTGGTTGAACTCTATGTTAGTGTGAGGGCAAAGCTTAGTTGAAAATGTTAGGCGTGATGGTTTGGATGAACGTTCAGTCTGTAATGGATGCTATTTTGTCTTTATACTGATATGCTAATAGCGTTAAAGACTCCGGATTCGTAATAGTTCTGACAGCGTCATGCAAACGTTTTCATGTTTCACATCAGCGTCCTCAGATTATGAAGCCAAGACTGTGGAAAAGAACAATTTCTTTGTGACTTAACACCTTGTCTCACCTCATCTTGCTTGGGCAGGTGAGAAGTGTAATCACATCTGTGTTTTCACCGCCAGCTCCTTAGCTTTAGTGTTGGTGTCGCTGTCTACAGATTCCCCCTCGTGTTTTCCTTACAGCGTCCTGGATTAAACGGGGACCAATATACAAGCATCAAACGCTGAATTCCTGACTTAACTGAACAAAAAGGGAATTTCAGCATCCTTCCCCGCAGTGCCACCATTTCTTTAGAGCCCGCTGAGCATGTGCATGTGTGCCAAGTGCATTCATGTCTGATCTGCTGAATCTGTGAACCCCACACGTGAGTGTACGTAGATACGAGTCTTATCCCAAAGATTGAAATAATGACAGCGTGACGCAAAATCATCACCACACGCATGTCTCTGCCAACACGAAGTCAGAGGCACGTTACAGCCTCCACTCACGTCCCAGCAGGGTGCCTTGCCACTCATCTGGGGTTTAATATTCAATTATGAGGGTCGTCTAGTTCAAGCAGAGTCGGATGTGGAGCAGCCCTTGTGACTGATGAGTGGACATGTTGGCTAAGGAGGGAGAAACGAGGCAGATGGCACGTGGGAGAGTTGATGGTGACGTGGCCACAGGACAACATCAGCGAGTCGAGGTTCAAGCAGATCAAACTTTGAGTAAAGCGATGAACTGGGTTACTTTAAACTGGGCCACATGCTGTTGGAGCGAGAAAAGTGATGCAAACAATGCAGGGATTTAAATGTGTGTTTGCCAAAATGAAGCGTGAAGGTCTGGAATATAAAGAGATCTTTTCAAAATGCCTGCAGCGCTGACTGCAGCAGGACGGCGTCACCCCACTGCCTGTTAGGTTGTTGTCACATCCAGCTGAGTCCAAAGACGTGGACGTGCTGACAGAACGCGAGGCGGGCAGCTGAGATGAGCGTGGCCACGGTGAAGGCGGTGCCGTTTTCTCCTCTGTCATCTCCTTCAGCTGTCAGGTGTTTGGACCTCGCTGCCGGGCTCTGTCTTGGCTGGAAGCTGAACAAAGCTGTCCGTCAGATTAACGCTGCGAGTGCAGTCCTGTGCTCCAGGGGACAGCGGTTAGAACGACGTGCCCCCCCAACACTCACAGAGGAGGGGAGGGCTGAGAACCGGGTCAAACCAGGTCATGGGAGGCTCTTTTCAAATGAATTCCTCCTCTGGGAGACTGCTGCCCCGTCCGTGCCCCTATGCTGTGTTTATGGGTCAGTCATTTCACCTGCACGTCCTGCATGTTGAAACATTACAGTGAAATTTGAACTATTGAATGTTTTATAAACCAACCTTCAACGAGTCCAATATCCAAATACGTCAAAGAAGCACTGGGTCGTTTTAGGAAGACAAGAGTAAAGTCAACATGTCATATGTTTCAGAAGCTGAGTTGAATAATTAGATTTGGTCTAAAAATGCTTTGCCCGCACATAAACAATATCTATGCACAGTATTTTGATGCAAATAGTCATGTTGTTCAGCTGTAACATGTCTGTTTACAGTCTGTGGTGCAAGGTGTGATCATAGTTTGGATTCTCTACCTGCAGTGTTCCTGTATGTGAATCTCATGTATTGGTGTTATTCCATTCGTGCTCTCGCCTAACGTCCCTAAGAGATACTGTGACATTGGCCTGAGCTGCTGATGAATGTGACGCCAAGTGCTTGAAATAAACGAAACAAGTTGTGTTTACCCACAGCTGCTGACCATTGTTGCCGTAGTCAGATGCACCTGAAGGCTACACTCTCACTGTGTCCTCTCATTGTTTCAGACTGAAAAATATGAAGACATGTATTATTTCAGCACTGAAAACAAGAAACAACATCCAATCCAGCTAAAGTGGATCAACATTAATCCAGTTTTACACTTCATTTTCATAAACATAAACTGAACTATACCGAAATGTCTGTGAAAGCTGCTGCTGGTTCTTTTTACGGCCTGCGCTACATCTGCTACTGTGTGAAGCTCCCTTCACTCTGCAGCTCAGTCTCAGCACTTGAAGCCCATTCAGTAGAGATTATAGTTATTTAAGTGGTGCGTGAATTGAAGATGACAGCGACCTCCGCTTGTCCCGTGTCACCGCTCGTTCTACATACAGGCCGTGCATCAGCGACACCTTTACTCACTGTGGTGAATCACTCCAACCTCTGTCTGCCGTTAAACTGCACTGTGAGGGTTTCCACGTGTTTGAGCGTGCGGACTTCCCCGTCTTGCCGCTCTGTCTTCCCTCCTCCTCTCGCCTCTCGCCGCCGCTGTGTGCTGTGCCTCTTTTTCTCATTCAGATTCATTCGACACACACATAAACCCTGGCTCCAAACATGATCTAAATCCTTTCTTTGTAGTTTCTAATCATCTGCCGAGCAGTCCCTATCTGTTCTCCTCGCTCCGCTCCCGTTTGCAGGCAGATTATCTGTCACGTCTGCCGCGTTGATAGGAATGTTAATTTGTGGGTTCATGAAGGGAGGAAACTATCCGTCACCAGCTTGCAGGGCTAAATTAGAAGGCTGAACGTTGGCTTTGACAGTGACCCCTGCTAATTGCTAAAGGTCGTAGTCGTCCAGTTCAACTAACAGACCAACCGATCGTCCTGGAGGTTGAGGTGTCTGTAATTGATGTCTTTTAAATTTACCTTAATGAATAACAGTGTTGTGGTTTTGCTAAATACTGAGCGTAACGTAACTCTGATGATAAATTGGGCTATTATGTGTCATATAACTGTAATCTTCTATCTGAGTTCCCTCTGCATTCCTTACAATTACCCTTGCATAATTATAGGCGTATAAATGTATTTGCAGAGACTAATTTCTCATTCCATGTTCACCACTTTGTAATTTCCCTCCTCGTTTTGAGATGTAATCATGATTGGTTGGTGAATTTGGGTCACGAGTATAAATCACTGTGTTATATTCTTCGGTGTTGTGCGTGCGCTGTATTTATGAATTTTAAGGTAATAATTTCTTGTCTTTAATGGCCGGTTGTCAGTGGGATATTAGCCCACATAAACGCAGCGGGGAGCGATGTGGCGCGGCGTGGATTGCTGACAGCGGCAAAAGTTTTATTTGAATCAAGGGTGAGATGGTCTCTCCCTCTGCTGATGAGACGTCCCTTTACAGCGGCTAAATCTGAGAGCGCTGAAAGGTTTAATGCTAAGCTGCGAGATCATATGATCGACTCCGATATGTTAACACCGTAAAACCCAATAGGATTGGAGGGCTGTACTAGATTATCACCTCTACTTTAGGACTCCTCTGACCCGAGAGCTCCTGACACAAGTAACAGGAAGGCAGGCGAAAAGTGTGCTTTCTTGTATCGTGCGGGAGGTGGAGACTCCAGCTGAATGTTGCAGATCAAAGACGACCGTAGTTTATGCGGAGAAGCTCTCGAGGCTCTGGTGGACATGCTGATCATGCCCGTACGAGTGGCGACGTGCTCTGGCCAGCATTCTGGCCCCCTCATCTCCTCCACCACCTCTGGGATTTCACACTAAAAAGTCTCCCCTATTGCATCATGGTTTTTCTTTTCGGATTCCGTGGTTTTCGTTCCTCGGCCGATGAGAGAGGAAACTTATCCTTAGAAAACCCCAACAAAAGTAAACTCCCATAACCCGTGCAGCCTGTGCGTCCTGGGAACACGCCGGAAGGCCGTTCTCTCCAACCCATCGCCCTCCTGCCCTCCAGCATTCGGCAGCTGTGAGGAGGATGTGATCTAAGATTTTAAAAACGGCTTTCATTCTGGCGGCATGTTTACAGTCTGTGTTTGTTATCAGAGTAAAGCCGCGCAGCGTTCTGAATACAGCTGGGTGTTGTCTTTCATACGTGCTGAGATATGAAACTATGGTGATGATGATTGTGGTTGAATGCGTTGCCTGCCTGTGTGGCTGCATAATCTAACGCGTTTCCTTTTGACTTGATGGCTATTTTCCATGTAACATTCTTTGATTAGCTGCTAGAATTTACGTGTCCCCTCTCCAGTTCTTTATTTTGAGATAATTTGAACTTGTGTTTTTCTGACGGGATGTAAGAGAGAATTTTCATTAAGCGCAGCATCAACAGCTGCCATTTCATTCTGATGTTTGTAAACGTATCCAGTCGATTTTTGATCATGACTAATGACTTAATCAATTTAGCGTTTCAGCACAGGAGCAGCAGGATGTGACATTTGACCTGCGTAGAAAGCAGCACAATCAGCAGCTTTTGTTTAATCATGTGTAGCACAACTACAAAAGTCCTATTTTGTATTGAGCTTCTTCATTGTTCCTCTGTTCATTATGATAAACACTAGTTGTGCGCTGAATGCTCTGAAAAGGTTCTGTACGGTGTTTGTATTCTCGTATTAACGCTTTTGGAGACTTTGTGTGTAGTAGCTGCAAATGACAAAGATAAATTAGAAGGACTGTAACCTGATGTTTGTGAATGTTGCAGGAGGTAAATGTGTGACTGCAGCCAGTTGCTCTTCGATGCTGGAGATGGTCCAGTCTTGACCTGCTGTCATCGCTCGAGGTCGCTCCCCTTCGCTGAAATGTCACCTTTAGCAATGATAATGATCTGAGATGTAGGTTCATATCGTCTTATCCTAAAGGGAAGAGTTTAGAAATAACACTTTTTTAATTTAGAGACTCACTAAGATTTTGTCCTGCTGGTCATTTGTGCCTTTGACAGATGCCTAAATTAAATAAATACGGAGAAAATGACATTAGACACCAGTTGCATGGAATGTTAATACCCTTTGCTCGGCTACTATCCAAAGGCTTTAGCCACCCTCAGTGTAGGGAAGTCAATTAAGGGTCTGATGTAGAGCTTAATAGAATTAGCAGCTGTTTGAGTCCTGTGTGCGGCTGCCTCTCACCCAGTGGCAGCTGGGACTGACTCCGGCGCCCCTGAAATTCCTCAGCTAGATCCGTGTGCCTTTACAGTACGCGACATCAGCGGTGACGGTTTGTTTTATTTCATATTTTCACTTGTCAGAGGGTTGTTGAGAAATGAACCTCTTGGTAGAAAAGACTTACCAGAGTTTGAACACGCAGCACTTAACAGAGGATTAAAATAGAAATCTCCTCTAGTTTGCCTCCGTTGACATTTAGATGTAATATTCAGAGAAGGTTTTTACACTTTTCCATTTTTCCATTTCCTCACCGTCCTCATTGTGGAGCTTTTTGTGCCTCAGTTGCTGTGACAGTTTGAAAAGTCCCCTGGTGTGCTGAGATACTTTTATTGTTGAATTAGGAAGGCAGTTTTATGTTTACCAGCCACCGCCAACCCACAGGAGACGCAGGCCTATTCTCTGTCTCTCACACTGACAAGGGGGATGCTAATAATTAATGACATTTTTGAAATCTCTTTCAAGATGCTCTAGGAAACCACACAAGGGGAAAAGGCAAAAACATAAAATGGTTTGGAGCTTGGAGCAAAAACAAAAATTTGAGCCATAGAATCAAATGGGATTTTTTTTCCTCTTATTGAGGTCAGCCAAAAAGCATTTTTGTGTTTCATCTAATGTCCCAGCTCATAATTAAAGAGACGAGGATTAATCTAGTGTCCCAATCTGGTAATGACACAAAATCTATTTAAGAGAATTTAAATTGCTTGTTCAACGACGTCTATCTTCATCCTTCTACGGACAAATTCTTTAGACTTTACTGCAGAAAAGATCCGAAAAAAGCTGAATGGGTTTTTCGGGAAACTCTTAATTTTGCTGAGAATAATCCAGCCTTCGTCATTTGAATCCTGAAGGAAGTGATGAAGTAGACGCTGGAGAGCGATGGAGCCTGGAGGACAGTGAGGAGATGAAACAGATGGAGAGGGAAGCAGGCAGAGACGAGGGCTGCTGCTCGGTAGGTGCTCGCGAAAGCCCAGCGTCCTCAGCTGCAGCTACAACCAAGACACACACAAACACGCCGCGCTGTGGCCTCTGCTTTTAAGGAGAGAACGGTTCCATAATGGATTTTTCTGTACACTGGTTGCCAGCCAGTCGATTGGATTTCAGAAGCAACAGCAGCTTCTATAGGGCTGCTATTCAATATGTGGAGGGAGAGAGCAGAGCCCTATTTATTTTCCTTTCTGCTTTATCTGCACTACGTATTTTCTCCTACTGCTGCAGCTGATATGTTTGTGCTGAGCTCCTGTTTAATGCGTGCTATAGTTTGTTATAAGCCCCCTCTTAAAACCAGCGTGGGCGCATGTATGCACATCTGTGTGTGTGTACAGCACTAGAGGAAACCTTTTACTTTGATGCATGGCCGTAAAATGTCAGTGGACAGGAACATTCCTGTCACGGGGAGAAAAATATTGAAAGGATTAGAAAAGTCGGCTCCTTGTACAGATATTTACAGACGTACTATATCCAAATGTGACTGGGAAGCATTGTGTGTCTGGTCTAGTTAGAAACTACACGTGAAAAGTCCCTTCATCACAGTTAACACTGATAAGCTACAGTAGACGTGTAATGGGACACGGTAGAAATGTCCTGGACAATCTTTTATGCCAGACATTTCCAGCTATAGATAGACGACGGCAAAAGATTTAAACGGTAACCGATAGTGACACATGATCAGTGTAACGATCATTACCACATGCAGATCAAATAACCAGAAAAAATTACAGATGTAATGAGTTCGTTAATAATTTGATTCAAAACGAATGATGTTATGAATCATTTTACGAATGTGGCTGTTAATTATTCACGTAAATATCTGATGGGAGCTTCCTGCGAGTCTTCCTGTTTTACTGCTCTCAGGTGATCCATTGATTTAAGTCTCTGTTTTAATCTTTTATTTACGTATGTTTTCTGACGCATTGTGTTCTGACCAGCTGTCATAAAGCCCTCGTAAGGTTCCTCTGTTGGAATAGGGAAATTTAAATGTATAAATGTAGTTAATAATAAATAAGGAAGTTAAGAAATGTGTGTATTTGTACATTAGCTCCGTCACAGCTTGGACCTCCTGTGTTGTTGTGTATTTTAAAGGTAACACTAGATGGCACTATGGATGTATAATGCCCTGAAATCCTGTTGTTGTGTCTTTACTCCTCCAGACAGACTCACAAACATTTAGTCATGTAAAGGGAACCACTGGATGCTTTGTCACACGTTTCTTAGGTGGGATTATCTCACCTGTTATGTGATCATGTGTGTGTGAGTGTTCATGACATTGCAGGGACTAAAATCTGTGCGTGTGCGCGTTTGTTTGCTCTTGATCCCTTTAAGCAGATTGTTTCTCGGTTGACGGTTCTGCCATAAACGTGCATTTGGTGTCATGCTCTTAATCTGCTCCATGTTTAGGATTAGTGTGTGTCCACAGAGGAGGACGCTCTGTTTCCTCTCCGCCGCTCCCTTCTCCTCTCGTCTGTTCTTTTGCATGTAAATCACACTTTCATTCCTAGTGCTGTGTTCTGCCAATGCCTCTCTTTTCCTCTGGTCGCCTTTATTCCTCTCTTCCTCTCTCTCTCTCCCATATAGGATTCCCCCAAGCAATTACCAACGCAATCTACTAGACCATGGTATGAAAAATCAGATTGAGTTAATATTATAGAAGAAAACACATCATCACAGAAACCTTCATTGCAAGGACCCTGGCTAATAATCGTCTTTATTTTGACATTGTGGATTAGTATTAGTAGAAACTTCAGATGGGAACGGCTACAGCGGGAAGCATTGATCCAAGCCTTGTGTGTGTCTGCTAATGATCCAGTCTTAGCCTCTTGTTTTGTGTGCAGGGACTCACTCAACACATCCTGCTTAGTGGTGGTCAGTGAACTCACCGGCTGCAGCGTGTGGCGGAAGCAACGAGCGTCTCCGGCCTCGAGGTTCCATAATAGATAGACAGACTAACCGTCCTGTGTAGAAGCTGGGAGCGACCTGTTCCTGCTTTGTGTGGATCATGATGCTTCAGAACTGTCGCCTTTCCCCCAAACCAAACTAACGGATCAATCGCGGAAGGAGCTGTATTAGTTTTTAATAAGCGCACTGTAATTAACTCCAATGTTTACGCATGCTAATTAGAGCACTTCATAGTCGAGAGAGTTGTCTGGCAGTGTCTGAGTAGCCTGTTGTTGCTAAGAGAGCCCACAACAAGACCCCTAGACAACAGCACAGACCGGTCTCCACACAAACAAAACAAAATGGATTAGATTTCTGTCAATCATGACCCACGACTCTGAGCTTGTTGTTGGTTAAGTCATTTATCAATTCTCCTACAGACGGCTGTTAGAAGAGCGCTGGAGGCAGCTGCACTCTTCAAGGTGTCTTGGAGAAAAGTTGCCGGCCCAGCGATATTTTAAAGATGAGAGTATTGGGAACAGGCCTCTGAGAAAAACTATGACGTGGCAATTTCTCCACTTCTAACGAGGAATGAAAATAGCACCTAATGAAAGGTGGGCGCAGAATTTGATCCACCTCGATGTAGAAGGTAGATTGAGATGGAGTTAATAAAAGCATAAAAATAAGAGCTTTTAAGCACTGCAGCAGTGATAAAGTGTTTCTGTCTAGAGTCATAATAGAAACTATTATTTTTATTGACCACTGTAAGCAAAGAGCCAGTTGGTGCCTGTGGGACTCACTGAGGAGCCTCGTTTACAGCAGCGTGGTCATAGTTTCATTACTCACCAGAGGAACAGCTTCACGCACATCTCTGTAAGTTGAAGCGAGCCCGTTGTGCGACGTGGCCGCTCTGGCTCTGAAGAGCACGTCAGTGTTAACAGGCAGTGGACTGAGCGTCTCAGCTGTGCTAGTCCGTGACGCTGGCGTATTAAATGAACAGCGCGTCTCTGGGGTAATGAATGACAGCATGTTTCCCGTTCGTTGGTACATTTCGTAGCCTACACACAACACGGGCTTTGGCTTCTAGCGTTAAACTCCGGGATGGCAGATGGTTCTAGTGATGTTCATTTTTAACCATACAGGACAGAGGCCTCTGAGGAGCAGCGTTTGAATCGAATGTTCGTTTCCTGTTCTGAAAGGACGCCTCTTCAGGGGTCTCCCGGCTCTTTTGTGCTGGCTGACGGACGCGGTGTGTTGGATGTGGGGATGTATCCCTCTGTGTGTGATACAGTGCATTCTGTGCATGCATTTACTAAACGTTCATGGAGAAACATGTGCACTTGGAAACGCATGTGTGCAGCCTCCACTTCAAGCGCGTCGCACTTGTAGCTGGAGTCTTTTCAGAAGGGCCTTTGATAATGGCTGTGAGATCTCCAGCGCGGGGTGTTTGGCTGTGCTCCTCGTGCTGCTATGAAGGACGGTCCATTTATTCATGTCCGCTCCCAGAGCGGGCAGAGCAGCGCGGCTCCCCAGCGCTCGCTCAAAGAATGCGAACAAAGGGCATATTCTGTCACAAGAGAGTGGAGGGAAGAGGAAACGTGTATGTGTGCGAGCGAGAGTGTTAGACTTTAAGCGAAGAGAGTGTCTGTGTATGCGTTGAGTTAAAAGGTCGGTGTGTGTGACCGCGTGGTGTCCATCAATGCGTGGGTGGGGGGTTTGACGGGCCCGGGCTCTGGGGGAATACCCACCAGATATTTTGCCACTGTTCTCTGCACAAAGGGCCTGTTTCATGCTCCGCGCTTTAGAAGAATCTACACCAAAAAGCAGCTGGGTGGGTAATGGCTCACATTGTGATGCGGCCGCTCCAGGCTCTTCGTCCTCGCTTTGACTCATGGGAACCAGGCATCGCTTGTGAGTGTCGTGTTTCTGGTGTCAGTCGCATCATAGTGTTAATTCCCACGTTATGAAGAGAGGCCGTGCATGTCGAGTCACTGCAGGTCGTTGGTGTCGGGTTTGACTGTTGCATGTGCCAGACGTCCGATTCCTTCCAGCAGCTCAGCGCTGACGCAGGTGAACATGTCTCACTCGCAGCCTTGGTTCAGTTTATTACATCTGCATGTTCTGAACAACATGAAAGACAAATGTGAGGTTTTTCTTCTCATGGCTGTTCCGCCTCCTGGAGCATCTTCCACATTTCCTCTTCCAATTTAAACAAAGATGTAAAAAGAACGATTTTTATATCAGCGCAGTCTTTTAGACGCAGGTTCCTCCTTCGCTTGCTGACGCTGCCTTTTCACAGGACCAGTGATATGGGTTTAGAGCCTTAAGATGGACTGTGTTACTGTATCATGTGTCAGATTTGTAATGTCATAGCTACAAAAATATAAAAATGGAGCATGTCACAAAAATAGGCACAAAAATATTGAATTAGCTTTAAAACATAGTCAGCTTGAAATAGGAAACAAACACAGCAGTCACATTAGGACATTTCTTCTTCTTCTATTGTTTAAAGGAACAACCCTGGGATTTTCTGCTCGAGGACATCACAGGGAAGAGTTGAAAGGCGCCTTGTGACATTTATTCCGTTCTGAAATTTAGACTGCGGTGAAAACATGACATCTGTTTAAAAGTGAGGGTTATTCTTATGCTATGTAACTTCATTTTATCCTGCCAGGCCAGTTTCAACTGGACCTCTCATTTAACACATGCAGATAAGTGGGACACTAGTAAAAAATAACACCTTTATATTTGGTATCTGAACCATGGGACAGTAGAAATATAGGCTCTGAATTCTTGACTCATCATTGCTAATTTAAAAGTCTGCCACGTCTTGTTCTTAGAATAATGCGGGTTGCGTTCACAGTTTAGCTCAAATGACCTCAAGCATCGTGACATTCATCGCTGTGTGCATGCGTGATGGTTCGGCAGTCGCGTTCTCTCTTTGTGTCTGGGATTAGCAGTATCCTTTCCTGTCACGTCTCCCTTCTGCTTCCGCGTCCACGCCGCTTGGCCTTCCACTTTTCATCCAGCACAAGGCTCTGCGACTCATTGTGACCCTTCACAGGCTGTGTGCCCGTGGATAAAGGGAGAAAATTGCACTGAAATGAGCCTGGACACATGCACAAGCAGCGGCTCTCCACAACGCCAGCCAACTGCAATCTGCTGCCTGGCGTTGTTGGGCACGGCAGCGCCCCCTCTTTATTCATCGATCTCCTTTTTTTATCTCCCTTGTGCTGTTTTCGCGCCACCGCCGCTGCTCTGGGTGAATCTGAATGTGTGCCACTTGTGCCTCTCTTTTTGCTGGAGGTTGGAGTAAGCTGTTTGAATAGCTGTTATGTTCCAGATGAGGTGCGGAAAATGCTCTACCCCAGCGACTGACTGGCTGCAAGTTGGGGGATTTTTCAAGGACACGCAGAAACTACATTCATATTCATGCATGGTGATCAAATGTGAACGATTACCCATAGGATTATGGCAGCAGCAACGTTTCCTCTCGCTCCCAGATTTTAGGCCCCGTTTTTAGAACACTTTTATTCCTGGCAGTACAAGACCACAGTTTCGACATCAAAGTCAGAGCGAATGTGGGGTTTGGCTCAGCAACGCAACAAGAGCTGATATGACTTTTATGAATATAGTTCATCTTCCCTAAGACAGAAAGTTGTTCTTGTGTAATTACGGCTGCAGCTGCTGTTTGCTTTTTAGCTTCTAGTGCACATTTAATGTGCACAGTATGGGCGTCTCTTAAAGCAGGATATCAGATGTATATGCATTACATTCTGCAAGCTGCAAACGGATCAAGCAACACGACAGCAGAGGAGCTGGAACGCTAATTATATTAGCATGTAGACATGAATTAGAGCAACATGTGTTTTACTGGTGGCAACAGCATTTGATGCACTGTTTTGGACCTTTTAATGATTGATTCAACAGCGGAAGACAAGCAAATCATGCATCTTTTATTGATAGTCTTTGTTCAGCGAGCCTGTCTTGATCGCTGCTTCCTTTGTGATGACACAAGCCGCACTCTGCCTCGCTCTGTTCCAGCAACAAATCAATGATGGCCTGTCTGATCAAAGCGTGGGATACGTCCCTAAAACAACATCAGGCTACATATAAAATATTTAGGGGATGCAGAGGAAGACAGTAGAGCGAAGAGCGAGCGAAATGGCAGCTGCAGGAAGCACTGCAGGGAGAGGAACCAGATTACTCCCACTCAGCAACCTTCTCCTCTTGGAGGTGTTTGATGTGAGCCTGTATATTATCCTTAAATAGGTTTCTTTCACTGTTTGTTATGCTCCACTTTTTTCTCCCGAGCATTTCCATCCGCTCACATTTGCTCGTCATCTTTCTCACTAATGTTCGACATCTGTCCATCCCATAAGTCATCCTGACCTGAATATGACTCTCGTCTTACTAATCCAAGGGTTCTCTCCCTGCCCTGTTTCCTTTTTTTTTCTAATCCGGTGTCGTTCTGAAGTAGCACATTCACATCAAGACCTTTGAGCAGATAAGAAACTACTGATTTATTTTGTTGCGTAGAGTCTGGTTTGCGCTTCAGAAAGCGAGGCTATTAGATGTTCTTTACAAATAAGGGACTTATTAATAATGTAGCAGAACTGGGCCAGTGGTAGGTCGTTGCATTGAGGCTGTGCTTTTATCTGTGGTGAGACTGTTTGCTCCCATGTCACATAACAATGAGAAAGTAAATAAACAATATAAACATATAAACTAAGTATTGTCTATTTTAAGGCCCCGTGTGGCAATTACACTTCTGATTGCCAGAAATAAGAAACCTTACTTGTCAGATAGGAAAAAAAGGTTTCGCAACAAAACAAAGTGTTATTATTTTGAATTTTATGCACCGTGACCCTGCAGCTTCTAAACAGTTATGGCTTTACCGGTGGACTTGTACTGGTCGTTTCATGTGTTTAAATATAGGAACTGTGTCGGACTAAAGGCAGTATGTGCCAGATGAAACGAATCTCATTTGAGAAGCTCTTTTATAAACTCATTCCAAAGCTGATTAAAGAAAATGTGCTCGGCAATAATGATGCCCCAGTGAGAGTTTTAGCAGGGAGAGAGGAACAGCTGCTTGGTGGAACAGCCATTGTTGCTTTCTGTTTGGACGAGCCGCAGAAATAGTGGAAACATGCTCCTTCTGTGCAGCGGGGTGAACACAAGACTCTGTTTGTGCAGCCTGATTAGGCTTCTGTTTGCAGTGGAAGTCCTCCCATTCAAATGGCCTGTCACATGTACTGTGTGATTATTTCATATCAAAAGCAGGGCACGGTCCAGGTGTAGTGTTTTGGAGAGAGTGATGCTTTAATGATTTTTAGAGGGTTGAGCGTTGAACACACGACTCTCCAAGGTCACGCTGCTCCAAAGCTGAATAACAAATACGATTTCCTCATCAGTATTAAACCGAAGGCTACGCTGGGCATAAGCCTGCACATATTGAGATCAAGGCTGTTATTACTTGTCACACTATTCATATTTCATGCTTGTTTTTCCTCTCTACTGTCCATTAAACGAGTGCAAGCTCAGCAGAGGGTTAATTCACTTCTGCTGCGCTGTGGCCTATTTTAGCCATGTTAAAACAGATTTGAAGCCTGACTTTGAGCCAACTCGGTAAAGTTGGAGGTTCCGACTTAAAAGGCGAGGCCAGTCCTCTGAGTACAGATGCTACAGAGAGCCTTGGAGCTGATAATTAAAAGTGCATCCGACTGAGGAAAAAAGCCGACAGTCATTAAGGTGAGAGGTTCGGGCTCATTGAAGAGCCTTCACAGGGACTGAGACCCGGCCGTAGCTGCCGCCACATTACACAGACGCTTGGTTATGAGCCGCAAGTGCACATCACAGCCCGAGTTCATTAAAACGCTAAGTCGGTCCCGTTCGTTTCGCAAAAAGCTGAACTAGTAATGTCATTTAGTGCAACTCTGGGCCCACACGTGACAAACAACACCCATCATACAACGCTGGTGACTGCAGGTAGGTTACCAGCGTTGTAATAGCTCAGCGGTCTGAGCTTTAATAATGAATGGAATCGCGATGACGCTCCGTCCCGTCCTGGCTTTAATTAGAGCCAACCGAAGCGGGACGTGTGTTTTAAAGTCGACCTGTTGCTGCTTACATCACGCTGGGGGAAAAAGGCTGATGCTCGGCGTGAAGTGTTTGTGTTCTCAGTGAGGTCATCGCAGGAAACCCAGCGAGGATGTGTGAGAGTTTCCCTGGTGATACACAGTGGCCCTGTGTGTTGCGGCGTAGCTGATAATAAGCCTACATGTGTGCGCTGAGCTAATCCTGGAGGAGGCAACCAACGCCCTTTCCCATAAAACGGTCGCCCTAAGACTTTCGTGTTTCCCACAAAGTTCCCACTAAAACAAGTCCAAGCTCTGCTCTTCTGACATTATGTCCCCAAAACAAAGACACAGCCGATCGCTTTCATGTGACTTGTGCAACTTGTTACCTGATATCAACCATATTTTCAGCTGTGAACCCGTAGAAAATAAGTCACCGTACTTATCTTGAGAGATATTGATAATGCTTTTGTAGCAGTCAGTCTGTTCTGTTCAATCGGCCCCATGACAGTTTAATTTACTCATGATTTGAAAAATGCAAGATGCCACCACCCGCGGCTGCCTGGTCCAAGTTCAGCGACACTGTCTGCTGAGGCAGGATAATTGGATATAGTGAACTAGTCATCACTCTTGTCCTTTGTGTTTTATTTGAGCCAAACCGTTGTCAGCTGTGCTCAAACCTCATTAGCTTGTGTACATTGCACTGCTGACATTTATCAGTGGGTGATGCTGCCTCTTGGGATATTAATAGTTGAGTCGCGATGGCCTAGAAAAGGGAGCCATCTTAATTTGATGCTGTTTTGTCTGGCCTTCGGTAGGTTTGTCAGTAGAACGTGGACGGAGTAAAGTGAAGCTCTGTGGTCAGGTAGGCTCTCACTGACCCGTCGAAGGCTCGATGCTGCTGAGCACATTCAAGGTTATCTCTATATTCCACTAACCTCAACCAGCTGTTGGTCTCTTGGTCGGGTTTCTATTAGGTGTAGGCTGAGGTGGGATGTCTGGGTTCCAGTACGATGCCATCACTGAAGCAAAGCCTTTTACATATCACCTATAACATTTCACCTTTTGAGTTATTTTTATTCATAGACTGGAATTCTCTCTCCTGACTGCGTCCCGTTTTCTGATTACAGGAAGCGAATGGTGGGCTGATACCATCTCTTTCTGTCAGCAGTAGTTGAGAAATAAAGCCCAAGAGGAAGAGAGAGGCAACAGGAAAGAAAGGGAGAGGTGAGCGAGCGAGGAAGCCGTGTTGTTATTCTGTTCACAGGTTGATGACAAACCTGTTTCCACGTGACATTAAAGGGTCGCGTTTGACATCACCCGTCTGCTTAATGTATGAATGCGCTGACCTCTGCCTTTAGAGCCACGCCTGTTTCTATTCACAGAGGCCAAATGTTCCACTCGCTAAACATTTTCCTCTCGTGAAGGTTAACAGTTTGCCCATCGTTGAAGATTGGACTCAGATGTAATTAATCAATAGCCGCTGAGGTTTGAGCAGTGTGGGACTACCACCGTACTGTTTCTGGCTCCGTGAGCTCTGGGTCACCTCACTGTTCCTGTTGGATGGTGTGGTTCTCTTTTGGCTTTGTCGGAACGTAACCTTTATCTCATATTAACCGATTTACCTTTTCATGCTCGCCTGTGGTCATGAGCTGCAGATAACTGCAGTTTTGTAAGAGTCAGCTGATGTGGCCTGATAAGCTTGTCTCCTGTTTCCCGCCACCTTAAGCTTACATTGAACTCGTGGGAACCCAGGTATATGTGCCAAGAAATATTGTGACGAACCTGTAGGTTTCTTCTTTCTGGCTTGGGGACGCCTCAGAATTTCCACGGGAAGCTGCGGCGACGCTGGAGGGTGTGTAGCCGCCTGCCACCGCCCACCCAACCATAAATAAGTGGCAGAAAATAGACGGATGGGTTTTGCTGATCAGTGATGCATTCGGAGAGTAACTTCCTGATGTTATAAATTACCATATAGATTGTAGAGTACAGCAAGGTTTTTTTTCATAACTGCTTTTTGTTCTGTCACACACCCATCCCATGTGGGAGTGTAAAATAGTTTCAACTCTATTACTGTCAAACTGTGCTTTTGCTGCTTTGGCGTTGGGACAGCACAACCCTGTCCTCCACTGACGAGCCTGTTGTGCTTGTCTGTTCTTCATTGGAGCAGATCACATCGATGTGCGTCTTTGATTAAGAGACAATGATGGTGCACGACAGAAAGAGGAGGGAATGGCAGCAAGTAGCCACTTTGTTCATAATTAGCCATGCTTGTCTTAGCCCACCTCATATTAATTGCTTAATATACTAAATAATGAGAAGCCTTGAAACTGAATGAATGCTTTCAGAATGATTTATAACCATAATTCATTGTTTAGTGTGCAGCACACAGGCCTAATTAGGAAACATGAATCGAGTGATGTACGCAATTTATTGTCAGAAAAGCCTGAAACTGTGATTATTGTACTGCCACACAGACCATGAAATCATTACAAACTCAACAAGAAGTTTAAATCATGCTCGTTGATTTTGAAATATAGACCTTTTACTTCCCAGTATGCAGGTACTGCATGCTTTGACGTCTGGAGGAGTTTTCTACTAACGGGCTCTGTGCTGCGGTAGCGTGTGCGTCATTTGTATGTTCAGCGTGTGCGTCTGTCACGGACTGTTTCCAGTCATTTTTGCAATCCGCAGTCTAGTGTGAAATTATTGCCTGTTTTGACTCGAATATAGAGTTTCATGCTAATCTGACTTGTTTTCTCATTAACCCCCCCCCCCCCCCCCCCCCCCTTTCTTTCTACTCATTATCCGTCTACTGGTTTTCACCTCATTACTTTTCTTTCCACTTTCTCCATCCCCTTCCTGGTCCTTCCTTCCTGGCCTGCCTCTCCAGCGCTTCGTGGTCCTGCTCATTGCTAACTAGGCTGCCTGCGAGCCCACAGGTAAGCCCCCTCCCCCACGCCACGCTCTATTTTTAACTCCGTGCTGAATCCTTCTCCTAGACTCACCCTCTCCAACCCCAGCTCGCATCCCTATGCCATTTCTGCCAAGTCGCAGGAGACCGATACCCGTTGCTGTCTAACTTCTCTTCGTTGCCGTAGCAACACCTGACGCTCTTTTCATTGTGTCCGTTTTCACATCTTACAGAGAGACAACATCAGTGCATTAGATAAGATGCATGTCCAAAATGATGAGGTGTAGCTGCTAGAAGAAGACCAACAGCATGACATGATGAACACGACCAGATCATAAACAGTTTGCAGTAAGTTCCTCCACGGCCTCTTGTGTTTTATGACCCCTCCACCGGGTTTTTCCCAGTTCATAGCCTCCAGTTTACAGCGAATAACATCCTCCAGGAGATGAGCAGCACGCTCTCCCAGCTCTGTGAGCGTGTGTGGACGAAGCGCGCTGATTTTATTTTAAACAGGAGGAGTGGGTGAGCAGTTTCCAAATGTAAACAGTTGCTGGAGTTATTTATGCTGCAGTGCTGGCTCAGGCTGAGATGCTGCTATCATCGCTAGGATTTTCAGTAGCTTCACATGTTCATTGTATGTAGTTTGTTCCATTGGTTTGCAAACTCCTGCTCCTGCTATAAAGAGCCAGGTCATAGGAGTAGCTCACCGTTGTTGTGTATTCTCCAATAAGTGGATTATGTAATGGACACACTGTAGTGTTAGTTAATTCCTGCGGCATTGATTCTTTGTCGTGTCATTCACTGTCCATTCATGAGCTGCTGCCTGGAGCTTTGAAGGGCTCAGTAGATGACTTCAGACAAAATCTATAGAGGTTTGTTTCTCCTGCTTCCACTGTTTGTCTTTGATGTGAATTTACATTTAATATGCACTTTGTCAAGGTTGCCTTTGATTCAAAGTGGAGGAGGAGGCGCAGGCGACACTGATGTTCATTTAACTCTATTGGCAGCACTAGTCGCTGTAATAACGGCCCTTCGAGAACAGATTACACCATAAATATCAGCTGACTTAAAAGCAGAATTTCATTTTCTCCTGTGTTATACAGACGATTGTGAGGGCTGACCATGCCTGAGGTAAATATCACTTTGTCAGCCTTAACCACACGGTCTGACTCGGTAATAATCCTTGTCTGTGTTCCTAGACGTGGCATTTAGGATGAAGGACGGAGCAGCCCTGCAGCCTTCCTCTGCGATTCTTCTCCAAGCAGAACTTACACAGGTAGACAGCTGTGAGAGAATCCATTTGTCAAACTCCCGGTCCTTCACGGCTATAGACAGCCGCTGTCAATGGGAGGCTTTTGAGTTATTACGTGCTTTACTTAAAGACTCGAGCTGTTTCTACAGAAAGGATTTTAGAGCGATGCATAAGCAATGAGAAATCCACGTACACATTAGCGCCCACTTCCTTCCCGCCTGTCTCCTGTTGGAGCACGTGACACGCTCTCCAAGTGCTAAGTCTCTGCCTGTCGAGGAGACGCACTCTGCCGCAGATGCAATAGGCCGAGCGGCGGCCTGCTGA
The DNA here is from genome assembly GCA_030770545.1 of Macropodus opercularis. Taxonomy (NCBI): domain Eukaryota; kingdom Metazoa; phylum Chordata; class Actinopteri; order Anabantiformes; family Osphronemidae; genus Macropodus; species Macropodus opercularis. The sequence goes on from CM061098.1 coordinate 8,258,711, forward strand.
GATAATGAAGACAGGAACGCTGGCGAAGTTTAGACGTTTCATGCAGAACTTCCTGAAAGCTTTCAGTGAACACTAGTCATTTCAGTTCACTCCTGTACATTAGCACAGTGTTACACTCCAGTTCATCCACTAGGGATCTGTCCAACACATGCATGTGTGTTTATACTGTACATCATGTCGGCTGTCGCCTTTAACATCGTGCTAGGGGCTTCTCTCACCTTCTCTCCAGAGCTTTTTGCAGTCTTCTGCGTTTCCTCTTCCTCTCATGTCCGTGTCTCACTCAGTTTGAGGTTTGGCTAAAGCATCAATAGATGAATAATTCTAGAGAGAGGTGAGTTTACCCCTTTTCTCTTTCACGCTCATTACATTTCCTATCCCCTCCTCTCCTCTTGTCTCATCCCTTTCTGGTGTGTACCTTCTGACAGCCAAGGTGCCCTGCAGTCTGTCTTGGCCAGGTATAAGACTAGATGAAAGGTTTGCAGCCGGAGCTCTCTTTTTAAAGATGCCTTCTGCTCCATCCCTGCTCTCTGTGGGCATTCAGTTGTCCCTGCCAGGCAGAGTGGAAAAAAAAGGAGGGCAACGGATGAAGAGGACGTGTAAGAGCAAGAGGGAAGGAAAGATTCCCAGACATACACAGCAATAGAGAACGGGGCGTTGCTCCAGATGCGTAAGTTGCAACTGGCCTCTGTAGATGATCAGAGAAACGTGCAGCCGCCTCCTGTGTCCGTGCTCAGCCTGGAGGCTGCCACGGGACGTGACGGCGGGTTTCAAAGTGTTCCTGACATGTTTTCCTCATCTGACGCATGAATGCAGTTGCAGAAGTAACATCTTGTGCCTTTCGCAGACTCTATTGATCATTATATCCCTCAGGACGAAAAACTAAATGTCTTGTTTAGTCTGGATTTGATCCTGTGACGTGCACGTCCTGTCCGTTTCAAAAGAAACCTGTGGATCAAAGAGCAGAACAAGGTGCCGCAGAAGAAGTTTGATCTGCGTTAATCATTCAGTTCTCCTAGGTTTGGCATAAATGCTGTATTCCTTCCTTTCAGACTACTCAGTCAGACGTGCTGAGGCCACAGCTGAACAGGAATATGTCTTGTCAGTGCTTCACTGTGTGGCCGAGCTCCCAAGGTACCATTTCGTTCCACTCAAGACCCAGTTTCCAGACAATTCACTCTGTATCTAATCAAATCCAGCATCCTTGCTGCAAGTCTAGACTGATTTCTGTTAGCTTTGGTCAGAAAGCATATTGCTCCGGCAGAATTTAAAAATTCAAGCATAAAATAAATATTGCATTGGCTGTCAGAATGTAAATGATTTGTTTGTTTAAAGTAGCCGTCCGTGAAAACGTAATTCTGTGTGATTGGAGCGAGGGCACGCTGTACGGCACACCTACATAAATTTTATCAGAGGACAAGCTGGATAATGCACTGTAGGCCCGAGTGGAGAGATTTAGCCTCTGGATGTTGTAGTGACAGAGCAGAGGCAGTGCGGGCAGTAAAACAACTGACAGTTGGTCATTACGAAAGGTGCAGGTGGGCCAGAAATCATTCACGCAGACCAGCCTGCTTCCCTGACAGATGCCTGACGTTTGCTTGATGAAGAGCTCTGCTGTTCCCCCTGAGTGAAAAGGAGGAGGAGGAGGAAGATGAGGGGGGGGCGAGGAATTAGGGTGAGTTGGAGGATGTGTAAGAGGCTTGGAGGACGCGCAGCAGAGGAGGAGGTGTGCCGAATCGCGTAGCATAAGCAAACACGCAAATAGTCCAAAACACGAGTAAATTATGAAAACTTTGTCACCAGTTCAACTTACGCTCAGTGTTTATAAAAACTGCTGCACCGTGGAATCAACAGGAGAAATAGATGGGGATGGAAAGGGGAAGAAAATATAATGGAGGCAAAGCTTGAGACATTTTTTACCAACAGCTAAAGTCGAGCTGTCATTTAATGTGACTACAGTTTCTGGAACAGCACTTTAACAACAGCGCGTGCAGGTTTCAGAGCCGGCCTGCCTCCCTGTTTTGACAACAACTTTATAGGCTATTTCATGGTGTCTGCTCTAACAGTATGAGAAAGCTTTTCAAGTGTGAAATGCTGCCGCATTATTGGCCCTCACTCAATAACTGGGAGCACTTGATTTAATTTTTTGTCAATTTTATACTCATTTAAAAAATGTATACATCAAGGGACATTTCCTCCTGCAGCATAACGTCGGGCTTGTCAATGCAAGGTGAAAGGACTCGTTTCAAACCAGCTCGTCTCCTGTAAGTGAGTCTTCTCAGAAATAACGTGAATTACAAAGCATTTGCTTAATCGCGTCGTCTGCTTTGGTTTGTGCGAAGCGGAGGGTCGGCAGTGGTGGCGCGCGCCTGTGTCCGCCGTCCCTTTGTCATTCAGGCTGCGATGCCTGTGGGTCTGGGTTTGCACAATGCAAGCGCGTCCGTGGTGGCGCTAATATCCTGTTGCAGTCTATCTCAACAGATTCGGCATCTTTGTAATACACAAAATACATTGTGGAGGCCGCGTCGGTGTGAAGCCCCCCCCGGTTCAATAAAACGAGATTTCAGCCGGAGACAGGAATGGAAGGATGGGAAGGATTGTCGCAGCGAGCAGCCGTCCTGCGTCGGAGTGATAAACGTGTCTAACAGTAGTTATCCCCAGAACCGGGCCTTGCTAAAGACTGCGTACTGTCTGAGCACTGGTTACTGGTGGCCTGCAAAACCAAAGCAAACAACTGCTCTCAACGGCTTCCTGACGCTGAGCTGGTTCCACGTTACCCAGCGTGACTACACACGCTGTCCTTCATGCCCTCTAAGCTCCCGTGACTACGTAGCTGAAGGTAAATATATTTGGTAATAAAAAAATAGCTGCAGTCATGTCTTCATCACCATATTTCCCTTGAACGTCACATTCATGCAGTCACGTATGCAGTAGCCTACAGTACTTTGACAGTTTTCTGCCTCATTTCTCAGTATCTCTTCCTCTTTTGTTTTCCTCTCCCTCTTGGTTCCGATCTTTGCTAAATGTGATGTTTCTCCGTTTACGTCTTTTCCTTGCGATACTGTATCTTTTGGAGCATCCTGTGTCTTCCAGGTCGTCTACCTCTCCTCTTTCATCTCCTGCTTTAATCAAGCATCTGATCACAGGCCCATGGAGGATGAGGGATAATGAGATTAGGCCTGTACATGTTTACACATTCTGATTTACACTGAGCTTTCCCTGTCTTTTTCTGTCTGACCCATATTTCACCGTATCCCTCCTCCGTGTATTTGCTTTTCATGGTTCCAGTCTCAGGCTGCCTCCCCCCCTGCCTCGTTCTGCAGTAGAAGCCTGGATGCGTGCGCCTCTTTTTTTCAACCAGTAATCAGTAATGTTCTCCACTCCACACCAGCGAGGCTTCATTTCCAACACTGCAGTGTCAGATCTAATTACTTCTGTTTAAGTGATGCTCTTATATGCAATCTGTCGTTCTCACTGTTTCGCATGGGCTGCTGTTCTGATTGGGTTCTGTAATAAACCTTTGTGGTGTAGAACTCACACACTTCAGTAATATTAAAACCACATCTGCAATTCACCTGGTAGCTATAAGTCAATCACGTAATAATAATGGCTTTGTGACACACATCAGCACTGGGCTAATGTAGCGGCAGTGTGGGGCCCACACTGTTAGCACCTAATGTACTATATGTGTCCCAGCTGGGCCGTATGTGGAAGCTGCGTGCACACAAACAAGCCGTGCTCGGGCCTGTGGAAGGCTGCTCTGCTACTGTAGCTGTGGTACAGCCACCAGTGTTATGGTAAATCCAGCTCAACTTGTTGCTGCTTCTGCGATCCTACAGATTGTGACACCTGACAGCGAGCCGTGCGTCCCCCAGCCATGCAGCCACTGAAGCGGAAAACACGCACGTGACGCTACGGAGAAGAGTTTTTCAGGCTGGGTTTGACTGCTGGGTCATTTCAAAGGGTTCAAACGAAGGCGCATAAGTGGTGACCGTGTTGTCAGGAAGCCTGCGGCTGCTGCAGTTTTTCTCTTTAATTTCTTTAAGCGTGTCGGCTGAAAGCCAGGATAAATGCAACAAGTGATGTTTCCAGGTTGCACGATTCCTCGGACGACGCACGCTCTGGCCGTGGTTCCAGCTCTTCGACAGGCTGGTTGAGCGTGTTTGTGGCTAGATAACCAATTATGACGAATTGTCTTGAGGAGCTATAAAAGCTCGGTTGTGAGGTTAAACGCAGTTACAGAGATCTTGGTTGAATATATATCATTTTCATTGACTTTCTTGTTTCCTTGTACAGTATGAGGTGTCACATCCGATAGATTACTGTTTAGTGAAGCCAGATAATCTTATAAACGTGCGTTTTCGTGTAAAGTCGATGTTTTATTCTCCCTTGTTTTGTCATTTTTCTCTCTCTGTCTCTTTGGGTGCAAACAAACACAGTAATTGTCAGTGCTGGGATTTGGCTCTGTGTCCGTGGACAGGCTCCGCTTGGCTCCAGCCTGTCTTGGTGCCGAGCCAGAGGGTGAAGAAGGCAAATGTGACCATGGTAAGAAAGTCTGGGCCTTCCCTCTGCTGAGCACAGATACACATGCTGCAAAGCCTTCACCGTGCAGAGGACACGCTGTTATTCCGTCAGACGGGGGCCATCGCGGCGCCGGTTTGCTTTGCAGTGACAAACCACTTTAAATCTGATCCTGACGCTGATCTGACCTGTTCACTGTCTACACATGAGCAGAGCTCGGTTTAACATCCCTGTATTATCCATGTCGTGGAGTAACCTGTACTTCGTGCTGTGGAGAGACACAGTAATGTCCATGTAGCAGCCACTTGAGTTCACCCAAGGTCAAACGCGCCAAACGCCAGTCGTATAAAGTTCACAATGCAACACTCGACAAGCCCTTTGTTTAATATGAAGGACTATTATATTTATATTGATTGAACTATACAAGTCTACAACCAGGCGTAACGGTATCAGCGCTGAGCTGGTGAGACTAATAGAAAGCTGATGGAGCGACGACGCTCGCAGCATCGTGTCTGTTAATTCCCTCTGAGTGTTTTATTGATTTGTGCATAGGTGTTATCAGCGTTCATGCTGGGAAACCGAACGCCTGGAGGACGGCACCTTTAACTGTTTTCATACATATCTTTCAGAGCTGTTCTTGTTCTGCGCCACGAAGCGTTGAGACGCTCCGTCTGTTCGCAGCAGCGTGTTGCACCGTCCCAGCTATCTCGCTAGTCTAACGACGGCCGCTTGTAATCGCATAAACAACGATTACAGTGAAGCTGGAGTGAAGTTAAACGATAGTATTTGTCAGCGCAGTGCTAAACAGCGCCAGGTCGCTCTCGCTGGGTTTCTGCGCCAGGTCGGACATGCTGTGTTCTGCAGGGAGCAGAGCTGGGTTTGTTGTGTTTCTGCAGGCATTTTCCCCAATCACTCCTTCCTGCTGCAGCACATAGACAGACTGCGCCGTACAATAAGTCCCTGATGAGCTTTGTGCTGAGGGGTGGGAGGAGAAGAGGAAAAGAGGAGCTGATGCGTTTCCTCTGGACACACACTGTTCAGGGGTGAGGGTGATGTGTGTGTGTGTGTGCGATATCACACGCTGGCATTGTTAAGCACTGGTGCTGATGGTAATGTGATATGTAGTCGGCCCCACGCCTGGGCCACGCTAGCTCAACAGAGAGGCCAAGTCTCCGGTGGTCCGGGTGTTTACTGTGCAGCAGCATCAGTTCTCCAGCCTGTCCTCATTCTGTCACTGCCCCGTGGTCTTTCATGAGTATTCATCACACTGTTGGCCAACTCTTTTTATTTAAACACATGACGCCGCAGTAAATATTAATATGGCGTCAACGATGTTACTGTCACAGCAACATGTGCCAAAGGAAATGAATCTTTTCCAAATTGAAGTTTGTGTATGAGGATATCATACTGAGCATCACTGAGTTCCTTCAGGTAGTCAGACACTTTAACTGTACCTTTTCTTTTACTCTTCATTAAAGAAGCAACAATCTCTGACTCTGGGGAGTGACAGGAACCACTTTCCCTGAAGGAAACACGGATTTGAAGCCTCTGGTTCATTGCTGAGATGCATGTGAGCCTCCATAATGCTGTAGTGTATGAAAAGGAACAGTAGCGTTCAAACAGTGCAATAATTAATTTCATCATGTGTGTATTTGCTGATGTAGCGGCTTTAATCAAATAGAAGTATGATCCACAATAGCAGGCGAGTGTCAATAGCTCAAGATGGATTGAAACTATAATCCATACTATAGTCCTGTCGCTACTGCCACTGACTTCAGAGGCGACTTCCTGCTAGTCACAAACTCGCATGCCCGCGCCGTCAGTTTGAGTCTGAGTGAAGGCAGCGCTGATGGATGCCCCGGGGCTGGATCCAGGCCAAGTCTGCGCAGTTAGTCACTTAACAGTTGTGTCACAGGTTAATGGTTTAGAGACCAATTAGATTCCACAACGACCCCCAGTACTTTTACATGTAGTCAAAAAAAAGGCATTTTATTAAAAAATGTTAATCGCATACAGAAAATAATGATGAAATTCACTGCTTGGTAAGAAGCAAAATGACAATATGCTGATGGAGCTTTTTTCGTCTGCTGTGTTGTTATCAGTGATCTAATCTTGTTTTAAGTTAAAGCGAGAAACGCATTGTGTGCCATTCTGCCTTCTACCTGTGTCTGCTGACACCCCCTTCACAGTGAGGACACTTCCCAGCATCTTGGTGGAAGACTAAGCACAGCAGATAGGCCGATGACAGGCAGACTCCTCCGTTCGTCGCAGAGCGGAGCAGCCTGCATGCTGGGAGGCCGACGTCGCTGCCAGCGGGAAGACGTGGTTTGGCAACGAAAGATCTCACAAATGCTTATCGAGCTATAGCTTCAGCGCAGACGGGCCGTGGTGGCGCATACCTGCTAGTCAGGCCACACCTTGTCTGCCACTGTTGGCCTTCAGCTGCTTACTGTGTTACACCTTCATGCCACTCATTCTATCTACACGTCAGGCTGATTTGACGTAATCATACATGCTCATCACTCTGCCCATTGCTATATCATTGTAATAAACAACTTTAGCCCATGTTCAACTATTAATATTCAGTTTTACAGATTTTGCGTCTTTATGCAGTAAAGCATGACATTTTAATCCCTGTTTTACTTGATGATAGCAGGATTTTATTACCAAGGGTTGCGTCATGTTTAAAAATAAGTTCTGATCAAAACTAGGGTGATACCGGTTAATGTGAATGAAACCGTTTGTGACCTATAGAGTAGCGGCGCTGGTAACGAATGAACTTCATCTAAACTAGCTGCTGTGACCCAGTTTGCCCTCAGATTGACGTGGGATTATCCAATGAAGCGCGTGAATTAGTGTGACGTGTGGTCTGCCGCTAACGTAAACACTGTGAGTTATCGGGCAGCAGTAACTGCGCGTTACCGTTTGGCGTAACGCGCCCGGCTCTGCTTTACGCACTGAGACCGTTTTGCTGTGTGCATTGTGTGGCAGGAGGAGGAGCCGTTTTCCTGTCATTGTCTGGCTGCTCTCTCTCTCTCTCTCCCTCCCTCCCTCCTGTCGAGCTCGGTGCTCGTCTGTCCCTCTCTCATTTCCTAAAGTTGAATATTCCGCTTGCCTGGGAGCTGTCGCCAGCGGAGCAGCGCAGCTCTTCGACTGAACGCGCCAGGCTGGTACTGTTGCGCTGCGCCGCCTGAACCCACTTGGGGAGAAGGAGTCCCCCGACTGGACCTCTCACTATCTCCACCCCTCTCGTGTTTCTCCCAACTTCAGTTCTGCTTACTTTCAAGATGCCTGAGGAAAAGAGCGTTCGGCGTTTAAAGCTGGTAGGTGTCTGGGAGCCCTCCCTTCGGCTGAGAGGTGTCTGCCCGTGCGGGGCGCGGACACGCCGGTGGAGGGAGACGCGGTCTTTCTCCGCTGTGCGTGTGGGGGTTTCTTGACGCGTTTTGCCGTAAGCTTTCTCATGAATGGACCCGAGTCGAACGCAGTCGATCATGTCTGAGGTCCAACGCTCCAGCTCACTGGTCGGCGCGTCATGGACAGGGCTTCGCTTTGTCGTGTGTGGAAACAATGAAGGCGCGCGGACTCCCGTCAGGTGTTGTGATGTTTACGGACAGGTTTCTGGCGCTGCTCACCTGCCTTTTGTGGATGTACTTGTGGAAGTAAAGCTTCTTTTAATCAGGCCCAGTGAATAAAACTCGTCTGAGACCACTGGATGGCAACGGACCATAGTTTGGGTGTCCCTGCTGCGCACAGGGTCGCAGATTGCTGTGTTAGAGTGACTAAGCATAGAGACTTGCGTGTTCCTTCTGTGGAACATTTTTTTCCACAAACACGTGTTTGCCCAGTCCCTATTCAGCTTCCACAGGTTTAGATTGTGTCTTTGCTTAATCATCATTTATTACAGGGACACGGGTCCTTATGGCGCCTTCGTACAGTCCAGCTTTTGGTGGCACTTCTCCATGTTTCCTCATATACTGTATTGTTTTGTTTTGGTACGTCGTACTACTAGTCCAACATTTCTCCAGCAATGAACACACTGGCTTAGACTCACACACAAATCCACCACTGAGTTATGCTGAAGTAAGCCAGCGCCTCAGAATTAATACCCTGTCAAATAATGTTGAAATGCATGAAGTTGTCAGGAGTGTGTAAGTGTCACTGCACATAATTCATCCCGTGCAGCGCTGAACTCAGGTCTGCTGACCATGCTGAGCTCAGCGGACAGGGTGAGGGAGCGGGCTGGTCGATAGGCTGCCGTGGGTATTTCTCCGGTGGGAGTGCTGGGTGGCGTTAACAGGAAAGTCCCCGCTGCTGTGAGACGAGCGTCTGCCAGACTGAAGTGCATCCTGAGTACCTTTTCATTTGGCTGTATATTCAGACCTCCCTCCGCTGTCTACACGTCCCAGCTGTTGGCGCGGAGTAAAACCGTGACCAGGTGAAGTGAAGGCACTAACCCGTTCAGCCCTGTGCGTGTCCTGTAAGTGCTCTGTAGTAGTAGTTTTCCTGGAGCTGCCCTGTCTCATACTATTACCCAACGTGGCTCATCAGGCCAATTACACATCAGCACACTCATGTATGCTTCCATCTCCAACAGGCAAGAGCAGATTCAGGGCTCCAGGCTGCCACTTATACCTTCAGAAGCCATACATTCTCCTTCCTGACTGCCCGTGCTCTCTCTCTTTCATGCTCCCTCCTTCCTTCCTTCCTGATCACCCTCTGCTTAAATATTTCTCTCTCTCTCCCTCTCACGGTTTGTCCACGCATCACTCATCTGTCCCTGTGTTCCATCCCGCTCTGTCTCTCTGCGCTGAGCAATGGTGGGGGCCGTTTTCTCTTAGTGCTCCAAGGTGCATTACGAAGCTCGCTGCACTGCGCTCGCTCTCGCTGCTGGTCACCTGTTTGTTGGGCCTTTTTGTCTCCTCGCTTTGTACGACACAAGAGGACGTTGTAGCTTGAATGCAACACTGACGTGTGGGGTCAAGTCAAAGCTGAGTGATATTGTTCCTTCAAACAAGGTCGTGACAGTTTGAATTGAATCATCAAGTCAGTTGCCAGCTGAAATTGGAAAATAATTTGACATATGATATATTTGTGAAGTGCTTCTGCTGAACATAGGAGGGTGTTAATAATACAGCACTTAGTGGAAGAAAGCCTCCCCCCATCTGATTGTCTGATACATACATCAGATTGACCCCTGGCTGTTTTCATTAAGCGACGAGTGGCATTTAGCTGATTTATCAAGATATCTGAAAGCACTTATCGCTTCATGAACGCATGAATTGCGTTCCTCACCTGTATTACAATTTTCAAAAGTCCCTTAAGAATTTAAAATAAAGTTCAGCAGCTTAGAGAAAAGCTCAGTGAGGCAGAGAACTTTTTCAGCTTCATTTTAAAGGTGACATAAGTCGTACAATGAAAGTGATGCGGAGGAAATGGAAAATCTTCCATTTGCTTTGACGAAACTTTAAAACGGCATCGGCAGGGCAGTGACTATAGGGACCAGCGTGCACATGTCCTCTGATGTGGTTGGCTTCATGACTCAGCGCCCTCTGCCACACGTCCCGCCTTTCGTCACGGTGTCCCTGCTTTCCACACGGCAGCAGGTGGAATAAATCATATCAGTGTACGGGAACACCTCCTTTAATAAACCTCCTGTGTTTCACACACGTGTGGATGGTAAATGAGCTGAGAAGGACCTTCTGTGCTAAAGTCAGCCCAGTTTCCATATGCTGTTAGAAATGTCTGTTTTTGAGGAATAATAATAATTTGGGGAACATGCTTTTATGGTGAGCACAAAACTATTAAAGTACGTCTAATCTCAGCATTCGATTGTCTTTGAGGTGACCAGTGTAGAGCAGTTTTAAAAGATAGAAAACCTGTCGACAGGCGCATATCCATACAGAACTTATCAAAGAATGAACGAGGAGTCCAGGCAGTAGCATGGATGGGTGTGTAGTGTGACAGATGGCCTCCTGCTTTTGTCTGCACACTCCTTTGATCTCCTTATTTCAGTGCAGGTTCCCGGCAGAGCAGCCGGCGCTGCACCGACGTCAGCACCAGCTCTGAGACCCGTAAAAGTGCTATTTGAGCTGCGCTTTTAAACCGACGCCAAGCAGTTGCACCCAGGTGGACAAGCGGTGCAACAGTTTGCAGTAGGAAATAAAACGCAGGCAATTCAGTTTAGGGAGAATCCAGGAAAAACACACGTTCCGTGGTCTGAGCGCTCCCAGACTCACTGCGTCGCTGAGTATGCTCCATATATACCGATGGTGTGTGTGAGGTTCGCTTTGCTTACTGCGGTCTGGCAAGAATCAATAGACTTTACTCTGACATTATTAAATAGAGCAGAGACATGAATGACTTTGCAGTTTGTTTCTCTCAGTGAATCCTTAGGGGATGTTTCCAGTCTAATATCTCAGAGCAACAACTGAGCTTGCAGGATTTTGACTTCTCTGAGGAAGTGCTACAAGTAGTTTAACTTCAAGCTTTGCATTCGTCCTTCTGCTGACACTTCACACTGCTTTTCTTTCCATCCGACCCTCTCATCTCATAGAAATGCACATCTTTTATCTTGACATCAGTGGTGATTGGGGATTGGCTCTGATATCAGATCCTTTTCCAGATTTCTTTCCACGCTGGTAAAAATACCTGGGTCATTAAGCTCCATAGTCAATTTATTCAGCAGCTCCTTATTGAATCTTTCATTCCCATCCTCTCACTAGTTCAGTCTCTTGCTTCTCTCTCAGTCTCAGGCATGGGCACAGAAAAGTTTTATTTTAGTTTATGGATAATATAAGTGGCCCAGCAGGGTGAACCCTGCCTCTCGCCCATAGCCAGCTGGGATAGGCTCCAGCACAGAGGGGGGCGAAGAAGAAGATAAAAGAATGAATGATAATATAAGAAATTAGCTGTTGGAACTCAAGTGTGGAAGCATAAATAAATAACCTTGTGTAGGATACGTGCAACAGGTCTGGATGTCCAGAGTATCTCAACATTAGGTTTTGTTGACTTTAAAACTGTGCCAACTAGTCTACAGGTGAAAAGTTACTGGACTGGTCATGAGAGTACTTTTAAAATGTCATCGCTGCCTCTTTCTGAGACATGTTTGTTTTGGATGTGGAGGCAAATAGTATGAACTTAACCAGATTATACTGGATAAATGTACTTAGAGTACAAACAAGCTTTGATCACGGTCTTTGTCTGACATGCTGCTCCGACGCCATAAAAAACTGCAAACGTTCAGGTCTGCATCCCATAAATCTTCCAGACAGGAAGACAGAGAGCGTACAACCCCCCCTCCCTCCACCACCACCACCTCCCACCATGCTAGTTAACAGCCAGCTGCCTGGGTATAATACTCCTACAGCGGCACATGTGTTTCCCATGATCTCACCTGCTGCTGGCACTGGGAGCTGCGATCAGGCTCCGCTCTGCATCATGCTGCCCACCCCAGGAGCCTCTCGCTTGGGCAGAATGTTCCGCGCCTCCTCTCTCCCGAACGCGGGAGTCATGGAGACGTGTTGAGTTCTGCCCTGGGAGTGATGTGACACAATGATTAATATTGTCACTGTGCAGTTACAGACGTGTGTGATGACGTGGGTTTGTCGTGATTTACAGGCCTTATTTTGAAATGCTCTGGAATATTCAGCCTAATGTATATTAAAATGAAAAAACTTTGCGGAGCGTTTCATATGTCGCCAACTTGTACTTGTTTTATTTCCAGTCCATTAAACTGAGCCCTGTGGCTTGCTTTAACGAACACCTTCACACAACACAGCACTGCCAGCACAGGCCAGGATATGATAAAAATACAGCAATCGGGCAGAGAAAGAGAGAAATAACTACAAAGAGACAGATCGAGAGGGTAGGTGTAAACAGGCGGAGGCGTGAAAAGAGATTCTGCTGCTTCAAGGATGTTGGTAGGATTCTGGGAGGGTTAATAGCTGCGCGAGTAGAGAGCAACGGAAAAAGTCACAGGGGTAGAGCAGGAAGAAAGACTGACTCACGCACACACAGAGACAGTCGGCCGCTCACCCAGCTTTTTAAGAAGCACCTTTTATCTGAAAGCAGCTGTTTTTCGTATGGCGACGCGATCACTGTGGCTGCTGACCATTTAACATGAGCAGAAGTACATGTGACCCTGCCTCCAGTCAAGCAGCCGTTGGTTCACTTCAGTATTGATGTAGCAGCAGGTTGTTAACCTTCACAATTATTGTCTTTACCTTTGCAGTGTCGTGGGAATTGGCTATTTTTAAATGCTGGCAGTGCTGGGCAGCTATTGTTTAACTAACAACCTATTGATTTGTGTGTGCTTCAGGGCTACAGTAGGTGGGGGCAGCTCACAAACGCTTTACTCAGATTGTTCTAGGGACGCGTGCGAGAGCTGATTCCAGATTTTTACATGCGTTTGTGTTCCTTGCTTTGCTGCTTTGCCAGTGAGCTGATGTGCACTGGAAATGACAGCCCCCTCACTCATTATGCATTGCATATCATTGCGACATCATTGTTGCTGCTGCTGCAATCAGCAAGCTGGGATCTGCTTCGAGACATTGTCGCGCAGTGATGCGGTTACAGCTCCCTGGATATACAGTACACACGGGCACTATTACTACGAGTCCCACGTATTAATGGAAGAAAATCAGCTCAGGCCCTCAGACTGTCTGAGCGTGTGCACTGGTCATAAAACAAAAATGTCTTTTCATCACAGGCAATAATACCATTTCCCGTCTCTAGAAGGAACAAGTGAATGTTTATTAGCAAATAAATAAAGCTTATTGAGCATAAACTGCTGACATTTCACTACACTTGAGTCTGCTGAGCCGATCGAACGGCGGCCAAGGAAAACAATGGCTCATGCTGTCCCCCCTCAAAGGAAATGCCACACATTACAGCGCGGTATAAATAGAAAGGTCTGACTTTGAGAGAGAAAGGACAGGAACCTCCTCCCTGGGGTCAAACTGATGGCGAGGTCTCCTACCTCTGTATTCGTGCTCTATGTGTTTTTTTTCAGTGTGGATATGTGATTTATTTATTTATTGTTTTTTTGAGAGTTGATTTCTTTTGACTTCATCTCCTTTGTTAGGATTATTTTTATATCTGTGTCTTTCCCAGACACCCGATCACCGTGGATTACTAGCAATAAGCCTAGTAACGCACCACCAACGCCCCCTGCTTTATTAACGCCACCTTCTATTACAGTTCAAGTAATAAATGGCTCTCCTGGATGGATTGGGTTGTGAGGCGGTGTGCAGACTTCGACCCAAGGTGAAAGCTGTACTCGGAGTGAGGAAGCTTGCGTTTAATAGCTTTTTGGTCAAGCAGCCTGCTCTGGCTGCTGACAGCTCGGTGCATTTCACTTTAATTTAATGCTTATAATAAATTTCCCTTTGCTTCTGGACAAACGCAGCCGATGTACAGATATTTCCGCGTAAGCTCTGCCATCGCTGGAAAAGGTTTTAAAATCAAAATCATTGATTTAGGTTTTTGTCACAGTTTTATCCACATCCCTTGAAAAAGGGCTGTTAGGATGATGATTCAGCCGAGTTTGATCTGTGCGTGGGTTTCCCTTGGTTCGGCGGGTTAAGCAGACAATTTGGTAAGAATGAACCCCAGCTGTCCATGTAGACAGATTTAGGAAATAACATGCACACCGTTGCCCAAGGGCACAACGTCGCCACTCTCTCGCTTTGACTCTTTGTCTCTTATCTCCAGCTTGTCACCAGTTGATTAAATAAGCTGCACCAGCTTGTACACTAGCAGACTGCGTAGCTGCGAGACAATGAGCTAATCTCCTCACGAAACTCTGCTTGTTGTCTCGTGAAGTAGCGGCGCTGAGGAGACGCTCTCCGCTTTTTATTCTCACTGAGGCTTTTCAATAAGAACAGCTGTCGTACAAGTGGTCAGACCTTGGTAATGAAGCACAGGTCTGCTCCGGCTTGGACAACATCATTAGCAAACACTGGCAAACTGTTGATAAATGGGATGTCACCTTCCAGAGCCTGATCATTCATGGTGCCTACCAACATGTCAGCTGTTTTCCACAGTGAGGGAACTGTTCGGGATTATATCCAATCTCCATACAGAGCGCTATTGTTTCCATGCCAGTCCTACCAGGCTATTATAAGCATAGCGGAGCCAGCAATGCAGAGATCCTGTATTCGGAAGCAGAAAGTGGCGTTTATGGGACGCATAGGTTGCATTTTACCACAATATCGAGTGAATTAGCATATTTATAGAAAATTCCAGTCAACGATACACTATTAACTTGGTGCAGTGCTTCTGTGCTCATTCATGCAAATGCAGAACAACTGGAGCTTGTTTTCTGCACTGCAAGACAATAGATGTTTTAACTTCACTAATTCTATGGCAGTTTATTTCCTGCGATGCATGTAGGTCAGTCATTCTGCTCTAAAATAATAGTTGTAGACTCAAATTCGTAGATACACAGGGTTCTTGGACTCCCTTCAACATAAGCTGGCTTTGAAAATGTCACTGTCATATTTGTGTGAGGCTCCTAAATCGAGGCTTAGAACGTGCGTCTGTGAACCGCTGTCCGTAAAGTAAGCGAGACAGAAGGAGCTGTGTTGGGATTGAGGGAGGTATTGATTTGTCTTCGTCAGTCTTAAGCCAGTAGTCCTGCGGGAATAGTGCAGAAGAGAAACCATCAGAACAGAGCAGCGTACTGGGGCTGTGTCCACTTGGACGTCCAGGTTTAGCCGGACCGCAGACCCTGCTCTCCCTCTCTGTGCTCACCCTTTCCTTCCACCAGCTCGCTCAGCCACATCTTAATATCTAATAAGCTGCTCTGCCAACGTCTGATCCAGGGTTTGTTCTCACCTGGGCAAATGCACATGAATAATGGAAACAAGTTGAAATGAAGCAGGGGCATGAATGCTGCACAGTGCTGTGTTGAGGCCCGATAAGGTTCTCCACCACAGCGAAAGCCTCCGAGGGCAGATGAGACGACGGCTGACAGTATTAACTTTATTAACCACAGGCTGCCAGGCTGTAACAGGCAGCAGCGTTAAGCAGAAGGTAAAGGAGAGGGTGTGCGCTCGGTGAAAATCTCATTTCATTTTGCTTTCAAGTATAAATGTATGAAGCCAATTAACGAGCTCGACTCGGCCTTGCACTTGACAAGCGCTGATTGTTTATTGTCTTCGCTCATTGTCTTGCATCAGTATGTCCGTCACGCAGCGTAGCCCTCCGCTAACACCGCAACCACACAGGGACAACAATCTGGAACAACTGCCCTTGTGAAGTATGCGGCTGCACGCGCTGCGACACATCGGTGCGGTCGTTTAAGTCTGGAACGCTGAGACACGCGTGAACATGCAGACAGACAAAACTAACGGCGGCTGTGCTGCGCATGCTAATACGCTTCACTGGAGTCACAAGAGTAAGACGACGAAACCCAGCATTTGCTGTTTCCTTAAACCTCATACTCTGATCTATATACATACACTGTTTTTAATTTTGTGCTTTAGTCATGTTGGTGCTGAGCCGTAGTCCAGTACGTCGTTAGATAAATCACATCAGGACGTTATGGTGCCATTATCTTTCATGCAGAATATGTTGTGCTGTTATTTGTTATATAATATTGGGCTTCTCTGCTGCGCAGTGAGTCGCGGCCCCTGTTTTTCCCATCAAGAGCTACAGTAACACTGGTGACGAGGGAACGTGAGTCACAGCTCAGCCTGCTGCCTTTATTGTCCACTGGTCTGGTGAACCTTGAAGCCAGTCAGATGGTCTTTGAAATGAGTTGTGTCTAAATAACTTAAAACAAATCTGAAGTAAAAATACCTCAGCTGTGGAGTCAACGGGGAAGTGAAATCGGTTTGGAAAGCAGTGAGAGGGTTAAGCTCGGCTGCACTACTGTAAATGTGAAGTGGAAACACCAGCTTGGCTGTATTTCTGTTTACTTTCTGTGAATAGGAATCACATGTTTGATGAAGCCAGTCCGTTCTGAGGTGCCAAGGGAAGGAGAGGCAGAACAGCTGGAAAAGTAATCCTGACAGGCAAGGAGAGGGATAGAGATGTGAGAGGAAGGCGAAGGAGAACCGAGTCTGCCTGGTGACCAGAAAACCCCTGGAAAGTCTCTTATGTTGCTTTTTGTCCCGTGTAACAGCTGCAGTAGACGCATGGCTCCCGTCAAGGTCTGTGCTGAAATGTAATACAACTTAACCTGCTGCTTGATTCCGTGTGTATAATTGTGTGGTTTCAGTGTGTCCAGTCCAGTCTCTCTGGCAGCCGCTTTCCAAAACCTTAGCAGTGGCTCAGTGTCTGGCAAAACTCAGCTGTGCCTGGTCCTGACATGCATCGTCTGCTTGTGGGTATTTTTAACCCCAGCTGCTGAAATGAACTGCCTTCCAAAAAACTGTCAGCATTTCAGTCGCCTAATACGACTGAATTCCCCTTAATCCAGCAAAACAATGCCCCGTTTCTTTTTGGTCTGAGCGTTCAGCTGTGATGATTAGGATAAAAGCCACATTTCAGGACGGGACTTGAGAGCAATGTTTGCTAACACGGTCACTAATGAGAGTATTCATACCACCGTGAATGTTTGTTTTTAATTCATTTAATGCGTGCAGCCTGAATTAGAACCTGAGCCACCAGCCGAAATGTGTGGAGCTCTGTGATTCACTGAAAAGCAAGCCGGGCGTTCTCTGAGACACGTTGGCCCCAGGTGTGGTATTTGATTACACATAGAGAAATGAATGAAAGCTCCCCGTTCAAGTGAGAAATACGCTATGATGCCAGAGGTGGAACCAAAACCACCATCTTGTTGTGCAATGTTTGCACAGTTTTTCCTGTTCCTTAAAAAAAAAATCCAGCTTCATGTTTCTGTTTTCTTCCAGGCAGCTTTTTAATTAATAACGTGCTGCTGCTAGCGGAGAAAGCCTCTAATATGGTATTAGTCTATTTAGCCTTGTGCCAGTTTGCAGATACTGAAGTGTTTACTGCAAACAGCGGGTCTTCTGGGGTTTTCCAGGTAAGGAAGGTGTCTTTGTTTGGCCGCCGTGTATTCATCTGACCCCTAGCAAACGTCTGTGTCCCTAGAGCCAGGGGTCAACACAACCAAGCAGCTTTTAATGGTATTTCCAGTTGACATGCCAACAAGGCTTAAATGGCAGTTTTGTTTACAGCTTTCATAAAGGGCCAGAAAGGTTGACGTTGCTTTTTTGTGTGTGTGTGTTTGTTTGTTTACTTGTTTACAAACATGTTTGTGGCGCAGGTTCCCCTGAGCACTGATCTTTTTTTCATGGACACTTGTGCTGAATGTTGGAGCAAACAGGTGCAATAGCCAAAAATGTGGAAGCACGTGGAGACTGGCCTTTATATTCATAGATTTCTGTCTAGTCCTTTAACCAGCCACAAGGCTTTGCATCAGTTTTATTCAATCTCTAGCAGAAGCCGCGTATTAAGCGACAGGAGCTAGAAATCATCTGGCAGCTTATAGCTTTAATTGAAAATGTCTTTTCTTTACACAAACTGTGTTTGTTTGACAAGAAATATACAGAAACATGCAACAAAATACATTTCACAAGAAATGAAAACACAAAAGTTGCCTCCCCCCCAGTCCCACAGGGATAAACATGTCTTGGGTGAGTTTTCCCTGCAAAAGAAAGGAGACACAGCCCCTGCTGCTGTTGTTTACTGCTGCTTTGCTCTTTGGAGCCTTTATAGCTCAGCTGTGTGATTTTCTGCTCCTCTTCTTTTATTGTGATAAGACTGTAACTGGCAGACTGCAGTGAAATGGAAAGAGTCCAGTTCCACGTAGTGGGGAGGGCTGGTGGTGGTGGTGGTGTGATGCTGGGGGAGTCGGGGATGACGGATAAACTGCCCATCTGACAATAAATAAAACCTGTAGATTGTCACGTGTTGGGATTGAATCTGTTGCAGGTGATGGAGGTTTCCGCTACGGAGGACGTGGCCAATATTTCAAAGTGGTTTGTGTGTGTGCACATCTGTCATTACCGTGTTCGTTTGTGACCATGTTCTGCACACGAGTGGATGGATGGATGCTTCCTGTTATTAACTCCTGTTATTTAATGTGTTGTGTTGAATCTTTGAAATGAAAATCTCTGAAGGAGAAAAGGCAACTTTGTCGTATTATATTCTAAACTGAATATAATGAGTAAAAATGAAAATAAGCTATAAAATATATAAATAACAACATGCAAGGTTTTCAAACACACATAAAAGCCTGTATGGTTTTCAGTTAAACAGAAAAGTGCAACAAGCTGAAGCACAAGACTGTAACAGTAAACGGAAAGAAATCCGGAGGTCTCTAGGTGCGATGACTGGTTTCAACGGGTGCTCTGTCATCTCAACATCATCAAGGGTCCGTTAAGTTGACTGTGGCTGCAGTGCAGTGGGAACAAGTCTGGTTTTGTTAGAAGGTTGTTTATACAAGGATCATTGTCTTTGTTCCACAAATGTCTTCTCTTTAGATTATTTGCAAAATCCGTACGTTTTTCTAATCAGTAAAAAACTGTGATGATATAATGTAGAACAGTTATAACCTTTATAATTTGACCTTCACAGTAACAAATTAGCTGCTTGATTGCTCAGAAACAGTTTCCTCCACTGGTTTTTCTTTTCCTTAAGAATAGAAAAAGACTCTTCTCTTCAAGGATGTGACCTTGTGTGGGTTTAGAGGGATGTTTGAAGCAGAAATGCAGATTAGAAATCATGCTCTTGAACGTGTATGTGTCCAAAAGAAAACCATTTGTCTAGCTCTGCCTCCTCAGACAGACTAATGAATCATTCGTGACGTCTTGTTGTTTTTTTCTGGTGTTTTACTAAGATGCAGCTATGATAACGATCACAACAATAGATCAGAATGAGTACCTTACAGCCTGTGTGTGTGTTTTTCCTCAAGCTGTTCGCCGTTCTCCTTCCAGATGGGGCACTTCACCTTAGCACGAATGGCAGATGAAGAGAGACAGTGAGACAGAAAGAGTTTGTGGTGGTAAACGTGCAAATCTGTGTGTGTGTGTGTGTTTGTATGTCTGCCTGTCTGCAGAACAAATGCCTTTACCGTGAAGCCAGTGGCTCAGTCCCTCTGTGGCTCCCATCATAGCCGGCACCGTTTCCCCGGAGTGACATAGCTAAAGCTTAATGGACCCGTTGATGGCGCGTTATAGCTCGGTGTTAATTATAAGGCCGGGCGCTGTTAAACACATCAGCATAAGCAGCACTGCTGAGCTCTGTCCTGTGGGGAATAATGAGGCTGTTGAATCAGTCAATGCGTCAATTGGACAACTGTAAATTGAATGGATGGGTTTAGTAATTGAGGGTTAGACACATTTTCTTGTGCTGCTACAGATTTCTTGACAAACAATCTTGGAGCATATTCATGATGATGATCTGTTATTTTTGTGAGGATGTAAGAAAACTATGAGCTCAGGATTTATGCGATTTTTCTTTACCTTTAGTGCGAAATTTCTAGAAATGTATTTGATGAAATTTATGATCAATAAGAAGGTTGGTGTGATTCATGTGCTGTGTAAGAGGTTCTTTGTTGCACTAGTGCCAATAGGTAAAGTTCACGCGTCCTTTGTTTCCTGCTCTTGACCTGCTTGTGACCTTTTTATTAAATTAGATGGTTTGCAGAAAATAGAGGTGCAATACGTCTGCATTGCTGACAAAGGTTTTACCACAGTGAAATTATTGTTTCCTACGGCGTAACGGCCGACAGTCTGTGGAGGATTTAGCACAGTTGCACCTTGAGGGACCTTGCTCGTCACTGAAGGACATTGAAGGCTGTCCTTGCCTGTCCTGACCAACCCTCTACATCCTGTTTGCTTCCATTCTTCTATTCCCATTCAGTTGATTCTTGTTATCAAGCCTCTGAAACAGTCGTGATAAAATGGACCTACCTTGGTTTGATGAAGCTGAACCATTGTTCATTGGCTCTTTCTCTCTCGTTATCCTCAACATGCCCAGACTGCATGATAACAACCATACAAAGCAGCTGAAAAATAGCAGCCAAGGTGAATATTGTCAAAGGGGATTATTTGTACGTGCACACGTACGTTTTTCTCATTGAGGCATTATTAAAATGTTTACTCCATACCTCACAAACACACACATACACTTATTTGCCCGTCACCTTTTATCGGTGCAGCTTCTGCATGATGGAGTGTGAGCTTTTATTTATTGCATTTGCAGGTAATGAACTTTATAACAGATGCGCCGCATGCATGTAGCTCCTTTCTCCAGCCCAGTGCCTTTCCCGAGCACTTAGCTGCTGCTCAGATCATGTTTGCTTTGAACACAGCTCACAGTCGAGGCGTCGTTTCTGGTGCAACAGAAGGGAGGAGACTTGTGTTAGTGCAAATGAGTTTGAGCCTCTGAGCTGTGTGTCTGTCTTTATATAGCGCTGTCTTCAGCCGGTCCTTTGCTACTTGCAGAGATTATGGCTGGATGTGTACTATTTAGTTCAACTGAATGCACACTACAAAGTTAGGATCGTGTCACAGCATAATAACGTTATTGCAGACGGGCTGTGAATGCCACAGCTAATTCAATATCCCCCTTTATGGCTAATTAAATAGATCAGGAGGACAAAGTCTTGATGTTGTGTTGTGAATTTTGTTATTCATCCAGAGTCAGGCTCATCTCATTAAGGTCACAGCGCTAAAATATTGTTATTGCACAGGACATGTTGTTTGTTTCATTTAAAAAAAAATGGAAATATTTACAAGTATGAAGTTCCACATTCGTAGATTGGTGTTTTGTGGAACAACTGTAGGAAACACAGGTTATTGTTCAAGGCAGAGTATATTAAAGGATCCTAACAAATGGAGGCACCTTGAACTCGTCCCTCGTGTTGCATGATTTTACATGCGCTTCATTTTTTTTTTTCACTCACTGGAAACTAATTTACTTTACGCACACAGCAGCTTGATGTTCAGAGAAGTTGAAGCTCATTCTCAAAGGTGAAAAGTAGCTTTTCATTAGTCACAACCCTTCAAACGTAGTCAGTCATCAGTAAATTCTGCGAGACTGTGGCAAAGCTACAGGATTGGCCTTGGCCGTGAAATGGCAACTGTCGACTGCGTGGGGTTATCCAGTTAAATAATGTAGTTTCACGGTGCCTGC
This sequence comes from Macropodus opercularis, assembly GCA_030770545.1. Lineage (NCBI taxonomy): Eukaryota > Metazoa > Chordata > Actinopteri > Anabantiformes > Osphronemidae > Macropodus > Macropodus opercularis. The sequence continues at coordinate 8,280,338 of CM061098.1, forward strand.
TTTGTTTCTCTAAAGGATGGAGAGCCACTGCGAGCTGCACTCACTCACCAGTGAAGCCACTCAGGTGCAGGTTATTGGTGATTTCTCAAGCCAGTGGTTTTAAGTCACCCTGCGATGACAACTTGATATGCAGTTTTCAAGGTGCTGAGGTTTGGACAGGTCCCCTGTTCAGATGAGCTTTTTACAGTTGGTCTTGAAAATGATGATGGTTAATGTGGTAACGCTGAACTTGGACAAGCTGGGATGAAACTGAAAGCCTGCATCAACAGAGCCCAGTCTACGCTTCTTTTATGTGTCGTTTTTACACTTTCTGCTCCTCAGTTTGACAAAATCACTGTAAAATTGACGTTCGCCAATTTGTTTCCATGCAGGTATCTGACCAGCTTCCGTGGGATTTGATGTTACCTTTAGATTGGTTCAACTGAAAATGGAAACACTGGAGTCTGAGTTGACCTGCCCGATCTGCCTGGAGTTGTTTGAAGATCCCCTTCTCTTGCCCTGTGCCCACAGCCTGTGCTTTAATTGCGCCCACCGCATTCTGGTGTCTCACTGCTCCACCAGCAAGCCCCTCGAGTCCATATCAGCCTTTCAGTGCCCCACGTGTCGTTACGTCATCACGCTGAATCACCGCGGCCTGGAGGGCCTTAAGCGCAATGTGACGCTGCAGAACATCATTGATCGCTTCCAGAAGGCCTCGCTCAGCGGCCCCAACTCCCCCACTGAAAGCCGGCGTCTGCAGCCGCAGAGGACCTACACCGCCACCATTAGCGGTACAATAGCTGGAACAGTTGGCGGCGGCGGTGGCACAAGTGGAAGCAGCGCCCGCGGCAGCCCGGCCACTTCCAGCCACTCGCACTCGCACGCCAACCACACCAATCACATCAACCACACCAACGCCAACCACAGCCCGGGCGTCGTGGCTAAAATGGATCCGCGCATCAGCTGCCAGTTCTGCGAGCAGGATCCGCCGCGCGAGGCTGTCAAGACGTGCGTCACGTGTGAGGTCTCCTACTGTGACCGCTGTCTTCGCGCGACGCACCCTAATAAGAAGCCATTCACCAGCCACCGCCTGGTGGAGCCAGTGCCAGACACCCACATCCGCGGCCTCACCTGCCTGGAGCACGAGAACGAGAAGGTCAACATGTACTGCTTGGTGGACGACCAGCTGATTTGTGCTCTGTGCAAGCTGGTGGGGCGCCACCGGGAGCACCAGGTGTCTTCCCTCACTGAACGCTTTGACAAGCTCAAGGTAAGTCCTTCATGTTTTTAGTTTGCAATGCATGCAGTATGGTCTATCGACAATAATGTCCTGTTCAAAGGAAGGTAAGTCAAACCTAGGACCCAGGAGGATTTTACTGAAAAAGAAACTAAAGGTTGTTAAACGCAGCTTGATAGTATCAAGTATCACTATTTTTTTTTTTTTTTTAAGAGTTTGCCAAACAGCAAAATCTTTAATCCATTCCTTCCTTGGGGATGTTCATTCTGTGCGTTTCTGTTGACTGTGAACTTTCAGTGCCACCACTATTGCATCATACACGCTCACAACAGACATTGTTCGGCTGGAAGGGCAGGGAGACAGACGGCAAGCAGGGAGAGTGAGCCGGTAATAGGGCAGAGAGGCGGAGAGCAGGAGGAAGGCCGTCATTATAATAGTCGATGAGCTGGCATTCCCTGTGGCCACTGAGCTTTCAGTGGCTCTGTGTAAAGACTGGGACTGCTGAATCAGGGTGAACAACAACAGAGAGGAACCAAAGACCTAAAGCAGCCAAAACTTTACCCTGAGTGGAGGCGGAACAGAAATCCAACACTTTTAAACACGCGTATTTATTTTAGAACTCGCTTTACATTGACCTGAGTCTTTACATTACATTTGCAGCATATTTTAACTTGGTGATCGTCTGTGTTTTGTATTCACCAGTAGCATAATAGATAAATTAAATGTTTTTACTGCTCACTAATCCACATTTATTACAGTTTAACAGTTTTCATGCGCCCTTAAACCAAGTAAATAAGCCTCATATTGCTACAGAGACAGTTCCAACCTCTGTCATAATCTTGAGTTTGTTTTCTTCAACCCTAAATATGTGCATAGAAAACTGTGATCAGTCTAGATTTGACAAATTCCATAGATGTTTGCATCCGTTTGCAGGACTGTTGCCGTGGTTTCGCTGTGTCTAATGAACAGCATTGTGCAGCAGACAGAGAGATGTGCTGAACAGCCCCATCTGTAGAGAGGCGTACTGTACGAGCTGATGATGTATATTCACCGCAGACTTCATGTCACGCCATAGTAAAAGCCGTGGGTGTGAGATTACGCCAGCACCGTGTCAGGAGAATATTTTAGCATTCCCTGTGCAACGGGCATCCATCTCGGTGGGTCCCTAAAGTGAGCACAACAACAGCAGGGAAGTGTTCGGCAGCATAGAACATCAGTTTTAGTTCAGTGAATATGTAATCCCGCATTGTGTATTATTGATGATTTGTGCTACTAAAACTTTGGCTCTCGCTTTCAGTTTTGCACTAACGTGTCAGCAAAATTCCACCTGCACAGCACAGTGCGTCGAATTATCCCTCACAAGCATGAAGGGTATTTACGCTGGTGTCCTCCCCACCTCCTCATTCTCTGCAGAGCGGTTGACTGTAAGTAGCTCGCTCTCCCTCTCCTTTCCCCACCACTTCATGGCAGGCTGTGGTTCTTTTGAACATTCCCCAGCCAAGACTTTGAACTTTCTTGACTTTGAAATCCCCAATCTACCCCAAATCTGGGAGGAGTCTAGCCCCGGTCCAAGCTGCAGCTCAGCTTGCCAGTGGCAGGAACATATAATCTTCTTCTCACTCGTGGCAAGATGGAGGAGAGGAAGTCCTGTTTGTGCATAGCTAATCATGGAAGATGTAGGTCAGACTGGAGCATGCCTTTCACTGCGTTCTCTCTTCCATCTCATTCTTTATCTGAGACTACCCAGTGCTACGGTTTGATACCTGCCTCACTGCATTTGGCCTTTGACCCCTGGATTACCCCTCACATGGTTTCTCCTAGCACCTACTGTACCCTGTCACTAAATGATTAAGGTGAGGTAGGTTAAGCTTCCCTTGGGTGAGATGGATGGATATTCCAGAAGAGAAAATGCCAGCGAGTGCCAGCGCTGTAATAGAATGTGGCACAGCTGAACCTGCAGCGATGTGAGTGAATCCCCCACTTTTGTGCTTTATAATTGGCAGACTTTGTAACCGTGTGTTAGCTTGATCTGTTTTAAAGACCACCGCTTACAGGTACGGCAGGCACTTTCAATTTCTGCTCACTCTCACAATCAGATTCTGTGAAGCCCCTTCTAGCTCAGATGCTTTCTATTGCGGCGGTGAATGTCTCGTCACCTGCTGCTTTGAAAGTTTCCTCTGCCAGCTCGTCAGCGTAATTAGAGTAAATTCTGTAGCAGTTAAACATCCTCAACACAAAATCACAGCTGAAGAACATGTTCTGCGGTCTCGGCACACTAGAGTTGGCTCTATGAGATGAGATTCGTACGTTTACACAAGATGAATGCTCTATGTAGCTGGTGCGCCCCAGTACATGAAGAGTACACAGCATTTTGTTGTTTAAGATGAGAAAAGAGCAAAAGACAGAAGCAAGTGGAGAAAATGTGATGAACCGGCCACTCTGCAGCGATAAGACGTCTTCTTACGCTTCAGCTTTACTGGCAGGTAATTTATTGACTCGCAGGCTCTGGAGGGCTTGAAGTGAGTGTGCTTTAGCATCGAGTGCTAATGAGCGGACGCGGCGTCACGGCCCACAGCAGACGCTCGGCGTAAGCGGTAGATAAGCTTGGAGGCTGGCTCGGCCCTCTGTGCCATCACGTGTGCACTTTCCCCTGTGTATGTTTGTGTCTCCAAAGTCAGACAGGTCGCACATACTAGACGGCTATATACACAAGAAAAATGAAGAAGTATGCAAAACATTCCAAGCGATTATTGGATTAATTCCTGTTTTGGAGAGGCAAGTCATAGCATAACACCCCCCTTGCTCTCTAACTCTCCCCTTTCTTCGTTTCCTTCGCTCCAGCCCTGCTTCTTTCACTTTATCCCCCTCATTTTGCCTCCTTCACCCCCCTCACTTCTCATAGCTTACACTTTCCCTCCATCTAAGCTCCTTAGGGCACTGTCTAACTCTTTTTTTTTGTGCAGTATATGCAATACGTCTGCTTCTGCTGCTGACTCCACTTCTGCCGTATTTACGCTCATTTCTGCTTTGCTAAATCCAGAGGCGAGCTTGTGCACATTTGCTTGAGTACATGCAAATGCACGTGCGCTTACTCCCATCCGCACACACTAACTTGCTTGTAGTCTCTGACTCTCTCCTCACACAGACAGATATGGGCCAACACACACACACACACACACACACACACACACAGAGTTCAGCTGACCTAATCTGATTTTATGCCAAACACTGACAATGATTTTAAGAGGCCATTTTTCCCATCACGAGACTTTCCTCTCACAGTGACACTATTTCCCTCACTTGTACTGTTTCGCATGCAGGCGCACAAACATTATCCCTCCCACCTGTTTCCTGTCACTCGGCTTCTCCCTCTCCTCCCTGCCTCGTTTGGCTCCTGGCCAGTCTGTCTTGTTTTAGGTAACACCTATCCACCTCGCCCCGAGTCGCCCACAAACCCACAGACGCAGCGGCAGCATATTGCTGGAGATGGGAACACTCACAGACTTGCAGTGTGTTTGCGTGTAGGCGGGTGTATCACCCTGAAACGCGCGTGCCTGCGAGCGCACGTGGGTGTGTGTATGTGTGATGAAGCAGATGCCATTAGGTCTGACATGTGTGGAGAAATCATGGCGCGCACCAGCGATACCCAGCGCAGAAAGCTTTTAGCGTCTCCATGTGCCGGATCTCTGCCTACGTGTGCAAACGTACTGTACCTATCAGGGAAGCGTGCGTGACCCACGGCGCACACGTCAACGCATCATGTATGTGTTGTCACACCAGCCAACTTATAAAACTTAGAGGGTCATGAAACCTTATCAAATCATTCCCACCCACTGTGTCATGCATATGCACAGTTTAGGTAGAAAGGCAGTGGAACTGTGGCGTCAGCTCATCGTAAATGTATCCTTTGCGTTTATCCGTTATTTACGGACGCCACTATGTCGTGTTATAAGCAAATGTTTAAATAATAATATTATTATTATGTTATGTAGTAACGATACAGTAATAGATCAGTTATGTCCCATGCTCTGGGCCTGTCAGCCTTGCTTAAATGTCTCATTGGCAGTTTTAGTTTCCCCTGTGTGATATTTCATCATGAGAATTAAATATGTGGTTAAACCTAAAATACCAACCTAAGCTAACATCTGCTTTATAAACCCACGCCGCTCGAACCCTGCTTGGTTCTTCCGTCTATTTTTTTCCCCTTTATGCCATTTTGCGAGGCTTAAAAGTGGGACTCAGGCAGTTGAAGGCTGCGGCTGTGCCTGTTTCTGCATAAAGCTGGGAGAAGCTGACAGCGTGGCGAGGCTTAGCTGAGCCGCTCGCCCGTTTGACACTCAGGGGAAGGTCATTTCAACTTCTGCACCTACTGTTGTCTACTGCACAGACACACAGCACCAACAAGCCACTAACCATGTAACTATATACATACACTGTATGTGTGTGTGTTAGAAGGAGTTCTGTGTGTTTTGCGTTTGTATTTGTGTATGGACGACGTGCATGTTCATCAGCAGGGGAGACTCACCCTGCTCTGCTCCTGGGTGTTTTTCCTACGGGGTGGATTTCAACCTTTCACATCGTGTCCCATCATTTACTGCAGCGTCTGATGAGTAAGCATTTCCTAGTGTTAATCAGCAACGATCTGGGGAACAGAGAAGGGAAGCGTGTCTGTTTGAGGAAAGCTGATAACACCTGCAGTCTGTGAACATTACATGGTTTTAAAATTACATTCCAGTGTCTCTCGGGGATTTGTGCGATTCTGAAGGCGTGATTAAGTCGACTAATTCTCGCCACACAGGAGCTTTTCCACTCAGAGATGAATCACATGTGCCTGGATCTTCTAGCGCTTTGTTTGACAATGCTGTGTTGTATATGTACCGTTTCCTTGTTGTGCGTGCTGTGTGCGTGATGAACTCAGCGTCTTGCTGTAACGCTGCCAGGCGGGAACAATGTGTCGCCGCTGGGAGGACACTTAGTTTGAACTAATGTCGGCGGTGTGAGATGAACGGTGCGTCTCCGCCGGCCTGACGACAGCAGGGGCCTCTAATTCATCCACGAAGTTAAAGTAGGCCGGTGATTAGTATTCTCTGAGCTGCAGCCAGGAAACAATTAAATGTGATGGCTAATCCGTTTTCAGCTCAGATAAACCTAACTGTGCTCTACCTGCTCAGGTCAGCGCGCGGCTGGTGAGTAGCTGGTGAACGTAGTGAAGCGTGAGGGGGGAACGTGCTGTGTTAGTGATGCGTTCACAGCCTCGGTTAATGCGGGTTTAATGAACAAATCTGCTCAACGAATGTGTGACTGTGGCTGCGGTTGTTTTACCCTCTTCTTTTTTATTGTATGTGAAATCAATATGCTTACAAAGCAGTATGACAGATAAATGGTAGCAAATTCTACTTAGCTTGCATCATTTGCTCTCATCTTGGTCTTTTTGGCCGTTTTAATCATAGTTCATCCATTTTCTTTCAGTGTTGTTGTGTTTTTCTCATTTTGGAAAGCAGTGTCTCTGTCCACTTCCTGTTTAGCGCTGGCTTCAAGACAGAAGTTTGAAACGCAAAGTGCCTCGTTCCCCTTTTGGCTGAAAGCTGAGGAGCTGAGTGACATGGCAGATGTAGTCCATCATGCTATTTACTGTACGTTAGTGAGACGCCAATCTTGTTTTGTGCTTCACAAATACGCTTGATTGAGCATCTTGTAGCACACTGCTACCAACACAAGTAATTTCAAGGGATTCAGTCAACAGTCAGGAATCGGCTTCAGCTTAAAAGAGAGAAAAACAAGGGGTCATTATAATTTGTGATCTTCCTGTGCTATTAAAGCAAACAAGTTAAAATGATCCATTGGAATCCGATGGTGATCAGATTTTAGTATAGGTTAGGTCAACCGCTAAAACATCTGATTTATTATGAACACCTTTAGGAAATGGTTTTCCAAATTTGTAATTTGTTGAAAATCCAAAAATTACCATTTCTGTCTCTTTTTTGGCCCATTGTGAGTCAAAATGACCTCCAGGCTGACTTCGTATTTATTTTAATGTAATCATCTTCTCGTTGTATTCCCCGGCAGGTAATGTGTTGTGTGAGCGCCTCCTTTGGCTGCTGTATCTCTGCATCTCGAGAGGAAAGCAAAATCCCAAAAAATGAAATTGCTTTGGCAAGCTGAGGAGAATTTCAGTCCCCCACAATGTCCTCAAGCATCTTGCTCAGCGTCAGACGCAGCTGCCTCGGACAGAAATGTTCCTTCCTTTCACACGAAGCTTTCGTTGCCTGAATCAAGCACTCACAAAACATTTGCACGCACAATTTGGAGTGTCACTATCGAACACTGAGAGACACGTACAGCACACTTTGCCAATAAGACACTGACAGCCCCAAAACATTTCACTTGGAATTATAATTCTAGCTGTAAAAGACAATGACTGCTCAGTGCTGTCTGTGCAATCTGCTGTGTAAGGGAAGTTTTAGAAATAATGTGGACTTGTGCATTTTCAACTTCTGTTGTTAGGACTTCATTTAAGAAACAGGGAGAAAGTTTAAAAGTTACAATTGAGATTTGTAATACTAATTACACGTTTACTGTAACCATTGTGTTCCACAAATGTCCAAATATGAATCAGCCAGTGAAGAAATACAACTATTGTCTCTGGCACAGCGAACGAAATGTGTGTACGTAGATATGCAGTTAGAAAAGTTCCAGCTCCCGTGTTTTCAGCTCTTCAGGGTTGTGATGTTGCTCCATGTGACCCTTCAGACCACGAATAAGCCGGACTCTCCAGTTATTTGGATACGATTCTTGCTACAAGCAGGATGTCGAGGCTGTGAATCGAGTTATTTGGGAACCGGTTGGTTTTACGTGGCGGTTGGGACTGAAGACGCAGGTTAACGTCGCTGTCCTGCGATGTCCCACTCTTAAAGCCGCTGGGAAAGGCGAGCGCTGATGCATGCTTAATAGCACGGAGAGCTTCTTTTATGGCTTCTAAAAGCGAACACATCACCTATCCCCCCGTGCAGCACGGTGGTGACAGCAGCAGCCAGCACCCTGTCAACGAAACGCAGCCACGTGTACGCGAGGTTGTACACGCAGTGCACATACACAACACAACAGGTTTGCATGTGATGGCTCTGGCTTTTTAGTGATTTCCCCCTCTTGTAAACTGCTAAAGCTAATCCTGTGAACTTTTCTTAGTTTTTTCTTAAAACATAATCGAAAACATTTAGTTATTAGCAGCTATTATTACTGTAAAGTGTGTTTTTCTTTTATTTATTCTGATTAATAATTCATCTCAGTTTTCATTTCAAGCCAAACCTCCTGAGTTCTCAGACAAAAGGAAATAAAATCATTTGCTAGACTTCCCTCCTGTGATTCTGACGTCACTTGTGTGAAAAACACCCGCTGGAAGTTTCTGTTTAGCCGGGGTTACACAGAGGAAGTTCAGCTCCCAGGGAGGAATGTCGGATCTGGATATCGACGCCAGAAAGTCAACCGCACGCGGCTGCAGGAATGCAGAGAATGTGACTTTCCTATGTTCAGATGTGTCTCCCCACACTGTGGCAGCTCTGAATCTCCAAATCAGTGACCTGAGCTGCAGCTGGGTTACGTGTGTTTTTCTCGTCATACTCCTCCTGCTGCAGAGTCCCTCTCATTTTGTTGGACATCAAGTCAGCAGCTGTCATGGCAACAGGTGTCACGTACAGTATAAATATTATGTAGTGCCGTCAGCCCCGGAGTAACGTGACCTCATCTATAAATACATGATGGTGACATGATTTAGCAGCCTGCTTCCTGGGCAATGTCCCTCCAACTGGATGAGGCCACGTACAGTAGAGTAAATCACTGCGCCCGCCTTGGAGTAGCAAAGCCATCTGTGATGGCAGAAACAGCCATCACAGATACTATAATACTGATAGAGACACTCTGTCTTGTCACTGAGTGCTGCCGCTGACTGCGAATGGGAGGAACACAGTGCGTTTTCTTTTTTTGGTGCGTAGTGAGTACTCCTGTCTGTGCATTAGTCTGAGTTGTTATGTGCCTGTTGACATATGCAGCCTGGGCAGATGAGAATCAGGCTCTTTTTCTGCTTGGTTTTTTTGTTTTACATGTGAATGCCTCCAGGGCCCAGGAGGGGGTCACGCTGCGGTGGGCTACTGTAGATAAACCGCCCCAGGGTAGAATTCTCAATCTGTCTTTTACACAGGTTTCTGAATGCATCATCTGCCGCTTTCAATTCTCCATTTTTCCCCCTTTGAACTACAAGTAAATGTAACTCAGGGGAGGACGTGGCTATTAAATCACCGTCTTTCCCTTCTGTTCCTTTTAAGAGTCACAGTTATTACATGATTTAGCATTTTGATACGTGCAGTATGTGGGTTCATCAGTTTGAAATGTTTATAGAAACGAGGGGTTTGCTGCCTCTGACCCGCAAAAAGAAAGCAGCGGTGTTGCTCATAACCTTATCACAGTCTGGCAGCGCAGACGCCTCGTTTTGTGTTGTCCATGAGCTCAGATGAAGGTTTTAGTTAAAGCTGACAAGTGCAGAGCCTTCTGCTCAGAAAGTGTCAATCAAGCCAGATTATTGCTGTTATGTGGCTGAAGGTTTGAGAGGATGACATGTACGGTGGCTTTAGGTTCCGCGCTGCCAGACTCCAAAGAGAGACGGGATTAATTTGCAGGATTTCAATTATTAATATCAGATCAAACGTGTCATTTCAAATTGGGCTGCGAGGGGCATTTCTGTTCCGCCTTGCAAGAGGCGGGATTCCTAATGTCAGACTTGTTTAGTTTTTACAGAAGCAAAGACAGAATGAAGAAGTGGTCGACGAGAAGATGAAGGTCAGGTCTGAGGAAGAAATGAGGAGAGGGCGACAGCTGACATTGTGGAGGAGCGAGGATGGGAGATCCAAAGTGACAGGGATGAAAAAGCAAGGGAGGGAGCGGAAAGAAGAATGACACGCTATAGGTACCACAATGTCAAACTTTAGGATGATTTATTCATCATGACTCACGACTTAAGTGACAAAATATCACTTCTGTCTTCCTGCCTCCAGCAAAGCCAAAGGTGAGGTTTTCAGTGTCAGCACGAAATGTTTAACCTCAGATTGTTTTTCCTCCATCTGGATTTTTAAAAAACCGTCTTGAAATACACCATATCAGTGTTAAAGGTTTTCACCTGAGCATCAGACTGTGTCCTGGGCCAGTCGAATAATTAGCCTTGCTTTTAGCATAAAGACTGCAGCTGAATGCACAGTGTAAGAAAGAGAAAACAGGATCGATGGGAGCGGAGCCACAAAGTCCTGCACCCAGTGCTAGTGAGGCGCACTCGGATTTTCCCCTGCGCAAACGTGCTGAGGTCCGTGTGTTGGAAGCGGGATTATCTGGCCTGTCACTTTGCCGCGAGTGATCTGGTGAAACGCCGTCAAGGACTCTCAAAGCTGTGGGGACGCGATGAAAACCTCACAACTGTCATTTCAGTTATTCGTTGTGTTTTGTGAGGCAAAGTTTACACTGAATCTGTCTTAAGGGAATAAAACACCAACTCGGCTTCCCGGTGGCTTTATGTTTCCCTTCGATATAGAATCTAATGAGCGACAGCAACGTGACCCGGTCGTTACAAACCAAAGGGACACTGCAATGTTTACAGTAAGAGTAAATGTCACCCCACCTTTAATGTGTGTCACGTAGGCGCTGAAGCGTTTCAAATTGTCAAGTGAGACGTGGTGACAGGGAGGTGATCTAGTGATTCATCTGAACCTCCACGAACACAACCAGCAAGATCACAGTTGCCACAGCTTCATAACTAAAGTCCCCACTTGACAAATGTGACCTTTTTAATCATCTAAAAACTTTCTCTCGTCCTCACTTGATGTGGATGCCGCGGCGCTTAACGGCTTAAGGGGAGGTTTAGCGAGAACAACAGCTTGGTTTTAGCGCAGTGTTCTTCCTGGATCAGTTAGCCGGGCGTTGCTGACAGCTGTGCTTATCACACTGTGGTGGGAACCGTTTTACACAATGCTGGGCGCAGCTGAAATCAAGTAGGATTAGAGTCCTTCATCGGAAGCACATCCTGATTCCACTTACCAGAGTAAAAGCTGTGCAGCTGATACTGAAATCGCACAAAAGCACAAAACAGCATCAGGTAATGTTGTGCGTACGCTTGCACCCGCATTACTACGAAAACAAACCATTTAAAGCTCTTGGACTAGAGATGTGGACCCACATAACCAGTCAGATGTACTTTTATTTCTGATGGCTTGTTCCGTTTTTGGATAATACCTGTACTAATGGCTGTGCTCTTTTCAGCCTCTTGCCAGATTCCAGTTATTACTGTGTTTTGCACTGAAAACCGTCTGCAAAAACTGAATTTAATGAAGGTGAAAACTGATTTTTACAGCCACTCTTTGGGAGACGGCATTTGTGGAAAATTGTAGCAGTAACTTGGTGAAAACATGTTGGTGTTTTCATTCCAGCAGTGAGTCACAGAACCAAGCAACGGCCTCTGGGTTCCCATCAGTCAGGCATGAGTCAGACCCAACATACTGCTCCCTCTGTTATTACATTTTTAAGAAATTAGACTAAATGAATAAACGTGTCATATGAATAACCTAACACACCGGTAGCTGGATAATTGCATTGCGTCCAGTGAAACATGCCGTGTGCTCTCTGCGTCTGTCTCTTGGTCTAATTCACACTTTCTGTTTTTTTTCTTCTCGTCTCTTTTTCTGCCTTGTGTGGTTTAATGCAGAAGCTTTGCAGATATTCTGGCTACATTCATTTGTGAATATAAAATCTATTTCCAATAGAAACCAATCAAGAGTAGAATAAGTGACAATAAGAAGAAGAATAAGTGACAAACTCATCACGCTGCAAGCTGCACATTGTTGTTTTCTGTTGGGAGGAAAACATAAGGACAAGTCCTGGAACATCCTCCCTAACAAGCTGGGCTGCATGCGTTTCATATGTTGTCTAGTGCATTTTCAACATATTTACTGCACATGAATTATGCATGTATCACTGCATTAATGTGCCAAAGTTTGCAAAAAGCTCGTCGCCATGTATCCTCTGGCTGATGTAAAGTAAGGACAGACAAAGCAGCGTTTTCAAGTCATGCTGTGGGAGCTGACCCGTTTCCTCTCTACCTGGCAATTTAAGAAAACATAAAGGAAAAACATGTCCATAGAAATCTCCCTTCCAATCAGAGAAAGGTCAGCTACAAGGCTGCGTCTAGGGAGGAAGCAGGCTGTCGCTGTCGCAGTTACGGTGGCTCCATGTGCACCTCGTACCCACCTTCGTTAAGTCTAGGCCGGCGTGGGGCTGAAGACGCTTGCGTTCTGTGGGTCTGTGGTTATCAACCGTACTGAAGCAGATCTTTTTATTGTGCATACAGATATGGGTATTATCTGCTCAGTGCGTCCCTGATGGAGACATCAGTGTCATTGTTTGGGCCACGCATACCAAGCAACACAACAAACCCAGCCATGCGTACTGCACTGTGCTTGTTTGTGGCCGTGTTCATTTACTTGTAATCACGCTTCCTTTCAGGGAACAAACTGAGACGATCAGATTGTACCTGCTTTAACCAACCTTATCATGGCCGATCGGTTTCAGGCTACAAAACCCTCTTTGTCAGGACTTTACTAAATCATCTTTTGCTTCATTCTCGTCTCCACAACGCAGCCAGGTCAAATCATCTTCGTGTAGTCACAGCGTGATAGTACTCAGATCAGGTCGTCCGCCGTAGAGAAGGCTGAACGTGGATAACGAGGTTTACTCTCACCTGCTGAGTAAAAGTTAAACCCTGGGCTCCAGCACCGCTTCAAACGGAAAAGAAAGATTCAGTGTGTGTTGCATCTGTGGGATTTCACGTTGGGCTTTGACATCTTCTCCGCAAAACCCAGATTTATCAGAGACTTTATGAGTCAGTGATGGACGCATGGACCAGAGCTTGTCTCTGGAAGTTTCAGTGACCCTGTTTGTCATAATAGTATAAGGAACATTTAAATGACGGGATGCGACTTTAGACTGAGGCTTGCGTTTATTGGTCTCTACTTTACTGGTCAAACCGATCAGCAGACAACCCACTTGTATTTTTTTATCCTTTCTCTGTACTAATCAATTTAAAATTTTGAAACCCAGTCACACAGTTTCAAAACAAACAAACTAAAATCCAACGTAGGCCCACTGAAATGAAACAGAAAGATCCCTTAATCCATTCTACCATATCACTGTTTTCTACTAACCCCACTTCATCTCAGTCCAGGCCCTTCTAATCCACGGTATTACATTTCCATCACTTGACATTCAAATATCACAGTATGCTCAGCCTGTAATCTGATATGAAATAGTCTAATAAAGGCTTGGGAAATCGTCAGGGATACGGCTCGGCTTCATGTGGAATCTATTTCTGTTTGCTTTTCTGTCTCTTATTATCGCTGTTCTTTCTTTGCTTTTAGTAGTCGTGGGTCATTTTGTCCGTGACCCAAACAAATAATTGGTAAACTAAAAGCACACGCAGGGGCTCATGGGATATAAACAGCATCAAATGCCAGCTTGTGTCTGGTCTTCTCGCTGCCGCTCAGTAGTCATGAAGATTTATTATTCCCTCAAACCTACAGAGAAGTGTCCTAATCCCAGTCCTTTCGCATGGCTCAAACCTCACATTACTACTGGATCTGTGTCATTTAAGGCAGATTTTTTTCATATAATGAGCTTAAAGGGGGGAAAACAATTGGGATTAATAAAGCGAAGTCCTGAGATTCACAGCAGCAGTAAATTTGTCCTTCGTTACCCTTCCCTGGTTTTCTTCCACTGTCTTTTCAGAGAAACTTTATTTAAACTCCCCCAGAAGACTCATAAAAGGAAGTGAGCATCTTCGAGCTATTTCTTTTTATTGTCGCCCCTTGTGTTCTCACAGCCACTTGAAGTTTGAAGGTCACAGCAGTTTCGCTCTAAGATCTGCAGCGTCTGTTAATGGAATATGATACCGTTACATGTGCTTGTCTTCGTTAGCGTTAACTAGTGCGACTCCCTAGTTATTACGCTTCTCTACATTTGTTGGTCTCCAGTGTTCTGCCCTATGGAATATTATCCCTACACAAAAACTGCGTTTCCCAGAAGGCTTGTGTTACTGACACGTCCAGCCTCTTGTTAACAGCAGCTGTAAAGCGAGCTCGGCCTATTCTGCTTCTCTTTGTCAGGTCTAATCTCTCACTTTCATTTGGGTCTTGTTGTGTACGAGGGCGGATCCAAAATTAATTAAAAGAATGCAACTTTGAAGTTGGATATTTAGCTTCAGGGCAGTGGCTTCTCTTTGTGTTTTTGTTGTGATGGCGGTTGCGTTCTTGTTGTCGTGTAATTGTAACGACTCAGAGATTCAGCTGCTGGACAGACTCTTATTAGTGATGGGGTGCAGGATCAAAGCTTGTTCAACTTATTAACAATAAGAATCAAGCCTGCTTGATAGGTGAACTTACATGATTTAACAAATTTGTTACTGTCACATTATCACAGAGGAGACAGAGATTTGTTGGAGGTCTTAAAACATTGTTAAATGTTTCTTAAAATCACAAATTGGTGTCTTTTGGAGTTTTTGGTGCTTTGATAACTAAACAAAAAAGAATATTTGCAAATCCCTTTCCCACAGTCCCTCTGTCTAGTCTCAGTAGCTACTGTAATATAAATAGGGATCTGTTCTTTTTTGTTTCATCTATAAAGGGAGAGACCCTGGAGTCTCTCAGCACATGATGTCATATGAGGGGGTGGTGATCTGACCGGAGATGATGGACTGTCAGCAGCTGCAGTTGTAACCATGCCAGGATGAACAGAGCAGGGACTAGAGTAGCGAGACACAAAGTGAGACAGGACCCAAAAATTCAGGTTACGGGGAGAGAAGCGACGCCTTAGAAGAGGAGAAAATGGTACCGAGTGACAGGAAGGCAGATAATGAGGGAAGAGAGAACCGCAGAACAGACAGAAGCCTGAATAAAAGGGGTGGCCAAGCTGGAGCCGCTCGGCCAAGCTGCCCCACTCAGCACAGGACTCATGCCTATTTCCATCTCATCAACCCCCTCCAGCTCTCTCTCGCTCTCGCAGCTCACTCTTATGACACTTCCAAAGCCGAACGGGTGACTGAACGATGTTGCCCTATGCTAATAGCGCTGCCCACCCCAGCAGGTCCCATCACGTGCCTCAAGCAACTACAGTGCAGTCCTTCTGGCCTCCTCTGCTTCCCACCTTTCTCCCCCTGCCCGCCGTTAATTGTTTAAGATGACTGACAAAGGGCCGCGGAGCTTGTTAATGTCGGGCTCAGTTAAAGTGCACACTGCATGGGGTGATATGGAGAAACTATTTCCACTTTCTGTCTGTGAAGGTTCTCATTCATCCAGGTCAAGTTGTCTGAAGGTTGAGTCATGGCAACTGGACTTCTTCTAGTTAGTAGAAACGTTTCACCACCTATCCAGGTGGCTTCTTCAGTCTGTGGGAAGTTGGTGGAGACCACTAATATATCCTCCAGTTGGGTTTCACTTAACACCTGTGAAGAATGGGCTCGTAATGCGAACAGAGGGGGGTGTGAGGGTAGTGAGTAGGTGTGAATCCTCAACTACCGTGACTCCTCCTACAACCATTAAAGGGTCGTTAAGTGTCTCCTTTGTGGTAAACCTCTGTTGAGAGAGGGGCTCCAGGTGAACAGCCCCTCTCTCAACAGAGGTGGGGGCCTCAGACACAATTTGTCTCCCATTTACCATGCTGCCCTTTCAACTATGCCCAGGAAGATCAAGGCCACTTCACACGTCCCCCACAAAGGAGACACTTAACGACCCTTTAATGGTTGTAGGAGGAGTCACGGTAGTTGAGGATTCACACCTACTCACTACCCTCACACCCCCCTCTGTTCGCATAACGAGCCCATTCTTCACAGGTGTTAAGTGAAACCCAACTGGAGGATATATTAGTGGTCTCCACCAACTTCCCACAGACTGAAGAAGCCACCTGGATAGGTGGTGAAACGTTTCTACTAACTAGAAGAAGTCCAGTTGCCATGACTCAACCTTCAGACTATTTCCACTTTCGTATTATGTCCGACTTACACAATATTATGACACTGGATGAGTTACTGCAGCACAATCAGACATTTCATACTGAAACTCTAACACATGCTTGGCAGTATTTTTATGAGAAAATTCTGATCCTGGGTCAGGCTGACTTTTCATTTCGCCACCTCCTGCTCGTCACACTACCCATCCAGAAGCTCCTCTTTCTTCCCCTACCCATCCAGAAGCTCCTCTTTCTTCCCCTACCCATCCAGAAGCTCCCCTTTCTTCCGCTACCCATCTAGAAGCTCCCCTTTCTTCCCCTACCCATCCAGAAGCTCCCCTTTCTTCCCCTACCCATCCAGAAGCTCCCCTTTCTTCCACTACCCATCCAGAAGCTCCTCTTTCTTCCCCTACCCATCCAGAAGCTCCTCTTTCTTCCCCTACCCATCCAGAAGCTCCTCTTTCTTCCCCTACCCATCCAGAAGCTCCCCTTTCTTCCGCTACCCATCCAGAAGCTCCCCTTTCTTCCCCTACCCATCCAGAAGCTCCCCTTTCTTCCCCTACCCATCCAGAAGCTCCCCTTTCTTCCACTACCCATCCAGAAGCTCCTCTTTCTTCCCCTACCCATCCAGAAGCTCCCCTTTCTTCCACTACCCATCCAGAAGCTCCTCTTTCTTCCCCTACCCATCCAGAAGCTCCTCTTTCTTCCCCTACCCATCCAGAAGCTCCCCTTTCTTCCCCTACCCATCCAGAAGCTCCCCTTTCTTCCCCTACCCATCCAGAAGCTCCCCTTTCTTCCGCTACCCATCCAGAAGCTCCCCTTTCTTCCCCTACCCATCCAGAAGCTCCCCTTTCTTCTGCTACCCATCCAGAAGCTCCCCTTTCTTCCGCTACCCATCCAGAAGCTCCCCTTTCTTCCCCTACCCATCCAGAAGCTCCCCTTTCTTCCCCTACCCATCCAGAAGCTCCCCTTTCTTCCACTACCCATCCAGAAGCTCCTCTTTCTTCCCCTACCCATCCAGAAGCTCCCCTTTCTTCCGCTACCCATCCAGAAGCTCCCCTTTCTTCCCCTACCCATCCAGAAGCTCCCCTTTCTTCCCCTACCCATCCAGAAGCTCCCCTTTCTTCCACTACCCATCCAGAAGCTCCTCTTTCTTCCCCTACCCATCCAGAAGCTCCCCTTTCTTCCACTACCCATCCAGAAGCTCCTCTTTCTTCCCCTACCCATCCAGAAGCTCCTCTTTCTTCCCCTACCCATCCAGAAGCTCCCCTTTCTTCCCCTACCCATCCAGAAGCTCCCCTTTCTTCCCCTACCCATCCAGAAGCTCCCCTTTCTTCCGCTACCCATCCAGAAGCTCCCCTTTCTTCCCCTACCCATCCAGAAGCTCCCCTTTCTTCTGCTACCCATCCAGAAGCTCCCCTTTCTTCCGCTACCCATCCAGAAGCTCCCCTTTCTTCCCCTACCCATCCAGAAGCTCCCCTTTCTTCCACTACCCATCCAGAAGCTCCTCTTTCTTCCCCTACCCATCCAGAAGCTCCCCTTTCTTCCGCTACCCATCCAGAAGCTCCCCTTTCTTCCGCTACCCATCCAGAAGCTCCCCTTTCTTCCGCTACCCATCCAGAAGCTCCTCTTTCTTCCCCTACTGCTGCCGTTTTCTGGGTTTTCTCCCGTCCTTCGTTCTATATCTGAACAGTTCAAGCTGTCTTTGATGTCCGTTGTGTGTTTTAATGACTTTCCTGTTGACGATTGCTCTCCTTCCCCCTGTCCCTGTGTGTCTCTCTCTCTCTCTCTCTCTCTCTCTGCCTGCTGGACTGGTTGTTGCACTCTGTTCACCTCCAGATGCCGTTATTAGCAGGCGCCATCTACCTACACAGAGACATACACACTTCTCTGACATCGGGGAGGTTCTGTAAATGTGCAGAGAGACTCAGCAGAAGAACCGAGCGCACACACAGGACAGAGGAGCTTCAGTCTCATGGGAGGCAGCTGTGTTCTGATGTATTAATCATCTTTGTCTCCAGCTTGCTAATTAATGACCCATCTGTCCCCTCTCATTGATGTTCCACTTCAAACTCCCTTGTACGCACACACACAGGCTGCAGCACAACAGCCGAGTGCTCGCTCTAGTGATGTAACTCCAGCAGCAGCGAACTGTCCACGAAGCAACACATTTAGGGAGTCGCACTGTGTCATCTACGCGAAAGCCCGTGTCTGCGGCTCGTTTATCAAGGAGGAGTCCTCCTCTCGGCTGCTGTACATTCGGGTGGCAGACGTTGTGCGATGAGGCTTGTCTGTCTGCCTGTGTGCGTGCTTCCGTGCGTACTTATGTGGTCGTGTGTGTGTGTGTGTTTGTAGGCTTATCAGGTGAGCCCGGGCAGAGTGTCAGATGCGGTAATGGAGGCTTCAAAGACAAGCGTTGCGGTGAGTTCCCTGGCTCCCTTTCACCCACCTCCCCCACCCCGACACCCCCCCCTCTCCCCCTTCAACCCCCGCTGCTGGGACGTAGAGCGGCAGACTGGCAGACACAGGTAGACACCTGGATGAAAGGAAGGGGAGCAGGCAGGGGAGATAAGCAGACAGATTAATAATTAAATGGGCACCAAGTCAAACAGACGAACAAATAAACAGAGTAAATAAGGCTGAGCGACGGGCGAAGGAGATACTGGAGCGCAGGGAGGCTGCGTGACAGGCAGAGGTGCAGTCAGACATTCAGAGCCAGGTGCTTGTCCAGCCCACCTCCCATTCACATGCATGAGCACGGCTTCAAACACCCGCCGCTTGTCTGCTGCTTTGTTCTGCCGTTCTCTCTGCAGCTGCGGTCGTTGTTGTTGTTGATGTTGATGTTGTTTTGATGCCCATCGTCGACGCCGCCATCGCCGATTTGCTTCCTTTGGAGCGGCCGTTCTCTCTCTGGCTCATGTGCCTGTTTCCATTTTCATCTTTTGTGCCGTGTATATGTTTGAGTGAGTTTATTCGTGCGTGTGCGTCTTTTGATTTGCATTTGGCAAACAGTCACAGTTAAAGGACAGTAATCGAGTGTTTGATCATTATGTCTAGTAAATCATGTTGATGTTTACTGTGCTGTTTGTTTAAAGTAAATCATTCTGGTTGTGACATTGTACTCTGTTAAAGCCGTTAAGTGGAATGAATTGCATTAAGTTTCCTCTGTTGTATGAAATAATGATTTCCAGTTATTGACTAGTCAGTGTCCGCTATTTGCCTGAACCCAGATATAGATATAATAAGCTGATGATTAAAGTGCCTCCAGATTTCATTTCAATATTTAGCCTCCAGAGTTGTGAATAATAATAATAATAAGTTTGATTGAAACTCACCATCTTCACCCGTTCTGCCTCATTTTACTAAGATTATTGCTACTTAACTCGACGACTTTTTTAGCAGACTGTTATTTGGTTTCCATATTTGTAAAGAGATACAGAACAGCACAGTGTGTATTGAGTTAATGTAGGACTTTGTGTACGCTGCCTGATTCCTGACAACAAGTGTATGTTAGGACCAAGTAGTACAACACGGGCATGTTGTTAACGTGTCCACGGTCTAACCTGTGCTGTTCACACACTCTCTCGTCTCTTCTCATCCTTTCTCCTTCTCTTTTTTCCTCTGCTTCCTCCGAACAGCAAACTCTGGAGAACAACCTGACCAACCTGGTGAAGAGGAACAGTGAACTAGAGAACCAAATGGCCAAGCTCATCCAGATCTGCCAACAGGTTGAGGTATGCAGTGTGTCGGACGTTTGCTTCTGTGGTTGTTTAGCGGAGGCATGAGGAACAAAACATGTTAGGGCTTCCATCGCTGTTGATTGTGTTCATCGAACTGTGGAAAACATTTAATTAGGAAAATACAGTGTTTCTTTCCTTTTGAATGACGGTTATAGTGGCAAAAAAGTTCATGTTACCAGCTGCTATTCAAATATTATCCTAGTCTTAACACTGAATTTTTGTTTCTGTACTGGGTTCATAAGAGCTCAGCACAAGTTCATCCTAATAATGAGTCTTTTATGTTGTGGGGACAGTGATGTTGCAATTAGATGTCTGACAGTCAGTGAAGTGACCGATGGACTTCAATGCAGCAAAAATGGAAATGTGCGATTCAGACCGTGACAAAAGCAGCAACTATCCGAGGCTCGAACTTTGTTTGAGGTGGTTCCAACAAGCCAAACATCAATGCAGCCCCTTTAGTGTCGGCTGCCGCTTTCAAGGCGCTAATGCTATTACTGTCACACAGATTTTGTGGCTCTTGAAGGTCGAAAGCTGCAGCTTGTAATATTCTGAGGCTGGGTCTTCGTGCAACTCGCTGTGATGAACAGCACTTTTACGATCAGATGATCTGTCAAATGGTTTATATCTTTGAAACTTAATTTGACTTGCCACAGACAGGAATGGTTTACAGCTTGCCCGGCTGGATTCAGTGACAGCCTCGGAGGTGTTTGCAGTCAGGCGTCCTAGCGCGGACCCAGGCCTGTCTGCAGCAGAATTATACCTCAGCCACTCAGTGACCCTTGACCTCTCGCATCTGGGTGATTTAGTGGAGGCACCACGCAAAACCTCCCACAGAGGCCACTAATGCTTAGCAGTCCTATCTGCACCGCGTCGCTAACACATGCACGCGAACACACACGTTAACTCCTAATTAGTTTCTCTCTACGATCTGACATTAATGGACACAGAGGCCGAAATGCCCGTCACTGCCACCATCAGTCTGTGCGCAGTTCATTTCTTATTAGTTGGGCCTGACTCCATTTTCTCAGAGTTCTCTGAGGTCCGTGAAGCGCGATTCATGCAGCCGCCCACCCAATCAAAATTAAATGATGGTGGCGTGAGTCATTACCTACGGACAAACTGTTCATAAACAGCGCGCAGACAGAAAGAAAGTCGTCTTTTGTCACTGTCTGCATACAAATGTTGGGCCGCTGCAAACAACAACAGCAGAATCTCATCACTTATTCATCAAAAAGAAATGAGGAGCGACAGCATGGAGGGAACGTGCTCTGCTGGCTTTTAAGCTAATGATTAAGCATATATATTAAGAAACTATATGTCTTCCAGTCCTGCTCAGACTGTGAAAATGTTTCAGACCAAAACAGACACAGATACTCTAGTCGCTCAGCAATAATGCAATACAATACAGTTAGGAGATTTTTTTATCTTTACCAAAAAGAGAGCAACGTGATGGAGTTAGAGAAGTGTGTGCAGAGCAGGAAAGCCTCTGAACGGCTTTGAACGTGACCTGGATTCCTCTCTTTCTTGTTTGCATCATACTGTATTGGTGCAGAAAATATGATCAAACACAGTGTGAATCAGCTTGTGGAGTGTCAGCACACACAGCAGCGATGCAGCTCTGTTCTCCTGGGGCTCTCTTCAGGGAGTTATCCTTCCTCCAGTCTTACAAGAGCTGCGCCGATTTAACGAAATGTAGGATGTTTCTTTCATGGGAGGCCTCGTTCTCTGTGCCAATATTTGGCGTAGGGCTGCTAAATCAGTCGCTGCGGTTAATGAAATGAGATTGTCGTTATTAAAAACACTGAGTGAGTGACATGAAATGACGGTTGTTGTGCTAACATCACCACACGTCTCTATTATCCATTCAACAGCACACGCGTGTGAGGGTGGATATTAAGAGGCAGCACAGAAAACCCGGCCTGACGCTGAATAGACAATGACGCTAGATTCAGAACCAGATCAACCAGAGTTTTCCTCAATGGCAATATATGTTTAAGCAACTTGAATATGTCAGAATAATGTGTGAATATGATTTTTAATTAGCACATTTGATCACACATCAATTGTATGTGCACGGTTTGCCTCACTGCTTATTAGAACAGCATTAGCCAGGGTTCTCAGCGAGTCCTAGTTTCAATCCAGCCATTTTGTAGCAGCAAGTTTTTCCTCTGTGCTGTAAATGGGCGTCTCGAAGGATGGATGCTGTCTTTTCTCTTGTCATTGTACAAGTTTTAGCAGGTTTCTGTGTCGCCCCCATGGAGCCCCCTCTTTCATTCTTACGCAATACCTCCTTGAAAGCGTGTTCACTTGAGCCATTGTCACTGTAGTGAAGTTCTTGGTTTGCGTTTAACTTCTTCGTCCTGTGTCCTACCAGATTATCAGAATTTGTACATCTCGCTTGCGGTTTCTCGTCATTACTTTCTCTTTATATACGACATAAGGTGCCTAACTAGTAAATTAACTCACTGCTGTAGTTGTGGGTGTGTGTCTGTGCGCTTTTAGGTCTGATGTTAAAAAGAGAGACAGAGAGGAGTCTGGGATTTAATGATCAGACATGTATGTCTACTGATTAAACAATGAGCTGTAAGTCATTAGCCCAGACCTGTCTGGGTCTGTGCACACCCACGCTGATCCCACTGTGTGCAGAATGGGAATCAGCTGTGTAGAGGTGGCCGTAATGCTGCCTAATCCTCTATATCCGCCTCACCTCGTCTCTCTTTACCTTTCTACGGAGCATCGCTGTGCTTGGTCCACTGTTTGTCTTTGCTGTACTTCTAAAGCCATGTGCAGCTCCGCTGGCAGCCATCTATATGTCCGTCACGATAACAGGATGATGACACATAATGAAGTACAATTCTTGGCTTTGTGCTGTTGTAATGTTTTTATGTCTCCCCATCTGTTGAGTCCATTATTTTATCCAACATTTTAGAGCTAGTCATCAAGATGCATCAACAGCACTAAGGGCCCTGTCGTCGCAGCTTCTGCGCGGCTCCCAGTCTTTGAAATTAAATTAAATCTTCTCTTCTTGTTTTGACATTTGCACAGCACAAGTTGCAGCATTAAGATCCAAACAAACCGTTTCAGCTAATAACCTACCAGCCATTAGAGCAGTGTTAACTTAATCAACAACAACAGTGATGAAACTGGTGACTGACCAAAAAGTTAAAGAAATAAAAAGTGAGCAGATGTACAGTACTGGCTGTCTGCCGACTACCGGAATCTACAAATGTACAAGTAAATAAATTCACCACATACCATAACATGTACACCACTGCTAATGTATAAACACTGTATAACCCGCTAAAAAGCAACAACTGTAGATTTAAATCACTTAGTAAGACTAAAATGTCTTTATACTTTATTCCACTCTATTCTCATTACTAAATGATGCTGTACAACTCCTGGTGCCGTCTAACTGCTTTATGATGTTGTACTGGGATATGTCAGATTAATGTGGCATCATGTGTGAACTTATCCACGTGAACAAACCCTTTCACACATGCACCTAACACCTGCTGCTGAGACCCTGCTACATATCACACGCGACCCACAATCGGACTCAGACATAATGAATTCATCCTTTCTTATCAGCAGACTTAATGTCCGGTGATTAATGTTGTCATTTATATATATAATCAGTGATTAATGAGCCTATTAACGCTGCTGAAAAGTAAAAGAAGTTAAGTACCTGAAATAAAGAAGCTAAAAGATCTTTGTCTCAGCTTAAACTTTATGAGTTTATAAGGTCAGTCGTCTGTGAAGATTGTCACTCATCCAGGTCATAGCTGTTCTTCGCCGCACGGGTGTAATAAATCTCCGCAGACTGTGTCGACACCTTCCCAGATAAAGCTGTCATACAGAATCCTTGCATCTGTTTGAGCACATCACGGCTGACAGCAGGAGGTGAAGGAGCGGGGAAGGCGAGCCGTGAAAGGGAAACCGAGCTGGTCAGTGAGAAGCAGACGGAGCCGATGTCACATGGGACAGACAGACTCCAGCGGAATGAGCAGAGAATCAATTCAGTGTGTGAGATTTGGGTGTCGCCAAGAGGTGAAGAGCTGTTCTGTTCAACAACGCTGTGCAGATCCAGCATGAACCTCCTTTGACTCCTCCATCATCTATCTGTCTTCTGCATCTAATGAAAACAGCAGCTGTTCCGTTAGAGATATTAAAACAGTTGTCTTGGCTTATTTATCACTGTTCTGCTTTGCACAAAAGCAGAATGTTGAAATGTCACTTTGCCTGAGACAGCATGCTCTGGTTTTGGATTGACTCATCAGCGTAGTCTTGGAGCCTGTAACTACAACACAGCTGTTGATGTGATCTGTCCCAGAGCACATCGCCAGGTCTTCACATTTTTAGACGAAACCCTACGCAGCCATTAACTTCCTAAACTCTGCGTTCCCCCATTGACTCCACTCTGTAACTTCCAAAATCGTTTATCATAGACTCGTGCAACACATTTGATGCATTATTATCGCTGTGAATATTTCATACACCTCATAGTTAATATGCACAGAAAACATTTCCACAATAATTTAAAAGTTTTTGGGGGTTGAACCATTCTTGTTAAAACCAAACGTTTGTAGAGATTATATTATTATTATTTATATTGTGTTGCTGCTGTGACAACTCTTGCCACAAGGAATGAATGAGAATTGCAAACGTTGTTAAAACTCACAATTCTGTTTTTCTCTTTACTTATCGGGAGTCAACAGATTTTCTCAAAATCTAAATATACTGATCAACTACAGTGTTTAGGCTTTTTAACAGACAACACCTTCATTTTGAGTTTGGCTCACCTCTGTGTGATTGACGGCTTCTGTGTCCATCGATTATTGGCTCATTTGCTGAAACAGCACAGAGTGAAAATAGCTGCATTGCTTATTTTTTATTTTGATTGATGGATATAGATTTAATATTTCTTTGCACAGTCTAACCTTGGAGTTTACTGGGGCATCTACACCTGGAAAGATTGGCACCTGCTTTAAATGCTTTCCAGTCATTAGGCACTCAGACACCGACCACACACAGATTTTTATCAGAGCAGGATCAGTTAAGAGGCTTGTTTGCACCTGGGACTGTTAATTTGTTCCTGTTTGCAGGCTTGCTGTGGCTTTTCTTTACATACTGCAGCGATAGCTCTGTACTTTCACATGGACTTGGCACTGGGGCTTCACTGCACCTGCAGAAGAGCCCGATGAGCAGGGAGATGCACAGTAGGAGAGAGTGTTTTTGCCATGGAGTGGGAGTGGATATTATTGTCAGGAGCTGGCAGCAAACGAAGAGGATAACATTTGGGCAAGGTGAAAAAGGAGGAGGTTTGCATGGCCCTGCATCTCTGTTAATATGTATGACGTCCGTGTGTGTTTTTGCTTTCATTTTAAAACTCTCGCCATCTTGACCTTTCTGATCCTGATTCGTGCCCTATGTAGATTGTTGGGTTAATCCTAAACTAAGCCCAAGTAGCTCAGTTGTAAACCACAGTGATCCTGGAGAGGTGCATTCATCCTGCTTAATTACTAACCTGCATCCTAAGTCGGCTCTTGGCACGTGAGCGAGCGAGTGAGTCTGTGCGAGCCAGAATAGTGAGACTCACGTCGATCTGCGTGTTGTAATGAGCTTTGTGGGGTGATCACTGAAATCTGGTTCTTGGGGTAAAGTCCTGTGATAGTCTGTAGCATGACAGAGAGTCCCAGCCATAAAAACAGCGACGAGTCTCTTTGTAGATGGAGCCAAGCCGCAGGCAGCATAGAACACATGAATTATTTGTATCTGCAAAATTACAGAGATAAAATCCTGTGGTTATTCAGCCACGTTCTGTAGACCCATGTTTATTTGAAGGAAGCATTACAGTATATCTACTGTTCCACAAGGTTCAATGAAACTGTGGTCAACTGTCATATCTGGTTCACAGAAAACTATTTTCTTTTCATTTTTGAGTCTTTCGCTCTTTCTTACTGTTATTATAAAGCTCTTTCAGGTTTAGTGTTAAAAAGTATTAAATTAAAAAACACTACATGTGTCTGTCTTTATGCCTGAAGAATTTTTATATTATTAATGGCCAGGGTTGGAAATAATCTTGCAGTTGTGTGGCGTTTGAGGACTGAACCCTCCACCCGAAGCTTCTCTCCATCATGTCTTTTGTGCATAGTTCTTGTTTTCTTTCTGGGACTAAAATCGAATTAATGGGTCTGAATTGACAAACATAGCGGCGACTCCTGTCGTCACTGAAGATGATTGGCTCTCTGTGTAAGTATCCTGGCATCGGTGCACAGTAGCCACGTGTGACAGTAATGTTTCCTTGTGCAAAAGACGTTTCGATGAAACCAACTCTGATTATACTTGTCGTACATCCACAGATGAAAAACTGCTGCTTAAATTTTCCTCTTTCTCCGGGGCCTGAGCGTTGAGGAAGGGTCTGTGTAGGACGAGCTTATGGTGCTTAATGTTTATTGTCTTTTGCAAGCGGCAGATTTGCCTGTAGAGGTTCAGCGTTGCAGTTCAGCAGGCACCCACAGTGTTTGAGTAACACCCACTCTCCCACACAAGTGTGAAGCTGGCTGCTCATTTGGTGTTGGCTGGAGATGGTGAACTGATTACGAGTTGCCTTGGCAACTTTACTCCCAAAATAATGACAGAATCTATTAAAGCGGCTTCCTGTAAGCAAGTTCAGTCAGTTAATTAATGAGCATGCACACAGAAACCGTGAGAAATCATCCATCTATTTCTTGCACATAATGAATGAAATAAACATGAGTGAAGGTCAGTGTTATTTTCAGCATTTTATTATCTTTTATTCATAGTTGTTTTATGGCGGTTTCCCCTTTGAAATATATCAGAACCTTTTAATGACTCACTCCACATTGTAGCATGTAGATACAAATAACAACTGTGGACCAATCAGTTTGTCAGTCGCATGTGTCCCAAGTTTTTTTGTTTTTTCCCCGTTAGATCAACGTGTGCTTTGTAATGTAAAATGATTCATAGCCTTTCGAGTGACCTAATTAAAGTGTTGAAAGTCGCTTATCTCACTTATGCTCATAACAACTTCATTGTTATCCAGATGCACATCTTGCTGGAGGCGACTTTTCTAAATGTGCAGACTGCATAATGAAATCCCAGAACAAATGATGTGATCTGCTTGTAAGTAGTGGCAGTAAAACATCTCAACTGTCAATCCAAGAATCTTCCAAACCTTCCGACAAATTAAAACACCATAGGAAAAACTAAACGTGACGCTTGGTTTTTCAGTGTGTCTGAAATGCAGAGTTCTGCGAGAGACTTTATTTGAGAGCCAGCTGTGAGGGTCTGTTCGTTTCTCTGCTCACACGTACCTGCATTTCTCTCCAGGTGAACACAGCCATGCATGAAGCTAAGCTGGTGGAGGAGTGTGATGAGCTAGTGGAGATCATCCGCCAGAGAAAACAGGTCATCGCTGTGAAGATCAAAGAATCCAAGGTAAATCAGTGGATGTTTGGCCCATGAGGAGCAGAAGAACAAACCGAGCCAAACCAATTTCACATTATTACACTGATGTTAAAGTTAAGTTAAATAATGTTGTCATCAACTCTACAGAGACATAGTTCATTACAAGTTCGTGACCAAAGCTACGATCTGTTGAGCTGAACTGATAAAGCTCAGCACTTTTCATGGTTCTATCTCTACATGCATATCAAAACAATGAGCTAAAAGTAGCTAAACAGGTCCACGTAGCCACAGAGAGGACGGTGAATGCTCTGCCTTGTCGTCATAAGGTGACGCCTCGCATGACAGGATGGTTTGGTGTTCATATAAAGACTATTGATCAGGTTGGTTAGAAGGGAGGCACATGTGATTTACTGAATTCACATTTCATCCCAGTCCCATCTGTTACAGTGCGTCTCATCATGAGTCGGCGCAGGCTTTTTATTGAATACATCTTTAAGAAAGTCAGCTCTAGGTCACAGTGACTGTAGAAGAATAAATATTAGAGCAACAGAGCTGTGGACTGAATACTTTATATTCATACGTGTCCGTCAGTGTTGTTTTTTTACGGTTCCCTCTGTAGTTGCCTGCTTGTTTACCCAAACACACAGAACGCAGACGCTTCAGGAGAAATGGAAAAGAGAAGACGAAAGCAGCAGTGGGCAGCCAACCTCGATATGTGTGGAAAGAATCTGAGATGGCAAAGACTGTCTTCAACCCTCTCACTGCTGTTTCAGAAGCTAGTGTACAGACGTTTGATGGCGCGTCTGGGTGTGTCTGTGCACGTGCTCATGTGTATGGGTGGGTTTTCTATGTGCGTGCGCGGGAGTGATGAAAGATTTCCAAACACTGAACACAAGGACCGAAGCAGCTTTTTCTGTGTTTGAGACAGAAGGAAGGCCTGGAAATATGGCCGAGCGTGTCCGCGGTGATTGCACACAGAGAGCACGGCTCGTTCCTCTGAGAGTCTGGGATTGTAAAAGGCTGTCGTGTAGAGGAGTGAAGTGCAGGACACTGAGGGGCGAGAGAAGAAACGCTTGACTCGTGCCAGCTTGCACTTTGGACGTTAATGCATAAGGCCGTTCGAGTGTCAAAGAAAATGAATTAAATGCAGTCATTTGAACAGAGGTGATGGAGGAGAAGAGAGGACTACAACCACTGCTGTTTCTTGCTGGAAAGAGAAAGTGTTGAGCGACGACTGCAACAGAATAACAGGATTACGCAGGCTTGATCATGGCGAACAGAGCTGTGAAAGGTGCTCTCATTTTCTCTTTCACCTCTCCTTAACAAGCTCTGTCTGTCTCTTAGGAGGCTCAGCCGTCGTGGCTAATCTGCCCCTGTTTAAACAAAACACACTATTCCCTCGACCTGATGTGTGCACGCGTGTCTTTTATCACATGGCTGCCTGTCTGCTTCTTCTGGCTCCCTGCCTTTCATTTGCATTCTTAAAACTTTTCTCCTTTACTGTCTTGAGGATCAACACCTCACATGCTTTGTAAAATTCCTGTGCAGTGTGGCTCTGTGTCTCATTCCTTTGAGGATTTTTGAGCAGGCTACTGTCTAGATGTTCACACTGCACACGGAATAACAGCAAACAGACAAGCGAACACTACAGTGAACTTTGAAGTGGCTGAAAGTGTAATCATTTCTAAAATGGTTATTCGCAGCATCTCGCTTCTCGCCTGCTCAGCCATCATTTATGTAGTGTTACTACACTGTTCTTACACTTCAAGGGAGATCAGCTGCAGTGTCACTTGAAAAGTCTATTAAGTTGCCAGCTTGGTCAGAATTTTACCCAGGAGCAGCTTCTCCAGCAGTAGAAAGCTGCATATTGATTTCATTTGAGCGCTTTGCTTAAGTAACTGCTGCTCGTTTTTGTTATTTGTGTAATTCAGGCCCTGAGAGCAAAAATGTGTGGCAGTAAATGTCCTGTCCAGTGACCAGTAAAGAAGATTCATCAGTGTCTTAATTTGCTTTTAAGGGATGTGGATTGTTAGCGGTTGCTGAAAGGCTGCTCTTTACAGTGAGGCAACTTCAGTGTTTGCCATTTTAAAGTTCAGGCTTTGTTTAATCACAGCTGCTCTGTTATTCTACTGCTCCCCTTTCCACGACGGTGTCTGAGCATAGAAGACATTTTATTTTTATTTCAGTTCATTTGGTGAATCAGGATATGAGCCGCAATGAAGATAAATAGATGACCTTGACATCAAATTAGTGCAGAATGGCTTCCTCATACCAATCAGTGACTGTATTACAGTTCACCCTCTGCATTAAAAAACAATGTGGTTGTTTCAGTATATTAAGAGTCTGAACCCTGACTTTACTGTGATGAGGACGAAGCAGATTAATGGGAGATAAAAATGTCAGGACTTTTTTGTTTTGTTTTTCAGATGTTTGCACTGAAACATACTGGATATAAGCAGACAGATACGTTTTAACGAGCCTGAACTATGTCTGGTTTTGCTGGGTGGGGCAATGTGTGGTTATTGTAGTTTCTCATCATTTGTGAGCTTTTCTGTTTATTAAATGAAAATGGTCACGTGCACATATGAAAGAATCACCTACTGTCATGTTGTCTTATAACGATGCATAAAGCTTTTACAGATGTGAGAGGATGGTTACACGTGTGAGGAATAATAATCAATGATCAACTCGTGCAACAACCTTTGATCAGTGTCCAGTGCGTTCAGGAACAATCCAAGATTCCCATGGAGGGTTTTAGTTTCTGTTCTCACGAATAAAATCTTCTGCCATTAGTCTGCGATATGGTAACACTTGGGAAGTGCTGAATTTTCATCAGTATTTTATAGTATTTTGGCAGGAAAGTTTATTCATACGTTGTGGACGTGTTAAATATATCTGTGGATTAGTGCCTGTCACAGCGATGAATAGCTCATAACCAAATCACTGCACTATAGATGAGATGCACTTGGAGGCATATGGAGCTCTGAGGCACTTTCCATGAATCTGTGCAGTAGAGGGAAAGAGACATGCCGAGAGCAAATAGAAAGTTATTTTCAGCCACAGAAGATGAGCATAAAAGATCAATACCAGCAGAGAACTGCTTTTGTCTGAGCTTCGCAATTGGTGATGAAAAACTGTTTTTTGGCTAAAAATTCCCGCATCGTGAAGCGATTCTGAGTCTGAACCAGGCAACATGAAGCTGCGTTTGTTTTCTGTGTTCTCATTAGTAAGACGGGAAATGGATCAGTGGTGGATCTGTTTCAGGCTTGAACATAAATCAGCGTGTGTCCCGTGCTGTCCTGTGTTCCAGGTGATGAAGCTACGTAAGTTGGCTCAGCAGATCGCAAACTGTCGCCAGTGTCTGGAGCGTTCCAGCGCCCTCATCACGCAAGCCGAGCAGAGCCTGAAGGAGAACGACCACGCCCGCTTCCTCCAGACGGCCCGAAATGTAGCAGAGAGGTGGGTAATGTAGCGCACACCTGTGAGGACGAACGCAGAATGAGCTTTAGAAACCGGTACATTCATATTTCCAGTGGGTGCAATGTTTATGCTATTTGACAAACGGATCAGGAAACAGGAAACACATGATGGAATGAAAAGAATCAATTACATTCACGGTAAATCTAAGCTCTTCTGTGGCTTCTTTCATTGTTGTGTCCTTTGTGCTATATTATTTCTTTAAAATATCTGATCTATGAACCACATGAGACTGATTTCGTCACAAGCACAAACACAGAGGGTTTATTAAAGCGGCCGAACCGGTTGCTTCTTTCTTTCCTCTCCGTGGTCGGCTGGGTTGTTTTATACAGACCACTCAATAAAACCTTGTTAATGTGTTTGACAGTGCAGACTTGTGTTATTGTTTTTAATCCCAAACCTTGGTTTCCCTCTGTGAAAGAGTAAATCTGGTCGCGTGAACCCTGTAGCTCCTCTGATCAACGTCAGACCTCGGTTGAAAATAATCTGTCATTTAAGGGTTGGCTCTGCCGTTTTTCTCTGCACCGGTGCATTTCTGTAATTCCCGGATTCCCCCTCCCCTCCCCCAGGTCAACACATTTTGCTCAGTCTTGCACAGACAAAAAGACCTGGGCAGGCAAACCTGCCGCTACATGGCAGCGTTTATTTGGCTCACGCTCAGCTTGCTTCCAGCACCTGGCTGGGCTTTATTGACCGACTGGTTTCTGTTCACTGTGGAACAAAAATCTCAAGGACTGTAGTGTGACGCTGCCAGCACGGAGGCTACGGAGTCACTGTGTCCCGTGTTGTTTGTCTGCATTCGGGTTAGTGTTTATCTCACCTTACTGACTTCTCTCCTCTCGTCACCTCTTCCTCCACTTCCCTCTTCGCATTTTTCCACCTCTTCGTCACCCTCTCCTCATCCTGTCTCGTCGCCTTGTCTGACCTCATGCACCCCCCTGTTCCCTCACCTTCCTACTCTGGCCCTGACGTGTCTATTCCTCACCCGCTTCTTCCTCTTTCGACTACACTGCAGGGTTGCCATGGCGACTGCCTCTTCCCAGGTACTCATCCCTGACGTCAACCTGAATGAGGCGTTTGACAATTTTGCCCTGGACTTCTCCCGAGAAAAGAAGCTTTTGGAAGGACTAGATTACCTTACAGGTGCGAGACACTGCTGTCATTAGGAGAAAGCCTTCAAGCTACTCTCTGGGCGATTTCATGTTTTACAAGACGGAATAGTCTCCCCTGTGCTTCGGTGTTGACATTTTCAGACCTTTTGCCATAGGAAACCCATTGTATAACCTTCACACAGTATTTTTTCCACTTCATGCAAAGTGGAAGATAGTGACATTCAATTCTAAGCATGAACTCTATATACATATATACTGTATATATACATACCCCAGCCTAATCTAAACATCTCTAACTGTGAGATATGTGTCCATTTATTATAAATATTTTAGTTTTACCGTATGCAAACTTTATTGTCGTTCTACATGGTGTTGTTTCACCCGCCTGCAGCTCCCAACCCGCCCTCCATAAGAGACGAGCTGTGCACCGCCTCGCATGACACCATCACTGTTCACTGGACTTCAGAGGATGAGTTCAGCGTCACCTCCTACGAGCTGCAGTACACCATCTACACCGGCCAGACCAATTTCATCAGTGAGTCATGGGCACGAACACACACGGACGCACAGGAGAGGCGATGGAGGGAAAGACCTCCCAGACAGATGTTATTGAACCACGCAGGGTTCGTGTTTACAATCCATCCACAGCTGGAGGCAGACTGTACGTTCAGTAGTCCTGTTATTTTCATATAATTTTGCTGTTGCGTAACCTAATTTCGCTGTTCATCTTTTTTGCCCTCCATGCTTGTATTTATAGAAACATAGAGCTGAGTTATGCACAGTGCTTGTTATAAAAATAGGACATGCTGTACGTAGAATGAGGAGACGTGTCTGGCTTTTGTTTTAAGCTGCGTGAAAACTGGTGAAAGAATTGATGAGAATGTAAACTAACTACACCAAACCGCAGCTGTTTCCTGGCTTTAATAGAGCTGCTCTACATGTTATATTGCAGTTCTTAGGGGGACGTGATTGGTTTGAATTCCATTAGTTTGTGGAGCCAATATCACCCCCGTGTGGCTGTTTGTGCAGCCTTTGAAGTTTTTGCTCCTAAATGCAGAAGTTTTTAAACTATGCAGTAAATGACATCAGGGCTTCCACATATTGTGCATGTTATACCAGAGTGACCTGTTTTGAGGCTTTATGTGCTTTTGCACAAGTTAACAGCTGTTATTTCTGAAAATAATCACATGTTATTGCTTGTCAATCGTGCAACATGTGATGGCTTTCTCCTACACCTGAGGTTTAAACTTATTACACTACACATGTAAATGAGTCACAGCTGCTTTATTGCGAAATCCATCTTTAACCCTAGATGCAGAATCTGGTCCCCTGTAGCTCAACAGCGCCGTAATAATGACGTGCAGGGAAAAAGGCTGAAAGTGAAAACAGAGTGGATAGTGGTTACATAGAGAAGTTGAAGGCTGCCACTTGGTGATACATGAAGGATGTGATTAATACACACAATCAAGCACATTCAAGCATGTACACACACCTGTGCCTCTCCGTCGTTCCTCCCCTCTCTGATCCTTTCATCGTCTCCTCTCCTCGGTGGAGCCTGACTTCTCTCCGTCTAACCGTGCAGCTTAAGTGGCCCAGCCATTTCAAACATCAGGATGCATTTCAGCTGTGATAGGCCCAGTGACTCAGATATTCAGCGTTGTGCGGCTGCAGCGTCCTCAGAGAGTCGCAGCAGAAACGGAGAAAGAGAGAAAGCCATTTAGCCTTCCATGCCACTTGAGTTTTCACCATAGCATTTTTCTCAAACTTTCCAAGTGGCTAAATGCTCCCACTTGAGCGCCAGCCTGTCTCTCTCTCTTTGTCCTGCCTGGCTTCATCCTAAGCCTCGGCGCTCCCGTGAGGACAGAGGGGCGGCTTTAGGGCCTCGCGAACCTCGCCGCTGCAGGATCATCGCAGCACAGCGGCGGAAAATGGAATCAGCAGATGAAACTAAATAGCATACAGAAATTTTAGCCGTGCGAAAAAAGCCAAATATGACTGCAAGTACAGATGTCTGCGTTCTAACTGTGTACCTGTGGTGCTGTGTTGTGTCTCTCTGCATTTACAGAGGAACTGGAGCAGCACAAATGACACGTCATGTTTTAATGCTTGCATGTGTGAGGTGACGGCCATGCGTTGTGTTGTGTCGCTGGTCACGTGCTGACAGTCTGTCCTTCCAGGACACTACAGTCGTGGGTAAAACACACCAGGCACACGCTGTCGCCGTTAAAACCAGGTTGCATCATCAAAGACAAACACTGTTCCACTCCCCAGATACGCCTCTGTTCCTCCTGCATCTGTCTGCCTCTGAAGCCGCGTAACACACAGTACACACACTGTAAATACACAAACACACTAGTGATGCATGCATCAGCTGATGCCTACATGGTTTCTGCTTTGGTCTCACCAAGCGGTCTAAAGAACGACGGCTAAAAAAAAAGCCATTTAGCAAAAATAGAGCTGTGTACTGACCTAATTTGATTTAGCAAGAATGACGAGGTGCTATCGAGATCAAAAGCTTTAAAAATGGAAAACAGCACGGGGCCCTTCTTCATCTCACCCAACGCCGTAGCCTCCTTTCTACGGGGTGCGGCTAAAACAACAGGTGGGAGGAATAATGTCCCCAACAGCAGCTGTCACAGTAGAAGAACACTCTTGTTATTCACAGGAAAACAGCAGCAGCGTTTCACTTGCGACAGTGGATGCGACGCGGCCGCGCCGGGCGGGTGTTCCTTCCACACAAAATGGATTGTCTGGCCGTTTCTTTCTCTCACGCCTTAAAAGGAAGATGAAAGCTCTGCTCTGGCTGACAAAAAGCTTGGGGAAGCCAGTAGATATGTAAAGACTCAGCCTTCACTCCAACTTTAAGAGTCTCCTCCCCTCATTCATAGTTAAAGCCGCCTCACTTTTAAAGGCCTTATTTGCGTCCTGTGAAGTATTTATATTTACAAGCAGACTCTCGGCTCTTACTTATGCATGCGGTTGCCCTGCTGCTCAATAATTCACAGCGCGTCTCCGCCAGAAGGGACAAGGCAGGCAGGGCCCTGAGAGCTCTCTCGCTTTGGGGAGGTTTTATTCCCCCGCAGTTGTGCGAGAAGGTGAAATATGAGACAATGAAAAGCGCAGTCGTTCTGCTTTCAAATGCAAACATTAACCTCGGCTGTACAGCTGCTCGTGCTTCGTTTCGGCGAGGCTTTCTTTGAATTCCTTCAGAATGGGGTGAAAGAAATTCAACACGTGGCAGTTGGTGAGAGCTGCTTCATAAAAGTTGGCTGGGAAACGTACTGTCTGTGTTCTCTGCACACGCGTTGTTTGTTTTTCACGCATCAACACCGTGAGCACAGCAGCCACCACACTCATCTGATTCAGATAAACAGTCGTCTGCACAAGCCACCACAACAACTCTGACATCTTTAAAGTGCACCTCGCGCTGTAGTTCAGCTCTAAAACTCCATTTCGTGGAAGACGTGCAGTGGGGAGGGTCAGCTGAGGTGAACGTTGCTGTGTAGCTTCGTCCCTGTTTGACTCAAGGCTAGAGGCCAAAGGAGCAGCCCGCTGTCGACCACCTTCTCCTCGGCTCCGAGCCGAAATTTCTTTTTCTTCCTTCACCGTCGGCTGCAGCTGAGAGACTGAAAACCCTGCCGTTACTAACCGTCCCTTCAAATCAGAGCTACCTGCGTCTCGCTCATACTGGCGATCCATCATTTTTATGCACGTGAATGTCCAGCGCCGTCCTGTTACAGAAGGCTCGGTAGGAAGTCAGACAGGTTGCACATGGAAGGTTACGTTGTGTCTCTCTCGCTCTTTGTGTGACGCCTCAGTTGAGGTTTGGATTTGGGTTGCGCTGCTTTAGTTCGTCTGAGCGTCACTGAAAAGATTCTCAGCAGGACTCGCTGTAGCTCTGAGAGCGCAAACGAAACTCTGTTTGTGTGTATCCGCTAGGTTTGTACAACTCGGCAGACAGCTGGATGATCGTACCCAACATCAAGCAGAACCACTACACGGTGCACGGCTTGCAGAGCGGCACCCGATACATCTTCTTTGTCAAGGCCATCAACCAGGCAGGAAGCCGCAACAGTGAGCCAGCCCGCCTCAAAACCAACAGTAAGTAAAGGCCCGTGTGACAATGCTGCCTGCTGCTCTATGAATATTTACATGCCTTGTTATGTTTTTAGGTAGTTTATTACAATTTCTCTTCTTCCGTCCGGATTATTGATGCTACAGGCCCTACAGACTGTGACTGCTCTCAGCGTGTCCCAGAGGGTTGCTCACATTTATAAATGTGTGGGATAAACGGATTTAGATTCGTTTAGATTACAGTCTGATTAGTAGCAGAACATTCATGCGTTGCTGTTGTTTTCCAGCCTGATGTTATGTTTTGATATAAAAACTGTTCTGTATGGACGAGTGGAAGAAGCAGACACAGCCTCTGTAGTTTTCTCAGTAACCGTATGGCATCAGTATGTTATGACCGCTACAAGTGATGGTTTCATTCTCTGTGTTGTCTTTGTCAGACATTTTTCATATAGCACATCATTCCTTTACATCACATCTCATAGACTCTTAAGCCAACACCTATGTGGAAGTATTTGAACCCGTGAAGAACGGCTCCTTCTTTCACTTCCCTTTGACTTTCTCGGCTTTTACCGCCGCCTTATTGAGCTTGGTTGGAGTCTTGTTTAGCTCAGAGTTCCTTCAGAATGAGGTCGTCTGTTTGACATCTTCGCTTGTTCCGTTGTCATACTCTCTTTTTTCCTGGCGCAGATTGCATACAGTAGTTTCTCTAGTCATTTCAGTTTCTTGTTTCTCTTTTCCTGGATTTTCTTTTAAAAACTTCACATTGTTTATAAGAGTGCGCTGAATTAAGAAAAACTTAACAAAAATCCAAGCAAATAAAGTGGAAATGGATCAAAACAATGTTTTTGGTCAGATTACTGCCAACTTAATAGCCATGCATCCTCCAATGTGCATGTTTCAAAGCGTGAAGGAGGATAAATATTCCTCAGGCTTGGCTGCAGCACAGGAAGAGTTAAAACCTCAGCAATATACAGTAGCTAATTTAGGATGGACCTCAAGGGTGTTGGATAAAAATTTAAAATCAGTCTTAAATTGCAGGAGTCATGCAGCGAAGCTAAAATGGAGCTGATATGCCAGCTCCTCTTAGCTGCTGTCAAGACTGACTGTGGCATTTAGGATTAGCTGTAATCTGGATACACGCTGCTGCATAAAATAGGTGTTTGAGAAACTGCGGTAGTCAAGGGATGATCTGTCTCCGTCACTGACACACACACTGCTCCCGCGCCTCTTTCTTCAACTCTTTGATGGCGTCTCATCTGCCTTTTTATAGCGAGCCTGTTGTTACTGCGGCCGATGTACTTTAAACGTGATTAGACGCGAGTATTTGCTGCTTTTAAGGAGGTGATATTAAACTTCAGTTGGCTGAAGTGAGGAGACGTACACGTACAGTGTGGGTTCACAGCTTGCGTGTGTTACATTCACCTTGTGATCAAAACTGTCTTTTACATAAAGGCAATTAAAAGTGATGTCACAGCTTCTTAAATGGCTTCAACAAAATATGGATCCCACACTAATGGTACACAGTGGCACACTTTGCTTTTGTCCCTTTTTATGTTCAAATTACCAGTGAGATAGATTTTATAGTTATGAGTGAAGTGGGTCCCTCTTAAAAGACAACTTTAAGGTACCTCTTTAAAATTGCACCTGTTCAGTTTGTGACGCCCCTTCATGTGATGTCCCCCGATGCTCTAGGCTCTGATTGGTTAAATGAATTTGGGAGGTCGAGTGTTTCACTTTCGACTAATCCCCTGTCCTCCGTTCTCTACCATCACCACGTTGCGTTTAGTCCACTGTATACCTACTGTACCCCGGCGTAGCAGCGCTGTAGCATAATGCTGAAAGACAAAACAGCCAGCCCTCACTCCCCCTCCACTCCCACTCTCTGTCAGTCCCCTTCACTGGCAGCCCGTGTTATCAGGGGGAAAAGCTTGTCCACCCACAGCCAAGTCTGGTGTTACAGTCAGAGCCAGTGATTGGCAACCAGCATCTCTCTCTACTGTACTGGTTTAGACAAGCCATCAAAGCAGCACAAACACGTGATATTTCCTCCACGCTTGAGTTTGCTTGGTTTGCTTTAAGGCACCTGCACCATGTGTGTTGGTGTCTGTCAGCCTGTGTTTAGGTTCTGTCCCCCTTTTCCTTTGTTCTCCCACTCTCTTCCTCCCTCCTTCTCCTCTGAGAGGATTGGTATTCAGATTAAAGTGCCGCGATCAGTTCAGGGTTTTTGGATTAAAATGGGCCACAACAAGCCTGATCGCAAACACCTCGCTGTAGCAGGCTTGTTAGGCTTCTCTATAGACCCCGCTGCTCTAGTTCCACTTTACGGGTAAGTTTCTTGAAGCTTGTCTTTCTTTCTACAGCTAGATTTGAAGCTTTAGTTGTCACAGTTTTAAGATGAGAGGCTCTGGAGGCTTTTAGCCTAAGCTCATCATATTTCAAACATAGGCCTGCAAAGCAAAGAC
Organism: Macropodus opercularis; assembly: GCA_030770545.1. NCBI lineage: Eukaryota > Metazoa > Chordata > Actinopteri > Anabantiformes > Osphronemidae > Macropodus > Macropodus opercularis. The sequence continues at coordinate 8,318,877 of CM061098.1, forward strand.
TGTAGTGACAAGTTGCACAGATAATGAAAAGTCATGTATCAGGCAGCGATGCTCAAAAGAGTGACTCATACCAACATGCAGAAGTACTTCGACTGCAGTAAAGGCAAATTTTAAACATATAGTATAAGCTGCTGCAAAAACACTATGAATATAGAGAGAAATTAATTGAATGGTAAACCAAACAATACAAATGTAAGCGTTTCGACTGTAACCACGTTCGGTACCAGAACAGCAAGTGTATGTGGTCAAATGCTCCTATAGGACCCAGAGGTGCTGCGGTTCACGTGGTTCAAGTAGAGTTCATTCAAGCAAGTTCTACGTCACAATACACCAGCTCTGCCCCGGGTTTGTAGAAGCGGCTGAAGTTGAAAGGAAATAAAGTGTTTTGACGCAGGCTTCGTTTTTGTGTTTTGTTATTTTTTTCTCCAGGACTTCAAGGAGCGTTGTTAAAATCCGTTCTCTTGTGTAATCTCTCGTCTCGGTCTCAAACCCTCCGTGTTCTGCCTTCATGTCCTTCTCTAACCTCCTCTCTTGGAACGGCGTGCGGCGTGGCTATGGCATATGATCTCTTCTTCTGGTGCCCTGTCTTTAGTCTTCATGCCATCTGTCAGTTCGTCCCAGAGGTGAAGCTTTTCATCTCAACATGCTGCGAGGTTCAGCCTGGCGGTGAGGACAGGCCACACATGGCCAGTGTAATCGCGTACAGATGTACACAGGCTTATTTGTTGTGTACACATTTGTGGGCACATTAAGTGTTTTCCATGTTTTTTTTTTTTGTTTTCATAGAGGGGATAAAATGAGAAACATTGATGTTTTACTGTTCAGCAGCAGCAACGACCTTAAACACTGGCTACTGTAACAACAAACCAATGACAAATAGACAAAATGGTATTACTGTAGTTTTGGTTTGTGGAAATTCAAAAATAAATTCTAAGGCCCTCGGACCTGTACAATCTCTAACTGTACTGTCTGTGTAAAGTTGCATAGTGGGTCATTTTGGATGAAGTTTTTGAGAGGGACAAAGAAGAAACAGTGAGTCCTAAAGCTTTCATCTGCTTTCTAGGTCACTCTGCTGTAGCCAGTCATTTAACCCTGAGTGGTTCCGAGTGAACGGTGGCACTAATGCTACTGTACAGCACATGGAAATATCAGTGTGCTGCTAACATGTGAAGTATCTCACAGCTTCTCCAAACACATATGAATTAATGATGACGAAGAGAAAGAACAGAGAGTGTGTGTGTGTGTGTGTGTGTGTGTGTGTGTGTGTGTGTGTGTGTGTGTGTGTGTGCTCGCATGTGACCTTTTATTGCCATGACTATACTTATCCATTTACCTGGGGGAGCAGTGTCCAGGGTCCTACGTGATTGTCCTGTAGTGAATGGAGTCACACAGAGGGAGAGTATGAAAGCGGACGACAAGTGACAGACTGGGAGTGAGAAACAAAGAGTGTTGACCGAACAGAAGACACCGGATGGCTCTTTGCAGGCGTGAGTGTGTGCAGACGAGAGTGCCCTCGATTCGCTGCCTTTTTACCCATTAAAAGTGCCCAGGGATGAGCCGAGCTCTGTGCACGGGGAAAACCACCTCGTGCCGGGAATCTAAGTCAGTAGGCGAGTTGCTGCCTTGCACGAACAGCAGCGGCTCTTCTGTCACGGCTCTGCCTCTCACTCGCCACAGACGTGAACTCATTTGGTAGATTCATTTCCAGATATTCTTTTACACACAAATGCTGAAGCTGACCTGTTTGATTCAAAGCCAAGCACGTGTGTTCACATATTAACATTAAAACGTCAAAGCCGCCCGACAACGTAATGAGCATCATTTTAGCCTTGAAAGCACCACGTTATTAGTTATAATTCGTAAGCGTGAAATTGAATTAACGCTGCATCCGAGCTCGGTCACAACCTATTAGAGTGGCAGCTGACAGAACCAGAACTCACATTAATCTGGATGCCTTTTATTTGACTGTGCCCTATTTATGGTTTTAATTAATAGCCTGTCTGTTCATTCATATCAAGAAGAGGAACGCAGGTTGTGAATTCAGGAGGAAGCAGTTCAGGCTGAGCGGCCTGTGCGTTGTTGCAGTGCCCTCGTATCATCCACTCTGCTAATCTAAGCCTAGTCTTCCTCGCTGCAGGCTACTGACGAACAGGTCCAGGTTAGCGCAAGCAAATCACAGTGTCTGATTTGATTGTGCACGTAGGTGGAAGTCAACCACAAGATGTGATTTCCTCAGCACACGCACCGTATGTGGGCTAAGAGCAGTGTCTGTAAAGTCTGTTCATGAGGAATAGTCTTTTATTTAGCGCCTTCTTGTTATTTACTATCCTCTGCTTAATGTTTTGTTACAATATTAAATGAAAATGATTAGTTTACCTATGAACATGGAGGGTTCATTCAGAAAAGCCCAACTCTGCTCATTTGCTAGTGTGTTTTCTTGCTCCACTCTTTTCACAATATGGATTCCAGCTTTGGACAGGACACCAGTCTTACGGTAGTAAAGCCGCTGAACATCATCCACTTTTGTCATTCTGTAGAACAAAGCTGTAGGAGGGTGTGAAGTACTGTAGGAGCACCAACAGCATAAAGCCGCTGTTTAGGACTATTTGCTGAGCTTATTGTTCGTGTCAAGCAAAGCTAATCTAAGCGCATCCTTCCTTTGGGCAACGGCCGCGCTCTCAGTCAAACACTGGACAAATGACTTTATAATATTCTTCAGTCTATTGGTAAACTATTCTGGGCACCCGTGCACAAAGCAAGGAGTCGGCAAACATCCCAGAATGTGTGCGCATCTATGTGTGTGCAGCATGTGTACATCTCTGATCCCAGTCCCTGTGTTGAGCAAGCAGCTAAAATCCAGGATGAAAATATCACATGTCAGCGTGCCTCCGGGACACGCACGCATCTTTGTTTTCAGTTAAAAGACCTGCAATAATATTTACCCAGCTTGCATTTGATGACAACACGAGGTGGAGGAGAGACAAGGAAACCAGGGCTGTTTAAATAAGCCATAAATCAGGCCTGTGAACGGCCACCGCTGGGTGACGTGTTCCTCGGTTGTGATGAACGACGTGGGAACCGGGTACATCCTGGTGTAATAATCACTGGAGTTCAGCCTCATGTGAAAATGGAAGCAGGTGTAGTTAGTTTGTTTGGATTTGTTCTTTGTAACCCTGAGAGCTCAGCACTCCAGCGACGGCGTCTTTCATTCAACATTGGTCCTGTGAAACTGTGGAGTTCATTAAAGGGAGATGTTAGAAATTGAGGCCCGCGTGTGTCTGACGTTCTGACTTTTGGCGTCGGCCGCGTCCATGAAAGCCGTCAGCGCAGATGGATTAGCCGCGACGTTAGAGATGGATCCCTCAACCGCGCCGCCTGCGTTTTAAAGACGAGTGCCGAGCGCTCACTCTTCCCGTGCTGCTGTTTCTGTTGCTGTAATTGTTATGCAGCAAAATTGATCTTTTTTCTGTCTCCCTCATTACAAAGGCAGCTCAGTCTATTCTTCAGCAGAAATGTAAACTAGGAAAAGAAAAGGCTGGAGTGAAATTGACTGAACTGAAATAAAATCAATTATCCCGATGCAATCCCACTACATAGAGCCAAATGAAGTTGGAATGAAACTGTTTTCATTAATGATGTTTTATTGATTTTCTTTGTTTGTTTTTGTGGCAGCACATTTGCTGTTTGAGCCTAAATTTATTGCAGTGTGTTGTTGCCCAAAACAGCCAATTTCTTTCCATTGATGTAGTAAAACGCAGCGTCCTCTCTGCCTTCGGGCCCTAACTGCAGCGTACTGTAGCTAGACGTGTTCCGTGTGCGCATCTCATCTAGTTGAGCTGCACTGTGACTTTAGGTCTGCTCGTTAAATGGCGGTTCAGCCAAACTGAATAAGCCTCGGTGGCAAACAAGGAACAGAGAGGCAGTAGTTGAACAGAAATAGAAACATCATGCGTAAAATATCCTCCACTGAATTTATGCTTATTCAGACTGAAGCAAATGTGCCTCATTTAGTTATTAATGACTCCTGCTGGTTTAAATGTTGCTGCTGATCTGTAATTTTATCACAGGCGTTCTTCAATAAATGCTATATAATATTAGCTGCGTTTCCAGATTATGCCTACACACACAGGGAGTTCATCATTTAGAGCCAGTCTTTTGATGCACATAGTTTCTTCTTCTTCTACTGGCGTGGGCTCAAACCGCTTCCTCTTGGCCACTTACTGTACGCCTGCTTGCGTGTAGGATGGAGTTGACGCCGTCTGTGTGGCTGCTTGTCCTCTACTATCACGTGCGCCTCCCCCTTCTCAACCCCGGGCCCTGCCTGGCCTCTCAGGAGTCATTCCCTGGAAAGGCATGACAGAGCCCCAGTGTTTGGAAATGGCTGCGCTGGCAGCGATAAGCAGTTCAAAGAAGAGAGCGCATTAATGTAATTGGCTGCCAGCAGCACACTGGCCTCGCCGTCTCATATCCACATGCGGTAACTCACATTCACCACACGGATTATTGGAGGGGAGTGTGTGAGAGCGGAGAGAGGATGGAGAAGATGAGAATAGGAGGAAAGGGAGATGAAGGGAAGGACAGATCGAGAGAGGGGCGCAGGAGGAGTCTGGGGGTCCTCATTGTGTCGCTCATTAAGCCGTGGGAGGCTCAGAGAGGCTGAGAGATGGGATGAGAGGTGTCAGAGTTAAATGTCAGGTCTGGAAGGGACATGGCTGACCTCCATGAAGCCAATCCACACACGCAGCAGAGAGAGGTAGAGAGTTGGATGCTCCACCAAGTCTTCCACCTCAAATTAGCCCCTCGACTTCTCCTCGCCGCCTCCTCTCTCTCTCTCTCTCTCTCTCTCTCTACCGCTCACGCAGTTTTCCCCTCTTTTCCAGCCATTACATCCAAATTACTGGTGTCATTGCAAATTGAATTGTTGCAAGCGGATAGCAGCGTTTCCACTGAATAGCCCTGACTGCTATCTAGTGCAGTGGGAGTGAAGGCTATTTCCTTCAGCTAATTTCGAAGTCTGTGTGATGGCAGGCGCAGAGGAGAATGCCGCTTGGCTTCCTCCACTGTTATGAAATGTTTTCACCAAAGGCTGTGAGCAGCTTTGAAGTGTAGACTCTCGCCCTTGTATTTCAAACATTCTCCTCTTCTGTCTCTCCCTGTGAGTTCTCTGCAAGCACTTCTCACCCCACTTTCTATTTATTTTTGAGTGTGTGTGTGTGTGTGTTGCTGCATCTCTGAGTTAAAATTGTGCTCTCATTTGTATTCTCTCTCTTCGCTCCTTCAGCCTCCTGATGTTGTGGTATCGTCTGCCTTTTTATACTCAACACCACTGAGTGATAATAAACCCCAAAGAGTGTGATGGCTGTGTCAAATGTGAAAGCAGTTCTTCGTAGTGTCCAGTCCACAGAGAATAAACCAAACGTTGCAGTTCCCCTCAGCTATGACTATTTTAGCATCATACAGTTGTTCAGCTTTTCTGGCCTGCAGCATTACTGGTTTGCTTCTTTCCCATTATCATCATTCATTTGGAAACACAGTGGTAGCTGACTGCAGACTAAAATACCCGAGCAGAAGATGTGCAGATAGGTGCTGTAGCTGGTAAACACTGCAAAGCATTTAGTGTTTCCTTCTGAAGGTGGAGTTCAGAGACATGACGTCGTAAATGCTGCATTAATGCATTTTTATATATCGATTTGTAAGGAATACTGTTACTGTAACTAAGACTTTAGATAAAGTTGCTGGTCAACTTTCCAGGTCAACCCTTCAAGTTGGACCCAAAGACGGCCCACAAGAAGCTTCGTCTGTCCAACGACTGCCTGACCATGGAGAAGGACGAGAGTTCGCTGAAGAAGAGTCACACTCCGGAGCGCTTCAGCGGCACCGGTTCCTACGGGGCAGCGGGTAACGTCTTCATTGACAGTGGGTGCCACTACTGGGAGGTGCTGCTGGGAGCATCCACGTGGTAAGAGACCGGCGCTCACACACAGGACTGCGTTATATAAGCCTGTACGGAAGCAGGGTAAACTGAAAAGTCTTTCTTAAGGGATTTAAATCTAGTCTGTTATGCAAACTAGCACACACACATACTGACACACACTTCACACACACAGTGTATACTTTTATCCTAATTATATTCTTTTCACTAATTGGCTCTGAAGTAGCCTTCTTCGTGAAAGAAAGACCCAAAGGGCCCGTGCCTATCTCGTGTGTCCTCAGCATGAGGTAGTTTGACTGTGCAAGTGAAGTCATTAAGGAGGACATTAGTGTCTGGTTACTAATGCATTCCAAAACATCCCCTCCCCGCAGGTACGCCATCGGCGTGGCTTACAAGTCGGCCCCGAAAAACGAATGGAGCGGTAAGAACTCGTCCTCGTGGGTGTTCTCACGCTGCAACAACAACTTCATGGTGCGCCACGACGGCAAGGAGATGCTGGTGGAGGCGAGCCTGCAGCTGCGGCGGCTGGGTGTCCTGTTGGACTACGACAACAATTCGCTGTCCTTCCACGACGCCATGAACTCCCAGCACATTCACACCTTCGAAATCTCCTTCCTTCTTCCCGTTGTTCCCACGTTCATGATCTGGAACAAGTCGGTCATGATACTCTCAGGGCTACCTGTCCCCGATTTTGTCGATGGTGTGGCCACAGATCTTCAAGAGCAGCAACAGCAGCAGATGGGCCTGTGCCGGCAAGAGTCACCATACTTGACCGGGATGAAGACCTGCCACTGAAAAAGGCGTAGCGGTGGCCCAGCGGAGTCCACTCAGGCCTGGTGACTGAGAGGTTCATTGGGAGCTGACTGAGTCCTGCTCGGATGCTAATTCCGAGTGGATGAGTTACCTTCTTGCGGATCGTGAAAGTGATTGAAATATGCACACCGTTCTGAAATAACTGCCTGTAGCCATCCAACGCTTTGCAAATCACCAGTCAGTGGGATCAAGGTGTCTTGACAGCATCGTCAGCAGACATAGGAACGAGCTTCGGTCTGTCGTCGGGCAGGCCGCCGATCCTGGTCGTCTCCACCATTTGAGGTCTTCCTTTCCAATTTATGTTGTTCCCGAAGAAGACCAAGGAGGGAGGGTTCACACGTCCTCGTTCATGCCAATAGTGGTGTTAGCTAATGTCTCATCTGCTGTAGATTAAAAGAGGTCACAGCAGAAGCGAAACCGTTCCAAAAGACCTCATTCTTGAAATTGACTTTCTCTTAAATCACGTCTCGGTTTTGCGATATTTAAACCAAACGATATTGTTTAGATTTCTTCAGAATGAGTCGTTTTTTTAAACACGTTGTTTGCTTTCTTTGTGAGAGCACATTGCACAGTTGAACACTGCACATCTGGACACCACTGTAACCACTGGCCTCCTCTACTCGGGAGTGGTATTGATGGTTTTACTTAACCCTTTGACCGGGTTAGTCTCTAAACATTATTCACTTAAAGACTCCAGATGTGTCACTGCTCACATTTTGAACCCTCATTAGCTTTAAGTGATAAAACCTAAAGCCTTGTCCTTGGTCTTCCTCCTAGATTGAACCCAGCAGTTCTTTGGCTTTGGCGGGACGCAGCTTCCACATCTCCAGGTGTTAAGGTTGCTCCCAGATATGACCTAGATCACAAGGGGGCAGGTTTACGTCATGTGACTACTAAACTTCGATAATATGAGGTTTATTTAATTCTAAAGGAAAAGGTGTTATTTATGACAAAGAAGATGGTTTACTTTTAATATTAGTATTAATATTATCAACATGTTCTTGTTGCACTTTTTAATCAACACCAGTTTCCCTCTGTGAGTCTTAGAGTAGATGGCGCTGAGTGGCAGGGTTGTGATAGAGGGGGAAAGCTGAAACTAGCACTACGGCTGCTTGTGTTCACTCCTCTCAAATCATTGTTTTGCTGTCATTTACGTTTTAGTTTTTTGTGATCTCACACTCTGCTTTACAACAGAAGTCACTGCTGTACAATTTTTCACTGCGGATTGAACACAACCAGCGACTTTCCCCCCGTTGGACTGTTCGATAGCCTGTAGTAAACGTATGTTGACTAGAAAAGGGATGTGATTAACACGGTGTGGACTCGAGCGTCTGCACAAGGAGATGACGACAAACTAATAGCTGTTCACTCCATTCAGGGAAGGAGGCTGTTAACACTTTAACTTGCTGTCTGTCACAATGTCATGGCATGGTTGTGTTTCCCTCTGTGACTTCTTAACACACGCACACACCGTACACACGAACACACACATAGCAATACGCATCACTTTCAGTTTACGTTGTCGTGATAAATGCATGATGCATCGTAGGACCCTTCGCTCACCACAGACATTTTTGGTCGCTCACTATTCAAATAGCAGCTGTACCTTAATCCATTGCTTGCGTTATTTATTTTTCGTAGCTCTAGTGTAGGTCACAGTTTCTCCGGCTTGATATTCAGGAAGCGGCGCTGATCAGACAATCAAACATGTATCATAGTTCACGCTGGTTTAGGAAGTTGTGACAGTCCAGGCTGACGTTTTAGAGGACAGACGCGTGTACGACGCGTGAAACACTGCGTCACCAGTCTTTTTACACAGCTTAGTTCTCTACTAATGTCCAATGTCATGTTTCGTCTGTATTGACTTCAGCTGAAGTGACGAACCATGTAGAAAGTAGTGAAAGCGTTCACTTACAGTTCAGCCACTGTCCCAACACATCGGTCACCGTTCTTTACCTGAGTGCTTCTGGCAAGAGAGATAACCGCTGCTCGAAGGTAACGGGAAGTTTGAGCTTCTGTCCCCACCCCCCGATATCAGCGAACGTTACCTGACGTCCACATATTTGACCCGTCACAAACGCGAAACAGCAGTGTGTTGATTTGTGATCTGGACTGACAAGCTCTACTCATCTGTGCAAGTGTGCTTGGCTGGGTCGCTGCATGATTATCTGACCTTGCTTCAGGTTCATACTTCCTTCCTTATCTTTTTGATGAGGTTTCTTATCTTACATCAAACATGTTCTCTCCTTTAAAAAAAAAACAAACAGACGACAAGAACTGCTCATTGCCATGCATATCAGGTCGTTTGCAGTGCTCTTTCTTTCTTAGTGTCACAAGTCAATACAGTTAAATATATACAGTACGGTGAATGATTTTCAATAGTTACCCATTCCTTGTAGTGCTGTGTAATATCTTAGAGACGATGCAATAGATTCTCCTTTTTGCTTTTGTTTGTGTAAGTTGAGAAATTATTTTTTACAACTCAAGAGAAACACACTCCTCTCTTTTTGGCATTTGGACCTTGATAAACAGCACAAAAAGATATAATAACAATGATTTTAGCCAGAGAGGAATGTAAATCATAGGGGGAAATATATATTATATAAAATTGTATAATATACAAAATATATATGAACTAATGTTATTTATGTGAATTTAAGTCCAATTAAAAGTCTGATCTCAAATGTGTTAGACTCAGTTGGTTTTTTCTCAGCCTCACACTGAAAAACTATCATAGAACAAAATACAAAAGCTAATGATGTGATAGCAATTAGTTGGTCTTTAGGAAAAGCCAGAGATTTTGAGAGATGTGCTCATGCGTATCTGGCTTGATATGTAGCGTGGATCTACACTGGTGCTTGGTTCATGAAAGACCTGTAGTTGATTTTCTTTGAGGGGCATTTTATCCAGTATAAAAACCACAGATCACGGGTCTTAAATGGTTAAGTCAGAGCAAGGCAGGCTGGCAGGTCATCCAGAGCTCAGGGTGGGGTTAGTGGGGCTATACCCTCTTAGCCCCCATCTGTCATCATTGGCACGAGAGCCTCATTACTACAACATAGGTCCCAACTCTGGCCACGAGCAGGACATAAACACACACACACTGGCCCTGAAACCATGAACAATATGCTCACGTATTTTGAAGTTTACTCCTGTGAAGCAGGGCTGTTCGCACAGCGTCACCAGGGGAGTCTCAGTCACTAAAACCTGTTTATACAGACCACACGTGAAATTATAAAATGTGAGAACAGACAGAGTGGCATCATGCGTCGCGTTTGGCCCTGAGTCTGTGTCTCTGAACTGTGATATCCTTAACGCTGGAACTGCAAGGTCGCTGTGCACCTGACCCAACGCTGCTTCCCTGCTGGAGAGATGAATTTTATCCCTCAGGGATGAATCACAATCATACATCATACCCATGACCTTGGATAGTTTTGAACCAATCTGAACCAATGCTAGAAAAGGAAAACAGCCAAAAACAGCTACTGACTCCAGGTATTTAATTTGAATATAATTTTTTTGGCAATCAACGCTTTAGTAAAATAATGAAAGTAGATTATTACTGTTGCCCTCAATGGATGACAAACTGCCAACGTTCCTGAACGGCACCACCGGGCTTCTCTCTAGATCACGGCTTCGTTGCTGAACGGCACCACCGGGCTTCTCTCTAGATCACGGCTTCGTTGCTGAACGGCACCACCGGGCTTCTCTCTAGATCACGGCTTCGTTGCTGAACAGCACCACCGGGCTTCTCTCTAGATCACGGCTTCGTTGCTGAACGGCACCACCGGGCTTCTCTCTAGATCACGGCTTCGTTGCTGAACGGCACCACCGGGCTTCTCTCTAGATCACGGCTTCGTTGCTGAACAGCACCACCGGGCTTCTCTCTAGATCACGGCTTTACATCTCAGTAGTTTGATTCTTTAGTTCGTGCTCGTTTTAACCATGTGAAGGGGATATTGTGCAGCGTTTTTCCATTTTGGTTTTGCTTTGATGGATGACAGACCCCAGAGCCTCCACTCCAGCCAGTGCAGGACTTAACTTTAAATTGAGGGCTTGTGATTGTAGGCCTAGTGTTTACTTTTCCATGTGTGACAGATTGGCAGTTAAGCGTGATGCTCGTTGTGTCTCTGCTGTCTCACGCTGCTAGCCAACTAGCAAGCAACTATTGGAGCAGCCCATAATTACATTTCTAATTGCAGGATAATTAGGAGTCCCTGCGTAGCTGGTTCAGTCATTTCTCACCGAAGTCTCTGCTGTGCTGCAGTTATATAGAACAAGTAGGAAAGTGTATTTCTTTAATTCAACTGATGATTATTGTGATTATTAGCAGCTTTGTGCCTTTGTTCAAATCACATTGTACAATATTACCATGTGGTTTTAGCTTAAATTTGGACAGGGCGATGTTTTCTTTCACAGTAAAGGAATAACTGCAGTGTACTGGCTTACAGCATGTTCAGCCTCACAGGAAGGCAGTAAGATGAAAAACGTTTCATTTCTACTTTCTCCTTGTTTATTTGTTGTGTTTGTTGTCTTGTTTTTGCTCCAGTTCAGATTTCAATTGAGCCTCTTCACACCTGCAACAATATTTCTGTCCCAGTGATTTGATTAGCTGCATCATTAGCCCCTGTGGTAAACTGAGCTGTCCTGGACCGTGTTCTCCGTCGGTCTTGGCTTCCTGCCTCTGTCCCTCCACCCTCTACACGTCTCAGACCCCACTGGCAAACCACGGTTCCGGCTTCCTCACTGCATCTGCACTGGCCTGTTCCTGTCATGTTTTCTGTTGTGCTGTTTGTTGGATGTTTAGGTTCGTCTCGCTTCATTCAAAGCAGTGAATTTGGCTGCTGCCCTCTGCAAACTGGGCAGTTTTCTATTTCCTCAGGATTGAGCTTAACAGCGTTTCCTCTGTGGAACAAGCCAGGATTTTCTGTCCAGCATCAAAATGTGTCGTTACCATTTCACCCGAATCCAGATCTGTGTCAGCGACGGCCTTTTGTAGTTAAGGCCTGTCATAGCTACAAATGCACAGCTGGATGTAATGAACTGCAAACCTACATCAGCCCTGTTTCACTAACACACACCTGCTCCAGCTGTAGCTACCTGCCCAGAGTGGAGCAAAATAAAATAGCCTCATGTGTTACCATCTGCTGCACAGGCAGACACGCATTTCTTATAAATGTGTCTGAATTGGACACTGATCTGCTCTCAGATGGGTTTGACGGTGTGTGTAGGAGTGTGAGTGAGCCCAGTCCTGCCCGCTCTCTGTATTTATGCCTGCTTGCACGTGGGTGGTTGCACGTGTTTTCTAATAAGGTTGTATTCTTCCCTCTGCTTCACTTCGGCCTATTTAACCTTTACTTAATGAAATTCTTCAAAGCGAGGCCTTCCCCCCCCTTTCCATTAAGTATGTGAAAATAAAAAGGCAGCGTCACATAATTCACACAATCAATCAAACAAAAGAAAAATGGAGGACAGAATGAGATTTACAGTGAGGTGCTGATGGACCTGTCGGGGCAGAGGCAGGCAGCCTTTACCTTTTGCTAACTGAGGATGAATTAGACCACCATGGAGGAGGGAGAGCAAAGGCCTGGCTCCTCGCCTGCACCAAGAAGGAAGAGCGCTATGAGCTCGGAGGAAATGCGGATCTAAACAGGCAGTAGATCTTGAAGCCCACAGGCTCCGTCTCTATCAGTCACTGCCTCTATCTCTCTCTCCCACCAGACTCACACTAACTCTCACATGGCACACCGTCGATATCTAGATTAAGCTCTGACGGCAGAATCAATCATCCAGGCCGGTGGCATCTCAGGGACCTTGGATACTTGATGGACTGCTGAAAAAGAGCGATAGATCCACGTAGTCGCTCTGTTTCCATCTTTCTCTATGGAGACGACAGGATGTTAGTTGCATGGTGAGATATTATTTTTGTGATGATCAACAGTTTTGGAAGAAACCTTAGGAATAGTGTGGGCAGGATGGGAACACCAGATTATAAAATGGTGTCCAACTCAAGCCTGCGTTTTTAGTGTTCTTATCCACTGATTGTAGCTTATACTGTTCAGAATGTGCCAGTGTTCATCGCTAGTTCAGTGCTTCATTGTAGTAACGTGGTTTAGCTTGTACAGGAGCCCGGCGCTGTTCTAAATGTTGCAGACGTTGTATTTCGCTATTTTTATTGCTCCATGGCAGAGACATACATAATTTTAACAACGTGATTCAGTGGAAGCACTTCCTGGTGACCTGTGCTCATAGTCAGAGCGCTGACTTGCTTTGGACTGAGCGCTCTTTAAGATTGAGCACTCTCACTTGGCTGAAACAATCGAGTGGAGTTTCGTTGGTGCCAGAGGGAAGAGTGTTTCAGATGAGCTTTTTATCATCCCCTTCAGCCCCTTTCACAGGTTAATGGATTAAGAATACACACTCAACTTTGTTTTGGGAAGTTGGTCAGTTGTGCTTTTTAAAAGTGATGGTTGAAGGCACGAGAATGGATGAAATCGGTGTCTGTACATTGGTGCAGACAGTGACAGGAACAGTTTTTATATAACCTTTAGGCCTGTGAGCTCATAAAAGCAGAATAAGCGATGATGCCACTAGGACTGATCGTCTAAACTCTCAACGTAAGTCACTAGGGAGAAATCGTTATTGAAAATAAACACTGCTTGATAATTTTGGTACGTGAACCATGTTGCCTCTTTGATCCATCAATATCTGCTCTGTGCACCCAAACAGCCATCACCATCTAAATGATCTGCTCTATTATCATTAATGCCAAGCTGTCTGTCCTCGCCTTTGATGTTTATCAAGCCATCTTTATGCTGATGGAAGCCCATTAGCTGCTGTCGGTTTCAGGTTGACATGTTGACTTAATTGCATGCAGCCGCTGATATAAATAACTGTCCTTGACCCATGTCTCTGCCTTGTCTGGGTTAGAGATGCTCCCTAATGGAGATGAAACGATATAACACTGGCAGACAGCGATGCAAATAATGAATAGATACACCCTCTAAATAGCTTATGTCTTATGAAGCCTGTACAAAATATCAAAAAGCTCCTATAAAGTCGTTGCCGGTGAAGTGTCTCAGTCTGATCATGATCTTTCGGGTCTTGGAGATCGTTCCTCCCTGCTGTTACTATAACTCTACACTATTAACCAGAGCTGAATAGAGGTTTCTCAGCAGTGTTCTGTAGTCTGTGCACAACCTCCGTCACCCTCTCAGCACCACACAAAGAACCGCTATGATGACACAGTAATGGATAATGGACGCTAGGTGTGGAGAAAAGGTCAGCAGGTCACCTGTGGTTCACTTGGCTTAGAACCACTTGCTGCTGGCGTCTTTCATCACCGAGCTGACATTTAAAATGTGGACGTACAGGAGAGTGTGATGTATCTAACGCTGTAACATATGATCAGTGTATCACGTGCCTGTTCATGTGCGTGTTCTCTGTGAGGGAACAGTGGTGTAGTTAGTGCAGCGTTTCTGTAGGACAACCACTGGAATGTTTGCAGGATGTTTTTCAGATTTCAAAAGAGGTTTTTTGTTTTTTTGGACTTTTTGGTTTGACTTAATGTCATTGAACAAAATGCTTCATGACACAGACGCCAATGCAGCTTATGAAACTGAACCTGACGTAGACCTGAAATAGAAGAAAGACACAAAAGGAGAAGCAGCTGAAGTAGAAAGGAAAATATTTCTTTGTTTAGTGATTCACATAATATTGTAAATTTACTGAAATGTTGCTTTGCTTGAATCCGTTCTGCTCACGTCTCAGTTCGCATTAAGCTGATGTATTTCCTGACCAGCTGAAGAACATTAGCCCTACGATCACATCGATGAGGGCACCGTGTGCTGATCGCACGGCAGAAAGCAGCTCGAGGTGAGGTTATTTCTGATGCACTGCCTCCGAGGACCCTGTGAAGATGGGTCAGGTTTGTTTAGTGCTGCTGTTGCGTGGCCTCACACGGTCATCTGTGCATGTTAGTCTGTGAGGCAGCCTGAGGATGAAGCCTCATTATAAAGGTTGTGTAGGCTGGATGCAGCATTATGTTTTTGCCGTCCTCTGTCCTGGCTGATAACGTCCGCACGCATCTGATTTAAACTGCAGGTGCAGACAAGAAGATGTGGATAAACACTGTATTCTGTCTAAAACTCTCCTCTCAGCCTTCGAGTGTTATTGTCCTGACTGACCGTCTGTTCAAATAGCTGCTCTATGCCAGCAGGTAGCATCTGTTCAAACTGCTCCGGCTTGATGGAAACAACCATAAACACGAAAGTAAATGCTTTTAATGTTTTAACATTAACTGACTTTTATCATCTTGGTTAAAATGATGAACATCACAGCTTTAATGGACACGTTGCTTGTATCAAGAAACATCCTGTAACATCCCTTTGTTAACTTTGCTTGATGTTGACAGACATAGTCGATCTCTCTGTCACTCATCTGTCATTATCATTATCTAACTGCTTTTCCTCGTCAGGGACGCAGGGGAGCTGGAGTCAGTCCTAGTTGTCAATGGACCCTGGACAGGTCACCAGTCCATCACAGGGTCAACACGCAGAGACAAACGACCAAACACACTCACATCCTACCTGTGTCTATGGACGGTGGGAGGAAGCTGCAGCCTGCACAGGAAAACCTCTGTCTCTAAAGACTTTGCGTCAGTTTCTCGTGTGATGTTTGTGGTAAAGCGAAGGTACAGTAAGACGCAGCTTTTTATGTTCAATTAAAGCCAACAGATCCCAAACTGACTCAGACAGACCTTGCAGCGATGTTGCGGCATCGTGCACAGAGCTCTTACACACCTGATGTTAGGCTTTAGATAAAAGAAACATCTTAAGAACCAAAGAGTGAGTTTATCACCCGAGCAGCAGCGACGAAGGAAACAACCTTAGTACAAACCAAGGAACCTTTCTTTCCTGTTGCCACCCTGGGCCAACATGAACATCTCTGACTTTATTTTGTTTTATCTCTTTATCCAATCACATTCAACGCACTCAGCCGCACACGGAGGCATTTATAGTTTATAGCTTGTATCCACCCAAATATACCATCAGTTTACTGCCTGTGGCTTAGGAAAGATAAACCCAGCTCACACAGTTACACAATGCCTCTCGAGCAGAGACAGAGCTCAGGAAGGCGCACAATCGTGTACTGTTAGCACACAGACTGATCACGGTGTAGCTGTTGTCCGATGCTTTCCAAGACGCTGTAAGACCATCTAGTGCTACAGCTCTGATCCTGCTTAACTCTACTTATTGACCAACAGGGCTTTGATCCTAGCTGGGGTTTCCCTGATTTGTCTGTATCTACTCTCTCTCTCTCTCTTACTTCCTCTCTCATGGAGGCTTTTACTTGTTACAGAAAAAAGTCATCTCCACCAACCTCGGGGGGGACCTTCAATGGGATTAGATGCTTGAACTGTCAGGGTTAGAAGGAAGCTGGAAGTTAGGGTTGTTGGAGCCGGAGGAGTGGTGAGAAGTAAACCACCTCAAGGGCCCTCGTCCCAGTGCTGATGAAGAAATAAAACCCATCGCTTGGGATTTGTGATGTCTGCTTCCGTGCGCGCTCAGAGCCGTCCTCTACCTTTATGCCACTTGTCTCATCCACGCTATCGTTATCCCGAGACTGAGTCTGCATGTGTGGATTTAAGGTTGAGGAAAGGTTTTGCCTCGTGCGGTTGGAGAGGAGAAGCAGACTTACAGGCCCCTTGAAATCACTGTCAGCTTTTAAATGTCAGACGATCATTTTAATTCTTAATCCAAAATAAATCGCTATTTTAGAGATGACACAGAAATATGATCACGTTGAGAACTGCTAAAACAACATTGCTTTGCTAGTAGGTTGTTTTAAAGCACATTGATTTATTCACCACCTCTTTTTGTGGTTATTTATATTCTCTATATCCTCTGGATCGATGAGGACCCTGAAGACAAAATGCTGTGTTAGGCGACAGCAGCTACATTTCACTGGATGAACAGCTGATTATCAGCATCGCTTCATACCGTTGTATTGCATGTTGGTAACTTTGTGTCTTCTCTTTCTACAGCTGTCATCAGACACTGTTGCTTGGCGATGCTCCGGTGGGATTTCTTTGGGTTCTAGGTCTCAAGTGCCTTGAAATGCCTTCTGTTTTGAATTGACGCTATATGAACTAAACTGAATTGAATTAGGCTTCGTGAAAAACAGCTTAACTGAGTTCTGAGCTCATGCTCATCTTCACGTTGAATATTTGATATATTGGTAAATTACAAACATATGAACCATAGTGTAACCTGAGCGAACCTTACACATATTTATCAATATAATTACAACATGAATCTATGTCTGTGTGAGTCTGCAGCCATGTTCTGTACTGTACAGAGAGGTAGTGATGCTCAAGAGGAAGATTCGCTAAGAAGTGGTGATATTACTAGTTGAGTAGTCTCCGTAACTCCAAGGTCTTTTCTGATTTTTTTTTTTCCCATATGTCGACACTTTTTCAGATTCAGACTTCTCATCCCCTCCATCATCATTTTCTCCCATCAAGCTCATTATTGTTGACTCTTGATTGTTTGCAAGGGCATCTGAAATCAATAACACTTAGAACAGCTCCTCTTATTACTTATTACATTTCCACAGCTCGACAGCAGCTCACGGAGCCGAGGGGAAACACACACACACGCACCCTAGCACAGGAATAAGCACCTCAAGGTCTCCTTCATGTTTGAGCGACCACAGAAATTATGTGCTGATGACACCTAAACAGATTGTGTAATTACTTTTGCCCCGGTGGCCCTGACCTGCTGCAGACATTTCCCAAACAGGTTTTCACCAATGCAGAGATCGAGTCTTTGTGTTTGTTTGGATGCGGTAGACGTGTGACGGCGTTATGATGAAATTTCACGTTCTAATTCAACTTCCAGGACAACAACTGACCTGAGGGGGTTTAAAGATTGTAGCTAATCTTGGCGAGGTGGCGAGAAAAGTCTGAGGAAATGGACAGACTCAAGTTTGTCAGAGTGGACTGAGCCCACACTGTGATCCTGCTGTGTTGAGTCTCGTTTGTTCCATTGAAAGCCGGCAGGCAAAGGTCGTCCATGTTTTCTCCACTTTACCTCCTCTAAGCTTCGACTTCATGTTTAACATTATTTCCTGTGAAAGAATAAAAACTGCATCACCTAAAAAAAACTGGTACATCCAGCCTATGAATGGACCATGGAGGAGGATTAGGAGAAGCTCTACACATGCTTAAATATCACACACACTCTATAATTGTCATTTATTGTTCCATCTGGCAGGTGCTGCCTTTAGACAATTAAGAAAGTAATATTCTTTATTTTCAAGAGCTACAGAAAAAAGGAAAGCTGCTCTAATCTTACTCTAATAACTCTGTTTCGTATTTGACAGTAATGATTAAACTGCTTTCACACACAGTTCAGGCCTTTAATTAGTGTTCAGCTGTAGTTACAGATCAGACTGGATTAATGTGAGAGGAGTCAAAGCCGTGACACAAAGATCGAAACATATTCAAAACAAACTTTGGAAATGAGTTTAGTTTTCATACCGACCCACGCAGCGATGGAGAAATCTGTCCAGTGGTACCTTAAGCAGGAAAGAACCAAAGGCAGAGACTCCACAGCCTTACGTGTAGTTGTATCAAGCACAAGCAATAAGTAATCACAGCAATCAGCCGACAGACGTAGTAAAGTTCCTCACCCGTCCGCTCGCTTTGCTTTAGTCAAGGAGGCTGCTGCCACCTACTGCACTGCAGTGAGTAGTGGACGTGCACAGTACAGACTGAGAATGGACTCATGAAAATGTGCTATTAGTAGCGTAGTATTAGAACCTGGATTAACTTGGTGGCTCAAATCCAGTATTTGTCTTCAATGAACACGCATGACTGTGGTGATGATGCAGGAGTATTTGTTTAAGCAGGTTGTAGTTTATAGGCCACGCTGCGCATTGTACGCATTCACACGTTTATTCTGAACCTTCTGTCATGACTCTGTGATAAACTTCCTTTTCAAGGGGACCTTTGTTGTTGACAGTTGTTGTTGGGGGCGAAGAAGCCTGACCTCTACTCACTGTTCCCCTCCACTGTTTCCCAACAATGTCCCGGTCCCTCGGTGAAGGATTAGCCAGGTGAGGATTTACCAACACGTAGCCTTACTCCAGGCCTCCAGTCATGCAGAGCATGCCTGCCCCCTGGGGACCCTACAGACTCCCGCCAGTTATTCACCTGGGAAGCACTTGCTTTAAATCCTTCTACTCCTACGTTGTCCACATAATGTATGTGCATTTAGAGACTCGCTGATGTTCAGTGTGATGTTAAAGCAGCCCTTTTCTGGCGCTCCCTGTGTCTGCCCATTTGTCCTTGACAGGTCCACGAGGGCTTAAAGGAGAATGCGTGACAGAGAGTTCACACAGAGATCAATCGATTCCAGGGGGAACTCGGCTCTGAGTGGGACAAAAGGCAGAAACATGGACCCAGCAGAGCAAACAACACACAGAATAAAATGATGTTTTAAGTGCAGTCATGCGTCTGTGGAAACACGGCCCACTAGTCATTTTACCTACAACATTATCTGCTGATGTTTCCCTCTAATTTCTGCGTCTCTCATGGGAAGAGGGAAACCTGGAACAAGTTAGAGGTGATTTATGATATAAATAAATCTTTCATGTGCAAATATGTTTTCTTTTGCTGCCAGTGATGATTCGCCTGCACTCAAGTTCAGGTGAAGTGCATTTACTTTATTTCCTCCCTTGGGCCTTTCACGTCTAATGTGGTACCACTGTGTCTTCTTACACTTACTGTATAACAGTGGCAGTCATGCAGTAAAAGTCTCTCCCTGTCTGACTGTGTTTGGAGAACCTGCTTCTAAAATGACCAAATGTGTACGTGTCCCAGCAGACGTTGCTCCTTCTGCATAGGCACAAACAGTCACTACATGAACGGCCTGCTGAGTATTTATAGGTGGTGATCGCAGTGGACTGTTATTATCAGTGCACCTCTTCAAAAAGGCAAAGCCTCAACACGTGCAAATGAAAACACCGTAAAGCGAGTCCTTCATGCATCACTGCATTTTTAAGCAAATACGCATGAAAATTGTTTCTTAAAACAATTGTTGGATGTTTTGCACCGTGTTTCATCATTTCTGGCCTCTTTGGGCATAATAATTACTCATGAGTAGCTACTGTACACGAAGAATGGGTTTTAGTTTCATTGCAGGCCTTTACTGACATCTAGTGGGGAACTATTGTCTACTTGCTCTTGGTGCAGGGTAAAGGCCTAATAATGTGTCTAAACAGCTGCTGTTGAATAATCCGTCGTTGTTTGTCAAACTATAGCTAAAACGCTCTTTTTTACACATTCCACAAGAAACTCTCCATGTCCTAAAATACAGGAATAATAATGATTGGTGCATAAAGGATGCATGTAAAACGTAATACATGATCTGACCTATTATTGTTTTACTTTGTGTAGTTTACATCCTGGAACACCGAACCAAAAACATGTGAGAGAGTAATCTCTTATATGTGAAACAGTAAAACGTCTCTTTTCCATGAGAACATGAATCTTTGTTTTCAGAGTTGATATGAATTCAGCCAAAGTAGTTATTATAGTTATCATTATTATTGTTATGTAGCGTCCATAAATAGGCTTGTACGCGCTGTCATCACTCATGAACATGTACGAGGAGGGTGACTCCAGCACAGCTCGTCTGTTTAGCCCTGTTACTCAGGTAATTAGTGTGTCACAGCAGCCATGTCAATATTATCCCTGGCTAATCATTTATATAGAGAAAATGAATAGATTATATGGATGCAGTCCAGGGTCCATTTATTTCTCAGTAGAGAAGATTTGTTTGCCTGGAAATGGAGATGTTAGAATTTTCACCTCTTTCCTACTTTGTCCATTTCACGGTGGTTTAAAGGCTCCAGGAATTTGTGGTGACACGGATCAATATTTCCCCCTTTATCGGTATTGATGGTGACACATTAAAGGTCTCATAACAGCCTCACTATTACATAAGCTCGCTTCGTAAGAATGAACTTTGGATGTGGTTGTGTTGGAAGTGTGCGAAAAGTCACAAACAATGAATCACAGCCACACGCGAGATGACTTACAGTTAGGATGCTAACAAGTGCTGCAGCAGACGAAGCAGATGCGCAGGTTCCAGTGGCGTGGACGGTGATAATACACAATAATATTGACAGGGCTCTGCTCAGGTGTGCGCTTGTGCTCTTCTAGTCTTTAAACTGCACGTCACACCTGTAGCCACAGAACCAAGCATATGGTAAATACGTTCTTGAATCATATGTCTCTAACCTCCGCAGTGTTTGCTCGGAGGTGGACCGAACGCTCCCTGCGCAGAGACGTGTGGCCCATTTTTCTCTGTTCCCAAAAGACCCCTTGGCAGAATTACAAAAATAACAAACCAAGGTTCACAGCTGAAGGTAAGAGTAGAGGCCTGGACAAATGAGGAGAAGAACGCACAGCAAGAGGACTTGCTGTATACTGTAAGTCTAAAATATGTACAGCCAATGATCTGACAGCACAGCGGTGAAAACCATCACCAGTTGAAGGGAACCGTCTACCACGAGGTGATTATCTGAACTTTTTCACAGCAGGTG
Source organism: Macropodus opercularis (assembly GCA_030770545.1). Classification (NCBI taxonomy): domain Eukaryota; kingdom Metazoa; phylum Chordata; class Actinopteri; order Anabantiformes; family Osphronemidae; genus Macropodus; species Macropodus opercularis. The sequence continues at coordinate 8,340,235 of CM061098.1, forward strand.
TAATAAAACCAGCTGCTCGCTCGTCCTCTTCAGTTTACACCCGCGACCAACATCCTCACAACCATAAATCCAGACTCATCCAGCTCATTCTAGCAGAGAACACTCACGTTCACCTGTTAATACGTCAGTGCCGACATTTCACTCTAGCAAACGAGTTAAAAGAAAAGGCAGTAGTACTAGTTAACTGGTTCGAGATTACAAGTAGACCAGAGAAAGCCAGTAGTTGAACATACTGGTAATGAGGCGGTGGGGGCTCGTGTAGGCTGAGGTGTCCTGTTGGCTCTCAAATTGAAAATAGATCAGCCAACCAACCAAAATTCTGGACTTTGTCATTATTCTGTCCAGTTTGTTGTCATCTCCCACACTAGTGACGCTCTTTGCCTTAACTAGTTAACTAGTTCCCATTTAGCACTTTACTAGTGAACTAGTTTGACTGGTTTGAAAATTTGACTCTTACTAGTCACTAGTACATGTTGTGAGCATCACTAGTTCATTCATTCATTCATCTTCTTCCGCTTATTCCCCGTAGGGGTCGCGGGCGTGCTGGAGCTTATCCCAGCTGGCTATGGGCGAGAGGCAGGGTACACCCTGGACAGATCGCCAGTCCATCGCAGGGCCACACATATAGACAGACAAGCACACACTCACACCTACGGGCAATTTACGCAGTTTCCCAATTGCATGTCTTTGGACAGTGGGAGGAAACCGGAGAACCTGGAGTAAACCCACGCAGACACGGGGAGAACATGCAAACTCCACACAGAAAGGCCAGCATCACTAGTTGACAAGTAAAATCAGTAAGATTTAATTAACGAGGTTTTGGTCTTTGACTAGTTAACTAATAAGCTAGTTTTTTGTTGCAAACTAGTGGACCCACATATCCAACTAGTAAGTAACCTGGTATTTGAAAATGGACTCTGATATGAGTGATGTGTAATTAATAGTTTAAATGCTATAGTCACACCAGCTGACACCGCCCACTCTAAGATTACTGTGATTTGTCTTACATATAAACATTTCATATCCAGTGAGTATATGCATGTATATATATGTATGTCTGTTGCTGTTTTACCCCTGAGCAGCCCTCTCACTCTCTCTCTCTCACTCTCTCTCTCTCTCTCTCTTTCTCTCTCTCTCTTTCCCTCCGCTGGTTTTGAGCTGGACCATGAGGCAATGTTGCGCAATCTGCGCAATCCGCGCATGCCACGGGACATTTCCAACGTGTCAGCACAACTGGGACGAGCCGGGTGCCGGCGAGGGAGATTGTCTTTTACTCCACACACACTCCAACACGAGGCAGCCATCGACCAAAGAAACGTGAGTCTAGTACTGTCACTCAGGGTCCATCTTATTATGGGTGCACCTCGTCGGGGGAATCCCCCCAGAGACGTCTCCAGACCCTTGTCCCCGCTGATTATTCATGTCTGTCCTTCTCCTCCCATGCCCTCGCATTGGGCGCATCCTAATGGCCAGTTTGCCACCTGGCGACCTCCTCCTCTGCGCGCCACGGCCATCCGGTTATTTAAAGGGCGCAGCGGGCGTAACCTGCTCGCTACTAGAAAGAGGTTAGGACAACCCACGTACCTCTAATCACTGACGGCCACACCGCATGGGAGTAGAATAGTCTGACCACAGGTTCACGACCACCATGGAAAAGAGCAGAGTAGAGACGGATTCTGGTGTCGGTGAGACAACTTAATCGTGCGCTTTTAATAATGATGATGCAAAGTTTGGACTGTGTTGGCGCTGCAACGTGTCTGATCAGTTGTTGGTGTTTCTTTCTGGCTCCGCTGAACCAGATTGCGGCAAAGTGATTTCACGGAACCTGTCAAAAGATCCACGCGCATATTCTGCGTGGACGTCAACGCGTGTTTAGTATGTGACAAAGACTGTGAGCAGGTTTATTTTGTGTCTTCGTCCCCGAAGCCACAGAAGATGAACGAGCTGTAGGGCTTTTAGCCTATAGATCATCATTGCGTCATACTTGCTGCCTATTGCATAAGCAATTTTGATGAATGACGCAATGGCTCTGTGGCGTTTATCTGTGTACACGTACATGTTTATACACATGGATGTATCACATTAATGTATTTGCAGTGTTTGTCTGTTTTATGCATGTGGAAACTTTACAAAACTTGTGTGTGACGTTCATTTCATCCGATGTTGCTGTTAAGTTGAATGAAAGTCATAAGAGGTGATGACGTACTGTTTGTATTCACATACTCTAACAGAACTAATTATAGTTATATATACTCACTGCAGTTTTATTCTAGTTATATTTGTGTTCGGTTTTTAGAACAGTTTGATCAATGATTCACAGGAAGGGTCCTTGAACTTTGTTACATATATTCCAGAGGAAATATGGGCAGAAAAATGGAAAAACTTAACCTTTAGTACTGTTTAGTACATAAGCTTATTATTCTTCTGAGTCTTCTGTTTGGCAAAGATCTTTTAAAGACAGGTTCCATTTTCAGTGTCAGTTTTCTTTTTATTCCATGATGTTTATCTCATCTGTATGATTTGTCCCACTTTTCACCTACAGTAAAGTATTTCTTCTAGTCGATATGAAAAATGTCCTGATTAATAGTATACACACAGACACATTGTTTAGATCCATCTTGATACTTGTGTACTTCACAGTCCGTAACAAGATGACCGAGTTTTGGAAGGAGCACTCCAAGGACGCCACGGTGGAGGAGATGATGCTGGACTCTCGGGCCAAGGAGCTGACTCAGCAGGAGCTGCCTGAGATTCTGTCCATGTTGCCCTCCCTGGATGGATCCAGAGTCCTGGAGCTGGGCGCTGGCATCGGGTGAGCCCACGGCTGCATTAGTCTGTCTGAAGCAGCGGATGTGAGTGAGCGTAGATGTGAAGGTCAAAACTCTAGTCTAGTCTATAAGTGAGGGCATCATAGTCAGTGATATGACAGAGATGCTTATTACACCAGCCACGTAGAAACTGGGGAGACTGGAGGAATGTTAACCACGTAACGATCGCGATGTGTCCCTACAGTCGATACACCAGACACCTGCTGGCCAGAGCTGCACACGTGACAGCTGTGGACTTCATGGAAAGCTTTATAGAAAAGAACAGACAGGACAATGGTCACTATAGCAACGCGACTTTCATCCAGGCTGACGTCACAAAGCTGGACGTCCCCCACAACAGGTGTGTTCAGTTATTCTAATGCATGATAGAATTATAGTTTCCTATTACATCATATTCTGCTCTGTTTTAACGGCTGTTGACGTACTAAATTCATGTTTACTTTTTCTCAGCGTTGACTTCGTCTTCTCCAACTGGCTGCTGATGTACATGAGTGATGATGAGGTCAAATCGTTTATTCAGAAGATCCTTGGTTGGCTGCGGCCCGGCGGCTCCCTGTTCTTCAGAGAGTCCTGCAACCACCGGTCAGGTACTGATCCAGCAAACAGCATCTCCACCTCATCAGAGGTTCAGGTTCTCCAAGAGTTAGAGCCGGAAACATGGTTAAATGTACTGGATACAACTTTACTTCCTATGAAGGTGACAGAAAGAGGGACTTCGATCCCACCTGCTACCGCACTGAGGCACAATACAGCCAGCTGGTAACATCACTGCAAGTGGAGGAGCCTGAGGGCCAGAAGTTTGGTTTCGACATTGTGTCAAGGAAAAAAGTTCAGACCTATGTTGAGGTACAGTCTCAGCAAACGTCAAGATAAGATTTAGATCTAAAATGAAAGAACACGTGAGAAATGTTAGTCCTCCTGTCGCCACCCTCTCCGGCCCTCCCTCGTTCTCATTCCAGATGAAAAACAATCCAAATCAGATCTGCTGGCTGCTGGAGAAGGTCCCTCGCTGCTTGGACGCCCAGAATGGATTCAGCACCTTCCAGCAGTTCCTGGACAACCAGCAGTACACCAGCCGTGGCATCCTACGCTACGAGAAGATGTTTGGGGCTGGATACGTCAGCACAGGCGGGCCCAGCACCACCAAGGTAGGAATAAGACATGGGGAAGACCCAAGACATGAGCGGGAAGGAATGGGCAGACAGATCAGAGCACTAATATCAGACCTAGTTCCACGATTAATGTGTACGAGTTGTCAGAGGTGACAACGGAGGAGGGATCTGATCAAACTAAAACGTTTGTGTGTGTTTACAGGAGTTTGTGGACCTGCTAAACCTGAGGCCCGGTCAGAAGGTTCTGGATGTTGGCTGTGGGATCGGTGGAGGAGACTTCTACATGGCAAAGGTACTGTAGGAGCCAACAAATGTGGCTCAGCTAGGATGACTGCAGGAGGGACGCCACGCTGTAACAAAAGGCTTTCATGGTGCTTTGCAGACCTTCGGTGTGGACGTGCTTGGCCTGGACCTGTCAGACAACATGGTGGAAATCGCCATGCAAAGGGCAGTCGCTGAGAAGCTGCCATCGGTACGTCTGACAGCCTAACGGGCTGGACACCACAGCTGATCAGAACCTTTAATGGCTCATGTTCTACGTCAGGTCCAGTTCGAGGTGGCTGATGCCACGAAGAGGTCGTTCCCTGGAGGGTCCTTTGATGTGATCTACAGCAGAGACACCATCCTGCACATAGACGATAAACTGGCGCTTTTCAAACGCTTCCACGTGAGACTCAGACATGCTGCGTCTGCAAGTTCAGTGTTTCCTTCTATGAATGAGTTTGTTGAGGTATTATTTTGTGTTGTGACCAGTCGTGGCTAAAGCCTGGTGGCCAGTTGCTCATCAGCGACTACTGCTGTGGGGAGAAGCCCTGGACACCAGCTTTTGAGGCCTACGTCAAGCAGAGAGGCTACGTCCTCTATACTCCAGCACAGTATGGCAGCGTAAGTAGAACATGGACACTAGACAGATGTGTTGGTGTCTCTGCTTCACACTGGGACACGTGAGACACATACAGTATATCCGTTCCCTTGGTGATGCTGTTCCCACTTCACTTCACCACCTGGGTCCGTTTCGTTGTAGTTCATCGAAGAGGCGGGTTTCTGCAACGTTCGGGCAGAGGATCGGACGGCCCAGTTCATCCAGGTCATCGAGAGCGAGCTCCAGAGAGCAGAGGCCATCAAGGACGAATTCACAGAGGTTAGCGCGCTCACAAAAACATGCAGAAACTATCACAGATGACTGACTTAAACCAAGAGAAAGCTGAATTACTGCCTCTGTCCCGTGCAGGAATTCTCTGAAGACGACTATTTTGCTATAGTGAATGGATGGAGAGAAAAACGGCAACGCTCCCACAGCGGAGACCAACGATGGGGCCTGTTTCACGCAACGAAGGAATGAGTGACTAATTTAATAATTAAGGATTAAAGACAATGAAAGGGCGAATGAAAGCTCTCCTTGTGTCCTTATTCTCTGTGCTTGATCTTTGATGTGCTTATTTTCAACGTGTTTTGAAAAAAGTTGTACTAGTATCACAATATTGACTTTGTTACAAACAAGGGTTACAAACGGCCAATTACTTTATGGCAGCTATTGCAGAAACACAACTTAGTCAATAAATGGTAAAAGAAGTGAACTGGTTCTACGACGACATGCGTCTCTCACACAGCTGGCAGATCAAAACTTGTCAGACTCGTACTTTATACGCGCAGGTGTGACAATGATTTGTTGATTATTATGACTAAAAATGTTCTCAGTGTAATAGAATTAATTAATGTCTGCTGTGTGTAAGACAATAGAGTCAATAAGTGTCAGCTTGTTTCCTCCATCCAGAGACAAAGAACGTTTAAGTTTGTTCCTCCGCCCCAGTGACTCATTAAAAAATGAAAAAGGTGCTAAAGCCAAACAGAGTTTATTCAGCCGGTTCTCTTTGTTTGCTGCGTACAGTCGGTCACAGATGTGACCACGCTGCTGTTTTTAAAGCCAGCATGACACAGGGGTGACGTCCGTCAGACTGGAAGTTCCTGTCTGAGATGTCTCTGAATCATCTCCAGGTGCCGGGTGACTTTCACTGTCACATGTGGATCACATTCTTGCACGTCCTGAACATCGGGCAGTTGTCAACACGTTGTGCGAACGTTTCTGAGCATCTCCCATTGTTCAGATTTAAGACTCTGATTTGACAAGACAAGCTTAGTGGACCATTAATAATAAAGATAATAACAGTCGTTTTAATGAGTAAATAATCACCATCTATTACTGATCTAGTCCTGTGTAAAAACCTAGATAAACACGTGTTAATTGCAATTTTTATTTTTTTCCTATGATAACAGTACATAGTAGTACATGGTCTGGCACATTTAAACTGTTTCACTAGATTTATAGTAAGTAGCATCTATAAATACCACCAGTACTGGAGTACCCGCACTTTGAACAGAGGAGATTGTGTGAACCATTCATGTTATGTTAAAGTCAGTGCTGACAACAGGTAAATAAACTGGTGCCTCAGTTGGTTTCACTCGTCCCTCTAGTGCTTGTGCGCTGCAACAGAGTTTGAAGTTGAGGTAACACAGCTTTCAAATCGACGCGTCTACGAAAAGTGCGTGTGTGTGATAATCAGGTGGCATCAGCCGCAGGAAATGTCCAACCCGAATGTGAACCCAGGTTAAAAGCTCAAGCCTCGATCGGAGGATACCGTAGCGCTGAGTTGCTTTCTGTAGACTTCCTCTGACGCTGTAACCCTGCGGACGCAGCGCTACGCCCACCGCCGCCTCTGGCTACGTCTCTGCGCGCAGAAAACGCGCACACACACAACCCAGAAGCCAAGAGTCGCAAAACATGGCGAGGTTAAGCGAGCATGGGATTCGCCTGAGTTCCGTACGTATTGCAAGAATATTCTGCTTCCACGGGCCGAGGCGAGAGAAGCGTGGAGCCGCTGGGAGACTGACAGACTCACTTATTCGCCTTTCTCTTCCAGATGAGTCCTTCCTTCCTGAACAGCAACTCTACCAGTCACACCTGGCCCTTCAGCGCGGTGGCAGAGCTCATAGGTAGGCTGCAGTGCGAGGCTTCTACTCTGGAGCTTGTGTCTGGCTCCGCGCACCTGCAGACGCCGTGCGCGCTTCTCCCTGCAACTCTTTGCGTGCTTTCATTTTACGCACTCTTCCGCTGTCGCACACAAAGTGGACGGTGCGCGTTTGACAGACATTTGTGTTGGTGGGGGACTTCCTCTTTCACATTCATAGCGACGTTATTATTTGTGCCTGTCAGGACCTGTGTGCCCGTGTACGCGGACAGTTAGGGCTTGGATTAGGCGCAATAATGAGTGGAACGTAGTTTGTTTTTTACAATAGTGGAAGTGAATTACATTTACGGTGTACAAAAAAGTTTGAGGCTGCATGTTAACAGTGTTGAAACCAGGGCGTGCGGCTAAAAGGACTAAAGGTTTAGACTTCGGTACAGCGAGGATCAATCGATGATTTGTCCAACCACGTGATGCGGGTCGCCTCCGTCTGTGCTGGTAACGCTGCCATCCCCACACTGTGTGCGCTCCTATTGGTGGAGACGCGCTGACGGTCTGTTGGCTGCAGAGTTTTAGGAGGAACAAAGAGTTGTGCTGTATAAATACAGACAGTCTGCATGTGACAGGGTACATGCAATGTGTGTGAAGGCACTGCATCGTACGGAACCAAAGCCATTCAGCAAATTCTCCTACTGGCTTCAATGTGTGTGTTGACTGTAAGACAGATTGTCAGCAGCAACAGCAGGACCAAGGATGGTGGAATAAAGCTACAGTAGAATACAAACATTGACCCAGGAAGCATGATTTATACACTAGCACTGTAGCTTTTGTGTAACTGCGTGTGAGGAGCTTTATCACTGGACCCTTACAGTACAACACTGTGTATAACCTGTTATAACGTGGAATCTCCATGTGCTGGTGAGGATGGTGACTGCTGACACCATCAAGCTCAAGTTGAAAACAGTCGCTGATGTTGATGAGTAGTAGTAGCCACTATCTCCAGTTGCTGTAGTGACTCATGAAATATGCAAACATCATGTAAATAACGTCCCAAAAAAGCTGCTGGAGGTAACAGAAGGGCCAAGGTTTGTTTATCGTCTTGCTTTTTTGTTGACACTGACGTACGTGGGAAAGAAAGAAGCTTGGGCTTAGTTGTAATGAACTGAACTAGCGTTTGCCTTTGCCATCGTCAGCACTCTAGTCTTAGTCAGTCCCCTAGATGCTAAATGCTGCGTGTGTCTTGGTCGTAGACAATGCATCAGATCCTGGGGTATCGGCTAAACAGATCTGGATCGATGTCACTGATGAAGCTGGTCACCCCTGCCTCATTTTCACTGACAATGGTAGTGGCATGACTCCCAACAAGCTCCACAAGATGCTCAGGTAAGACGCACAAACACATCGCGCACGGAATAATACAGACACTGCGTTTGTACAGAGGTCGTATCGTATCTACAGTGAAAATATTCTGTAGTTATTAAGACCATCTGACCCTTTTGTCCAGTTTTGGTTTCACCGAGAAGGGCTCGGGTAAGGCCAGTCAGCAGGCCATCGGCGTGTACGGCAACGGCTTCAAGTCCGGCTCCATGCGCCTGGGTCGAGACGCGCTCATCTTCACCAAAAATGGCGGATGCCAGACTGTGGGCATGTTGTCTCAGACCTACCTGGAAAACATTAAGGCCCAGGCGGTCATCGTCCCCATCGTCCCGTTCAACCAACAAACCAATATCCTTGGAAAAAGAGCGGGACCAAAACCGTTACGTATCATGTGTGAATCAGCGGCAGAGGATGTGCTAATATCCTTAACTCAGTGCTACAGTCGCTGGTGGTGACGGAGGATTCAGAGGCCAGCCTGGCAGCCATCCTCCAACACTCCATCCTCACCTCCCAGGAGCAGATACACACACACTTTAACTCCATTCCATCCAAAAAAGGCACCAAGATACTGATCTGGAACATTCGCAGGTCAGAATTTTTATTGTATTTATTTATTTTTCTCAAAACCCTGTGCAATGAATATATGGACAACACGTACAGTACATTTATTCCCCAGTCTGATCACGCAGAGTCAACAACAAATATGCTGCGTTGATCAGTGAGCTTTAGCTGTGCTGGAGCAGCAGGCAGATATTTGTCAAATAGTTGGACCTCTTTAGGTTGTTGAGATGCAAACACAGACAGGCAAATAGGCATGAACAGACACATACGTTATTTGTTTAAGCTTGCCTCTACACAAATGCAGGCAGGATGGCCCACGTCCAACAACAAACCCTGCAGTCGTGATCATGGGAACTTACTGATTTGATGTCCCTTTTTATCAGTGCAGCTCGCTGTAATGGCTTTTAAAACAACTGTACATGTCGCTGGGGTTTTCAGGCTGTTTCATTTCCTCTTTAGCCTGGAGTCAGAAAACAGTATTTGCTCAGTGTTCACAGTCGTCAGATCTCACCAAGATCAGCCACATTCAAATGGTGCACATTAAGTCTGACCTAAACTAACTCTCTCTCCGAATGTGGACAGGGAGCCATGCAACCCGTTTAAAACCCATCTGTGTAGCCTTGAAACTGAAACCGCTGCAGCGTCATTGCCTAATGTAACAACTTATTCTTTTAATGTTATCTCAAAGGGCCAAAGACGGCAAGCCGGAAATTGACTTTGAGACCGATGTCAGTGATTTTCGTTTGCCCAAGATTCAGATTGAGGAGCTGAAGAAGGGACTGAAGAACAGTGGGTCCGTGAGAGCTGAGCAGAATGTCCCAGACCTGAACTACAGCCTCCGGGTGAGTCAGGAAACAGTCGCCTGTGTGATCAGGACGTCACTGCGTGGATGGATTTCATGAGGTTTTTGACTGTTCTGCTGAAACAGTGGCCTCTTCTTGTTTTGTGCACTAATGATGTTCATATAAATTAATCCGGTAGTAAAGGGACATTCATGGTAGTAAGGTGTGTATACGACAATATAATTTCTGTGAATGTCGTGTACAGACGGGTAAGCAGAGCTGCGTGTGTGTGTACGTGCCAGTTTCTGTGTTCCTGTGGTTTGCGAGTAGCACTGCCACAGTTTCACTCTAAAGCCACAGCCATATACATATCTGATAAGAAGTTGTCAACTTTAACGCTTTTACAAAATGCATTAAATGAGATGATGCGTTGACGCATGAGAAAATCCCTTCTCTCTGTCACAGGCCTACCTCAGCATTTTGTATCTGAAGCCAAGGACACAGATCATCCTGAGGGGGACGAAGATACTCGCCAAGCTGGTGTCAAGGAGGCTGTCGCGCACTGAGCACGACGTGTACAAGCCCCACTTCAGTGTATCCACTTCACTCTGTGTGTGTAGAGGTTTAAAGAGCTAAATGAAAACGTCATCACAGCTACAGTCGATCTGGGTTTTGTGTTCGTTGAGGTTGTTGTTTCACTTTCGTATTTGTTTTCGAGTACTTCGTCTCATGTGCTCGACAGGACTGTAAATAGAGACTCACGGGACTTTGCTCTGTCACATCATTGTGGTTTAGTGGAGCTGTTGGTGAGTTTAGAGAATGTCATCCATGACTGTTCAGAGTCCAAGAAGTTGAGGCAGGACACAGTCACAGCACGTTTCTCTACAGCCGTTGCCTGCTGTTACTCTGAAACCTCCAGTCCAGTCCAGTGCTCTTAACCTTGACTGATCTGTCAGAAAGAGAAGGTGAAGGTGACCTTTGGCCTCAACCCAAAAAACAAAGACCACTATGGCATCATGATGTACCACAAGAACCGGCTCATCAAGGCCTTTGAGAAAGTGGGCTGTCAGCTGAAGGTGGAGCGACGCATCGTCACAAACTTTAGTATTTGGTCAAGTTTTTAGGTCTGCTTGAACCTCGCTTTGTTCTCTTACAGACCTCGGGCCAACGAGCCGGAGTCGGAGTCATTGGCATTATCGAGTGCAACTTCCTGAAACCTGCTCACAACAAGCAAGACTTTGAGTACACCAAAGAGTACAGGTACAGCCTGCATTCAAGTAACACACCCACACTGGTGTGTGGGGGGACAACAGAGAAATGGTTTGGTTGGCACTTGTATGTCAGCTGCTGTTCAGCTAAACTTCCCTTGTTCTCCCCTTAAGGCTCACCCTCGGAGCTTTGGGCATCAAACTGAATGACTACTGGAGGGAGGTGACAGAGAAGAAGGCCAGAGAGCGAGAGTTTCAGTCTTTAGAGAGAGATGAAGAGGAAGAGAAGGACGACGCCGAGGAGTTAGTGACACACCCTCTCTCTACAGCGCTATGTCATTTCTGTTTTAAGATTTCACACATTAGTCACTTCAGCCAACCTTCCTGTCAACGCGGTTTAAAATGTGTTTGTACTTTTTTTACTACTACTGTAGGTGTCAAAACATCATTTTCATTTATATGGGTTTAGAAGAGAACCGTTCATCTTCGTTCATCATGTTGAAACTTAAAGTAAAGTGAAAGCGAAATGAGGACGCTTGGAAGTTCTGAAGAAGCGCAGTAGACATGCTTGGACAGGAAGATCTACTCATTATGAGCTGAGCGTTACATTGTTCCCATGACTGTTGAACTTGAAACTGAGCCGCTTACACCCTCAGACGTGTGTGTTCGTGAGAAGAGTTTAAATGAGTCCTAGTCATGTGCTCCAGTGAACCTCTCTTCCACGCATGTGTGTCTGCAGGGGTCCCATGTGGGTGCAGTGTGAAGACTGCCTGAAGTGGCGCAGCCTCCCCGCACATCATTACAGTTCTGTTCCTGAAAGCTGGAACTGCAGCCAGAACCCCAACCCACGCTACAGGTGGGCCTGATCTCACTCATCCGCTTCACTTCCGTCGTTTCCCATCCACACAAGATCATTTCTCTTTCTTCTACTGCAGGCTCCCGTAACACAACTACAGTATTGTGCTTCGTCCAAGCTGCATCAATTAAGAATATGTTTAATATACTACATGGATGTTAATTAATATTGTTGTATTAAATGTCCCTCACTTTAAAGGGTGACACATATAGATGTATCTTTGGCCTCAGGTTAAGATATCAACCAATACCCACAACATCCGGCCTTCAGCTCTTGGCTGCCTACTTCAAAGGCTCCAAGGCCACATGGCTACGTCCGTATTGCTGTGCACCTCTGTACAATGTGATGGGGCTGCATGAGTTTTCAGAGAGGTCATTGTCTGGGTGTGTGGGTGTGTTGGCTGCAACAGGAAGGCTGTGAGAGCTAAGCTTTAGCAGCTGCTGAGCCACTGAACTGGGCCTCTGTCTTTCAGAAGCTGCTCTTCACCAGAGGAAGCAGAAGAGAGCGAGGAGCTGTTGACACCCAGCTACCAGAAAAACCACAAGAAACAGTAAATTCGAATGTCTTTAGTCGTCTCTGCATCCGTGTAAAAAGACGCACACGGACAGAGTGTCGTTTTTCCTGCTTGTCGTTTTGTGTGAATGTGGGTTCACATGCCATTTTGTGGTTTGCCTCTGTCAGTTTCACATTCTTGCTTCCGGCAGTTGACCATGTGACTGTGTGTGTTTGACTGACAGCTGGAGAAAAGTGCATGTTATAGTCTGCAAACGTTTTGTAAGCAATAAATTACCAGACCTTTCAAAAATAAACCTGTTGAACAGTTACATATAAAATTACATGGGAATAAGGTTTTTGCAATGTAGCATCACTGTGCAGTGTGCAGTGAGTCAAATAAAGTAAAAACTGAAGAATTTGCCAAATCAAGTCAGATGAAAATGAGCTTTTGACAGGACAGGTCTAGCTTTTGATGCTATTTATCTGTCTACTGAAACTCATAGCTTTATCTGAATCTTTCTACAGAGAGCATCACAGGAGCAGAAAGCGAGAAAAATCGCTGGAGGTATGTGAGATGTGTGTGGATCAGGCTACCGCAGCGCTGTGGCACCTTTGTTTATATTTGTCATTTGTGTGTCTGTGCTACAGGCGTGTGAACTCGAGGACCAAACGACAAAACATCAAACCCTGTCACGTAGTTCATCAGAGCCCAGCCAGCTCACCTTCCAGTCCACACACTCACCTGATCACACATCAGCAGGTGATCAGTGGCACATGGGGAGAAGCTCCCCCGAACACGAGCGGGCAGACGCAGATGGCTGCGCAGAGCCACACACAAACCATGACGCGCAGACACAAAGCAAGCTCTCGGCCGAAGTCACACGCAGTCTGCAGCAGCCCACTGCAAGGGACTCGCCCATTAAAGACACGACGGTGGAAAACGAAGAAGAGGGTCCGACATCAGAGGGTAAAGAGACAGAGAACAAGACAGACGAAGCCACGGAGCCGGTGCAGAGGCAGGAGGAGAGCGTGGACACAGTAAGGTGGGAGACTAGTTATTTCCTCTGCGTTATTATTCATTGATTACACTGGTCTGCAACTGACTAGTCTGTCTCTTCAGCCACAAGAGGAAATTTGGATCATTATTTGACTCCCTGAAAAAGAAGCCACGTCTGTGGGAGGAGCGACAGCCTGATTCCGAGAATACGGTCGAAGACATGAGTCCTGAGAAACCGACGGCGTCCTCGGAGAAAGCCAGGCTGGACTGTAGCAACCGAGGAGAGAAACAGGGCGACGCCACGCAGCAGACGCCCACCGGCCTCACCTGGGCCCACTCCCTCCCCTCCACCCAGACTGTGGTGGTCTCCCCACTGAGCCGCACAGAAGGCAGCAGGCCGCTGCCTCCGGAAGGAAGCGACCGGGAGGCTAGGGTGCAGAAGCTCACCGCTTTGGAGAAAGAGGTTCAGAGGCTGAGGACGCTACTGGATATGGAAACTACAAAGGCGACTCAAGGGACGATGACAGTCGCTGACGGCCACACTGACAAACTGGACCCATCAGCATCCACAGCAAGGAGAGAGGTTGGCTGCCAGGCAGATGTAGCTGAGGTCAGCAAAACCCGTTTTTACTCAAGTCAAGCAGTTGAGCCACTGATGAATAATTCTTTACTCTGTCTCATGTAGTTTAATATAATATAAACAGACCAATAGGTAACTGAACAGTAGTGAATTCTGAAACCTGTGGTGAAATACTGTAGCACCTCATCTTCTCCTGCCTGCGACAGGGCTCTACCTCGTCCAGCATCACGAGCCCGGATCAGAGATCTGTGTGTGCCCCAGAGGAGCAGCCTGAGCAGAACCGAGCCAGGAAGGACAAGACCGAGGCTCCCGGCAGGACGAGGGTCAGCGACAGCGAAGCCTGTGAGGACAGCAGGTGTGTATATTCTGGACAGACATGCAGTTCATGCAACAAAATCATATTTTTAAGCGGTTTCCACTTCGCGTTTCACTCGTGTGACTGCTCTGCCCTGTTGTCCAATCAGATCAGCACAGGAGAATCTCCACGACATCCGGAACAACGTGGTGATTCTCCTCACGGCTCTGCTGCCCCAGCTGGACCTGGCTGGCATCAGCCTGGACACCGCAGACGTAGACAACATCCTGCAGCAGATCATAGAGGTCAACTCGCTGAAATTATGATGGATCGGATGGATTTTTCCCGTGTTCTTCTTGAAATGTGTATCATGATTAAACTTTGTGATACATTGGTTACAAATGTTGTTTAATTCTAACTTGTGTCATATTCAGGTTATTATTTCACTGCTAGTGATCCTTAAGGTTGGAATCAAGCACAGTTTTATGACCTGAATTGTGGATATGAATAACGTGCAGATGGTTAAAGTAACTCAACGAGCTTCAAATAAAAAAGTGCTGCTTCTTCTTCTTATTCAAACATCTGTGTGAAGCAGTTTTCACCACTAACGCAGCAACGCTTTACTAATTAAAACCAACTTTGATAGAACACAAAAATGTTTTATCCTGACTGAAAGTATTATTGAATATTAACGGTCAGATGTACGAGTTGCGTGTCTGACTGGCCCGTTATCACGCATGTTGTTAGTGCTGTTTGTGTTACACTGTGTTGGCTTCTCCTCTGTTGTGAGGAACTGTCTCACACACGTTCTCATGTGTTGTTTATTGGTTGTTTTTTGCTGTTGTTTTATTTATAGTAGTTTCCACACATGGACTCATCGGACGTTAGCAGCAACCCTGCATGTTGATAACCGTGTTCACCTTTGCTTTACACCGAAGTGTTTGCGTTAACATGCTGAGTACAGAGCAGCACGTGGCCTCCGTCAGTCCAGTGCAGAATCAGACGCACTGTCGTTTGCCACAAGGTGGCGCTGAAGCACAAGAATGAATATGTTTCTCATGACCACATTTAAAGAAGAGTCAAGGTTTGACGCCATGAGAAATCCTCCTTTCATTTGCCTTGCTCAGTTTTTGGGTCACTGTTGTATATTTTATTTTTTTGTATCGGTAAATAAAGTTACATCGAGTTATCTGGTCACTTATTTACGCTTTATAATTATTGTGTTATTTACCAGGATAGTGCGTTGGTTCTCATCTGGTCTCAAATATACGTATACAGCGTGTATAAGCTAGTTCTAAGCAATATAATGGTGAAGACATTTAGCCTGTGTGACAAACCAAATATTCATTTCACTAGTTTGCTTTTATGTAGAATCTCTGTTTTTTCTGCTTTGGTCTTAATAAACATTCTCCTACTGGCAGGATGGATCCAGTAAGTCTGAAAGTTGCAGCTCATGGTTTCTTTCTCTATGCGATTTAATAACGTGCCATTAGTTAAAACTTGCTTATTATTATTATTATTATTATTATTATTATTATTATTATTATTATTATTACAGTGCTTGGTTGCGCATCAGCCTGGTGCGTCTGAACGATCCCCACCCCTAGAAACCTGCCTCCCCCTCCCCGTCTCACCCTCCCACCTCCCTGGCTTTAAATACCAGCGCGGGAGGAGCCGGAGAGCCTTTGATGCCCATGATGACGGCGACGCTCGTGCTGCTCCCGCTGCTGCTGCTCCTCTCCTCCGTGGGAGAAGCGCAGCAGTCGGAGGCTGCGGTTAGACGCTATTACATAGCAACTGTGGAAATAGGATGGGACTACGTCTACCTGAACCAAGCAGACCCGGCGTCCGACCAAGGGTGAATAGATCCTCTGTTCTGTTTATTCTAAGCAGCCTTTACTTCTCTAATAATACGATTCTTTAGTGTAAAGTTTTCATACTTGTCTGAAAAGAATAAGCATTAGGATGGATGAATTAGAATGAATCCCAGCATTTGTTTGATTTCACTGACAGCCTGTGTTGTGTTTTCAGGAGGACATCCAATAATCCCAAAAAATACGTCAAGGCAGTCTACAGGGAGTACACAGACGGCACATACTCTGCTCCCAAGCCACGGGCAGCCTGGACCGGTGGGTCTCCTCCCTTCACCCACATACCAAAACTCTCAATTTGTCCGTTGTTTTAGTGGTTTTCTTGTTTTACTGAGCGCTTACATGTATGTCCCGTAAGAGTTGTGTTGCTTTTGGTTGTAGGTATTCAGGGTCCGGTGATTGTTGCCCGGGCCGGTGACAGGGTGGTGGTCCACTTTAAAAATCTGGCCTCTCAGCCGTACAGCATCAGCCCTGTGGGGATCACCTACTGGAAACAGTCAGAAGGTAGAGTATTAACGCGAAGGATCCGCTGACGGCATTCGATGATCAGCATCAAACATCAGCATTCTGTTAGTCAAGCAATGAGCAAGAACCCGACTCAGCTTCGTGACTGATCTTCAGGTTTTAATGTGGATCATTTTGTTGTATACTGAGAATCTGGTAAAATATTAAAGCTCAGAAGCTTTAATATATAATATAATATTATATAATATTTTCCGGCACTGTTCAGTTTAAGGTGACTCATATTTGTCAACTCTCCACAAACACATATTATTTAAATCTGAAAGTATTTCCGAGCCAACAATGAGCCGGACGTATGAAAAAAGAAAGTAAAAATGTGTAATAATAACAAAGAGTTGGATTAAAATCTTCATAAAAGCAAGATGTACAGTAAATAGCAGAAGAAAGACAAAGTGTTACGGTAGTTCTCCAAAAGTTGCCTCCTCATTCTTCAGAAAATCCAGCAGCAACGGTCATCACTATCTCGTCTATGCACATGGTGATCCGTGCGTTTGGGCCAAATTCTTTTAACAGTGTGACTTCTCTGCAACACAACACAGGGCGAAGTGTCTTCATCAGCGTGTTTAAAATGACACGACAGACCAGCCCTGATCTAAGCTGTTCAGGGTCGATACCTTTATCCAGAAAGCTGATCAGTAAAAAGCCTGCGTTCGCTTATTCTTTTGCTGGAAGTTATCACAATCTGAAAAGCAGCTGCTGTTGCATTCGGGAATGAGTGTCTCTTCCCGAAACTGTCATCAGCTCTGACTCACATCTGCTGATACGGTAATGACCGGAGAGGTTTTCTCTCTTTTGTGTCCAGGAGCTGGGTACGATGACTCCACAGCGGGTCAGGAGAAGGAGGACGATGCCGTTGCACCTGGAGGTTACTATGAGTATGTGTGGGATATCAACCCTAACGACGGCCCCACTATCAGCGACCCCGAATGCCTCACCTACTCCTACTCATCACAAGTTGACGCCGTCCGAGACGTAAACTCAGGACTCGTTGGTGCCCTGCTCATCTGCAAATCCAGTCAGTGCGACAAAGCGAAATGTTATGAAAACATGTTAAGCTTCCTCTTTTTGACTTTGGAAAATGTTGTAGCTTGGACTTGCCAAACAACTATTGTGTGTTGCCCCAGGTGCCTTCACAGATGAAGGCCAGAGGAGAAATCCAGCCTTCGTCCTGCTGTTTGCTGTGTTCGATGAGACCAAGAGCTGGTACGGAGAAGTTGGAGGGAGGATGAGTAGAGAGAGGTACAAGAGAATTCATGGCAGGAAGGAATATCACACCATCAACGGATATGTCAACGCCACCCTACCAGGTAACGGAGCAGCCCGGCGGCGGCAGGGAGTGTGTTGTCCTGTTGTATGGTGCTTACAGTGTGTCTCTCTCTTGTATGTGTGTGTGTAGGTCTGACACTGTGTCGGGGCTCTAACAGTGTGTTCTGGCATATGATTGGCATGGGCACCACTCCACAGATCCACTCCATTCGGTTCCAGGACCACACTCTGCAGGTAGTTCAGGCCTTCACATCTGAACCTACAGAAGCAATATATTGCAAAAAATACTTGAAATTGATCCTTTTGTTAAATGTATTTCTTTTACCTACTCTTTCTCATAAATATGTTTTAGGTGTTGAATCATCGTAAGGTCAACATGGAGGTGACCCCCATGACCTTCGTCACAGCAGAAATGAGACCCACCGCTACAGGCCGCTTCCTCATCAGCTGTCAGATACATTCTCACAGCAACGGTAGGAACTAAGGCCCGTTGCTCTGACAAACGCTACATCTGCTTCTCCCGTTTAAGCGCCGCTCCCAGTCATTACTGTGCGTTTCTGCTCTACCCAGATGGCATGAGTGCATTCTTCACGGTGGAGAAATGCCCCGAACCCGTCGTGCTGCCAGGACCCGACCTGCGTAAAGTCAACTACAAGGACTATGAAGGCTACAGCGACGAGTACGATGACGAAGGCGATGATTTGTTCAAGACTGTGGACGTCCCAAACAAGCCATTATTTCAAGCGAGAGCCAGTCAAGGAGGGCAGTTCACAACCTGGAAGCACTTCATCGCCGCTGAGGAGGTCACCTGGGACTACGCTCCTCACCTCCAACCCACAGACAGGTAGGAAAGATGGAGGATGGGGATAAGTACAGTAGGACGCTGAAAACATTTGACTTGAATTGATTATTGTTTCTCTTTGCTGCAGTGAGCTGCAGTCTAGATATTTACCTCGAGCTCCACATCACCTGGATTACACATATAAAAAAGTGGCGTATGTGGAATACACGGATGGGACGTTCGCTCAGAGGAAGAACCCGGACAAGACTCTGTTCGGGCCCCTTCTGAAAGGAAAAGTCAACGATGAATTTCATGTGAGTGAAGAGTTCATGAGGACAGAACATATGGGAATGAGTCTGTTTTAACTGAGAATCACTGAGCTCACCATCTATGTCTCCAGATCATTTTTAGGAACCTTGCCAGTCGCCCCTACAATATCTACCCCACCAGCCTTACCAAGGTCCTCCCACTGCAGACAACAGCAAATGGTAAGCAGACTGTCTTCCACACGCAAAGATGTTCTACAATTCAAACCACACTATTGCTAGTTCCAGGCGTAATTCCCAACATTAACGTTTGAGCTCATTCTCCTCAGATGCGGAGAAGGACTTGCGCTCCGTGGCAGTGCCGCCCAACGGGACTTTTGGCTACATCTGGAAGCTGACGGCAGAAGACGGGCCCCTGAAGGGAGACAACCAGTGTCTGAGCCAGCTTTATCAGAGCACCATCTCACCAGAGGAGGATTTGGCCTCTGGGCTGGTGGGCACCCTGCTTATTTGCAGGTTTGATGCCATTGACACCAGAGGACGCCTGGTGAGATGCAAACTGCAGCGTCGTCTTCACTAATGTAAACGCGTCTGGGGTTTCCTTCACTGAATCTATTGTTCCATGCAGCTGGGACCAGATAAACAGTGGAGCCTGATATTTGCCGTGTTTGATGAGAACAGAAGTTGGTATTTCGATGACAACATGCAGCGATCCAGCCAACGGCCCTACAACACCACAGACCCCGCGCTGTACAAGTCCAATGTCATCGACAGTGAGTTCACGTCAGTGCACGTTTTTTGATGTGATTCCTCTCCAAGTTTGGAAGCTTTATCGTCTACCTCGTCCAGGTATAAACGGCATCATGTTCAGCGGGCGCCAGTTTGTGATGTGTCAAACCGAGGTCACTTTTTGGCACGTGGCCAACGTGGGCACAGAAAGCAGCTTCCTGTCGGTCTATTTCCCGGGAAACCCCTTCCAGTACCAAGGCCTTTTCCACTCTGTCCTCACCCTCTTCCCCATGACAGGCATAACCGTTCCCATGGAGACAGAGCTGCTGGGTAAGAGCAACGACTGATGCTTCAGTCAGACTACTAGTGGCTTCACAAAAAAGGGTTATGTCAGTGATTTCACTTCCTTTGATCTCTTGTCTCAGGTGAGTGGGAGATAAGTGCCTTTGATGACAAAATGAAGAGCCGGGGGATGAGCATCCGTTACACTGTTCGTGCATGTGACAGTGGAGACCAGCTGGTTGACCACGACGACGAGCTTGAAGAGGATATCTCTAAATATATTGATCATCTGAGGCCGAGGGGATTCGGACCTCAACATCGCGCACCGCTGGCTCAACCGTGCAAGAAACTCAACGATAGCTGCAGTCGGTCATTGAATGCCTCCAGTCAAAATTCAACAAGTCTCACAAGCAAAGCAGGAGCAAACTCTAACATGTCTACAGAGGGAGAAATCCCTAAAGATGTCCTGCAGGAAGTAAACGGGTATGGGACTGAACCTGGAAAAACAGCAGGTGGCAGAAACAAAAGACGGGCAGAGACTGAAGAGGAAACGCAGGAGATGACCGAAGAACTAGAAGAGAGCAACGGAATCTTCCTGAATACCAGGAAATTCTCAACCGTAGAACCAGGTCATTCTGAAGAAATGGATGAAATCTTATCAGAAAACCACATTCGGCTGGAACTCGAACGCCTCACGGCAGACACGCTGCAGGCCAACAACGCGACCAGCCTTGGCCTTGCTCTAGACTATGACGACTACAGCCAAGAGGTGCCGTTTCGTTTTGTCTTACCCACCTTTATACTGTCATTTTGCTCTCATACAGTAATTGATTGTTTTTAACTTTAGGTGAACAACACATCAGATACGTTGGACACAAATGACGTGAACCCGCGATCTGGAGGGATCCGATTTCGCACGTATTACATTGCAGCAGAGGAGATCACCTGGGATTATGGCATCAGAAAACCACATCATCTCATCAAACCCAGGTAGTTAATGTAGATACGGTAATGAACCTGTTCATGGAGAGTTAGACGTAAAGCAGCACTGCTGACTCCCCTCCTTTAGAGAGATGCGTCGAGGGTTGAGGAAGTTCCTGTCTGAGTACAAGAAGGTGGTGTTTCGAGCCTACACGGGTGAAGACTTTGAGCGTCCGGCGAACAGAGGGGAGACTGATGAGCACCTGGGGATCCTGGGACCTTTCATCAGAGCTGAGATTAATGATCTCATCACAGTGAGCGATGTAGCAGATAATCAACGACATTAAAGAATGAACAATTTCCGTCTGGTGTTGTTCTGTAGTTCTCTGTAGGTCATGTATCTTTTTCATTCCCTTTTCTCAAGGTGGTCTTTAAGAACAAGGCATCCAGACCTTACTCCTTCCACCTCCAGGGAGTCTATGACCTCAGCCAAGCCACTGGTTTCACCCAAGCCCACTCCTCCTCGGCTCCACCCGGGCCACCAGGAGAACCCGTACCCCCCGGAGAGGCGCGGACCTACAACTGGAAAATACACAAGAACCAAGCACCGACTGACAACGAATTTGACTGCAAGACTGGAGCGTACTACTCTACTGTGGACAAGGTCTGTCTAGGCCTTGTACACGTACAGTACATTTAGTTTCCTGTGAATGACACATTTCTTCATTATGTTCAGGAGCGAGACCTTCACTCTGGCCTCATCGGTCCACTGGTCATCTGTAAGCCTGGGATCCTCCAGACTCGTCTAAACAAGCAGCTGAATGTGCAGGAATTTTCCCTGCTCTTCCACACGTTTGATGAAACTAAAAGCTGGTACCTGGAGGAGAATCTGCAGCGGCACTGTGCTCCACCCTGTCAGGTCAACGGCGAGGACCCTTGGTACCACGAAAGCAACACGTTTGCAGGTGCAGATGAGAGGCACCGTTGTTGGTGTAGTGCATATACAGTATGTGCTGTTTTTATATCGGACTGTTTCGTTCCGTAGCGATAAACGGTTACGTGGCGGAGACACTTCCCGGTTTATTGGCGGCCAGGCACCAGCTGGTCAGATGGCATCTGCTGAACGTAGGAAGCAGCGGAGAGTACCACGCCGTGCACTTCCATGGTTTGCCCTTCACTGTTCAAGCTGGACAGGAACACCGCATGGGAGTGTACAACCTCTTCCCTGGTGAATATACACATACACCATTGTTTTCCATCTTGTGTTTAAATGCCTGTGTTGTTGATGCTGATGATGCTTGATGTCACCAGGTGTGTTTGGCACAGTGGAGATGAAACCCCCCACCGTGGGCACGTGGCTGGTGGAGTGCACCATAGGAGACTACCAGCTAGCCGGCATGAGGGCTAAGCTACTGGTTTACAATCCACGTAGGTACCAACCACGTGTGTATGAAGGTTATTGCGTGTAAGACAAAGTAGGTTGAGCTCATTAACAACCAGTCTAAGGGTTGGACATGCACTACTACAGACGTCATGGTCTCCAGAAGTACTAAAAACTGAATTACAGTCGCCTGGTGTCAATGTGAGACTGGCATTACATAGTAGTGTAGGAATAAGTTTGTATAGTTTATGGGTTTCACGCATCAGAATTTGCAGTAATATCTGTGTAGACAGTGGTTCCGTCCACAGTGGATGGGGCAACGTTTACATATAATCATATGAACTTGAATATTTGCTCATTGAGCTGCTTTTCCTTGTGCTGACATGCAGATTGTGTTTTGCCTCTGGGGATGAAATCAGGAAGGATTGAGGATTCCCAGATCACAGCTTCAGACCACATAGGTAAATTTGAGTTGTTCTTTTTTATTTAAAACACAGACTCTTCCATATCAGTACCTATAATGTAATAACGGTAAAGAAATGTATTTACCACAAATACCCAGTGCACTGAAAATGAAACTATCGCAGTGTTTCCTTTCAGGGAGCTTTATAAAATCTCAAGTGCTGGAAACTGCCTGCTCCGAGTTAGAGTATAACTGTTTGCACATGTGTTTCTAGGAAGCTGGGAGCCCAGGTTGGCAAGGCTGGACCAGTCAGGTTACATCAATGCCTGGATGGGCAAAAAGAAAATGTCATGGTTACAGGTTAGACATAAAGCCTTTCCTGCAGTATGTGATGTGTGTCGTCGGGTCAAGATCAACTACACCGTCTCTGTCTTCCTGTTAGGTCGACCTCCTGCAGCCCACGCTGCTGCATGGTGTGCAGACACAGGGCGTCAGCTCAAAGCTGAGGGACAACTACATCACATACTTCTCCGTTTCCTACAGTCTGGACCAGGAGACTTGGACCAGTTATAGAGGAAACAGCACTAAGCTGAGCAAGGTAGGGAATGTGTGTGACTGGCTGAGAGATAGTCGCCATGTGTTACCAATGAAGTGTTGATTCTTCAGGAAATCATTTTAAAATAAATTCCCAGAAGTGGAATCGGTGATGGCATCTATCATCATGCAACGTAATTCCACTGAGGGTGCTTGGCCAAGTTGCCATCTTGTGTCTGCTACTTTGGGAACAATTACATGCTTTGCTATGACCTGGACAACGTTATTCATTTGTTGGGCTAAAGGTCCAAATTGATAACTGCATGATTCAGTCTAATCTGGACGACCTGGGCCACTGTTTCAGGGATTTCTAGGCAACATTGACAGCTCCAGAGTGAAAGAAAACACCTTCTTCCCGCCATTTGTGGCTCGCTACGTCCGGATTCACCCAATCAACTCTGTGCAAAATCCTGCTCTGCGAATGGAGCTGCTGGGCTGCGATCTCAACAGTGAGTTGGAACCTGGCACCACATCGTTACACGCGGTTGTCAGAAGATGCTGAGAATACATGGGTGTTGTCTGTGTTGTCAGGCTGCTCGCTCCCTCTCGGCCTCCAGAAGAGGCAGCTTCCAGACACCAGCTTCAGTGCCTCCTCGTTTCACTCGTCCCTGCTGCGTAGCTGGAGCCCGAGCCTCGCCCGCCTGCACCAGGAAGGCAGCGCCAACGCCTGGAGGCCAAAGGTGGACATAACACTTCTCTTGTAAACGTTCCAGGATGCAGAATCATGGGGTGGCCTTGATGTTCTTGTCCTTGTTTATCAAAATCAATGGGTTGATTCTCAGATTGCCTTTTAAATTTAGATCAGGAAAGTGGTGGAGTCCTTTTTCTTTGTTTCAACGTTTCCTGTAGCCCAAAAAACATTTTCTTATCAGTTAAAAAAAGTTGTTGTTGTTTTTTGTTTTGCACAAATAACCTCTATTAGTTTGAAGTGGGTTGGGAATGTGCAGCCATTGCCAAAGATGCACTGTCAGACAAACAAAAAGCTGTTGGCTGCTGGCTTCTCTAGTTTTTCTCCCTCACATGTAAAATGCTTTTTCTGTACCACTCACTCCAGAACAACAACCCCCACGAGTGGCTGCAGGTTGACCTGGGGAAGGTCAGGCGCATCACGGGGGTCATAACCCAGGGAGCGTGGTCGCTGCGCACCCAGATGATGGTGACAGAGTTCTCGGTTTCTGTCAGTGATGACAAACAGTCATGGAGCAGTGTGTTAGAGCAGAGCTCCCTGAGAGAACAGGTATAAAATAATTGTCATAATAATTAAAGGATAACACTCACACGTAATCCGTGTAAACTGCCTCACTGTTGTCTGTTACGTGTTTTCCCCTCCTTCCTTTCTTAGATTTTTACAGGGAACAATGATCCAGATAAGGAAGCTGTCACCATTTTCAATCCACCTCTATTTGGCCAATACCTCCGCATCCACCCAAGGGGTTGGGTCAACAACATCGCCCTGCGCCTGGAGGTCCTGGGCTGTGACACGCAGCAAACGCTCTGATGCGGAGAAAGATAAAAATGGATGCCAGGCTCTGGATGAGGAATCCGTAGCAGTGTGTGGGGGGGGAGGCGTGTGAGAAACGTTAAATGTCATGGAGAGCACTTCCAAAGGGTTGAAGAGATTTCTTCTATAGCACCAGCTTTGTTTACATAAATATGCCTTCTCACCTGCTCTGACGTTTTTATTACTGTGAAGTTATAATGAAATATTAGTGAAAGAAATTCCTGTTGCAACAGCTGTGCAGCATAGCAAACCATATGAGAGAATTCTTGTGTACTGTAAATGTTTGATACTCTGAAGGATGTAAACAGTTTGACTGCTCATTGTGGATTTTCCATCATTGGAAAAGTTTAACAAAAGTTTGTTAATGTTTTGTTTGCTTTATTAAAATTGATAAAATAATGACAGTGGCATTTATTTCGCATTATCTTGCCTTGCATGTAAAATGCACAAGTACAAAGAACCTCAAATTCAGGTGCATGTTTAAAAAAGGTAAAAATCAGCATCATAACAGTAGCAACTCGTTGCACTGCTACATTAAACTTCACCTTCTGTCCTTTGTCTTTATTTTCTCCATCTTTCAGTACATTATCTTTGTTCTTTCTTTGTTCCATCTGTCTTAAGTCCAAAATGTTCCCAAACTGTGATTTTGTCTTATCCATCTCCTCCAGATCCCTACGGCAGAAACAATGAGCAGTTCAGCTCCAGCACTGTTCTGTAAACAAGGAAGAAATCGTGGCGTAACTAAATCAGAACATCAACAAGGTGTGTGTGCACATGTGTCTTAATTGTATATTTTGGCCCTATTGTGTGAATGTTTTTTAATCCAACCAGTCTTTATCACTTACCTATCAGCTCAGGAAGCCTCCAGGCTGGGGGTGTGTTTGGTCTGGAAGGATGTCACACTGCTGGCAGGGAGGTGCCAGTAGCACATTGAGCCTGGCCGTCACACTTTATCTCTGTGAAAACAATAACACGCAGTGTGTGCTCTCAGCAGAGACACCTGTGTTCGGCATTACGCGTTTCTTCTACTTTGCGTGTAAGGTTAGTGTACAGTGGCCTTAAGAAGCTCGTCTCCACCGGCAGTCAGCACAGGTGTTGGTATTTCAGCTCAGGTTAGGAAGCGCTGAGCTGCTGTGCTCACATACTTAATGCTGAACAGCCCAAAATGACAAAAGAAGCTGCCATATATAAAAACTGTTCCAAACGCTCTGTGGTGTGTGTATGTGTGTTTGTCTCATGTCTCAAGAAAGTTCCCAATCTGTGCCAGTTCGTTTTCTGACTGTTCTGAAAGTATCAAAACACCGTAGTTGCCTAAAAAGGTTTACACTACTGTGTAGAAACAGTTGGCTAACTTGCAAAAGACCAGTATGCGCCACTGCCAATGCAGAAGTTGTAAATATGTTTATCAGGTGTTTATGTACAGCCAACCTTTCTGATTTACTAAAACATGTCAGATCCCATAGAAATGTCCCCATTTTGAACAAAGCCAGATGTTAATCTCCCAAACATGACAAACCTGTGGTCAGGAGGTTCCAGTTAAACACGACAGTGACCGATGGTCTGGTCTCCACTGAGTGATTGCCTCACTTTCCTTTGTCTCAACCGGCTATTTTGCAACAGCAGAGCTATTTTTGTGTTGATAATTCTGTGAAGTTTGGTTGGTTCTTATAAAGTGGCAGGATGGAAAACCATGACACAACAGAAAGAATGACCACAGTTTTATCACTGTGTCTTACATCATCACTTCCTAGCAGTGTCTGAAGACCCGTAAGGGCCCAGAGGCCCTTGGCTGTTAGATAAAACACTTATCTCCCCCACAAATAAAAGGGGGACGCCTGTGTATGCTGTACCAGGTTTGTTCAAAATAGTTTACCGTGGAACTCGAGAAAAATGCGTTGAATCACTCGGCAGGGCGTCAACGTGTCTGTATAGCATATGCAGTATTGCAGTATTCTAGTTTCCATTTTAATGACACAAATCATCCCGAAAAACTCCTGGAAGTAAAAATGTCACAATCACAGAAACATATATATTTCACAGTAAATCTGTAAATTACTAAAATTATTATTAAAGTTCTCAGTACAGACCGACTGACAGCTGGGAGACAATCGCACTGAAAGTGGTAAATCAGAGTCAGTAAATATAATAATTTTGCATCCCTTTACAATTCATTCAATAATTCAAGTGTGTAACGCTGTATATTTGAATGTTTTTATACTTAATTATAGTAGTTATAATGTTGTTTTCATATTTTGTTATAAAGAGTATACAGCTGAATGTCAACATTTAGGTCAGGTAAGTATTGTGAAACTGATTTTCTTTTCACTGCTTCACGTGGTTAAATGAATGGACTGGCTGGGTTTTTTAAGCTTTACATCGACTTCACTGAAAAAAGTAGGGGACGGGCGACCCCTGCTGGACAGTCGCTAGCATTACAGCAGTTACACCGGCGGAACAGCTTGAAAACTGTAAGACGTAAACTGAAAGATGGCGAAAAAATATATTAATATAGACTCAAATGAGATGAGACTAAAGGCACCAATACACCAAATTAACGTTTTCACTAAGATAGACTGAAACTAAATTGAACTAAATACAATACTTCATCCAACTTTTTGCCACGGAGGCACTGGTTGCAGCAATCTGTAACCAGTGCCTCCGTATCAGCACTTGTCACAGTGATGCCGTGATCTGATGATCCCTGGAAAACACAGGCCCTCGCTCTTACGTGATCAAAATATGAATCAGCAGAATCAGACCGAGGGCCAGGCTCAACCAGTGATTTATTCTTTAGGTGGGCACATGGACACGTACCCAGTGGCACACAGACGGCTGTGCTGCAGTGAAGAGCCAGCGATTGACCGCCTGGCCGGGAGACGCAGAGGTTAAATGGGGGAACGGGAGTCAAGGGAGGAGGAATTAATGCCTGAATGAACCCGGCCTCGTTGCTGTGGTGATAACGAGTACATCACATGTTTAAAGACGCGTTCAGTGTCTCTAAACAGCAGCAGGCCATTACGCCTTCAAATCACCATCTTGATGCATTCAAAAGGGTCCAGGGTTAATCTGAGAACCTGCAGTGGAGCAGTGACAGCAAGGGTTGCTTTCATATTACATCTTTATTGTTGGTTTATTAGAAAAATGTGCCTTTCTGATACAGATTCAAAATTACTTTGACAAAAACACAAACATTACATAAATTTGTCTAGCAGCATGACTTAATTTCAAATCTGGTGACACTGGCCTCATTACAACTGTTTATAAAATGGTAAAAACAGAAATGGATTTATATAAAACTGTAAAACTTATGTGGGAGGACAGACGTTCGCAGCTTTAAGAGTGATGAGAGGAAATACAGATTTAGCAGGTAAGAAAGAAGGTTTACTGGAGCCCCGCAATGAAACATTACTCATGACCCGACATCTGAGGCTGTGGGACGGCCTGAGGCCCTGAGGCTGTACAGGAAATAAAAGATTTATCACCTGCAGAAGTGGGAAAATTTATAAATGGGATAACACGATGCCTTCAGAAAACATATGCATGAATTATACATGTGTTACAGAACATATGGAGCAAAGAAAGGTCTTCCCACTGGAGGTGGTCCACAGTCTCCTGGTAAATCATGGCTCAGCTTTAGAATAGACTGCATGGACCTATGCTACGTGTTTTATGTATTGTTTGTGTGGTGTGTTTTTAGTCTGATCATACCATTAAGCCCCAGAAATAACTGAAAACAGAGGAGCAGACAAATGGTGCAAAGCAAAATAACAAGGCTCAATACTGCAACCATTTGGACCCGTGTTGGTCACGGAGTCCAATGACGAGACACTGAGAGACTTGGTCCTGGCAGCCGAGCAGAATGTCAGCCATAGGTCAAGCTGATGATAAATGACACTAAGGTGTAGTCACATAAAATGCATATTATTGTTAGGTCACGTGGCGCAAAGAGGCTGCTTCCATTTGACCTGTTTTGTACATGGGTTTCAGAGGAATGTAGCTGGCAAACTAAATCAAGCGTGTGAGGCAGAGCTGAGCCCGTGTTTATTTACAGTATGTGCAGCCTTGTGTGCCAAGTGCGTCTCTCTGTTGCTCTGGTCGGTTCATTGTATGCCACAGACCAGCTCCAACCCTACAGAAGAGCAAGCGCAGGGCCAGTCAAGGTTCCGCCCAACAGACTAAAAATATTATAGATATCGAAAAACACTAGCAGAGCTGTCAGTAGTATGACGTTTAGGTGACAGGTGCTCTAGGGTAGGTCTGACTGTGAGAACTACATCATCGACATCCTCAAAAAGCAAAGTGGCCATAGGACAGTGAGCCCAACAATGCTGCATAGAAAAGAAGACTTTGGCAAACCAGACACTAGTGCAGCGGACGCCATGCAACCATCCAGAGAAACGACACCATTCGTCATTCACTCTGCTCCCTCACCCTTATAATTTTAAATGTCAACTAACACTTTCCAGTAGTCGCTGAAGCGTGTCGCTAAAAATACCAACAGGTAAAAAACTATTATTAAAAACATGAATAAGTGTACAAAGCACATACTGCGTGATGATACATGTCTGCGTTCTCTATTTGAATCTACAGCTGGTTCTAACCAGAAACTGGGTGAGGCTGCACAACACAAAAACAATGGGTAAAAAGTGAAATTAGGATCTGTACATGCTAGTTGTCTAGTTGTCTAGAGTCTGGTTGTAGTTACCACCTGCTCAGCGACTGTAAGGCAGATTTGATTGTTTTTTTTAATGTTACAGCTGCGAATCAGCCGTCTTGCTTTTAGTCCTCGTCTTTAAAATGGTTTGTTGGAAAACAACACTGACAGTCAGCTGCTACCGGAGCTAACGAGGTGACCTCACATTAACGTGAAAACTAATCCGTTCACAGTAAAAATACACCAAAACGAAACGATTCTCTTAAACGCTGTTGCAACAGACACATCTCATGCATAGAAACACAACCGCGCTTCGCAGCTGTTGTTGACCCTCTGTAGTAGTTTGCATTCACTCGTTCCAGTGACATAGGCCTCTAGTTTGACAGCAGTAATTTAGTGCAACTTGTCAGTAACGCACGCTCCTGTGTTGTCAGGGGCAGGAGCAGAATTTGTTAGTTAGTGCTGTGCAAACCAGCAGAATATAAAATTAGGTATCAAATCTGTCCTATTTTCTTATTTCTATACAAATGTTATATTTACACTGTGGGTGTCCACATAGTTGAAAATCTATTATGCTGATTAGGACACACATAAATGCAGTGTTATAGAAAACGCCTCCTTCAAAGTACAAAAATAAAATCTATAGCAAATTTCACAGTTAGCCAATATTAACTAGACAGGAGGACTTGGTTAAATACAGCGAAATAGAAACGAAGTAGCGTAAATTAAAAGAGAAAGTTTCCTTTTTTTATCTGTACGAGTTCTATGTTCAGATTGATTTGATCGACTCAACAGAGAACTGGCTGTGTGAGCTGACGGAACATTAAAAGCTGTTGTAAATTATGTTGGTTCACTTATATATAACCTATGGATGGCTCCTGTGGCCCTTTTTTAATTATGCCCAACTTTTGTGTGTGTCTTTGTAGCAGCTGCAAATACAGCAACACCTGTGCTGCCCAGAGACTAACACTGCCTTCGTCAAATTAGAGGTGTATGTTTTTTGCCGTCAAACACGCTTTACACTTGCCACCATGCGATACATGTCTTCACTGCTTCACTTGCTCATGTTTGCGTGTCTCTTGTAACTTTAGTTAAAGAGATCAGGGTTTAGATAACAGCTTGTTTTCTATTGCAGACACAAAAACCAGGCTGGGATGAGGAGAAGCTGAGACTGATAACAACTATCAACAGTCCAGGAAGAGGTTACAGAACTGCAGGAATGATGAGCATAAAAAACAGAATGGATTTGAAATATAAAGGATAAATCTTGTTGTATAGTATGTGGAATGGAAGTTTAACACTCACAACACAGTTTTGTGACACTAATGAGGTTTCACAGGAAGCAAGGCTGATTGAAAGTGTACGTTTGGCAGCTGTGTGGTTTTGAGACCTGATTCAGATTGCAAAAGAAACCACAACACGAAAGAGTGAAATTATGAAGTACTGCATCATGCCACCGTGTTCGACCGGACTGCTTTACTGAGGTATACAGAAGGTGTGCGCTGAATAATGCCAGTGAGGGAAAACACAGGGAGAAAAGAACGCCACCTCCTGTGTGCTTCTCTGTGTAACTCCCACAGCTGGTTACAGCAGCTCTGCGTCTGTTCACCAGCGTTTGCTGCTCAGGAGAACTTGTAATCAGAGGTAAATGGTCCAAACATTTATGAAACTAAAAACTGTCTTCTTATGTGTGTATTGTCTGTGAGATGCCCTGATGACAGTTCTGGAAATTTGACAGTCTTAATATTTACCATAGATCAGACTATAATGTAATAGTTTCTTGTGACATACTGTAAATTGCCTTTACTACCAAATTAAGGTCCCAATAAGCAACACTACTAACAGCTGTCATTCTCTATCAGGCCTCTCTGTGAGCTCAATTCTCACTGCTTATATGTACAAAAAATGTGCGCACTGCACTGAAAAACAATTTAACCGTTTATGAGGATTACTCTAGCACCCAGTTAACAATTTAAAAGGAGTAAAGATGTAAAGGTGAAGGGTGAAAACAAAGATTCACGCTCAGGCTAACTGAGGAGAAGACTTCGTATCAACAGCAGTGTTTAGTTCCAGTCATTCAGGCAGCAGATGTTCAGCTCTCACAGCTCGCCTCCTTTAACTTACTGTATGGCTGCACATGTTAAGCGCAACCCACTGCTAAGTTACTGAACCGTACTGAAGTGAAGATCTAAACCCCCAGGGTAATGGACTGTAACTTTGCTAATCAAAGGATTGTTTGTTATCTTCTGGGACACAATATACAAAGAAAAACTGCAAATCAATCAGACGATTGTGTTTCAGCTACACAAACCTAATAAACTGCATTGTGTTTTTAAAACTAGATTCAAGAGACGCTGCATAAATATTTCGTGAATGTATCCCTTCAATGGTTCTTGGCTTATCGTAATGTGTTTATCTAGAATATAAAAGAAAGCATGAAAAATGCTGTCAGTTAAAATCTCTTCATTTCTTTACCTTCAGCGGTACTGGATGTGTCACAGCATCCGCACGGATAAAGGAATCCTAGGTGAGGGTGTGTTGTGCTTATCCTCTTAAGATATTTCCATAATCCTATGCTGATCTGCTTTCTTTCTGTCCTTTCTGTGGCTTGTAGCCAGACCACCCTGTTTGATGTCTCTACACATCAAGATAACAAGAAGCCAGTGAGGGTCCAGGAGAGGTTAAAGGTCAGCCAAGATGAAGTCCACGCTTGACATCTGGGAGGAGGGCAATGCAAGGATGACAAAAGGTGCTGGTGTGCTGAATCCCTGGGAGCAAGCAAAGGTAAAGTTAGACACAAGACGACAGGTATGTTCTTGTGTTTTGTTTTCTATGTAAATACATGGAACCTTTGCATGGTGCGTCTCAGATGTGTGTCTCTACATCAGTGTAGCCGGGCAGCATGTCTCCATTAGAGCAGCTCTTAGGCTCTCCAGACTTTTGGCCACCAGGCAACATCTGGGCAGTTGTAGAAGTCTCCTCTTGCGATGCTGCTGCCTGTCTTCGCTGGAGCCTGCGATGTATCAGGGGCACAAAGAAAAGCACCATGCCTCCAACTATAGGAGGCACCCCAGCCACAGAGAAGGCCACAGTGTAGTTCCCAGAATAATCATGTAGTAGACCTGCACAGCAGAAGCAAGGGGTGCATATCATGTTAACATGTCTTTAATCAAGGAATGGCACCAACTATGATGGACTTACAGTTAGGTAAAAGTATCATTAGCTGGATGTCTGCAGAAAAAACTCACATAATAGATTTACATAAATGATATTTCAATACCTTTAAAGCTCAATAACTCATGTTAACCCCTACATAAACAAAGAAGTAGGTAGAATCATCACTACTCCCGTAAAACTCGACACACAAACCAAAATCATTTCTGTTTGCATATGGATTAAATGCTCTATTGCCTAACACAGAGCCCCCATTGTAGGCTTCAAACGTCAGCCATGCTAATCATATGTTGGTTCCAGCTCTTCACACAAATGCATAAGAGTGTTATTGATTTTTTTCATCTAACTCTGGGAGGGAAAGCTGATTGATATTGATATGAACAGATGCATTTTTCAAAAATGTTGAAATAGCCCTCTAACGAAAGGCCCTGGGTCTGTGCACATTGCCAGCTCCTGGCTCGTGGTTTGCACTTTCCACTCCTCAGCTGGGTAAAGTACATGTGTACATTCTATGCTTGTCTGCATGTGACAGACACAAACTACACCAACAGCAAAAAGCAAGCTCAGCAAGTTTAACACACTGCAATATATGTTTAATTACGCACTGAGAGCAGTGGAAGGGTATCCACTTACATTACGTGTGCATTTTCTTGCTTCTGATAAGGACAGAACATACGATGGTTTTGTGATGATGGCTGTGGCTGCATTGTACATGTGTCGCTGTTTAATTTAATAATGTCTGTATCTGTACTTTCTCAAAAGCTAAACTTAAACCGTGTGTTATATATTTGAATGCAGGTCTTTGTGTGCAGGCAGTCTTTGAGCTTGTTGGTTCCCTAAGGTGGAATCCCACTACTTACTGTTTTACTCAATAGCAAAAGATCTGCTGAAATAATGCTTGATTAACAGAAATTGTGAAACTCAAAGTCCAAAGCAACATCTTCAAGTTGTTTGTTTTAGTTAGAGCAACAACAGTTTGAGCCAACAAATTACACCGCAATCAAAAACAAGCAGTTGTACAAACTAACAATGTTGCAAAATCCACCTTGAGGAGATCAACAGCTTCAGAAAATGAAACCTGTCAACGCACTGACATCAGCCTCTACAATCAGAGAGCTCTCGTTTGCGGAGGACAAAAGAGCAAACTGTTTGGTATTAAAAGGCATCTAGATGCTGCAAGAAATATTACAAGGATGCCAGAGTCACCAAGTTACTGCTCTGCTCTCAGTGCTTTTCTGTATCCAATAGTACTTAGAACGCTGAGTAGAGAGACAGCAGAGGAGATGAAGGCAGCCCTTGGCTCTGCATGTAGGTTTTTCCTTAAAGACAAACACAAGGCTGGCCACTAGTCTGAAAAGCATTTGTCTACCCACATTTTTCTATCCTTGTTTAACTCTGCTTGCACAACATCCTGAGATCAGGGAAGGGGGGGGGGGCTGATTCACTGTTCATTTTGGATTATGCAACAGAGCTCCATGAGAGAGGAATAATAAAACAGGAGAAAAAAAGCTTCTCACCAGCGATGGGTGGACCAGCTGTCATAGGAAGAGCCATGAGGCCGAGAAGGTAACCTATGGCCTGCGAGGCCAGCATGGGCCCCACCAGCTCAAATGCTATGGGAGCCATCATGGTGAGGAAGCAGCCATCGCACAGCCCTAGAAACACACACACAACCACCAGCCCCTCGAACGCAGAGCACTGAGGAATCATGATGGACATCAGGCCCAGAGTCACAAAGGACACCACCTGAAAAACAACTCATTAGGAACCATTTCAGGATTCTTACTTACAAAGATACTGTACATTAACATGAATCTGTGGGGTTCATCTCTGTCACATCATCTGTAATCTCAGATCAGCAAGACAGTCGTACAAGTTACAAATGAGTTGTACAAATCCAAACAGGTTGCACTCAGCTCACAGTTTATGTTTATTATTGTTGGAGTAAAGTGAACCAGTTGTCCTGAGCAATAAGCTAAACAGTGTTACCTGAAACTATTTCCACATTGCACAAAAGTCACTCTTAAACACACAGGACATGTTTTAATCTGTACTTGTAGTTGCCTGTACTCATTACAGTCTAAGCGATACATTTAAATCCTCACCTGCATGTAAATCTTTTGAAGGCCAGGAATAAGGTCTCCAATCTTGCCAAAAGCGAGGCGTCCCACTCCAGATGAAGCACCGATGCACACCAGAAGCACCCATTCCTTATTTGTTCCCTTAAACCGATCCTTCACAAAGTTGATCTGAGAAAAGGAAAACGTGACAATGTGTTAGATAATTTGAGACATAGCAGAAAACACCACTAATAGGATGAATTAACAAAGACACCACATGCTGGTGAATAGAAATGTTTTTGTGCTCCATGCATAAGTAGTCACTGGCTGTGCATGTGGTGGAGAGGAGGCGTTGTCCATACATAACCACTAACTCGTGGTTTTACAACAACACTTTTTTTATCCACGGTGCTTTGGAACAACAGGAGCATGAAGACCTATCGCATATAGGTCAGACCCTCCCACTCCCCTTAGTCCTGACCCCGCAAATCAGATCCAAAACATGAAACCGCCTTCTGAAGTCTTTCCTGAACATGATGGTCCTTGTGAAATATTTGCTCTGCTTTGAAGGTCTCTACATTCATCAATGGCCATAGGATAGGCATGTTTAGGGATAAAGAGAGGCCATACAGGAGAGGTTTCCTGAGGTGGTTGAGCCAATACAAAGGCCGGGGCTGTGTTTACATCTGGGCCCGGGCCTGAAACAACAGGCCTGACAGAGGGAGGCCAGAGCTGGAACATCCGACATCTGGATAGAAGGAGATCAACTTCACAGCTCCACACTGCAGCTTTACACTTCATCCTCATCCTTCACCATCTCACTATTTCACACTAAAGTGAGTCAAAGTTCATTAGTAGCTTTCAAATTTGTAAAGCTGGTTACTGAGGCCTGTTTGACTTGAGTTGTTCTAGCACCACGGTTTTGCCATTGATTCTTATTATTTCTTATTTTCATTGTTTATTTTTACTGTTGAGATTTTTTTATTACAAAGGCGAAAAGGGGAAGTAGCAGAACTACCTTCCCTCTCAGCCACTACAGGGGCGTGACTGGATTTGATTGACAGTAGACGCACACTAAGCCCAGAAAGCTACTGTAAGTAATCAAACTTAAACTGCATGATATCAAGATTAAGGACAAATT
Organism: Macropodus opercularis; assembly: GCA_030770545.1. NCBI lineage: Eukaryota > Metazoa > Chordata > Actinopteri > Anabantiformes > Osphronemidae > Macropodus > Macropodus opercularis. Next base: position 8,375,835 of record CM061098.1, read on the forward strand.
ATGGATTATTATCTTTACAGTAATATTTGCAGAAATGTTAGCAGTGCAAGAAGCAGTAAGGTCAGAGGTCTTGAGTCGTGTTGTTGATTGGTATGGTAACCACAGGTATGTGGTTTAACATGAAGGAAGTTGATAGACTTCAAGCAGGGCTAATGGTACTAATGTGAAGATGAAGGTTAACATTGTGAATCATTAAAATATGAAAGTATCTCTTGGTTAGAGGCCTTTACAGACTATGCAGTTCCAGCAGAAATGTGTGTTCTTTTTGTCTGTTGATAAAAAGCTAATTTTTGGATTGTGAAAGCTAAGCAGTAATTCTCAACAACAAGCCTCCTCTTCAGCTTTAACTGCTCGTTTACCCTGTTGACGTGCATTCCACTGTTCTCCCAGAGGCCCACAGAAAATGAATGACATCAGACCGCCCACAGTGCAACAATACAGCTCTGACATGAATCCCTCTTCCTCTCCAACTCAAGACAGCTGGGGCCCTTTATTATTACTTTTTTTGTTGTTGTTTTTACATCAAGCATGTGATTACAATACTCGATATAAACGTCCTCAAATGTTTATATACAGTAGTGCTTGGACAAGGAGTTCAGAATGCCTGCAGTTTCACAGGCCTAAGGACGTTTTGGTATTTATTCAAAAAGCTGCATTAAATTGGGGATCTACATGCAGTATCGTGATCATAGTTAAAATGACAAACAACACACATGTAATAACCCGAGTATGCTTGTGTGATGGTCTTACCAGGTGGATGTATGGCACAAAGTACCCCAGGACAGCTGTAGCTACTCCAAAAGCCCACACCCGGTAAGTCACAATGTGAAAGACACGCAGGTTGAAATATTTCCTGACAGTAGCCAGTACCCTACTCCACCTGCTCCCATTTTGAGCTGCGGAGCCTGGCTGGGTTTGGCCCTCAGCAGGGTCAGGACCCAGACTGGATGGTCCCATGCCCGCACCAGCAGGGAGCAAAGGTTTGAACGTGAGGGCCAACAAGGCCTGGACTAGCATCAAGACGCTGAGTATCTGAAAGGTCCTGCTGAGGCCCAGAGGCGTAGCCACTTTGTCGAGGAAAACTGGTAGGGCCATGGAAAAGAGGCTGGCGCCACCCGTAACGATGCCGTTGGCCAGGCCCAGTCGTTGGCGGAAGTAATGCCCGAGGATGACCAGTGAGGGCTGGAAGGCGAAGGAGGATCCACAGCCAAACAGTATCCCATATGTGAAATAGCGAAGGGGCAGGGAGCTGCCATGAAAAAGAAAATGCAGTATTTTCAGCAAGCTGGATCAATACTTTGTATTAATATTAGGACAACAATGGACGTTTTTGCTTTTTCTTTGAAAGAACAAATGCTTAGCTTTGAGACCACATTTCAATTTTAATAAGGTTAACGCTATCACTTTGATTAATTCAAATGAACCTACTTTGCAAAAGATGTACTGAGGAGTCCGATAAAAGCCACCACTGCCCCGCTGACAGCCGTCTTCCTACAGCCAAAATGGTCTGTGAACATGCTGACCACAGGTGAGCAGAGGAAGATCATGCCCATAGCGAGGGCCCCGACCCAGGCTGCACAGGAAGAACGGACGTTAAAGTAATCAGTTACATGTGGCAAACGCTTACAGCATTGTCTCTGTGACCTACAGTCACTAAATCCAAGACAAGGGGCAAGTGATTAAAGTCTGTGCAACATGGTGTGTGCTGCAAATCAACATATGAATGACATACAGGATGCATTGGTGAAATGGATTTCCTTTTCTACATGAAAACAATACACAGTCATTTTCTACAGCTCATAAAACCTTTTCCCAGATCAGAAAACGAGTACAATCTTAAAATATATATTATTGTTGTACTGTCCATGGAAACCAGTCAGTCTGCAAACCTTGGCATTTAGGAAAGGAACATAAATAAGTCTGATGTGATTTACCATGTAAATCTTTTTATATGAAGTTATGTAACACTACTTTTTATTGTCTTTTCTTGCAGCATGTATGTCAGACACGCACCAAGATTCCTCGTGGTGATTAAACACATCTAAAAGTGGATCAAAGTGGACAGTTCTGGCCTGTGGGGTAATATCCAACCAGTGTTAGGACACAACAAGCCAAAGGCACTGTGTACCTCGATGTGCAAGCAAACAACCGTCTAGTCTCCTGTGGAGCAAAGGTAGCTTCAGCGTCCACCGTGGTGTCTGTGAATCAAACTGAGACCAAAGTGGCTGATAAACAGGCTGATCAGCTGATTTGCGCACACACCCACACACTGTGTTCAGCGTGAAACGTGAGCTGTGCAGTGCTAAACAAACACAGCCTTTGTTACGGAGGTTGATCTAAACATTCTGTGTCCCACATGTTACTATGCTTTATTTATTTTAATGAAAATTGCACAAAGAATGAAGTACATAATTTGGCTGTTTCATGTGATCTATATTCATTTCTGTTGTCTGGCACCCTCCATTACAAACATTCAGAGTTTCACCTAGAGGCACAACATAATCTCTCAAGACCTAAACAAAATATAAATATGTACAAGTTAGTGACAACTGAATGGCAAAGCAATGAAGAGCCACCCGCCTGAGGGAAACCTGTTGTGGTTGTTTCAGACTATGCCACACCTGAAATTACCGTTTTGACCTTTATCGAAAATGAAGCAAAAATATGTGAACATTGAAGAGCTGGAAGAATCTACACACAGGCTTCTAGTCAGTTCAAGAAAGACTAATAATAAAGCAGCATAGTGTGAAAATGTTACGCAGTACAAATTTACTCAAATAAGCTCCTTCACCATATTTGCCCTGAGGGGTGAACATGTGAGTTTGCAGTGTGGAAATAACTCAACTCAAATAACTAAATCACTGTGTTTAGTGATAGATGAACATCTGCGTATATATAATGTACAACGGTAGCGTGTCATCATAACCCTGCCTGACTGTGTGTGTAGAGACACATTATAGTGTGAGAAATAAACCACACTGCTAAACCTTAACGATACACGTATAGTACTAATCTCTGAAAGTGACAGAATCGGGTCATTTGTAGTTTGTGTTGGCCGTAGTCCTGCATGCTTGTGTCAGTACATCGTTGCAGTCTTTTCCGGGTTGAACACATTATTATACAGAGACTAACGTGAAACAACAACCTGAGTGAAAAGAAAAAAGAGCCAACCACCTACTGTTGAGGCTAAAGAACCGTGTTGTCGCATTTCCAGAAACCACTCTGTCAACCCTTGACCTGGCTTCCAGAAAACCTAACGTCTCTGCTGGGAGTTTGATATCTTGATACCACTAGAACTAGCAGTATCTTAATTGACGTTGTTATGTTACCACCACAATGACTTTTTCTCAAGCCTGCATGAACAGGTTTTCTTTACTGAACCCATGTGGAGATGATTATGGTCCCTGTACTGATTTCTGCTAGAGAAACCAAAACACATTGTCCACACATACAGGACCTAATGTCCAGTCAGAGGTTAACAAAACTGCAGCCCCATGTGTCGTTACTCCAGCGTCTCCTTTCTTTTCCGGCCAACCACGCCTCCTTTTTCCTCCGCCCCTACACAAGCAGCGGGCTGTGAATAGTGGAGTGTTCTCATTAAGAGTTGATTAGGTCTGAACACTTTCACACAAAAGAAAAGGAACAGAGGAAGACGGAAGCAAAATGAAAAGATGCCTGTGTGTGTTTGTCGAGTGGTAGTGAGGGGACTTAACGAGCGTTCCTCTCTTTGTGTGATGAATGGAGGCTAACAACAACACAGGGACAGAGGCTCCATAGGACCATCTGTACGTTGGCAGAGCGATCGTCTTTGTTTAGAACCAGGAATACTTAGTTTAGTCTCTGCAGAGTACCAGCGTCAATACAGGCCTGTGTTTTTGTGTACTACTGTATACGCAGTATGACATGTATACTACTTTATACTGTGTTGCTTTGGAAAATAGCTGGGTGAGTTCCATGTCCTAATGAACATACTCGATACTTGATTTCACAGGCACATTTCCATTGTTTAGATAAAACAAGTACCTCACCACTGCCATTACACTACGGAGACACACAGTGACGACGTGTTTGTTTGTGTTGGCCGTGTCGTTTGAAACAAAACAATTAGGTTAAAGTGTCAAATATCTGCTTTCATTTGGGGATGTTTGAATTTAGGTCGAATAACCAGTCAAGGTTTATACTGTAGCTGCTTGGTTCCTCATTTTAAATACATAACACCTAAAGTAGGACATACTCTAGGTAAAGGCTATTCACATGCTCTGTGGATTATCCTGAGTAACAATGACATTCTTCCTAGACAGACGTGTTGCTGATTACTTTTTCAAATGGTTTATAGCTATAAAGGGTACAGCAATAGCAACAGCAGCACTGTACTAAGTGGCAACAAGACTCGAACACATTAATCTTCAAATCTGGCCAAATAATGCCAAAATGATCTGAGCAGATATTACGTAGTATTACTGCAGTGCATAAGAACCAAAGACTTATTTACCTGAACCAACCTTTTAAAGTAAGAAAATCCCATAACCATTGTTTCACGACAAATAAAATGTGCCAAAACAATCAAAAACAAACAAATGCCCAAATGCTTTCCAGTGGCACAAGGGGAAATAATCTATCTGCTAAACAATGCAACATATTGTGTTCAAAATTGCCTTGGGTGCTCAGGCTTAAAGTAACAATGGCCATACATATTTTTGTAACATTAACGGAAACACTGAGGTAGGTAACTATACCGTTGGTACAGAGGCCCATTCTTTCAAGGCCAAATTAAATTCTTTACCAGGTGGTGAGATTGGGCAACGGGCTGTTACATGACGCACGTTTGAATTGGAACTGGAAAACAAAGATGCTAAAAGCTACTATTACACTGCATCCACCAAAACATGGTAACAAAACAACAAGAATGATGTGCTGTGTGTCAGAACACAATAATATATCAGATTGTGGCTCGTCTTAGTTGACAAGGCCAAATAACAAGCAATCAACAAACAACAGCACATGCCAACATAATAAATGTGATGCTTTGTTTTGACATCAGGTACCTTACTAGTAATTACCAAACAATACACAAGGTCAGGTTGCAGCATTTGTAGAGGGGGTTGAAGAGTGTAAGTCATTTAGTTAAGCAGCTGTCTGTCACAGGTGTGGGGGAAGACTTTTAAACACCCTGGGTACACAACAATGGGGAAACAGCAAGAAGACCGGTGTTTCATACCGGGCACTAACAAGCAGCAGCTCCTCCTAATATTTAGTCGCACCATGTTCCGAGCTTCCACTACACACTTCCAGGCAAACAACTTGTGCTGACAAGATAAATTATTCAGGATATGTATGGATTTATAATGGACATGTTTGCATGCACGTGTACAGTAAGTAGCAGGGCCACTTTTGAGGATCAGGCTTCACTCTTGATCCACTACTCATACCCTAATGTAGCTTAACATTGAATCTCAGGGTGGTGGGTCTCCCAGAGCTTGTAGTTCTCAAGGTTTTACCTATGATCTTCTATTTCTAAAAATGATGCCCTCAAAAGGGAGAGTAGGTGCTCTTGTTATCACTTTTCAATTAGCACCTGTCATTTTATGGATGTTAAGATAAATTAATTAAAAGCTTTTCGTCCTTCTCATGATCGTCTACCTGTTTATAAGTGTGCGTGTAGAACCTTGACAGACTTTGATCTGACCTGAACCCGCTCCCCTGTGCTCAGGAATGCCAAAAATGCCACAGGACTCCCTAATCTGCCAACTTGGGATTTCCAGCTGCCCTGGAGATGCTGGAGAAATCTGGGGCAGCAGAGCTACCGTTACTAATGGCCAAAGAGGTTTGGTTGAGATAGCACACACACCTGTGCCAAATGTCACTAAAGCTTAACCACCTTGAATATGATGAAAACTTGATGCAATTACACTGCTTTTTACTGGTTCAGTCAAGTTTAAACATCCCACTGTGCTTGATATACTGCTTTAGATACATTATGTATTTGAAGACTCCCATTGGTGTTTTAGGTTAATGAGCAGCTGCTCACTGTTGATACTGCAGCTTCAGTACATAAAATGTTTGAACTTGATATTGATTGAACCCTAATACTGATTGCAGAGTCAAATGTTTAGACAAAGTGGCGTGATCAAACACAAAATTCGACATTTGAACATACTTTAGCAATCAGTTTGATTTTGCAAGTCAAAGATTATTACACTCACTATTAGACTTTTTGCAAGCCAGGATCTTTTCAGCATTGAAAGGGAAGTTGTGTTATTGCTCCAATGTTGCAGTCAGTAAGAAAAATCCCTGGAGGCAGAGTTTTCTTACTAACACAACCTGTGTTACATCATTGTGAAATTGTTCTAAAATATCAGAAACAAATGTGATATTGCTCAGTACGTTCTGCTGCGCTCTGACTTCTTTCTCTCTAGTGATCTGCCTCCCACTGGTGACGTAGAGCTGGAAATCATCCGAGCGATAAATGAAAAATTAATCAGCTACGCACTCTGTACCTTTTTACTTCTTCCCCTTCAGACACACTCCCGAATCAAGAAACCGTGCTGTGGCTTGAACTCCTCTCATATTCAATGTGCCCATGTTCAGTAACACATCATCCCATGAGGATTCCACCAAAAAGTAAAACCACCAGGCTTTTTGTTTTACTCTTTAAAACTAGGTTGTGTTGGCATTCATACACCTTCACACATCAGCATGTAAGCGTGAGTGACCACAACAGAGACCTTTGACGCTGCTATGCTGTAATTAGGCAAAACACCATCTGTAAGTCATAATCCTCTCACCTCTCCTTCGTTGCATGCGTTTGTTTAAAAGCCTGGTCTGATCCCCTACCGTGCTGCTCATAAGCTATTCTAAAATCGCTTGTTTACCCCTCAAGGCTCAATAAATAGCCAGCAAAACCGAGCTCCGTAAGGCCTAATGGTACTCTCGAATCAAGATTTAATCACCGTCACCGTCAGATAAGCTCTCCTTGTACCTGATTCGCTATGTTGCACATGTGTAATATTAACTTTTACTATTAGCGTTAAGCTGTTCCTCGCTGTTGTCTTGTGTTGCCAATGAGAAAAGGTCAGCCTGCTCATTTAATCCTTTCACATGCGAAAACAGCCAAGAATTAAGTCCAAAGAATGGCTGGCGGTGAAAAGGAGGCGCACAACAACATAAATACCTTCATGGCAACTTCCCTCTCTTTCGTGTAGCACAAAGGGAATACGAGGTTTTAGATGACTCTTGAAAAGCATGTACAAGTATCTGTTTTCAGGTTGCGCATGCTTATGGGTCTGAGGTTTTCTTCTTCACAAGACCTCACACAGTAATTTGATGCTTTGTTGTGCAGTCTGTAGATACAGCAATTTCCTCAACATAGATTAGAGATGATAATGCAGGATGACAGTAAATGTATTAATGTACTCTTACGTAAAAAAAAAACACTCTGCTCATGTCTGAGCCTTTGATTTATTTGCTCTCTCTGTGTCTTCACCCTGATATTAATAATGGGCTGAGCTTGTTCCAGGAAACAGTCTTTCAGCCATAATCCCTTCCCACATCCTGACCTTAACCTTTGCTGGTGATTGTGGAACTTGACAGGAAGTTGGGAAAAATACCCACACCTGTTACATGTTGTTCCCCTTCTCAGAAGCATTTTTCCACCAGATGCCAGACAGTTTGTTATACAGGTTTACACCAGCACCAACCAGTTTAGAGGCTTATTTCAGTTCTATCAACTAAACCTCTAGGTCAGAATGCCAAAGACGCTTCACATAAAAATGCTATTTCCTTATCTGCTATTCAGGAATCACCAGCAGGTTCAGAAAGTCAAATTACAACAAGGCATATTTGTCTGCATAAAACAATACAAAGCTGCATCTTAAATCTTATCTTAAAAGCAACTTAATCGATTTCTGCATTAAAATGGATTCTCTTCTCTCCTTTCCATCCTGCCTCTCCCATTACTCCACATCTTGGTCAAGCTTGAAGCAACAAGAAACATTGAGCTGTGAAAGCTACTAATATAATCCTCAACAAAACAATTTTAAACCGAGGCATGCGGGGTCTCGTATGCCACAGACAGTGGTCAACAGCAGTCCTATTGTGATGCAAACAATATCCTGGAGATTCCTGGAAATAAAAAATAGATCACGTGTTGCATGAAGTGTTGCACAGGTTGCGTACAGGCCCCACTTAGTAAAGGATGCAGTGGTTCCTCTTGTGAGGTACAGCATGCTCTCGGCTTCTGACTGTCCAGCTTTCAGTCCTCAAGGGAAAAACTTCATCAAAGGGCCATTTGTGACCAAGGGAAATCGATTTTCAGAAGCTGGTTAGAAGAGCTGCAATGACGGAAGTGTTGATGAATAGACAGCGAACAGACTGTGGAACACCTGGATGCTTGTTAAGCGTGTCACATGTGGCGGAGCTCTGCAGAACATGCAGCTCCAACAAAGTCAGGAAACACTAACTCAGGCTTAGAACAATGATAGTTGCTTAACTCTATGCATGGTGTATAATGTGTAGGGTAAACTTGAACTTTACGCTGACCTGTATATCACACTGTGAAGCTTCTAACTTCAGACAGTTGTGTGTTCACCAGCTGATGTGTAGCTTCATGTCAGTCTCTGATACTCACCCACTTTGAACTGGGACGTCTGGTCGTCTGTGTGCTCCTCCGCCAGCATCATGTGCAGCATGCCGAAAGAGTTTTGGATCCCGAAGATGGACCCGTTGCACCAGGTTGCAGCAAACACCACCAGCCAGCCGAAGCCCCCTTCGGGTGGGACGAATCCGGCTCCGTGGCCGTGCTTTTCCACCTCGACCCCCGCCTCTGGAGTCGCGGGCAGTGGCGCCTTGCCCCCGGCCTCGATCAGCTCCACGGTGCTGTCCTCCGGCGCGATTTTGCACTGATCACCCTTGCTCCCGTCCGCTTCTTGGGGAGCATCTCTCGGCTCCATCTGAGGAACCGCAGTCGGCTGCTCCGTCCGGGACACTTCGCTGGGCGGCTGCGCTTGGCTGTCTAGCCCGTTGATCCCCATGCTCTCTGGTCTGGTGGAGAGGTTACTGTGGGCTCTGCGCGCACAAGCATGGGATATAGGTCACCGGCATGAGAGCGCGGATTTGAATACCACACTTGATTGGCTGTCTGTCAAAACGTGCACGACAGATGGTCCTTTACTGACAGACGAGCCTCCTACGCGCGGCTCGGAGCCCAAGTCTGAGCGTCAACTTCAGCGATTAAAGCCCAACCTGCAGTCGTTACATGTGTCATTCTGGTCGGTGGTCCGTCTTTTTCCAGGAATTAGCAGGCGCCGCCTATTTCGTATTTTGACGAAAGTATGTGTTTCGAGGAACTGGCGCCGTGTACTTACTTTTGAAGGCTTCCCTGCTCGGTGCCAAATGCGGATCATCAACCTGAGTACAGGTCCGCTCTGCCCGGGCGCCGCGTCGTCCTGTCACGCTCTCCCCACACGGTAGGCGTCATGCCCCGGCAGCAAACGACGGGTTTAGGCGCCCTCGCCTGTGTTATCAGATATTCCCACGGTGTGAGTGTGGACTAGGAGGGCCCGTGTGGGTCCCGGAGGCGGCCTCGGTCCGTAAGTGTCAACACAGAGCTCTGGCGACCGTCATCCAGCCGCTCGCCTCCGCCTCCTTTCCCCGGCGGATGAGCGGTTGGAGCCAATGGCGGAGTTTCGGTACAGTTACGGTAACTCGCGCGCTACAGTGACAAGCTCGCCCTTCGGATGTTGTCGGCTTTCCGTAAAGACCCGAGTGGGTTCCAACCTCAGCCTCGTTTGACACCGGCGCTGGCCTACTTCCCTGCCCCGGCTGCTGACTACATCCTGTAAATAACACACGGCGTGACACGCGTTTCTGCTTCCTACCTAAAAATCAGATTCACCGGATTAGATAACTACTGTTTGCATCCAGGCGGGTTTGGTGTAGCCCGCTGCGTTAAATGCAATCTTTGTTTGTCGTCGTTTATTATTAGTGGTGAGGATATAACAGCGACTGTTACTGTAACGAGTACTGATGGATACTAATGAGGCGAAGTTGTTGCTCCTTTGACGACCATAATGTTGTAACATTAATAGTTTCCTTCTCTCGTGCACAGTAGCTGGAATTTCCTACCGTACGGAGAGTAAACAGATGCTTTCAGGTTCCCTCCCATTGCTGGTCAAACTCAATTTAATATGAGCGTCTGCAGTGAGTGTGTGCAGAGGAGCCTGTTTACCTGATGAGTTATCACTGCGGTACACACACAGCGGATGTGCTACTTCTACCTACATTACACCATTTTCATTTTTTGTTTGCCACTTTATATGTCTGTACTATTTCTCAACAAAGGTGTTATTTTGTATCTTTAGTGGAGGAAGTATTCACACACATTTCAATCACTAATTAAAGTAAAATCTTATAATTAGGCCACCTGTATGATTATAATACAAAACACTGTATATTATTAGTGCATAAAGATAAATATCCTATTACTATATTATAGAGAATTGAATCAATAAGATGAATATCTTCTTTAATCTTGAATACTCTTGTATTTAAATGCCAAGATTTATAGTAATTCTGTACTTTATATATGACTAGAAAAATAGAAGAGATGTGAGGAACCTTTACAAGTACTTTAACTTTTTACACTTTTCAAGCGATTAAGCAACAGAAACACCTGAGCCTGATTTACACCCATATTAATATACCATAGTTACTTGTCAGACTTGTTTAACCACATAGACATTTTTTGATCCTTCACAGAGATACTTCAGGGGATTTTGTTTTCTGAACGCACCTGACGTATAAGCAAGGTTCACCACTAAGGGGAGCTAGAGCTCTGGTCAAGGGTTGGTCAAGATTGGAAAGACTAGATAGGAAACATCTCGTAAAATATTGTATTTTCTAATATACTCAGTTTTAAATGTATTTCTAATTTTTCTAATATTTTAACGTAACATCATTAAAATGCCCCCTTGTCCAAACAAAGAAGTGCTGACAAAACACTAAAGGAAACAAGGTAGTAGACAAAACAGTGAGTTACATAAAGGAGGCCGCCTGTACACTGCTCCCTGTCTGTCTTCTCTGCTACGCGTGGTTTCACCCAAAAAGTGACGCAGAAGCTCCATCTGCTGTAACATCTGTGTTTAGTCATTGACTCCAAAGTTTCAACATCTGGCTCAAAGGTGCCACTCAGTCTGGGAGAACAGATTATTTTTGTGGGGCGGCAGTGGCTCAGAGGTAGAGCTGTCGCCCACCAATCGTAGGATCGGTGGTTCGATTCCTGGCTTCCCCCAGTCATGTGCCGAAGTGTCCCTGGGCAAGACACTGAACCCCAAGTTGCCCCCGGTGTGTCAGCTTAAGCTGCATAGCAGCTCTGCCACCGGTGTGTGAATGTGTGCGTGAATGGGTGAATGTGACGCAGTGTCAAAGCGCTTTGAGTACCGATAGGTAGAAAAGCGCTATACAAATGTAGACCATTTACCATTTACCATTATTATTTGTAGCCCACCTTCCATGTGTCTGATAATTTGAATCAAAAGGTCCAAGTGTAGAACTGACAGACACCATGTTTTCACCCCTACATAAATACCAAGAACTATTCATTTCCTCCAAACTTGCGTAGCTCATCCTTAGCCATAGAGAAACTAATTTGCACTTAATGAGACAGAACCCACAAAAATGAAAACGGTTTGCCGCATAAAGCTGAACTTTAAACACAATAACAGCTATTTCTTTCAGTATTTTATTAAGTTTGCACTGAGTAAACAATGTGTTTTACATGTGTTTCACCAGGTTTGAATGAGGACACAGATTATAAATGTTATCAAAAGCTGCAGAGGCTACAGTTTAGTTTACACCTGCACACTGCAATTTGTTCATACACATTTATATATAGCTTTACCCACGATGAAATCCTAACTTTTCACAATCACTTACTGTAGTTCAAAAGACTGTATATTATCAGTATATGATTAATAATATCTGTTCTGATGTGGGTTATGTGAAGCTGATGCATTTACATTTCTTTTTTATTGTGTCTGAAGTATTACAAGGTAACTCTCTTACCTTGTAAACATGTTATTTAATCATTTTGACTTCATATAAACACAATTTGGTATTTACGTGCATGTGCACATATCTGTTTTTGCTCTTTGCTTGTTCAATGAGAAAGAAATGTGCTTGTATATACACATGTGCAAGGCAGCAAACACATTTGGGTTCAGCCAAACACATCAGCTTCTTATTATAAGAAAAAAATGTTGTTCAGTTTTGTTTTGAGTAAATTTTGAGGCTGGTAAACAAGGTTCTTGCCATGGTGCTTTTCCTGACTGAGAGGAGAAAGAGAGGGGGTGGACAGTCTGAGAGCAGAACATTTAAAGGGTGAGAACCGAACGCTAGTGAGCACACTATGAGAGCAGACAGAGCAGGAACAACAGACAGTGACTAAAGACCTGAAATACTCTTCAGCATCCAACAGGTAAAACTATCCCGACCTTGTTTTTCATTTATTTAATCACGGTAGCCACGTATGTGCTGGCTTGATGTAAGCCAGTGTTTATCTTTAGTGAATTATCTTCAGGATGTAAAGGCACAGACGATCTCTTGCAACTAATGGAAGTTATTTGAAAATGTGGAGGAGATCAAGAAACACAACTGAAAGTCAATCTTTATGTGATTCAGTTCTGGGTTCCCACAGACCCATTTGGCTTTCTGCCTGGAGAAATGCAAGTGCTGACTGGGTCAGTGCAATCGAGGTTTATATTCCAGCACTCACTATTTATTTATCAAAAGTTGTTTACAGGACAGGAATTGTTTACTACACACAAAGCTAAAAACATCCTAGATGTCTCAGGCCATAAACACTACTGACATGCCCAGATAACAAACTATGTGTAGTACCTCTATGCTTCATTGTTGTCTTGCTTATTTTGTCTTGTACTGAGACCAAGTTCTATATTTTGGTTCAAATGTCTGATCACATCCACAACTTCTTTTTAATTTTCTTTAATCCGCCTTATTTACACTTTAAATTCCCTCTTACAACATGGCCTGAGGTGATTATGGATAAACATATTTCATCTCGTGGACAGAATGGCAGCTGTGTTTGCTATATATAATTATTTCATTGTCATTTTGCTGTTTCTGTCCTTAGAGATGATGTCACTGCGAAAGAACCTGGCTGTGCTTCTGTTTTTGCTGAATGCCTCATTTCACCTTCACTCCCACGTCCTAATTCACGCTGCCTCCACTTCCCCTCCTGTCACTCGTCCAAGGATCGTACCCTTTTCTCACTCGGACTCAGAATATGACTACTATGATGATAACAATAACCCCAACAGCACCTCAGGAGAGGTGCTGATTGCAAAGAACACTCCCCTTCTCCACCAGGGGGCCCAGCTCTGTCAGTATGACCCCTGCCTAGAGAATCAGGAGCCATGTGCCCACCTTTCGGGGCAGACTGGCTGCCTCTGTCCTGGTCTCAGTGGGGCTGACGAGCCTCCTCGCGCTCCACGCATCCAAGCACTGCTGCCCATAACTGAAGGGGCTGACAGAGGAAAGGTGGAGGTGAAGTGGTGTGCTCCGTTTTCAGTGGTGTCTGGGTACAGGGTGGTGGTTCAGGGACGAGAAGGTGACATCCTCGAGGTTGGCGATGCTCTGCGGCGAAGCGTGGTGGGCTCTTTGGACAGTGGGTCCAGGGTATGTGTGGAGGCACTGAACCAAGCTGGGCACAGCAGCCCCTCAGACTTCTCCTGTAAACGCTATGACCCTCCGAAAACTTCTGACCATCACCTGTTGTTCTGGATCATATAATAAACAAACATTTAAAACAATTAATAGTTTGCTCAGTCATCATGAGAAACAACTGAGAAAAGCTCATGTGACTTGGTCCATGTAACTGTAATGATACTTTAATGGGATTGATTCTAGCAGCTTTATTGCTGTTTGTAACCTCATACTTGTTATATTTGAAGAAAATCATTACTCGGATTCAAATGAACCCCAGTAATTAGTCGGTGCCCAGGTCATGAGCCAGCTGCTCATAGTCATTATTTCAGTGACTTGTTGTTCAAATAACAGCAGTTACACAAATTTAAAGTCATTCAAAGCACAACCTAATATGAAACAGATTTATTCAATAATTAAAAACAAATATAAACTGCAAACAGTGATTTTGATCCATTGTAGTCCTGTACTCATACTAACAGATGAGCAACACTCACACTCTCCACCCACACTTTAAATATTTATCGTTTTGTAGGCTGTTTGAAGTGTTGCTCATCAAAAAACACCTGAGACATCTCAATAAGTGGTGTCTGTATTTGTTGTTATAACATTAAGACCTTATTAAAGTTATTATTGTCTGTGTTGTATAACAAGTGTATTATATATATAATGAGTAATATTATACAATCGATTACAAACATATGCATATTATATATTAGTTATGAATTAAAGGCTCATATTATTATGCCATTTGTTGTCTCATTATACCTCCTGGATTAATGCATTTACGAATAAGATGATTATTGTTTAAAAGAGGTTTAATAACACAGGCTCATAATAAACTAGTCATATGTTTTGTAGCTGTGTTAAGTTTGTGTCAGCAAAGTAACTAATTGCTGCAGTTGACAGATTCAAAGTAGTTTAGAAACTGCAGAGCATTGAAGGCCACTTAGAATCTTTGTTTAAAGTGCACTACCTCCTGCCAGTGATGGGTTAATAGATACCTGTATGATTAAAATATAAAACACTGTATATTATTAGCGTATGAAGATAAATATCCTATTACTATATTATAGAGAATTGAATCAATAAGCTGAATATCTTCTTTAATCTTGAATACTCTTGTATTTAAATAAGATAAGATAAGACTTTATTTATCCCGGAGTGGGGAAATTCTGGTGACCCAGCATTCCAAGATTTATAGTAATTCTGTACTTTATATATGACTAGAAAAATAGAAGAGATGTGAGGAACCTTTACAAGTATTTTAACTTTTTACACTTGAAGCACGATGAAGCAACAGAAACACCTGAGCCTGATTTACACCCATATTAATATACCATAGTTACAAAATGTCAAACATGTTTAACCACATAGA
Organism: Macropodus opercularis; assembly: GCA_030770545.1. Lineage (NCBI taxonomy): Eukaryota > Metazoa > Chordata > Actinopteri > Anabantiformes > Osphronemidae > Macropodus > Macropodus opercularis. Next base: position 8,390,932 of record CM061098.1, read on the forward strand.
CATTTTTTGTCTGAAATTGAAATGCAGATCTGGGTGGATTTTAATGTGCTGCACTGTATGGCCGGACGTTTCTGCACTTAGATCCTTCACAGAGATACTTCAGGGGATTTTGTTTTCTGAACGCACCTGACGTATAAGCAAGATTCACCACTAAGGGGAGCTAGAGCTCTGGTCAAGGGTTGGTCAAGATTGGAAAGACTAGATAGGAAACATCTCGTAAAATATTGTATTTTCGAATATATTCAGTTTTAAATTTATTTTTCTATAACATCATTATTACACCCCCCTCGTCCTAACAAAGAAGTGCTGACAAAACAATAAAGGAAAAAACATTTCAAACAATTAATATTTTGCACAGTCATCATGAGAAACAACTGAGAAAAGCTCATGTGACTTGGTCCATGTAACTGTAATGATACTTTAATGGGATTGATTCTAGCAGCTTTATTGCTGTTTGTAACCTCATACTTGTTATATTTGAAGAAAATCATTACTCGGATTCAAATGAACCCCAGTAATTAGTCGGTGCCCAGGTCATGAGCCAGCTGCTCATAGTCATTATTTCAGTGACCTGTTGTTCAAATAACAGCAGTTACACAAATTTAAAGTCATTCAAAGCACAACCTAATATGAAACAGATTTATTCAAGAATTAAAAACAAATATAAACTGTAAACAGTGATTTTGATCCATTGTAGTCCTGTACTCATACTAACAGATGAGACACACTCACACTCTCCACCCACACTTTAAATATTTATCGTTTTGTAGGCTGTTTGAAGTGTTGCTCATCAAAAAACACCTGAGACATCTCAATAAGTGGTGTCTGTATTTGTTGTTATAACGTTAAAACCTAAAGTTATTATTATTTGTGTTGTATAACCAGTGTATTATATATATAATGAGTAATATTATAAGTGGTTTTAGCAGCATGGATTAAAATGACTTCATGTTTGATATTACATTATGCATAATCACAGAAACATGCAGTGGGGTTTGGAATGTAAGACTTCATCATCACATGGTGTTTTCAATTAGCCCCTGAGGAACAGTGGGGTTGGCTGGGCCCACTCAGACTCCATGGCTAAAAATAACAGTTCACACAACTTCACAGTGTCTCGTTACAAGACTGTCCCAGGATTCCTTCTGAGTGAAGTGAGGGTCGAGGGTGGTGGGCACAAAGCCAATCGTAGTGCTTCCTGTTTAAGCTGGAACAGTCTGAGTCCTCAGAGAGGTGAGGCCAGGAGACGGAATAAGCGTCTGTCAGAGGCCACACATCTGTGAGTCTGATAATGTCATAGAGAACTGAAGGATGACTGAGTCAATATGAAACTTAAGTGTTTTTGTTCTAAGTGAAATGTCATTGAGTTATTACACTGAGTGGTTCTGGGAACGTTTTCACACATTTACAGAGCTCTGGTCAGACCGTGGTGCTGAATACATTTAAAAGACCTTGGTAGTGACAGCACAGGTTGTCTGACTGACTAACAACATGCTCCAACATGATGTGATGGAACCTGCAGCAGCAGGGCAGTGATTACCTTCAGTAACATGAGTCAGCCTCTGCGGCTTCCTTTCTTCCTCAGGGGCATCACAACCACAGTTTGTACTAAACTTTATTACACAGTAGAACATCCTACATGGACACCGTCCCTAGCGACATCGGCCACTGTCAGGACACAGCAGTTCAAACACGAGGCAGCACGGTGAAGGCTTCACCAGCAAACGAGGGCACGTAGGGAAACGTTAGGAGACAAAACAGTGAGTTACACAAAGGAGACTCTGCTCCCTGTCTGTCTGCTCTGCTACGTGTGGGTTCACCCGAAAATTGACGCTCATCCCGAAACGACCCCTCGTCACTGGGAATTGGCTGTTAGTCACTGCCTCTGGAAATTGTGTAACAAGGAGGTCACTGCAACATGTCGCCTCTTGTTTTTGATGATCAATCTGAAAAATGCTAAATATTTGTTACCTACAAACCTCTGTGTGTGGGAAATGCTTCAAAATCGCTACAATGAGTGAAGTCACATTCACACTTGCTGGAGACTGGTTGTCTTGTTTAGGAATGAGTGTTGAAATGAGTCTGATAAGTCATACCAACCTGTACCACCCCCGTACAGACAGGGGGTGGAGGAGATGGTTGTCTCAGGCAGCCAAAACAACCTGATGAGGGTAGAACCCAGGGGGAGTCCACCTACAGCCTCCATTACAGAAAACTGGAGTTAGTCTAGAACAGTCCTTTCTTTAAATGCATCTGCCGACCCAGGTTAGACCAGTAGGACAGAAGCTCTGCTTGTGCTTTAAAGGCTAACATCAGCATTCTAACATGCTCAGAGTAACAGTGTTAACATGCTGATGACTACAAAAGTACGACATGTTTATCCTACAGTCCATCTCATATTCACTTCCTATCTGCTCAAAGCCACAAAGTACTGCACGCACACAATGCAAAGTACAGCTGGGCAAACCTACTGTACAATAAAAACGGCCGTAGTGAGGGATTTAAAGTCCAGATCCACAGTGGTTCAGCTGACTATTACATATCGAATGATAAACAGCAGTTCCTATATTGCAAAAAGTAACCACAAGTATGCTCAGAAGCTCCATCTGCTGTAACATCTGTGTTTAGTCATTGGCTCCAAAGTTTCAACATCTGGCTCAAAGGTGCCACTCAGTCTGGGAGAACAGATTATTATTTGTAGCCCACCTTCCATGTGTCCGATTTGAATCAAAAGGTCCAAGTGTAGAACTGACAGACACCATGTTTTCACCCCTACATAAATACCAAGAACTATTTATTTCCTCCGAACTTGTCCACGGACGTAGCTCATCCTTAGCCATAGAGAAACTAATTGTTTACAGGCTCGCACTTAACGAGACAGAACCCACAAAAATGAAAACGGTTTGCCGCATAAAGCTGAACTTTAAACACAATAACAGCTATTTCTTTCAGTATTTTATTACACATTTATATATAGTTTTACCCGCAATGAAATCCTAACTTTTCACAATCACTTACTGTAGTTCAAAAGACTGTATAATATCAGTATATGATTAATAATATCTGTTCTGATGTGGGTTATGTGAAGCTGATGCATTTACATTTCTTTTTTATTGTGTCTGAAGTATTACACGGTAACTCTCTTACCTTGTAAACATGTTATTTAATCATTTTGACTTCATATAAACACAATTTGGTATTTACGTGCATGTGCACATATCTGTTTTTGCTCTTTGCTTGTTCAATGAGAAAGAAATGTGCTTGTATATACACATGTGCAAGGCAGCAAACACATTTGGGTTCAGCCACATCAGCTTCTTATTGTAAGAAAAAAAGGCTTTTGTTGTTCAGTTTTGGTTTGAGAAAATCCTCTGAGTTTTGAGGCTGGAAAACAAGGATCTTGCCATGATGCTTTTCATGTCATCTGGGCACTTGGAATAAGAACGAACTTGCCCACTTTGCCAGGTTTTTTCCATAAAAGGATAAGCAGGAGCCTAATGTTCCTCTCCAGCCTGTCACACTGGGGGTAAAGGAGGGGAATGGGGTTCAGACACACACATGCCTGCATTCTTCACCCCTCTGCTCTCAGAGGGAAACACAAACACACTAACATGACCCTATATTCTTGTCATTCCACCAGAACACCTGCAGAGTACACTGGAAGTTTTAAAAAGTAATTAGAAGCAGACGCGCCTGCAGATCACACAAATACATACTCCAACAAGCACAAGCTTGTCCCATGGAGCCGCTCAGAAAATGTAAAAGCCGAGTGGGAAGCAGGCACATGGGAAGTCCCTGCCCCCATCCTTCACTAGCACACATTCTTAGTAAAGAGTTTAGCAAAAAGAAATCAAAAAAGCAACAATGGCTGATTGGGAGCCCCGTGGAGAAAGAGAGGGAGGTGACACGTGAAAAAAGGCAGACTGAGGGGAGAAAGGAGGGGGAGCCACTGAGAGGAGAAAGAGAGGGGGTGTTGAGAAGGAGGCCAGTCTGAGAGCAGAACATTTAAAGGGTGAGAACCGAACGCTAGTGAGCACACTATGAGAGCAGACAGAGCAGGAACAACAGACAGTGACTAAAGACCTGAAATACTCTTCAGCATCCAACAGGTAAAACTATCCCGACCTTGTTTTTCATTTATTTAATCACGGTAGCCATGTATGTGCTGGCTTGATGTAAGCCAGTGTTTATCTTTAGTGAATTATCTTCAGGATGTAAAGGCACAGACGATCTCTTGCAACTAATGGAAGTTATTTGAAAATGTGGAGGAGATCAAGAAACACAACTGAAAGCCAGTTATGTGATTCAGTTCTGGGTTCCCACAGACCCATTTGGCTTTCTGCCTGGAGAAATGCAAGTGCTGACTGGGTCAGCGCAATCGGGGTTTATATTCCAGCACTCACTATTTATTTATCAAAAGTTGTTTACAGGACAGGAATTGTTTACTACACACAAAGCTAAAAACATCCTAGATGTCTCAGGCCATAAACACTACTGACATGCCCAGATAACAAACTATGTGTAGTACCTCTATGCTTCGTTGTTGTCTTGCTTATTTTGTCTTGTACTGAGACCAAGTTCTATATTTTGGTTCAAATGCCTGATCACATCCACAACTTCTTTTTAATTGTCTTTAATCCGCCTTATTTACACTTTAAATTCCCTCTTACAACATGGCCTGAGGTGATTATGGATAAACATATTTCATCTCGTGGACAGAATGGCAGCTGTGTTTGCTATATATAATTATTTCATTGTCATTTTGCTGTTTCTGTCCTTAGAGATGATGTCACTGCGAAAGAACCTGGCTGTGCTTCTGTTTTTGCTGAATGCCTCATTTCACCTTCACTCCCACGTCCTAATTCACGCTGCCTCCACTTCCCCTCCTGTCACTCGTCCAAGGATCGTACCCTTTTCTCACTCGGACTCAGAATATGACTACTATGATGATAACAATAACCCCAACAGCACCTCAGGAGAGGTGCTGATTGCAAAGAACACTCCCCTTCTCCACCAGGGGGCCCAGCCCTGTCAGTATGACCCCTGCCTAGAGAATCAGGAGCCATGTGCCCACCTTTCGGGGCGGACTGGCTGCCTCTGTCCTGGTCTCAGTGGGGCTGACGAGCCTCCTCGCGCTCCACGCATCCAAGCACTGCTGCCCATAACTGAAGGGGCTGACAGAGGAAAGGTGGAGGTGAAGTGGTGTGCTCCGTCTTCAGTGGTGTCTGGGTACAGGGTGGTGGTTCAGGGACGAGAAGGTGACATCCTCGAGGTTGGCGATGCTCTGCGGCGAAGCGTGGTGGGCTCTTTGGACAGTGGGACCAGGGTATGTGTGGAGGCACTGAACCAAGCTGGGCACAGCAGCCCCTCAGACTTCTCCTGTAAACGCTATGACCCTCCGAAAACTTCTGACCATCACCTGTTGTTCTGGATCGTAGGTGGAGGGGTCCTCCTATTACTTCTCATTTTAGTAAGTGTGATTATATGGAAGCGCAAACCATGTCAGAAGGGAAAAGGAAAGTCCACAGATAAACTAGGGAACCTTTTTTACAGCGTAGGGGAAACACAGTGACCCTAAAAACTGCATCACGAAATATCCAGTAGAGATTGAACACGGACAAGCACCAAATAGCTCTGGGTGGTGTTGTGATTAATGATTAGGTCATTTTTACAACCCATTACTTGGAGAAAGAGTCATTTAAGTTACTGTAAATTAGACCGATTTCCTGAATTACCACTAAAACATAGTAACTAATGTTATTTGTAAATTAAAACTACTGGTCTGTTTGCTGGCAAAATAATTGTTGTAAATATGTTATTTTTATCATGTCTGAATGTGATTATAAATATATTTTTGGACATACCTACTGACTTTTATAACTACTCCAAAACTATTTTTAATTAAAAAAATGTAAGTGATGGTTGAATTTTCTTTTCATTCAAAAGCTTTTGCATCGGACACACACAGCAACATACAGCACAGCGGAAAATTAGAAGTCTTGTTTTGCATTGTTGGCCACCACAGTGTCCACAAGCAGCAGGGACACTGTAGCAAAAATCCACCAAACATGCTGAGTTGGTTTGCAGACTGCTGACTATGAGGACAAAGGCATATGACCGTTCTGATACTCATTAAACCGTTCAGGGGCCCATTGTATGTCGATCTGAATAAATGATCTGTGATCACTGTGTTTCGTCGCCACACTGTAATTGTTTGATGTTATATCTCTTTATATCAACATGAGGGAAATATCATCTAGACGACAAGACATTTGTGACAGATTTAGTCACTGGCTAATTTTCAGCTAAAGGTTTTACAGATAACCATTTTGTTTGGTTATTTATTGTTAAATTCAGTTGTACATAAACTAACTACTCTTAACTCAACCTAATATGTCACTGTAATGTTGTTACAAGTTAATACTTAAAAAGAAAAAAAGAGAAAATTTTAAATATATAACATGTTTCCTTTTCAAACAATTTTATTTGCAAACTATTAGCATGACTTGAAAACCACAAAACCGAGAATAATTTCCTGGGGGTTGGGGCGAGTAGACAGACAACCACTCAGGCATTACAGCAGACAGGTCGGATCTGTTGGCCTTTGTAAATAATATACAGAGACAGTAGTATCCTGCTGGAAAGAGACCCTCACTGTCCTCTGCCGAAATGGACGTTTATTATCTTTTTTATTCAGACAAGAACTCATAACAGCAGATACCACACATAGAATGTCATTCCTAATGTATTTGTATGAATAAAAGAAAAAGTTATCAAATAAAATAATTTAACAGTGAACTACATTATAAAGAACTAAACTGGGTAGATTGAAATAATATAGATGAAATAGTTAAGCAACAAAACCGATGTGCACTGTGTTTGAAGATGGGTTTGAATTTTTAGGATAAATTTCCTAACATGAACTTGTTGCTCGCGTTTATATCAACATGTACAAACGTTAATAAACAACGTTGTATAAACAAGTAAATAAACTTTTTTCTGGACTTTTTTCGCATTTAGTCAGTACAGTTTTTGTAGCTATTTGTTCAGCTATAGTGGCAGTATCTGTTTTTATGTAGCCTGTGATGCGTTTCATCTCTTTATATTTCCGTAAGAGGCTGTGGTTTATTGGTTGAGGACTATGTGCTGCTACCTGTGGTCGCGGTAAAACACTTTCTACACACGCTTTTTACCCAGACTAAATGTGGACCAGACTAAGTCATTGTGCTGATCAAACTGGACTAAGTCAGGTATCAAACAATGTTTAGTGAGTCTGGTCAGTAGTTATCTAACGCCCCCCGGTGATTGGCTAACCGTTGAAGTCATTCACGCTAAGTCCCGCCTTCGCCCGGTGTCGCAGCCAATGATCTGTCTCTCCACCATGACAGGCGGAAGATGTAGTCCTCTTAACAACTTGAAACTGACGCTTATACCTGCCACACAGCGAGCATCCAAAGAACCAGAATGGCGGGTACAGGTGAGTGTTTTCTGTTTTTCCCTTTTTGTTGCAGCTGTGCCGGGACGATCTGCAGCATATCTGAACGTTATGAAACTCTTTTAAAAAGCCCCAATGTTTTATGAGGAAGTCCTGTTTTGGCAAGAACAGAAGAGCCTCACAGGCAGACGCACCTGGGTTCGAACCCACCTGTCGACCAGGTGTTTGTCTGCCGGGATTTCGCATGTTCTCCCTGCCTGTGTGGTTTTTTCCGGGTACCCGCTTCCCTCCACCGAGACACGCGGTGAGGTCAGGTTAAGATTACGGTTACGGGCAACGAGTGGCTCGAAAGGCGAACGTGGTGCGAAGGTCCGTCTCTGTCCTGTGATGGTCCGGTCCGTCCAGGAACCGGTACCGGACCCAGCTTCTCTAAATGAAACGCTGGCTGCTGCACCCGTGCGACCTTCACAAAGGAAAGACAAAGCACGAATGTGTGTTTTATTATTTATATATACATTTCTAATTTATATTTAAATTATTAGATGATACCTGTTTAATTAATGACTAATACAACTAGCCTAAGGGGCGTGAATTGTATTATATGGACTTGCATGTTCTCTCTGTCTTATTTTGCACCCAGTCGATTAAAGGTCGGACGAAGTTTTATGGCTGTATTAATATTTACGTTTACCTTCGTGATTACAGTTTGACAAATTCAGAATGACTCAGCAGGCAGTAAAAGTGACGATACGGTCAAACCGGAAGTTATTTGTTTCGCCAGGGAATCCGGTTACTCTAGAAACAAACAACAAAGAAAGAATGTTGCGCGAGAAGCCAGGCGATGTGCTGTAGTATTACACCCGTGACACATAAACGTAATCTATATTTAAATATTCAAATCCCCCTGAGTGACATGAGGGAATCATATCTTACACTTTAATTTATTAAACCTGGACATCAGTTGACTACCCTGCAAACAAAACACTACTGAATCACATCAGCTGAGAAAGTTGATAAAACTTTTAAAGTTGCTTAACTTGTGTTTGAGTGAATCGAAAAGTCACAGCTTGGATTTAAGAGCTTAACGTGGTATTTAACTGAGGCTTATTTACGGCATCTCCTCACATTTCCAGTGCCCCTGGACATCTCCTATGCAGATCTGAAAGCGCTTATGGAAAAGAGCCAGGATCTCATTCTGGTTGATGTTCGCACCAAAGAGGAAGTGGACAGAGGACGTATTCCAGGATCCATTAATATCCCACGTAAACAAAAAATGAAATTTACTGATAAAATCAAAAGGAATTCACTTAAAAAACTTCACCACGTCACAGTTTTTCATGTTCTTTGTTTATGTATTATCTGTTAATGTTTTATCTTTAAAATTCATTTTGAAGTTTGTTTCTGCCATTGTCTCAGTTGATACAGTAGAGGCTGCTTTAAAAATGGACCCAGCAGACTTCAAAAACAAGTATGGAATAACTAAGCCACCACTGGATGCCCCCCACTTGGTGTTTCACTGCCAGATGGGCAGGAGAGGCGCAGTCGCCAGGGACAAGGCTCGCCAATTAGGATACGCCAGGTAAATAATAACACACACAACTGCTTTTCTTTTTCATGGTGCAGGTCTCCTACATTAATGTGTACTGTAATTTAACACTGACATGTTGTGTGCCTTTTTCTTTTCTATCAGTGCTCAGAATTATGCCGGCGCATATTCGGAGTGGGCTGCGAAAGCGAGGAATTGACTCCTGTAAAGGAAAACGTCATACATTTAGCACAATAGTATCCAAGAAGCTAAACATTCTAAAGAAATATAAACATTTTGCGGTTGCATTTTTTATCTTTGATAATGGTTTTGTTTATGTGCTATATTTAAAATGTATGAATGAGTATAAATTAAAGAAATCATGGAATCTGCTTTGAATTGCAGTGGATCAGTTCTAAGAGCTCAAACTACCTGGAAATAAAATAAATACAGTGGCTATATCAAATAAACAGTAACAGAAAATCCAGTTAAGATCCTGAGTCACATTTAATTGACATGAAGAGGAGTTTACCTTGTATATCTATAATCTGTATTCGTATGCTTTAAGCATCTATTAGCTACAGCTTACAGATAAGCCTTTAAAAGATTTTTATAACATGTCATAAAATAGGAATCTACCGAAAAAATATGTATTGGCCATCTGTGCAAACAAATGGATGATAGAAAGACAATAAAGATAAACGATTATTTCAAATGACTGTTTCCTTGACGCTCATAAACGGCCACAGCTGGTTTTGCAGTTAGGTTGTAACAATGTAACAATAATGAGCATATTATCTCTTAATGAAGTGTAAACACCGGCCTAATTATAATAAGCAGAAGTGTCAGTCAAGAAAAGATGCTGCAACAAATACAGCAGGTAATAAACAAAACCTGGCTTTTATTTGTGGTTTTCTAGCAGGAAACACGTAATTTATACACGTAGCATGAATGCCTTTAATTATGTGTTAAATAAAGTACGAAAGGCTAATGCTAGTGGATGTTTGAAGCTAACTAGCTTGTCTAGCGCTAGCTTGTCAGGCTAAGCCCCGTGGGTGTTGTTAACACCTACAGGTGCTGCGGCTGGTCATGGTTCTAAGAAAACAAAGAAAACAGCGCGGTGCGAAGCCTGCAGGAGGTCTTTTGGTACTTGTGTGGACGGAACCGGCAGCTAGCTCTCAACATCTAAACTGTGCGGGTAAGCCTTAGCACCTAGCTAACAGCAAGTTAGCTGAAGCGAAAATGGATCGTTAATATTAAGCAATGAATAAATTCTCGAATAATAAATGTCACTATTACTACCATGTTAGTGTTTCATGTAAAGACCTTCAAGATACGTTGAAAACACGTAGCTTCAACACAGTTCTTACAAAATATGTAAGAATGCTGCTGTCAATCAATTCCAACAAGAAACACAATAAAATCTGTCCGTGTTCTTGGTGCAGTACAATAAAAACACCAGGCATGTGCAACACAGTTTTGTAAACAGAGGTTCTGTTTGTGGTGCAGTTGCAGCTGCTGGGCCCTTGTGTGCAGGGATGAGACAGAAAGACGTCCGCCTGGGTACGAACCAGCACACACACCACATCTACACACATCTACACACATGTCAAGCTTCTGGTTGTTATATCAGATGTGTGTACGTACTGGCAGACTCTCCCTGTAGCCAACCGTGTCCTGACCCTGACCCAGAGGAGCTGTGTGCCTTCACAGAGCTGCACGGACCCCTCAAATTACTCCAGTCATTTCAGGTACAAAGTAGTGATACTGCACCAGGAGCAGCCTTAACATTGACTGTTGAAGAAACAATTAATTCATCTAAGAATGTTCCACCAAATACATACTGTAGATTGTTTTACATGTGGTCAATGATGATCAAAGTGCACCTGGGAGTTATCTGTGTTCTCTTCGTACTGGGCAGATGAAAGGCGTGAGATCTTTCAGTCCGGAGTGGCAAAAGCATTTAGCTGCATTCCTACACACTTTTAGTTTGGCTAATGCAGAGGTAAGAAAGGGTCTGTTCGCTACTCACAGTTGTATCCTAAGTTAGACAACAAAAAGTTGACTTGATTTTATTTTTGCAGATAAAAATCTATCTTAAAATCAAATGCAACCAGCAGACACTTCAACAAGTATTCAAGTAAGTTATAGAGAATCTAGCCAGAATATTATGTCTTTATATTAATATAATTACAGCACTATAATTACAGCACTAAAAAAATACAGTCACACCTCTAGTTAATCCCACAGAGGGGTTGATAATTTGTGGCACTGCTCTGTTCAAATGTGTGCTAATGTTCATATTTTTGCAGTGTGGAATTCAAACATAAAGTTACACAAGCAGGCCAAGCATCACTCATTTTGGATGTCACTTGCAAAACACAGTCAGTGATGTTTTCTTAATACTATAATTCTGTTTTACTTTCAGGTTAAGAATAACTGATATGTAGCCAAAACAAAGTGCGTTAACACTAGAACAACATACTACTGATCCAGCTGTAAATATACTTTAGTCTGCAGAGCATGAATTGCTCTGTTTGTTTTGAAAGGCCTCCAGAGTGTGTGAGGAAAGGATGCTGGTGTCAGGGAGGTCACCCTGTCCTTGGAAGCAGGTTACCGCTCTTTGTCCCGCTGCATGTCATGGATCAGGGTCTGTACGGAGAGCTCAGCGTTCAGCTTGTCACACTCCTAAGCCCTTGTGTGCTGCAGTACCCGCATCTGGAAACCCAGCTCACTGAAATACAAATATCCTTTGATTATTTGGTTGAACTTTTCTAGATGTTTTAATGGACAGACTTTCTTGGCAGGACTGTGTTGTTGGGGTTGTTTCAGGATTTCATCTCTGCTCTTTAATGGTGACCTGGTTCAGTTGGTCTCGTCAGACTGTGACTGTGCAAAGTGGACTAGGTTGCAGCTGAGTACAAAAGTAGTGGTCTAACATTTCCCAAATCCTAGTTTATGTTACGCCACTCAAGAACACGTGATTGCAATTGCTTGTGACTGAAAATGAGTCAATGCTGTGTGAAAATATTTCTAGACAGCTGGAGTCTGTTTAACCAGAATAGTGTTGTAGCATGTGATGCAGTGAGCATCTGATTTGGGGAAGTTGTCCTTGACTTGTTTTCAGGTGTTGGTTTACAGCCCCAGTAACGTTCCAGTCAGAGGGTTGTCCGCCTTCTTCCAGATGCTGCCTGCTAAACTGGACACTCATGAACTTGGTTGGCGTGGCCTTCACTGCTCCTCTCTCAAAGGTAGACCACCACCACTGCTGGGAACAACGCGGTCATTCCAGGTGTTTTGCTAAAAGCTTTGCAAATGCCACTTTTAATGGGCAGGGTAAACGTTGAAGCGGTTCCAGGGCACATCCAGAACAGTTAATCCTGTTTGAGGAAGTTACTCCCTCAATGACTAAAACCTTGGATTAGTTACATCTTCAATTGGTTTAAATTTGAAAACTAATTTTAACCACCTGTGTTTATCATGGAAAGAATGTGTTTAGAGCCCAGAGGTGCTCCTATAAAGTTTAATAGATCACAAAAAGCCTATAATTTAAATCAGGAATGAATCCAGGCCGAGCAATGGAAGTAGAGGAAAAGAATACACCAGTATAACAGCACAGCATGGCTTCATCAGTGAATTGGTTGGTTGTCTTAGCATTTATCAAATCAGTTTTGGTGAATTAAAATCATATGCAACATATTTGCAAATTTACTCACAGCAAAGGGTTAGAGTGTGGAGTTTGTGATGCTGGATGGATATTTAGCTTTGACCATGATCTTCTCATAACAATAACTTACATAATGTTGCATAGCTGCCAGAAGTGAACAGCATCCTAATGGATCCATCCACAGATTTAGTACGATGAGAAAAACTAACACGGGAAAGTAAAACGTCGTAGAAACACAGATCATCCAAATTATTAAATAGACTATAAATAAATATATAATAAATATAAATGTATATCTCCCTAAGTAAAATGGTCCTGATAATCCACAGTATACAGTATGTGTCTAGAAAATCGTAATAGCGATAGCAGTGTGGATTTCATGGCGATGTGATCTTACATTAGGGACATCTCTGATATCTGTAAATGATATAACAAGTGGACCTGATATCCATTAAGCCAGCCCCACTTAGGAACTTGTCCATTTGCCATGAGCCAACCTCTGTGGTCTCCAGTTGATGTTTGAAAGCGTTCATGAGATAGGAGACATTTAGTCACATCCAGCTGTGTGAGTAGCAGGGGTATGGGGTTACAGTGTAGTTAAATACTGTGCAGTCATACCACGATGAAGCTGTGCAAGCTGTTTCTCAGAAACTGTTGCATAACCCCTAGTTCATTCTAGATTACGGGCTGAATCATGGCCACTAGCAAAACCGTGTGTATGAGGAAATCACAACTATCTTATTCGTTCAGAGCTGTCCTTAAGAGCGACACGTTGTGAGGCACGGTTCTTGTTACTTTATGCAAACATGTTTCATATACTCAACTTCAGTGAACACCAGTTTTTAAAAGCCTGCCCAGCCCACAGGTGTGTCTTCCATCAACAAAATGTTCAGTGTTGTTCTAGTGTGTCCTCAGCCAGTAGAGACTTGTAGTGTTCATCGCCTTTGCTGATAATAATCGTGTCTCTCCATTTGTTCATTATTTTCTATTTTATAGAAATGCTTTAACTTTCTTCGCAGATTTTGTGTACAGCGGCGGCACCATGTACAAAATACAGCATGAAAACTGGGAACATGAGGAGGAAGAATCAAGTCTTCCCTCAGTGCAACAGAGTCTCCTGCTCTTCTTCTTCTTGCAGCACCTTGATCCTTTCATTTCCCAAGTCTCTGACCTTATGGGTGAGTGACAACGGCAGCATGCATAGTCACAAAATACTGGGTTGAATATAACTGATCTTTAATTTGTTACTATACCAATGTAAGATACTAATATAGTCTTAGCAGTGACTGGGATGTCTGTAATGGCAGCCGCAGAGACACTGATTGAGCACCATCTGGAGGATATTTTGAGCTACAACAGAGAGGCAGTCACAGCAGCTGTGCAGTCTGAGCTGAAGAATACGCTGAAAGCACAAAATCGCAGAAAACAGGCTGGTCATAAAATAAATATCTCTGTTTTATATAACACTGTGTGATCCAGTTATTTACAACAAACAAGTCAATAGGGTTGTGATAATGTTCAATAGGGTCAAGTAAGCAAAAAAAGTTTACTTTACAAATTCTAAAATTGAGTAATACAAATAATGCGAATAATTACATAATTATCAACAACAATTATTTCAGTCGTCAGCATAGACTGTACAAAATAATCACTATATGAATAATCAATACAAATTTTATTTAACTGCATATCTGATAGTGTGTATTTGTTGTATGAAACATTTAAGGATCAAGAGAAGCTGCATTCTGCTGTCAAGGTGACTCTGAGTTCATCCATCAGTATTGTGAGCTCCAGCAGTAACATAGACTTCAGAAACGCTTGTCTGAACCGCATGAAGGTGGGAAAAATATAATTACAAATATATATTGTTATTCATAGTTTTTAGAATAATTTATGATTTGAAAGTAACACCACTAGCAGTGTAGTCAGGTTTCCAAAAACGTTATGAATTATGTGTTTGTCAGGTACGTGACACTCACGAGCTGTCGGCCTCCCTGTTTGAATCGCTGAGGAGGGTGACATCATGGAAATTCAAATCTAACGACAGGTGCTTCTCTGCTCAGGTGAATGGGATGGTTGTTTTTGTCTTTTACGTCTCATTTTATACATTTACATACATATATACAGTATATACATTTAGTAATCTAACACATCATTGTCTCTACAGACAGATGAACATCTTGAGCGTGATGAGCACACCAGAACAGAAATCTGACAGCACCTGTGTTGGTCACAAAAGAGTCTTGTTATGTGTGAAAGCTGTGGACGTTAACACTGGATTGAGTATTTTTGTCATTTAAAGTGTGGTAGTAGAGCATGTTGTATATGTGCTGGTAATGGAAATAGCTATTTGAGCTTCAACTAAAACAAATACTTATTATAGTTTGTGGGTTACAACAGACATGATATCAGGGAACTAAAGATTTTGTACAGATGTACATGATGATTTTTATGTATCACTGACTAATCTGAAAATTATTCTGCTGATTAATTGCTTGGTCTATAACTTGATTTAGATTCTTATAAAGATGTCAGTAAAGGTTATTTTGTCAAAAAAACAGAAAAACTATTTTGTTTTACTCCATGAGAAGAAAAGCAGCGGGAAGGAGGAGTCTAAGTGAATATGCACATTGTCGTTTGTAATTGCGGAGCATGTAAGACGTGTTTGACTGGATCACATCTCTGCCTCCAGCAGGGGGCGTTAAGACCCTGTGGTTTGGTAAACAAGCGCTGAATAAAACAGAAGAAGAAGAAGAAGTTTCCCTTTGTTGTTGCTTTTTTGGACATGACGTAAGTTCCGGCCGCCAAGAACGGCTGCACTTTTTCGCGGTAAAATGAAACGCGTATGTGATGCTGTTCAGACTGGTTCCGATTGATCAGAGCTTCCTTCAAATTTTTGTTTTATTGCTGTATTTAGTGACGAACCACTGCTCATCGGCTTTTTTATGCAAAAAGAGGGAAGCTAACCTTAGCCTCTAGGGTCTAACACTGGATGTTCTGACGTCTGGGTTCTTCCTCACGGACTTCATCTAGTGCATTGAGGACATAGGATCATGGCAGGTGTAACCTCGGAAAGCTTAAAGTCGGAGCTGGAAATGTTCGACGTGCCCTGCGAAGACGACTCCATCCTCGACAAGAGTGAGTAGCAAACACCCGCTAAGTTTGGTAGCGGCCAGATGTGTTCGCACGCTTGGCTACGAAGACCTTTCACCCACCACAACTACAAACTAGTAACGTTACGCACCTGACTTACATTTGACTTTGTCTTACCTCTCGTTTCTTCTGATAGTCTATGTGCCGCAGTAAACAGTGCTGTGATAATAGTTGATATTACTTATTATTATTATCATGTCCACTACTATGTGCTGCTGAACTTATCCTCCTTTGTCTTGTCTTCTGTGTGTCAGTGGTGGAGCAGTGTATTTGTAACAGGATCCAGGTAGCTGAGATGGTGTTGGAGTGGGTGGCCTACAGTAGTACAAGAAATGGGTTAAAACTCTCCATGGACACCCTGGAACAATTTGAACATGAGGTGACAAGCCCACGCTAACTGTGTTGATGTAACTATGTCGATCTACTCTCCTCACAGGAAACCAGTGTTTACTGTTCGTTATATTTACTTTGCAGGTTTTAAACAAGAAGAATAAATCAAAGCCAGCCTTTAGAAAAGAAGACAATCGCAACCGAACGCTAGACATCCACTCACTGCAGGACTTGTATCCTTCACAGTAAACGTTCAGTATTTAAAAAAATTTAACTTCAGCACATTTTCCTTCTGTTAGTGATATATGTCTTGTTGCTGTTGTGCTATAGTCCTTGATACTATTTGTATAGAATTAAAGTTGAGGAAGAGGAAGAGAATCTACTAGATTCCTACTCAACTCCCGCAAAGGTAAGCTTTGACTTTTATTCTTACAGCTAAAAACCTTGATAGTTTTCTGATTAGATCTTCACTTTTAAATCTAAGATGAATTGTTGTTGATGGACCATTAGCTGGTTCTACAGTGAGATCTTCTTGAAAGACATTTAAAATGTGTACATTTTATTTGTGTGTCTTCAGGGCTCTCAGAAACGAGCACTGACGACGCCAGAACACCCTCAGTCTAAGAGGAGTGCAGCTCTGAAGGCCAGCCCTGGCCTCCTGCTGTCTCCTGCCAGCTTCTCTCCCAGGTACTCAACAACAGAACCATGAGTCACCCCAGACAAGTGCAGAATAGAGCTTTTTTTGTCTTTGAATTTGGTCGTAGACTTCCTCTAGGTACAATTCTGTAGTGCTTGAATGGTAACTGTAACATAAACATAACCAGTATAATACTAGTGTAATGTGAAAAGATGCAGGATGTTTAAAGCTTATTAGGCTTTTTGTTCAGATGAGTTTGACACATGCTCCAGATTGTATTGCTTCTTTAGTCAACCTTCTCCCATCTCTGTCTGCAGTGTAACTCCCTCACAAAAGTACAGTCAGAGAGGAGCTAAAGGGGAGGTGGTGGCTACGTTTGGGGTTGTATGGGGCACCCGCTGGGCTGGCAGGAAGACTCCGGGCGTCGGCATCCAGCTGGAGCTGCTGGAGGGGCCTGAAGACTCCCTCCGCTGCAGCTACAAGTACATGTTCCAGAGGCTGCGTGATGTTCGAAATGGTATGTAGCTGTCAAGTTCCTGTCCAGTAGTGCAACCCAGATAATGCCTTTTTTTTTTTTTTAAATTAGTTAGGTTTTTCCATTTCTCTTCCCAGTGTTAACCGAGAAGATTGAAGATCTTGGAGAGAGCCTCAGGTCTCATTTCAGCATTGAAGAGTTCTCTCCTGTTTCTCTACCTGCTCAGGTACTAAGGTGTTTTTGTTTTAGAAAATCTTAAAACTACACCATAAAACTCTGACTGGTTTTAGTAGATATATTTTGAATCTAATTGTTGATTTTTCTCTAAATAAATTTTAAACAACTGTTTTGCGTTGTCATGACCTCTTAGTTTGGAGCGTTTTTATCTCCACATGTCAACAGGACAGTATAACCGTGTTGGGCCAGGTGTGCTGTGACAGTAATGGAAAACTAAACGCACAGTCGGTTCTGTTGGAGGCGGGACCAGAGCAAGGAGGTCAGCAAGTTCCTGTGGATCTATCGGAGCTCAAAGAGTACTCTCTGTTTCCTGGGCAGGTGAGGAAAAGGAAGTTTCCTGCAGACTGACGGCTGCTTTTTAAGCATAGATAAACATGTCTTTGTAATTTTTAAGTCAAGTGTATTTTGTTGCTCAGATAAGAATAACAGTCAGCTGTACAGCTTTGCATTTTTTCACAAGTTAACCTCAAACATTGAGTGGTGGACTCTCCTTTGCCTCTGCACTGAAGTTTGTGCAGCAGGTTATATGGCCACCAAGAGTATCAGAGCATGCCAAGGACCTGGGCAGCAGAGCCACCCAGCGTCTGACCGAGAACTCTGACAGCTCCCACATACGAATGCACATAACAACATGCAAGTGTTTGTCTTAATGTGGAGCACAGTTTAATGCCTGTGTCTGCCCTCAGGTGGTAGTGATCGAAGGTATGAACACAACAGGAAGAAAACTGATGGCTTCCAAACTTTATGAGGTCAGATTTTTAATGGCTGAGACGTTAAGCCAAAAACATAGCGTTTGTAACTCAGTAATTACGTAAACGAGTTCTCTCCATATTTAGAATTATAATCTTGATTTCTGTGAATGCTCTTTTCCAGGGAGTTCCTCTTCCCTTCTACAATCCTGAGGTCAAAATGGAAATGAATGAAGGTGAGAATGATGCTGGTTTCTAACTTAACTGTGACAAAAACATGTCTCATCTTAAAGTTTTAAGTTGCTCATTGCTTTGTCCACTTGTGTAAAAGTTAGTTTCTCGTTTGAATGAATGAACACACTCCCATTCTCTCGTGATTACAGAGCCTGTGAATGTACTTGTGGCCTGCGGACCCTACACTCCTTCCGACAGTCTGAGCTTTGAACCTCTGCTGGATTTAATTAGTATCATTGCCAGGGATCGTCCTGATGTCTGTGTGCTGGTACAGTTGTTTCTCCACTGCATTTTGTCACACAGATGCTCGTAAATACCTCTACGTTTGTTTAATAATTGTGCTTTTTTTTCCCAGCTTGGACCATTTGTGGATTCTAAACATGAACACATTGGGGTAGGTTTAGCAGTGGACAGATATGCTTTCTATCCATGAATGATTGAATGTGACCATCCCCTGTTTCTCCAACAGAAGTCTCAGGTGACTGAGACGTTTGAGGCCATTTTTTCAAGATGTATTGAAAGTATTGTGGATGGCACCAAAAGGTAAATCTCACCCATAACCTCACATACACCTTCACTGTATTTTGTGAGGTGTTTTTATTAACGGTTTAATAAGTCTTGTGTTTTTCTTCTATTCAGTGTCGGATGTCATCTAGTGTTTGTTCCCTCCCAGAGAGACATCCATCACCACTTCATCTACCCACAGCCTCCCTTCACCTTGCCGAACCTCAGCAAGGATCAGGCCCAGGTCAGACCCACAAAGACGTCATATAGGGTTGTATATGTAAACTAAATCTAAAGCTGCAGCAGTCAAGTCTAGGCTGCGTGACTTAGGTTAGTTGAAGAGCCAAAGAAAGAAACTGAACAATGATGAGTTCAGTGACAGATAACTATGCACATGATCATGATCACTGTCATTTGTTTCTGTGTTCACTCTGCAGCGTGTCACCCTGGTCCCCGACCCCTGCACCCTGCTGATTGATGGTGTGACCTTTGGCTTGACATCCACTGACATCTTGTTCCACATGGGTGCAGAAGAGATCAGCTGGTGAGGCCTTACTTAACATCATTCAGATTTGACTGTATTCACGTATCAATTTATTTTTTAAATATCACAATTTTTGTTGCAGTGGAACTGGATCAGAACGATTTTCACGTATACTGAAACACATGCTTACCCAGAGGAGGTAGGAGTCCTCAAGAGTCTGCTTGTTTGTGTTTTGCCTTCCATGAATGACTTTTAGGTTTTGATGATTATTTTCAGCTACTACCCACTGTACCCCCCTGTAGACGATATTAATATGGATTATGAAAAGTTCCAGAGCTTTGGTCAGATGCCACTTACTCCCGATGTTCTCATCATTCCTTCTGAGCTTCGCTACTTTATAAAGGTATGTGCCTTCAATTGAATACTTTCAAATCGACCAAAAACGAATTAATATTAGGTTTTACAGAAAAGGGATGTGCTACCAGGAAAAAAACAAGAGAATGATGACTGTAAGACTTCAGTTAAAGAAAGGCTGGAAAAGAGTTTAGGTTCTCTAAAGCAGGGGTGGCCAGTCAGTATTTCTAGGGACACGTACCTGCATCTGTAGGTAAAGCTGAACATTATGCCAGCTGCTTGTAAATTAAGATCACAGCCTCCAAAGGTGCATGTATGCACACAATATGTACTTGTGCAAAATCTAATATTTAAACATTAAAGAATGTAAGACAACAAATGTGGCTTCATCTCCTCTTATCCTCAGGATGTGGTTGGCTGTGTCTGTGTCAACCCCGGTCGTCTGACCAAAGGTCAGGTGGGCGGGACGTACGGCAGGCTGCTCATTCAGCGCAGCTCTGCGTCAGACGGCGGGAAGAGAGTGAGCCCCTGTCTGACTGCTCAAGTGGTGAAAATCTGACGGAAAAGCAAGACTTGACCAGGACCAGTTTCCCAGCAGCTTTAATGACCATTGTACAATGTATAAAAAACAGTACTTATTCTAATTTTTATATGATAGACGTGTGGGGGTGAACTGTGCCCTGATTGGTGGTGTCTGTACCTCTGGTAGAATATGAGTCACTATACAGCACCAATAATCTTTCCAATAAATTATTGTCACCCTGTGTATGATATTGTTTATCCTTACTTCCAATTCAGTGCTGCTTCAGTATCCTCTGGACTAGATGCCTGTCTGTATTTGCTTCAATGGTTCTAATTGGAAGAGAAAACCTTTCTTGTTTTGTACTTCAGGTTTTAGACAAATAAAGTAAATCAATGTTTAATTTGTATCAAAGATGATCCATTATAGTGTAAATGGTGATTTTCCATATTTTACTTTTGGTGTAATTGTGCAACATTTCAGTATCTGTTAAATGACAGATGTTTTTTTTTTTTTTGATTAATCGTAAAAGTGGTCGAACTCATCCGAGTCACTGTGAGGTGTGACCTGTGTTGATCTGTTGCCCTCCACTTGAAAAATCTTCATGTCAGAAACTGCAAATGAAAACATTGAATATTCAATATACAACTTCAAATCCAAGTGTTTCGTATCATGACTGGCGTCAAGCTGTACCTTTGGGTTTCTCAGCAGCTTTCAGGTCCTTGTCTCTGGAAATGCCAAACATATAATTTTCAGTTTCAGAAAGTGTTCTGTGTTAGGAAAAGTAAAAACTGTACTTACTGTCTCTTCTTTCTTTGTTCTTGAGGAGCGAGGAGATTCTCTATATCGTCGTTCTCACTGAAATCTTTTGAAGCGTCAGCATCAGTGGTTCCCGTTTGAGTCCCCATCTTCTCATTGTCATCTTCTGCTGCTTCCTCAGGAATAATGTGTCTCCCTTTAGGTCTAAACACAGACTGTGTGGTTCAGGTGAAGTTTGCAAAGATAATCACTGAATTCTTAAAGTCCTACCTGTTTTCCTTTGGCGAGATGATGCCGTCTTCGGAATCACTTTCCTCCTCCGGTTCTCTTTCCTTGTCACTCATCTGCTCCTCTTCACTCTCTCTGTGCTCTTTCTCATCAGACACCTCCTCATCCTCTGTCTTGTCCTGTTCCCTCTCGTCTTCCTCATCCTGGGAGGAGGCTGAACTTCTCTTGTTACAGCTGTCATTCTTCAGCTCATCTTTAGCTTCACATTCCTGTTGCTCCATCTCATCCTCTGCTGATGTCTCCTCTTCCTCCGTTGTCTTCTTTTCGGCAGAGACCTCACCAGCTTCCTCCTCATCTTCTTTATGTTGTTCTTCTTTCAGACTCTTATCTTTTACTTCAGGATCGGTCTCTTCTTCCTCCACATCTCCATCTTGATAATCATTTTCCAGGCTGTTCTCTTTTTCTTCAGCGTTATTCTCACCCAGGTCCATCTCGGGCTCATCGTCTTCATCCTTTTCTTCTGAACTGCTTTGCTCGGAGCTAATACTCTGCTTCTGTTTTTCATCTCCAGTTTTACTTTTAAGCTGTGTATTAAGGCTTCGTGACTCTTCTCTGCACTCCTTTGATTTGTCATTAGCACATGAATTTCCTGTGTTTTCACTTGTGGATTCCTCAGTCTGCCTTCCTGACTCTCCACTAACATGCTGATTTGCAGATTCATCTCCTTTGTTCCTGTTATTTTCCTTTGGCACCTTCTCCGTCCTTAGTGATTTAGCAACTTGTGTCCTATTTCCACGCTTTGACTTCTTACTTGCTTTTATGCTGCATTTTCCAGAGGAGACATCAGTTTCAGAGCCTTGGACCACTTCATCTGAGGCAATGACGGCAGCACTGGAAGTTCTAGATGACCTGAAAGATAAATTAATAAAAGTACACAGTAACAATATTAAATGGATTGTTTTACTGGTAAAAATATGGTAGATACAAACCATGAGGAAGGAGAATTAGTTTGTCAGTATATTTACTTACTCCTCTGAGCCGTGACTTTCTTTCTCTGAGGAGGTGCACTGTGAACGTCCTCTCTTCTCCTTCTTTTTCCTCTGCTCTCTAAAGACCTGACCGGAATCTCTGCCACTCTCACTGCTCTCTGCATGACCGCTGGACAGACGTACTATATGTATAGTAAATGCAAAAAGAAGATGAAATGCTGTACAGACACATGTACGTTGATGGTATTTTAGTCTGGCGTATTTTATCATCCCACCTGGTTTAACATCCAGCTCCTGGGACAAACAACTGGTCCTCCTTCCACCACATGTATCACTCTTGGAGCCGGATGCTCCACTTGTCTCAGGCCTCTGTGCCTCAGTCTGTGAAACCATCAACTCAGGGGGAGGTTCTTCGTTGTAGAGCTGACCCCATAGAGCCTCAGGGAGCCCAGCTGTGCAGGACCAGGGACAGTCAGCCTGCAGGGAAGACCAGCCAGGTGCGTTCTGCCTGGGCCAGAGGTGATGACTGGGCGTGGGGGTGAAATGGTGGAGCACGAATGGATGAGGATGTGGGAGGAAAGATGGAGGGAAATGAGAGGAACTCTGAGGTTGATGGGTGGCTCTCATGGGAAATTCTGCTGTCTGGGATTGAGGGTGGGTCAGCCAGGAAGTTTGTACATAGGGGCGATAAGAGGAGCCGTGTTGTTTGTCGTCTGAATGGATGTTTTGAGCGTCCTTGTCTATATGGAACAAACAATGGAACAGAGTTAAGTATACTTCAATGGACATTCAACAGATTTACCTAAAAGATCTTAACATGTGACAATGTGTTTTTAAAACCCTTGATGAGAGCAAACCTTGTGAACGTTGATCTGCGTAGGCCTTTGTTACTTCTGTTTCTTTTGTATTCTTGAGACATGACCTGTCTTCCATCCTCTGTTAGACAAAGGAGATGATTAATTTTGACTTGTGTACTGGGTGTACTTCATGATCAGGAGCCCAGATGTTTACTTTGGCCAAATATTTCAAATTTAATAAAAGGTATAAGCACTGTTGACACAAATAAGTACAATATAATCCAGGATCATGCTAATTCATCTGATTAATGTGAAAACTCTCACCATCCTTTGAGCAGCCTGTGTTTTCTCTTTGAGTTGCTGCTGCCAACGGGGTGAACTCTCTTTAAGGTACTGCTCATACTCTATCTGTAGGGGTCAAAGGTCGAGAAAACGTTTCAGGGTTTCAAAAAAAAAGTTCAAGTAATATAGCAGCCAGGTTCTCTTCTTAAACCAAATTCTGTCTGTGTTGTGTGTATGCACCCGAATGGTTTTCATGGCAGCAGTGCAGGCCAGCATCTCTTTCAGTGTTTTCTCTGCTTTCTCAAACTGCTGCAGAAGCTCCTTGTTGTGTTGTTGTGCTCTCAGCTCTCGCTCATTTAGCTCGTGCCAGCGCTGCTGCAGTTGCCTCACTTTGCTGCAGGTCACACAGGCACACAACCAGATTAAAAACAAACCATCATACTGTACAGGACACAAGGCAGTGTTATATTATTACTCCTTTTTTGTTTGTGCACCTACAAATATTGGTAACTCTGAAAACGCAAGAGATCAACCTGCAACATCACTGACAGGACTATTTATCAAACACTGTCGCTTCCTGGCTACATGGCATCATTCAGGAAACGTACCTGTTTGTTAGACAGTGATCTCTCTGTTTTGTGAAAGTTTTTCTTTTCATGTTGGTCAGATGTCCAATAGATGGTAATTTCTCTTTTGGTGCAGCCATGACTTCAACCTTTCAGTGGATGCAGAGATTATCAGGGATTAGGTTCTGTGCTTTGGGGGAGGGACCATATACGTGTATGGCTAAACAGCAATGAAGGCTTTTTTTATGCCAGTCACTGGAAAATAAGTTATAGTGGTATATACGTAGATGAACCGATTTAACCCATTATTAATCATTAAGAAGGCTTTTAAAACAGATTTACCAACATTTTTTTAAATATTTGTGGGACTGGAGAAAGTTAGAAAATGTAAGTCATAACAAAAGCTGCCAAGAACTATAGTATAAAGTGCAGTGTTATTATATTAATACATTACCTATGGATTCCACCACTACAATGACAATTACTACGGTTTGATTGTTTTGTTATAGTAAAAGTGACGTCACTGGAGGAACCAACGTGTCTTGTGGCAGTACGGAAATATTTTGGTGTAACAGCTTTTGGGCGACGCTTGACTTCGTCCATTGGCAGACGAGCGCAGTAAAGTGAGGCGTTTGTACAAGTTAAACGATCACACTTAATTGTGTACGTTTCGTAAATTTGTCCCGAAGGTCGTTGAGTCGTGTTAGTGTAATGCGGTTGGTTTTACGTCGGTTAGAAAGCTAAGGGAGCTGTTTTGTCGAACTAGGCGAACGGACGGGTGCGTCTGTCAAACCAGTCCTTCCACTGAGTTCATTGCGCTCTGAGCTGTGATTCATACATTGAGACCAGCTGGACAGGCAAGAAACATGACGAGCCTGGCCTGTAAGATGTTTAGCAGGGTCGACAGGGTGTGTCGCCACCTGCCCGTGGCGCTCAACACCTTCCTGGTTTTCTCCATCACCGGCGAGGTGAGCTACCTGGTTATGGTTGAGGCTCCGCTGGAGGCGGATCAGAGGAAGACGGAGTGGTCCTCATGGTGGAAGATGATCCACCTGCTGGGACAGTACTTCCTGCTGGGAAACATCTGCTGGAACGCCCTGCTCTTCCTCCGAACCAGCCCCAGCATCAAGGGGGTGTTCCTGGGTGGAGAGGGCATGGGCCAGGGGTGGAGGTAAGAAAGACATTATTACACCTGAACAGAAATAAATGGCAATTGGAGATCATCATTGTGGGACCTAAGACGTAAATGTGAGCATGATTTTTTTTTTGCGTCACACAGGTACTGTTATACGTGCGAGACACACACTCCTCCTCGCTGTTCCCACTGCTACGACTGTAAGGTGTGTGTGCTGCGGAGGGATCACCACTGTGTGTTTTTTGGCCAGTGTGTGGGTTTTCGTAACTACCGGTACTTCCTGAGCTGCCTGTTGTTCATGTGGTCTGGGCTGCTGTACGCCACGCTGATGAACGCAGAGGTCTTCATCGTCATACTGAAGGAGGGAGTTACTGTGCACAGCATCCTGCTGTTGCTCATACCCTGGATTATGTTAGTTTCAGGTAGGATCTGGTTTCTCACATCTTGGCGTCTGTTGCTCATAACTGATTGTTGTGAGCATACTCTGTACATGTATGTAGAATGTGACAATTTCCATTGTTTGCTGAATATATACATGTTAGATTAGATTGGAAGATTCTACACAAAGCTACCACAATAAAATATAAAAATGTGTTCTCTTGTTTTTAACATTTTGTTATTCTGTGTGTAAAGTACTAAAATGACTATTGTTTACGCTTTGAGATGTGTAATTATCGCTAAAAGAAGGATATTTTTCCTTTGTCCTCTGTAGGTAGAGAGAAAGGTCTGATCCTAATGTCCCATTAATTATCCATATTGTTCCACAGGGAGCAGTAGTTGTATTAATTAATACATGTGGAAGATGAAAAAAGTCACATTGTGTAAATACTGATTGTGAAAAATTGCCACCAGGGGATATTTTGTCATGTTTAATTTTTAAAGACACTGAAGGTTACTAATCTGTTTTAATTAGTGACGCAAACAGATACTGTCTTCATTCCTCTGATGCACTGCGTTTAGCCTACTTAACCAAAGTTTGTTTTCTGCGTCCTAGGCCAGGTCTCTGCACGTGCCTTCGCCTTCGCCTTCATTGCAGACACGTGCGTCGTGGGCTTTCTGCTAGTGTCCGCCTTCTTCTTTTTCCACCTCTTCCTGCTGTTTCGAGGACAGACCACCAGGGAGTGGTACTCATCCCGCAGGCCCTACAACCTGGGTCTCCTGGGGAATCTGCGTCACGCTCTGGGCCTTCGCTGGTACCTCTGCTGGCTCTGCCCGCTCATCCCATCAACTCTGCCTGGTGATGGGATGAACTTTGAGGTTACAGGATCTCTGGAGCCAGCACGGTAACAGCTAAAAGTCTGAATGAATCAGGCCTTGTGCCTTTACGTCGCTGGTGATAGTTACTGTTATTGAGGAACAGCAGCAGGGAAACTTCACAGTTTGAGAGAAGGTAACTTGGAAGGGAAAAAGTTAGTAGTGTGTGTTTGCTGAATAGAAGTCTGTACTGGTATGTACACTCAATGAGGCAGGCCTCAGAATATTAACACAGAAATTAGCAGTGTTACTTTGAAATCCTGAGCAAACCTGAAACAAGAATGTATTGAGTTGACTGTAAAAGGTTTTTTAAAATGTTCATAACAGGCGCCCAAAGTTACTGTGACTGTGACCTGGGGACTGAGGTTTTTTCAGTTTAGCTTTAATCTGCCGATGTCTAAAGATGGATCTAATTTGGGTTTCCCTGTTCATAAACAGCCTCCTGTCTGCTGTTATGATCTGCCTGTGCGTTCCACCCCTGAGCTACAGCTGACTTTAGTACAGTAAAGTTTTTACTGGGTATTCACCGAAGTTGGTGACATGATGAAGCACTGGAAAAGTGTTTCCAGTGACTTCTTGACTAAAGTGATATCAGTATTTAAAATCTACCTGTTGTGTACATCTTTCTCCGTGTTATAGTTAGTAAACCAAATTAAACCTGCAGTGTCCATGATGTCTGCTAAAGCGAAGAAGTGTCTGGATTTCTAGTAATTACTTATTATTCCAAAATGCCACCACAGCAATTCATTTTGATTTTAACAATATATATGCGTTTCCTGTACCTTGAATGTAATCTGTCACCACATACTGTTTATTGTGTAATATGGCTCTGGAACACTGCTAACACGTAGAACGTCATTACCTCAAAGTGATTATTTCTGCTGTCGTTTTGCAGTGTTTTGCGTGTTATTTTATTTCTTTTTGCCTTAAAACACATTGAGCAAGCCCGTGTTTTGACAAGTGCTTTCTTTTTTTACACTAAACTTTACCTTTCAATCACAAGTATTGTTTACATGTTGTTAATTGTTTAGCCAAATATAAATATCATTTTAATGCTCTTTCACTTTGTACTATTTGATATGGGTCGTGTCATTTGATGTGTGGTTCTGCCGTTTGAAAGTGCTGAAATAAATTCCATGAGGGGACAAACAGTGGAAAACGTGTAATCATATTGTTGTTTTCTCTTGTTCTAAGTGGTGCTGTAATAATAATAATAATAATACAATAACTAACTGATCTGAGTTGAACAAACATATACAGAGTAAGGAGGTTATACTCAAACTACCCTGTAAATATTAAATGGACTCTCGATTAATGTAAATATTACATTTTAAATTCCATTCATCCATTTTGTTGGTTTCTAATCTGCAGTTGTCCAACTGTCATTAACTGCCATGTGCTGCTTCCTGACCTCCAGGCCAGCTACACCCAAGTTAGCTTAGCTTAGCGCAGCCTAGCTGCTGCTGGTGAGTACTGTACTTTGGTTTTTGAAGTGACTATTTCAGTCTTTGTGTGTCTATTCTGGCAACGTCAGCGTTAGTTGTCACATGTATAACCTGCAGTGTGTGACGCGTTAGCTAGCTGCCTAACCAGAGCAGGCTAGTCAGTGACAATGTAAATACAACTCAACATGCTGGTACATGCGCGTTAGCTTGTCTGATATATCAACATGTTAGCAAGTAATGTGTTGTCAACGTGTGACTGTGAGTGATGGTTCTAGTTAAGTTGTTTTTATGCAGTAGACCATTGTGTTTGTAGGGTTGAGCTCAGTTGGTCCTGGTGTCAGTGATTAATAAATTCAGTGGACTGTGTTTTCCACAGGCAGAATGGACTCAGAAGAAAACACGTAAGTGATGTTCACAGTTTAAACGCCACAGAACAACCGTTTGCCTATGACCCGGGTTGTTCTGTGTGTGTAGGACGGTGAGGGAGGCACTTGAGAAGGTGGCTGAGCTGGAACATAGCCAGAACCATCTAAGGGACCTCAACGCGAAGATGAGGCGATGGCTGGATGTTGCAGATGATGATATGGCTGCGCTGCGCTCAGAGAACACAGCGCTCAGAAACCAAGTGAAAGAGTAACTGGTCACACTCACCTTTACTCTGCAGCCTTGATTCTTACCTGACTGCACCTCATAATCTGTTGTGATGTGGAATTTCTTTTTTTGCGTAGAGGTTGTGAGTCAGTATTCTTACAGGCAGGCTTTAAGCACTTGTTTTTGTGTGTGTCAGCCTGGAGAAGACCATCAGAGCAGCACAGCAGCGTGAAGCAGACCTGTGTGTGTGTCCCCTGGCTGACGGGCTTGATCTAGAGAGATGCAATGAACAAAGGATTCAGAGACTGGTGGGTAACCAGAAGCGTTACTGTATTACAGTGTACTCCTGGTCCCTTTAAAAGAATATTTAGTGTGTATGATGTGGCCTTGACGTTCTGACCTCTCCACTCCCAGTGGACCAGATCAATGTCAGGAGCATCTTACTACCTGGGCTGAGGAGCTGAAGAATCAGCCCCTGAATAATTCATTTACATATTCAACTCAGGGTCATAAAATCTAACTTTTACCTGTGTGCTAGTTGACCTTTTCAGCGTTTTCAGTATCTCCTGTTCTTGTGCAGGAAGAGGAATCCATCATGATGAAGGAACAAAATCAGAAACTAACTGCAGAGGTATGATGTTAATTATTTTACACAACAGCCCTAATTAGTTATTTTCTGCAGCACTGGGCCCAAGCAGCCTGTGTTTTTACAGGATCATATGTTGGTAATAGCTGTGTGGCTTGAACTGGTAGATACATTCAAAAGCACTTTGCACATTTAAATGTCACTTTGACCTTTTCAGCTCAACAGCCTCCAGCAAGAGAGAGAGCAGGACACAATTTATTTAAACAAGTTCAGGGATGCAGTTCAGACCCTTGAGGTAATACCGTGAATTCAGCTCGGACGTGTTTATTATCCTCATCCATCCCAGACCTTTTTACATTCTTTGCTTTAAAACGAATACAACGAAACAATAATGTTTTATTGTGCTTCTTCAGGAAGAGATGAAGGAGGCTCAGTTAGCGCTGCAGGATAGGGATGAGGTTATTAATCAGGTAGAAGCAGCAACATCACTACTGTAGTGGGCAGTGACTGACCTCATCATAATAATCATTAATTAATAACTATCTATTACTATTACTAGCTATTATCTTATTTGAATATTGTGGTTTTTGTTTTTATCCTAGAAAAACATAAAATTAAATTACTTGGAGGCAACAGAAGAAGAACTTTCAAATTTCATAAAGGTAAATGCGTTTTCTTTAACTAACATCCATGAAAAAGGGAACTGACATCTACGTTTGCCTACGTGTTTAGTGAAATCAGTACGTCATGTAACTTTATCTGTGCTTATCGTCATCGCAATCACTGTCTTGTCTGAAGATGTTTCTCTGCTCCAGGAACTCAAGTTGATGAACCAAGAACTGAGGCAACAGTTAGATGACAGACAAGATGAGGCCTCATTGTAACCCACAAAATGCTTTTCCTATATATGAATATAATGACAGTCGAGTCATCTATTTGCAATTGTACTGTGATGTGTGTTTCCAGCTTTGCTGTAAATGACCTAACAGGAGAAAAGGAAAGACTGCCCTGCCCTCATCTATCCTTCGCAGAGGAAATCAGGTTACTGGCCTCCACAGCTACAGCCAAGACCAGCACGTCAGACTCCCAACATCTAAGACAAGTATATTAATCTGTTGATTTTGCTGTGCTTTTACAAGAGGCCACTAGAGTGAGCTGCTACAGCTGCTACGTGACGTTAGCCTCAGATTAGTGATACAGTATGTTGTGATGTTTTCAGGGGGAGAATGAGGAGCAGCTGAAACCTCAAAGTCCCACAATGAGCCTTCAGACCGAAAGGTACCTCAGTGTTACGCCATGAAGTAGCTCTGGGTCTGTATTTATTAAGTGTCTTAGACTCACACATACAGTACGTACGTCAATGATTCTGGGCTTCTTCTCATCTTAGTGAAGCAGAAGACAACTAGTGCTGAGATGAGAAATCCTCTTAATATTTGAACAGATACTGTATCTTTTTGATGAGAACAAATAAGATGTTTTGTGGACAATGACCATATGAAACACAGCTTGTTGTTCAAATCAGTGAATTTAAAAGCTGTCATGCATGACGTGATGCCCATGGAAAGATACTTTTAAGTGTTCGTACTGCAATATTTTTTTTCATATTAGCAGCCTTGTCGCATTGTTGCTTTTTTGTGATTTCTGCATGCCACCGGTGAGTCAGACAACTCCAGGGACACTAGCAGTCCTCTTCAACGCACCTTGTTTTCCTTCTTATTGTGACGGTGCAGGTCCAT
Organism: Macropodus opercularis; assembly: GCA_030770545.1. Lineage (NCBI taxonomy): Eukaryota > Metazoa > Chordata > Actinopteri > Anabantiformes > Osphronemidae > Macropodus > Macropodus opercularis. The sequence goes on from CM061098.1 coordinate 8,421,544, forward strand.
CACAGTTGTGGCGGATCAAGATCATCACCAGTCATCTCCAGTGGTTTTTTGCCATCATGCATGAACTGTCACGTAAATGATTTCATTTGTGTTCAGGTACTGTTCTTTAATGAGGTGGGGTCTTTAGGTGAAACATATCCCTCCCAACACACACTTAGCTGTGTGCTGTCGTCCTAACGCCATGTCCTGGCAACGCCCACATCTTGGTGGAGAAAGGAGGTATTTCCTGATTTCAAAATGTTTACGTTGATCTTCATTTGCTTCTCTCTGAAGCTCTGGTCACCTTTTTTGGTGAATTCCGGTTTTAGGATGCTTGATAAATACGGACCCAGATAGACGTTAGCATACATGAAAATAGGAAACTGTCAGAACAGTTTTATGATGATATTGACTATTTCCTTGTCTTTCTGGTTTCTTTATTGCTAAAGGTGTGAAGCTGTCTTGGGGACAGCCGTCATTAAAGCTGGACTATTCCTACTGTCCATCGTCATTATCACTCTCTTTGCTTTTGTGGTGTTAGGAATCTGTGCAAAACACTATGAACTGTTCTCCATTAACGCCTTATGGAAAGTTGCACGTCTGGTCTTCCAGCCTTACTGCAGTGTGCACTATGGAGCTTTACCCCCGATTTGATCCATAAACTCTGTGTGGTTATTGTAGGTACCTGTCCATGCAGTATGGAATAAAAAAGTCATGACAGAAGTTCTTATTTGTAAAGACCCACTTCTTAAAATGTATAATCTGAACTAACAGAAGAGCCTCAAAGACATTTTGACACATCACAGTAACGTTGCCTCACTGACATGTTTGCTATTTGCTGCTACATGTTCGACTTAACCTGACAAAACTGCGTAAAATACACCTGCTGGTTCGTTTCATGTAAATCGGGCAGATTGGTCATGTGGCGTGACGTCACGATTCCCAAGCCTTAGGAACTAACGATTACCCCATAAAAATCCCGCCCCCGGCGCAATATCACACAGGCGGAGAGGATGTGATGGTGCGAAACCGCGTCTGGACACGTCTGCTGCAGGGACGGATGCTGCGTTAGCTGCTGGATGCTGAGATGCTGATGCCAGGCCGAGCGTCTCTAACACCCCAGGAGCTGAAAGGCGATAAGGCAGGAAATTAGAGCAACAGGCCGGTTTAATCGAGTCTGTATCCAGAACAGCAACAACAACACACAGTGTCTGTGTGAGAGCGGTGGCGACATGTTCTGAGATCCGGAGATCGGCCGCGGCTGGCGGGATGAAGGCGCCGAGGAGACCGAGACAGACGCGGCACCTCCCCCGGTTCTGCGTCTGTGGAGTCGGTCTGCTCGCTGCCGCCTGGATCTTCCACCTCAATGATGTGGCAGGTACTTTAAAAAGAACAAAACTATAACTGTCTCGATTTCAGCCTCGTTAAAGTCCCTGGTTGTTTTGTTTACCGGTGCGCACTGCAGTAATTCAAAGAGCTATAAAATCATCTGCTTGTGTTTTACGGTCTGTGTGACAACCTCTTGTTAAAGGTGCCCAAAGATTCACTGCTGGTGACGTTTCCCTTTCCAAGAGAGAGCTCGTCCAGCAAAAAGAACATACTCACCAGAATGACAGTGTTTCTCGATCCGGTGAGACCGTCTATGACTTGTATGACTTAGAAACATAGAACAGCATCACCATGGGCATGTACAGGTTGGTTGGAAGGTCTTTGTGACACATTCTCAGGCTGGAGATCCAGGCATTAACACGTGTACAGCAGCTGTGGTGATTTCAGAAACAACAATCTCTTGATCAGTTTAATCCCTGTCTGTCTCCCGCATCGATCTCTCGCTCCAGCTCGTCTCATCCTTCATTTATTCAAACTCTGCACATCTAGACGTTTAAACACAGAAAGGCCTTTGAGGCGCCCAGTTGCTAGGAAACTGAATGTTTAATTTGTGGTTGTATTCCACGTGCATGCAGAGCTCTTTAAAGTGCCTGCACTGTCGTAATGGCCTGATGGTGATAATGCTCTCATCACCGGTTCTGTTTGGCGTTTGGGGGACAGAGAGGAACAGTGACTGATGCTCTGATATTGACATGAAGACATTTTGTACTTACTAAAAGCTGACATGGACATTCACTCAAATGGCTGAATCACATTTTCCTCAAATGACCATGTGTCTGTCCAGAGGGACACGCTGTTAGTGATAAAAGTGTTTTGGTTTGATCTGTGTCTCAGTCTCCACATGTAATGCACATCAGCCTCTAAATGCACAGTGTTGCCTCTCATGGAAGATTGTTGAAGTAGAAAAAAGAGTCATTATAAATGCCTGGAAATGGGCAAACAACTCAATTAAAAATGTAACTGACCTGACTCAGTCACATGACCAGGCTCACCGCTTTAATGCAGTCTTTCTCGCTCCCCGTCCTTGTTGCTAGGGGATACATGCACATCACCCTTACAAGTGGGTCCACACACATTTCACACATGCTCACACAAGTGACTGGCGGTAATTAGTACAGCAGGTGTGCAACATGCTATGTCAAACCATTAGTCAAGAGATGTGTCAGTGTTTCCCATTAATGCATCGACATGCTAAGGCTTAACAAAGTAACAGGAAGAAGACGTAGGGAAATATTTTCACCAACATAGGGAAATAAAATAGTTTCTCCATCTCTTCTGCAGCTATCAGTGAGTTTCCTGAAGACATTTTCACTCAGGACCAGAGGAGACAGGGAGCAGTACTCCTTCATGTTTTCTGTGTGAGTGTTAGTTTTGCCAGAATTTGTCCACACACGTCCTGTAAAAGTGATTTATCCGTTAACAATTCTTCTGCATTTTACAGGCTATTTACATGTTTCATGCACTGGCCATCGTGTGCGATGTTTACTTTGTGCCATCTCTGGAAAAAGTATCAGAGGTACGACACCTATGCTCTGGTTGAAAATATGAGCTATAGGTTTTAGTTCTGAACATGTTTTCTGTGCTGATGTTTTGCTGACGTCTACTTGAACTTTCTGCATTTCCAAACCCTTTGAAGAATAAAACTCTTCCGTTAGCTCATCTCTCAGGACTTGTTCTGAATCACCTTTAACCCAGTTAAACTCCTCTACCTGTGTCCTGTAGAACCTTCAACTCAGTCAGGATGTTGCTGGGGCAACTTTCATGGCAGCTGGAAGCTCTGCGCCCGAGCTCTTCACCTCTTTGATTGGTCAGTATGACATTCGTCTAATCAATACCTCACTCATTCGTATTGCGTTGTCCTTTTGTGGCCCAGATGTTCTAGCAAGCAGACAACTAAGAACAAAAAAATCATCAGGATACAAGTTAATAATAAAGTTTTGTTTTTTTGCTTGTTTCCCGTCTTGGCTCGTGTGTAACAACAGAGACTGTTGCACGCATGTTCAGGACTGTAGTTATAGTTGACAAGTTCTGAAGGGACTTTAGGCACTAATCAGTAGAAAGATAAAGATATTTTCCCAGACCCTGTGGTTATGAACTGAAGACTTAATATTTCTGCTGAAAGCAGAGAGATAAAACATCCTAGTTTAAACTCTGACGATGCAGGGCAGGGAGATACAATCCATCATTTCTGTCACACTTAATAATGTTTTGCGCATGATTTATGACTTTGTCTTGCTGTGAGTCTTTTAGGAGTGTTCATCACGAAGGGAGATGTGGGTGTGGGAACCATCGTAGGATCAGCTGTGTTTAACATCCTGGTCATCATCGGCATCTGTGGCATCTTCTCTGGACAGGTACACACTCTGAACAGAAGCTCATCAGTTATTAATGCACATAGAGTTTTGCTCTAGTGTGTTTATTCCAAACCAAAACTTCGAAGGTTGAAAGTAAAACAAAGGTGTTTATTCTCCACAGCCCATCTCCCTGAGCTGGTGGCCTCTGTTTCGTGATGCTGTTTTCTACATACTGTCCATAGTGGTGCTTATTCTGGTAAGAACGACAAAATGCCCTGAATTAGAGAATAAATGAAATACAAGAAGATGAACAGTAATTGTTTTTTATTTTGCTGTATATTTTCATTTTATTTTCAGGTGATCTATGATGAAAAGGTTGTGTGGTAAGAAATTATATGAAAATGACATGGTTTTACTATGAACCAGCTGTTTGGGCATCAGGTCAGTTTGAGTGCCGTTGTGATAAATATGGTCATGACGAATGTGTCTGTGTCAACGTATTAGGTGGGAGACCATCATCCTGATCTCCATGTATGGCATCTACATAATCATCATGAAGTTAGTAACTTTCTCTACCTCTCACATTTCTATCTGTATTGTAGCAGGTCTTAGTTTCAGGTATTTACAATATGAAATAATTAATGAAATAACAAAAATGAAGCCAAAGAATCATGTATGCAGAGATGTTGGCAGCTCGCTGGTCTGGAGCAATCAGGTCACGATGCCAAGAGGGAAAGCCATGACTTTCGAGACGCTGTTGTTGCTGCACATTAGTGTGACGAGGGTTGAAGAGTTTCAGAGAGTTTCCACACAAAGGATTCGAGCTTTGTAGACAGTTGGTGGCCTTCCCAGCGCCGTCTCCTCGACATCAATGCTCAGAGAAACAAAACACAATAACCCTGCAAGCTACATTTCAGAGCCTACAGAATCACTGAGCAAGTGTTAAAGAACACAATTAGAAGAACACTAAACAAGTGCAAGAGAGAACACGAAAGACTGTAAATCTGCATCTGAACAAACCACAGAACAAAGAACAGCGTCCTATGTTTTCTGTCATCAGGTGTATTTACACAAAACAGAATGAAAGTAGGGAGAATGTTACTGCACACACTTAATACACACAACCTGTGTATCTTTGTGTGTGTGTCATCTTTTGTGTAGATTCAACAGGTCTCTTTGCAGCCTGGTAGAGAAACACTGCAGCAGGGCAGGCCAGCCGTGTCTCAGCAGCCTGCGGCGCACAACTGCTGTTGGCAACATGGGGGACTGCGACAATGACATGGTGCCGCTGAAGCCAGGTGCAGCGGCTCGTCGTTGTGTTTGTGCATCCAAAACATCGGAGTGTTTTCTCCGTCTCTGAGCTGCGTTCAGCAGAGCTAGTGACACTGTTTAAGCTGTCAGTCAAACCCACTTCTGCCTCCCTGTGGATTTTCCCTGTAGATTAACTAGAACTGGAGCATTTGATGGACCCATTTTCTGCGCTTCCTGTGTCTCTGTTCTCAGTGTCTTCCTCTAACCCTTCACAGACTCGTGTGCGGTCGCCGGTCAAGACTCAGGGGTGGTGATGGTGGATGAGCTGCCGAACCTGCAGCCTCACCAGCTCAGCTTCTCAGAGGCAAGCCTCCGCCTTCTCATCACCCCGCATTTCCCCCCCTTCACCCGCCTGCGCATGGCAGGACGCATGGTCATCAGTGAGGTACACTGCTCCATAGCTTCAAGTTCCCATTGCAGGTTTTTCGGCTTTGTTTGGTGGGTATTTAAATGAGCGTCCAGAGATAAAAATACTTTTGCTGTTTTATTAATGCAGCAGGCACAAACATTCCAGCTGATGCCTGTCAGTCTGTGGAGGAATCCTGCTTCTTTCATTTCAGGAACTATTAAATCACATTGAAGATATTAGATTTTTTAATTAATTATAATTCTTTGAGTGTTTGTCTTTTTGAGTGTAGTTGTGTGTTGTTGTTTTTTTACAGTTTAATTTCGTAACAGCTTTAAGCAGGTCAAAGTTGTTTATATTCATTTGGCCACTGCAGCCAACCAGCTCAGCGTCCAGTGATAAAACATACACATAAACATTCACTTTACAGACTTTAAATATAGAGCAAAGATCAGTGATTCAGGAGCAGTAGACGGGATCTGCAGACGAGAAAAACCTTGAGCAGGTGCATCCTAATAAAACTGATGGTGAGATGTGTACCGGCAGATCAAACACCATCCTGTTTATTGTCAAATGCATAATATTATGTGCACATCTGCCTCCTCACTCTTTGCTTCCTGCATGTGTGCTTCCCATTTCCAGAGCCAAATCACTGCCAATGCTGCTTCTGCTCCCTGCTATGCCCTCGATCAACACTTTCCAAATCCCCTGTGGTTAAAGTGTGGATGGGCCCGACTCATATTGTTAACCACAGTTGGATACAGTCATTTCTATCAGTGTGCTGCAGTGTTTCTCATGTCGATGTATTTCCTTCTGTCCCCATCCCTGACTGCACCCCGCTTCCCTCTCCACCAACAGAGACAGAGGCTGATTCGAGCTCGGGTCGGTCCCGAGGAGGGGGGAGTTTCGGGAGAGGAGGGTTCTGGTACGAGTGTGCCGTGGGAGAGGGAGAACAGGACGGCGGCAGAAGGAGACACGCAAACACTGGAGGGAGAGAGGGAGAGGGGTAAAGGGGGGGAGGGCACGGGTGGGGGTGGTCAGCTAAAAGAGGAAGAGGAAGAGGATGACGATCAGGAGGAAGGACAGGATGAGAATGCTCCTTTCAAACCCTTCGTCGTGCCTGGTGAGTGCTGAAGAGAAGCAGATACTCACACAAACATAGGATGGGGATTAAAATGACATTAGCAGTAATTTTGGGTAAATTTATATTTATACTGACCCACCCGCTCTGTGATGAACCTCATATTCATCTGTGTGTTGTCCTCAGGTGGCTGGTGTGTGCGTCTGAAGTGGCTGTTCTCCTGGCCTGTGAGCCTTGTGCTCCACTGCTCCATCCCCGACTGTAACCTGCCGCGGTGGGAGCGCTGGTACCTGCTCACTTTCCTGTCCTCCACGCTGTGGATAGCCCTCTTCTCCTACCTCATGGTCTGGATGGTATGTAACCAGCAGGCAACGGAACCACACAGGCACATAGAAACACACACAACCAACCTCTCCTCTGCTTAGGTGACCATAATCAGCTACACACTTGGAATCCCAGACGTCCTCATGGGCATCACTTTTCTGGCAGCAGGCACCAGTGTTCCCGACTGCATGGCCAGCCTCATCGTCGCTCGACAAGGTGTGTGTGTTTACTGCTCTTTTTCTAATTCACGTTTTGGTTTGGTCAATACTGGATCAGAATAATCATGGAACTAAATATGTTATGCAGCATGATGACACTGCACTCAACTGTCATCGTGCTGCAAACATGCAAAAAAAAAACACACCAACTGTCATTTGAATGCTTTGTTAAATTAATATTTGCAGGATTGGGCGACATGGCTGTGTCCAACTCCATTGGCAGTAATATATTTGACGTGCTGCTGGGCCTTGGCTTCCCCTGGGCGCTGAGGACTCTCATAGTCAGCTACGGATCAGTGGTAACAACTGATTTTATTGACATATTGCCTTATACACCTGAAACACCTGTAACAACAAAGAGAGAATGATTATTCAACATGGTCAGAAAAATCACTAATAAGGTTCTGTTACAGCCAAACAACGGTTAACGTCTGTCCTGAGTATGTATGAAGATATGTTCTGTGTGCAATACAGAATAAATCACCACAGGGATGTGTGTTTTAGGTAACGATCAACAGTAAAGGCCTGGTGTACTCAGTGGTTCTGCTGTTGGCTTCAGTCATACTCACTGTGAGTAGATTTCTGTTTCACTACTTCACCGGTCAAATCAATTACAATAATTGAGTAACAGCAGCGTGTTTTTGGCCACTGAAGATTGACTCCTTTTCCCCAAAAGCCTTTTTTTACTCCCTGCAACAGGACATTAAAGCATGTTTCTTCTCGTCACAGGTCCTGTGTGTCCACCTGAACCGCTGGAGGTTGGACCGCAGGCTGGGCCTCTGTCTCATGCTGCTCTATGCCATCTTCCTTCTCTGCTCCATTGGCTTTGAGAGGCTGTAGAGGACACGCGAAAACACAACCATTCACACATGTATGCTCAGATACTTTTTACCGTTTTGACTCGTTTTCCACCTTTATTGCTGCAACTGTAATGATGAATTTTCATGTCATATTTTGGTGTCTGTGTGTGTTTGAGCAGCATTACTATGACACTTGCTGCCTGAAAGCAACAATGTTTACCTTTGATAAATGAGTATTTTACATAGTTTTGTACCGAGCACCTCTGGCCCAGATTTTTTTGAAAGCAGACTGATAGTGCACTATGTCTCACAACAAATTTATAAAAGTACTGAATTTGTATTCTGAAACCAGGAGTATTGTTATAAGGAACCGCAAAGTGTGTCAGTTTACTTATCATTACCTTATGACTGCCACAAGCAACAGTAAACGTGTACATTTATATAGTTGCTTCTCTCCTCGGGCTGTGCAGTTATTTCTGTAGTTTAAGTTTAATGTCCTTTTTTTTTTTATCAAGCTTTGTGTCGGTATCTGTAACTGAAATTGCATGACTGGTCATCACGCTCCAGATAATTGCACTAAGCCACTGTTGTCTTGGCCCTATACACAGCTTGGGTCCCCTGTTTTTCCTACAAGCTTCTCTGCCCTGAGGCCATGTTGTTGTGCTGGAACAGAGGTGACTGTTTGTCAGAAAGTTTTAAATGTCTGCATATGAAGAGAGGTATGTTTGTGGGGTGTAATAAAGCACTTTGTTCAGTGGCATTTATCTTTTTTTAATGTGCGAAGGTTTCATGCTTATTTAGATGCTGCTGATCTTGATTTTATTTAGATTATTAGATTAGGTCTGAGAAAAACATAAATCAAATCAAAATGGTCTAATTTTCCCAACAGATTAAACTCTAAACAGGGGGAATCCATCCCCAGAAGATCGAGATTTGTCTCTGTCTGACACTGTCTAAAGACATCATTAACCAAGCACATTCTTGATAGTGTTTTTATCACATAGACCTATGAACATCTACAGCTGCATCACACTGGGAAACAGATAACAGTAACACATCATCATGCAATAGTGCAGTAAGGAAACACAAGTTACACAGGAATAAGGTACATTTTCTACAGAAACAGACTAATGTGGCGTCAAAGTTGCCCATAGCAGCACCAGGGACAGCTCCTCCGCAGGCTTGTCAAAGGAAGCTGTCCAGGTGCTGGACTCGCTGACAGCTGAGACCCAAAGAGAAACAGGTCCAGCACCAAATAAGTGTTTCTACTGTGTCATGTGGCATTTAACGATCTTACCTCTTCCACAAGTTGTTTAAACCTTTTAGGCTACAGCAGCTACTCCAGTTCTTAGATGTATTATTTATATCTCATGCACATACAGCTGTTTAGAGGAGGTTACTTTGATGACTTTATGATCGTTAATTACTAATTATTAAAAGCAACAACAATATGCAACAACATGCAATTCAATTTGATTTTTATTTCAGTCAGGCTAAATCGGCTTCAATACCAAGGAAATGTAAAAATAAAAATAGTACAACAAAGTACATCATTTTACAAATACTCATAATGGAGGTCTGACATATCGGAATAATCAAATAAATTCAAACATGTCACAGTCATAACAAAAATAGAAAAAGTCAATACAGTACATTGAATGTATTAGGAGCTGGATACTTGAAGTGTTTGCTATACGATACTTTACAAAATTCTACTAGAAAAAACTCCCAATACCGATGGATTATCAGGTAATATAAAATGTAAAAATAATACAAACAAAACATGATGTGTGTGTGCGCATTCATACAGGTGCAATCTGCATGCAAATCTGCTTGAGTGTGACAACTGATGAGAGCAGCTACAGGTAGTCAATGATTCTGTGTCATGAATTTGGCAGCAGAAGTGAAAAATATTGATGACGTCACTGCAGTTTCTAAAAACGTTGCACAAAACACGTTTGAGAAGTTTTACACATTAGTCAGCAGCAATATCTGACTTATCAAACGTCATTTCTTTTCAAAATTGTAGAATGTTTTCTAATGAAGTAATGTAAAAAAAATGACATTATACAAGTTTGTCTCATTTGCCAAACCTACGATGTAAGATCTGTTTTCTAGTGTTCGATCAAAGTAACAGGTGTATCCTGTAACAGAAGTAGCCTTGAAAACTGGTTTTGGTGCAACTCTAAAGTAGCAAGGCCAAATATCTTGTGCTAACGGCTCAACAGGCCAAAGCCATGTTAGGTTGTTGTTCTTTTGACCACTTTTATCCCACTAGATATTCAATGAAACAAAGCTGGTTTCAGTGACTATTATGAGCTCTGTGGTTCACTGTCTTGTGTATTTTATTTGATGATGGATCTTGGCACTGAGTAGCTCCTCTGAGGGACACCTCTTTGAAAGATAAATAGCTCCAATGGATCAGACAAAAGTACACAGACAAATGCCACTACAAAGGTCCACTTGAACAATACCAATAATAACAATAATAATAATGATAATAATAGTATTCATTGACCCTATTCGTGTTTTTCCCCAACATTTGAGAAGTAAAAATAGATGATTTGGCAAAAAAGTCTGTCTTGATAGTCCACACTGTGTCTTTAAGTGTGAAAGGGTGTAGATAATCAGCTGTGGCGCTAATCCATTTGCTCCTGGGAGCTCCTATGGTAACAGCAGTTACTATGGTTACTGCATGATCTCTGTCTCTAGTGTGTGCAACAGTCCAGGACATTATGTGTCTGTACTGTATTTAAGCAACAATATGGACGTGCTGAATGATAGGCCTCTGGCACTTTGTAGGCAGGTTGGTAGTGATGGTTTGATCCCATTGTTGACTGATCTGAGGTCTGTTTTGGTTTTGAGTCCCCCTGTTGTTGCTGTAGATACTAAGACTTCTAAAGCTGATCTGCAATCTGGCTCCGCTACATCCTGACCGAGCCCGGAGCTCTGGGCTGAAAGGAGGTCTGACAATGTTGATCGAGGGTTGGGTCCCAACATAGAGGGGGCGAGCCTTGCTGTGGTTATGTCACTCAGGACCGGCGTTCTGGTTCTGCTGGTATATGGAGGCTTTGTCCTTCAGCAGAGCCAGGCACAGGTGGCAGCTCCAGCTCCCTGGAAAATACACATAAGCTCAGTCAGACAATGATTTTCATATATAAATCAGTTTAATAAGATTACACATTTAGAATGTCTAATTTACTGTTGTCAGTACAACAACGCAAGGCTGAAATCTACTAATCTTGATGCAAAATGTGTATTTCACCTCAAATGTAATTATTGGCTGTATTTATCCTTGTATATTGTATGTTATTGGGTTTTAGATTGTTGGTCAGACTGAAAAACTTCTCTGGAGACATCACCCTGGACTTTGTAATAAGCATTTTCACAATTTTCCTAAAGTGCAGACTTTATGTGATAAAGGTCAAATAGCACAATGAAAACCTCTGAAGGTTCCCAAACCAAGTGACTAGAAGATAATATGAAATACAAGAAGGGCAGGGGGAGCAGTGAGGGGGACCTTGAGCGATAGACTGAGGGAAGGTCGCCTCCCTGTCACCAGTTTTTAACCCAGTACATAGTGAGGAAAAACATTCACATAACATTCAAGTTCATTTTTAGTGAAGGTCTGTTGCCAGCTTACCCTCTGGAGGTTCAGTCATGGGTGGAGTTAGACAATACATGTGATAACCTCTGTCACAGTCATCACAGAACAGCAGCTGGTCCTAAAAAAACAAAAGTTTAGTGTACTGATGAGACTAGAAGAGAAAAAGACATAGACAGAACAAAAGACAGTTCCTCACTTAATTTGGTCTCATACATTTCATTTAAAATAGTATTTATTTAAACTGAGATATTGCTTCTGAAGTTTCACATTTTCCTAAGTAACACCTTGTCACAATTATGATTTTTGGAGACACTGAGGACACATCTGCTGGGAATAATGTAGGAGGGACTCACATCATTCTCTGAGGTGCCGCAAACATTGCAGCATTTGCACTCGATGCACTGCCAGCGGTAGGTCTTCACTGCAGCCATCATCACTGGTGTGAACTGCAGGCATGTTGGGTGGCCTAGAGAAGTATTGTGCATGGGTTGTAGTAACAGTCATAATTAAGGACATTTATCTTAAAACTAAGAATTTGGGGGGTTGTCTTGTTCTATGTTCTCTAACATAAGCTGCATTTGAAAGCATGTGCAGCTACCCAGTTTAATTCAGCAGTAGTAAACGTACATTAGGTCTGACATCTTTATCCAACTGTATATACTATATGTAGTGTAGGGCTTGTACGTCACAAAGCGTGTTCCGTCAGAGCTGGGTAATGTTAACAGCTGTGTCCTGCCTTTTACTGACTAGACCAAGTTTATACTCCAGGTAAACAGCAGTTAAGGGTTTAATGAGCAGTTCATACCTGAGCGTCCACAGTCTGAGCAGGACACCAGCTCTTCTGATTGGCCAGTTTTCTGGTTCAGGGTGGAGTCTCCCAGACAGAAGTCGCAGTAATCGTTGGGCAGTGCCAGCCCATTAGGACCCTTCTTATTAGCTGAACAAGAGAAAGAGTGGAAACACGTTTCAGGGCACTTCAGAAGTTATCAGGTGTGACATGTTAAATAATTCTTTTTATGTTCTTCTTCCACTCTTACCTGGCCTATAGTATGAGTATTATGAATATACACGTACAACGTCTTGATCGTGAAAGTACAAATCTATGTTGACCATACTCTGAACCACGACACAAACTAATGAGCGACAACTGACAAAACGCACTTGTTGGATGTATTTTCTAACACAAAGTCATATGTACGCAAGAAAACAACAAAAATGAGATAAATATGTACATGGAAAAAAAGATGGATGATATGCAGAAAAAATGCCAGGACCCAACTGCGCAAGCATGTTTCAGTTGGAGCGTTGAATCTAATCCAAATCATGGGATTAGACATTAGTGTGAAAATGAAAAAAATGGTAAGAGTGGGGGAAAAAAGAGAGAGACTTCCCCTGAAGAAACATACACATGCTACACAGCATGCAACCAAACCTCCATCTCTCTCAACACTAGAGAGGGACTCACTCTTGTGCTCCTCAGGCTGGCGAGGAGTGGGTGGTGCCTCGATCTCCTCGCGGTCCTCGCCCTCCTCCTCGGCCAGGTGAGAGTGTGTATAGTGGTAGCTCAGGCCAGGGCGGTTCTTGTAGCGCTTCCCACAGACTGACACACACACACACGGTTATACAAAAGTGTTATAGTGATGGCGGCTACTTATAATTACCGTCCAAAAAGGCCCAACTCGTTGTTCCTCTCCCATCAACGAGTTAACATTATGATTTAACCTTTTAGCATCACATGGTTAATTTTTGGTTTATGGGATATTAGAAACTCAGTGCGAGATGAGTAATTGCAGTGAGCTAGAGCCAGCAGGATGTTACACAGCACACGCACACAGTCCCATCAAGAAAAAGAAAACTTTGAGTCGAAAAAAAAAAACCACATTGAGTCGAGCAACTTTTCCAATTTCAAACTTCAGTTCCAAATGTTTCAGTAGGAAAAATAAATCTCTTATTGACGTGCATGACACACACACACACCAACACCTATAAACAGTGGTTACAAAGCAAGGTTCTACTTACTGTCACAGGCGTACGGTTTGTCTCTCTCCTCCAGTGCTGCAGCAGCAGCCTCTGTTTTCTTTTTGCCATTCTTGTCACTGCGACCCTATAAAACCAATTGAAATAGATATAATTTTTAAATAATGTGACAGCAAACCAGGCTCAATTACTGAATGTGACAATAATCATAATGGTTTCCAATTAAGAAATGTGCTACTTTTATTTGCCAGATTCCACAGCCTCACCTTGGACTTGCTCTTGCTTCGTCTTTTGGGGGTCTCATCCTCAAAGTCTTCATCATCCAAATCATCCAGGTAGTCATCGTGGTCCAAGACTCTCTGCAATGTAAATTTATGGAATAAGTCTTGGGAGGCCAAAACATGGTTATGTGCAGCACCTTGAGCCTTTGAGTCTGACCTTGCGGATGCGCCCAGAGGATGTATGAGTAGCTGTAGATGTAGCAGGAGGCTCTACGGTGGCTGGATCATCCTCAGGACCACGCAGGTCAGATATGCCACTTCTCCTGTCGAGGGGTTCCCCCTTCAGCAGGGCTTCCAGACTGCTGCCATCCACTGCTCCAAATGCATCACGCTTCAAACCCAGCTCCAAATCTGCTATACATACCAAAGACAACAGTAATGCATGCAATGGCATAACATGAACACAGAAACAGGCAGACACATAAAGATAGACAATTAATTAACACAATAGAGGCTCTTACATGCAAATTTAATTTTTAAGATACACAGCTTATTACTGTGAACTGAACTAGTAATACTCTAGCAATACAAAAGAACCAGACATTCACACTATTCTGTAATGGGCCAAGTTGTTTTACCAGATGTGATACCTGCTTTTAGGGGAGGAAAAGCCAAGCGGGGGTCCTCAGGTGGATGAGAACGCCGTTTCTTCCTCCATCGCCGGGCCGGGTAAGAATACAGCTGCCCTGGAGCTACACCTGTGATATGGTTTCAAAAAGATCAATCACCAAAGAACCAAATGTCCTTAATCATTATGTTTGTCTAATATCATATGACTGCGTCATAATGAAAGTCAGTTTAATGAAATATTCTGTTTTTCAACCTACCTGCGCTCCGGTGTCTCTTTTCCATCCAGATGTAACAGTTGGACTGAGCGACACCAGTCTGAGAGTCCAGGAAAGGCATGAGAATGCTACGCTCAGCACAGAGACGAGCGTTGTAACTGTGACACTGCTCCATGGCGTCTCTGTAGTACTGCTCTCCAAGCCTGAAACAAGACGGACACAGGCACATTAAATGACATTCTGCTTTTATAAGTCATAACTGACTTATCAGTGGACCATTTAGTCAGCAATGTCAACCTTATGCACAATGTAAGTGATATAGTGTAGTGGAAACTGTATCTGTAAGACAACAAATCATGATAATACATGTCTGTCCCTAATTTTGGGGAGATCTCAGAGGAACCTACCTTGTAGTGTTAATAACAAGAACACGTTAAAATTACCAAACCAAATCTTCGAGGACTACTTTCTCACTACTTTCTTTCTAACTGTGTGTGGATCCTTTTTGCAGAGCCCAAGATCAGCTGATGTACTGCAACACTTGTTCTGCCGCTGTGCTGCTAGCACGGCTGCTACGAACTGCAGTCATATAAAATGATTAATCGATATGCTACGCGAGTGAATTCCCTTTCCCAAAACACCTAATTCATACCCAACAAACTGTCGCGTTGCTGTATGATGCTGTTCAGGCTGTAGGATTGAACAAGCGGCCGACACGACAGCAGCCCTGGTTTAATCACAGTAACAGCATCGACGGAGCGATGTCAGAACAAAAGGTTGATTGTTAGCGAGCCTCTCGTCACAACAAAGCCTCCGCTAAGATGACAGCTTACTGGAAAATTAAGCCTTTCTTCCAGCTGCACACGGCTGTGTAGCAACAGACCGGCCATATAGCGCGTAACCGCACCTTACGAGCACGTACGTTAGTGGTGAGAGGTGCTGAAACGCAGCCCCACGGTGGGTTCGCCTCATTCATATTTCTTTACGGCTAGCAAGCTAACATTAGCTCCGTGGATAACGTTATCCTCTTGGGACAATCCTTGTAGCCCAGCTAGAGGTCACGGCGCTTACGCTTCCCTCCAGTCTGCGGCAACGCGGCGGGCAAGTGTCTACACAGTCACTTTCGTTTAACTGGCAAATTTTTCTCTGGAAATAATGAAGGTAAACTTACACTTTCACAACACTGTCGACGGCCGCCGCCATGTTTGCTTATTGCAGTTGTGAGAAGTGGCAGCGCGCATGCGTGAAGACGTGAGCGACCGTTGGGTTGAAGGTGTCCGCTGCTCCTGCTCAGTTGGGGATTCAGCGATAAAACACTGTGGTAAACGAAACACATATGAATCCCGCCCAGTGCTCAAACCTGCTAATTTCAGCTTCCTGGAACACGGAGGGAGTCCCCATATTTTAACTACATTAGTAATTCATAGCTACTAGACTAGAATATTTTGACGTCTCTGGGTTAACAGCAGAATAGATGATGTCACACAGCACAGACGTTATAAATAAACCAATGATGCCAAAGTCACATTAAATAGGTTTATTCTAAAGCTTTAGTAATTTACCAAATTTAAAGTATTTAGTTTTAGTCTTTTTAGTGCACCTTTAAAGACAAATACCCAGAGGTTAAAGGTGAACCTAATGCAAGACATAGTCATTTGCATATATTCAAATGTACCTTTCATAGAGAACCAAATGATATTTAAATAGGCCCAGTTCATAAGAACACATATACCAAACGCTAAGTAGGTTGGGCCACTTTAATTACTTACTCTGTTCCTTATTTAGTTACTTAAAACAAGCATGTAAAACTGTGCAGCATGCTGCCCATTGGTTTCTTTCTGGTGCAGCCAGAGCTGAACAAACTGCTGTTTTCTCTCATGAATCTCTAACATGCAGCAACACATAGTTCCAGGAAACTCTGAGCAAGATAACAACCAAACTTGGTCATACTATAGGTCACAGTTTTATTACAGTGGCCCTTCTTTGCCTAATTTAGCCTCAAGTGGGTGATTTATTAATCAAACTAACCAGATTTCTCTGTTGAACTGAGCCTTCTGTAGACAAGTGTCAAACATTTGACCCTGATACACATTTGGTGTGTGTTATTACAGAAACACTTCAACATGAACCTGCTTGGTTCTTACAGCGGTTGGTGCTAACGGTTGTCTTCTGTGCTGCATATTTCTATTAATCAAATGATGTAGAGCTATATGACATGTAGCTTTTGGGAAATATAGGAAGGAGGGGCAGCAAGGTTTTCACTGCTGATAGACAACAGCTGCATTTGATACCAGAAACAAACAGTTCAGTAACTGAATGTTTATTGAATTACGCCCACATAGCTATTTCTTATCATGTGGCCTTCACGCCCTAAACTGGCAAGAGGAAAGGTTACTGTGTGCTTCAATGTCCCAAAATTATGTTGAAACGGATTTTTTATTTTCCGTATTCCATTGAATCTATTCTGAAGTCTGGCTAAAGCAAAAAGTGAAATGTGTTTGTAAGTGACAAGAGAGAAACTCTGTGCTTTTTATGTGAAGCCCTATAGGAACAATTATAAATACTGCATTTCGTTGCCTTGTACTTGTACATGTGTAATGACAATAAAGTTGAATCTAATCTAATCTACAGCAGCTTTTATTTTCTTTTTTATCAGTCCCTCGCTGTTAGAGTCTTGTAAAATTATAAAACCTTTAATTATACCATGTTAACAAGACAGCATCTAAAATCTGGATCTGCACATTTAATAATCTCCAAATTCAACATATCTTGAACACTCACACGCTATGACTGAAAACAAATCAATAATAAGGTTAATAAAGTAAAAGTTTCTGTCACCACCTGGCGAGGTTGAAATTCAGGATGTAAGTGATACTTACACCGTGACAAAAAGCCCTGACTACATAAAACCTGGTAAATAACAGGAGAAACAGGTTCACCCTTCACCCTGCGGCCAAATCATCTTCCTCTCAAGTCATTGTTAAAGATGACAAATCCGTGTCAGCATAGTCTGCTGTGGCTCTGCAGACAGAGCACAAGGACAAGGCCCGTTTCTTCACTAGTGGTTGTCGGGACTGTCCCGCTGGTTCGCTTTCCAGCTGTTGAGTGACAGAATGGAAAACAGAAGTGTACTGAGTGTAGAGGCCCACTGCTGACCACCAGCCAGCTGAGAGCTCACACACAGAAGAGTCGTTCCAATGACTCAAGAAACTACCCAAGCCTTGTATCCTGATGAGATGCAACTGTCCGGATATTATTTATCATCACCTTAAGGTCACTCTGTCTAAAAAACTAAACTAAAACTAAACTTTTACATGTGATGACGTCTTGACTCCTTCAGTTGCACAAATGTTTAAATGTTTATGCACATAAAGTTAAAAGAAAGTGTTAATATTTATTTCAAAAGTAGCAAATGTCTAACATGTGTAGGAAAACTCATGACTGTATGCTTTCGGAGCGCCACGGGTTAATTGATAGGTGGGCCTGTTGTGGACCAATCAAACAAGTCGTTTAAGAGCGAACAGAACCGCATTTTCCGTCTGTGTCCAAAATGTAGTCCTAAAGTCTGTTTCCTGAACTTGGGCAGTTTTTCGTGTCCCCCAGCAGCCGTCAACGCCGCAGCTGAGCGCACGCCCGGAGTTGCTGCTGGCCGTGAGCTCGGTGCGCCATGGACAGCTGGTCACTCAGAGGTCGCCTCCACAGGTATAACCTGGTTTGTTTGCTCTCCGTAACGCTTAGAGTCTTCGCTGGTCTCGTTTTTGGTGGTTGTGGGTTTGTTCTTTCAGTGTTTGCAACGCGGACCTTGTTTTGTTTTCAACCAAAGTGTGGCGCAGTGAATCAGCGGGTTATCGCAGTGTATGAGCGCGCACTGTGGCGCCTGACGCGCGGGCTTCGATGCCTCCAGTTTAAATGCTTTAAAGCAACACATTAAACCTAATAAAGTAGGTTAGTGTAGCCCTGCTGTTAAATGCCGTAGTTTAAAACACAGAACAGCAGGATCGCCTGCTAAAATCGACCCGCTCCGTATTTTAATCTCCTCGTGTTTATTGGGGAGCAGCTATATTACTGTAATTGTGCAGGTTCAGATCCGGTTCTGCTTGTTTTAACATGCAGCCGCCGTGAAGAGATGTAGTGGGAGTCACAGTCCGCCAGTCAGTCAGTCAGTACAGTCACGATGAGCCTGAACGTCCCGGGGCTGGTGGTGATGGTGGTCTTCTACCTGATGGTGCTCGGCACCGGCATCTGGGCTTCTGTGAAGTCCAAGCGGGTGCAGAGCAAAACCCAGGCTGACCGGACAGAGGTGACTCTGCTGGGGAACCGGGGCATCAGCCTGGCGGTGGGAATCTTCACCATGACAGGTGAGCTCAGAGGTCAGATGGGCAAGAGACGTTGCTTGGTGTTGTGTTTCATTCGGCTTTGCTTCTTGCAGCGACATTTGTTGGCGGCGGCTTCATCGTTGGTCTGACAGAGGCAGTGTACAGTCCAGACATGGGGCTGACCTGGGCTGTCATGCCAGTGACAGCAGCCTCGTCCTTCATCGTGGGTAGGACAGACAGTAACACAGCTTCATTTTTGTAACTGCTGTCGCAATGAGCCTCAGAAAATCCTTCAACTGCAAAAGCTATCTAACATTTGAAATGAGTTACCTGTGCTGCTTTCTGCTAGTGCATGTGGGGCATTAAGCCCAGTCCATGGAGTTAACGTTACGTAGGTCTGTGAACAGGTTCATGTGCCTTTTAGCACAAGTTTTATATTAACCCATGGAGTCAGTTTATCTTATTACTAATAATTAACCGTTTATTTCCAAACAACTGTGTATGGAACCCTGCAGACTCCTCAGACATGTTTTATATCTTTTTAGATGTATATAACACAAGATATATGTGTTTTATTCTACAATCTTTGCAGAGCACTTTGTAACTTGCTAAGCGCTTAGAGCTATAAATAAAACTATTAAGAATAAGCTAAAGACTAATGGTGATTCTGTCAGAACCATTAACTCTAACTGTACTAAGTATGCACAGTTTTATTCCATAACACGTTTTTCTATATTTTTACATTACTGTGCCTCTCGTTCCTATCAGCCATTGGCCATAGATACACAGGGACATAGTTTGGAGAGTTTTGCAGCAGCAAGTGGTTCCTTGCTATGATGGACATGTAATGTTTTGCTGCTTTGTTGTAGGTTTGTTCTGAGCTTTGCAAAAATAGCCAGAAGTTCCAAAGTTAGTGCCAAAGCAACAGAAGCACAGTATTGTTATAGCATCACAAATGTGCCCCCTTTGTGTGGTGCAAATTTTAAGGTGGACTCTTCTTCGCCAAGACAATGAGGGACAGAAAATATGTGACGATGATGGATCCGTTCCAGATCAAGTATGGAAATGTAGTGAGTGGAGTTCTGTCTGTGGCGCTGCTGGTGTCTGACATCATCTGGGTGACAGGAACTCTAATTGGCTTAGGTGAGTGACCTCACGTTGTTTTCCTGGAATAAAACGATTTCTACATCCTGTTGTTTACGTATTGAACTGCAAAGAACATAAACAATGTCTAGTGATTTTATTCTTTTGTTCAGAGCCTGTGATGAAACCCAACTGTGACTTGCAAGCTAGATGGCACCAAATTAATTTCTAACTGCACAGACAAGTTTCAACAGTGTTGATTACGTAAATCAAGTTTTGTGTTACAGCTACAACATCAATTATTACACTTACCGTTGCAGTTAGTATACACCTGGAATTTTCTCTTTGTGTCAAAACAAAATCCAGAAATGTAGAAAAACATGTTAAATGCAGATAAATGACATTTTGAAAGCAGCTGAAAGTGGTACTTTGGTTAAAATTTCAATGATCAGAAAGATAGAAAACAACACATTTTGCCAGGATCCTGGTTTCATTTAGCGTGTAAACAATTACCCAATGGTTGTGCAATAATTAATTATTGAATATAATATCTAATGCAAACTAAGCATAAAAAAACATTCAAATGTATCTATTATCTATTTATAAAACAGTCAGTTTTTTCAAATGTTTTTAATGCGGTTTCTCACAGATTTCTAGAAAAACACACAAAATATTTTACAAGCGAAGGAGAAATATGACATGGGATAATTTACAGAGAAGAACATATGACTGACAACTCACCAGTAGCAATTTGAAGAACTGTTGCATGACTGGAATGACACCACAGCTTGTTAACATGGAAACACCTTCCGCCCGACTTCCTTTCTGTCCTGCTTGCATCTCTGTCACGTCTCACAGGCGTCTCACATATGATGAGGGAGTTATGGCCGTCAGCCTCGGGCAGTAGAAGTGGCTGTATTTCACTCAGGCAGACTCCTCATTCCCACAGGGTTGGGCAACAAGCACATCCGCAGTAAATCAGCGGCTGTAACACCTGCTTGCAACAAAACAGCGTGTGGAGTTAAGCAAGTGTGTTGTAGAAGTTGTTAAACTCTGTGGCCAAACATAACGTTTCTGTAAATGCGAGGGGAGACTGGACAGCTGTGGTAGCTCAGATGTAAAACCCAAGTCACAAAATACATAATAACTTATTTTGTAACGTTTGCACTTTGAAAACCATCACATATCAGTCACCTCTGCACACTGAGCGTCATGTTTTAGCGTTTTACATGTTCACGTGACATGTTGGCATTTTCTTTATTTGTGCTTTTTTGCAGGTGCAACAATGAGTGTTATCCTGGATTTGTCCTACACGCTTTGCATTTGGCTCTCAGCAGCAGTGGCCATCGTCTACACGCTGCTGGGAGGCCTCTACTCCGTGGCCTACACAGACATCATACAGCTAACCCTCATGTTCTTCAGTTTGGTGAGCTCCACACTGGCTGTTTTGACGAACATTCATCGTGAGACAAGTCAGTGGAATCACCCCGAGGCTTAGAGCCTGTTCTGACAAAAGCTTTCTTTATTGCGCTGAGTTTAACAGAAGTTGCACCTTGACACAAAGCATCTTATCTATTTAACCATCCTTTGATTAGCATCTTCTTGTTTCTTGACAAGTTGCCACATCCCCCACACAAGCATTCCACTGTGGACATCCTGCCACTGAACAACTGTCTCATGCATGTTTTACAAATGTCTGTGTTCCTTTGTCTGCCCTCAGTGGCTCTGTGTTCCCTTCACCCTGATGTATCCTCACTCAGCCGACATCACCAAGACCGCCTTCAACTTCACCTACCAGGCCCCCTGGATCGGTACAATAGAGAAAGAAACTGCATGGAAGTGGATCGATAATTTCTTATTGCTGGTAAGGACTATCAAACTGTCAGGAGCTGTGTAATAAAACTCTACCCTGGTGGAATAAACAATCTAACATCTAGAGAATCAACATTACGTTCCCTGATTTACAGAAAAATGACAACTAAACACAGATGGTGGTTTGGTTTGTTTCTGAAGTCTTTAGGAAACCTGGGATATCAAGACTTCCACCAGAGGACGCTGTCAGCTTCCTCATCAGAGACAGCCAGGATCACCTGCTTCATTGCAGCTCCCCTCATCTTCATACTTGGAATCCCTTCTGTTCTGATTGGGGCAGTCGCAGCATCAACAGGTGCAACAACAGAGTTACACAGAAACATTTGACACGATGCCATTTTTAAAAATGTATTATTGATGCTTTTTGCTTTTTTGAGGTCAGACTGGAACATGACATCATATGGTTCCCCTTCTCCCTATGAGAGAGGTGAAACCGGTCAGGTGCTGCCTATTGCTCTACAGTACCTCACCCCAAACTACATCTCCATTATTGGCATTGGAGCAATAGCTGCTGCGGTGATGTCATCAACAGACTCTTCTTTGTTGTCAGCCGCCTCCATCTTCACATCCAACATCTATAAGAATATCCTGAGGACTAAGGTGAGGGAAGCTTTAGCTCTAGTCCTTTTCTGCTTCTCTTATTTCTTATATTTATTTTGAATTTTGCTTTCTTCTGCAGGCAACTGATCGGGAGCTGCAGTGGGTGATCCACGTGACTGTGGTGTTAGTGGGCTTAGCCGGCACATCACTCACCTTTCTACACAACAGCATCATGGTTTTTTGGATCCTGGGCTCAGGCATAACCTACACCATCATGTTCCCTCAGCTCGTCTGCGTCCTCTTTTTTAAAATCTCCAATTGCTACGGTTCCATCATGGGCCTGCTGGTCGGGGTGCTGTTGAGAGTGCTGAGCGGTGAGCCATCTATCGGTTTGCCAGTTGTGCTCCGCCTGCCGGGCTGCACTCTGGAGGATGGTGTATATGTCCAGCATGCCCCGGTCATGACGATCTGCATGTTGTCCAACCTCTGTGCTACTTTATTATTCTCCTACCTGACTTCGCTACTCTTTAAAAAAGGACTGATCCCAGAGAAGTGGCATGTGCTGAAGGGGAACTCCCCCAGACCATTACAGCAGATCACACCAACAAGCCATGACACCACCAAACCAGACATGCAGGAAAAACCAGGCGCTCAAAATGAGACTGAATTAATGCTGATCGCAAACCAGCAAGATTCAGAAAGACAAACTATATAGAGGAAAGCTGCCATATTTTTTAATTTTTTGTATGGTAATTTTTAAAAATAGAAAATACTGAGTGTGTCTAAACTGATTATGGTATGGTGTAAGTATGTGAAACAAAGCAGATGTGATTTGTTTAATAAGTAGAATGATAATAATAATTCTTTATACATTTAGGGTTTAGTGGTAGTTTCGTTAACTGCAGATTGCTGATTTTTGGTTCTCATACGTGATAAGGATGTCGTTTTACTTCTGTCTTGTACCAGACAGCTCATACTGTGTGTGTCACTAATATATAACCTACTCTATAGGTTGCGTTGCATTCCTGTGGGTTTTCTGTAATTATGTACTTTTGTTTTACTGCCACTGATGTGTTAAAGTACTGGTGCTCTGTATCCAAACATATTTGTAAAAGGACTATTTTGACCACCGAATAGTGGAAGAACTCATTACAATAAACGTAACCAGATCCTTTGTGTAGTACCTCGCTTGTCCGGTAGGCGGCAGTAAGGCTGCACGTGGTCGGGGTTTCCACCACCTCGATGGGAAACAAGGAAGCAGCAGCAGCAGCGGAATGGTTGTCAACTCTACGAAGTAACATCGAGCTTCTGTCCGCGCGTCACCCACCCGCTGCTGTGTAAGGTGAGGTTGGGTGCAACGGCTTTAACGTACACGGCCGTTAAACTGCCAGGACTACAAAGACTGCTAGTGCACGCGGACTACAAATGTTAGCTAGCTTACGGTGCTATCGCTACAGTAAGAAGTTAGCCGCAAACTGTGAGTGTTCCGTGCGTACAAGGTTCTGTTCGCGTTCTTTACAACGGTCCAAGTAGATCCCGTGTTCTAACCGTAAAGTGTCCTAGAATGCAGAACGCACCGTGTCCATAGAAACTAACGTTTAAAGTTTGAAGTAGCAGTTTCACCTGTTTCGCGTCTCTGAAGTGGAAACACGTGTAGCCCTGTGCAGGTGCTTGTACGTCCTGGCCTCGGAGCAGTAATGCGGACACTTGCGTCCAGTGTTGTGTTTTGTGCCGAGGCTCATTGTGTGTGTTCTCGGTGCGCTAGGAATGGAGGAGGATCCAGGGGTGCGGGGAGCAGCAGCGGAGCCGGGGTCTTCTGGACACCGACCGAGTTCTGTGAAGCCTGTCAGGGCTCTACTAGAGGAAGCAGCGCACATGAAAACAGAAGGGAACGCTTTCTACCGGGAGAAGAACATCCGCTCGGCCATTGGCCGCTACCACCGCGCTCTTCTGATCCTCCGAGGCCTTGACGCAGATGTGATGTCGTCAGTTAAAGGGTTTGGACCTGAGATCCCTGCTCTGACTCCGGAACAGCAGGCTTTAATGAGAAACACACAAGTGGACTGCTACAACAACTTAGCTGGTAGATAAAACGTCACAGCTTTGCAAAGTGGAGGGAGAGAAATTGTAGAGCGTTATTTCACCCTTGTCTTGTGTCCAGATCTATTTTTACATCTGCACTTGTGCATCAGTTCCCAGTAAGCAGTAGTTTTGCGTGGATTAATATGTGTGATCATTTCATTGCAAACATGCCCTATGGTGGTGGTTCTCAGCCCAGACCTCAAGCATCACTGCCATACCTGTTTTCTAACTACCTCTGCCCACAGCTGATTACCTGAATCAGGTGCTGGAAGAAACCATTTCAGCTAAAGGTGAAGAAAAGCAATACTAGGAGTTGAAAAACAAGTAAGGCAGGTGGGCTTGAGAGCCACTACCCCGATGCCAGATCCCTCTGTAAAGTAGCGATGCTCTAAAGAGATGATTTACACTCGTCCTTAGTGATGTTTTGTTTTATTTAGTCGTCATCATCACCCAAACACTTACCCGTTTTATTCTTTCAGCCTGCTTACTTCAGAGGAAGAATGCTGATTATGCTCGTGTCCAGGAATACAGTCGGCGTGTGCTGCAGTGGCAACCTGGCAATGTTAAAGCACTGTACAGAGCAGGGGTTGCTACTCTGGAGATGGGAGATGCACAAACTGCCAAACAGTACCTCACCAAGGCTTGCAGAGAGCAGCCTAATGGTAAGAAAGCAGCCAACACTCCAGCACAGGTTACGTACACCTGAGCTGTTAAACTACAAACATACATACATTTTACAGCAGATGGGGAAAAATGTGGTTGACAGGTGTAGACAGTTCTTTTCCTTGTCCCCTCTGCTTTTTAACTTGTGAAATCAGACTTGATTTTAATAATATTGATGTAATTGCGTGATTTGAAATGATAGAACAGTAAGAATGATTCTATTTAATCTTATTATCTAACACAGGTAAATAAAGAGTCAGCAACTTATACTTTTGTTTTTAAAATGTGATCCATAAACTAATGTAGTGATTAGCATTAGGACAGCTAACCCACCAAGTATACGCCTATGGACACCTGATACACACCTAAATATGTCTACGCAGCTTCAATGTGTATTTATGTTTTGCGTCAGGTTTGTTCATATGTGCAGGACCAACTACGACATTATTATTTGACACACCTGTGAAATAAAGGTCAATTTCTTTCCAGGGTTAAAGTTTTGAAACTTTTTCAATTGTCCATTACAGACACCAACGTGAGGAAGCATCTGCAGAAGGCTGAGGAGAAACTAAATCGGGAGTTGCAGAAAGAGAAGGCCCTGTATCGAGACATGTTTTCTTCTAGTCTGACGAGCAGTTCTGCAGAAGGAGTTACACAGACAGACAGTTAAACAACCGAACCAGCGCCACCCACCACAATAAGCCTCAAGCTGAACTGATCACAAAACGAAGAATGTTAATACTCCCTCAATCACTAGTGCAGTGGTTCAACGGGGGGCCAGGCGTTAAGAGGGTGGAGTGACAGTGCCTAGATGTCAACAGCGTAGCCCAGGCTCACTGCTAGCATGGATACGTTTGTGAAAAAATATGTTCACTCACTGTGGAGCAAGTGTCATTTTGGTTTGTTCTACGGCTTCCTGGTCCCTTATAAATTACAGACAACGTTACTATGTCTCATTTAACTGTTTGAGTCAAGTACAAGGAAGTAAAGATTGTTTATTGTACTGAATACTGAATTGCACTCGGCAGGAATGAAAGATGTTGCTGCTGAAAATAGAAAGAGGACAGGAAAGTTAGTTTCCTAGCAACACAGCAACAGAGCTGGGTTTCGCAAAAGTACTTTTGAAACCTAAAGTGACACTAATTTCAGATTTTGCCTTGGTGATTATCATTGTGTGTTCGATTCAGTGAATGTTAATTGGTTACAGTTAAATATTTTTTCAAGGCTAAATGAAAAACAGTAAGTATTTAGATCACACTGAGGGCGTAATCATCATTTTTTTATTAATTGTAAGCCATGAAGCCACATTTAGTCGCAAATAACTGGATAGTTTCATCATTCAATATTTATTTGGAAATCCTGAGCACAATATCAAGTTAAAGAGTATTTGCTTGGTTTTGGTCATTATCTGGCCAATATGATTGTACTTCTGAGGCAATATTACCCATTAACAACGAGGAATATCACATTCTCACGATAACTATAATCATCGAACAAGTCACAGAGCAGCATGCAGGGAGAGCAACACATACACACTCATGGCTAGGAGGTCAACTGATATATAATGAAGCTGCTTATAGCCACTACGACGTGTTCATATTTCGTGTTTTTATGATGGCGATGACTTTTGTCATGAAGGATCCCATAATGTCTCTGCTGACATTTCAGAACCCTTTAAACAACATTCACACTATGGAAGAAAACCTCCACTGAAACCCATACTAATGAAAACACTGTTTTTGCATCTACATCTAAAAGGTAATGATTCACCTCTAAATAAAGTTGTCACAGATGTCTTCTTCCCTGGCATTTCTTCATTGACTGTGCTGCCTCTTGCAGGACTTTTGCTTCGATAACTTTAAATGATCCGACTTCAGGGAAGATTCTGAGTGACTGTGCAATCGTTTGGCTACAGACTACTCTAACGAAGCTGCAGAAAGCTTCGGTACACAATCTGTAATGTTTAGAGAGCCAGTAAAAAGTCTTTAAACATTTACAAAAACATTACTGGAATATATGAAATGAATGGCAGGTTTTACACTTGTGCCTGAGAGGAACTTCCATTGTGTTGGTAGAGGAAAGTGCTGGCAGACATCTTATAGCCAGTGTATGGTTATAATCATCATTCTCTGAAGATGGAAATCGAAAACAATGGCACTTTCATTTACATGACATTCAATGTGAACCATTACTGGTGTGAACGTTGGCACAAGGAAGACTCTACAGTGATAATTTACTGCACAAACATCACTTCTTGGATGGCTTCCGTTTGAGACTCAAGGACCTCATGGAGCCAAAGACTCTCTTTCCCAAGTCCCTCAGCGATCGAGAGCGCTGGAGGGTCGTCCTCGGAGGAGGCGATGGAGAAAAGGATGGAGAGGACAGAGGGGAGAGAGAGTGGCAGCTGCCCTCCAGGCTCTGTGAGCGGGACAGGTTGAATAGGCTGGCTGTGGACGACAAACGTGTGTCCTCCTTTGCTCGCAGCAGTCTGACCCCTTCGTCTTTTCTCACGCTCATGCCCCCTTGGCCCACGTCTAAGGAGGACACCCAGTGTGACCGCCTCGATGGCTCCTCGCTGTGATTACGGGGCACAAGCAATCCCTGGGACTCGCTCCTGAACAGAGCCCTCCTGGAAAGCCTGAGGCTGGAGCTGTGTCTGTCCCCGTCTTCCTTGCCCCTCTTCTTTGAGAAAATGGGGGAGTTGTCCACTTTAGGTCTTGTGTCATGGCTACTCGATGGAGTCTTCACCCTTCTGTGCTCCTTCCTCCAGCTCCCAACACTGTTCCTCCTCCACCCGTATCCATACTCTGCTCTGTCCATTTCTTCTCTTTCATTTTCAGACTCTTTGCCCCAGAGACGTCCCTCAAAGCCCTTCCAAAGTTTGTTGGAAGTCTTTTTCGGTGTTTGGGCAGCCATTCGCTCCTTATACTCCTCCTCGATCCAAACAGAACTGTAGTCGTCTCTCTTGGAATAGCTGCTAACTGTGGCTGCCCTGATCAGCTTGTGTGACGCATGCTTCCCTCTATAGAGCCCTTCTCCATCCGCCCGCTTCCACCCACTGCCACCTCCACTTCCTCCTGCACTCTGCCGAAGGGAACCACCTCTTGGTTGAATACCACCATGCTCCAAAGGAGAGGTCCTGGTGCGGGGCAGGGAGCACTGAAAGGGTGCATCTCGACGGAAAACTGAGAGAGGTGTCGCACCTTGGGGGGAAGGCTGGAGAGGCCTGGGAGGCGAGCGGCGTCTGGGGGTAGGACGGGATGCGGGGGAGGATGCTGTAGAAGAAGGAAGGTCAGATGGAGAAGGAATTTGCTGGTAATGGCAGTGCGAGGAGTAATGGGGAGAAGGAATATGGATGGACTGGTACGGGTGTATGGGGCTGCTGGAGTGTGAAAGAGGAGGGGTGAGACTGGACTGAGACTGTGGAGAGTGGGTGACACTGAGCGACAGCTGTATTGGTCTCTGGGGATTCAGGTCAGTCAATCTATTATAGTCATGCGACTGATCTGTCTGGGCTGTCAGGTGAGTTTTACTGTGACCCCTTACTTCACCTGTGGTGTCTGTTTGAAAGCAGTCAATGTCCAGCTCAACCCCTTGTTCCATCAGTCCAACCACAACAGCCCTGGACAGGCCAGAGAGGCGCGATATCTCTCCCACCATGGGGGAGTCCTCACTTAGCTTAGAACTGCAGCTAGACTCTTGGATCAAGCTGCTGCGCTGAGACCCAGGAGCAGATCCAGCATTTGTGCCAAACACCGATGGCCCAGCTTCAGGCGGGGCGCCACTGCTCCAGTCTAAGGAACGACAGAAGTGGGATGACCCAAATCCAGCGCTGGGTCCGGGCCCTGAAGTGACTTCTAAAGAACTGCGGTGGCTCAGGCTGCTTGGACAGGTTGAAATGCGAGGGCGAGTTCTAAGTGCTGGGGTTGGTGTAGTAGAAGAAAGTGATGAAGTAGAGGCAGCTGGAATTGTCAGGTCTTTCCTCAGAGCTCCACACGTGCCATTTTTGGCACCATCTGCAGGTCCTCGACTTGGATTTAAACCTGGGGTCAGGTTCAAGTTGAGGTTGAGATGCAGGTTTATGCTCAAGTCCTCTCCGGTTGCTGAAGGAAGGTTACCCAGGTTGATCGAGTTCCTGGTGGCTTTTTTCCCTGTAGTGCTGAGGCTGACTCTAGCGGAGTTGCCTAGCAGTGACTTACAGGGAGTGATGCTGCCCCCTGGTAGGGTGGTGGGTGTACTGCGGCTCTCGAAGGCAGAAAGTGACTGAGTTGAACCATGACGTTTGCCAGGGGTACAAAGCCCTCTGTGCATGACTGGACCTGGGGTCGCGGCTGAAGTGAGATCAGAGGTGGAAGAGCTTACTCTACTGTGATACTGATGAGCCAGCCGAGAGATGTACTGCTCCAACTGAGTGAATGAGGCCAGCGTGGGAGGCTGCTGACGCTGGAGACACAGAGCTGGGTCAGCGTTGGACTCTAGCGATTCGTCATGTTGGGGTCCTTCAGGTGAGACGGATTGCTCCTGGCTCTGGGAGGTGAAGAGGGGGCTCTGCAGAGCTACGGCATGCAGTGGGCTGGGGTACGAGTAAACCTCTTTGGTTCTACGGGAAACCAGGTCTGTGCAGTATCGAGGGTCCAGCTGCAGTTTCGGATGGAGGACGGAGGCTGAGGAAGAGGAGGTTGAGTCAAGAAGTGGAAGAAGTGAGAAGATCACAGAGTCACCAAGTCCCGAGCAGAGGTCAGACAGAAAGCTCAGACCAGAAGCCTCAAGGTCACACGAAGCTGGAAGAGATGGAAGAAGACACATTATACAAATAATGTTCCTACATATAATAAAAAGATAAATAAAGCCAGAAAATTGTATTAACCTGTCTCCAGCTGACTACTTTAATTAGTTCTCAGAGATTAATTACACATAAATCCATGGTGTGGGCCAGCTCACCTGAACTTGGTTTCCCGTCTGCTGGTTCTGCATCTTCCTGGCTGTTCTCCAGCACAGACTGCTGCTGCACCGCACCCTCCGACCACAGGCCGTCTGTGCTGTCACCAGACAGGGGAACCTGCTCCCAGACCTTGGGAGGTTTGCTCGTTGGCGCTGGTCCTCCCTGAGCGGCATCACTGGACACAGAGTAGCAGGAGTCTGATAGAGAGCTTCCACTCACGGAATAGAAACCTTGACAAGAGAGGAACGAGTCACGTGTTACACCTATATTTTTCTAAAATGATCATAGGTCATTTAGGCCAGACAATAGTCCCAGTGTCTATGTCTATAGTGTACAATGTAAAGGTACTATTTTTATTGGGGTACGCATTTAAGATCAGTGACAACTAACTAAAGTCTGACATCACAGACACAGAAACTCAGGCGTCATTAACATAAATTCCTGAACAAAGATGTCACAGTATGGGTTCAGTGTTTGATTAACCAGTAACATGAAGGCAGTGAAGCACCAAAGCTGCAAAATATCACAAATCAGAATTCAAACAACACAAAAGGACAGAATTTAAGGTTGAGGCATGAAAAAAAAAAAAAAAAGCTAACGTTGCTGATATAATATCTTTCAAGTGTGAGTTGAGTAACCGGCTCAGTGTTTACGCCGCCTCAACAAAAGCAGGGAACAGCAGCAAGATGGCATGTAGAGCAGAGACAAAGGTCTGAGCTGGGTGTAGAAACACGGGGACGGGAGATAAGAATTTGGCAAGAACAGCTGAAAAGTTGACAGCAAGTAGCTGTCAACGCATGAGTCAGCACCAAGTCATGTAGAGTGCAAGTAAACACCAGCAAAAAAGAATATGGTTAATGTTTGATGGAACGTGTTTTACACACACAGGTCACTGCTGTTCTGGCTCGTATGCGTTTACCTGAACTGGGTCTGGAGTCGCTGTCCAGGTGAACCACACCGCTGGGGTCTGGTGTCGGAGGAGAGAGGAGGTCAGAGGGGGCGTCCCAGGACAGAGTGGACCAGCGTGAGTTACTCCCTCTGCCAGATGACGAGGGGACGCTGGCGTCTCCTGAACTACTGCCACAGTCGTCCGGGCTGCCCTGACAGGGCGACGCCGTAGCATCTGACGGAGACGGAGCCTGAAACAAACAAGAAGCAACACGTCAATGCTGAAGATGTAAATCTGTTTTGTACGAAGGCCAGTCATGTTCAAAACGTTAGATATCAGAACTCATTAATAATGGTGAGATAGAAATAGACACTGGTTCCCTCCAACTGTAGAAGACTGTGATAGAACTAAACAACTGTTTCAACTTATCTTCATCGAGCTACTACCTCCCGAGAAACCACACCACTGAAACCATGGCAACTCAGCAGCGGCAGAGAACTCAGATGTGTAGATTTTGAGTGAAACCTTTGTTTCCAATTTAAACGCACGATGTAAAATGATTCCTGTTAGTGGAACCAAGGAAATGTGTAAAACTGGACATTTATAATTCAGTATTAATGTAGCCTTGTTTTATTAAAATACATATTTATTTAAACCCTAGGTTTTAACATGTAGCCTCTACGGGTGTCTGTAGCTGAAGCTGAAGATGAAGATAACAAATTTAAATGTTTATTGTGTTCTCACGGGCCGTGTACAGCGATATCATGCCTCAGCTTCTGCAGGAGCGATGCAGCAGTGGGATTCACTTTTGTATGACACGATAGATACAAGTATAAGCACGTAAAGCTGTGCTTCAGGGTTTGTCTAGTTACCTTCCATCACTGACAATAAGCCTCCTCGTAATTAAACAACGTGTATGTTTGTGTTTCTATGATGTCATTCACCAGACATGCTCTGATGACGTCACCCTGCGCTTACTGGAACAGTCTGGAACACAATACCAACAATCACCAGGTCAGCTAAGCAAAGTGCCTCCATTTCTCAGATTAGTGGGGGCTTGGTAGAGTAACACCCCCACCCCCCTTCAATTACTCTCCAAAGCCCCTGACCCACCCCAGCAGGACAGCAGCCAAGAGTCCCTGTATCGGCGCGATGGAGCTCAGACAACAGGAGGCCTGTGAGTGGCACGGATCAATCCTCTTGTTGCAGAGGAAACAATACAGGTAGTGAGTCACTGCTGGGTGGACAGGAGAGGAGGGGGATTCACAAGATAAAGGGAAAAGACAGATGACGTAACAAAGAGCAGCCAGAGTAGCAGAAGGGAGGAGGGGGGCGGTGGACTGTGGAGGAAAGTGGGGAGGAAGGGAGAAAGAGTTTCAGACTTGGACCCGGTTTGAGGTTATCTCAGCTCAGGGAGATTAGGGGGCTTCAAATCACTGCTGTCGTCGCTTTTCCTTATTTTCCTCAGTGACTCTGAAATGAGTCGTGGCTGAGTGGGTGACCAAAACAGACAGAGGGACAAAAAAAGAGATGGACACTGAGAAATGAGGGAGTGAGTCACTGAGCGAGTGAAGAAAGTAAAGGGAGGGGGGTGAGCGGTTGCCGGGCGAGAGAGAGAAGGGCATCTTGGAAGACCCCCCACACTCCCCTTGACAACCCCCCCCTCCCACTTCTATAATATCTTTGGAGCCAGCCACCCCCTACTCACCATAGCTACAGCTGCTCGCTCTCTAACTCTCACTCACTTCTCCTCCCACACAGAACCACAACAGCACAACAGGCCTGGCGAAATATTTAACTCATCCCCAGCCGGCGCACGCACACACACACACACACACACACACAATCCTGTGACTTTCACTGGCATTTACTGTATGTTCCCTCGTCTGCCGTGCTGCATTCTCCTCCACTGCCTTTAAAGCAGTTTCCTGTTCCCATGCGTTTGTGGAGTCACCTTTAAAAACTATGCTGGATGTGTAAATATGTAATAAAAGCCCCTTCGTCGCTCTTTCCAAGATTATCCTTCAACATCGTCATATTCCATGTTCCACGGCCCAGCGCATAATCAAATCATACGAGGCTGACAGACAAGTGGGTGGGGGTCTACTCCGAGCTGTAACATGATATTCCTTTATGTGGGAGAACGGCACAGCCCTTCTGGTACAATATGGAGAACATGTATGGGTGGATGGGACAGTAATGCTACACAGCTCACTCAAGAGCAATATGGTGCTACAGACACATTGCAGCCATATTGAGTTGGAAATATGTGGTCAAACAGTGTAGGATGGAGCAAGAGCTTTGTGAAAAGTACTTGTTCTACACAGCGCGGTATTGTGTTATGCATCATTAATGCGCTATTGAAATTAAACGACAGCCCACACGGTGCATCTTCATTCCAGAGTGATGCGCTGCAGCCTTTACCCACTGTTCAGGTGGATTTTTTAATTTATTATGTTCTTATTAATGTTACAGGCGCTTTTCAAGTGAGCTCAGACAAATCCTGAGGCTAGAACCAGAGACAAAAGCTGTCTCACTCCACGAGTCGAGGTAATAGCTCTGCATGTAAGATGATGCTTTCCAACGCTGAACCCAGTTTCAGGACAGGTGGTCTGCTCCATTTGAAAACGTATGGATTCGTGCGCTTGCTTAGTTGAAGTCAATGAAAACATCTTCCGTTGCTTTACAAGCGTTGGGTTATCAAAACACTTGTGTGCAGCCTGTTTCCTGCTTTTATTGTTTCTGTTCTTCTTCCAGTGATGATCATTTAATTTTCGAACACTGAAGATTTTACCACCCTAACCTTGAAATACACAGCAGGCAAGACGGCCGTTAAACACTAGATACTGCTTATTGACAGCGCAACGTTTCAGAATAAAATCATTTCCTCAAACAATATTGAAGAAGTACTATTTTTAAAAACCGCTGGAGCACATCATTTTTCCATCACAGCTGACACATGCAGCCATAATCCCATCCTGCCGCACTAGGATTTGCACAGCGATGACGTCTGCCCTCGCTCTCTGCTAGTTCCAGAGAAAAGGTGAATCACATTTCAGGAGTTTGAGTCCATAATATAAAAAAAACAAAGCTGCTGTCAAAGTGAAGCCGGTTGTGAGTCAACTAATCCTCTGCCTACCAAGCCGCTACGCTCTGAAGCAGATCAACCTTTGTTAATAGCCTCATAAAGAGAATGTGCTGTGACTGTCGTGCAGCCGCCACATGTCCTCTCCCTTCCCTGTTCTCCCTGCAGCTGCTCCTGCGGTGTTTAAATAGTTGTGGTCACTTTTTCCAACAGCTATTTGTCTTTATTTATGCAAATGCGGTGTGCGTTCGTGGAGGCTGGCCCCGGCAGAGGGCACGGCGCCAGCCTGCTCTGCTACGCTGGCGGCTCCCTTCCGAGGTGAGAATGAGCAATGCTGCCCGGCCTCTCCACAGGCTCTCTCATCACCACGGGGGAACCGCACAGGAGATGTTGGCAGGTGGGCGGCGAGGAAGGCAGCACATTATGAGCCGCACTTCCATGCAGATGCCCTCGCTCACGTGGGACCGCGATTTCTGTCCCTGCACCGACACAAACAGATCAGATTACTTCCAGTCGTTTTTCATCTGTCTAGCGCAGCCGATGATTTATGCGATTTCACAAAGATACACTGTTCTGCAGAGCTGACCCCAGCTGTGGCCCGGTTCACACAGAGAATGTATTAACAGGCTACAGGCTGCTGACTAATACCACTCTGTGGTATCAAGCACACTTATTTGCAGTGTAACAATACCGTGTGGCATGACGACAGAAATTATCTGGTCCTTTCTGCAGATAATAAAATGTTACATCGTCAACAATGATCCTTTTAAGGTCAGATCTGGAAATAACCCACAGATAATCCATGAAAGACTAGTTTAGTACTAAATATCATTTGCTTAAATGCATTTTACCATCTGTGTAAGTTTAGGTCCATAGGCAGAAAATGTCCGTTTCTAAACAGGGTCTAATTCTTTATTATTTTGCGTTTTTCGGGTGTTGGAGACATGTTAGTCCTGGAAAGAGGATCTCATTATGCAAAACCACTCAACAGGGTGTGTCGTCCTAGCTGAAACAAACGTTTGCTAGAATAACAGGACATTAAAATTGCTCATGAGGTCACATTTAAGAAGTTAGAAATAAGGAACATTGATGATTAAACACAAAGAAAAACCTCCTACATCACTGCTCACTTAAACTTAAGTAACAGACCTTAAACAAAACAATTCCAGTTTGGCACAAGGAGAAACCTCGACTCGGCAAGGAGGAGACTCTTCTTCCTCTTATTATCAGTCGAGTTCGGTCTTGATGGCAGCATGAGTTCACATTAAGTTGATGTTTACTAATCAGGTACCAGACCACCTACAGTACAGCTTCAGTACCTAGGCCCCGTGTTCACAGAATGTCCTCTTGTATCACATGCCAACTCACATTTCCATCACAACAAGATATTAATTTGAGGACATGGCTGTGAAATGGGTTTGTCTCTTAGCGCAGGTCCCAACTAACCAACGCCAGAACTTTTAGTTCACCCGTCTACAGGATGTGATGGAGTCTGCCTCCATTACGATCACACCGATTTCCAAAGTGACCTTTACAGCTGATAAGCTGTGGGAGCAGGGCCAACATGCAGCAGTAGGCTATCTGGTTGCTGACTGTATTAATAGGCTACCTACACCTGACTTCAGCCTGTATCTCGCCACATCCTCCTCTCTAACCTTGGGGCAGGGCACAGGGCCAGACACACAGGAGCTGGTCCCGTCCCTGACCTCGATGACATTTGCTCCACGTGACGGTCAAACACTGATAGAGCTGCACTTAGATGATCTCTGGCACCATCTCAGCCAGTTGGGTATTCAGCTGTGGGCACAGCCATGCGCCGCCAGGCAGCGATAAAATCTGTCCCCTCAGCCGCAGAGGGACTGGCTTGTTGGCAGATCACCATCATCCCCGCGTCCATATTTAATAA
Organism: Macropodus opercularis; assembly: GCA_030770545.1. Lineage (NCBI taxonomy): Eukaryota > Metazoa > Chordata > Actinopteri > Anabantiformes > Osphronemidae > Macropodus > Macropodus opercularis. Next base: position 8,457,314 of record CM061098.1, read on the forward strand.
TCTCGTCATGTAGAGATCCGGGCTACGAGCTGACAGACACGGACTGACCTGTTGCCTGCGGCTTGTCGCAGAGCTATGCTCGGGTTCCGAGGCGGTGCTCTCCTGGCTTCCGCTCCCCTCTTCTCTCCGCGGCTCCCCGGCGTTGGCGGCAGCGGGGGCTCGGTCCTCCAGAGCAGCGTCCACCATGTCCAGGTGTTTGCACCTGAGCTGCTCCAGCTCTAGCACCCCGGCCAGCGTCGCTTTGAGCCGCTCGCCGATGCGGACGCGCTCGGAGCCCGACCACAGCGAGTTGACGCAGCCGCGGCGGCCGGCCATCCTCGTCGGCGGTGCCGGCAGGCGGAACCGGCGCGCACCGCGGACCGCCGCTCCGTTAACGTGCAGCGAGCGAGAGGAACGAATGGGTCAGGGTGCAGGTCCAGGCAGAGCAACGCGGGGCCGGACGAGCGATTGCAGCATAGTCACCGCTTCAATTAACGTAACAGTCATGGAAACGCAGTCCTCACCGTCCGCAACGTGCCATGCAGCCTCACGCAGCCCTGGCTGGCACCGGGCTTCAATTAACGAGTCCGCTCCGAGGCTGAATGAACATCAACGAGCCGTGACTCACATCACTCGACTTGCTCATTCCGTCCGCATTTTACCACTAACAAGCCTCCAGATCCGACGGACTTCCCACAGCGCTGCGCTCCGTTTGCCGCGTCCCCAGCGAGACAATGCAACAGACGGACGCAGGGCGATAGCGTTACATGTGGGAGCAGGCGGCGGAGGCGGAGCCACTGCGCCAGAGCCGCGCACGCATTGGTCCGGGAAGTTTTTCGAATGGATGCATGGGGGAAAAAAAACTCTGCGTGTCCAACTTCACCGTCAGCGAACAAACAGAGGTTCCCAGAGGCAGCGGTGGAATGTAGCCGGGTCCAATCACTCAGGAGCTGCTGGGGACGCTGCTACTCTACTGGAGCGCTTCCATTGTGTGGAAATGTCAACAGGCCCGAATCTCAGAAGGAAATACTTTACTCTTTACTCCACTGCCCACATGCATTTGGCAGCTCTAGATAAATAAAGACCCTGCAGGTGTTTTCAGTATCTGTGGCTGATGGGACCCTGTGACAGATGACGAGTGGAGCTGAAAACCCCTTAAAAACAGAATGGATCCATCAGTCGCTTATAAAATCACAAATTATGCCTCAGAAAGTCCAGACATTAACGGACATAACATTCCAGACATAAACTCATCAGTCCGTGTCTGTTTTTAAAAAAAATGAAGGTCGTTTCACCCGAGATGGAGCAGAAACTGGATCTGGACAGATTTAAACGAGGAGCGAGCTGCTGTGATGGACGTCTGAGCAGGAGAGCAAATATATTAGCGTGTCTGGTGTGAGAAACAGACCCCAAACGTTCTGGAGTCAGTAGCATTAAATAAAGGTCGCAGTGATGGTCCTTCAGGCAAAGACGTCCCTGGCTGACCTGAAAAGCGAAGGCTGGACCAAAGGACAGAGGAACAGCGAGAAAATGTTTGAACAATAAAGAAGAACATTTATAAAACACGCTGGAGGCATAAGGAGGCTCTGAGGCTGCTTCAGTGAGAGTTTCAGTGCAGGGGAAACAGGCTCTGTACCATAGATACTGGGGGGAAACACATTTGACTGGCATCCATGACCTAACAACAAACATCCTGTATCTGACGCGCACTCTGCCCTGGTGTCCAGCAGAGGGTGATCTCCAGCTGCTCACCTTGCTCTTGTTTCTACCTACAGCATGGCCGACTGCTTCACAGAGCGTTTTTAAACCATGTGCAAATTCGGGGGATTTGTTTGTGACGTGTTGATTCATTAGTTTACTTAAAATCTAAAGGTGGATATAATTTTAACTGAATGTATCTTTTAGACATAGGCAGTGACGCCTTCAAATAATATGTATATATATGTGTTTTTGGATGGAGGCTTCATTATTTTTAAACACTTGGTTTATCGAGAGCTACTAAAAAACAATCTGATGAAGTTCGATAGGTGCTTCCACGGCCAGACACAAACAAAGCCTCCAGTTTACTTTGAGCTCCATTGGTGATTTGACTTGCAAACAGCCAAACTGCCATTTTCACTGCAGACATTTTGACGAGCGATAATAAAGAATTAGACCCTGGCCCAATATGCACACAACAATTTGAGAGGCTGTGCCAGTAGGAGAGACATCATGGTAGGTTTAACCCAGAGATGACAGGATGACTACAATCAGGCAACAAGGTCAAAGGTCAGGCGTTAAAGTCAAGTCATGAGGAGTTTCATTTAAAGTCTGATTGGTGCTTGGTGTCTGAATTAATAAGGTCATGTGTTGTTGGTGTGCTTCGCGTGGCGGGCTCCCTCAGCGTGTACGTGACCCCTGCATCATCATCACACGTGGATGCGAGAACCAGCTCCATAACCAGCACAGGACATTCTGGTTTGAACCAGTGGAGAGCTGCCCACTAGGGTGAGGAGCGTGCCTTTGTTTGCTGGAGCCACATTCCGGCTCCTCCCTGCGACGGCTCCTATAAAAACTCAGGCAGAGGCTGCAGCTCATTTGGGTTTGCTTACTTCCACCTGAGGGGTCCTCACTGCTAGACCACCGCAGCAAGCACCAGCAGCCTCAGCGCCTCCATCCTCACCGGTCTCCAGCCAAAGCACCCGAAGCAACAAACAAACATGGCGCCTTTTGAGAAATCCATGGAGATGATGCCCTTCAAGCAGAGGAAATGCCTGGGTACGTCACACCTTTAGCCCGTGATCCCACAGTGCGTGAGTGCTGTCTAACCATGTGTGCATCGTTTCTCTGCAGCAACAAGGAAAGATGAAGTGTGCAGCATTCGCTCTAAATTCCCCAACAAGTTGCCGGTGCGTTTAAAAAGCTGTGAATCGAATCTGATGCATATAATGACCAGTTACCGTTTGCTGTATGTGTTGGCACCGTCAGCCGCTCACTGATGTTTCTTTACGTTGTTTTCAGGTGATTGTTGAACGTTACATCCGGGAGAAGACTCTCCCTCTGTTGGACAAAACAAAGTTCCTGGTTCCCTTTGAGCTGACCCTGGGTCAGTTCCTCTGCCTGCTCAGGTAAATGAGTGCTTCCATGTGCAGTATGTGCAGCGTCTTCTCCAGTTTTCTTCATTTTGTGCTTGATCTCCATCACACCTCTGCCTCCCTCACACTTTCTCCTCTGTTGCCTTCTCCAACCGTCTGTCCCTCGCCTTCCTTTATCACAGGAACAAGATTGCTCTGGAGTCCAGCCAGGCTCTTTTTCTCCTGGTGGCAGAGAAGAGCATGTCCTGCATGTCCTCCAGCATGGGGGAGATTTACTCCCTCTACAGCGACGCCGACGGCTTCCTCTACTTCACCTACGCCTCTCAGGAGATGTTTGGAGCACCCCATGCTCCACACAGGCCGCCCCACTGAACACGGACGCGGAGAAAACGAATTCAACTAAATCCCCTAATTGTTGTGACACCGCACAACCAAAGTGGAGAGAAGCACAGACTGAGCCGAGCCGAGCCTTGTTTGTGTCCAGTTTGTAGTCGTGCATTGCGTGGCAGCCTACCTCACGAAGCTTCCTGGACTTTTAAGCAAATCACTCCACCCTCCTTTTTTATTGTGCTGACACTGTGTCCAAAACCAGTGTGAGGTGGACGACACTCACGCTAAACAAGTGTTTGTTCTGAGCTCAGTGACTGACTGACTGATGTGTTAAGTGTGAGCTTAGTACTAAAAGTAGAGATTGATTTGTTGACCTGTTTTTAACCAAACAAACAATCAGAGCGAGTGCAGGGATCAGCCTCTGGCTCTAAATGTGAGGTTTTACACTTAGGATGTTTTCAACTTGTTGCAAGTCAGAACATTCATGACTGATATGAATATGTTACCTCCGACAGATCTTTCTGGGACTCAATCTGTCAGTCTTGGCACTTAACCTCCCTCGTCTTCATCACTGCCTTCCCTCAGAAATGTGAACTTGTGATCAGGGTCTTAAGACCCTCAGTGGACATGAATGTTCATTTTATGTTTCTCTGATGTTTTCCCCGTCCAGCTGTCAGTTACCAACGAACAAATAAATACTTGTCCTTTCATTCATTAACTTTGACTGAGAATTATTCAGACGTAGAAAACATCTTGTGCAGTAAGAAAACGTGCTGCACCAGAATGACCTAATGGCTCATTTTACCCTGCAGCTCCTGGGCAGACACGTACAATAAATGATAGACTAGTGGTTTGCAAATTTAAATATCTGAATGTTAAATACAATCACGCAGAGAAAATGAATTCGCTACTGAACCCACCGCCCTTACTACAAGCACACACACACTTTAGCTTGAAGATCCTAAATATGCTGAACAGCTATTAACATTTCTATATTTCTACATTTTCACATGCAGCTAGCAAATAAATGATCATGCACAGATAATAATTAACACAGTCTGTACACATGCAAGAAAACAACACATTAGTTTTTTTTATCATAGACTTCAGATAAAAATAATGAACCTAAAATTATAGGAAGTTTTAAAGGGATGCAGAACACTTATGTGTTTTGTATAATGTGGTAGCACACCTAATACCTTCTGCTGACATTTATTGAAACAGACCATGTTGTCAATAATCACAATGACGAATTTCTGGTAATTCTTTACACGTGGTATCTGAGTGTCTGACGTCCCGTCATCTGCTGTTTTAAAATACATCGTCTGTGGCGACATCTGCTGTGATGCCTGTGACGGGATTCATCAGAACATGTGCAGGGATTATTTGTCCGTGTATAATCATTGCGTTCAGTTAATGACTCCTAACTTGGCTGGAGCTCACTCCTGATAACTCATCAACACTCAAGCTACACTTCTCCTACAAATCTATCATGAAATCTAATTATTTGTGAAAGAAAAACCTCCAGTGCTTCTAGTGAGTAAATCAGGAAAAAGACTCATATTAGATCTAGTACTTTCTGTGTACTTGTACTCCTACAACTGCCTCATTCCTCACACGTTGCTGAGAAGTGGCACTCCCTCCTCACGACTGTGTTACAGCCTGATCTAGTTAACGATCTGAGGGGGTCAGTGTGTCAGAAGGCTAAAGGAACTGAATGCAAGGCATAAATGTCAGCCAAAGCACTGGGGGGGAGAAAGAGTTAGGGGAGGTGGTGATGGGAGTCCAGAGGAAAAACAAAGCAACAGAAGCAGGAACACAGGGGCAAACCAGCGTCCACACAGGAAGGAAGAGGGAAAAGGGGACGAGGGAAAACAGCGTCGTCCCAGCAGAGGAAGACCGGAAAAAGGAAACAATGTAAAGAGACGATCCAGAGGAGCAAAGCGTTGGCTCTGCAAACACAGCCTACAGAGATGAGGCACGTACAGTCAGTCCTCTCATTTCACACCACTGTGGCCATTCCAGCAGCTTCCTGTTAATATATTATCATCACAGAGCCAGAGGAGCCCTGAAGTTACCCCCAGCTGTAGATTATACAACCACTCAAAGGCTTCTAAAGCAGGTTAGACGCGTCGGTCTGTAACTCTCTGGTCGCTCAGTGCTTTGCTTATACCTGCAAATACTAGTTCACATTATCCATAATACAAACAGTAAAAGAGTCAGTATTTGACATATTTGGTGTTTATTTATTTAGATTTGTTTGTTTAGTTTACTAAGTTGTGCAGGTATTTACATTATTTGAAACATTAAAAATATGCATCTTTCACATGTGAAATAACCTGAAGGTATCTGCACAGCAAAAAGAAGTGCAGTCATTACGTAATGGTAGATAAAGTTATTAGCATTTTAATTAGCAGCATACATGAAAGGCTAAACTGGTTCATAGTGAATACAGGTTATTCATGTTTTAAGAATCGCAATGTCCTAAACTGTAGCTGCAACAGAAAAAGGAATCAAATGACACGATAACGGGCTCCTATCGTCAGTCTGTCAATAATAACATCTGGAGTCAGAGGAGAGCGACTCTGGATTAAATCTCCTGCTGCCTGTTTAAAGTCAGCTGGTGGTATGTGCCTGACATTGACCGATAGTCTAGAGCAGAATACTAATAAGCCTGCATGGAGGTCGAATGCCCTGATGAGGGAGAGACACATGACTGAGTGAGACATGAAAACCCAGTGTACTTTGTGTTCTTGGGAGGCAGATCAGGGCACTTGACTCAGAGTCAAGGGCTCAAAGAAACTGACGAGCCACCGGCTGATGCTTCTAAGTTGAGATACAAGTAAATATGTAAATATATAAACACACAGATCAGGACCAGACAAGCAGGGGAAAACATGTGACCAGGTCTCAGAGCAGATTCCAACATCCGATTCAGGTGGTTTAGGAGATGAAAGGACAGTGACGTGTGAAGTGACTTCAACTAAACTTAGAGTCTCATATGTGACTCATATGTCTGCCTGTACATACTTTGCGCTCATCGCAATGAGCCTGGATATTTTTAGCTTTGAAAATTGTCTCCATGTGTCTTCACCACTGTTTTCAATTTGCCATAGAAATATGCAGCAAGAGGTTTCATGGATAAGACTGATCTGTCCTCCAGAACTTTATTGTCTTGACTCTCTCTGGGCTACAGAGGGCAGTAGACTACACTGGAAGTGCCAGTTCAGGCATTTCAGAACAGTCTCTGACCTCAGAGTGACACGGTGCTTGGCAATTTAGTCCTAAGTCATGTCTTCTAAGAGGAGTTGAAGAATTGATGCTGTAAATAAAAATCAATATAAGCTCAAGATGAATGGTACATATTCCTCTTTATTCATCTGGCAAAAAATAAAAAGGGAAGCATTTGGAAAGAGTCAAAGTTAACGTTAGGAAATACAAAAATATAGATAAAACAACAGTTGTTTTCTTTTATTTCCTCTCTCTTTCCAAATGGAAAATAACTATATTTCTTTGGACCAACATATGATAATGTGAACTGTTTGCTTATAAGACATATTTAACACAGGATGCACAAATCCATGTTTAGCCCCATCATGCAGCCTCCAAATACTCATCAATTCATGATGGAGTAATGTCCTTTCATTGGGTGGTAAATAGACCCCTCCTGCCCCCTTTTATATTAATACCCTAATGCACACTGATAAATCTGCCCTCCCCCACCCCCCAGAAACCCTCCAGTCTCTCTCTGGTGATAAAGATCACAGCGATACCTTCTTGTGGTGTGTCAGGATGCCCAGAGATTCACAGCTTGATGGAGGATGATGCTGTTCATGCTTGTAGTTGTTTCCTGGAGAGTCCTAAACATGATGCAAAGCGGTGCTGTGGCTCTTCTCCAGGCTGCTTTCTCCCTTTTCTAGGCCTCCAGGGCTGTCCCACGCTTGGATGGAGGCACAAGGTGATCAGGAAGCGTGGGTGGCAGCTCGTGGCCCTCCAGCTTCACCTTAATCAGGTGGTTGGCAAGGGCGAACTCCTCATCATCGAGGAGGCCATCCTTATCCACATCTGCTAGCTTCCAGATCTTCCCCAACACTGTGTTGGGCAGCTTGGACTTTAGCATCTCCTTCTTGGCTGCAGCGCCAGACACTTTGCCATTGATGGGAGACAGGGTATAGAAGATCTCATCATATGTGGGTTTGTCGCGAACCACCACCCACTCCAGCTCGTCGATGCCTTCGCCAGCACCCTCGCCGTAGCCGTGGCCAAAGGGACCAGTCATGGTTCCTTCAAAGGCTCCACCCTTCACCGTCTGGCTGGGCATGGTGGCCTCTTCCTGACGCACAAGAGCCATAAGACGAGCAATGTCGTTGGCAAGCATGTCCTCCACCGCCTCCAGCAACTTGGGCTTCAGTGCGGCAAACTTGGAAAAGTCCTGGCCGTTCAGCTGCTCCTGAAAGGAGAAAAAACAGGAATAAGTGATAGAAATAGATCAGTCGTTAGTAGCTGTAGGTAGTAGCTGGAAGTAGAAGACAAGAAGCAGGATTTCCTGACAAACCACGAAAAATAAATATAATCCCTGTCCTAGCCCATCCTGAAGACCAAGGGCAAGAAAGAAGGGCAAAGATGTGAAAGAACTAAAGGCTGGAAGGTTAATCTAGTCTGAACTTTTTACAACACCTCACAAATACAGTCCCAGGTTGTTATTTTATCAAACCCCTTTCTCTAGGCGGAGAAATCCAGTTTACGTTGTCTAAGTGGGTTTTACCTGCATCCTGACAAGATTGGGGAAGTCTCCAGGTGAGATCTGGTGCTCCTTCTCAATCTTGTGATAGATCTCCCCCAGGTTGGCTATGAGCTCCTTTTTCTTGGAATCTTTCCCAAACACACTCGGCATCTCCTTTTTCAGACAGCTGATGATGTAGGCGTGAACCTGGACATGATTAAAGAAACAAAACAGATATGTTATTTCTGCTGAAGAGAAGATGTCTGTACTACATTTTACCACGTTTAGGTTGCATGGTTTATACAACACAGGGACAGTTGAAAGCTCTACTTGACGTGCAATTAAAACCCTATTCAAAAACCCTTTGTGTCCATATTAAAAGAAAAACAACACTCAAGATACATATAGACTGTTATCACAAACATCCCTCTTCCTGTAAATGCTATATGGTTAAAATTGTCACAAAAATCACTTTTGCCCGACACACGGGTTAAATATTGTGCCTGCTTAAACGTCAGCATGCTAGCATCGTCCGTGTGAGTATGTCGGTGCTTGCATATCGCTTATAGCATGGCTGTGCCTCAGAGAACCACTAGCTCTGTGTGTTAGCACTGACCTTGGCGAGGCGTGCCCGCTTAATGAGGTCGTTAAGTTTACGAAGTGCTGCGTTACGTGGCAGCGACTGAATGTCCAAGAACAGATCCTGCTCCTCCGCCTCAAACAACTTCCTGTTGTCTGCGACCAACAGGGGCTGAGCCCAGAACGAGCCGATGTACACGCGAACCACCTGGAATTAATTTGGACAAAATCATAACGGTTACACTTGAGCCCCCACACAGACAAGAGGAAATTCTTTCACAGGTCACAAACATGACATTGTAACTAATTAGACTGTGTAACACATTTCTGAAGTAAAAAGGGAAAACACAGAGTTTAACAACATAAAACAACAAAAAGATGTTTGACATTTGGGTTTCACTTCACCAAGCCCTTCACACTGAAAGCAAGAAAATTATTCTTTAATAATTCATTAATATGGCCCAAATCAAACATTAACTAAACAGTCAAGAAAAACCATAAGACAGGTCAGGTCACGTGACACTGGGCGGAGGATGCCCAGTGTCCAGGATGTGAGGATAATGTGATAGGGTAACCTCCATTTATCCACATTAGTTTAGAAGTTGAAAAGATTTGTTACTATTCAATTACTCTTGTCCTTATAAAACTCACCTGACCTCTGATCAAGATTTTTCCCAACAACATTAACAGATTGTGATTAAACAGCTGATTGGTACAGGTTTTTGATGTTGGTGCAGAAAATGAGCAAGAGCTTAGAACTAATCCAAAAAATGTGTGTACTAAACAAAACAAGGAAAGTAAAAACCTCAGGTGTGTTGATGATTTTGCCCAAGGACCACATCAGTGCTCCGTAGACCCTCATCAGCTGCTGGGTGCTAATCTGGTCCGCCTTGTTCAGTACCACGCGCATTTTGTCCTCGTGGTTCTTGAGAGCCCGGATCACCTCAGAGAACTCGTCCGAGATGTCCAGCTTGTGGGCGTCGAACAGGAGGATGATGCGGTCCACGCGTTCTGCGAACCACTCCAATACTGCAGCAAAGTCATAACCTGCAAAGTCAAAAGGTGGCATACTTAAAAATTGATGTTTATTGGCTTTGTTTGCAGCTGGTTTACTGGAAGACAAGGTCAGAATAAGTCCTGCATTCAGGGTGGAAACAACAATCTGACATTAGTCACATTCCTAAACACTGAGGCAGACAAATGTATCAGGAGTGCAACACAGTTTCTGTCTCTGTTTATCAAAAATGTCTATTCACATTTATACCAGAGCAGAGGTGCTGCCGGTGCTTATAGCTGGATTGTACGCTAAGAAATACTGCGTTTGTTTTCAGTTTTACAATGATCAAATACACAGAAAAAGTACTTGCAGTTTATTAGGATATAAAAACTCTGAATTCAACAGACTGTATGCAAAGCCAACCTCCTCAATGTTTTATTACGCAGCTTTTATTAGCAATGAGCCCGTTTGTGTGGCACCCACTGCTATTGCAGTACTTAAATGACAAGCAACTACCAAAGTTAATAAACAGAATTTGAGCCCCACCTTCAACGAATAAAAAAAAAACAGTAACAACAAATCGCTGGTCAAGAGAAAGTAATGAACATTTTGATGTGGTTTTGCAGAGACACGGGATAATTTGCATTATGTGAAGTGATCATCTCTACTATCACCAAGGCTTTTATTCTTCGAGACCAAACTAATTAATTAAACAATAAATTAATCAAGACATAATTTTCTAGATAGGGAAGCTGACGTTAGTTGCGTGTTTTCTCATTGTGCCGGCATCAAGTAAACATCTTGCACTGTTTGCAAAGAGTTCAACCTCAGAAAACACATCAAAACTGGCTCAAAGCAGGCAATAACCCGTGTGTTGGAGAAGGTTTAATTGTGAGTTTTATGTTGATATGTTTATGTTTTATGTTTGACGTGTGCTGAGGCAGTAATAATAGATAATAGACTTCAGAGACAGGGCTTTTTCACTAGTTACCTATTAACTAGCTTTACAGAAAGACTTTAAAGATCTGTTGGACACTGGTTGAAAGGATCTGTGCAAAGTTTCCATCTACAGAATGTATTGGCCTCAAGGTTTTAAAAGTTCGTTAAAGTGCCACAAGAAAAACTCATTTTGGCAGCAACAAAAGCGAGAGAGCAAAGATGTCAGTAGTTAAAATAAAATACTATGCAGTGCCAATAATGACACCGAAACGCGCTGAGCCTCAGACGGGTTGTGCTGTGCGCCCATGTGGGCTACTGCCTGACCACAAAAGCCTGCTCTACTGTTTACGTCCTTTAATTCTTAACTCAAATTATAAGAAACAGAACAACTTCCTAAGGTTTTGTTTGCCTCGAGAAGCTACAGACGCAGCGAGGAAAAGAGAATTATGGTTCTGATCAAAGTCCACGTGTCATCTGATCAGCGAAGAATGCAGTTGGTTTAAAAGTTCATCTCGGCTGGCGCACAATCAGCGCCAGATCTGCTAAGCAGGCATTCCACATTGCTGGCTCTTGTCTGTGTCCAAGCATGTGTCTACCGAAGAAAGTCAGAGTGAAGCACAGACGAAATGAGAGATATATGAAAAGGGGGACGGCAGAAAAAGACAGAGTGAGTAAAAGTGAAAGTAAAGACTATGCAGATGGGACTGATGCCAGAGAGCAGACCCAGCATAAAGACAGTGACAAGTGAAAGTAGAAGAGAAATTTTTATCAAGATCCCCGTGGGAGCCAGCTGAGGACACAAACAGCTGCTTGAGCTTAGATGCACTTATAGCACATAACATCCATAGGCACAGACATGATGGGATACATGTCACCCATGACAAATATGGACAGGCCTCAAAGCCATGTGCCAATTATAGATGAACAGGCCAGACATGGGTAGAACAGGCCAAAAAGGTTTTTGTTACTAAGAATTGAAAACTCTACCATTTGAAAAAACATTTATCACTACATTCATAATAAGATCAGTTTTTCATTGGCTTTACTTGCTGAAAGTTGAGAGTTAGCTCTTTGGATGAAGGCAGTTTCTCTCAGTTTCTCGCCTTTATGCTAACCTACGATAAGCTGCTGGCTCCTGCCATGTGCTAGCAGAGGGGTAGTTCCCTTCACATTTAATGCTGAGCTACAGGAGGAATTACTAAAATGACACATTATGGGTTATATTATGGCTGAGCGTTCTTAACGTTTTAGTTTAGTTTCAGCGAAGTCTCATATTTTCTGTAGGTTTGCTGAGGCATTAAACATAGTATGAAAAGCACACAAGCCAGTTCTCCAAAATCGTTTCATCATTCTATGGTTGAACAAAGAAGAAGCAGTGAACTGCTTGCTAAACAAAAATCATTACTGTGAGAATTATGCCGTTAAAAAAGCTTGGCATCTATAAATGAAAACAGTTCTACTGTTTCTTTAACACTATGCCGCTCTCTTAGTGGTAGTTATGCAACTATTGACACATAATTGTTGTGACATACAGTAATTATGTATTGTCACTGGAATACACAGAAAAGTGAAACACTGCCCGATAAGCCATTTGGAAATAATGTGTCATGCTGCACTACATTCAAATACAGAAATCTTTGGCTATGGCTGCTGAGCAGTTATATGCAGATATTATTAGCAAATGAATACAGTAGAGGAAATTCTTAATGAGTGTTAGTTCCTGTAGTCTGGTATAAGTCTATTATCTGTCCAAGTTCATGCCCGTCACACTTAAGCTGCACAATCCATTCAGTCTGTTTGTACATGACAGGGCCAGTACAGTATGCCTTCATAGTACAGTATCGCTGTTTATATAGAAACAGAGCATTTGAGCGTTTATGTGCGTTTGCTTGAGAAAGGGAATAAATGTCTGTGTGATTAAGCAAGAACACATAACATTAACCGACCCAGAAAATATCAGACATGTCCAATCCAACTAATGTTTTTCAGTTCACAAATGTGAATTTTTAAAGCTTTCTGAATAAGGCATATTAGGAACCTCTGCTTAAAATGACTGACTGTCATTTGAGGTTTGCATATTCATTTTATTCTCCTTTCCTTTTTGCGGTCTCATGGGAAATCAAACTCAGTAATAAAGAGCAGATTGTCTATGTGCCAGTAACTTGTGGTGGAAGGAGGGGGACAGTCTTGGGAAACCGTGTTTTACTCCATTTCCTTTCCCTAGAGTACACAAAAACTTTATTGCTTGCAAGTGTGCTTCCTCTTTATGGGACTGAAATCAGGTAGAAAAAGCAGAAGCTGTGTTCAGCAGAGCTGTTATCTTCTGCATGTGTTCTGTAGTCTCATCAAAAGTAAAAGAAAAACTGTGTATGTTGCAATTCTGAAGTGACCCTGCAGGTCACTACATTGTTGCAGCAAGGAGAACTGGGTAAAAATATGAACTGATTCATTTCCACAGAAACAGGGAAATGTTAAAATTATTACATGATACTGCACAGGTCACAATGGAAGACAGATGAAATTGAAGTGTTTTTAGATATTGCTGTTTAATCAGTTCCTTTAATACAGCTATGTGTGGAAATCTGAAGCTGAGTTGTCATGATACCACCTGAGGGTGGTAAGGGTTAAACAAGAGTGTGTCAGCACTGTGAGTGTAACTGCAATGGAAGACTTAGTAGAGTGAATGCCAAGACAAAATACCAGAGTGAGACTCTGGCAAAGAAGATTATCTAGAGCGTTTTGTTCATTTCCTTTCAGTATGTGCACTTGTAACTTCCTGTGGGTTTGATGTGTGCAAGATGTTCTCTAATTCGAACTTGAAGCCTGAGTGATTAGCTAAGTATACTGTAAACGTGAGTGTGTGAAGCAAACCTCTGCTTATCCTCTGTTTCTCCCCAGACAGGATGCCAGGAGTATCGATGATACTGATGCTCTCCAGGACAGGGTTCGGCAGCTGGGCACACATGAACCTGTCAAGCAAATACAGGAGTGAGAGAAGGGATATAACACGGTAAATGTAAAACGGATGTGGAAAGACTGACTATGAAACAGAGGGGGAGGGAGAGAGCGACGTTAAAAAAAACAGTCAGGTGAGTGTGTTTATACATAAGCTTGGCATTAAACAGATCTCATTCTGAAGCCTTTCAATAATAGCCTCCCTGCTCTTACGCACCGACATTAGTGGAATATCACACACCTATACTACAATATAGTAGCATGAAATACAATAGGTGAAAATCTCAAATCTTCATAAGGCCATGCTGATAAAATCAGCTCACCTTTGTTTATTAATAACAATTTACTAGACAATCTTTTAAAGGTCAGATCAACTCATTCAAAGCATCAAAAACTGACACTCCGCCCTGACCTGTGTCACCTCATAGTCACATAATTACACTTTCATATTTGTATGCGAGACACAGGGTTTGACCCGACTGGTTAAAAGGGGAAGCCTCTATAGAAACAGTTCTCATTAAGATAACTTAACCTCCACTAAAATAAATATGAGGATATAACCTTGGTTTATTTAAATTAATTGACATTTGATAACTTTAACTGATGATTGCCAAACACTGACCAAGAAAATAATGGTCAATTAAAAAGACCTGGATTTGACATTGTGTGGCTACTGTGCAATTTTTCCTAAAGGCCTGAAGAAGACTTGCTTGGAGGAGGCCTGCATTGATGTAATCTGTAATGGAGTTAATGGGACAACAAATATAATATATAATTAATGAATATAATTCATGAATTGTGGTCGTGAGTCATTCCTAGTGCACTAAAAGCCATTACACAAAGCTCTCTTTTAATCTGAGGCATGGGTTTAAACTTTAAAAGAAGAGTGTCCGCCTAAACAGAAACACAGAGACATATTTACACACACATACTATAAACCATGGGAAAGGATGAGTGGCTTAGCATAAACGCACGTGTCCCACTCATGACAAAGAAGGGGATTGTTAAGACACCCCACAGCTCGGTGTCCTCCTCCTCACGCTGCTGCCTTTTGAATCAATTTAAAGCGACACTAACAACATGAGCTCAGAGGCACCAGGTCATAAGACTGGAGAACCATGATTTTACATTCCTGCTGCAACCACACTGAGGCCAGATACACCACAGACCCTAACAGAGGTCTCATACCACATGTAGGGAGGAAAAGAAAAATCCAAGGACAAAATACAAGTCAAGGAAATATGAGAGAAGGACAAAGTGAACCTATGCATGGTATTACATTACAATAAGAGTCTGCTAAAGATAACAAATATACTGCCCCCCCCCTCTCAGAGGTGATGGTGTGTGTGATATCCAGCTGGAATTTTGGCTCAGGTTTTCCATGTATCTGTCTAACATAAAATTTTCCACACAGAGCATGTAGGAAAAATGCTCGGATGAACTCATGCTGGAATTCTTTGAAACAGAAGAGCCTAGCAGGCATGGGGGCCCAAGATCCTGAAACTGTCCGATGTTTTGAGAAAGAGAGAAATCCGTCCTTTCTGTAAGGCAGAACTTCTGGCATCAAACTTTAAAAGTCAGCCCTGTCTGGTAATATTGAAAGTTTGACTGCTTTTAACATAACGTCTTGTTGTCCTGCTCCGCCCTTGGTCTATGAACGTAACATAGATAACCTCAACATCCTATAGAGAAAAGGAAACAGGGCAGCTGTCGCAAGCACTGAGGATGTGCACATGGAGGTTACTACTGTGGCACATTTGCTTCCTCCGAAATCATATTTGTTTGTGTGTGTGAATAACTTATCTTAAAATGACATGTAATCTGCGTCTGAATGTCTTGGATTTGTTTGTCATGTGCTTTGTACAGCCATGCATAGGTCAGCCTCTATCTCAATACCATACAGAGTCAGTGTCCTGGAATAACAGGACAGAGCGGGGCAGTGCGGGTTGGGGTCGCCCAGTGCGGAACTTAAAACTTTGCTGACTCTGGTTTTACAGACTAATGCCTTACAGAGAGAGAACATTCGCTGCAGCCCTCTGAGAGCAGTGACCTTTCAACTAACATGAACAAAAACAACCCAAAAAAAATACAGGTTTATCTGGGGGTGTGAGGGGAATTATTAAGTTACTTCTGTGAACCTAGTGCACAAGCATCAGGGCGCAATCTGATACGTGACCGCTACAACACAGAGGGGAAAAGTGCAAGATGGTACAGACATTTTACCTTGTGACTTCACAAAATCCAAGCGCAAACCGGAGGTATGAGAATCACATGACTGATTTCTGTTTACTGTCTTCATGAATAACTGGTTATGCTATGGGCAAGTCCTATCTGAGCCTAGTAGTTAAAGGCTAATCCACAGGTTAAATGACTATGGTTAAAAAAAACTAGACGGTGGAACTGCCGTCACAGTCCCTGAGCCCTACAGAGAACAAAATGGAAAACCAGCAAAACTAAAGACCTGCTCTATGTGTTAGACCTGCACGTACAGAGCTGTACACACAGGTCATGCACCTACTATTGTTATACTCACATACCTTGTTTTGTATACTCCTCTGCTTGTAAGACGTTATGACCACTGAAACCCGGTTATGTCTCAGGAAAACGATGTAGATTGAAATCAAAGAGGACTACGAGTCCCGTGACACCACAAGATTGCTTCCAACAATTACATGAATAATGCTGCAATGGACAATAGCCTTTGTTTATACACAATCTTATCTGGCTTCCCCTCAACCCTGTAATAAACTGCACAGCCAGAAATTGTGGCCTTTGAAGCATAAAACTCACCATCCATTTCAAGTGTTAACTAAAATGTATCACTTCGCCTTTTTGAGTTTGACTGATGTTATTTGACAAAAACCTACAGTCATGCCAGATAACACTCCACATAATAATAACAACGGGAAAGGATCTCCAGCGGATAATGGGAATTTGTCCTATTTGGGAAATGTCAGTCAGATTGTCTGTATACAGTACATGGCTGCCAGATCCGCCTGACAATCACAACCATGGCTGTTGTCGATTGTCATTTGTTTATGTGTAATTTGTCCATCTTTACAGTAATTAGACATCACACTGGCTACTATACAGACAGGTGGAAATACCCACATCCCCTACTGGAAGTGACTCCATCAACAATCACGTTAGCCACTTGACGTCATGCCCTCACGCAACAGATGGGATTAAGGCATTTCAGCATTCTCACTGTGGTTTTGACTTACAGAGCACCAGTCTCACCTTGCAGTCTGACATTTCATACACTCAGTGTGACACATTGACAGTCTTTCCCCTTTTCATCTCACCAAAGTATTGCCTACCACATTTTGTCCATGTATAATTTTTGTCTCACTTTCTCTTTTGCTTTCATCCAAGGGTTTTTTATTATGTGCAAATGTTTGCAGCTCTGATCACACATGGTGAAAACCTCAATAAAGTAATACTGAGTTTTTGCCACAAAGACATGTTTTCATTACACTAAATACCAAACACGCCTCTCAATCGTGGTGACTCATGAATTCTGGGACGTCCAATATCAGTAGTAAAGAGCAGATTGTCTGAGATTCTATTGTTCCGTTAGAAGTTCGGGGACACAGATCAATTGCAATTGACCTTAGTGAAACATCTGCTGACTGAATTTAACAGTACTAATTTCAAAGCCTTTAAACCTTTATGACATTTTAGCAGGTAGTGAACTAATGAAGGTGGCTCGTCGGCTTCACTGATGTGATGAGACATACGTGGCCAGGAGGTACGTAGCTTATGGCACACACACATATGAGGACAGGACAAGGTCAGCTAGATGCCTAGCAGCATCAGAGTGAACCATTTTTATGCTAAAGGGGTCACACTGTGACAAAGAGTGACTCTGCCAGGTGCGTTTCTTTAGTAAACTTGGCCCGAGAAGAGAAAGCAGCAATGTTATGCTGCTTCTCCACTTCTTTCCGTTCCCTGGTCGGTTTGATTTGCAGTATTCAGTGGAACACACAGACCGGCTGTTCCACTTAGCTACTGAAGCACCTGCATTGGTGTCACTGTAGAGTGAAAGATAAACTCTCTCACACATACTTGGTTGTGCAGGGAGATTGTGCAACAGCACACGGTGAATAACTTTGAAGCTCAGTGAATTAACTTCGCTGCTTGTCAGGACTGGTAGGGAGGACATTTAAACCGTGGCTGATGTTGTGACACGTCTCTCAACCGACAGCTGAATCAATACTGTATAAGGACTGCGACACATCAACTTCATTCAGACACGACTAATCAATGTGAATGCAACACACGGGTGGTAGTGGCTCAGAGGGAGAGCTGTTCGATTCCTGGCTTCCCCAGTCATGTGCCGAAGTGTCCTTGGGCAAGACACTGAACCCCAAGCGCTTTGAGTACCATTAGGTAGAAATACACGTGCAGACCATTTAACGGTCTTCAGTATAAGCTCCTTAACGCGTCTGACGACTGGGCACCGACTGTTACCTGTTGAGAAACGCGTTGCCAAAGGCGTTGAGTTTCCGGAAGGGCTTCTTTGGGTCGACGACCAGAGCATTACCCGGTATCACGCCCTCCTGATCACCGTGCATCACCGCGATGAAAGAGTCTGTGGTCGGCTCCGGGCCGATCCGCATACCGGGGAAGTCCTGCTCCATGAGGTGGCGGATGAAGGTGGTCTTCCCGGTAGAGTACTGACCCACCAGGAGGACCATGGGCTTGTTGTCGAAGTCGGCATCTTCGAGTGCGGGCGAGTGGAAGTCGTGGAATCGATACGCGTCCTCCAGCGGGAACAGCTTGGTCCGGTACAGCCGCCGCAGCCCCTCCGACACGTTTTGAAACAGCTCCGGGTCCTTCTTCAAGTTTTTTCTGAACATGGTGACTGATCGTTGGTCTCGGCTGTGCCACTCTCCCCTTGGTATATCTATGCGGTTTGCTGGCGTGGGTCTCACACCGTGTAGCGCGCAGCTGGCTGCTGGAGTGAAGTAACGCCTGGGCGAGGTCTTGGAAGTTGTGTCCCCACCCTCCTCTTCGCTAGCTAGCGCCTAGTCGAGTCTCTCATTCGAGGACGACTCCCTCTTTAGCTGACGTTGGCAGACGTAAGACAGCCAACCACACTCCAACACTGATATCTGCTTCTAGGTACTAAGATGTCGTCTATCGTCTACACGAACGTGGCTGTAAATTCGTTTCAAGCCCTTTAGCACTTAGCTAACTCGCTTTTTAACCGGCGACTGCCAGGTCAACGCCACCAAAGAGGGGGCTCCCGGATCCCGGAAACACGTTTCACAATAAAAGCCTGGGCGATGCCAGCCAGCCCCTTCGCAGTACGTACCGGCGATGGTTCCGGCCCACGACCTACCGTAACTAATAAAATGCGCGTAACGTTGCGCTTATTTTCCGTTTTTGCCTTTGAGTTAATAAAGTTGCTGAACACCTCGTTGTTCTGTTGCATAGTATAGAGCTCTCCTCTAACCATTCTACACTTTAGGCACATTCTCCCCTGCACATTTTCATTATCTATATTTATGGCCTTTGCTGCATTTTAAATTTAAAATAACATTCTTCATCTCTCAGAGTGGGGTTAATTTCCCCTTTCGCTTGTCAAGCTGGAAATGTTTTAGTTTCAGTTCCTGTGTCTTTGGACATTATTATAATCATATAGCGGTCATTTTATAAATGTTAACCCAAAGCCTTTTATAGTTTTAACACTGGAACTGAAAAG
Source organism: Macropodus opercularis (assembly GCA_030770545.1). NCBI lineage: Eukaryota > Metazoa > Chordata > Actinopteri > Anabantiformes > Osphronemidae > Macropodus > Macropodus opercularis. The sequence goes on from CM061098.1 coordinate 8,476,600, forward strand.
TTCTATTTGTGTTATTAATATTGAGTGTTTTTATAGTATGTGGTTTCTTTTTGTGTTGAGCTACTTTCCCTTTTGTTTTGTCTTGCTTCTTTTATATTTGTAGTTTCTTGTAAACCTATATAAGTAGGGACCTTTTTGCTCTATGACACTTGAATACAAATATTTATTCAATCCTTCATGACTATTTATAGGAAAGTACCAGAGTTCCTGCCAATAACTATAACTGCAGCTTTCATAGTCACATTGGGTTTTGGTTTTGCTTTCAGAGAGCTCTGTTAAATTGCATACGCTGTCATAAAGAAACAGTGAAATAGTTACAAAGGCTTTAAAATGTTAATTTTATTTTATTGCATAAAGAAACTTGCACAGTCATGAGCATAGCACAGGACAGGGCAGGAAAACATCAACCTTTCAGTGTTAGATCTGACAACAAAGGTTACTCAGGCAACGTTTGGATGACAAGAGGTGTCCCTCCACAGATAACAGCAGCTCCACTGGAAGCCAGAGTTTTTCCATATGGAGATGCTGTTACAGCTGGTGAGACCCACAGAAACAACACAGCTGGCAGCACGCGTAGGCAGGAAAAGGGTGCTACTCATTTCACAGGACTGGTGTACAGACATCTACTGAGAGACCGATGCTGTACACTGAGGTTTGTTCAAGTGCTTGTGAATTTTTATTTGATGTATTTGTAGAATACTGTTTTGGTATTTTGTTTGACATTTTAATCCACTTTAAACATGTTTCTGTCATTTGACATGAGTTTTATATGGTGAGTGTGTGTACAGGTTCCCAGAAGAGGCCTAAATAATATAATTACTGTTGCAGAACCTTGAACTTCCCAGATCCCAACAATAGTTCATAGATGAGGGTTACATAATACAACAGACTGGAAGTATGTGGCACCAGTGTGGGAAAGATTTCAAGCATATGAATAAATGCTGCCCTCTTTTGGCCAGATGTCACTGAAACGCTTATTTCAGAATATTTTACAGGACATTTTACAACCAAGGCCTCATGTGATCATGCCGCCCACATCTAATAAAGGATCAACAAAACCTCTTCCAGCCTCAGGGCTCTTGATCTGTGGTTTTTACTGCTTTTAAGATTACATGTTATCCTCATGACATCAATAAAATGAGGGCAATTTACTCACCAAATGACCCCTATATGAGTCCATAGGGAGTGACACCCAAGCAAAAAGATTCTGCCTTTAGTCCATTAAAATTAATCTTTTACACACAGACACTGATATGGCTTTCAGCACTAGTAATAACAGGGCATTTCGTTGTTTCCTTCTATGTGCCTCGTCTCCCTTAACTTATCCTCACTGAGCTTTGACCCTCAAATCTTTCATCCTGAAAAAAACAGAACCATAAAACAATTTGACAGTAGGCTAAAAAAGACCTTCACCCCTATTGTGCCTTTTGACTTTGTCCCCCCGTTATAAATTTTATCTAATTACTACACTGTAAATGTGTTATCAAGACAGTATTGTGAATGTCAGTGAGTTAATATAGCACCTGAACAAAGAATCCAATCTGGTCAAAACTATAAAAATCAATTAAATCAAAAATGAGAAGAAGTATCTTTTTTTTTTAGACTTCTTTGACATCTGTGCAGCTGATTTGGCTTCACAGAGTCAAAATCTACACTGATTACCTTTTATTTCCTGAACAGCATATATTGATTGATTTTAGCTTCCCACCAATTTCACAAATCAACTGTGGGCAAACACAATCACACAGATTACAGATACAGATAATGCAAATTATTTAACAAAATTTAATTTTATGTTGTATATGTTGCCTGGCAACCAGCAATTCAGGAAACATCTGAAACTTTGTTCAGTTTTAGTCACATATCCTCTTGTTGTATTGCTCATAATAGCTGTTTATTTGACTTCAAATAAAGTGGAAAAGTCACAGTACATGACTGAGTTGAAATTTGAAAGTGACTACTTGGTTGCAGGGTTGGCACAGTATTTACTAAGTCTATATTTAACCATTTCAAAAACAAAATTCATTACAGATTAACACATTTAAAAGACAAAAACATTCTCTGTTCATGAATATTTAGTCTATTTGCCACATTGGAATGATTAAAAAGAATTCATACTCACCAAAGAAATACTGCACATTATCTTCTTTTTTATACTAGAAAGCAAGTGACAAAAACAGCAAAGATGAAAAAGACTAAACGAACCTGTAAACAGATTTTAAAAGAGGGAAGACAAGACAGATATGACGGACGGAGGAATCTTCCTGTGCTTAATGGTAGACTCCTGAATGAAGGCTGCTTAAGACTGCATGAGGGAGAGAAAAAAATTAATCATTACACTTATAGTAAATATGTAACAGACCCAACCTGCCCATAAAACTCAGCAAATTGCATTCTGTTTAAACACCCACAGATACACGAGGACAGGATAAAATCATTCAAAGATGGAGAGCAGCCAACAGAGATTACATCCAGCCCCTTAGACCTCTTCTTCAGTCGGCCTTTGGTGAAGAAGTTTTCCAGAATCAAAAAAGACACATCCTTCATGTCGAGTTATAATAAATACATAAAAAAGAATATACTGTATGAAGCCTCAAGTAAAAAAGCTTTATCTATAGGGTACAATAAGAAGCGTTCACTGCATCGTTACATTTTAATAATATACTGTGGAAATTGTGAAAAAGCAAGTAAAAGTGTTACCATTTGCTCTAATTTTACTCTACTTAACTTGTGTGTGGGTTTAGGGGGGGAAGTAACAGAGCTACTGGTCGTCGGGCAACAACTTGTGCACATACGGGATTTTATGAGACGGGACTCACGCGAGAACTAGAGGAAAACGCTCTTCTCGCATTGTTCGGTTTGATCTGTGTGGGCTTCCGTACTGCTGAGGCGGTCTTGACTGTGTGAGTAGCTAACTGGCGCTTCGTTTCTATATTACATGATATTACCTCTGTAAGACATACAAGTAACACGTCTCTGTAGCTTCACATGTGAATTACTACCACACGTTGGCATCTTATCTGGTGAGAAGCTTATTGGACTCACTGATATTTCTAAAATCGTGCTAGCCCACGAAGCTTCCCAGCCACCTTTTCGCAATTTGAACGTTAGCGTTCAATGCTAATTTTTAGCAACGTCAGTTACTAATGGTATCGAAACGCCACAACTAGCGAGCATAGTAAACTACTTTTCTGTAAGGGTACTAGGAAACCGAAATGCTTGTACACGTCGTGTTAGACAGTGATTATTAAACAGCTGCTTTACCTAAGACCGAGCTAAAGAAAATGCACGAACAGGTGAATTTAAAAGTGAAAACCGGACTGTGCTGGGTCAATTATTGTCACTTAACTTACAGTAATTACAACTAACGGCAATGTAACCAAATTTTAAAATGAAAGTTGCTTGATCTTTTGTTATAATGTGTTTCAGGTCAAAATGGCAGAGGTAACTACACTAGAGAGCCTGCTGGAAATGGGATTTGACAGAAACAGAGCGTGAGTGACACTAGGGCCTCTAGATTTGAGAAAGCTTCTAGAAAGTGTGGGTGAGTTAACGGTGTTAACTTGACGTTTATGTGTATGTGTCTTTAGAGAAAAGGCAGTAGCCAACACTGGGAACCAGGGAATAGAACAAGCCATGGACTGGTGAGTTTGACGTAGAACAAACCATCTTATGTTACTTTATTGAATGCAACTGTACAACTCACCACTGCCATGTCTCCCTTGTCAAGTAGTCTTTATTTTATATTTTGTTTTTCTGGTTGATATACGACCTTTCAGGTTAATGGAACATGAGAACGACCCAGACATTGATGAGCCTTATGTGCCGCCTGTCGAGAACGTCCTTGGAGGAGATGCAGATAGTCAGACCAGCACAGAACAGCCAACGTTAGCAGAAACAGCTGAAGGTAGGAATATGTTGTCATTTTTGCACTATAAAGTGTGTGAAAAAATAGATTTCAACATTTTTAATTTAGTTGTTATGCTTAAGCATATGTAGTGAATTCTTTCATACTTGTTTCATACTATTTTGACCTTAAGACCCAATGTGCAGGTCATCTACCTAACATGGTGGCTTTCATTGTTTTTCTGTTGTGCATTTACTTTGGCTTCAGGGACAGAGGGTGAAGACAACTACAGTGTGGATGATAATGGTGTAAAGCGACCAATGACAGAAGAGGAGAAACGTGAGCAAGTGAAGAGGTCTGAATTATCATGGCCTTTCATCTACAAATATAGCTCAAGACAAAAATGAAATAATGTGCTAAATTCTTTTTAAACTGATGTCTTTGTTTTTCAGGCTAGAGGAGCTGATGCGGGTAAAGCAGGCAGAGAGAAGAGAGCGAGAGAGGGCCGAGGAGGTGGAGAGGGAGAAACAGCGGAGGAGGCAGGGCCAAGAGCTGCAGCAAATCCGTCAAAAACTTCAGGATGATGACATGAAGAAGCTGGCTGACCAGCGCAGGAGAGAGAAGATGGAGGACAAACTGGCAAGGTGTGATCTTTATTAAACCACCATGTGTTGCAAATCTTTTGAACTAATAAAATCACTGAGTTGTGTTTTTATTTCTGTTAGGCAAAGGGTTAAAGATAAAATAGCACGGGACAGAGAGGAGAGAGCGCAGAAGGTACCCTGTCATTTGTCTTGTTCAGTTTTCATTTCTTACTATTTCTACTGGAACCCGTCTTTTTTTTTTTTCCTTAATTCAGTTTGGAGGTGGAGGATCCACGGCTACATCGACCCAACCGGCTGAGACCAGTCAGGGCCCTCCACCCACTAAGAAGGAATATGATGAGTCCAGGATACAGGTAGAGCCCTGCTTCAAACCTACTGGGTTTATATTAATTTAATGATCAGTATGTGACAGACTTTCCCCTTTTTCCTGGCTGTAAAGGTTCGCCTGCTGGATGGCTCAACCATCACAACAGTCTTTAAGGCTCAGGAGCCACTGGCAGCTGTGCGTGTGTACGTGCAGATGAATGGTAACACACCTGAGGGCCAGGACTTCACACTGCTGTCACCCTACCCCCGCCACGAGTACACTGAACTGGACATGGAGAAGCCCCTTAAAGAGCTTGGTGAGCACTGGACTATTGTGTATATAGTGTTTGGATTTGGCTTATAACCTCATTTGAATTAAAAAGATTATATGTCTGATATACAGATCGTGTTAAATTAAAACTGTCTGACCTTATTCTTTCTGCGGTTTCAGGTTTGGTGCCTTCAGCCGTGCTGGTTGTTATCAAAAAGTGAGATCGGGGGGATCTGCTCTGTGAGCCTACCTCACCACCTTCACTACATTGACACCTGAAAAAGACTGATCCAGGAACAGAGCCTTCACCTTTTCATATCACTCAATAAGCCAGCTGCCTGCACAAACCAGATGTAGCTTGAGGCTGCATTCAGACGATGTGTTATAGCTCATAAAGTTAACATATGGATAAGTTACATCCTCCTGGGCTGATTTTACTGGCTATAGTTCAGCATGTGCATTATCCCTCATGGTGGCCTTAACCACCAAGAACAATGTGTAGATAACTGGCTTCTGACTGATACTGCTCCAAGGAGCACCATTCATGGGTTCAACAATACATTCGTAATGATACAGAACAAAATGTCTTCATTTTAACCTTAACCCCACTTAGTGAAGTACAGCACTCACTCAACTGGTTCTAAAAGGGCCTTAAATTGAATCCCTACAATCTTCCTGATTTTGTGACATTTTAGGGTTTTTTTTTATAAGTTAAAATACTGTATTTGGTCAGTTATGTCAACATACTCAAAACAGTCTACTTACAATAAAGTTGGCTTGGAGAATTGTAATGGTGGGCTGAATTCTATACACATGTATACATATACACACACACAGTACTGTGCAAAGGTTTTATGCAGGTAAACAATGGTGCAAATGTGCTGTAAATAATGAATGCAATTGAGAAAAATCTCAAATCAATATTTGGCGTTACGTCAGTACTGGAAGTGATGGCACAGCACCACAGAGTCCTGATCTCAACATCATGGTGTGTGTCTGGGATCCCATGAAGAATCCCTACATCACAGAAGATCTGTGGTTATTTCTCCAAGATGTTTGGAACAACCTACAGTCAGGTTCCTTCAACAACTGTGAGCAACTGAACTTAGAAGAACTGCTGCTGTTTGAAGGCAAAGGGTGGTCACAGCAAATACTGATTTGATTTAGATTTCTCTTTGGTTCATTTATGAAAAATAAAGACAAACACTTTTTTGAAATCATTCTCACCTGCCTAAAACATTTGCACAGCACTGTATATAAGGGATTACCTGGGATCCATACTTATCTATATTTACTTACCTGCCACAAAAAAGCACAAAAAAACATTTAGTTTCACGGTTAATGAACGCCACAGAAAAATAGAGACAGCACTGATGAGATCTGATGCAACACTATAAAACACCTTTATATACATTAGAAAAAACAACAATTAGCCTATTGTGTGGAATGGTACAAAAAAATGTCAATACATCACCAGTTAACTTGGATAAACTAGATGATTTTAAAACATGAGCAAAGGGCATTGGCAAACATACAAAAATAGTTCTGATTAAAATGCAGAGACATTTTCATGTTCTTAAAATGGGCTTCGTTGTTCCTCCCATCACCTTTCCACTCTGAAACGACAGGACTTGTTAGAATCTCAACTCCAGCCTGTTATATTCCCAAATCCAGGACTGTGAGGTACCTCAAAGGAAGGACGGTGAGTCAAGTAGGCTTGGATTTATTCTAACAAGAGCAGCGGAACCTGATTGATCAGTTTGTTGTTCAGCTGAGACATCATCCTGGAACAAGATGCTTGCTGTGATCTGCTGGCGCAACAACTGCCGTTGCTCTCTTTAGCTGGGAGGGTAATAGCCCTGGTTGTAGTTCCAGGTGTTCTGGTAGCCATAGCTGCCGTACTGCGGCTGCTGGAACAAAAAAAAAACAATTAAGGTACACATATATGTATATAAAACTGTACTTTGTCAAATACGCTCTAATTCCATCAAGTCATTTCAGTTAAAAGCATGTATTTATGTTATCATCATTGCAGCACCTGGTACCAGCTATTGTATCCCCCGTAACCAGCTTGTGCACTCATGTCAGCACCCATGATGGGAGGAGGTGGTGTGGTAATGGGGACGTGAGGCATAGTGGGTTGCACTTGTGCAGCAGAGTTGTCTTCAGTTTTGCTCAGCTTCTCTGGATCCTCATCTCTAAAAAATCAATCATCACATATACAAAGCCAGATTTGATTTATTTTAATATATATATAAAAAACAAAAGGTTTGATTTTTTATTCTTCTCTTACCCATTCTCTGCTTCTCTCTTTGTTCCACCAAGCTCCTTCATTAGTTTCTGGTGCTCTTCATAGACAGACAGCACACTGCAGAGAAGCAGGTCCATCACTGTTAGTCATCATTGGGGTTAAACAGTTGGATTGAATCACATTTCTTTCTATAGTAAACATTGTATACTGAACTCTGACCTCTGAATAGAGTTGCTAAAGTCCTCTGTGAACTGCAAGTGTCTCTGTGAGAGGATGATCTTAGTTTGTGGGGCAAGAGAAGCTGCCAGGGCTCGCGTTACACACTCCTGCACTGCATCAGCTGAGGACCAAGGGTCTCCCGATACTTCCAGCTCCAAGAGGTTCAAGTGTAATTTATCATTATCCTGAGTGGGCACGCATCACAAGAAGGAAGGAGATGAAAACACATTAATTAAATTATTAAAAGTATATGAGCTGCATGGATATTTTTAATTTTGAAAATGAGAAGATAACATGCTAAACTAATCCAAAGCCTTTGATGGTACTATTTGCGTGTGTTTCTGTGGGTGTTAATCATCTCACCGGACTAATCTCCAGAGCCTCCTGTAAAACTCTGCGGGCTCTGCTGGGGTCTCTGCCCAGTTTCTGCAACAGACGAGCCAATTTGATGGAGTAGAAAGCGTGCAACATAGGCTTCTCTTTGGATTCAGCCACCGCCTCCTGCAGCAAGGCCTCCGATTGGTCTAGCTGACCCGCTCGTCTTTCCAAAGCAGCTCTGCGAAGACGGACCACTGCCAACCCTGGCAGGGTTTTCTCCAGGGCCTCCAACACACGTCGAGCCTCAGTTAAATCACCTGATAGAGAAAAATACAGAGCTGTGTTGAGTGTAAGGGCAACAAAATGTGAATAATCGCTGACCAGCACTTTGCAGACTTTGTTGTTCCTGTGATGCTACCAACCTCATATACTTTACTTTCAATGTTCATTTCATCATAGAGCAAATTGCCAATGTACCCTGTTAACGTTTAAAGTTGTGTTTGTAGCCAGTGTGTATGTTTTGTCGTACCATGCCTCTCCTCAAACGTGGCCCACTGCATGTGAATGTTGGGTTTGTTCGTCAGGTGAATCTCACAGGCTCTTTTGTAAACAGCTCGGGCCTCGTCCACATTCTGTGGTTCCAAGTAGTGAATATACTAAAGAGCACATGTAACAGAGATCATGGACTCAGTACACACTATTGTAAATATGATTTTGTCTGAGGTTTATGTCTATTCAGAATCACACAAAAACATGCTTCTATCTTACCCTGGTCCAGAACTCCTCATACAGTGCACAGGCAATTAGGCAGCGTTCGAATAGGATGCGAACTCTGTAATCATCACAGGGACCTGGAGCATTCCCTGACCCTTCTGGAGACTGGGCCATGACCTCTGACCCCTCTGTGGCCGCCTGGTTTGGATCTAAAAAGTGAGACAATAGTATCAAAACTATTACTAACTGTTGCAACTAAAGACAATCTGATCACATATTTAAAGGACATAACTGAAAGTATCTTCATCATATAGTCACCTTGGTTGGGGTCATTGGTATCCTTGTTCAACTGAGTAATCTCCCAGTCCAGGTAGGAGTGCCAGGCTCGCAGCTGGAGACGGTCAAGTGGCTTGACGTGGAAGTATGGTCGCTTTATCTGAAGAATGGAAAAAAAAAAAGCATGAGGTGTGTTACTTTAAAAACATGACCGACAATTCAATGCAGAGCAATCATTGGTTTTGAAGTTGACTGCATTCATATATATATATATATATATATATATCTTAATAGCGAAAGAGAAAAATAAATGAATATTTTCATATCTTTTTGTTTTAATGAACAGTGTGAAGAAAGACAAATAAATGTATACTCACGGAGTCTTCAAAGTGCCATCTGTTGCGAACTTCTCCCTCATTGTCCTGATAAACTTTGTCCCTGCGAATCAGCACTTGCTCCCTAATCTTCTGCACAAGTTCCTCCTAAACACAAGTAGTAAGACAAAAAGGTATTTGACCACGTCTTTTATTTATATCTCACCAAGTTTAAAGACATTGGGGAAAGCTTGTGAGACACTACTTAACACGGTAAGTTTGACAAGATAAAATGTTACTCACTGTGTCTGTACCCTCCGGTGTTGCAGGCTCTTCTTCACCTGGTGGTCTCTCCTCCTTCTCCTCCTGGGCCTGCTCAGCTCGTGCTGCCTTCTGGCTTTCACGGCACAGTGCTCTCAGCTCCTCGTATTCCTCTGGGGAAAGCACCTCCTTGGGCTCGTGGCTGTTCAGATGCTCCTTAAATCTGATGGATTGTAGTAAAGAGAACATGAGCGGATGAGGAAGGGATAAAGAAAAAAAATCCTTTTGTCAATATTTCAATATTGTACCTTATATTTACAAAAAATATGCACATGTTGAAATACATGTATTCCACTGGAACAGAAGAATAGCTGACTCGTGTACCACCTGTGCCATGTGTTTGAGCTTACTTGTCGTAGTGTGTGTTGTAAAGCTGTGTGGGAACTTTGAGAACTCGGTCTAGTACAGCAGCTGCGTTCCTCATGTTCGCCTGCTCTTTCTCCCATTCAACATAAAGATCCCAGAGCCGGTCTGAGTTAAAGTCCAGACCAGCTGCTGCAACCGCATCCTCAAACACACTGTGAGCGAAAATTTGAAAACCATTAAAACAACCATTTGTTATTTTTGACCAAGAAATTGCCAATTGTTATTACTTTACAAAATTCAGGCTAAAAACAAAGCAAGCTACCAAAAAGAAAACAAAGTCTAAGGTTTTTGTCTTAAGATGGAATATGTCTACCTGCGAATTCGTATGGGCGACTCAGGCAGGTTCATGTCCAGGGTTCCAAGCAGCAGATTGATGTAGTGAATCCATAGATCTACACTCAGGGGGATTGCCTGCAGACCCTGAACACACACCTGACAGCACAACACAACCATTATGGCTAGCTCATAAGAACCAGTGGAAATGCACACATTCAATCTACTTAACATGTTCATCGTGTTGGTGGCATGAATAATTTTGTTTTACCTCCTCTGCTTTGTCATTGTAACCTGCTCGGCGCTCCAGGTCAGCATATTTCTTCCAGTAGCCGTAGCAGAGTGGATAGCGAGCAAGGAAGGCCACAAGAGCTCGGCGTGAGGCCACGATGTGACCCTGAACAGATGAGAGAAAAAATAAACAGTAACTCATTGTTGCTGAGAGACAAAATTATGGTTTCAAACACTAATTAAAATAACATTATTTTTGTCATGTACACACCTCTTGCTCACAGTATTGCAGCAGATCTGTCCAGCTGGTGAAATCTTGAGGATTGTCATGAGCAGTCTTCCACAAACGTTCAAAGTCAGCAGGAAGTTCCCTCTCCTCATCCTCTGCACCTGGAGGCACAGAGAAGGAAGCAGGGTTGGGGACCACAGTGGCGCCATTTTCTTCTGACATCTCAGCCATCTCAATAGGAGGCGAGGCTGGGACTTCAGAAGGGTCCATGGCTGAAAAGAGTAAAAGAAAAAAGATTTTTAGCACATTTTTCTCTATTTTGTCCCTAATAACATGGTGCACACATATATTTGACAAAGGTTTTTGTCAGATGCCGTTCCTCACAACCCTGGACAGCACACATATCAATAACTCTAAAAATCTACTTCACAACTGATGACAATGAGTATCTTCAGTATACACAAGAATATATATGGGAACTACTATGGATCTAATATACAAAAGGAAGCACTATGGAAATATCAAACATCACTGCTACCTGAAATCTTGAGCATTCACAATAGGTCTGCAACACATTTATTTTCATCATATGCACCATATGCATCTGTTTTTACAAACAGGCCATTTCTCAATGTATACAATATAGTAAAACACACACATTAATTTGTATTTTGAGCTGCGACTGAGAATTGTAGACTAGAGAATTAATTGACATATCGATAAGACAACCAGTTTCTGAATGATAGTTTATCTGGTCTATGGATTTTTAGAAAACAAAAAGCAACATTCCTAGTTAACATCTTCAAGACGTTAACGAAGCTAATTCGCCAATAACAGCTAATAATTACTAATAACGCCGTGTAGTGGTGGCTCCTGTAAATTATTGCTGAGTGCACTTCTAACTTCGCTACTAAATCAACAAACAAACAAGTAAACAAGTGAAATCACAATGAATTAAACCTTAACAAGAGAGAATTGTGGCTCAAATTAATGCATTTCTGTCATTTATAAAGTGCCCCCCCCCTTCTCGGACACGTTGGGAAAGCGTTTGTTTTGTTTTTACACTAATTCATGAAACCAGTCATGCTGTCAAACATAAAGGTCCCCGCATTGACTTCAGACACCTGTCTCTCCACTATGCATCTCTTTGGTGAGCTGCGCCTCTACTTCAGATAATATGCGATAAAAGTCCGCAACAATCTTCAACCGCTTCACTGAGCATGAGAAGCTCGTCTGCTTAAAGTTTGGACTGTTTCGTGGTGTGTGCAGTCGGAATAATGTTAGCCTAGCCTAGCTTAGCTTGCCATGCAGGTCCATAAAAGCAGTCAGCGTTGCCTGCACTCACTGACTCTTTAAATAGAACAACAGCCCGGTCATGTCTGCAAAACGACCGACGTCTATCGATTGTAAATACATTAACATTAATCAAACTACCTGGAGACTCCTCAAGCTCCCCGTTGCCGCTCATCTCCTCGCAGCCCTCTGCCGCCATGATGAAAACTGTCGCTCTGACGTCATTAATGCGCGACAAGAAGCCCACTGTCACAGGAGATATTAATATAATTTCCGCTGTTGAAATCAACTCTGTAAAAATATAAGTTGATTATAAAGTTGTGAAATAACCAAGAGCACTTGAACATGTGGCTTTTTACTGTGCCAAATATTTAATACAATTTTAAAAATCAGAAGTTTTTTGCTCAACTCCAAAAACGTTTCTGAAATGAGCCACTCAGCTCGATTCGTTCCTTTAATTTTGTCTGTATAATTTACCCATAAATGAGAGTGTTTTTCCACAAAAATACAGTTCCCAGAAGAGAGAATATTAAGGAATTGGTCATTTAAACTCAACTTAAACTTGATATCCACTATATACACGCATCTAGAATTTGTGGTAGTTTTAAACTTACCAAATGTCAGTCCAATCAAGTCTTTTGTTCTTTTGAACATGTCAGGGAAATATAAAAAGGGAAACAACACAGCAAAGTAAATTCACTCACAAATCTGAAATTTCTTCTACAGTTGGTCAACTTTATTTTTACTTGGTCTCATCTTTTGGAGTACATCTGACAACTTTGATAGCTGAAGCCTGTTCCTTCCATTTCCACTTTCCAATGAAGCCAACAAAATTGCAGCCATGTTTAGGATCATAAAAACAATCAGAAGACAAAACAAAAGAAAAAAAAACCTCCTAAAAAGTCAGGTGATTTCATTAGACAGGACACAAACCGGAGTATTAGAGAATCATTTGAACTTTGTGGCTGAATGTAATCACTGCCAAGAGTATGCAAGACTAACTCAAAACAAAAGAGTTTATATTTATATTTTCTAGAAGGGAATTAGATTCCATCCAAATGACACACTGGACACCCTGGATAGTCCCGGCATCTAGTAACACATGAAAATCTAAACAACTTTTAAGTTCTCACCCTCAAGTGCATTAAAAAGTCTAGTGAACAATTCAAGAAAAGAATGTGATTTTAAAAAAAAAGCAGGTCAACAGGAGAATGGTCAACTATCAGTGGTTTGTTGCCCTGAAGTGATTCCCATTGCCAGGATTGTTCAATGAACATCTGAACTTAATCACTTCAATAGTGAAGTGATAAGAGAATAATCAATACCATACTCCAAGGTTCTTCTCTGGAGGAAACTAGGGAGAGGCTACACAAAAAGGAAAAGGGGACAAGGAAATGCATATTTCCTTTAAGTTTGGGGCATCAGGATGAACTGCAGAAAGAAAGCACAGACGCAAATTGTTGGCAGGCCCTCTCTAATTTGAAATGTGGTTCTGTAATGACGGAAATGCTCGACTTAGAAAGATAGATGGAATGAATCCAGTCAGAAACAGAGGGAATTCACCAGCAGGTGACGCATGGACTCTGAATGTGAACCTTCATTTTAAATGGCAAACAATGCACCAAGGTGAATTTTATTCTGAAGCTGGATGGATGACAAAAAAGTGCTTCAACTTTTCCTTTCTAAACCTCAAGTATTCTTTACATTGACATAATTTGCATTGCGGATGTTACTGATCTAAAGAATTTGATAATTAACCATTTGGTTATTAGATGTTACAGTGTGACTGAACACAAGAGGGACAAGACAGACATTACATGAATTAGTAGCACTAAGGTCTACCAGAGTTTGTGTGTGTGCATGTTTCTCCTTTATTTTCCATGCTGGCTACCCTATTGCCTTGCTTGTCTATCAGCAACCTTGTGTCTACCCTCTCATTCAGTTCAGTCCTTTTCTCCTCCTGTTTCTCCTCTCCAGTGTGTGGTGTTACTGAAGTGTCACGGTCCAGTCTTCCCCTGCATTCATGCCGGGCTTACGGAGCGTCAGCACAGACATGGAGGCATCAAATTCAAACTCTATTGGGCTCTCCTGACCATCTGCAACAGGATAATGACTCAGTTTTCACAGTGCTAATCAAGTAAAAAGTCAACATCTCTACACAGAAACATCGGGAAACATTTCCAAAACTAAAGTATTTAAAAAGTGGCATAAAATGTGACAACAACTTGAAAGTGAAGTTTAACACTAGTTAAGAATTGAATTGAACCCACTACCATTTCAGACAGGTACTCTATGCAACACTTACCAGCAGTCTTAAGCACAGCCTTATTAGGCTTACTAGCTCCCAGTATGACAATGCGTTCAATCCAGGAGACCGTTTTAAACTGGGCATCAGGAGCAAGATTACTGTGGACAAATATAAATAGAAGAGGTATTACATAACAACAACGATATGGTAACACAGATAATTCAACCAGCACAACCCAGTATTTCTCACTCACACAGAAGACAGGCTGTTGTTGGTGAATGACAGCCTCCTGTGGATGAACTCCTTCTTTTCATAGTTGAAGGTGTGGCCATCATCTATGTAGAGTTCACCCTCAGCAGTTCTCTGTCAGACAAAAAGACAGTCAGTTTCAGAGGTGGATCACAGATGTGTCTTGGAGTTTTGTATCAGCAGAATGCATGGATTTTATTTACCTGCAGATTAAGAGCCACATATAGAGTGTACGGATCGTCTTCCATGCAGGAGGAGGACCTGCGAACCCGAAGCTTCCTGGGAATAATAGAGCCACCGCGCTGGAAAACAGGGATCTGGCAACAAAACAAGGGTCTTTAAATTAAAACAACAGGAACTGACTGCACATGTGGAAATCTGTGACTTTAAATTATGCACACAGATATATTCTGTATGAAAGTGATGTATGTGTACATGTGAGAGCTTACAGAACTCATGGTGACAGGGACGTAAAGGTTCTGGGCCCCATTGTGCTTCTGGAATGTGTGGACATCAAACCAAACCTGATAAAAGATACACACAGGTTAAGACGAGAGACACGAATCTGCAACCATAAAAATAGATCACTGAATTCCAGGACTGAAAGGTAGCTAAAACCCAACAGAACGTGCAACTATAAAAAGGTGTGTTCAAGGGATTCTTGCTCCTACCTCGTGTTTGCCGGGCAGGAATGCAGTGACTCCCCTGGCTCCCTCTTCAGTAACTGGGTGTACCAACAAATCTTTCCCTGAAGCAGAATGGAGTAACATTAATAATTTTAAACCATGTTAACCTCAGTGTCATTACTGAAGTCAGACAGATCAGCTCGAGTTACTGGAAGACAAACAAGATCTGATTCACTGGGTCATGTTTGAATTGACTTCTGTGCATTGAGCTGCACATGTTTATTTAGAAATATAAAAGAAATTGTGTTTTCTTACCGATCAAGAACTCATCATCTACAGCAAACGTTGCAGGATCCTGAGGATACTCCACCCAAAGAGGTCTGTATCAGGGACACATGTGTGAGCATGACAATAGCAAAACTTCCAGCAAGCTTGAGACAATATGACAATAATACAGACTGACATTACATAGACCTCACTCAAGAAAAGCCGTGTCTACAAACAATTGAGCTCACCTCATGACAGGGTAGCCGGTGCGATGTGCGTGATAGAACAGCTGGTACCAGTAGGGCAGAAGTGTGTAGCGCTGGCGCACCACTTCACGAATCAGGGCTGTGTTCTCTGGACCAAACAGCCAGGGCTCACGCCGGGCAGTGTCCATGTGGGCATGGGCCCTAAAGAAGGGCTGGTATGCCCCTGTCTGGTACCAACGCACAAGCAGCTCAGCACTTGGGGACTTGAAGAAACCACCAACATCAGCTATGATGGAGGAAATCAAAGTTAGTCAAGTCCAGACTGTTTAGAGCTCAGCACAACCTAGACAAAGACAGACACGTTTTATACTCAACTGTATTTAATGCAGGTCCACCGTCTTTAATCATTTCATATATTAATACACGGGTTTCACGCTCTGAACAGTGTGCAAGATTAACCTCCCGCATATATTATCTAGGGAACCTATGGCGTCACCATGGCAACAACAACACCTCATGTAATATCAGTAGATGTCCATGAATATACTGCACCAAACAACACTGGGGAGATCTGTGAGTTAGATGAATTCAGGCTGCACAACATTTCACCTACAAACTCTTAGTCATATTATCCTCCTTGATTTTTGTTTCTGAGCAAATGCACAACTTCAATTTTATTTGGCACAATGAGCGTGTCACAAGAGGCTGCTGCGGCTAATAACGTCAGTTTTAAACATAGTTTACAAAAATGAACATTTGAACTTGAAAAACCTTCTACCTACACATTCAGTTTAGTGGGATGAACAATTAATGTAACAACAGACCAGACAGATGTTTATTAACACTCACCCCCACAGAAAGATATTCCAACCAGTCCGAGGCTTAGACACATAGGGATAGAGATCTTCAGATGGTCCCACTCAGCAGCATTATCTCCTGTCCACACAGCACCTGAAGACAAAAGGCACATTCTGTAAACACTCAAGACCCAAAGATACATGTTTGTAGCACAGAAGACAATTCCTAAACAGATGTGGTTGCATTTTAATTGATTTTTTTAATGGACTGAAGGCCTCACCGTAGCGCTGTGACCCAGCAAAGAAGGCTCTGGTGAGGACAAACGGCCGCTCGGTTCCTCCAGATCTCTGGATTAGACCTTCTGCTGTTGCCCTGTGCTGCATATTGTACACATGATAATCAGTGTGAAAGATTTGTAGGTGTTTTTACAAAGCAATGAAATAAGCCTGCCTAAAAAACAACAACTTTTTTCTCATGCAGGGAAGAGAAAAAGCAAACTGAATAGGTCAAGGCTTTCTCTCACATACCCAGCAAGGAACAGTTACATATATGGGGAATACTCCAAACTAAGAAACATAAAAAGGTTTTAAATGGACAGTCTGAGGTTCTTGAGGTTTCTGGGATGTTTACCAGAAAGATTTGGTTGTCTCACTCACCACATACAAGCCATAAATGTTGTGCACATCACGATGCTCCCAGGCTCCATGCATTGCATCCTTGTGCATTGTGACCTCTGGCCCATTAAAGACTGATGGCTCATTCATATCGTTCCATGTGTATAGGTTCTCCATGGTACCCTGGAGAGTGCACAGAGGTTTTGGACGGTAGTCTTAAGGGTAAAAGCTCAGTTTTGTGTCCATTATTAGATCCTAAAACTTAAAAGCCCAAAAGTTCAAAATAAATGGTGTCTCTTTTGTTCAATGGCAGAAAACTGGAATTTAATAAACCGTTTAAATACGAGAATGTCAAAGAGATGGAAATTGGTGATGATTTGTCCTTTGCTAAACACAGACGTCTCAAAGACTTACCTCATACTGATCATAAGCAAACATGCTGGCCCACCAGTCCCTCATGTCTGCACGGGTAAAGTCTGGATAGCCGGCATTTCCTGAAAGATGAGACCCATCCAGGAGGAAGAAGGAAAATAAATAAAGAGCACAATAAAACATGCATTTGTGTGATGTGATGATCCAATTAACAGCTACACTGCAAAGCCATGTGACAAGATGTGCTGCTGCCTAAACAGACACAGATAACACACAAAACACACAAATAAAATGGACACTCATGTTCAAACATTTTATTAAATTTCTGCTTTTTATGAATTTGCTCAGGAGGACTTCACGATTACTCCTGCAGCAACAGACAGTCAGGTGATTAACGAGTCTTACCAGGCCAGCACCAGCCCTCGTAGTCTCCACCATCTTTATTTTTCACATAGAAACCCCGGGAGCGGATTTCATTATGGATCTTGTAGTTGCTGTCTACTTTGATATGAGGGTCCACAATGGCTACCATCTATAAAACAGTGCAACAAAAGACATTGATAAGAAAGTCCAAGGTCATTTACTAATAATTTAAGCGAAATGGTTAATTGTAAAATACAGTGGAGGCTATTTTGCAAGAAGACCCACAGCTGTTGCCAGCTGGATTACTACTCATCTGTACCTTGCGCCTCTTATCCATCAGACCCTGAAGCATTTCTTTTGGTGTTGCAAACTTGTGTGGATCCCAAGTGAAGTAACGTTTCCCGTCGGTGTGCTCAATGTCAAGCCAGATGAAGTCATATGGGATGTCATGCTCGTCAAAGCCTGCATCCACTGATCGCACGTCTTCTTGGTCATTGTAGTTCCAGCGGCACTGATGGTATCCCAGAGTAGACAATGGTGGGAAAGACTGGGTGCCTGATGGGCAACACAAGGAGAAGGTACAGCAAAACATTGAGGAGCTCAGTGTTTTTTCATTGAGCAACATGTTCAAATTCTGCCTTGACTAACAAATCTTAAATGTAATAAAATTACATACTTGGTCAAAACATTATGCAAAACTTTGTGTTAAATGACTTAACCAGTGAATTTCTGCTATCAGTTTAACTCCTTTCAGAAAAAGCGTTCGCACTGTGCTCACAGCTCATCCATCCATCTTCCTACCTGTGAGGGAGGCATACTGAGAAAACACGTCTTTGGGTGTTGGTCCAAGCATAATGAAGACATCAATGATGCCACTTTCAGAAATCCAGCGCACATCCGTCTGTGGTGTCTCACTAGATCCCTGAACATAATCCAACATTTTCCCAAACACAGTCTAAAAAGAGACAGAACAGGTGGATAAAGTATGACTTTTCACCAAAACCATGACCTACGGATCAAAGACAACTTAAAACTAAATTCGTTCAAAAGACAACACTAACCTTTCCAGCTGTGTTGGAGCTAATGTCCACCCAGGTTTCAGCAGCATTGAGCCAGAAGATGCCTGTGGTCCGCTGGGTATTGTGAGCCAACATCACTGGCACCGCCCCATAAAGTGCCATGGGATTATACAGCTCATACTGGAAAACATCCAGGTTATAGAGGCGATACGGATCTCCATTACTGCAACACACAAACATACAAGCGCAATATGACTTTCAAGCCCAGTGAGAATACACACCCATGTTGAGGGAATCCGTTGTCACTTACTCTGTCGTTTTAAGCCTAAGGTCGTCCGCATGCTCTGGGATTCCGTAAACATGTTCCACACCCGGCAATGAAAAGTCTAAACTAATAGCAGATGGACCTGTGGGTTGAGAAAAAGCAATAAATCACTAATGAAACAAATATAAACAGGTGAAGCGGTAACACGGCTAAAAAAAAAAATACTTCTAACATATGCAGATATGATACAGACAGGCTGAAGTTAGTGCAGCTTACCATTAGGTTTGCTATCCGAATGCGATTTAAATGTTTCTTCCCACATCCCATCTGCTACTTTCTCTTCCTCCTCTTTTGCCGTCTAGCAGGCAGACAGAACAGTAATAATAAGATATGGTGCACAAACAGGGAAGTGGAAAATAAAAGTGTTTTTTTTTTGCATGTAATACCTCAGCCTGGTTTGCCGGATCAGCTTCCTCTTTCTTCTCAGCCTCTGGCTCTGCCTGACTGCTCCGCAAATGGAGAGAGGGAAGAGTGAGGAGGAAATACAGCATAAAGAAACATGTATTGCATTGGTCAAGTCAAAAAAACCTAGCAGGGTTGGACATTATGAGTTTATAAATAAAAATAAAATATACAAACAAGGTTGGTGATTGGCCCTCAACTCCACACTGACAACTAACAAGTACACAATGACTCAAATCTACAATGACCCAACTTTAATGACAAAGGGGACTGAGCAACTCCCTGCCTTGTGGCTATATCAAGCTAGGTATCATGGGACAGGAGCTTTAAAGGCAGCTATGTGAGATACTATACAGAAAAGCTCCTTAAAAAGGACAAACTGATACCCAGTGGACTCCCATTAGACATAAACCAAGTTGTAATCCATGATGTAACACTAAGACCCCTTCACAAAGTCTCGAACTTCAAACACATAGGTAGCCATGGGCAGCTGTGAAAGGACTCAGCCCTCAGATGAAGCAGGTAAAAACTAAAACATAACCACAAAGAGAGATGTTGCTGGTAGGTTTGGGAAGTCGACAGAAAAGCCTAAAAACAGGACATAAACTACCTGGTGGGAGACAAGCTTCATGTCAGCACTACCATTGTTTGTGGACCACTGCATTTATCCCTCACCCCAGACTGGGCAGGCCTACAACAAGTTTGCTGAACATAACTAGGTAGTTGTTCTGTTGCAGAGTTAGGTCGATTTACCAGACGCCTAGGTGGAGACACTGCAGTTGATGATTCAGTTAACTCGACACTGATGAGACAAGAAAGTCTCCCAGTATTGATAACCGTGATTTTTTTTCATCCTTTTGCTTCATGAAACAAAAATAGAAATTCTTCGTTTTCACTGTGTAAATGGTCCTTCTGAAACATGGGGATGAAAACCGGGCCAGATCGACCCCTTCTGCATCGAATCAAACACCGTCATGCACGCACTCACCCCTCTCTCTCACTCACATTTATTTGAGGGTAAATACAGTACTTGGTGTGATGGGAGTCCCTACATTGACACTATTGGCAGCATTAGCACAAGGAACAGAATACACACTTACAAATCTTAAGAATCTTTACCTAGAGAATACCCTCTTGATATTATCCCACACGCTAGCCACTGTGCTAGTTACTTTATAGGAGAAACTAGGATGATAGGGAAAAGAGGACAGAACAACGAGTCAGAGACAATACTCAAAAAACAAACCATTTCATGGGAACAAAAATAGAAATAATCCACTGAGTGAGGAGGAGGATTAAAAGAAAGGGCCGGTATTTGTAAATGTGTGGGTGCATGCGTGGTTTCTCACGTGTCCTTGCGCATCCTCAGGTGCTCAAAAGCAAGGAGACCGCGTGAGTTCAGCGACATCAACACTTCACGTCCCTCCATGATGTCCAGCCGGAAGGGCCGGGCACTAACGATGACCCTCTGAGACTCTGCACCCAGGGACAGCACCACCCCATTCTCATCCTGAGACAGAAGAGACAGGCTGTAGCACAGAAAGAGGTTTAGTTAGTAAGAAAATCAGAAGAAGAACAGTCTATTATATGTTTCCTATGCATCAACCCTCTAACTGGTTTTCCAGCTGAAGACAAACAAAAAACTTCAAAGTTTTAAATCTGAAATGGGACAAAAATAAAGCCATAACATTTACTATGAAAAATCCAGAAACAAAGATCACTCCCCTGTTTGCCCTTCTGATGCAACTGCTATTTATAAAATTAAAATGGATTTTTTTTACTTCAATACCAAAGCCCACCCACAGCACGCACTCAGTAACATCCCTGCGAGACTCACGGCTCTGTAGGTGGCTCCCTGATGAGCACGTCCGGGACCTCATAGCGAGGCTTCAGGGGCTTCAGCTCATTAATCTTCACCCTCGTCATGTTCCCCTGGAGACGGTACAGCTCAAGCAGCAGACGCACCTAACAAAAGACAAAAAAAATAGTTAAAGAATGTTCTGTGTCTTGCTGCCAATTAAACTCTTACCTACTGTACGTGATTTGTGTGTTTATGTAAGATTTACCTTATTGTTGTCATTAATGAGCTGCAGGGTGAGTCTGGTGTTGGTCAGCTCCATAGTCTCCAGCAGGGCTCGATAGGGAGACTCAGCAGGCTTCAGTGCTCGCTGACGCCTGACGTTTAAATTTTAAAACGGAGAGGGGATACAAGTTACAACAAACATATCTTTCTTTGGCAAAACTTACCACATATAGTTTAGAAATACTTCACGCACTTGCAGAAGGCACTCTGATCACAGGTCTTGAAGTTGCCCCTGTCCACAGCCCATGCCCCACTGAGGCACACAGCCACCCAGAGCAACAAGACAGGTGCCATCCTGAAAGAAAGGACAGAACTTAAAACTTAGGATAACGGACAGTTTTTCAATTCATTAACTCACATTTGACTGAGCAACAACCAGTACAGCCAATTGTGAAGACGCAGGCACAGTCGCACACCCGGACTTTGATCAGTCTCGGGTGGTAAAATGTGTCCTCCACGTTGAAAATCAGCGCCACAATTCTAACAGGCAGTTCAACCCCCCTCCAGAAACACGCTGAGCATATTTAAACACAAAAATAACAATACTTTAAAACGTGTTAGACTGTGGGATTGCATTTACCTTGCAACTAATTCGAGTAAGACGATGAGCTTTAAATGCCAAGTGACAGCATTAGCCAGGATATGTGCTAACGCGGGCTAGCAAGACTCGCTCCGCGAATTTCTGACAAATACAGCAGCTAACAGAAGTGCGCAGACATAATAATGCAAAACAATATTATGTTCACGTCCGTGTCTTACAGGTGACCTGGGGCCGGGACGTCAGTCATCTTATCAACTACTTCTCCGAACCAGATCATTGAGCTAATCCTGCTAACAGCGGTACAAGCTGCCTGTCAAAGCGCTAGCCTAATTCAACCGGACGGATCTAGACTTTTCTGCTGTGACTGTCCCCCTGGTGGCCGCTAAACCCCTACAACTGCACGTCTGTTTAGAGATGTACCAAGAGTGCATCGGCACCAACGTTACCTGAACAACCACGCTCTGATATTACATCCAAAAAAACGACAAATCTACGATGAAAGAACGGAACTGCTTTGTCTTACCTCTCAGTGAAGGCGGCCATCTTGATTATGTTCCCGTTAGACTCCGCCCATTTTAGTCTGCAACAAAGATCGTAAATAATAAAAGATTCGCTGCAACTGACAGAAGACTCATAGAAACATGCGAAGGTAAAAACCCACAAATCATACAAATACACACTAAATCTTGCACATCACTACTTATACGTCGAGGTGGCTTTACTTAATCATTCGGTTATAGCTTTTACTTGGCTACCGTCAAAGTGAGATGCACGTGAACTTCGTTTGAGTATTTATCCTCTCAGGCACGGACACGTCATCTCTCTGCTCCAGTCGCTGAAGTCCACACCGTTGGCCCGGATTTATCCGTTTATCCCACGGTCGGATCCGGTTTTGTCTACGTAGTGCAAACACGTTTACATTCGAATGCAACGTATTACAATAATTCTGCTCTGCCTCGATGGCCACTGTGTAACGGATAACAAAACGTAGTTGATCTCCTGCATAAGTCTATATATGTGTGTACACATACATTAATTTGTTTGAACCGTGATTAATGGTCCATTCTTATGCCAGCACGTAAGAACCACAACAACATCCCGAAACCGAAAAGGTTTATTTTGTAAAGTGGTTGAAAGAACAAGTGCACGTAAAACAAGGCCAGATAAGTTTCTATTTAGAGCACAAAAACCTATAAATGTCAGCGAAACTCTGTTTAATAACTGAAATGACACAAAGGCGGAGCAAATTAATTAATATTTATATTCAAATATTGTACTCAAGTGCCAATTCTTGTGTCCTTTTTCACAGAAACAACTAGTCAGAAACATAGTAAGTCTAAAAATGGTACAAAAGGTAAACAAACTCACATACAATGTACTTATATGAAACTAGAGATAGCGATCACATTTGCTGTCCACTATTCGAGCAGTGTAACACTATATTCCATCCATTATACTGTCTGTTTATTTTGTCACCTGCTGTACACGGATTAGAGCTGGAACCTCCAGCACAAGTGTCCAAGTCTATCTATGTTTTTATGAAGGACGCTGTGAATCGGTGCCACGTATCTTGCCACATCACCGTCCCGTGAGAAATCCCTGCAGAACAGGCCCTTCTCTGAGCTGAACACAAACTTCTGGGGCATGGGCCCATTGCCCCTCACATACTCCCAAACAGCCAGAAGCAGCAGCCTCACCTCAAAGGGACTAAGGTGAGGAAAAGCTTCGTGGACATTGGCCAGCACAGGGGGCAGGAGCTGACCCTCTCCCATGCAGGACACCACGAGGCATGAGACCTGGAGGTGCCATGGGGAGTCTGTGGATGATGCTTCACGAGATGCCTCCCAGTGAGCCAGCAGAGTGGCCAGGAGGCCTCTGAGAACGGCTGAGCAGTAGCAAAGAGCCGGGCGCCCAGCTGCCACCAACTGAAGCAGAGGAAAGAGCACCGGGTGGGCCTCAAAACAGCGGCGAATGTGGATGTCTCGCTCCACTGTGGTGCGGGCGTGCTCTTCTGGGGGCCAGGACAGCTCCCCATTGGCCACATCTGGACAGACATTTTCCACCAGCGTGACCGCAACAACCTTGGCTGCTTCAGCGTTGATGGGCGCAGGTTCGTCAGGGTCAGATGGTGGTCGTGAACCGTTGAGACCAGAGGAGCTGCAACACTGGACTATCACAGAAAGCAGAGTCTGGATGTTCTGCAGACAGAAGAAAATGATGGGGACAAATAGACACATTTTCGGGTTTATTTCATTGGCAATATTCTGAATTTTCCACCCACATTGCTCCAATAATATTTGTTCCCTGTCAAATATTTGCATGAAAATGTAATTTTCAGTTCAAGCTGATTGAAAACACTGCTGAAAGTTATCACTTACTACATATATGTACACACAGGAAAAACCCTTTGTAATTGTAAACAATGTGACTAACTCACCTGTATGACTCCAGATGGGTCAGGGAGCTGTGTGATAGTGCGGACTTTCAGCCCCTTGCCAATCACCCCAGCATGAAATACAGACCACACACTGCCAGAAAAGTTGACAGTGGTACCAAATCGACAGTTGATATCAAGCAGGGAGGCTCTATGGTCAGATGATAAAGTGGAGGAAGGCACAGGAGCACCAGAAGTATCTACGATCTGCCCTCCGAACAGGTCAGTGTTGCCCTTATGCAGAGCTTCCTCAACCAACTGTTGAAGCACCGCTTTTAGAGTGAGGGGGGAATAGGCTGCAAAACGAGACAGGAGCAGGACTGAACAGTTCACTGCCTCGCTCGCCTGTCCCCCTTCTCTCCCTGCCTTACCCCCTTCTCCTCTCCTCCGCAACACCAGAAAAAAATGAGTAACAGCTACACGCGAAAGCAGCAGCAAGTGTGCTGGGGAGGAAGTACGAGGTAGCGGGCTACAGGACAGGAGGCGCACTGCAGCATGAGATACGGCTGGGTCACCGTGGAGGAGGAGTGGGCCAAAGTCATGGAGATGTCCCGAGACTGCTGAGCCCATCTGGACTGCCATAGAGGACAGAGCGCTTGCCGCTCCTCTTCGCTCTTCATCCTGACTCTGGATGGCTGCAGCTAGGTTAAGCAGCAGCTGCCTCAGCTGCCGAGGTCCCAGTGTATGTGTATGTATCTGGGCCACGCAGCGAGCTATTGCTGCAGGGATGAGTCCAGCCATGCTAGAGGACAGAGTAGTGTGGAGCTGCCAGGCCAGAGCCAACTCCTCTGGGTTGCGGGCCTGGGTGAGTAGCTGGCAGAGGGCCTCGGTGGCTACACTGAGACCTCCGTAAACAGACAGCAGACACAGCAACTGGTGCAACCAGAGGTGACGCTTCCTCTCTAATCGTAACGTCTCAGCACAGAGCTCACCAACATGGGACCGCAGCTCTTCCAAGAAGGGTATGATCCTCTGGGGCTGAGAGGAAGCAGAGTTATGGGGGTTTCCTTCAACTCCATCTGAGCGATTGAAGACCAGCTTGTGTAGATGCAAAAGAAGCATCTGAAGGAGGCGGTCACAACCTTCTCGGACTCCTTCGTGAGGTGAAAGTGTAGGGCCAGAGATGATGACTGAGGCTGGGGTTGCTGTGTCTGCCAGAAAACGAAGGACCCGGGCCCCCCCTGATGGACTCTGGCTAATAAGGTGGACTGCCAACCCCAGCATGTTGTCCAGTTCCTCTCTGGGGAGGCCCTGCAGCAGGCCCTGTAGCTGCAGCAGAACAGGAGGACGTAGGAGCTCGACTAGCTCTGCAGATACAGCACCAAAAAGGTTGGGAGACATTGCAGCCAGTTGTAGCAAAAACGGTACTGCAGCTCGACGTAGATGAGGTGAACTCTCCCAAGATGTGGACGATGACGTGGGAGACAGAGGACTTGATGGAGTCAGACTTTCCTGGAACATCCGCAACAGCTCCTTCCTGATGCTGTCTGAGTGGTGCCCTGCAAGGTGGCCAAGAATTCCAACTACTGAGCCTATCTTGGGAACTCTGCTGCCTTTATCTAATCCAACCACTAGGCCTTGGTCCTTAGCACCATGAGAGCAGAAATCCTTAAGTCCACATGCCAAAACTCGGCTGATGATAGTTCCAGGAAAGGCAGAGCCGATGTGAGCCACCACCCAGTCAAAATGCGGGGAATGTTGAACTGAGGTATCTAACAGTGCATCCACACAGGCATCAGGACACCAGGCCAGCATTGCAGCCAAACACTGGGAGTAGGCCTCCATCAGGGACCGAGTAGCAGCACATGACATCCAGAGTTGGAGCAGTTCGTTAAGGCTGGACGAGTGGGGGGCCACCCTGGCATGCTTACTGCTTAACTGGCCCAACAAGTCCACAGCCCAGGCAGATACCAGAGGAGCCCAGGCCCGTGGATTGAGACGGATGAACTCTGACAGTACGCCATGAACTTCCTTCAGACAGAGATACGGAGCAACAAAAAATAATAAAAACGAGTTTCCAGGTTGTTGTCTAATAATAATAATAATAACAAAGCAAAGAAACATCTTCAAACAGCCTGCTTTGAGCAATGAATGCGGCTCAACTATAAAAACAGAATCAGTCAATAATAAACTAATTATACAAAATTCTTATTTTTGGACACTTTATAATTCCTAAAGATTTGATGCGCACGTGTAACTTCACACCTGTATGATGTCCTCCAGGTTGGCGCTGACCCCAGAGCTGGCATCCACCTCGGTCTCCAGGTTGTGTAGGAAAGCAGAGACATGCTCATCATACACTCCTCTGAGATGCTCCAGCACTGCCCCTCGACAGGCTGGGACCGAGCGCAGCAGCCGCACAGCACAACGGGCGTGTTCCCGGACATTGAGCTTCCGGCCCTGAACGGTGTCAACACCACTGATGAAGGACTTGATTTCCTGGGACAGTTCCTGAGCACTAAAGTACAAACGAAAAAAAAAACTGTATTAGACGATTAATCACTTACTCGAGATATAGTGACTGATTACTGTTTAATGTCTTTGTGGATTAAATATTTGGGGTTAATGCCTTTACTTTTATTTAATTGATCAGCTATTAAAAATAATAAAGTCTAAAAATGAGAAAGAAATATACCACAAAGAAACATGCAAAATATTCACATCTATAAAACTAGGAGCAAAACATATGCAGTGTGCTTGTTAAGAAATTAAATATTAAACTGAAAACTGTATCTGAGTCTTAGCAATTTATTATGACAATTTGGTTTTTAGTAAATGAGTAAACTGAAAAGTAACTTGACGTAACTCGTCTATTGTTAACCCAACACCTTCCAATGTGTCTCTATAAGGCAGTAAACAACAAATCACCGCGTGGCCCGTTAATGAAAACTAAACATAAAGTCCTGCGCCGACTTCGTGGCGTGAATGTGGTGGTTGTCAGCTCCCCCACTCACCTCAGCGCAGTCTGCGGGGCGTGAGTGTGTGAGCTCTGCATCGCTTTTAGCGGACTCCCGTCAAACACCGCAGACATTTCTTGCTCTCTTACTGTTGAAGCGTCACATCAATCCCAGCTCCGAGCTCCAGGGCTTCGACGTGAACCACGACCACAGCGTTTTGTATTTCTCTCTGTCCAATTTCACGACTAGAACACAACGAAAGGGCGCCCGACACCGGAAGTAGCTGGGTCTTCTTCGGTGCAGAAAGGAAAACGACAGCGACACCTGCCGCCACTGGCGACATCTAGTGGCCGATGCCTGCGTTTTCATGTACGTGTGTATATATTTAAAATTATATGGTATATAAGTTGTCACTGTTCAAATATAGCCCAGTAATACATTAGTATTAGATGAACACAGAAGATGTTGCCTTGATTCTGATCAGATGGATGATCACATGCTCCACTTTTATTCTGACAAGACTGTGATGTGGCAGAAGTCCACAAAGTCCACAAAGTCCACGTTGACGTAGAATTTCAGGTATTTTGTGCCATGAGTAGAAAAGTAGAGAAGTACTACCTCCTCAAATTCAAGTCCATGTTGTTTAAAATAACACGAGTACTGGAAATGTGTGTGTGTGGCTCCTTAAAACTATATTTAAAGATCTCTCTATATACCAAGCCCATAATAATCAAGCTCTGGTACATTTTAAATTCACAAGTACAACATTGCTCCAAAAAGCCTGATCTTGTGGTTCCAAACACTTCCCAATGTAGAATGGGAGGCAGAGCCATCTGCGTGTAACCAGCTCTCAGGCTCAGCTGATACTGAACCGTGTAAATGCTATTCTTTGTCCTTTCCTCTGTCTCTTCCGCATGGACGATTTGTTGCATTTGCTACATAAGTATAATGTAAAAAAAATCACAACCACAACTGAAGAAGAAGAATATTGTTATTAGTGTTGTTTTAGAATGAAATGCTTTTATTGTGAAGGTGACATGGTTCGGCTAAAGGGAGCAACAATCAGCTGATCTGTCACAGCTGAGCTTTCGTGTCGTCTGTGATATTGACGTGACGTTATCCTAAAGGTAAGAACATTTCCCATCAATCTATGAACGTGAAACATGTCATATTAGCCGAAAAACGCTTTTTTGTAGCTCAGCCGGTGGAAATGTAGCAACACCAGCGTTTCTACGACGTAAACACTGGTGTTTCAGCTAAACTAGCCTTCATAGTGTTAGTACCTGGAGGCAGAATCGTCGGATCATTAGATCACACTAACATTAAGAATGGAGTCCTGGTCTTACAGCTGTCTATTCAGTTGCTCTGTATAAACTAATAACAGGAAGGCATCTCAGTATAATGGTGCTGCGCCACGAACATCCCCACCAAACAGACACAAACTGAAACTGACACACACTACACTTACCGTGTTTAAAGAAACAAAACAGACACACGGAGTCAAAAGCCCGTCGTAAAAATATGCTCAAAATATAAACCTGAACGATTTATTCATATGGAATAGCTCTTAATTGTCATTGTCACATGTACAACGACATTTAAAGTGCTCCCCAGTCAGTGCATTATTTAATGTAAAAAAAAAATACTAATAATAAATTGAGTACTAAAATTACTAAAACAATAATAAATAAGAATAAATATACATAAACACACCCTAAACATAACACGAGCATACAAATACATGAAGGGTATTAACATGCATTTGCACCCACACATCACTGCAGCATTCAGAGTGATTATTAGTTAGTTATTGCAGTTGGGTAAAAAATTTGCTTGAGTCTATTTGTCCTTGTTATATTTAACCTGTATCATTTGCCTGAAGGCAACAGTTCAAACAGGGAGTGGCCAGGGTGGGACGTGTCAAAGTCTAAATGTAAATATTCTATGCGTCTGTGATTTCAAATTATTTGTTCCTGTAGGTGCTGAAGGTCAAACCAGGCTTGGAGTGAGTGACTGAACGGTTACCGTCATGGCCCCGACCTTGGTTAGAAAATCATCACTTAATTATAACATATTGCACTGAAAAATAGTCTTTGGCGTTTATTTCATCATACTGCACTACACAAGATAAACAGAGTTTAATATGCCTTTGATTTTGTTTACTTTACTTTGAAAGTGATATCTAATCTTTGTTTAACCCCATGACCTCAGTCAAGTCAAGTTTGCTTAAAAATGTCTGTTGCCAATTTTTGTTTCTGTGTCCTCTAAAATTAGTACGATGAGAAACCGGTGCCTGGTGACTTGATAGAAATCTTCCGTGGCTCGTATCAGCATTGGGCTGTTTACATTGGTGATGGCTTCATTGTTCACTTGGCACCACCCTGTGAGTTCCTTCCCATATGTCTGTACACAAAGTATTGTTACCTCAAAGGCCAAGTCACGTCTGTACAGAAAGTCAGCTTTGAACAGACAGAAGACAGAAGAATGCAGCTTTATTTAGGTCTTGAAACCTGTGTGACTCTTCGTTTTTTTTTAAATTTTATTTCCTATTTGTAGCTGAGATCCCGGGGGCAGGTGTCAACAGTATGATGTCTGTCCTAGCTGAGAAGGCCTTGGTGAAGAAAGAGGAACTGTGGGATGTGGTCGGAACCAACAAATGGATAATCAACAACGGCCTGGATGAAAAGTACAAGCCTCGCCCCGTCCGTGCCATAGTTAAGGAAGCCTGTGAGCTGGTTGGCCGGGAGCTGCCGTACTGCGTCTTCAGGGGAAACTGTGAGCACTTTGCTAACGAGCTGCGCTACGGCAAGGCCGAGTCCCGGCAGGTAGGTCGACACCTTCCCTCTATCTGAATGCATCCCACACAGCTCAGGCATGAACCAGGGAACACCCATCTAACACACGCTTTGCTGTGTTGCTTTCCAACGGCAGCAAAAGTTATCACTGCTGTGCAAAAGTACAGACTGGATTATGAAATGGAAAATGAGTCGCGTGTTGAAATGTAGAAACTTTGAACTACTAAAGGAAGGAGCACACGCTGTGCACTGCTTTACTCAGAGCTGCCCCTCCCAGAAAACCAAAAAATGGGAGCATAGCAGCATTTCTAGCCACAGTTCATCTGTAATCTCACGTATTGGTTTCATTTTCATGTTTGAGTTATTAGCCATTGGCTCACTCTGAGCACAGAACAATGCCTCCTTAGTTTTTTTTTACTGTGTGGTGTTTGGCTACAGCAGCATTGTGGTACTTGCTACTTTAGTTTAATATGAGAACCTAAATTAATAAAATATATGAAATATATCTTGATCTAAACAAAGCCTCAGTGCGGTGATTAGTGGTTTTTGCAGGTTTAATCACGTGCTCGTGGTGTTGCTGCTCACCAACACTTTCGTTTTCCGTCTGCAGGTGCGTAAGGCAGGAGAAGCCGTCGTGGTCGCAGGCGCAGCTGCAGTAATCGGTCTGGGAATCGTTGCTCTGGCAGGTGCTTTGTTTGGAGGCAGCAAAAAAGAAAACAGGAACACAGAGTAAAGGGACATGTCGCCTGTTTAGTAGCTTGATCACCAGCAAGGCTTAATTCACTTATCCTGATTATCTCTAATAACACTGCCTATTTTACACACAAATGCCAATGATTAAATAGGAGACCTGGTTAATTCCTACCATTGTTTTCTGAACGCTCCCTCATTCCTTCTTCGGTTTGAGATCAAGGTCCTGTTCATTGTTTGAGATGTCAACATTTCTGTAGGTAGAAGCACAACAACGATTAAGGTGCAAAGGGAAAATGTACTGAAACAGGACGTTTTGAAGTTCAGTGTAGATGAGTTTGGATTTTGAAGGATATGTTTTATGATATTTCTAATGTTTAGAACTTGATAAAAGTAATTCTACAAACAAATACTGTAAGAAATAATATTTGGATTAAATGTCTTTGTAATTTAAAACGGTTGTTATAATAATTGTTTTCATAGTTGTCCTAATGTAAAAAAAAAGACATTTCACAGAAAAAAACATATAAACCTTTTACCACTTCGTTTTCTTGTAATATTGAATTGTTTGAAAATGTTTAGAATAAAGAATCATTTGTGAATCTTCAGGAATCCTTTCTTTATTAAAAGTAAAAGTTTTAATGGTTTTAAAACATTTACTATTTGTATTACCAACAAAATACAAATGTTGCTTCTGGCTTAAGTTATATTGAACATACTTATATTTAAAATGATTCATGTGCACTTTTTTCTGTTATTCACACATTCACACCCAGGTGGCAGTGCTGCAAAACTCCCTCTTCAGCTGCTGACGTCCCAAAGTACGGTGCAACAGCAGGACATGACTATGATATGACAACGTACATAATGTTAAAATATCTGTGAAGACTCAGGACTGATAATAATTATACAGGCAATATTCTATTAAACTAGCGAAGTCAGAGAAATCACAGTGAAACAGTTCACTGCTACTGCACATTCCTGAAGTAGTAAAATGATGTGGGTCTGCAGAAGGACGATGTTCCATGAAGGTCCTACTGTAAGTACAATAATAACAATGATGATGTTGCCTGATTTCCAGTTTACTCTTAGATGTGTACAACGGATGGTAACAACATTCAGTATAACAAATGTTCAATGTTATTGCCTCTAGAAACGTGGGCATTAACATAGTGAAGAACAATTGTGTAGCTGTTCTTGGTGAAATTGGTTCTGATTCAGACAACTAGACCTTCCTTTAAATTTCTCTGTCTTCATTTAGCTTTATTAGTCCTCTACGCCAACTACTGGAACAAACTCTAGTTTGTCATGTCTACATTTATGTGAAACAATGAGCATCATCGCCTGACGCTGGGCTGGTGGTGGGTTGCTGTGTGCAAATCAAACTCTAACGCTTGCTGACGTTTAGTCTCCTGGTTCATATTTTCTGTACCAAACGCTTGACATTTCGCAGGTTTTCCTTGTTTTTCTGTAGTTTACGGATCAGAGCTGTCTTAGTAGCGCGTGGTTTCCTACTGCACGGTTCCTTATCTGCAAATTGCACTGGTCTACTTAAGAAATCCAGCAGTTTTTCAGTTGAAGGCTTTTCATGTGAAACTTATTGAACTTCTTAAAACTACTGTACGTGTGTGCAGCTGATAACGAAGGCTAAAGTGAAAGATGACTGCGGACTTCATCAGTAATAGAGTCTGTTGCCACCCTAATTCCTCTTAACCAGGCACAGCTCGGATAGGAATCCTCCTCTTTTATCAGCACCAGAACAAAAAAGGCCCCGAGCTGACGTCACTGTCGAGGAAACCAATGTGCTGGTTGGTGAGGAGCTGCACTACAGCTGTGAGCACTTAGTTACTGAGCTGCACTTCGGCAAGGCTGAGTCCCAACAGGTAGGTCAAGAGGTTCTCCTCCTATTCACTAGACATTTAAAGGTCTCCATAGACACAGTGATGTGCAGGCCAGCTCCCGTCTTAGTTGAGTAATTAAAAATGTATATAAAAATTTGTTTCCTAGATTAGGTTCAGTCTTTGTGATGTTAGGCAGCGACTTTAATACTATAGTGAATGCAAACAAGAACGACTTTACTGTAAGTAAGGTACAGTTTAGATGAAAAGTCTTAGCAGAGCCGAAGATTTGTTGTTAATTACAAGCAAAGAAAGCTACAAACCTTAATTTCCAATGTACAATTTGGCGACGGTATGAAAGGAAAACTAAAACGTCTTCTTGTAAAGTGTGTCTGTATATGATGACATTTTTTGTTGTTTATTTTTGTTCCAGGAAAAGGAGCAGGAATGGCCTCAAAGGTTAGAAATCTATTACTTAGCAGATGAACGGCACAGTTTCTTAAAAAAGTTGACTGTCGTGGGTTTTGTTTGTTCTGAAGGATCTGAAGGATAATACTAATCCAAAGGCTGGGGACTTGATTGAAATCTTCCGCGGCCTCTATCAGCACTGGGCTGTTTACATTGGTGATGGCTTCCTGGTTCACTTTATCGCACTGTGTGAGTTCCTCCAAAATGACCCGAACTGTTACTACGCTGTTATCTTAGAAACCACGGTCACCTCAGACCATCCGTTCTAATAAGACACAGTCAGCTGCCCTGTTTAGATCCTGAGCCGTGCCCGACTTGGTTTATGTCCTTTTTCTCTTTTATTTCTTGCTGGGGTCTCAGCAGCAGATGACAGTAGTGTGCTGAGTCTGTTCGCTGACAAGGGTTTGGTGAAAAAAGAAAAACTGCAGGATGTGGTAGGAACCAATCGATGGAGAGTCAACAACCGTTGGGACGACGAGTATAAACCTCGGCCGGCTGACGTCATTGTGAAGAAAGCCTGTGCTCGGATTGGTGAGGAGAAGCCGTACAGAGTCACCACTGAGAACTGTGAGAACTTTGCTACGGAGCTGCGCTACGGCAAGTCCGTGTTCTAGCAGGTAGGTCAACACCTGCACCT
This sequence comes from Macropodus opercularis, assembly GCA_030770545.1. Lineage (NCBI taxonomy): Eukaryota > Metazoa > Chordata > Actinopteri > Anabantiformes > Osphronemidae > Macropodus > Macropodus opercularis. The sequence continues at coordinate 8,510,306 of CM061098.1, forward strand.
GCAAGTGTGTTCTAAAAAACCTGAACATTAAGGATGTGCAAAGAGCAGAAATTATACAGAGATGAGAGGGAAAAGAATATTATGAAGAAAATACATTAGGAAACCCTCCCATCATTTCACATTACAGTCAGTATTTACCAATCAGAAACAGTCTGATACTTTGTCTGTTCATGGTGTTGCTGCTTACCAACACTTTCTTTCAGGTGCAGGTCGTACTGGCCAAACTCGCAGACATAGCAGGTACCATTGTGGAAGGACTTAAATATTTGTCTGGACGCAGCAAAAAAGAGGAAGAGTGAGTGAAGTCTCCTGGTCAAATAAAACGCAGATTAATATTTTGCAATGAACAAAAAATGTAATTAAATGTTTTGAAGTTCACTGTAAATGTGATATTTACATTTATATGTATAGAGAATTATAGGAAAGTAACATTTGCATGGATTCAATCTGACCTAAACACCCACATGTTAACTGTAATCTGTAAACCCTTAATTTAAAAAACAAACTAATAACTACATTGTACTAGTTTACATATTTTGGCAGATGCAGACTCATCTTAATTCTTCCCTTATATCAGTCACTAATTCATCCTTTCTTCAGAGTTTGTTTTATTCTATAATCATCCATTACTTCACCTGTTCAGTGTTTCAATATTAAATATTCAGCAATTCCTTATCTCTAAATTGCGCTTCTATACTTAGGAAAACCAGGCTTTTCCAATTCAGACAGCACAGCCCAGAAACCAAGAATGTTTGTTTTTTTGTAAACAAAGATTCCATTCTAGTTTTCTTCGCAGAGCCGATCATATTAGACCCGTTCCACCACTCTGTATTAACCCAAAATGTTCTGTACTCAAATGAACATGTGACACTTTATTAAAACGATGGTAGTCATGTACGTGTGTGTGTAACTGATAACAGAAGTGAAAGTGGACATAACGTCTGACTTCATCAGTAATAGTCTGTTCACCCAGATTCCTCTAAACCAAGCACAGCTTGGACAGGAGACCACTTGCATCACTGAGCTACTTCCTTGTACTAGTGCACCACCCTGTGAGTTCCTCCACAATTACCTGAAGTCAACTAATTCACAATTAAGTCACATTAGTTTCCAGAAAAGTTTATTTTTTGAAACATATGTTGCTTTGGAGCTGATGGGCCAGGAACAGGTACCCACAGTGTGGTGTCTGAATGTGTGTGGGAGGTCGGATCTACCTGATGAATAATCAAACAATGCGCCGGGGAAACTGGTTGGAACACAGGACGTCATTTCTGTGAAGCAGCACCACCATGTCACCACCTGGCTCACATATTACTTTTGATTAAACGAGTACAAAAAAAACAAACAAACATGAAAGATAGTAATTTCATGTAAAGCAGAAACATAAGTTATTTTTTATTTTGGAATAGCTTACATGCTACAAGATGTGGCTCCTCTGTAAAACAATCCCTCCAGTCTCTCTCAGACTACTGCAGCATAGTTCCTGATCGGAGCAGCCCACACCAGGACAGGGCTGTTGATTGTATCACTTGCTTTACCATGTACAGGGTCATCTAATGTGACCAACACCAAACCTAACGCCATATCCAACACTGACATGAGATGTGCGGGGTCACAGTAAAAGGTTTGATGAAAACACACAACCTGCTTGTTTGAGGCATTTGAAGACTCTTAAATGTCCCAAGTGTTCGTGTAGCAGATCTGCAGTCAACTAAAGGCACAAATAAAAGCGCAAAAAGGTGCTCCTCTGTTAGCCCACTCCCACCACACTGACTAAAGCCAACGCTATGAGTCTCGCACGTTAAAATGAAACCTCAAGGACAGTAGAGGCGTGAATGCAAGACACTGGCTTCCCAGGATTTCCTCCACCGCATGAGAGGCAGGAAATCGTCATGACAAGGCCAAATGACTCCCATCACATCTGTAGAGCATGTGTCCCACTCACAGATCTAAAAACCAGCTAAAGGTTGTCCGGCCAGTTCAGTAAACATGTTACATGTGCAAATTGTCCAACACATTTGGAATTTCTTGCCACACATATACACAACTGCATGCACAGACTGATTTTATATCTTAAATTTGTGACAACTAAAACATTCATATCCACTGTGTATTTGTGTCTACAAACTTCCCTTATATATATATATATATAATTCTACCTTTTTTAAAAGCACATTTCTTCATGTGGTTTTAACACAAGATGCAGGTTTTATACACATCCTCTTTCCAGCACAGCTTCATGTTGACCAAATTGTGCCTCTGTGTGTCATATCTCATGTCAACATAGGACTGAATGTCGGGCATCTGTAGTTGCTTCAAAGCAAAGAGTCGTTTTCGCAGAAGCATCATGTTCCTCTGCTCAACCAACGAGCCACCACCCTTATTGTGAGCGTTTTCTCCTGCACCAACGCTTTTATTGGTCCTTTTATTTGCGGAATGTCAACCCTCTATCAGCTCCTCTGGGTCCAGTCCATGTGGCGGTACCTCTCCATCTCCACCAGTCAGTCCAGCTTGCGTGCGCCCAGTTTCAGCGGACCTTTGGCAGCTTTGCGCTCTGCCCGTTTGGCCTCCAGCTCTTTCCTTCGCTCCTCTCGTTTCTTCTTGGACAGCTCGGCCTTACTGAGACCTGGGCAGCAACAAACACAATGAGACTAAAGCACAGATGTATAGTAGATGAGACGATGGTCATTTAATAAAAAAATTCGAGCCAAGGGCCTGCACTGTGGTGAAAGTTTAAAGCAAATAAACTTATATTATACTGCAGACAATGAGATGATCATGTTAGAGCTAATAGATGCTGAATAGTAGTAACTTTTGTTGAAATTACACAGACGCATAAAGGATGTTTAACTCATTAAAACATGCAGAGAGACCGACCCTGGCTTCCATCCACGGACTCCCAGCTCTCCTCAGTTCCCCACTCGCCTGTCGTCTCGGCAGCCCAGCCATCTCCAGTCTGATCAACAGATCAGAGCATTTACTACAGACCTCAATCATCCAAAAAAGCAAGAAAAGCCTCCACATTTCACTTGATAAGATATTTTCCTCCACCTTTCTACCTCCATTTTGTAATTGACATCTGTTTCTAATTCAATCAACAGTCTCTCACCGTGGATAAAGCTGTGGCTGAGTTTCTCTGTGACACACTTGCAAACAGATCGTTTTGATTGCTCCCCTTCCCTGCCGTGTCCCAGTTGTATTCGCTGGTTAATCGCACTCCTTCAGGCAATGGAACGTTCGCATTGACCAAGGTTGTGTCCGTCCCCTCCTCCTCCCAGTCATTGCCCCAGCCTTCCTCGCCTGCGGAGCTTTGACCCTGTCCTTCCTTCTCATTGGACCAACTGTCATCAGCATCCCAGCCAGAGCTGCTCCAGTCGGAGCTCTGCTTCTTCACAGCCATGGAGGAAGAGGATGACCGACCCACCTAAATATTCGAAGTTGAAATTTGATTTAGAATATGATCTGACACAGTAATTATCACATCAGTATTATTAGTGGAGTTTGAATTCTGATTAGGGACACGTACTCCTCTGTCGCTGGCCTTCTTTTTGGATGAAGACATTCCTGACCAGTCTGTGTTCCAGTCTTCGGCCTGAATGTGACCTTTCTCTGGTTCCTTTAGTGAAAACAAGCAGTCATCCACTATGAGACTAGAAATTGCAATTTATTTATCAACAAACATGCATAAACCCTGACAAAATAAAGTCAAATTGGATAAATCCTACCTCCAAACTTCCCCAGTCCTCCTCGTCGTCCCACCGGGCTCCTGTGGCCTCATCGTCATTTTCTGTTACTTCAAGAGTCTGTGACTGATTGGCACGACTAGTGGCAGGGTGAAGACTGAGAGAAGTTTGTGGAGTTCTATCTACTGAAGCTGTGACACAAAAGTAAGAAATTAAATTCATGACTTTGCAGGATAAATTGGCACTATATTAAATTATACTGTCTATTTGTGCATCGAATAGGTTCACCCTACCTGGTGCAGGGGCTGTGTCTGTGGAACTAGCAGGGCTGGCGGCGTTGGCAGGCCCGCTGTCCTCGGCTGCGGCAGCCCCCTCTGTTCCCGGAGTGTTGCGGATCAACTTGGAAGTTAGCGAAGACATTCCAGTCACAGCCCAGCCGGCCCAACTGGAAGATGCACCAGCAGGCTGTGCACATGACCCTACATCCTTTTCTGTGGGAGCAGAGGAAGATGAGTTCACGTAGACGAAAGAAACTAAACATGAGGTGTAACTATTTATAATAAATATTAATGAGACAAGTAGGAGGGACTTGCTACTGGTTACACACCAATTTCAGTCAGCTTGGTGGGGTCTTCTGACACAGTCTCCAGCTTAGAGAGGAAACTCTTGATGGCTTTGAATGTCTGAGAGATAAAGTGTAATACATGCTGAGCAGATCACAGCTCAACATTTGCAGGTAATAGCTAAATAAAGGGTTTTGCACTAATATCACAAGACTGAGGATAATTATTAGTAAATTTTGCTTACAAAATGTTGCTGTTAGCAGAGCATAGTAAGGACAAGAAACATGCTGTCAACTTTACCTGATCCCTGACGCTCTTATCAGGGTCAACAGTAAGAGCACACAGTGTGGGCAGGATGCGGGCAGCGATCTCTGTTAGGCTGTAGTAGTTGTGTGTAGCGGCAAAGCCCAACACACCAGCAGAGCGAGAAGCTGGGAAGGGGTCTTTAGTGGCTCGTGAAAAGGCAGAAATCAGAACTCGCTGCCGAGTCTGTGAAAAAACAACAACCAAATTCTTACATTCAAACACATCCATGACTCAAATGCTCTGGAACTACTTGAACTGCTGGCGAGTGCCTTTACCGTGGCGTTGAGGTAGGAGGCGATCTTGCCCAGGCAGACGGTGGTGTTGCACCTTATCGGGCCTTGTTCGTCTCTTGCCTGCAGCCGGGCAAAGTGACGCATCAATTCCTGGTTCAGGTTGGTCTCGTTCAGCTTGGGAGCCAGTAACAACATAGACTGTAGAGGAACAAACATAATAGGTGTGACAATATAAAAGAGATTGGTCTGTGGCAATGTGTAAGGTTAATAACTACCTTAACAGTCTGTTCCCTGATGGCAGGGTTGGTATCTGTGAAGCCATGAACAACATGAGGGAAAATCTGGGAGTTGACTGCTGCCTCATTCAGATATTGAATGAACTGCTCCATCTGAGAGAAACGTGGAAAGACAGAGGAAACACTGAGTCATTTAAAAGAATCCAAATGTGATTCAAATTTACCAAATCACTCAGAACTACTGCAACTTACATTCTACAACCAGAAAAAATGCTTGAAGTATTGAATCACTTTAGCCACATACCTGCTGCAGCAGTCGTATCCTCATGGCTCGGTCTGTGGATGAAAACATCTTCACAATGACAGGGATGATCTTCTGTTGGTATTCTTCAGCTGAAAGAAACTTCCCCACCTGGCAGACAAACAAATGCATACAAAAAACACAGTCAAATGGAAAAATTTAAATGGGAAGTGAGATAAAGCAAGCACCAAAACATTAACAACTATATAAGCATGCATTAGTTTATGTTTTAGTAAATTGTATCAACATTTGAGGCCTTCAGTGATGTGAACAATAAGTAAAGACAAACCTTAAAGAGCGGTGTGAGGACGACAGCACCTGCATTACCGAACTCAAAAGCGGTAAGCAGCTGAGGCAGAACCTTGTGTTTACAGAAGTCTTCAGGGAAGGTGTCCAGATGGTCACTCAGATCCTGAAAGAACTGCTGCTTCTCTGCTGGCTCCTTGATCTGGAGAGAATCACAATAAAGAGAAATGCTTCAATTCTACTGTTATATCATGGATTGAATTATAAATCACATGTAAGATATGTGATAAGTTCTGTATTTGGACATTTTTCAAAAAGAGCCTTTCACCATCTACTTCCTTTCATATAGAACCAGGTCTCAGTACAGGGTTAAGAGGGAGACTAGGCTTGAAATCAAGTAAAGATTTATTAAGCATAATATCTATGGACCTGTATCTCCTCTAGGAAAAGGTTGCTCTCCACAAAGCTGTTGCTGAGGAATCCCTCAGGGCTTCTACAGTTCTGGAGAAAGCGAGCCGGGTTTGGACGGGCGCGTGGGTTGGCACCCACCAGCTCACAGTAATGAGGAACCAAAGTCTTGGGAATCTGTGGGCACAGATAGGACATGAGAGGGGAAATTCAGCTGGTCTGTCTTTATTGCTAATCTAACCATCTCAAATGTTTAACATTTCCACATTGAACTGATCATGAAAACTAGATGTTTAATCACGTTCAGTGTTAACTACTTGAAGTAAAAGAACTATTTGAAGTAAATCACAAAAAATTGACCTCAAATCTCTCAAACGTACCTTTCCCAGTGATCGAAGCGAGGAAGCGCGAGGCAGCGGCCCGTTGAACACCTCCCAAATCAGGCAGCCTAGCCGCCACACCTCCCCTGCCCTAGAACATGTATATACTGTAGTTCAGTGCAAAAGCTCCTTCAGGAAACAAGCCAAAATTCAGGGCTGAATTAATGTCATCTCAAAACATTTTACTGTTTACTGTGTCCTATTAAGAAACTTAAGAATGAGATTTGATTTGGATTAATTGAATGAGATTTATTTTTTCCCTATATAATCACTTAAATCAGATCCTCTCAGTGTGTCCTCTCTTACCATTTCTCCCCACTGCTGTTGGGTGTCTCTGGTGGGTCATATTTCTCCATGTCTGGGTACACGGCCTTGGGGGCAGGGAGTGAGACTCCGCTTGGGTCACCCTGCTCAGGGGCCACATGGTCAAGGCCTCCGAGCTTCCACTCACCAGCTCGATCCACAAAGACAGCCCACACACCCAAGTTGTTATGGAGGAGGTGGCAGTCATTGACCAGGAAACTCTGCGCTTTCTGTAGAAACAAGTGAAAAGAAAACATTTTACACAACAAGACACCTCACAAAAATGACAAAATTATGAAAGTATGACATGGTGCCCTGCCCTCACCACTATCTGATGCAGCCCCCATGAAATCTCTAGTTCTCCAGTGCCACCGCTCTCTGCTCTGGCTTTCAAATGGACAGCAAGGGGTGTCACCTGCTCTGTGACCAGGTACAGGCTCTTCTCCGTCTGTAAGGACGACAAGCAAATGGACCTTCATAACAATCAACATGCATGAAAAAAATCATTTAGAACATTCAGATTTACAGTAGTAATAAAAATATGTTTAGACTTATGTTTTCCAAAGTCTATATGCTGTGATGCATGATGATATAAAGTAAGTACATTAACATGATACACAGAAAAACATTCTAAGATTTAAATCTAAAACAACAGACAACTTCTATACTTTATAAAGTAACACGGTCAATAGATATGCTTAGTCATATTTTCTTCTTCAGGATTATTATAGTTTTGTTGAAACTAATGGTATGATTTAAAAAAGAAAAACAAAAAAGAACTTCTTAGTTGCTCACCGGTACCACATAACATGCCTAGTACACATGTGTAAGCAGTGTCATACTTACGAATGTGAAAGCAACAAACGCACACAAGGACACAATTAACACACTAAACTCTCACATTTTCCTTGACATTTGTGATTCCTGCTGATGACAGCTCATGTTACAGATGCTCACCAAGTCCAGTAATGTTAATCTCATCTATTTACACTATACAGTAAACTACAGACTAATATTACCAACGCTAAAATCCAGCAGAATAGTCCATAGTCACACTTACCTCTATCTGAATGTAATCATGCAGAAAAAGGCAGATGGTGGAGATGACATACAACTAATTAAAGGTTATACTGCACACAGTATAAATGACGCTGGTGTGGGCGCGTCTGAACTAACAACACGTACCTCTAATCCGTCGACATAGGCCAAGATGTTTGGGTGACGCAGGGTCTTCATCCGCTTGAAGGCAGCCTTGGCCAGCTGTGTCTGCTGCTCTGTTCCCTGTGCTACCTCATACACGAACACAGACACCGGCTCTCCAGTAGACTGGAGGACACAAGGAAGACATCAGTTCAATCAATCACGCAAAGGTCATGTCATTTGTAAAGTATTATAAATACAGTATTAGTAATGAATTTCACGAAGCTCTAATGGACAGTTTCATAGTGACGGAGCAGGAAACCACTGCTGCATTGTTATTGCTTGTCCCTGCACTGATGACGATGACACTGACAGCATTCAGTTGCTTTCTCAACAAGAACAGTCCGAGCTGTGGGTGGTGGGTGCTGTCAGCGACCGCGAACAACATCTTTATTGGCATTATTACGAGTTGGTTTTAGAACAATTTCAGTAACAGTCATTAACTGCGCTTAAATTCGGTGACGTGGCGTGAAATACGTGTCTGCCTCTCGGAGTGAACAAAGGCAGCGCTTGCTCCTTCGGCTAAAAGTAACATGTATTTAAAGCTGAATTAACCTTTTGCTCAATGAGCTAAAGAAAACACACAGTGATAAACCGGTCAAGGTAATTTCATATCGGACACCGCGTGTAAAGGCTGTTTAAACAAGCGGACCCGGGCGACATCTAATCAGCTGACAGGCCTCGGCAGCGACGTGAGCTAATGCTAACGTTAGTCTGTGCCCATTTTTACCTTTCGTTTCCCCCGATGTAGAGTCCATATCCCAGACTTTTCTTGGGTATCTGGTAGAATTTCATAAGCAAAGTCCTTGACGGGATCCCTGGCAAAAAAGGACCACATCTCTTCTTTCCTCCACTACTCATCAAACACAGAGAAAACAGACCTGTACAGAGGCTATCTGAGCTAATTAGACGCTAGCTTGAAAACGGCACGGATGTAAAATGGCTCCGTGGGACGTTTGCTTCTGAACATTGGTTCCGTTAAAGGTCAGTCAGTGAACACAAATAATCATTATAATCAACTAACCTTCTAATCCTTTGATTGTTTTTGCACATTACAACAGTGCAATGTTTTGGTCCTTAGTCACATCAGCGTAGAATATGTGGAAATACTAAATATATGCAATGTACAATGGAACATGTAAGTATAGATTTGAGTGGGGTTGGAATATAAGGTAACAGTAGAAAGCTTGCAGGATTAGTGGGGGGTCTGTGAGATAAAGATGTTTTTTTGTTTTGTTGCATTTTGGTTCAGATGAAGCCTTGTTTGTCAGGGGGAGGTTTTTCACAATCACTGCCCAGATTGTGAGCCTCATGTGCTATTGAGCTCTTTTTCACTTGGTGGCATGAAAGCAGCATAGTGACTCTCAGACAGTACATCCTAGACACATTCACTTAAGTGCTGCTTAAACCTCACATATGAAATATGTCTCAAAGCTACCTAACTGTGTCATGTTAATTCTGATAATTCATTATTCTTTTGCACCAATATAGGACAATAAAAACTCAAATTAACAGGACTTCTGACTGGTTTTATAATTAATTACTAAAATAAAATGTAACCAAATACCCAGAGATAAAAAGGTTTGCCATGATGCTAATTATTGGGCCAGTTGTCATAGATGCAACTAAGCTTCTGAAATCCACATTATGGCAATTTTGACAATTTATTTAATCGCCAAGTACAAACTAATAAACATTCCACTTATCTTTCTTGGTGCACCTTACATACTGTTGAATTGAAGTCAACAAATGTTCAAATGTGGTCCAGATTTGACAAGACTTGTGAATACATGATCCGCAGGAATCCAGAATGTTTGTCACTTCAAGTCATGCACAGATACACAGAGACATTGAAATAATTTTATTTAGTCCTGACAGTGGTCATTTCATAGGACATTTTCATATCAGCATATCATTGTATTTCCATTCTGTGGGCTTCAGGCCCTGCTGCGCCCTTAGAAAGAACAAGTTTACAATGCAGAAATATTTTATTAAAAGGCAAGTCCAGCATAGAAAACTAAAGTCAAGTACAAATGTCACAACATAAAGTACCAAAATGGATTTCACTGAAGCAAACACTGCTGTACATTATGAGTAAAGTGTTTTATAATATGCTGCAAACTTGGGAATGAACAAATATAATTGACCTACACAAACACATTCAGTGGATTGCAGTTCAGTTCTCTTGCACTAAGAAATAAAACAGTCACAGTATAATTCACGTTACATAAAGTTGCACTACCTCAAAGTAGAAGTGTTTGACTTTAGTAACTATGTATAAGATTATATGGAGGCAAACATGCCAGCTCAAATTTCATACCATTGTGAGATGACCAGTTATCCGTCATTTGACACTCACAATTACCTTCAAAACACTTATAGGTTTATGCACAGCCAGCTGGAAAAGCAAGACACTGCAGGGAATTGAACCCTGTCCTGACAAAGTCAGGAGTGCCACCACCAGAGTCTTTTGCTTTTTTGTTGCTGTAACAGGGCAAAAGCAAAACCTGGAGGAACAAACAGAAGTTTGTTCCTCCAGGAAAAGAAAGCCCCATAACACCTGGCTGCTATATTCTCCTGTCACCACATGGGAATTTCCCTTGTCACGAGGCTGTAACTAGAAGACAGACAACTGGTTTTCCCCACTCCCCAGCATTCCCACAACGACATTGAATGGATGTGCTCGGATTCCATGAGATCCTCTTATATTAAAGCCACGATACCAGCATCCCTTGTGACACCCAAAGCCGATTTTTCCTTTGCATTTCAGGATTCGTGGGGCTGGACAAGTCTAAGGCTGTAATGGAAAGAAGACAGAAAATTTAAACCCCACCCCCACCCCCCCATTAATTCCCCAAATAAAATCCAATACTTATCCATTCTTCTTAAATTTTTGAAGAATGTTTACCGCGAATGGCACGTTTTACCCCAGTTATTCTTCACCCATGATGCGCAAGCCTTCAAAGCACGTACGACCGCAACCTAGAAGCTGGCTTTACCAAGACATCCCATGATTCCTTGCAGAGGGTTATGTCTCCTGGCTCAGTAGCAAGTTAAGCTGAAAGAGAGGACTGAAAGAAGAGAAGAGTTCCCCCCTCCCCCAAAACCCAAGAACTACTGCACTGCGTGTAATTTGCCTTTGGCACATGTGTACGACGACAAAATGTTATGCAGAGCTGATGTGCATGCAACATATCGAGTCACACATTAAAGCCATGGTATGTTAAAGAAAAGTCGAGGGAACCGAAATTACTTAACTTGGCACCCATGACACGGAAGTGATGCGGTATTAGCGAGACAAGCTTGCAGCTCTTGATCTTAATGTGAGTGGATTCTCAGTGTTCCATCACAGGTTAGGCCATCCCAGATGACAAAGAAATTTAAGGCAATTTGACCTGAGAAACCAAAGGGAAAAGGAAAAAAAAAACAAAACAAAAAAAAAAACGGCACACACAAACACAGCAGGGCTTCTGCGAAGGGCATCAAGGGTCGAGAGTTAAGCTCAAGCGCACAGGGACTTGGAACTTCATTCAGGGGCCACACTCATATTTGAAGACAGCTTCCACAGATGGCTTTGCATTCAGAGGCAGGAGATCGGAGCAGACAGACGAAAATGATCTGAAACAAAGAGTGATCCACACAATACACCCACCACACAATACTCAAAGATTCGAGTTCTACTCATCTTATGGTTTTTGATGCAAAGCAATAGGGCCTTGTGGCCAAAGAGAAATAAGCTAGTAAAGCATTGTTTTCACTGATTTGAGGTTAACATAAAGCCAGTTCCAAGATGTTTTATTGACTACCTCACAACAGAATTTTAAAAGGTAAACCAACATCTTACTACGTGCTCCATGTTAGGACTTCGCCTGTGCTTGAACCAGTCTCGCACTTTGATTTCTGTGAAGAAAAGTGTAGGGATACACCCAACCAAAACCAATGCACAATAGAATCCAAAGCAACACATTTGCATTGCATTACACGCCTAATTGAAGCTGCACCATGCACAGCTTCCTTCAGCTACTTTAATTTTAAAATTTAAATCGCACATTTGCACGATTATGGGCAACTTCATGTGACTAACCTGCCACTTGCACAGTTGCGCAAGGGCGAGTAGCTGAAGGCTAACCATTCAATCTAAAATGTCACAACAACCTGCCTCCATTGATCAAACTGTGCTGTTGAATAGGCATTTCAAGAGCAGGATGATTCCTGTGTTGTCCTAGGTAGACTGCTTTCTTCCTTTAGGCAGTTCTGTAAAAATCAGAGAGGCAGACAAAAGACACCCCTAGGTTCCCCCACCCACTTCACAATATCGTAGAACTGACTATTGTTATCCTTACCCAAATGCTTTACTGCAGATAACACAACACATGAAGGTCCATCAAATCCAGTTATCACAAGAGACTTGTTAAGAAAGCACAGCAGTGCCACTTCTATAGTCAAGTATATCAAGAGCAACGATGGCAGTTGAGCCCATTCAAGATAAGAGACCCCTCAAGGGTTTACAATTTTCTGCTTTCCAACATTAACATTTGATGGATTCAACTTATCTGCCTTTAATTTCCACTTTGAAAAGGATGTCATTCGAGCCCAGGTCACATCCGTGCTCTACAAGATCCAAGCTCAAGTCATACCTGAAAAAGCACAAGAAAAGCTCCCCACAAAAGCCCCCAAAAAGAACAAATGCATACCAGAACTGTATTCAATCACAACAAGCTATGCATTTATTATGCAATAAAAAGAAATCCTTTACAGATAGTTCACTCATTGTATTGTCAATACAAGGCACAGCAACTAATTGCAAAGGAACTGCAATGGGAGTATTTAGCCAGACAATGAATGTTAAGAGAAATGTGAACACATTTAGTGACCTTACGTGATGCTTGAAGCGCAAGGAAACTTGTACATACAATGAGTTAGGAGAGTTCCTGAAGTCTTGGGTATTGGAAAGCGCACAGGACACTGCACACTGAAAGATTCAAAGGAAAAAGCCTCTCCCCACAATATCCATCCCCAGATACAATAATGCAGTACAGAGCTAAAAGATAATTACTGGCATTACAGCAAGTAACAGTACAACTGCTCAAGTAAGGAGATTTAAACCATTTGTTCAGAAGAAGCTTTGAAATACCGCAGGCCTGAATGAGGGGGGGTTCCTTCCTTATGAACTGTAGATGTCGAGTTGAATGTGGGTTTGATGGACGGTGAAATACTTAATCTGCAAAAGTCAAATACACAGCCCCCTCCCAACCACACAAAGCAACTCGCAGTCTTTACAGATTCACAATGACTTCTAATAAAAAGACTTGTTACCGCACTCCCTCGGAATAGAGAGCTTCTGGCTACCTCGGGTACTAGTTATGGGGATTCTATCCTGCGAGTGTCCACTCGAATCCTGCTGGAGGACCTGGATGTTGCCTACTCAAGCCATTTGTGTTGAAACATGGAGCTGTGAAGTCTAGGAAGAGACTGATTAACGCCCCACAACCCACCCTCCCATCGCCCAATACGTCCCACTGAAATGTTCCAAATAGTGTAAAACAAACTAAGACTTAATTGAACATTGCCAAATACCTTCCTAAATCTCTTTAAATGGCAGTGGATTCACATGCTCCTGATCCACAGAACTACAGTAAATAGGATGAGCTGAACTTGTACCAGGGACTAGCACAGGGAATTCTTTTCCAAGATCAGCTTTAGGGGGCCAGGCCTGTGAAAAGAGAAACTCGAAACACGTTTTAAATAACCCCACCCCCCCCTTTAGCTTTAGATGATTCTCCTTCTGTACACTGTACAACATGGGCAATGATGAGTTCATGTACAGGATAGTTACACCCACATGTACACTTCATGCATGACTCACTGCTTGGGTAAAGTAGTAGATGTAGTCGACATATATCAATGCGGAGAAGCTGCTGAAGCACCCATTGGCCGCTTTACACGCAATCAGCTGAACTGGAGACCATCCACGCACTCCAATGCCGAAAACATCTCTGGGGAAGACCTACTGAACAACAACGGACTGCCTGTCCCTCTGGCGGAGGGGGGGATTACTTCTGATTGCAGGGGGTAGAGAAGTCCGATAAGACGTTCCTCTCGCCAGCATAATACCAAGGCATTCATCACAGCAGACACCACCACATTCATGTCAGCGCACAACAGGACCCGTGACCATGGTACAAAACGTTTTACGCAGCTTGCCTGAAAAGAGGAAAGAGAGCTGTGCGAGAAAATTGTTTCTACAACAATCGTTTGATAGTTTAAAATCTACATGCCTGGTTATTTCACAGCGATACCTCTACCCAACATACAAACCAATACTTTGCTTTAAACTTGCGCTAGAAGACGCTTGTGTGCCCCGTCCCACCCGCTCGTCACTGGCTGGTTTGCTCTGGATTTGCTGTCGCTGCATCACCGTTGTTTCTCTCTCTGCTGCTGCTGCTGCTACCCTGCCCTGTGCCTCTGGCTCCCTCTGGCGTAAACTTGAGACTGCTGCAGCTGTTGCTCTCAGGCCCCCTTTGGTTCTGTCCTGCCTGGCTCCTCTGGTCCTCCCATGCCCTCTGGTTCTGGCCTGCCTGGCTCCTCACTGGTGCGCTCACGCCCTCTGGTTCTGTCCTGCCTGGCTCCTCTCTGGTCCTCCCCCGTGTCCCATGGCCTCACTCCACGCTGGTCCTGTGATCTTCATCTAACAACTAAGTCCATTCCTCCCATCGACAACTCAGTCCAATTCCAACAAAAAAATAAAAAAACAAAAAATCTTCTCTCTTCTCTAACAAACCAATTATTTGCTATATAAAAAAAATTCTCAGAAGCATCTGAGCTCTAGCATCACGAGCTTCAACTCCTCCATGCTGCTCTGTAGGAAGTTTCCAATCTCTTTTTGACGACGTCTACGGTGTGAACAAATTCTAGGACATTCGCAATGACTCCAACCTCTATGATACATATTGTTTTAAAGCAATTGCTTGTAGGCAATGTCAAAACTAACGACAAAAAACCCTGACGCTTGGGCTTCGCTTTGAAAGTGGTTTGTTCTCTATTAGTAGACCTACGTAACTAATTCTTCTATTTTAGTCTCAATTGCAGTTATCCTTCCATTACGTGGTTTCCGCTAATACATAGAAATTCTTAAACATTATAGAGAAGTAGCTTTACTGTGACGTCTACGCAACTTCGCTTTCAATTGTGATACTTCAACTTTAAGGATAAAGTCCGTGTAAATAACGTCTCACTGCTCGTCTTGCTGAGAATCAACTAACAGCATCGTTCGCTAACTCATTAACTTCACTCCAGATACTCTCATACATTTTGAATTAAATTGTATACTTGCGGTCGCCCGGAACAGCTGCGTGGCCACTGCTAGCCTAGTAAAGGCTACATGCTGGCGACTCCCTCCGCCTGTAGTGACGTCACGAGTAACATGGCCACGTCACCGCGTCGTTTAAATTCAACCAATGGTCAACTCCTACACTGCTACGTCACACCTACCATTTTGCGTTTACTCGTGTAAAAGTATGGCACATTAATTTTAACCCGAGTCTTTAAAAAACACATAAAGTACAACATAACCTCCTTGACGAAAACTCTTACATTGACCGAAGCCTAACAAAGTCACCGTTAAAAAGCAACGGCTTAGCAACTGCTACGCGGTAAATGTACCGCTTAGCAGTTAGCATAAGCTTAATGATTAAACGTAAACCCGTTTTTTTAAGTTCAACGCCTATTTTCATTCTTTTATCAGCCGACACGGATTTCAGAAAAAAAAGGTCTAGATATTGAAAACAAAACAACACTGCGTTTCTTCAACAGTTTAACGGCTTCTGATTCTATCGCTTAACAAAACAATCTGAATAAAAAAATCGGATTAAATATCAACCTCGGTAGAACAAATCTACATGGCTTTGTTATAAAGAAGCGTATTTCGAAACAAAAAGAAAGGAACAAAGAAAGACCGACCAAACAAAAAACAAACGCAGTTTAACCTGACACGTCTCGCAGCCCCGATTTCCTAACAACGCAGTGGACTGAAATGGCGTCACTCGTGGTATTTATACTATCTGGCGAGTCGGCTACGGCAGCACCAGATATTCTTCCGATGATGATGTAGTCCCACTTTCACCAGGGAAAAACGCTGACATATGCCGTTTGTCGCAAATTTTAATGACTAGAGCTATTAAGTTATACTTCAGAAAATAAACTGGAGCTAAAGTGCGCCTAAACAGTACTAACACACAACTCTAACGTAGAACAGCTGGTAGGACTTAAATAGAAGGGAGTATGAAGACTTCTTGATACCAATAGATGAATTCATCCCTCATTCACCACACATGTTTATCTTAAATATAAAAAACGTCGTAAATTGCTGCTAGAGACGCTTTATCGACTTAATATATAATACATTGTTAGCCAAAGCAGCGCGGAGTAATACGCTGTTATGTGTAACACGGTCCAACAAACCGGATCAAACCAGAATGTGGTTGAAACGACCGGACCTACGTCTCCTTTACTGCAATGATGTGCTGTTTATGATTCCCAGACAATAGAAAACAGCCAACTCGTTGGTTTTAACTTGAGGGGTCTATGTCCCGCAGCGTGTGTTTATTTTCAGATAGTCAGTGATTACAGTAAAGCTGCTAGCGCTTTCAGCATTTAAAACCCCATAAAATGTTGTCATATATATAGTCTATATATAATAGAAGCTAATTTTGATAAGTAGTCATGGTGTTACTTTACGCTTTAATGTCCAATCCAATCCCAGCGTCGTTATACATTCTAGTGTAGACGCGATAAAACTAGAAATATCTGGAAACAGCCAGAAAGCAAACAGACGCGGTGACAGGATGGAAAATTACCAGGACCCAGCCGGGAGTGACCCTGGTTCACCAGGAGAGGGCGCAGCGAGCGGCGTGTCATTCCTCACGTTCCTCCCAGCACATGCAACTCTGATTCCACCCATTTAGTTCCGATGTGAATGCTGTTTTTAGCATTGACTACAGTAACCTGGACAAGTCTGGGCAACCTCCCTTATGTAACTATTTACTCAGCACAGCTATGTGCCATTGATCAGCGACACCCTGGTGTGACAAACTCAGCCCCTCCCTTGCTGAATGAATTGATCTCGTCCATGGTTGTTAGACAGGATGTGAGCCTAGTCAGGACCATTATAATGTTAGAAAGAGACTTCATCATTCGTCACACAAATAATTAGTCTTTTAATCAAAGCTGATCAAGAGCTTGATTATCATGTGCTGCAAGTGACTCGTTTGTCTTAAAAGGAGCAGAGAATGACCAGTTCTTATAATTAAGGACTGCTGTATCAGAAATATTAAAAAAACTACCATAAACCATCTTCACAGCTTCTGTGTCGCAACCGCCTTTACTATGATTTATATCACAATGCTGATTAATGTAAAGCACATCTTGTAAAGAACGTTTATTCATGAAAAAACCAGACAGAGATCAATAATTAGGATAATCCAGCTAAATAAGTACCTGATAAATCAAAGGGATTTCCTCAAAATGATGGACAAATCTAACATGTTCATATGTTTAATAATGTACAAGATGAACAATTATTGAATACAACCCATAGCTGCCACAGTTAAAATAGTTTGGCAATATCGTCAGTCTTTAGCAAAATGTCTGCAAGAAACTAAACTAAACTTGAAGTTGAAGTGCAGGACGACACAAAGACAAGCAAAACCCATTTTGCAGATTATATCAGTGGGTTAAATAAACGCTGTTATGTATCCTGCGCCACAGGGCTCGGTTCGATTGTCCCCTGTATGAGGACAAAGCTCTTTCAGCTGGTTCAGTGAGCATCCAGTTGTTACATCAGGCATGATGCAGAATCAAGCCACCATCCAGGAATTCATACATTCCTGCTAACGAGCTGTTATTCTGTTATTCTGTGTCCTGACGCTGAGAGAGACTATTCATAGGTAGATAAACAATCCACAGCTACTTTGGTAACCTCTCAAGACTTGTCTTTGCAAAAGCTTGTGTGAGATAACCTTTCAAGAACCTGTCTCCTTGTCAGACAGTTTAGAATATTATTTTATTTTTTAAAGCACTTTTCTTGTACAATGGCTGTAAAACCCAAGATATTGTCTGGCCTGAAGTGAGGATTCTTGTAGCTGACATACAGATTGTAGTTTATCAGAACGGGACTTCATCCGATAGAAATTACATCTGCAGAGCAGAGCAGACCGCCGGTACCATCACGGATCTCCATCAGTGCTACCCGCATAGTCGACCTAACCAGGAAGACATTAACGGCCTACTACCGGGAAAGAGACAAGTGATGGAGAAGTTTTTTAAACCTGTTCACAGACCCTCTGCCTCAGATGAGATCAAACTGAGGAAACACCACCATCATCTTCACCATTACCAAGAGCCTAACTACAGGTAGGATGGTGTATATATATATATATATATATATATATATATATATATATATATATATATTTTAAAGGTCGTTTATATACAGTTGCATTGTTGTGCAGAGATTCTAGCAGTTTGATAATGTGATCTATCATTAAGAATCCAATATACAGAGCCAGGCACTGGTTATATGTACATAACAACTTTTTTATTGTAGGTACACAACACTTGACGAAACAGACGAAAACGAAGGGCACCAGCGCTCACACCAACATAGAGGCTATTACCATAACGGCCCTCAACACACTGCCGACCACCGTCATCAAGCACAGCAATTTCACCCCAGTGAGGAGAGAGAAGTTCTTTACAACCACCCCACTGCTGTAACACTCTCGGCAGCCTCATCCTCTTCCCTTTCTTCATCCTCTTCTTCGTTCTCGTCTTCCTCGTGGTACACAGAGGCAAGCACAAACGATCCGTTTTCTGTTCGCCATGCAGAGAGGCCACAGCACTCCCTGTCCTGCTCCAACATCCCAGATGTGCGCAGAGGTTGCCGAGAAGATGAGAACAGCGAGGCAGTTGTCTTTGCCTCCAGTAAACACGGCAAGAAAGGTAGTGTTTGTAGTGAAACACATGCAACCATACATCTAAAGGGAAAGCACGATTTTTCCTCTCTTGACCGAGGTCACAGCAGAAGTGAGGAAGGACTTCTGCAGGGAAACGTAAGTGATCTTGGAGAAGAACAATCCAGGGCACCACACATGAAGTACAGGCCACTGTATAAGACAACTAGTCTGAACCGAGGGTTAGAGTTCAACGAAGAGGACATTCTGCTAGGTGTCTCCAGAGGCCCCAAGAGAGCTGTGTCTTCTAGCCAGCTACCCAGCAAAGGCATCCTGAAGAACAAGCAGCCTCAAAATGACATACGCAAAACGAAGTCAATGGAGGTGCTGTCACCAAGAGTTCGCAAAGGACAAGCTCCCAGTGCAGAGAAGGATAAAGGCGCTTCTCAAGCAGAGATAGAACAAGCCAAGGTAAAGTTTGTGCAGGGAAAGGTGCAATTTTCAGCCTTTTTGGATGAGATAACAAAACAGGTTATAAGTCCATCGGATCTCACCGTCTTTGGTTTGAAAAATAATGAGACCCCTGGGAAGACACCGGGTCCCGTCAAGCCCCAGCTCCCACCCAAGAAGCACAGAGACAAGTCGGTGGACGAGAGGGAGCAACATCTGAAACAACCCGACAGATCAGAGAAAACAGCTCGCAGCAACCCTCGGAAACAATCGGCCTGCTCCAATCCTGAGAGCGTGATCGCATACGCATCTAGGAACAACCACACTAACCCCTCGCCTCAACACTTCCCCAACCCTGCCGGCCACAGTGCCCACCATGGAAGCAGCCGTAAGGACCGGAGACCATCGCCCACTGGAGGCTCTGTCACAGGAGACAGATACAGCAGACGTGGCTCTCACCTCACTGATGACACCAGCACCAGCCCTGAACTCGGCCAGCCCAAACAACGTCACCACCGCAAACAGCAGCCTGTGGTTTCCCACAGTACTCAGTCCCAGCACTTCCCCCAGTACCTGCCCCAGCAGGTGCAACGGAGCTCTGGGCACAGAGGCCCCACTAGGACCCCTTCATCTGGAACCCAGGGTGCCGAACCAGGCCTCAGGTCTGAGTCTTCATCTTCAAAATCAGATTCATCCAGGAGAGACACAGCCTCTACAGTCACCAGTCACAGTTCAGAGCAGAGTGGGCCACACCATTCTCAGCACAGTGAGCACTCTAAACAACGCAGGGTGAGTTTACTTTGACAACACCATGAATGAATGTGAATAAAATATGCTTCAATTAAAACATTTTGATTGAAAAGACGAAACCCAGAGCAAGAGCTGAACTATACTGCAACTCTACCTCTGTATGTTAAGTTTCGTGTTATCGTGAGTCACTTCCTGGGAAAGAAATGTGGCGCAGTGGATGAGTCATGAGATTGCAAACCAGTCAGTAATTGAAATGGCTCCTAAAGGCAAAGCACTGCAGTGAAATCAAGATGAGCGTAGCAACTGGTGTTGCTCCAGTGTTGCAGAGGAAATGTAGCTGAGTCACCGGGCGTGTGGGAAGCGTCAAAAGTACGCAGTGCTCGCTGAGTCATTCTCCAGCACTGCAGCAGTCTCATACTTTAAAAGGGATTTAAAATAAAGGTGGGTTGGCCTAAGCTGATGTGGGATGGTACAGTAACCCCACATACCTGCTCACTCGTCCTTCACACGTCCCACCAGCATTGTGCATAATGTGAGCAGGCGTTGGTTGGAGAAGAGCTTGTATCATGTTGCTCTTACGTAAGAATCTGTTATGGCTCAAAATAAATACACACAACATTGCATAACAGAACCTATTTCTGTGAAGGATTTGGTCTCTGTTACTGTCTGGTCCAGTTAGACTTCAGTAAAATCACAAACGCATGTATAATCACACGTGAAAACAAATCCTATAAGCACAGAGCTTATTGATTCTATTAAGCTGCATTTCCGGGCTCAGGAATGCCATAACTCAATATTTTATTCGATCTGACATGTCCTCAGTGTGGAGTGGTGACCTGTTCTGGGTGTAGCCTGGCTTTTACACAATCCATGCTGGCTCATGCTCCAGCTCCTGTAATACTTATACCTAACAGCTATTTGTCTTTATATTTCTTTGCTGTTCATCATAAGGTCCTGCAAATGTCAGAGATTTGCATCAGCTTGTTTGACACTGGAGTTTTCTTTTTTGGGAAAGGCTTTATGGAAAGTCAAATATCTACACTGCCTGTTGTGTTTGGGCCCAGTCCAGCCCCGAGGAATTCAGACAAAGCTGCACTTGTGAAATAATTCTGCACAGGGGTGTGTTCACATTTACAGCGAATGAGTCAGGCAGAGTCTGTGGCCTATTTCATATGTAAACAAACTGTGTTATGGGATGTGGATTTAAAACTAAAAGAGCGGAGACCTGTTGTTTCATTTGCGTTATTGTGCTGGAGCTCAGAGCCAAAACAATACTGCACTGCTGGTCAGGTGAACTACATGTGCAATCACTTTTCTCTATTCCCTCTTTTCTAGGACACACTGAGTGATGCCGACCGCTTTCAGTAAGTCTCTGTGTGCTTTCTATACACTGTCTGTTCAAGATTCACAATCTTTACCCAAGACATTTATTTACCTTTGCCTCAGCTTTATGAAGTTGGATATAACCATGATATGAAATATTGCTCTTAGAACATTTCTAGCTTTTATCTAATCTGTGTAGTTCAGAATCTAAGCATAAACACAGCTGCCTGACCATGCACTTGCACAGTTACTGCGTTGGTCTGCTTCTTGTTGTGACAGAAACCTGTGTTTTCCCAGTGCGCTGCAGGAGGAGAATGCTGATCTTCACCACAATTTGCTGCAGACAGTGGTTTGCATTGAGAGTCTAGAGGCGGAGTTGCAGAGAACCAGGGACGAGCTCAGTCATGTCAAGGAGGAATATAATAGGTCTGGATTCATGAACAGAATAACACGATTAATAACATTGTCTTCATGAGCTGGATGCATTTAAGAACATAATTAATAATTGCCTGCCACAGTTTGGGTACATGTACAGTAGTATGTTAAATTGCATAGGATAGCATGTCTGTTTAAGGGCATTACTGTTACATGTGCACATGGATCGACCCTATATAGCTGCTGCTAATCAATAAAAAGCCATCAAATCCCCCTATGGCTTTACATAATATTTACTATAGATGAATTGATCTATGGAATAAGCTGGATCAACAGTATAGATTACGTGTCCCTCGTGGGCATTTTGTTTACTTCATTGCTCCCTTTCCCTCCTACACACAGGTGGGCTTGTCATCTGTCCTTTCCCTTAACACTCACCAGTCAGAGTCCTTCTGTGACCCTGGTCCTGTCAGGCCTGAATTTATCACCAAACAACTGCTGCAGGCACATGTCACGCGTACCAAACATTCTGCAACAGCCTGATGCAAATGAATGGCCACTTTACACACAGCTCCAGTTCGGTGTCAGTTGGTACATATTTATTAGGGAAGTCTGTGGTTCCAGTTGCCCTGACAAACAACTGTTTTTAGCCCTGGACAGGAGCACACAGCGAAAGTGCAGAAATAAAAATGTCATTAAAACAGGTTTTCTGCTACGTTACAGCCTCCTGGAGACTCACACGGGGACCAAGCAGGCCAATGACCTGCTGGGAGAACACCTGCACATAGCGGTGAGAAATAAAAGCAATAAAAACAAAGCTTATCTTGTGTGAGGTGCCTATTTGCTGCTTCAGTGCACGTTGAAACGAATTATTTCTGGTTTGTGCTTGTGCAGTCGGAGAGCATGAGCAGCGAAAGAAAGTACCTATTAAACCAGGTGTCCCAGCTGAGCTCCGAGTTGGAGGACGCCCACAGAACCATCGCAGCCCTGGAGAACATCAATGTGAGCACACTGCCATCTACTGGACAACCACTGCACACTGCCACCTTACAGTTACTGTCATGTTTTAAAGATTTGTCATGTAATTCATGTGCATGCTGCACTTTTCTAATGTACATGCACTTACATACTTATGTTATAGGTCGGAGACATAATTTCTTACTTAGTATTGACTCCAAAAGAAAAAAGTCTCGTTGCCATGACGGTTGCCAGACAACCTCACCTGGATGACTGACAATCTGAGACGCTTAGACAGAGCTTTCTGTTTTCCACTGACTCAACTGACTCTTTTTTTATGTGTGATGACTCAATTCCAGGTGCCGTGCTTGATAAAAGAGTTATTGGAGAAGCACTTTGACTCAGCTGAAGCTGTACAGACGTTTTTGTCAGTATCTGCTCCAAAAAGATGTTCTGCCACCTCTCCACAAGCAAACAGCCAATCCTGCCCTCCTGCCGCTGGGAAAGGAGCCCACGACTGGTTGACAAAATCTGAGGCAGGCCTGCAAAGGGTCACAGCCTTCGTGCCCTTTAAGCAGGGGCTGCCGACAGCAGGAAGTGAAGCCAGTCTCTCAGGGCAGCACGAGCCCAGCTACAGCCCACCGTTCTCTGTAGCTGACATCAGCAACGCTATCTGCAACAAAATGGCTGCAGGTTATGCTGACACACCACAACCTTTGTACTCGCAGAGCCAGAAGCAGCAGCCGCCCCTGTGCACGAACCAAGCGGACACCCCACCAAAACGTCAGCTGGGCCGCTCGTGTGGCGACAGCTGGGGTGGGAAGGGAGGGGTAAAGGTGACGCTTGTGGAGCAGGATGTTGTAGACGTGACGGCCATGTCAGCGCAGAAGATCCTGGATGATTTCATGCAGCAACTGCAGGCCCATAAGGAGGTGGGTGGAGGAAAGGAGCAGCAGGGGCTGGTGGGAGGAGCAGAGCAGGCAGGCAAAGTGGCAGAATGAAAATACCAGCCAAGAACATGGAAGGAGTAATGTGCATTCTCATTCTGTTGCACTGAAATATGTATTTATTCGTTTAAGTCATGCAAAACATTGTGGCTACAAGATGCCACAACTGAGAAAATCTGTAAGGTTATGGCTTCAGTTCAGTATTGTCTTTGCTCATGAACTGGAATGAATAGCAAAGAAACATTTAAAGCACAGTAGGAGGGAACATGCATTATTATTATACATTTGATTATTTGTCTATTTAACTAGCATTTATTGTTTGTCACCTATTAGTTTGGAATATTTCTCCTTGTTAACAGATAGATTAGGCAGAAGTACCTCAGGGTGAACTGGTGAAGCAGAAAACAGGAAACTAATAAGGAGCAGAATAAAAAGCTGCTTCTAATCAAACACAAATTTAAAATGCTAATTTACAAATGTATGTGAAATTCAGTTTAGATTAAACTGTTCCCCTTTTCTAAATATGTCCTGACTTTGTTTTTGCGTACAAAATGTGCTAACCTTGAAATAACATGATGCTTTGTTGACACAAAGGCTATTATGGAATGTAGGTATATATTGTGATAATTTACTGCAATACAGCAGCTGCATAATAATGTTACTGTAACCAGTGGGTCTACCACTCATTCGTGCACATTGTACCCTCTGCAGAGTAGCAATGAATGCTACTGCTGTCCACTTGTAGCCGCGTCATTACAGCTTTTCCACCAATAAAATCTAAATAAATTAAATAAATGCTGATTATGTATGATTTCGTGTTTGCTTTCTCCTATTATCTTCAAGGTCTTAGAAATGTGTGACATGTGCCTTGAGTGTGGGATCTATCATGGAGATCCCAAATCTCAAGAATGACCTTCCCAAGACAAATCTTATGCTACTTTCTTCTATCCATAATTTTGTCTTGACGGTAGAACTGCAGCACCCAGTGTGAGCTGCTCTCTCACACTGACTGAAGGTGGGTAGTGGCTGTGTGATGAAGGCCCATCGCTGGATGATTAAGTGATATGAAGCGTGTGCTATCTGTGTTACACAGTATGTGTCACAGGAGCTTCAATCTAACTATACATCTGACTCAAGCTGTACTTATAATAAAGGTTTAATCCCATTGATCCCTAAATACCCTCCTCTCTATTGCACTGTGATAATCCCATCCAATCTACAAGCATAATTCTCATTGTCTTACTTTCACTTCCTTGCTTTACCTCTGTCTCACCCTCCTTCACAAAATGCCTCAGATTTTTTGGGGACAATTTGACTTTCTATAAATACATGTCACTCTATTTGTGGATGATACAGAGCAGCTATGTGTGGCAGAGTCAGCGACAATAAAAAAGTCAAATAACATATGTCATAAAGACACTAGTTATGCTTTAGAAACGAAATTTAGTCCTGCTGGTTCTCTACAGCTTTAGTATAAATAATACTTATAATACTGTGTTCTTCTCATCTCTTCTTTTGATGCCTGGGTTTTATATGTCTTATATAAAATTGTAACACACTCTGAAGTAATGATATTAAATTTGATTTTCTTGCTTATTTTCCCACACTCCCACATCTCATGATAATTTAGTCTCAGCTGATGGTGCTTATGATATTTCCTTTGAGGCACTGTGGTCTAGCCCGTGCTGATGGGTTCCAAGTAAGTCCACCTGTCATAATAGTCCATCAGGCCCTCCCACACTACGTATCTATCTGAACAAGTTTGCTGATCAGACACTGGCCTGCTTTCCCATTGGCCCCTGGACTCTAATAGGATCCCAGGGACTCTGTTGGGGAGATTACGGCTCCAAACTCTCGACTTTGCCCAGTCTCTGTGTCCTCCAACTATGGGTCCGGGTGTTTAGGGGGGCGCCGCACATGCACAGACCCAGAGGGGCGCCGTCAAAAGGCAACAACACGTCAAGAGGATAAAATCATTGCTTTTAGCTGGAAGGGGAGCTGTGATGATGTGACCAGTCAAGTTCAGGGTGAAACCACCATCTCTGCGATAAAGGAATATTTCTGTTCTCACACTTTTTTATACTTTGTCTACATTGATTTGGATTATTACGAATCTTTTTTGACCAGTTTCAGTTTCATAGTCCAGTGAAAACGTTTCGACATTCCTCTGAGGCCGACTGTCCCCTCCACCATCTGAAGGATCTTGCTCCTGCTTATCCCTTCGACCTGGAACAACTTAGAGGAGCTCAACCTGTTAATAACTTGCCAACCAACAAGTGCAAGGCCTGCATTTACCGCTGCGCTTCTGCAACATCACACGCTCCCTATTACCTCTGTCTGGTTCCTCGCTTTACATGCAGCTGGCCACCTCTGGATTGATTCAAATTTTGACCCGGACTTACTAAACTCTCTTGCCGTGCACCCATTTTTTCTTGTCTTTGTGCCGATTGGTGAACGGTTGTGAGCCATGGTGCTGCTGAAGATGAAGTTCACCCAGCAAAGGCGGGTGCGTCTGGCCCAGGGCCTGTGGCTGCTGTCCTGGGTGGCAGTGATGTGTGGGACCTTCATTTTCTGCCTGGGGGTTTATCTTAAGACAGAGCTGCTCCGTAGGGCGGAGGTAGATAGAAAAATGCTCACACAAACACTCATATTAATGCAATGTTTGAATCAAGGTTACACAAAAATCTTTTATGCGTAGACCTCTATACTTTGCTTGTGGTTGTTTTCTGAGTTGCTGCTACAGTGACAGACATATTTATGCAGGTTAAGTAATGTGGGTGCAATTTGTTTTAAAGCGTCTGAGAAAATCAACATTTTTCCTCCAGTAGCTCATTAGATAGCAGCGTGTATTGAATGTAGGTAATGTGATCAGCAGGTGAAGGTCATGACCTCTTGCAAGACTGATGCATCTGTTTAAGAAAACTAGTCAATAGTCTTAATAGATCCCTGATTGATTAGAAAAGATAATGAACATTGACTTTCAGTGGGCTTATAATGAATGGCTTCAGGTATTCTGGTCCAGAAAGGGCCTACAGTGAATACAGGAAACACTTAGAGCATAAAAACTGCACCAGGAAGATACATAAAAGATCTTTTCTGTAAACAGTGTATCAGAATGACTCCTGAGTGATTAATCACCTGTTATACTTCTCTGATACAGTGGCTCACCCTGATCATTTGTTTTGGACTTTAGAAAAAAACAACTTTTTCTTCATGGTGCTTTAATTATCCCCCTTCAAAGAGCAACCAGAGACAGATCATTTGTCCTAATAGTCGAGTTAAACCACATATGACTGCACAGATGTTACAGGGTGAAAATATTATAAGGTAGCAGCTGTGCAGAGCTGGGTTTTTAATCATAATTTTGAAACAACAATAGAGCAAAGGTGGTTTTCCAGCTGACAGACCTTTAAAAAGCCAGCCATTAATAAACTCTGTCCATGAATGACTTTTTTGAAACCAGGGCAATAAATTTAATTTGTCATCATATCGCCAAAGTGCATTCAGCATATCAGCAGCTAATTGAATCTCTTGTCTGCCAAGGTCATGTGTCGATTAGATAACACTAATTGAATGCAGGGTTATTACCTGCTAAGATGGAGAGAGGAAGTGACAAACTGACCTGCTCTGTGTCTTTCTCTTTCGAGGTCATGGACAACGCAGAGATCCATGTGGTGCCCAATGTCCTGATGATGGTGGGCCTCGCCTCCATCGGCACCAACTGGGTTGCGAGTCGAGTGTGTCAAGACTCCTTGGACGCAAGCCGCTTTCCACGTTGGAAGGTTCTCCTGCTGGCCTGGTTTGTTGTGGCGGCGCTGCTCTGTTGCCTGCTCATCGCTGTTGTGGTGCTCAGCTATGCTCTGCAGGGACGTCTGGAGGAGTCCCTGAAGGTGGGGTCGCTGGTCTCAGTAATAATTAGGAGGCAGAGTAGCTGTCAGCATAGCACTGTGGGAAAGAAACACCAGGATCATGTTTTCTCATTCTTAAAACACAAAATAACATCTACTGTTCCCTGAGAAAGACATGGGTGACCATAGCTGCATTTGAACATACCGTACAGTAAATCCATTCTCTCTGTCAGGTGGGCCTGAGGAATGGCATTCGTTTCTACAAGGACACAGACGTGCCGGGTCGCTGTTTCCAGAAAGAGACCATCGATCGTCTGCAGATGGAGTTTCGTTGTTGCGGAAACAACAACTTCAAGGACTGGTTTGAGGTCCAGTGGGTCAGCAACAGATACCTGGACTTCACCTCCAAGGATGTAAAGGAGTGAGTAAATCATAGTACAGGGTTTAGAAGCCAGGAGGTGGAGATGATGAAGTGGAAAGAGGAGAAACCACACTGACGATGTGCGTACAGGAAAGACAAGAGAAGCTAATAGAGGTCTACATGAGTGACAGATAAGTAGGCTTCACATCCACAAAGGTCAAACAATATGTTATTGACGAAGGATGGAGGGGAGAGGAAAAAATGAAATCAGCAGAGGAAGAATGTATTAAAAATGGATCTGGCCTTTACTTTTGAAGAGAGTGACAGAAATAGATGGAAAGGTTGGTCATGAATCAAGCAGAGAAAGGTTGGTCAAAGATGAAATAAGTGAGAATGAGTGAGTAAACCAAAAGGTTATGACATGATGACACTTGTATGGAGGCACTTTTCATTTCTCACTGACATTTCTCCTTCCTCTTTCTCTCTAGTCGCATCCGGAGTAATGTAGACGGACGCTACCTGCTGGATTCTGTTCCCTTCAGCTGCTGTAACCCGTCCTCCCCTCGGCCCTGCTTACAGCATCACCTGACAGACAACAGTGCCCACTACAACTACGAGTACCAAGCAGAGGAGCTCAACCTGTACAGCCGCGGCTGCAGGCAGGCGCTGATCGACTACTACATGGATCTGATGAATTCAACGGGGCCTGGTGTGTTGTCAGTCATCTTAATACAGGTGGGTCACTTAAACAACACGCTGGCTCTTCTCTAAAAGTTATAAGAGCAACATCTATGTAGGACACAGAGCCAGTGATGTAATTTTGTTTTTAAACTAAGCATTAAAAGCCAGTGTTTGCTCCTCCAGGCACCTGCAATAGTGTGGGAGAGAGTTTTCTTTCCAAACGCACTCACAAAACAGAATTTTAAATAGTGGCTGCCTGTTTACTGCTATGACAACCAGAAAAAAGAAAACCTCGCTGGCACACATTGATTTCTATCTTGTAATCAAACATGCACTTTCACACCGTTGCCAAATAACAGTATTGATGGCGTATTCGCTTTCTGTTGAAAACTTTGGGCTGGAGTGAGAAACTATCACAACGCTCTGCCTACAGCTAATCAAACAGTCTATATTTGAACGCAGCAGCTACGCATGGAGGGTATTCTAGTCCACACCAACACATTACGTCCATGTACCGTAGATAACATCTGATTCTCAACCACACGTCTTAGCACTCTGCAAACAAAAATAGAGAAGACAGAAGCGTAAGATGCAGCAATGACTGTGTCACAGCTAGTTTTCTGCAGGTTTTATTTGAAGTCGTGAAATCTTTACTGTCTGGATCCTAAACTCTGCGGATGAAAACGTCACTTGTGAACCGAGGAAGGGAGATCTTCCACATTATTACACATTTTTAATGTAAACGTTGGAAAGACCTTTAAAATGCTGTAGCATAACCTTTAGCTCAACATTATGCATTTAACCTCTTCTTTAATGTTTGATCTTTGTTAAACACTTAGTCAGCAAGCGAAGGCTGAAATTAAATGTGGATGCAGAGTTTGACACTTTAAGACCCTCAATGAAAAAAGCACAACTGTGCGCAGTACCCACAGAAGACCGTTATACATTCAAGTGAAAACATTTTAAATATTGCACAAAATGCTATTATACACATCCTGTCTTGTTTAGATGTCTGTGCTTCTGAGCCTGCGGTACCTGCAGACGGCGGTGGACGGGGCCATGGCGCTGGAGAACCCAGAAGGCAACAGTGAGGGTTACCTCCTCGAGAAGGGCTTGAAAGAAACCTTTGAGGACGTCAAAGCCAACTTGCGTGAGATGTTGAAGTTTGGGCAGGTTGATCCCGCCACCGAGGAGTCTCCTGAAGATGCAGGAGGAGAGAAGGCTGCAGATAGCACCACGGAGAAGGTTGCCTCCCCTCCTCCTGCCAGCTAGAGAGAGAAGCAATTTAAACGTGAGCGGAGGGGGACGGGGTGCTGGGGGGCCTCGCAGGCTCCTCGGCTATGTGAGTTGGCTGGTGGCGAGTAGAGCACCCGTTGGGTTTTGACGTGCTTGATTTACGACGCAGCTCCCTCGCACATGGCCAGAACATGGCAACGCATAGGGAATCTCATCAGGCTCTGCACAGACACCAAAACAAACACCTCCTCAGTGCAGAACTTAATGTGTAATCATCAGAAAATCTGTCTAGGAGATGTGTAGGGTTGTTGTTGTGTTTAGAGGAAAGTACATTTCAATGAGTGTAGTATACACAGACAAACATATGCAAGTTTTTAGCAAAGTCACAATCACGTGATGCTCTGGTTCATCCCATGTGCACTGTATTATTCAACTCACAGCTCTAGACTTTGTATGAAAGTGCAAGGAAATGTAGGAACCTTTTAATATGGCAACGCACATGAATTAGAAATTAAAGGTAGATGTATTTAACTGCTATAGTGTTGGTTTCGTTTTGTACATGCAATACAATAAAGGTGTGTATGAACTAACTGTGTTCAGCAAATAGAGTTGGATTAACTGTGTGTGTCTGTGTGTATGCAGTGCTGTGTAGTGTAGTGTAGTGCCCTATATGAAGCTGTCATCTTGTCTATTCTGGCAGCTCTGAAACAATCTGATAATCCTGGCGTAGTTAATCCCAGAACTGCCACACAAGCAGTATGATACACACACTGAGAGCACGCAGGAACACACTTTGGCAGGGAGGGAGGGAGGGAGGCAGCAGGCAGATGCACGTTAAAAGCAAAATAGATATTAAATGCTTTTTATTTGCAAAGAATACACGGTGGTGATTTGTCTTAGATGTGGTTCAGTATATCATTGTGTGCTCATTCTTATCTAATAAAACTCTATCACAGATTGTTTCATTTGATTCATAAATGAGATAAACATGCCTTCAGCACCTACATAATGTGTTATTTTGCAATAAAACACTCGGAACGATGACCTGCAGCAACACACTGGTTAAATGTGGCCTCCAGCGACATGAGAGATGAGGTGTAGAAGTTTGTCTTTGCAACAAATTCAGTAGCGATCAGTTCACTACAATCTGTGACTTGCTCCCTAAAATGTTTAATTAAGAGACTTTAAAGAGGTTCTACTACTGTATAAATATTACATACAAGCACATTACATACATTCATTTTAACCTGACGTGCACGCTGTTGGTTTTAGGCTTGATAAACTATATAAACTACAGCTTGACAGACTCGAACAATGCTTTTGTACTGCCAGGAAGACGCGGTGCAGGAAGTGCATCGCCTCAATAAAAGCGAGGTTGCTTGGTTGCCCTCTGCTACGGAAAAAATGATGTCATGCGTGTGATAGAGGCAAGTGGGAAGCTGAGCGGAGCCACCAGAGGTCACCGTTGCACAGGCCTGGAGCAGGTCTAGACTCCGGAGGACCTGTCACAGCCCTGACGCTTCACAGGGGAACACGACAAGAAGCAGTTCAGGCCGGAAGTCAAACAATTAAAAACAATGTTCTTCCCAACACAGGGAATAAAAATAAAAATACACCGCATTATATTTCGTATGAAGCTCATTTCATAAAGGTTTATAAGGGTTAAAGTCCCGAGGAGGAAATGAGGCTGAATTTCCAGCGCGTAGTCGCGTTTTGAATGTAGTCATACTGTGATTATAAAGCTCTCTGGGCTGAAGGCTGGACGAGAGCAGGGCGTGTGAAGACAGAACCCGCAACATGTGCCTTTTGAAAATTCCGGTGTGGTTTTGCAATGAAACTAACTGACACACAGTCAGAGAGAGGAAGAGACAGCGAGGTGGAGGGAGGGAGGCGGGAGGGGAGAAGGGCCGCACAAATGTCAAACTACTTCATTTGACGCAAGATGGATTCTCTCGCTTTGATTCATTACATAAATGCCGCTGATAATACTTTTAATTAGCTGTCATCTGTAGTGTTTCGCAGCTCTCCCAACACAACAATGGACTCTAGCATTATGGAGATAATAGAGGAATTCATGGAAAGTGCGTTGGTGCAGTGGGTACGTCATTTATCATTTATCACTTACAGTTAGAGGAAAGGTCACCGTTTCTGGAGGCTGAGAGAGCAGAATTAAACCGAAGTGATTGTGTAGTAACTGTGTGGATGTCTGCACTAGTGAAACCTACATCATGTCTAGTGACAACATGCAGGATATTATGGCTTCTAGAGACGTTCTTCACTTTTCTTCTCTCAGTATTTGTATAAGCAGGGGCTGAATAAACAGCCGGTAAACTGTCATGGCTCTGTTGTGCAGAGAAAACAACACTACTTCTCCTTTTGGCAGCTTCCCTTGCCTCTTAATGGCCGGCTCTTTTCTCTCCTAGCCATGACACTTCCGTGTCCTTGGACAGTTACTGATTTGAAAATGATACACACTTATTCACTGTGTTTTCATGACAACGTGGTCGCACTAAAACCAGCTGAAGGCTGGATGTTTTTGTACCAGGCAGGCTTTTTCACATGGAAACAAGCTAACCGAGGATTTTTACCCTTCTGGTCAATGAACAGAATTTATAATATGATGTGATATTGTTGCCTGGGGGGTGTTCTCTTTATTGCCCTCATCTAAAGAGGAGGTCAGAGGTCAGGCTCAACAGGAGGCTGGTTTGTGTTTGCTCAAGGCGACTTGAGCAGGGTGGTTAATTACAGACACGAGATGCATCACAACTTTGTATGTTGAAAGACTGACGGCCTGCTGCACGTCATGAGCTGAACCACCACAAGCTTGTTACTATGTTTACGGACAGATCTGTTTTGAGAAGGTGCCGGTGGAAATAAACCTTATTATATTGGAGTTTGCATTGGCACAGAGAGAGGCCTTGGCTGAGGTCCTGCTTGGCTGCCTGTCACTGTGAAGTGCTTCCCAGTGTGCGAGCACAGATCCCACCTGTCCAGACAGGTGCACCGACTCAAGTGGCTTCCTGTGTGAAAATGTTCGCACCTCTCCACCTCCCTCTTTGTCTCTCTGTTTCTCTGTGGCTATTTTCTGCTCCTGTCACCCTCGTCTTTGTCCACCTCCTGGAGCACGCTTTCCACGCACACACAGTACAACATAATCCCTGCCTGTTTCTCACAGGTTCAGCTGTTTGAGAAGATGGTGGAGAGTGATGATGGCATCCCGATCTACAGCCAGTACATGGAAGTGAATTCAATTTCCCAGAGTACCCGGAGTCGCTACCTGACACTGACCAATGGGATTTTTCTCAATGAGGTCATGAGAGTCATGTAAGATTCTTTTTTTTTGTTTACATTCATTGAATGGCGACAAACATGACCACTGGAAGAATCAAGATTAAGAACTAAGTTTAAGACACATGGTTGCATTTTCCATTAAATGTCAGTAGTGCAGTATTTAAATTTAAAATTACATATGCAAATGAGAGTGCTCTTACTTTGTGCCACTACAAAACTAAAAGATTAACCAGCATAGCCTTGCAGTTACTTGCAAAAATGGTCCTTGGCTTTTATTAATTCTGAATTAAAATGTGGAAATGTGCTTTTCAAATATTCCTCAAGGGAATTATTTTAAAAGAATTACAACAAATAAATACTAATAAAAATATGACCTGGACTTGAATGAATCGCTTTGATCCCCTTAGGACCTCGTGTGTATTAAATGTCTCATGGTCATATTCCTGCAAAACAAAATGACATCATCCTGTGTTTATTTAGCGTCCGAACGCCGTCACCGTTACCTGCGAGGCTGCACCTAAGTGCCACTGTCACGGCTGTAGTGCCTTAGAGCGTTTCTTTTCATGCGTAAAATGCGATGTAACATTCATCACACGCCCCTTTGTAACCTCACTTTGTTCTGCAGCCGGTGAGAAAGGATGGCGTAAATGTTATGACCTATTCATATTTGCCACAAATTTCCGGTGACTCGTGAAATGGGGTTCTGAATGCGTGCCACACAGTTAGGCATCTCTGCTGAATTCCTTATCTCCATGTTCAGATTCCAGAATAAAACCCTTTCGCTCTCATCTGGCAAGACAAGATCTTAGTGTTTGTGGAACAGCTGATTAATTTGGCCTGACCTAAGCCATGTAATTTCAACAAATGATTGCATGTGGATTCTCGCTGCCTGCCTCTGAGGCTCATTAAAATTTAATTCACTCGCTGCTTAAATGTACGATTGCATAAGAATTTATCATGTGGAGAGACGTGGTGCTGGGCTGTTTGATCAAGCTCCAGTATAAACATCGCTGTTATTTCTGTGTTCGTCCCAGAGACCCAAACCCCAAGGTGGAGCAGCTGTACAACAGCGAGAAGGATGACCACATGCTGAGAATCCAGAACTTTTCTATTTTAAACCGACACCTCCGAGCCTTCTACCAGGTAAGGGGGCACTAGGGGAAGGAGGGGGATGTAGATCAGATCGTAAGGAGTGAGGTCACATCTCAACTATCAAACCCTGACTGGATAAGTTACTGCACAGTTTTTAAGGACTAAGGACAAGTTTGTAAGCACAACATTTGATCTATTAACTCTTAACCATCTACTAACCATCAGTGCACACAGACATGTGCAGATTGTCATCTGACCTTAAAGCTGCTCTTGAGTAAATGCGTAGAGTTGTGACCCAGATTCATTGTTGTTCGTTCACTGGTTTGGTAATATAATCATTTGTGAGTTAACCAAAAAGTAAATGAAATATTGTCAATATAGTCAATAATATCTAAGTGACTTATCAGTAATTGACCAAATATCAAGCCGTAGTTTTTTTTACTTTTTTAAAAATATGTTAACCAGCAGTTAGACAAGACATCGCTGCTTTGTTTCAATGCTAAGCTAATTGACTGCTTGCTCGAGCTTGTATTTATTTATGATCTTCTCACGTGACTCTCAGTTCGTCTGGAATGAATTTCTCCCAGACGTTTGCTTTTATTTTTGTCAGTATTATCCCTGTGACACCTCTACAAATATTAATTGGATATTTTGATGCCATGTCAACCTTCTGCAACAACGTCTCAGCAGCGAGACAAGTCGTGACACAGTCTACGCAGTCATTTGGAAACGTTATAACTCAGGTTTAAGCTCCAGTGTCTTCAGCTGCTCCCTTTCTTTAACATTTTTTGTGGATGGACTGAATTGACTCATTATAAATAGAAAAAAGTTAAATCTTCTTCCAAAGCGTATCTCGGGGCCACACCAAATGGCGAGGGAGAGGGGGCGACGGAGGAGGGCTGGGGAGGCAGTTGTCTCGCTGTAAGGTAGTGAAACAGGATGAGATGAAGCTCAACTATCAGTCTCAACACACAAATATATTCTGCCTAAAGGATGTTGTGGAAAGTTTGAAGAGTATGCAGAGGATGACGGAACATTTGTTTGAAGGAGTAGATGAAACATTCTCATCCTCAGTACATGAGTGTCTGCTTATTATCAGGCAAAAGAGAGTGAGAGAAAGTGGAGGAGTAGGAAGCTGCTGTTTTGGTTAGAGGTTGGAGGAGGGAAAGACAATGGAAATCTATCAAACGGCTCTGAGTATAATGCATTTCCTAATGTGTGCTGTTCGTCCCTCTGGCATTTGAGGAAATGACACAGCTCTTCCCCCAGAGGATGATTCAGAGGCTTCGTTCTTAGCCAAGCAAGTCTCCCCGAGTGGCAGGTCAGGTGGACTGAACATGCTCTGCTCGCCTTGTCACACAACACAGCGACACGAGTCAACAAGATCTCGCTTCCTGATTTTCAGTAAATCAACCAATGTCCCGTGAAAAATCGGGGCTGCTGTGGTGATAATTAGGAAGCTCATATTAGCCTGCGTCACCCTGGAATTTAACCAGGTGAGCTCAGAATCGGCTCCATTGTCACAGACGGTTAATTCCACATTGGTCACGGTCTGACTTCACGCCCTTTGTATTTGATGCTGGTTTGCTGTGTGTGTCTGTGTTTGTGTATAGTTGCTTGTGACCACAGCAACAGTTCATCCTGGTGAGGTAAACCTTTTTCTGCTGTGACTGTGACTGGTGACACTAACTGAGGACGTGTACAGTCATCTGAAGCTCAGGGTGGCTGCTGTCTTTCTGTTTTACTCGGTTTGGTTCCATCAACTATTCTGTTCTGTTCTTGTTCCAGCCTTGTCTAGTCCTGTTTGTTTCATTCTTTATTTCATTCCATTTTTATTTTGTTTTGTTCTGTTCTGTTGTCTTTCATACACCATCCACTCTGTTGTTCTCTATTCTGTATTCAGTTGTCTGTTCTTTTCGGTTCTGTGTATGGCATCTTTATCTATTGTTGACTAGTTTTGACTGTTATTCTCTTCTCTTCTATTATGTTCATGTTATTCTACCCTGTTCTGCATTTTATTTTTTATTATTAGAATGTTATTATATGTTCCTCTCTACTCTGTTCTACATGTTATTTGTATTTTATCAGGCTAATTAGTAGATTATTGTTTATTCAGTCATGATATTGTTTGTTTTATTTAGTTCTGTTTGTTCCAGTCTGATCTTCTGTTCCTTTCCAACAGTTCTGTGTTCTATTGTTAGTTCTTTTCTATTCATTTTTTATGTTTTGTTGAAAAGCCTTTAATGCCTCAGAATCTCCAGCCTCCTGTTAATGGGATTTTAAATTTCTCTTGCCTACTAATTTAGTGACCCTCTGCATTTAAAGATCTCTCCCTTCAGTAAACCGTGACATTTTTAAGGCCGATAAATGATGTTCGAATTAACATAAAAAGCACAGTTGAAATCTGCTTCTCACATGTGCTTAAGGCAGAAAGAGAACAAGGAAAAACGAGGCGTCCGACAGAAGCGTCGACCATCAAGCCTGAAAACCAGCTCAAGGCCCGACAACATAAAGTGGAATTATTGATGGAAAGATGGAAATTGGAAAAGATAATGTTGGATTCACCAGTGATGCCAGTAACTTCATGAAATATTTGTGAAGACTGTAACAACAGCAGAAGCAGACTCCCTGAGGGAAACAGGCTAATTTATTATTTCAATATTAAAAGCCGTATATCCAAAGGAAACGCGGAGGATCATATATTAGTCATATGCTTAATCTTTATTCATGCAGGGTATATTGTCATATATCGATGCATAAGCTATAGAGCAGATGTAACTCAGTATGTATTGTATTGTTCAATGCCAGAGAGGAGACATTAGCATGCCAACAACAAGCAGCTTCTATGTAATTTCCAGTCTGGCTGAGCTCCTGCTGAAGTCTGTTTGGCTGCACGGTGACCAACGCGTAATATCCCACAAGCCCTGAAGGAGCCCTGAGACTTAAGGCTACACACTCCTCTTTGCCAAAGTCACACACAGTGGAGATGGGGAAGGGCAGTGCCTGCCCCCAGTACATCGCTCCTCTCACCGAACAGTCTTTAAATTACACACAGAGTTAGAGCTGCTACTGCAGCCGACGCATCACGAGAGGATGCAGGCAGGCTTTCAGAGCAGTTGGGACAGCAGATAGCCAGTGTCAGCGTGTGGCTCGCTGACAGGGAAGTTGTTCTGTTGTTTTCTAAGTTTAAAACTAACAGGCTAGTGAGCGGCTACACTGCTGATTGCAATAACGTCGAAGCACAGCAGCGCAGGTCCACACGACAAACACAAAAGCAACCAGGTATTATGTGTGGAGCGGTTTCTGAGTCAGGTCTGTCTATAAATATCCCTCAGTGGTGCATGATGTAATGTTCTCCTTTTAACTGGTAACGTTATCGTGTAACAAAGCTTGGTTTCTTTGTTTAGTCAACCTTTGCTGCTGTTATACACAACACAATGATACATAACGCTCCATAACCACAGCAGATAGAACGTGTATCACACGGTACCACATGGCTCAGCTTGAATGCGGTGTTGACTCAGTAATAGTGACATAGTGGATATGTCAGGCTCTAGCGCTGTAGCTGGCTTGTTGACTGTTGCTGTGCTCTGTGACTTTGTGCTACGTTACCCTCTACTTTTACACCAGGACGAAAACACTTCCAGGCTTTATAGAGCTCTTATCCTTTCATCTGACGTTTTTATGATGCGCCTACTTTTAAAGAATATGACTATGCTGAAATACTTTTAGCCTAATATTGCCTAAACCCTCTGGACCCGGAAAAACAAAATAAAAGTTATCAGATATCAGCTCTTTGTTTATACCAAAAACCACGTGTGGAAAGTTTTTATTGTTGTGTAGTTTTTTCAGGGTCAGTACATTTTACTTAACTCTTCACATACACTTTTTCTCCAGGAAGACCTACAGCAGTTGATACTGATGCCTCTCCCTAACGTTGCCATTCTGGGGCAGGACCCCTTAACAGGTACGAGATAACAACATGATCCTATCAGCGCCACGTCTCTCAGCAGCAAGAAAGTAATTATGCCTTATATACGAGTCCATATCTCTGCAATCTGTGGAACACATTAAGGTGATAACGATAGGGTGGGGGCTGGCGGGGGGCGGAGATG
Source organism: Macropodus opercularis (assembly GCA_030770545.1). Lineage (NCBI taxonomy): Eukaryota > Metazoa > Chordata > Actinopteri > Anabantiformes > Osphronemidae > Macropodus > Macropodus opercularis. The sequence continues at coordinate 8,548,540 of CM061098.1, forward strand.
ATGATGATAATCGTGATAGTGACAGTTATTTCTTTGTGTCCTCAGAGGCAGCCGTGGAAGAACTCAGGCGACTGCTGCTGCTTTTACTGGGATGTGCAGTGCAGGTGATCACACATGACCATCACATGTCTCACTGGACGTGTAAACCAAGACTTTACGTGCCGCCTCAGGAAAAGTAGTAAATCATTTATTAATCATGGATAATGTTTTCTAGATCGACAGCTCCCGTTTTAATTTAATTTGATGTGCACATAATCAAGAACTTGGCTTAGTCTTTGCTACAGTATGCGCACACACACACACACCCCCACACACACACACACAACAAAACAAAAAGTGCTTCATAGACTCACAGAACAGCCAAATAGAGAAGAAAACCCCAAAAGACAACAGCAGTAATGAAAATATTAAAGATGTGTCATGATGACAGGATTTTCCTTCCAGCCACATTCATCATCTATGGGTGAAAATCCACAAGTAATACATAAACAGAGGGTTGGTGCTGCGTTTATAATGTAGAATGAAAAATGGGACTTAATTGGGACCATGGTTGAGTTTGGATGAGTTAAAATCAGGATCCAAGGCACAGAGGGAGAATTATAGCTTTAAATGTGGCTGCAGACAGGCAGTGTTTTAAATTGTAATGTTTACATTCTGTCCATCCCTGTGGTGTGGTTGATTCCATACGGAAAAAAGATCCAACACTTCACACATCTGTTCTGGTGTCATACTAGTCTTAAGAAAAATTTGACGTCCCAGACAAACACGAGAAGAAGCTGCTGTGTCTTAGGAGGTAGAACAGTTATTTCACCAAATGCAGCGTCAACAGTTTGATCCCCAGATGAGGAGCAACTCTCTGAAATCTGACTTCAGGTGTGCATCCTCACTTGGTTAAAAGCATTTGCCACATGATTAAAGGTACCCATAAAACATATTCACAATATGATTAAAGCAGCCACTAGTGTTCTTTCTTTTGTTTTAACCAGACTAACTGCACACACACACAGACACACACACACCTAAACCATTTCATGCCTGTTCACTGCAGTGTGAAAGGAAGCAGACGTTCATTCAGCAGATCCAGTCTCTGGACATCGAGACCCAGGCAGCCATTGCCAGCTGTATTCAGCAGGTACGTTAAAGTGCAGAATTAATCAAATGAAGGACCTCCCAAATATAAAAAGCATTCGCAGAGCGACCATCTGCATGAGGACTTATAGTCCGGGGGAGACTATTCTGAGAGGGGCTGTGCTCCTAAATGTGATTTAGCAAAGAATTTCTTCACTGTCTGCCCTGTAGGCAGAGAGAGGGAACTATTATACCTTCTCCTGGTGCTTCAAGTAAGTGTGAAAATGAGCTACTTGTCATTCTACTGGCAGCCTGTTAAAGACCTCTGGGTGCCCCTTGCTGCCACCGTAGGATGGATTTTTCACCCTGGTGCCCACCTCTCCACCTCCACCTCTGCCACATCATCCTCTCTCCTTCATCTCTTTTCTGTCATACTTCATTGTCCTCTCCAATAAGACACAAATGCCAAATTGTACTCTTTTAAAAAATACCCCCCATGAATAATTGCCAGCATTACGAAAACAGCATGTTGCATACCAGCGTGTCTAAATTACAGTAACAGCATGTTGCCAACAGCCTTTTCGTGCCAGGTTCCTCAGCCTCATGAATCAGAGAGGTGAGAGGTGCTTTTCCTGCATGTGGATGGATGCACCTCCTGCTTGCTGTTCATATGCCTTCCACCTAGGGACTTTCCAAAACTGTCTACACGAACATTCGTTTTTCGAGCATTAGTCAGGCTCTTTTTGGACAAACTTACCAGACAGAAATAGTTGTTCTCCGTTGTCTCTGCTTGATATTCACACAGTCTTTCCACTGTCTGGACCCCAGGTCTGTCATTTTCTGTCAGGGTTTCCCAGGCGCACATTGATCTTATCACCGAGACCTGAAACAATGTCCTTGCTGCAGGTGACTCAGGATCCTCGCATGGTGCTGCCACTTCAGTGGGAAGAGCTGGTGGAGACGGAGGGTGCAGACTTTCAGCTGGTGTTCAGCTCCATGGCCAAGCAGATCCAAAGCCTGCTGGCACACAGGGACACTCACCTGGAGGTACAGCATGCACACACAGTTAAAGATTATTAACCCCCTGTAGAGCCACACACAAAATAACTAACAAACAACACATCAAGATAAAGGTTTGATGAAGATATTAAATGTAATAAACCTACAAATTTCATCAGTGTCTATTTATGTCATGTACTTGATCAACATACTCAGATCTCATATTCAGTGTGTAGTTATTTTCTACCACTTACATTAATTCTGCCTTTTACTGAAAAAAGCTATTCTTACATGGTATCTCAGCTGGCTGTGCTATTAGACAGATTAGAATATAATAAACACGATTACTCTGTGGAATTTAAGGTTAACAAATGTCAGTTATTAATGAAAAACACATCAATAAATGGAAATGTGTTGCAATGTTAAATGCTTCTTGATGAAGGTACACTTAGGTCCGTTACCGTTTCTATAAATGAAAACATCAATATTAAAAGAATTCATTCAGGTTTCTACAATGAAAAACGTGAACATTTCTCCACAGCCTTATGTTGGAATAACATGATGTCAATGAACTCAGTTAAATCCTATTGATTCAAGGACTCAACGTGTTCTCTTTTATGTGTAAGCACATAAAAAAACGTTTTTATTGCTGCACATAGAGAGAATGAAATGACACTGAAAAGCCTTGTGACATTTATTTGTACGAACAGCACCTGCAGTCAGTGTAGGTTAAACATTCTAACGCCGCATTTGTTAATGTGCGCTTCCATTGTCTTCTTAGTCCTTGTGATTTATCTTGCATGTCTCCAGTTCTCTCTCAAACCTTTGTTTTCCTCCGTCCTCTTTGTCCCTTGCCACTTGTGTTGCCCTGCACTCGTCTCCCTCTCCCACCCAGAGGATAGCGGAGCTGTGTCGCGAGCGGGAGGCGAGCACTGACTTAACCTCAGCACCCCTGGGTGGTCGCAGCGAGGAGCCACCCCAAAGTCTGGCGCTCCAGCTGGCGGACAGCAAGGCCAAGCTGCGTCGCCTAAAACAGCAACTGTGAGTGTGTGTGTGTGTGCGTGTCAGGAAAGCTCAGGAGAACCTTTAGAAGAGTTTTGAGAAAGGTCAAGATGAAAAATGTGCAAATGATTTTGTCACAGTTTACATTACACAAAACTGTGAGTTGTTATCAGCCATGATACAGAACAAATCAGGTACTCGCTGCTGTAATCCAATTCACATAGTGTATTCACTGCAGACTAAAGCCTAAAGGTCACTGCTGCCCAATTATAGGTCCTGCACATACGTAGTATTTCAAGCAAACCTAATCTTGCTCAAATCTTATATCTTTATCAGCCAAATTATAACAGACAGGGATTACATTACAAACAGAAAATCACCAAAATACCATTTTACCATTACCATTTTAAAATTGCATTTTTGATGTTGATGGTTTTTCAGGGATGATAAAGGAGATCAGATACTGGATTACAAACAGGAGATACAAACTATGGAGGAGCAACTCAAGAAGCTTCAGAAAGAGGTGCAGACATCTGAAGCCAGCTCGACAGATGAAGCTAAGATCAACTAAGCACATTCCCTGTATATTATGTCTAAAAACCCTACAGCACAGCCAACAGCACAACACACTGGTGGCATCAAGTTAATTCCACTTAGGTACTGTGTTTAGCAGTAATTAGACTAAAGTCACTGCAGCCAGGTTCTGTTCAAAGCCAGATTTGTTCCTTCCCAGCTGAATTTAATTCATATGATCCAGAATGACTTGTTTTACTAGAGTTACTCACAGGTACTGGATGAAAATGCTTACGTACTGTTTCTATTTTTGTGTGGACATTGTAATCATCGAAGGGCACACACACACGCACACACACACACGCACACACACACGCACACACACACACACACACACACACACACCCTCTCCTTCCTGTATCACACACTGTCAACATTTGCTGGCCGTCGCATGGCCGAACTGTTTGCAGCCTTTCTTGACCCCCACGTGCGCGTGTGTGTGTGTCCAGAGCCGCTCGCTGCAGAGCGAGGTCAGGGGCATGCGTGCGCTGCGCGATGAGCTGGACTGCGCCCGTGAGCGAGCTACACGCACCGAGCAGCTTCAGACTGAACTTCAGAGCTGTAAACACAGACTGCGCAGCCTGGAGCTCACACGCACTCAGCTGAAGGTACACACATGCTGCCGACTCACAGTTTACTACACACTTCTAAATAAGTAATATAGATCATGGCTCCCACGAAATACATTTTACAAGTCACTGATATAAATACGTGCCTCGCCTTTATACATATAAACATTTATTTTTAACGTTTATTAAGCAGGCCTTTAAATGTTACCAGCGATAGTCACATCAAGAGCATCCTCCTTTTAGACCTTTCACTGAGCAGCTATTATTTTTTTGAAAAGAAGCACCACTTAATCTTAAAAGCTGTCTCATGCTCGTGGGTGTTTCAATCAGGAGTGTGCAACTCTGAGGCTCAAAGAATAAGATTATATTGAGTGATGTCATCAGGATTTAAAGCCCAGAGCGGCTTCGTTGACAAAGAGCAGGAGTGCGGCTTCAGTTATTGGAGCCTTTACACCCAAATGAGATTTATTCAGTGGCAGTATAACTGTTCTGAGGCAGAAAATGTGCTCATATCCTTGTAAAACACCTCCGTGTCCTCGTTGTCACCTTCTCAGTCTCGTGTGTTTTATTCCGCCTTTATGCTGCCTTCCTGTGGCCCAAATTAGCTGAAATTACAACGTCTCCTGTTTAGAAGTATAATTAATTTTGACAAATTCACTGTGATTTTTTTTTTTGTAAAGCTAACACTGAATGTTTAGACGTAGACGTTGTCTCTCTCCAAAACAAATTCACCGCATCAGAACAACTGCAAATTAAAGCAGCTGAGGTGTTGCTTTGACAGTCAGTCACAGTTATAACTCTGTACCCACTGCTTTAGTGCTTTAGATGTAGAAACTCAGACAGGGTATCATAATGGCTCTACCTTTTTTTGTGTATTCCTCCTGTACCTGTCTGCATCTTGAATGGAAAGGACTGAATGAAGGCAAATATATTCAAACGAATCAGGAAAATTATGTAACAATAAAGGAAATAATCAAGAGTTAACGAGCACAACAGCAGATGTGGGAAGCAGGTACACAACAAAGTCAACTACAACCACTGGTCACACGGCACGAATGTCCAGACGGTATTGACAAGGTTGATCCCATCATGACTCCTTTTGCAGACAAATGTCAGAGAAAGATCGATAAACTTTGAGAGCTGCCAAAGAAACAAATAAACAGTGTCAGTCTCAGCAAATATTTGTTCTTAATTTCCACCAACGTCTGATCGATGTGATGACAGCTCATTACTTATACCGTACGAGTACGTTTGCTGACGGTCTGTGCCTGGCGCCCCCTACAGGAGCAGCAGCAGCTGTGCGCAGCGCTGCAGGAGACCAAAGCTCTGCTGGAGGAACAGCTGGCGGACGCCAGGGCACGATGTTCCACACTAAGGGAGCTGGAGAGGGACAATCTTCTGCTGCGCCAGAAAGTCATGGATGTGGAAGCCGTGAGCTGAGCAATAATGCTTTAATGTTTTTGTTTGTTTAACTATGGGGGTGTAGTCATGTCTACAGTTATAGTTAGTAGGAGATGACCAGCCCCACCTACAGACTGTGTGTGTGTGTGTGTCACCAGTAGCGTTTCATGAAAAATATGTTTTGTCTGTGTAGGAGAGAGACACCGAGCGGCAGCGAGTTGATGAGCTGCTGGAGATGAACATGAGCCTTCAGGCAGACCTGAGGCACAGCAGCGGCAGCGGCAGCGTTCCCGTGCCAGGAGCTGCGGGTCACCTCCGCTTCCTCCAATCAGAACTGGACTCTGATGAGGAGCCATACGAACTGATTGGTCAGAGCCCCTGTCTTTTTTAGCACCCTGTCATTTAAGACATTTTAATTAACTGATAAGAAAAAAAAATCTGTTTCTGTACTGGCCTGCAAGTTATCAGTCAACAATAACCGAATGAATCTCTCCTTCATTTTGTCCGTCTCCTCTTGTTTTTTATCCGTTTCCTGCTTTATTTTTATGCCTCGCTGCCGCTGTCTCAGATGAGAAGCCTCTAAGCGTGGAGGTGGGCGAGGCGTCGACGCTGAGGCTGCTGGGAGCGGAGCAGGAGAACGCGGAGCTTAGGAGACGACTGGAAGAGCTGCAGGCCCAACAGGAGGTCAGGGTGCAAGGGTGGCACTTTATGACCCGCAGACTCACATCTATAATAATGTAATGAGATAATTAATCTATAACAGTTGGCCTCTCCACGGAAAGAGGTTGGAAGTCAGAGTGGATCGTAAACATCAGACAGCTGTTACATAAATAATGAAACGCTGGATGGATCAGTGAGAGATGGAGACGGGAGAGATGACACAGCTTTAGAAGCATAGGTCCAACTCCACGCTATGTAGAGTAGCGCAACGTATACACACGCCTTCATGTATCTATTATTGACGACACCAAAATGTCTTGGCTGCAGGATTCATTACAGTTAACAATGTTAATGAATATATGCACAAATCTTAGAGTCTGAACCATCCATCTCCTCTCACTGCAGGTTGAGTCTCCCGATGCAAAGAATGAGCTGAGTTGCCTAGAGATAGAGCATCAGAACACACTGAGGGAGGTGAGCAGAGAGAGCTAAAGATTCATGGCTGATGTGTGTCTTTGTCAGACACATGGATGCATTTTGAGAACGAACGAGCGGTGGTTTCAGTCTTTTCTCACAGCGCGTTCAAGTTCATTCCTGCTCAACAATAAAGGCCCGGGAGAAAGAATACAACAGAAGAAGCAAAAATGCAGCAGACTAAAAGATTTGAAAGGTATCAACAATTCTCTCCTATTGTACTTTTCAGTTTCAAAACCTGAAGAATGAAAATTCCACTTTGAAGCAGCACCTGGAGCAGCTTGTGATCAAACTGCGATGTTTAGAAGACAATAGGAAAGAAGAGCCAGCGAGGACGCCAGACAGAGAGGAGGAGACGAAGGAGAGAGGAGTGCAGGGCTCTGAATCACGCAGGGAGGAAGGGGAAGGCAGGGTGAGGACGATGGAGGAGAGGAGAGTGGAAATAATCAAGGCCCGGAGGGAAGCTGGAGTTGGTGAGGAGGTTCTCCACGTTCAAGGGGAAAAGGGTGAAGTGTGTGATGAGGTGATGGAGCCCAAAAGAAGAGGAGAGGCAGAGGGAGGGCAGAAAGACAGAGAGAAGCAGGAGAAAGAGCAGACTGCAGCAACAACAAGCCCCGAGACCCAAATGCAACTGAAGACTGTTGATGATAACACGGTGACCACAGCTACACACCTGGCGGAGCCTCCCCCATTGGATCACGATGTGGAGATCCTGACAAAGCAGCTCCTGGAGGCTCAGGAGGAGGCAGACAGACAAGCGACGGCGGTCCAGGACCTGCGCTCCAAGCTGGCAGAGCAGAGCAGGAAGACCTGGGAGGCTGAGCAGAAGCTGGTGGTCCTCGAGGCGGAGATGCAGCGCCTGAAGAAAGCGACTGAGAGTCTGGGAGAGGCCCGCAGGCAGATAGAGGTATGGATGGAAGGAAGAAGGTGGGAGACAGCAGAGATGTTAAGATCATGGATATGTAGTTTCTGAGATGCTACAAGGCCATTTAGGGTTAATTAGCAAATATTAGTATGAGCTAAACTAACAAAACATCAGCACGTTAGCATTGTCAGTTCCCAGTGTCTGGATAGATGTGGTCTGGGACTTAAGTTAATTATGTCCACTCTGTATACACAGATGCCTTTAGGGGTTGATGAACAGTTCTGCAGCTGAATTAATTTCCCATTTATTCAGGCGCTTCAGTCCGAGGGTCTGGCCATGGAGGAGGAGCTGTGCCGCCTTCGAAGCCAAACGGAGCTTCACAGGATGCAGACTACGGTCATCGCCACGCTGGAGGGAGAACGGGCCGCACTGGAGAGAGACAGGGACACGCTGCGAAGCACGGTGGACGCCCTGCGCACCGTCCAGCGCAAGGTGGGGCAGCGCACACACGCACCGGAGTCGACGACAGCCGTGACACCAAACACTTGCATGACCACAGCAGATGTTACTGCAGGGCAGAGAAAGAAGGGGGTAGATGTAGGAATCAAATGGAAGCCAGTTTTTGATGTAGCACAAATCCTCAGTGATTTTATTCATTCCATTTTAATAGCCAACCTCATTATTCTGTAATCCCCTTAAATAATTACTTGTTTACATTAAATTCATTGCATTAGTTTGGAGTTTCGCTTGCCTAATAGATTTCTTCCACCATCTCTTGTATTCATCTGAAAACTAATTATGTTATGGCATGGAGAACTCAGCAGGAGCTGGATTTGACAGCGTGAAGTAAAAACAGATAATTCATACTCTCCGCGAGTAAAACACGTTTTTATACTACCAAGAGTTTTGAATAGTGAAACTTCACATCGATGACTCACGGACGCTCTGAGGTGAGTTGTGGTTCTGGTATTCAGCAGAGTCAGTGTTTTTTACAGACTTAGGCTCATGGATTAACTAAACCAGAAGTCACCTTTTTCAGCCTGTGCAGGATGTAAAACGTTTGTGAGTACTGTGTGTAATGTGCTGTTTTCAAGACATCAGAGAAACTGCAAGCTAAGGAAAGAATCACTGCTAAATCAGCAGTACAGAAACACTCAGGAATCCCTCCCATTTAGACAGAGATGTACATAATCCTTCTTCTGATGTTGTAATAGTGTGAAATGTTCCCGCCCTCCTTTTATGTAGCCTTGCTGTGAACACTGTACCCTCACAGTTAACCAAACACTACTTATCTTTTAAATAATCCTAGGAATACGAATATACAGTGTTATTATTTACGAACGCGTTCCAGCTGTTTCTGTGCCAACCAGTGTTCATCTACAGTATTTCATCTATAGAAGTAGGTTCTTAGCTGGTGTGAGACTATACAACAAGCGACATACTGTAGTACTACTGTAGTACTACTGTAGTACTACTGTAGTACTGCTCTATGCGTCACATTAAACTACACATAACAACAGGGGAGTATTTCTCTTATACATTACAGCAACTTTTGACTCTATATGTTCCTCCAGAGGAGACATTGTGCTGTTTATGAATGAAATAACCTCAGAGAGCGTCAACACAGGAAGCACCAGACGAAATCTGTCCATTTTAATGCAAGTTGCTTACTCGTGTAGAGGACTGAAGTGAAGGCTGGAATAACAGTAATAACAGTCTGCGTTGAACATGGCGTTCGCTCGTCTTTTTTCAGCTGTGTGTGAATCAACCCAAATAGGAAATTACAACTCACCCACATCCTCTTTTTCACTTTGCTTCCTCGCTGTGGTGTGTGATCACTGAACTATTCTAGACTGAAACCTAATTTTAATAATGGAAATGCAGCTTTACTGCTAAAGCTGTTATTCTACGTCTCAGTGAAACCTGTTTTCCCTCTAGAGGTTAATAAAGTTCTCGAATGCAACCTACGGTGGCCTCTAATGATCTGAACAGCGTTTTTCATCCATCTTGTCTTCTTTTCCAGGGTGAGCAGTTGGAGCTCACCACGCAGACTCTCAGGGCGGAGCTGGAGCGTCTGGGTCGGACTTTGGAGACCTCCCGTCGCCGGGAGGAGGAGCTGGACGCAGAGCTGCGCGAGGCGACCCGGGAGGCAGAATCTCTGGCCCGGGCGCGTGACCAGGCGCTGCTGGAGGTCTCACGGCTTGAGCAGGAGAAGGAGGCCTGCCAGTCAGAGCTGGATGAACAGAGAAAAGAAGGGAGGCAGAGGGAAAGAGAGGCAGCGAGACTGAGGCAGCAGCTGGAGAGCACGACCCTGGCCCTGGAGCACAGCAACCAGAGAGCTCGGGCTCTGGACGCTGAACACAGGTGCATACACACACTGCTGTACACACACTTAACCTTGATCATGAGCAGAAGTGTGCAATTAACTTTACAAGGCATTGGAGAGAGCCACAGCATGCGTTTATCTATAATGTCAAGTCTGTCTTCATTCAACCTTCTGCTTGGACCCATGTTGCTGCCGGTGTGTGTGCAGACGTGTGTGCCAGCAGCTGTCTGAGTCCAAGGAGCTCTGCACGCGGCTGCAGGACCTGGAGAAAGACCTCAGCACTCGATTAAGCAGCGCGGACGAGGGCAAACAGCAGCTGCAGGAGCAGTACACAGACGCCCAGGCCAAGATTAGCTCACTGTCCCAGGTGTGTGAGGGGTAGAGTAGTCACTGATGTAAGCACTGCTGCAGTGAGGGTAAACTCTCCCAACCTCAGCCTCCCATCGCAGGAACAGACATTACTCTTCCTATTCAAGAGCACAATGAGTTTGATAGCTTTATAAGATTAAAGCTAATCATAATAAATTTGATTAGAGTATAATTCTTTGACACCTTCAAAGACGCCTCTCTGTCTTATCAGGACTTATCTAAGGAGAAAGGACGTTGCCAGGAACTGTCCACTGAAGTCCAGCGTCTCAACCAGAAACTGCACAAAGCCGAGGCCGAACTAAAGACGGTCAGCGAGTCTCTCAGCCAGTCACATAACAGAATAGAGTCGCTCTCGCAGCGCCTGGCCAAAAGTGACTCTCTTCTTCAGCTGGAGAAGAGGAGAGGCAGCACTGAGATAGACAAATTGGCCACGTCACATTCAGACTGCACAAACAAAATGCACATTTGTGAGTCACTCACCCAGGTGACGTCGGATCTGGATCGGTGCTCTGAAGCTGGAAAAGGCCGTAGCCTGTCCGTGACCCACGATCATGCCACGGCAGAAACAGAGAGACACCTGAGTGAGAGGTTGTTAGAGCTGGAAACAGAGGTGTGTATCCATGTTTCATGTATTACAGCTGAATGCATATGAGTGTACATAGGTTCAGGGCTTCTTCTGCATGAGAGACAAGCTATATTACGCTGAGATTCCTGCTTAAGGGATATTCGATGACTATCTACTCAGTATAGGCCACTACTTCCCCAAGAGCAGCACTTTCTTTCCAGAACTACTGCTTTATCTCCGCTCATCAGTTTTTATAATGTCACCTCGGCTACTGTTAATCTTCCTTATCTCCTCTACTGCTCTCATGCTTCGGCTCTTACTCTTTCTTTTTCTCTTTAACACACACACACACACACACACTTGCACATAAACTCCAACATCAAGCTGTAAGGGGCGGTTCCAGCATCACCAAGGTCAGGAGTGTCATTCATAGCATTTTTAGTTTAGTTTTAGAAAAGGACACACCTTTAGGGTTTCATTCCTGGTCCTAGTCAGTCCTGCTTTCTATTAAAAGCAAATGTAATAAGTTTAATTAAGATTTACAGCACTACGGATTACTTCGACCAGGTATCTGCTGGCTTTGTCTTCCCCCACTCCACCATGTGACGTGGTGTCGTCCAGCGTCCGATTGACTGAACACACCTGACTGAGGTCCTTGCATTGATCGGTCTGAGATACGTAGATTTCTTGCGAGTCTGTCTAACATGTGGGAGTTGCTTCTTAACTCTTGACATTGAAACTGGTGTTTTGCATTAATCTTGTGCTGCTACTAATCTTCTTTCTAATCTGATCAAAGAGTATTACATGAAACAGCCTGAAGAATAACGCACAGACGCGTTTTAGGACAAAGTTGGTTTGGCCATTTTGAGCCTGCTTTCAAACCTAGAACTGGTGACTGCTGATGGATGGTCCTAAGGTCTGTGGAGCTGTTCTAAGAGGTTTTCCTCCAGGCTTTTGCTGTTGGACCACATCCATTTTCTGTCCCTGTTGCTGAGAAGCACCACTATAACATGATGCTGCCACAGCTAGGCGTCACCACAGGGGGTGCATGTGTCAGATTTATATATCAGCTATTAGTGCTATAAATCTCAATCTTTACATCCTATAGTATAGTTGAATCTATGGCCAATTCTGTTACACATTGACTTACTACTCTCTTGTTATTCAGATAATGGACAATTTCATCCCAAAGAAAGAAGGGAAAATGCTCACTGATGGAATTGCTTAACAAAATATTCCACAGAAACATACCACTGAATATTAGAAGTACCTAAAATTATACTTAGTATGTACTGAAGTAAATGTATATGTACTTCTGATAGTGTTCTGGGAAACACTACACAGTGAAAAATCAAAAAAAAGCCAATGAAAATGTAGAAATCCCTGGAGTAACAGTGTGACTCTTTTACGTGCTGGGAGAAAATGTGAAAGAATCTAAAATGAAGGAGACCAAAACTCAGCCACAGGCTCTCCAGACAATGCACACATGAAATGTGTGGTCCCTAAGCCAGTGCTTGCAAAAATGTTCAAAGAAATTCAAACTGTAGAGCTGAGCTGTGGTGGGCTGCGCACCAGTTTTTATACCTTCATCTTTTTTCCAGCTTATCTCTGTATTTACGGTATGAATATGAACTTAATTATACAGTTATGAATTAATAACTGTAATTATATCATAATTATACAGAATACATGATACAGTTGCAGCTTGGATGAAGTGTCAGTCAAAGGTCTGTGGCTATTTGGAGCAGCCATAGTGTGGGAGCAGCCCCTTCCCAGCGAATGGCGAAGGATACTCTCTGTGTGAGACTAAAGAAATTGTCTCCCCCACCAGAAAGCGTTGGCAGTTGCAGGACAAGAGGCTTTACGGTCACGGTTGTCCCAGACCCAGGAGGCATGCGAGCACCTTAAGGAGCAGCTGGAGGCTCTGCGCCGCCACTCCCTTAGCCTGCAGGACTCCTGCACGCGACTGCAGACTCTCAACACTCAACTCCAGGTGAACAGAGACCCAGGACGCACTGTGATTATCATGCTGGCTAAGGTTCACACACGATGATTTTACAATCACACACACAGGTGGAGCAAGCGTCTACGAGCTCCCAGCATGCAGCGCTGCTGACGCGCTGCAGCGAGAGTGAGGCCAGGTGTGCGGCTCTAGAGGCCGAGTCCAAGGTGTGGGCTCGGGAGCGAGAGGAGTCCGTGGCCAGGATGGAGGCTCTGAGACGGGACCACGAGCGGATGACGGCGATGCAGCAGCGACAGGAAGTGGAGCTGGAAGAGCTGCTGGACAAACACTCTCAACTAAGGAGCAACAATCGCAGCCTGGAGGCTCAACACAGGGAGCTGGAGGCCAGGTACAAACACACACCGCTTGAAATGAGATTATTTTTCTGTCTGAGAGGATTCTTAGGTTTTACTAAGACGAGTGATACAGCACAGCAACACACAGAAACACACTGAGCCAACTTTCATCCCTTGAAGAGACACATTCTCTTTTTTAGTCGCACATTTAAAGTACTTTTTTTTTTTGTTGAGGTGAATTTGAATATGTTTACTATCTTAAGATACAAGGAGCTCCTGGACGGCAAAAGCCAGCTGGAGGAGAGAGAGAGGGAGATGAAGGCGGAGAGAGAGGAGATGGAAGCCAAGGCCCAGAGAAGGCAGGAAACCGAACGAGAGCTGGAAAGGCTGAAAGAAGAGAGCGAGCGGTAACGGATCCACTCGGCTTCTTTAGCATCGCATTGATGAGATCTGGATATGCTTTCACTCGCCTCCTCTCGCTGCACTAATGTTCATTTGAATACAGCAGCAGCAGTAATGCTTCTGTATGAAGCACAGGGCACAGCACAGGAACCTGACTGAATGCAAATGTGCTGCAGGGACGCACAGAATACGTTTTACATTTTTTAAATGCACATTTTGTTTGTGATTAAAGGCTTTTGGGCTTTAGGGATCAGGCACGAAACAGAAGAGAAGAGCAAGAAAAGCAAGAAAAGTTTCATGTTTTGATGGAACTGAGGGGCTTTTCTATTATTATTATTATTATTATTATTATTATTATTATTACTATTATTATTATTAGATTTTGTACTATTTACTGACACTAGGGGATTATTCACCAAAATAATAGATGACTTAGGGGAAATATACAGTATGGACATCTGCTACTGAACCACTTCTGTTGACTGATACTGTTTGTACATCAAAATATACTTTGAATCCACATTGGGAAAATAAAATGTTGCATAGTTATTACTGAATATTACCTAATTTCCCCCTCAGTAGTCATTACGAGTTTCATTATATCTTATTACAGTTCTCATTACAAAGTGAGACAAAGATGATTGCTTACCTCTTCACTGCAACTATTTTGGAAGCAGTTGTTTTGTTAGTGAACCCAGTGATGCTTCATAATGTGAGCTTCAGCCACTCTTCGTTATTGTTTGGGCTGTAGAATAACACAGTAATGAGCTTGAGTTAGAGTTTAGTCAGTGAGCACGAGCTTTAACAGTGACAGTAATGATTAAACTGTGCTGTGTTGGCGTTGCAGGCTGCAGGCCCAGCAGAAGGAGTGGTTGGTGTCGCAGGCGGAGCTGCTGGCTCAGGGCTCGATGCTGAGGGGGGAGCTGAGCGCCTCCCAGCTGGAGCGGACTCGACTGGAGGGGGAGCTCAGTGGCCTGAGGGAAACCAACCAGAGCCTGGATCTCAGCAACGCGCGCCTCACCAGCCAGTACCAGGTATTGACCACACACACAGATGCACAAACACACCCGCATGTGCTTTGCATTCAGGCTGCAGGATCATAATTTGCATACAAAAAAGGGATTTAGTGCTTCACAGCGAAGACACTCGGATACATTACCCTCTTCAAATCAGAAAACAAATTTATTTAAAGCATTGCTGGACAATTAAACAAGATTTATTAGGATTTGATTGGCACTTTTGGAAAGTGCTTTACATAACTGTTGCTGGAGAGGAACAACTACCATATCATCCGTGACTGTAATACTGGTAACACTTGCTATAAAGCCAATTTCAGCTTGATATATCCAAAATGTATATGGCCATAAACAGAAACTGAATAGCACATACTAATAAGTAGTGCTGTCAAACAAGCTCTTACATTTTTTTTTCACACAGTAAAGTCTCCAGTTGTTTGAAAGACCCTGAGGCAAGTTGGTTTCTTGTATATTAGGAAGTCAGCGAGCAGATGTGTCGTTCTGTTGCCTCATCCAGATGCTCATGACACTTCTCTTGACTCGCTTGGTCCTGTAGATGCAGACACACAAACTTGTTGCAGGATTCAAAACAATTGCAAACCAGACTGCTGCTTTGGATCATTTCCAGTTGGTCAAACGATGCCCACAGCATGTATCTCTATCCGTATCTGTGTCTGACGTTGAGCTCTAGCCTCCTTCAACATGCGCAGAAATGGTGAATTGATGCTTCAGGGCAGATTAAACAAACACTCCAGCCACTTTGGGCCATTCCCTCATCTTACTTTTAACACTTACTAATAAACCCATTTCGGTTTCTGACGTCATGCGTGCGCGTCTTGGAGCGACAGCTGGTGACGGTGGTTGCTGTGCTAGCTGTGGATATGACCTCCTGCTTTTCAGTGCTTTTTTTAATCTGCAGTGTACGGTTCTGTGACCACTGCCTTCACATTCAGACACCAGCTGCTGGGTCTTGTACTTCTTTCAGCGCCCTTTCATACCTGCACACACAGGTCTAGAGTTGTGTGACATTTCTGAAAGCTGACACACTGTGTGCATACTGCCGCTATTCAACTGCATATGAATCAATACAGCGATCATTGCAAATCTTTTTCAGTTGCTTTTCTCGTCTGTGAACAGACACGACGGCAAGAGAAAAAATTCACAGGCCTGGTTTTAGCGAATAACCAAGCGGTGACGTGTGCAACCTAAGAATCCACATGTTGATCTTACAGAAAGTTTTGTTTCATGGACATGATTGATTTTGATCCTATGTGTGCAGCTTTTGACCCAGTTGAAGGGGAACATGGAGGAGGAGAACCGTCACTTGGCAGAGCAGAATCAGAGTCTGCTGAAGGAGAACCGGGCCCTACTGGAGCAGAGCCTGGAGCGCCGTGACCAGCACTATTCACAGCAGAGGGAGTACCAGTCAGTACACACACACACACACACACGAATAAAGTAGAGGAAGAGGAAATCAGGTTCATAACAAAGAAACTTAACACCACTGATTTAATGTAATGTCCACATTCTATGTTCATTAAAGCTCTTACGTAAAGGGTTGAGCCTGTGAGACAACAATTTCACAGTCCAACAGCGCTCAGCAGTCGCCGTTTTAATGACTAATGGACTGGTAGCAGATTAATTCAGAACCAATAGTGAGCATGCAGAACGGGCGCCACACTTTAAATCTAACCAGGCGTATTTCAAGTATGGTTTTAAATCCAAGCTTTCAGTTTTCAAAACATTTATATTACAGATTCGAATGTCACCGTTAACATTTCAGATGTGAGTTCAGCGCCCTGCTGTGCCACTGCTGTAGCCTCTAACACCTGTAACACTGGTGGGTCTCCCAGTCATTGCCCCCGTATTAGCATAGTTGAAATAATATTAAGAGGAATATTCAAAGTGATCGCGATTCTCAGTTCTTCTGAAAGTGTCATGGAGGAACGTTTTGGTGACAAAATGATTGTTTTGTTTGTTTTTCAATCCCACCCTGCAGTGTAACACAGATCTCTCCCTGTAAGTTGGAGAATTAAAATTAGAGCGTGTTCTGGACCTCCATTCATCAGCCTGAATGCTAATCTTGTTAGATGTGTTGTGTAAGTAAGAAACAGCATATGCAAGTGAGTTGGAGTTTTTGAGCACACATAATTGTTCCCTCAGGTAGCAGGTCTGCACATATCAACGATAGACACGGCTGGAATTTAATTAGACATTCAGACTCAAAAACACAGCAGAGCCATAAAAACACTTAAGAGTCTAAAAAAGGTCCTGCGCTTATTCTATCTAAACTGAATCTCCACCAGATCTCTCCATCACTTCTTTCCTGTCTCAATTATTTGATGAGATATTTTCATCCTAAGGTCTAAAGTTCAGAATAAAAAGTGTACAGTGCATTTTTGTTCACAGTGACCTTCAAAGGTTTTACAATTCATTTCAGATGCAAACATGTCCAATGTCTGCATCAAATCAAAAAGTCAAATATATAGTCAGATAAAAGTTTTACCACAGTCAGGCAGGGCTCATCCTCCCGGGATCACAAATGTGTGGATACAGTTTCATAATAATACAACTTATAGTAATATTTCTGTACCAGTCTGAGAGATTTCACATCAGATGGGAGTAAAAACACAACTGCAATAGATTTTTTGACCCAAGTAACTCGTGTGCAAAGCTCTTACAAACTACTTTACTTTGTGCTAAATTTAGATTGTATTTATTACCATAGTCAGACTGAAGACAACACCAGCTAATAGTAGTTTTAGATTAATGACAGTTTGGACCAAACAACAAGCTTCAGCTGCTGGTGTTGCTAAAAATGCACCAAGGCCTTGATCCTTTGCTAAATGTCTCATTTTCCATCTCTGACCATTGCTCATCTCCACTAACGTCCCTGATCCTTTCCGCCTACGGCTGCGCGCCGGAAACCAGCAGTGATCTCATACTGTCAGCGACTTTGTGTCCAGCGTTTTTATTCTCTGCTGTCTTTCATTCAGCTGAGGTCTGCTGAGCGTGAAGGCTATTTCGCAACAATTCGCTGCTTTATGTTTGTCCACATCGCGAACTTTGCAACCCTGTGCTCACCAGCAGCAAATGAACATTAACATCCACACGCAGCCTCTTTTCTGATCTGCAGTTCAGACAGCGCAGCAGGCTCCGTTTATAGGAATGGCTTGAATCACAGAGCAGCGTACACACTTGCAGAATAATGCCAACCACTCTCTCCGGTTATGGATGCATGAAATGAATCAAACAGACCTTCCTGCTCATTGTTTTGCCTTCATCCTAGTCCCAGCTGCCTTGTTCTGATGCTGATGTGTTTTCAGGGAGAAGCTCAGCGAGCTTCGTCGGGAGAAGCAGAAGCTGGTGGAGAAGATTATGGATCAGTACAGAGTCCTGGAGCCCAACATGCAGCCCACAGTCACCAAGGCCAAGTACTTAATATATATTATATACACACTACATACACCAATTGCCAAATTATTCCTCGATTCAGTGCAATACACTAGCAGCACTTTTTACTACACTAAGGCAGTAAAAAGTGCTGTAGATTTAAAGCAGCTATAATATTTTTATAATACAAATCTATCAAACGACGACGTGAAGCTAGAATTACTGCATTGTGGTCGTATGCCTTCATGAACCAGTCAAGACGTCTGACACTTGTGCCAGATGTGATTTCCTGCAGCTGATACTGAGGCAATGTTAAAAATGAGAAAACAGTGGGTTTAACCTCTGACCAGCAGAACGTACGAGTTCATCCTCGAATCCTCGTAGACGTTCGCGCTACTGTAAAAGCCGTGTTCCCTTAAGATATCTAATCAGTTCATACTGTTAAATGTCACTTTCATGGTAGAAATGAAAGAATGAGCAACCCAAAAGCAAAAGGCCTCCATCTATGGCTGCTCCCAGCGCTGATGCATAACAATGTCACACATGCAGTGATGAAACGAGAATTATCACCTTATTTAGAAGTAACACACTGTATAATCAATACAGTGCATGTAGTCAGAAGTAATAACAATTATTATTTTATAGACCTCTGCATTTATTACAGGGCTGTAGTATGTTATTGTTGGACAGAAATATTTTTATCATAAACAGCATTTTGTGGATAGAAATAGAGAAAATCAATTGATTTGATTTTTTGAATATGATTTTAAAATTGCTGCCACTTTACATTTTAGCCATTCAGTTCCAAAGCACTTACAAACTGAGATAACTGCTCCAAGAACATGAACAAAATATCACTCCTCCGGCCTTGAGTTGATCTTATTCGCCTTCTCCCTCCATATTATCTTTTGTTGCGCTAAACATCTATCAGCTCTGTGAGGCAACGCATTGAAAAACAGAAAGAAAACAGAAGCGACTGACCAACTGAATACAATGCGAGCATTTGGCCTGAAACATGATTTTACCTTTAAACGTTTTTATGATTTGAAGACACAGTAAGTGGCGACGAGCTCCCTCCACAGCAAAAGAGTTCTGAGATGCTTGAGTACGACCTGTTATAGCAAACATTACGGCTCCACGCAGGACGATGGTTTAGGGCCTAAGGGTCACTGACTGGGTGACTAACCCTACTGCAACACAGAAATCCACGTGTTCTATCAGTCAGTACCACAGGTCAGTCACGGCAGGGACGCCGCTCAGGCCACAACGCCCATAACCCTGTGTGTAACTACCGGCAAGTTGATGTGAAGCTGAACTACTGGTCTGCTCCTCCACATGACGAATGAATAAAAAAGATTGCTGCATTAATGCGCCAGGACCAGAAAACAAGATGGCACATTGACGTAGTAGCGAGCGTTTCTGTGTTGTTGTAGTGCAGCTGTCTGACTTTCAAAGCACCCAGTTGACTGAGAGGACGCCTGGACGAAGCATTTTAGGCCCATTTACTTGAATGATTAGTTTTGTGGTGTACAAATTGTTTGGATGTCATAAAAGTGCATTTTGTCCCTAGTGCTACAAATATATATGTTATGACATTTTAATTATAACATTTGCAAATTGATTTTCATGGCAGCTGGCACCTTAAGTCATCTTTTGTTTTCACTTTGTAAGGAAACAAACACTGTACACACAGGGCATTTTTGTGAATAGCCAGTGACACTTGGCATCTCGCTGGCGTTTTCTGGAAATTCTCCCACACACACACAAACACACACACACTACAGACTCATCCCTCTTTGTAAATGCTCCTTGTGTGTCCTCGTAGGAAATCTAACTGGATTGCAGACAGGATGAAGAAGCTAATCAAACCCCGGGGAGGAGGAAGAGAGGGACGCGCCCTCGTTACTGCCGCAGGCAGCGTGGAAAACCTGGCCGACAGCACTGAATTTACATCAGACACACACGCACCTCAGCCCGGTGAGACCACACACACACAAGCCTGCACAACACACATAAACACCAGACGACCAGTTTTCACAAAGATATGCTCACACGCTCACCCCGTCAAGCAAGGCTACAGGCATGCATACAAATCATCTCATGACTACCAAGTGTGGTCGGCATTGATACCACTCTCTGCCTCTTAGATCTCTCCCTATAGAGTGCCAAGACTTAGCGAGGCCCGGCTTTCTGTGCTAATCACATGTTGAAAGGAAAAGATTCACAAGGCTTCATTCTCTTTTTATGCACCTTGACTCTGGAATGCATTCACTGGCGCAGAGAAGCAAAAACTCTCTGCAGACATTTTCAAAAGCCAGGATTTAAGCCCCAACCTGTATTCACCAATTCTCCCCTCGCACTGACATACTGTTATTGTCACCTTTAATTTCATTTTTGCACACACTGTGTTTTCTATTATCTGGCCTAAAACCCTGCTTTCTTAACCTGAGTGTCAAACTGGGAGGCTCTTTGTGTTCCTGGTGCTTTCGCGTTGAGCGTTGAATTCTGCCAGGGAGACTCCATTCTTCAAATCAAACCACACAAGTGTAAGAAGAGAATGTATTTACCTGTTGTATTTTAAAGATGGAAATAATAGAAAACACAATATGTAAGAGCAAAACAATTCAAATATTATTTTAATTGCCTTAAATAAACATCCTTTCTTCACATCTTCACAGCTTTTGGACTGATCAAAATGGAAATGATTAAGGTGCAGAGGGGTTTGATTGTGCGTGCTGGTAGACATTACAGTTGACAAAATGAGCTACGTGAATACTTAGAGAGGGAGGACAGGGTGTGGATTGTGTTGGGGGCAAACATGCAGTTCATTTGTTTGTCAATTATGACCCCCACAGACTCAGAGTCTGGTCTGACTGGGAAGGAAAAGAGCATCTGTCTTGCAGAGATCAACTTAAACACAAGATGATTAGCGGCTTTGATTGGTGAAAACATTTTTCATGGCCTCAGGTCTCTGGTCACCATCATGCATGCAGCTCTGAGGAGGTTAGGTTTTCTGACATATCTGCAGTCAGTAAAGCCTGAAACATCACCAATCTGGCCCTTTTTGATTCATCAGGGCACCGAGGCTGCTGTCATGTGTTATAGTGTTTTCCTGTGGGTAATTATTGTGCATGGATCTGGTGTCAGATCACTAATTCCTAGCCACCATCTGGAGCTCACCTCCTGACAGCTCACTCAGGTCAGCATCATCTCATCAACATCCCCCAATACCAAGGTTGGGCCTAAGTTTCTCACTAAGTGAGGTGTTTTTACCCAACATTAGAAGTAGTGATAGGTTGATGACGTCGCTCTCTACTCCCTGCTGAAGCCATTGATGGTTCCAAGATATTACAGGTTGCTGTGACAGAAGCATCGGCCATAAAACTGGAGTTCAGATCCAAACATGAAGCAAACTTCAATACAACTGAAACCTTGGTTAAAAGTGTCAAATGTTGCTTTTCAGTAACAACTGAAGTTTATTTGTATTTTATTAACCTGCTGGCACTGGACAATAGTTACTTCAATACCATAGTGGAAAAGTACTGTTAAATTACCATAGTATTAACGTGGATGTGAATAATCATAAAAATGCCTGAACCTTGACCGTATTTCATGCCCTTTCAGACCCACGCAGTGCTCCAGTGTCACCCTCTGCCTTCAGGAAAACTTCGTCCGGGACCGAGCCAGACATCTCTGCTCCCGGGACTCCAGGCCCGCGTTTTGGCTCCGGGGGCCGTCGTAAGCTAGGATCCCGTCACGGCTGGGGTATTGGCCTCGCCAGAGCAGGCTCGGGCGTTTCCCAATCCTTCAGTCCGGGCGACCACAAGACCCCTCCCCGCCTACGGCTGCAGTCCAGGACCAACTCCACGGTCCTCTGGGAGGGAGAGAGAGATGAAACGAACGCACCTCAGGTGGCTGACTCAACAGTGACGAATCAGGAGAATATCGAGGGGGATGAAGGGAAAGGTGAGGAAGACAAACTGGAATGGTGTTAAGATGTCTGTGCATTTTAGAAATACAGTATGTCTAATAAAAGAGAGTTCTCCTAACATCTACAATCACTGAAAGTACAGCTAATGCCCCGCTAATAAAACATGCATGTGCCTATTAGAGTGTTATCTTCTCTGCCTTCCAGACAGTCAACAACCAAGCGACGGCGCTGGAACAGCCTGTGAAAGAACTTGAGTCTATATTCACTTTAAACCAGCACATATATTCTGTGCTTCTGTTTTAATGTAGCTTTTTGTATGTCTGTCTTTTTAAAATATGAAATCTTTTTAGTATTTTTTGATACATGAATAAACAAATCATTTATCTCAGATTTCCAGAGTAGTTGTGGAATAATTCACATCGTCTCCCTGCGTGGGCTCTAAAACTGACAATGTTTTGTAGTTATAGAGTCAAAAGCACGACTGGATTCATAAATATACTGTTGATTACGATATAAAAGCAAGTGTAAATATACAGTTTACTCTTTATTCTGGCTAGATTTAAAAGAAATTAGATATTTATTGTATTCATTACTACAAAACTGTTAATGTAAATGTTTATATTAAATACTTAACACTTTCATCAGACCAGTTTATGTTAAGTTTATTACATTTTTACCTTTTTACGGCCTTTGAACACCTTTATTAAAGTTGATTCCGCCAGAAGTGACCTGATAAAGCTCTTCAGGAGACACAGTAATTAGCCTGCGACTCCGGTTCACCTGGAGCAAAGGAAAGAAATTGTGTTGGTTAACGTCAGGGTAAGAGGGAGGCCTGGGTGTTGGGATGGTGCAGCAGGACACCAGACGTGACACTGGATGCCACTGTTCATTTCCTGTTTCCTACTCAGAGTCATCACCAATTAACCTCAGGAGAATTATAACCCCAATCATTCTCTGTCCGTAACAGTTTTTGTGCTCAAACCTGAATGTTTGCAAAATCAATATTCTCATTATAAAGTATGAAATAACAACATGACCACATGAAAAGGGGTCGTTGCTATAAAAGCCTACGGGTTAGAGTATTATTATTAGTGTTATTGAGCAGTTTCCTCTCCATCATGGCAACTTGCAGCTTAGCCCCATCTTTTGTCGGCCATGGTTCAGACTAAGATAAAATGTGCTAAACACAACACGATGTTGTTGAAGCTAAAATTGAAACCAGTAGCACTGCAACAAAAGCTCTAGGTTCACAAATCAGCTTCTGTTGCTTTTCTTCATCAGTAGAAAAGTAGAAAGCTTTATATTCCTTTTACACTCGGTTTGAATTATTAACCAGGATTATTATTTATTTATGTTTTCAGCTATATTTTTGGCTTAAACCTTAACTACATTTTGTCAGTTTCAGAGCTCTACATACGCTGCAGAGCCTTCAGCCGAGACAGGTGCTGCAGCTCTGCACTGCGTTTGAAAGCACGAAATTACAGAAGACATCAGAAATATTCAAGCAGATTCACATCATATTTGCAACATATACTGTCTGCAGCTCGGCAGCGGGAGAAATACCCAAGTGGAGCAGAGCTGGTAGAAGTACAAGCCGTCATATGCTAATTTCACTTCAGCATTAAAGTTTAGTGCTGGAAGTGCTTCATCTTGTCTTTCACAAACCTTCACAGGATTAAGTAAAAATGTTCAGTGATCCTGCTGTTACCTCTGATCACCTCTTCTTAAGTTGGCTCACTCAAAGTCCAAAAAAGTATCACTTTTAAGAGCTGGTCGTATATTTTCTGCTGCATATGCTCAAGGTAAAATGAGAAGCTGAAGATACTGGGAACTCATAAAGTGAGGAACATTCGCTTTGAGACAAGATAATTCAAAAGCGTATGATGTCATTCAACAAAAATAAGCATTTGAGCTCTATAGAATGAATCAAATTAACAGTCTACAGTACACGGCTGTGTTGGATTTATGGAGGGATGATCATAAATGCATGCCTCTAATGACAAACCTTGTAACTCCTGGATCTGGTCTGTGTACAGCGGGATAAACACGGACAGACTTCGCCGTCTGGCTTACATATGGTGGAAAACGGCTTCGTTTTAGTCTTCCTGTGTAAGTGCAGTCACTGGTCTAATGGCGAATGATCTTCCTTTTGCGTCCGACGGTGTCAGTGTAGCACCAGCCAGGCAGACGGACAGACGGACGGAAGAAGGGCGGATTAGCATGCAGGTTCAAAAATGAGCAGACCTGAGAGTTCATCACGAAACTACAAGGACCCTCAGACAAGCCAGGCAGCTTCCAGAGAGCTCCTGGCTCCCAGATCATGATAAGGATACATCAGCATTTCCAGTAGGGTTTGTTTTTCTGTGCGTGTGTGTCTATGTGTGTGTGTGTGTGCGTGTGTGTGTGTGTGTGTGTGTGTGTGCGTGCGTGCGTGGAGGAGACAACACGAAGGATAATAGGCTGCAGCTCTTGCTCACCAGCCAGCTCTCCGCAAACACACATCCTGAATTATGATTTGCAAATGACAAATGGGTTGCTAATACAATTCATGAATTATGTAGTTGTCATGGCGACATTAATCAAAAAGCAGGCTCCTTTCTCTCAGCCTCGAACATTGTGTTTGTGGAATTGAGATGCGTGACGGGGGGCTGCACACCGAGCTGCCTGAGTGAGCGCAGGGCAAAGCGATAGCAAGATATTGGTTCTGCCAGTCACTCAGAGGCTCATTATGAGTCCAATGCAACAATCACACGCATCAGGCGCACAGGCAGACAGAAAAGTTAAGGGCGAGGCTTTAAATCCTCGCTGGAGGAGCGTTCACAGGTTACTCTCCTCCTTTTATGAAGCTCTGTGTGTGTGTGTCAAGCACGTCTTAAGGGCCCTTGAACGGTAATTTCATCTGTGCGATATGACCCTTGTTTATTCAGCATCAGTATTTGAAGAGCAGGCATAAAAGGAAATCTTATATCTGTATGTATGTGAGTCACAAAACTAAATCAGCCAAATGGGAGAAAAGCCTTCAGATGCATCAGTTGAGTTCCTAAATGTCATCTCCTCCCCAGGTTGCTAAGGAATGAATGATGGATGTCTGTCTCGTTTGGCGTCGCGGTTGGACCTCAAGAGCTCGCTCGCCTGCTTAATTATTGAGCACCTGAGGGACGTAACACTATCAAACTCCACTTTTTCTACACTCCTCCTCTGTGGTTTTGGCCTCCGTCGCTGCTGGTCCTGTTTCTAAACGAAGTCTCGCTCCTGTTTTCTAACTACAAAGATTCGCTCTCTGTGGCCTGTGTGTATTTTTCCTCATCACCCCCCTCTGCCCATTTACCTACATTCCTTGCCTGAGCCATCAAATTTTAATGACTGTCTTACTAAAGAGCCTCCAGCGACCAAAAACCTCACTTAAACCACTTAGGCTACTAACTGAACAGGCCGAGCATCCTAAACACTCACAGACGCATTAGAGTTTTGTTTAGTCCTGATGTTTGCATCTGAGATTATTCTGTGCAACCGTCAACTGAATCCAAATCAATCTTTTTTTTTTTGTTTTGCACTCTGGTTTCGAATCCACACACACACACACACACACACACACACACACACACACACACACACACACACACACACACACACACACACACACACACCCATCTAACCTCGCCGTGGGTTCATAAAAAGTTGTATCTCGTAGATTGTTGTTTGGTATTTTCTCCCAGCTCCGGCCCCCAGTTGGGCAGACACCGAGACAGGAGAGCGGGGAGGTGATCTTTGATCAAATGCTGGTGCTGTAATTCAATTAATTATATTTTGCTCCAGGCTACAGAAGTTGGGGAGGGGATCATTGAGATGGAACACAATACAACTAGGTGGAGAAATAACAAGTGGCGTGTGGGTGTATGTGTGCTCACCGGCTGACCTGCAACCTCGCCTCCTCACAAAACTGTCAAAATCTTGCTGCTTTTACCAGGCTTTTACTCAATGAGGTTAGCCCAAAGGTGAGTGTGTTCATCTATAACTTCCC
Organism: Macropodus opercularis; assembly: GCA_030770545.1. NCBI lineage: Eukaryota > Metazoa > Chordata > Actinopteri > Anabantiformes > Osphronemidae > Macropodus > Macropodus opercularis. The sequence goes on from CM061098.1 coordinate 8,574,472, forward strand.
TTCCTCTGCCTCCATCTATCTCTCTGTGCCTTCCTCCTCACCCCACACTCCCTCCTCTCTCTCTATTTCATCATCCTCTTCTCTTTGCCTCGTTCGTTCCTCCTCTACTAACACTTTGTGCCTGCTGCCTCGCTCCCTCCTCCTCTTCCTCCCTCTCCTCCCATGCACTCCCTTTCTCTCCCCTAGTGTATTAAGGGGCTTTGACGCTCTCAGTAAAAGCTGATTTATTCTCTGGGTGGTATCGATCGGTTTCTGCATTAAAGATTATAATTCATTACCCCAGCCCCTTTTAATACATTAAACACTCAAAATAAAAATAAAATAACCCCCACCACTCAGACTCCCAGCGTCCCGAGGCTGCGGAAAACACTCCTGTCGAGACGTCCGGCCTGTTGTCCCGTGTCCCAGAGCTGCACCTGTGTTGTGTGTGTGTGTGTGTGTGTGTGTGTGAGATCGATCCAGACACGGAGACACTCGCAGGAACACACTCCCTGCTTCTCACACTGACGCAACCTGATACAGTTAAGACGCATCAAACACAGCCAGACATATTTACATAGTCACAAACACAATGAATTGATGAGCAGATAATCAATCAGTAACTTATGAATGTATAGACAAACGAGCCAAATGCATTTCAGTACCTATTAAGGGTTGGTTTGGACCAGATAAGACATCACGTTGATCTGGGTAGTGCTGTTTTCTGTCTAGCTCTGGGGAGGGCAACAGTTCTTGACCCTGAAAGTCAAGAGTCAAAGCTTAGACTCTATTTACCACCTACTAAATTGGCTGCTTAGAAATTCAAGAGTCCAGCTATTCCTGCGTCTGACTTCGACTTGGAGCCAGTAGGTTGAGACTTTTCATTCACAGTCAAATATCTCAACCACAACCATTTGACGTTTGGTGCAGATCTCCTCAACAAGCTGAGCCTCATGGTCTCCTAACCTGCTGAATACGTTGGTATTATTGCTGTGGATACTGATATTAGCATGCGGATCAAATACAGAGCAGCTTCGTAATCTTTTGATCGTTAATTAATCAAGAAAAATCTTCTGCAGATAATTTGATCTGATGAAACACTGCCTGTTATAAACCGAGTGAAATGGATGAAACTCAGAAGGTGGATGCGTTTACATTTCGCTCTAATGAAATCAATAGCAGCAGAAGAGCTCAGAGTCGTCTTTTCATCATTTACATGAATTTCCCGGGTGCTGAGCTAAATCACTGCCTTCATCCAACTCCGACACTTTGACCACCAACAGAATATAGATTCCTCGCAGACAGGTCAACGTAAGGATTTGTGTACTGCCTACGTACACTCCCCTGTTTGTCAATACTGCTGGCCTGTGTGGGATAGTAAGGATTTAAGAAGCGTCATGTGTCCCCTATTGATTTGAACCCAAATGGCTGCACCAATTCCCTGCACAAAACAAGATTGCCCTTCCCCATTGCCTTGACTGATTGATTTTGTATCGCAGCCACGACGACTTGAGGAGCAATCCTTCTGATTCTGCCTCCTCGCACCGCCACTCTGACAGACAATTTCACTCCCCGAGCCTACCTCTCCCCATCTCTCCTCCTTCTCCTTCCATTAAAGGGACTCTTCTACCTTTAAGCTCTAACTTCTCTCTGTCCCCCTCTTGCCTCTCTTTCTCCCTGACAGGCTTTCAGACAGTAAATCAGGGACATTGATCCAGTGCAGCGCCCAAGTGTCCTGGATTCTGCTAAAGAGCCATTTTCATTTCACAAGCAGTTTACTGGCCTCGCTACCCCCCACCCATAAACAACGCCCTCCTCCCTCTTCTCTCGCTCTCTCCATCATGGCCTCATCCATACACATCAACCGTCTCACCTCTCTCCTGGATGCTCATTCTCACCGACGACTATTCTCCTTCCGCGTTTGCTGCCGACAATTGTCTGAATTGAAGAAAAACACGTCGACACATTTTCCTTATACCGACCGACTGCTCGCACAAAGGCCTTGTTTACCGATACCTGAACCTACGCTCTCTCACAAACAAGACCCACAGCTCAGCAGGGCTGCATGAATTGGTTTCTAGAGGTCTGACTGCAGCAGCACCAGGACCAAATTAACTTTCCTCTCATTTGTTTGATCAGCATAATGAGGAAATGTGGAGGGATACTTTGTTAACGGGTTTCCATGTTCCCCAGCATGGTTTTAGTATTTAATTATGGTCGGGGACTATAGATACACCTGCTTGTTCCATCTTGTCTTTTATTCTGTTCACCTCCATTTACGCTTGTCCTGCTTATTGGTCATTCTAGTCTCTTAGTGGTCGTTTTTTTCTTAACTAAGCTCTGTAACTTTCAAACACGGAATAATGGCTTGTGTCACACGGTGGCCGCTGATCTGAGGCCTGTGGGCCTGCTCAGTCATTCATCCATGTGCAGGGCCCACACTGTTTGCTCTATGGCTCAAAAGCCAAACAATTAAAGTTCACAATCTCTGGACCTGATTGTGATCGATTCAGACTCATACTGTAGTGGACTCCTGAACCAACTGGCAAAAGATTATTTTTTGAAAAGTATCATGTAAACTGCTGGTAGTGTAGATCTGCAGTTTGTATGTGTACGCTGAAGTAATACTGGACTGGTCTGTGTGCACAGAACCTATTATTTGTCTCTTGGTCATATTTTTGAATTAAAAGCGCTGGAACAGCTACTAAACACACTCTGTGGTGCATTTTAGAGAATCAAAGCGCTTTTAGACCCACAGCGATTCTACATTTACGCTCACTGTTTCCTGCCACACGGTTTTATAAATACACGAGTGAACCTCTGCTACTCTGACATGATTTGAAACTCTCGTCCCACTGTGGTACTTGTCACTGCTAATTGGCATTTAGTCTAATTCCAGCCACCTTTGCAGCAGCGTTCACGATTCTGATTAAGTGAGGTTTACGGTGCCCTGAGCCCCCGTTTATTTTAAGGTGGAACGATACAGTTCCTCTTTTTTCTCATGACGTCCACCTCATCCAGTCTGTTCCCTTTGCTTCAGGGAGATGAGCCACCACTGTGGACTGCAAGCGCTTAGAGAGCCTGGGATGTCAGGACAAAATCCCTGTTATGAACTTGCTAACCAGCCAGCTCATCACTCATCATGTTGTTAGCTTAGCTCAGTTGCTTAACTGTGTATCTGGCACCACTGAACAGTATCAGATTAATGGATAAAGTAAACTGGTTGCAGTTTTAAATCCAGATTTGTCCTGCTTTTCCAGACGCTGCACAGTTTTCTGTTCTCCTAATATAGGCTGGCAATTATGTGCGCTGGCCTGACTCTAACCAGGATTTACAGGTTTATTTTGTCCTGCTCAAAGTGGTGCAACAGAGCTAATAGGAGATTCAGTGAGATGTCAGTCAAGCACAGCACATACACCTCCTCCACACAGTCCCGAGAGGAGATCTGCGTCTAAAATCACCTGCTGAGTTAAAGTCATTACATAACAGACACTATAGCAAGAATGGAAATTAGTTCAAATTGCATTTTCTTTTCTTTGGACCTGTAAGAAACACATTACAAAGTGAGATACGTAGCAGCAAAGCAAATTGTTTTGGTCATTTGTAGGAAATTTAGTGGACACCAGCATAAATTTCCCAACAGCAACATTAACAGCAATCTCAGCCACAGCCAAGGTCTAATCAGTACAAATAATTACACGACGATCAAGTGTGCGTTCAAACTGAAGGAAAAAGGGGGAAATGATTTCACCTTGAGTTTTAGTAGAGCGACTGTCTCCACCCTCTGTCAGCTACAGGACAAATACTTGAATTATGAAGCACATTAGAAGCCAGTAAACAAGTCTGTCAGATGCAGGGAAGTAGTTCTGTTGTGACTGTTAGTGAACTTAAATAAAACTTGCACATGAACACACGATGCAGCATCTGACTCCGATGCTCAGACCTGCAAAAAATGAATAAATAAACAGATAGACGTGGGAGAAACCAACTAAAGCAGATGATTTGAGATTTGTGTATCAAAAGCATGAAAGCAGAACAAATGGTATGTTAAATTAAATGTTATCAAAATAACATTAAAATAAACATAAAGTAACAAGAAGAAACTCAACCATACAGTAAGAAATCTGTGCCCATAACCTGTGGACATGCGTCAGCAGCAGCAGCCTTCAGGCTGAAACATTGCCTGATCCCACACCTGATAGTTCACTGTCACCCGTCACTGTCATCAGATCAATCAGGGGACACACAGTATTTAACAATTTCAGGTATTAAGAGCACACAAGCACAGAAACACACACAACCTTACACACAGGTGTGTTGGCAGGCTATGAGCAGCAAGTAATTTCCAGGGCCAACAGGATTATCAGTGTATGCTCTGGAAGATGGCAGGGAATCAGCCTTCAAGGTAACGAAACAGTTAGCGTAATTGGTCTTCATCTGTCATCTCAAACAGAGCTGTGGACCGTCAGCGGAGTCCGAGAGGAAGGGAAAAAAACGAAAAAAAGAGGGAGAGATTACTGACAGGACAGTGATGAAAATTGGTCGGAGGATAATGAGTCTCGTTGTCTTTTCATCCTCTCATCCGCTGTCTCTCTCTTTCTCCCTCTCTCTCATTATTCAGAGTGACTGGTTGGAGAGTAGCTTCACAGTCTGCTGCTTATTAAAAACCCAGAGCGCCTTTAGATGAGTTCATCAGACTCTCCATCCCCGTTTCTTTCCACCCCTCTATCCTTCTGCCGGCTTTGCATCCTCTCATCCCCACCATTTTTCCTCCCCCTCTCTCAGTTTGAACTCCTACATCCTTCCTCTCGCTGTCTCTATATCCCTCCCTCTTCCATCTGTTTATTTTTTCCATCATCCTGTAGAGAAAAACAGCGAGAAAGAGATGAGAAGAGGAGGAAGGAGAAAAAAAACACAAAGGCCCAGACAGGGAGGGAATCAAAGAGTTCTAGAGAGGAAAAGACAATCCCCTTTGTGGCAGATGAGGCTTTTAAAGAAAAGGGTGCTTTCTCCCACTTTCCTGTTGATATTCTTTGTTGTTGTTTTCCCCCTACAACCCCTCTCCTTCCTCGCGCCCATCTGCACCTCCCTCCTCCCTGTGCATCATCTCCGCCACCGTGGCAGATTGTTTGGAATCAATAAAGACGGTTGTTGGCTGATGAAAGTCGTGGGGCGGGACGGTGGCTCGCTAAATACTCATTTCACTTCACAGAAATCACCGCCTGCGTCCCACCGGCACGTGACGACTACATCCTGCAACAAACAATTAAAAACTCATACAGATGCACTGTGGGGAGACGCGTGATGGCACTTGCATAAATGCACATATGGAGTGTTGATGTGACAGGCAGCAAGGGTAGATGGGAGCAAAACTGCAAAAAGACAAATTGGAAATCAAGGAAAAAAACAGAAGTCACCTGGCTTTTAACATCATAAATGCTCTGCTACTAATTGCTGGCGTCTGTCTTAGCTGTTTATTGTTGCTCATGAACAGTAGAACCAGCTGCCTGCTGCAGCCGAAATGACAAACAGTGACGTATGACAAGCAGACAGTGAGCTAAAGACGCCTGTACATCAAGACCAACACGTAGCATTAGTCTATTGTTTCGAACTTTAGAAACAGATGTTTGGTGCACAAAGACTTAAAAGTCAATAGTTTTCATATGCTAAAGTATTAATTGCAGCACAATACGAAAAGTATAAAGTATATATTTCAATACTGAAGTAAACTATAGCTCAATCTTTCCTTCTGTGAGAAAACAAGGCTCATATCTGTGGAAAGGATCAGTCCATGCACAAATTAAATCATTTGCTTTAATAAGATGTTATTGTCTCCCAAACATAGAGCAAAAACAATATTCAAATAGCAGATGATGCAAACTCGCAAACTTGTAGGATTAATCATGATCACGGACAGTAAAGGTCAATCTAGCGTGGATAAGGGTACACACAGTGTGTCATCACGCTGCTCTTTACCTCATTAATGGGAGAAACAGAGAAACTAATCAACAGCTGCAGAAGAGCCAGCGTGTGCATCAAAAAAGCAATCATCCATTTAGGAGTTATCTTCTTGTTGAAAGTGGCCTTGATGTGAGTCGACAGAGAGGAGGATCTGGATGTCGAGTGTAGCCGTGTGTATCCACTCGCTCAGAGTTTACTCTTGAGAGCAGCCTCAGTGGGAGCTGGGAGAGGGAAAACATTTGTAAAACAAGGGGAGAGAAGGTTTTACCTCGGTCGTGCAGTGGTTAACAGCGTTTTGGGCTGTGGAGAGTCTGGCTGCTTCTGTTAGCGAGGATTAGTTACTGTCCAACATGGCTAAAGACACACTCAACATGCAAACACGCACATACGCCTCACACAGACAGCGTGGGGCGTGCCAGGTGTTGGAGACACATAAGGTTTATGGTGGAGACTTGGAGGCCTGCCTGCAGCAGCTCTGTCACCCCCCCCCCACACACACAGACAAGTTCCGGTCCATCTACCAGCCAAGCACTGCTACCGCTCGCTCGCTGCTGCTACGAAGTCTGCTGCACATCAATTAGAGGAGAAAGACAGCAACAGCCAGCCCATACTTTCTTTTTAAAGAGACACACCTGCATTTCAGGGAATCGCCTCTTTAATCAACTGACCCAGTGTGAAGATGTGAAAGTGCTGATTTCATGCTTCAAGTGAAGACTTGATGCTGAAATACTGAGCGGAAGCTGAGATGTATCACGGTGGCAGTAAAGCAGACCCTGCTGCTTTAAAGCTGCACGGACTTATTGGTCATTTACAACAACTTTACAAAGTGAAAATGAGAAATTAAAGTTCATATAACACTACAAGCGTCTGATGGATTTTTGTTTTGGCAGCTGGGCGTAAAAGTACAATCTGTGAGTAACACTGATCCAGTCTGACATTAGCAAACAGTTGCCTATTTACACACTGACAGCGAAGCAATAATGTTCACGTGGAGTCACATCAACAGACACGAGTCTAATACGCAATTTCCTTTTAACAGTTTTTAGTTTTCACAGACTCCTCACAGCATATCAGTATTAAATGAAGTGAAATATGCTGAAAGGTGCAGGCAGGTGATCACCTGCTGGTTTGTCATCATTAGTGACATCTTTCACATGACACACTTAAGTCGTTTGATCCATTGTTACAATAATATACAAAAAAAATTCATAATTGGCATCAGTACTTGTTAAAATGTGAATGAATATTGGGCTGGAGTTAATTCTCCTGTGAGTTTGGGGAAACCGCTGCAGGAGATCACACGTAGGGATTGAAAGTGATGACAGACATTTTCTCCAACCCAACACTTGCCCTTTGTTTGAGGCCAGACAGAAGCGAGCTGCTGCCTGGACATTCAAACGTTCAGTGCTACTATGTTCTGTGCAGTTCGAGGAACAGATATCTACAGAATTACTATTAGCACTGAGCTCTCAGCCCTGAACATGCCAGCGCCTACAGAACACATTAATCTTCAAAAACAGGTTGCACATATATACAATTTTATCTTTTAAGCAAGGTTGAATAATTTCCTAAAACAGCTGGGCTCTGCAGTTTGTAGGAAGCATTAGTCAAACCGGACTAAACAGTGCACTTACAGCACTGAGGACTATTTTGGTCAGAAGATGAATACACAGCAGGAAGACGGTTCACTGTACAGAACTGTATGTGGGACTGAATCAAACTAAACCAGGTGTGTGTTCATGTTAATAAGGCAACAAAATGGCTCACTGGCGTGTTTTAATCAAAACAGGAAATACTTACAACAGCTCTGAAGTTTCTGACAATGAAAAAGGAAATAAAACACATCACTGCCACATAATCCGTAAGCTGTTTCCCCCAAACTGCACATTATACTTCATCTTCGTGTGAGATTAATACTTAAACGTCATTGTTGCACAAATTACAGTAAACTTCCTACATTGTATTTGGGCTTCTGGATAAAGAAACAGTACAAGGGCATCACAGTTTGAGATCCCATTATTTTTAGCAATTGATCTTCCCTAAGGCCCACATTAAAATGACAGAGAAATCCTTCCTAGTATCAGCCTCTACTGTCTGCAGTGAGATAAAGAAAAAATAAGACTCTTAACCCAGTGTCGGAGTTTAAAGCTTATGTGAGAGATACGGCTCCAAAGTTGATTGGATTTTTCTCTTATTTTTAATGGGCTGCTCCTCATTTCTCCCCTTCCCTCCTTTAACTGCCTGTCTGTCGGACATGTATGCGAAACGCTTTCAATCCTCCGTTAATGGCATGTTTTTATCTTGTCTTTTGTGTTTGAGTGTGTTCATATTTTACGTCTTTTTAGACACAGGTAAGAAATTAAACGTCATGGATTCTCTTTATATATTGGCCTGAACTGTTATCCAGCACGCATATTAATGATATACTGAGAGCTATATTCAAACCCCAGAGGCATTTCTCATTTGCTTTGACTTTAGTGCCACTGAGACCATGAAATTTCTCATTTAGTTTTAAATTGAACACAACACTCCCTGCTTTCTGTTGTTCATGCTGCCACATTTTGTTGTCAATAGATTGTGGATGTTTGGTTGCTTGTTGTAGTTAATGTTTTGTGTGCACTTCTTGTTATTCTCGTTAATTTGTCGCTGTTTTTGTCAAACAACTTCGCAAAGTGGAAATATATAAAAAAAAGAGAATAAAGTGTGATTATTGTAATTTTTTTGTAAGTTATAAAAGCTCAGCGAGAGGTTGTATGAGCACTAATTCAGTAGATTACTTTGTACTGAGGATGTGAGTGTTTGAGTGACCTAGTTCCATCTGAATAATTCAGATTTCACCACAAAAGATGCAGGACTGTTCCGCTAAACAAAAGCTGTGGAGATGAACATTCGTAGCATTTCCTTTCATCAATTTTCAGATAGTTTGGTCCGTCTTGACTTCGTTTCTGGAGCCAGAGCTGTGTGCCAAATCGTACGAAAAAAAGCTCGAGATGGTTGTTTTGGAGGCAACTTTGATTTGCAGCAGTGGAATAAGGCAAGACATTAGAGGTTAAGGCTGCACTTGTAATACCAACGCCTCATTTGAATAATTGAGTGGGTGACTGATCATGCTAAGGAGCCCAGACTGCCTGGCATTATAACACGATCAATCACCAGTGTAATCAAAACAAATGGGCAAAGTCACCATGACACAGCTCCAGCCAATGTAACATTTGCGCTAAACTTCACCTACGCGTACAGATCAGCCTGACGCTGGGACACTGTTTACCTTTCAGTCTATTTATAAAGCAGGATTTAGGTGCAGTAACGGGAAACCTTGGAGGTTTTAAACAAGGTTGTTATTTTTCCTCTTTCAAACGAGACACTTTTCCCCTTTGGAGGAAAGAGCTTTTAATATTTTCTTCCTCTGAAACAGCTTTTAAATGAGTCAGGTTGAGGCCAGGAGTTCCTGCTACGTTCAGCAGTGAATAGAATTTAATTCCCGTTAACTAAAGCTTAGAAACTGGTCATTTATTCTAAAAATGACAAGGACTGGTTGGAGGAAATGTCAGAATGGGTCCCACTATAACACACAATTTAAATTTCACACATAGGTTAAGACTGGCTGAATACAGACTAGTTATTATTGTGGATAACAAACTACACACGATGCCGGTTACCTGAACAACTGCTGGTCACTGGTCAGGCTAAAGCAGTGGGCACAGAAGTGAAGGGAAAACACAGATGACTGAGCTAAAGAACATCTGAAATGTCAGCTTCCTAACACTTGGCTGGAAAGTGAAGTACACACAAACCCACACGTGGACAAGTTCACTGCTTCCAACAAGGTCACAACACTATTAAAAGATTAGTTCAACATTTTTTCCTTTTATTCTGAAATTAAGATATTGAACGACTGCAGTAACTGCGAGTCTTGTCCTCACAGGGCTTCACTTTTATTTCACTCATGTGTGTCTTGTATGTAAATATGATGGTTATTATATTTACTGTAGTATTGTTTTTGCATTTCATAAAACAGAATGTTCAAAAAAACTCTAGCTCTAATTTTAGTGGCACAATAAATCAAAGTAGAAAAAATATTTTCTACTTCACATCCTGTTGTTCTGCTTCGTCTCTAACTGAAATTATTTCAGAAAATAGCTTACATGAAATATGTGTAGCCCCTTATCACTATTCACATTTGACAGTGTCTTAACTCACCGGAACAAATGTCAGACACAAAGACAATCATAATCAATCAACAAAATGTGTGTTCTGATAAACTAAACTGAGCAAAGAAAGAAACTGAATAAATTAATGAGAGGAATAAGTTGTCAATTACAGAAAAGGTCACGCCAATAAACAGAATTTACAGTATGTGTGAATATTCTGTATGAGCAAGCAGCACATGCAGAATATTTATCACACCACTGTGTCTATCTCTATTTGTGTGTGTAGCTAAATCGAGATGAGCTGTCATCACTGGCAAATGTGTGTGTGTGTGTGTGTGTGTGTGTGTGTGTGAGAGAGAGCAAGAACTAACCAGCAGGGAAGTAGAGCGGGAGGTTCTGCAGATACAACTCCTTATCCGTTGGTAGGAACACACAGAAGACGACTCTGTCCACCTGACACACGCGCAGACACAATGACCTTTATTACGAGCATATGCAATAACGTGTGAATTCATCAATAGCAGGAGGGGAACAATGTAACAGTGTGTGACATTGTGCGGCGGCGATATCAGCAGAATGCAGCTAATCAATCCATTACTTCCCTATTAGCTCCCTATTATGATCCCGCCACAGCGCTGCGCTCATTACACTGCTGGGGACAGTGTGTGTGCACGTGTGTGAGAGGGAGACAATTATAGAAGGAGCTTAGACAGAAGAAGGGGTTGTAGGTCTAGAAGTACTTGTTCTTTACAAGTGTGTGTGTGTTGATCAATGCGCACGTTGTGCTGTGTGTGTTTGGCAACAGACCCTCGGTTTCTCTCATTACTCTGTGAGAAACAAACACTAGACTATACAGACTCATGGAACCAAAGAGCACACGGAGCCATAAACATAATAGCACTCACATAATATTAAGACACCGGTGGACGGAGTGCAGCTATTTTTCCACAATAAACTAACTTTATGCGCTGCAGTCTGCAGTGCAACGGCTTTCTGTATATCTGGACACACCTATATACATATAATATATGCAGGCTGATTATTAAAGTTACTCTAGCTACTGTATAGTTAAATGTGCTTCCAAGGTCCGTTGATCCTTCTCAAACTGAAACATTAAATGATATAATAGCACAGTAATGTCTCTACAGAGGTTGTGATTCCTCTGTTTTGTGTGACACAGCGTAGTTTTAGTCAGACTGTTTTTATCACTTTCTGCCTCGTGTGGGAGTTTAAGTCTCAGAGCTTTCACAGACACACATTTCAGCAGCCTGCTTGCCCGCAGCCCCTGTTTTTCAGTCCCAGTTTGTTGCACAATTACCAGCATTTGAATGGAGTCTAAAAGGAAAGACGTGGAAATATGCAGTAAGTAACTACTTCCCTTGGGCTAAAGTTCGAAATCTCTGACCTCCATATTGAGTTGCCTCCATTTTGCAACTCAAATCCAAATTAAAGCCAAAGCTTGTGAGGAAAAATGCAAACTAGCCTCCAGAAAATGGTAGTGGTGGGACGCTAATTTGCAGCAGAGACCCTGGAGATGCTAAAGCTAACAATAACATCAAGTGAATGTAATAGGCCTTCTCAGAACTGCCTGGTTTTAAGGCCATAAACAGACTATGTTTTGTTTGTTTGTTTGTTTATTTGTTTCACTCATTTTGCAGAAAGCATGAGTGTGTGCTCACTTACTGTATCTGCAGAGAACACTATGATGCTGACAGATTCACTCACTAAAGGTCCTGAGCTGCAGGCTTTTACTCTAATGGTCAAGGATTCTGCCATGTGATACTGTTTTGTTTTGTGTCTTTTATATTAATAAAGAACATTTGATTTTCAAACTGCGATTCAAAATTAAAATAACATAAAACATCCGGCTGGGAAACTGATGAACTACTGAGGGTATTGCTTTCTTTCCAGCAACAGATTTGTTGGTGTTTTACAAATAAATGATTCATGTTCTTATTATTAAACTTGATGCAGAACATTGGCTCGGTTCCCTGTGTCTTCAGTCCATTCTGTATTTTAGTGTGTCTGCAATTTTCAATTTCATTTCCTACATTACAGCACTCCAAGCAAGGCCAAGCGCAACAAAACACACCGTAAAAAACGCAAAGTGGAGGCAGTTCAATTAAAGAACAAACCAATTTCCTCTGGTGAACATTCTTAGTTTATGTGTATGCAAATCAACTCCATTTCACCAACTCATTTGTTTACAATACACTGTTTCCTCCCGTCCTAAAAACACACAGTAAAACAGTTTCTGGTCAGAATGTAAATACACATCTAATCGATTCGTCTAAATTCCACTTGTTTAAGTCTTGTTGACGGCTGTTCTGTGGGAGACACGTAACGCTTAAAATTCGTCTGTGGCGCTCGCAGCGGCTGACGGCATCAGTCGACTGGTGTTGCTACAGAGGCTCCAGAGACGCCAGCGCTAACAATAACATCGTCAACACCCTCTCTGGGAGGTGATAGTGCATAGTGGTTACAGAGAGAGAGAGATTAAAAAGATGAGTGGGAGGAGATCTGAGAAGTGAAGGACGACGGGAGGTGGGTTTAGAGCATGTAAACCACTGACTGGAAAGTTTCCTATTTGTTCCAATCTCCCATCACCCCCAGCCCCCCTCCCTCCCTCCCTCCCTCCCTCCCTCCTCTAGCCCTCCCCTCCAGTCATCTATTCCATCATTTTGTCTTTTCTCAGCTCGCAGTTCCTCCGGAGAGAAAGTGCGTGTGCATGTATTTGTGTTAGCTGGGTTTAGTCCCGCAAGGAGCCAATTAAAACGCAGACTTGGCCATGAGCACGAGAGCCGCAACTTGGGAGTGTGTGTGCGAGTGAGTGTCGCTGTGTGTGTGTTTGCTCTCAGTACACCCTTCTCCTGGCTCTCTGCACAAAACGAAAACAACAGCTGTGAATGGAATAATGCCTGCAGGAAATGGTAGGGAAAAATTGCCAATCACGCAGACACAAACATACACATACGCACCTTGTCATGATGTGCATCCAGATATTCCCTCACAGTTGCTAACGCCTCATGCACAGCCTGCTCCGGTGGATATCCTACACAAACACACACGCATAAAAACAACACACAGGCAGTTTGCAAAAACAGGTGCAGTGACAGGTCTGTGTGTTTGGGTTGTTTTTTCCAGACAGGTATCTCTTCCCCGTTCCACCATTCTAACACTCTGATCTGTTTTCTCACTTCCTCTCATCCCGACGAGAAGCAGACACAACACACTTGTTGTTACGAGGAGACAGATGGAGAAAGACTGCAGCTACTTCTTCTATATTCATTTAGCACGCGAGACCTTTTACGGCTAGAAAATTATCCCCACTGCTGGAAAACAACACAGAGGCAGTGAAAATTCATCATCAACCGGCCTCAAACAAACACACACGCTGTGATGAGACAATAATTATTCCATATATCACAGGAGACGGTTCAACACGTGAAACATGGGGGAATAGATTAGCACAGAGCAATGAGTTGTCTTAGCATGAAAATAAACACGTGCAGTATTCACACAGTGCAGTGGATGTAATCAAATATTTAAAATTGGGCCCCCGATGGTTTGTTGTTAGAACAATTTCACTGTTTGACTAAAAAAATAACATTATGTCACGACTAATATTTAATTAGAATAATCTAGTTTACGTAATAAATAACTGTTGATAAAATAGGTGAACTTTAAAGCCTCCGCTGCCTCGGCCCACCCACACAGGTTTCAGTCATGGTGCTTGATTAGAGTGTTCTCAGGACGGTGTGGGCACGTTCAGGCTGCACATGATTGACACCTACTTATTCCTCAGTTTTAATCTGAAATGCCATTCACACGCAGTCCTGCTGCTGCCAACAGCAAATATGTTTTAAATAAAATGTGATTTTAAGGAAGAAAGTGATTGTTTCTGTCTAACTCACTGTCATCGCATTTCAGTTGTTCTACTTTAATATTCAGAGCCCTCGGCTACGTCAAGGGAAGTCGTAGCCTTGGTTAAATATTAAAAAGGGAAAGAGTGAATTTATGCACAACCCAAGACACAGTATGTTTACTTTAGTAATATTTAAACAAAACTGAAATGAATCAATAAAGGTACAGAATCTCTTTCTCGTGATGCAGCATGTGAACCCTCAACTGCAACATACTGTGTCTTACAAAGAAACCCAGTGGTCGGACACGTTTTAGAGCCCAAATTGATTTTCTTTAATTGGAATCGATGGGGTCAGTTTGGGTCTGTTTGAGATGACTACGTCATTTACTTAGTAAGGGAAAAGAAGCCCTTTGGCTTTACAATATGAAAACCTGTGTACTTTTATTTTGAAATGTCTCACAGACCTTGGGAACCCTGAGCAGGACCCAGTGTCCACATTACAGTGGGAATAAATACATTATTCAGGTACTGTTGCTGGTTTTTGCTCAAATTTAGAAACACAAGCTTTTATAACAGGACATTGTGCTGGACTGAATGTTGCTACGGAGAACAATGAAAGCAACAATTATATTTCTACCACACGTAACTAGCAAAGCAACTTAGTAAAATAATATTTATGGCTTTGCACCTGTTGTGGGTGGGTAGGACAAAATACACCTTTACTAATACAGCACATTGTCTGATAATTATAATCACAGCTCAGTCTGTAATGAGGTCTAATCTTTTAACCCTGTGTGGGCGCACACTTGACAGATATTCTTCTATGAAGTAAACAAAGAGCTATTTGCCACTAAAGATGGGTAAATACTGCAAACGCTTCACCTGTGATTGATCCACGACTAGCTCTGATGAAACAAGCCATTTTTACATGCAGCATTTTAACACAACCACTTTTGTTGACTACGGTAGCATCACCTTCGCCTGTTTTCAGTTTTATCAAATCTAACCTCTGTGATGTAGAAACAGCTTCACACTTTAACAGCAGTTTGCAACTCAAACTGTAAATTTCAGCAAAGGTGGAGACAAATCTTCTTTCATTTATGTTTAAAATGAGCTAAGGAAAAAAAGTAAAGTATCCTGCAATAAAAGCTACTGTAGCTACTGTTCTTTCTAGACAAAGCTGCGTAAGTCATACACTGCTGCAACACACAGAAAACACACAACACGGAGCCACAGGCACAACAGAGGCAGAACACAGTCAGTGAGACATGTGGCCTTTTCCTCTTTCTAACAACAGGAACCAAGTATCGACAACCGTCCCTCACACCCAAACCCACCCCAGGGACACTATGCTTAACTCTCTTTCCAGCTAGTGTGAAGTGGGATTACAATCAATCTGACACAATCTCCGGCCTAATCTATCTTAATCTCCAGCCTTAATCCAAGAACATAATCTGAGAACTGCCTCTGGGCTGCAGGAGATAATGACACCGGGTGGCTAAGCACTCGCTTTAAACAGAACGACTGATGGAGGAAACGTGACGCGGCGCACTACCACTATGTGCAGGGCATGAACATGGGAACGTACAGACAGGCTCTAGCCGCTGAACAAATATAGATTTTTCTCCCTCTTCGCTGTGAATCGCCAGCTTGAGCAAACAAAGTTAAACTATGAGAATGACAAGCATTTTCTCCCAGTTCCGCTTCGAGGAGGAGACACACGCACAATGGCAGGCACTGACCGTAGATTCCAGTGGAGATGCAAGGGAAAGCCTGCAGAGAAAAGACGACAAACAAAGCGGTTACAATCTGCTGCTGATCACACAACCACACACACCATGGACAGAAATCACACTCTCTGCTGGATCTGGATGAAACCTTTCTCCTGATTGTTTTCATAGCAGCCTTTCTCCTCTCTCCGACTTTCACACCTATTTAAATACCACGCTGTCGATCATCTTCTGTTCGTGAGGCGATACGTGAGAGTACGTTCTTCCTCAGCTACGTGTTGGGCCGTAACCAAGCAGGATAGAAGTAATTACTAAGGCCGCCATCGAGGAAATAATCACCTATATAATGTGAGTTTTAACTAATATAGTAACTATAATGTACAGGATTTAGTGTCACCAGCAGATGTTTTGAACAAAACAGCTCAAACTGCGCACGTCTGTAAAACAAAAACAAGCTGATTTCAGCATAATAAAACAAATCCCTGGGTGGGACGACGCCTAACGGAGACTAGTTGGCCTTTTTCCCATGATGCTGCGAGAAACCGTGCAGGTCCAACAACAGCAGCGACGGCTGAATGGAACTGTTTGCATCAACGGTGCCGCTTCTTAAAAATGGCAGTAAAACGTTGTCACTGGCAGATTTTCATCTAACAGCTCACTGTGGCTACTCTGCAATAAAAGCCACCTGTGTTTCAGCAGCTGAATGCGTATAAAGAATAGTTTTTATGTCTTCTACTGATTCTGTTAGGGGTTATTATGCTGACCATGAAACACAATGTCCCCTGTTCAGGTACTTTTGGGAGCCTTTGTTCCTTTGCTTACTCTCTCTGTCTCCCTGTCAATACTGATTTCACTATGAAAACAGTCCAAAATATCCCAAGAGCAGCACGGTCCTTGCATACCCGAGTACACTGAAAGCGTGTTGGATCCTTAAAGTGTTTTTATTAACAGTGCCCACTTCCTAAAACATCTATAATTATTCCCTTTCCATAAACTAAGTACTTCAGCTGGATTCATTATTCAGAGCTCCAGTCCTTTAAAATGCTTTTTTGTTACTATCCCTCAAACACATCTCAGTAAAAAACTGGACTTTGGCCTCTATCAGTTGATAACATTGATTTACAAAGATGTCTCTTTGCAAAAGGCCAATAATCAATGAGGAAACCCAATAACGCAATAATAAATCAAGGTACACAAGCATGTGACTGTTTTAAGATATAGCCCTGAAAAACGCGAAGTCGTTGTGAGCAGCAGTAAACGTCCTGCTTGCATTAGCAGTAACTTAAGACTGCACCGATACGGCCACAGGAGAGTCATCAGTACGTTAGGAGGCTTTTATCAATTATAGAAAACTGCAAAGTGTAACAATTAAGTATATGAAAGCATCACCTGAGAGTGAGCTGGTCATTAAAGTGAGCTGAGAAAGGCAGGCAACACAGAACAGTAAAAAACTGGAGCTATAACATATTTTAACTCTAAGTCTTAAAGATGCAGGTTCATTGCAAGTTCCTGGTTCTGAGAAAAGCAGCCAGTAAACTTCAAGCTAAATCAAATCTGGCTCAACCTGCTGTCAAGCGCCGCCGTACGAGCAGATGCCAGGACGCTCACATCTCCAGATCTCCTCGTTTAGCCGCCTCGTAGAGCGAACAGGCACGTCTCACCTTGAGCTCAAAGGTAACTCAATAAACGGAAATAACAAAGTGCCTAAAGGACTCGCTATGAGCCACAACCTTGACGTTGGCCTGAAGTAAAGTTAGGGTTGGATTAATAAATCAGCAGCCTGAATGTCGTGAGGTTGTTTTTTACTGTAACACCTCCTGCACCGCGTGTTTCACGAGAACTTCCTGCAGGTACGTTTCCTCCTGCAGCTCCCTCACTGGTTTTACTCATCTCCTCATATCCTCGCTGCCACTGCCACATGTTCCTGTTCTTGCACACAGCAGAAACACCATCGCAGCTTTCACCAGTGCTTCCTCTCGTCCCTGTGTTCTCACCACAGATCGCGCTTCGTTTTCAGTGGCTGTTTTCAGGCTGTTCCTGTAGCACGACCTCAGGGCCGCCTTCTCCTGCTCCCCGACTCCTCCTTGTGCGATCGGGCCCACCGTGTGGATCACATCTGCAATGAGAAACAGAACCAGATCCTGAACCCAGTGTGGGAGAAATTTAGATAAAGTATGTCGTGACATTAACAACTTCACCAGTCAAATTCTGAATTTATTTTGTGTTTAATATGTACTCAGACGAAATATATAAACACTTACCAAAATTAATAAGAAACATCCGTCACATAGCTGACATACAGTTGAAATAAAAGGTCTTAATGTATTGTTTGTCCTGAACGGAATAACATGCATCAACGTGCTGCACATCTCTACCATGATAGAAAACGGCCACGTCATCCCTCCCATCTCAAATAATACGAATTACGAGGTCGTTTGGCTCGAGGCTCGTTTCCCAAACATTTGTTGCTGTCACTGCACACTTTCTATGATAAACACATCACTAATGCACACTGGAAGCTTATTCAGTATACTCAACATAATTGTTCATGCCGATTTATTTTATACATTTTAAATTTTAACAGGTCTGATTTTTAATTGGTGCATTCACACTTTGTTTATATGATTTCACAGTAATTACAAACTGAGACTGAAAGAAATGAGCTACTGTACAAACACATGAACTCTCACGTGACCGATCCTGCCTGTTGTGTACCGTTAAAGACTCATCATAAGAAACGTTGCTTTCATTCATGCAGCAGCTCTTCTAAATCAAACAAGTTATGCAAATCTACCTATGGTTTATTAAAACATAAAGTAGACCTCCTGCTGTAGATGCTTCTGTGCCTCAGGCTTTCAGACGCACTATAAAATATTCACACGACGGAGATGCACTGACCAGGCAACCGCTGTATGTTCCAGCCTAAAAAAATCAACTGATCTAATCCATTGATTTCACAAGCTTTCCTCTGACACGCATCTACGAGTCTGTCGCTTTTAACCCACCCGACACGATGTGAGTGTACGCTAACATTAAGGCTGTTTATAAAGCAGAACCTCAAACCGGAGACTCTTGTCAATGAGCAGGAAGTCTACTCTCACATCCATCAGTCATGAGGGGACCTGGCTGCTTCCCTGCTGAAGCAGGTATGACTCACCTCACACACTCGCACCCAAACAGCAGGTTAGACTCTCAAGTTGTGAGACGTGTTTGTCACGTTTCACAAAATAATGTTTCGCTTTACATAAAATCATTTTGCTTTGTCTTTACTTTTCCAATTTTTATATCAAAAACTAAAAAGGCTGTTTTATCTCAGTCGAGGGCAGCAAACTGCTCTTTTTACCTTCGTCCACGTCCAGAACACTAATATCATTTTATGTTTTATTTTAACAGCACACCTGTGCTGCCATAAAGACACTGATTTGGATGCAGCACACAAACACTACAGTAACTAGCCCTGAGTCGCAAAGAACAGCATACGTGAGGTGTTTGTCATTAGTCAAGAAGTTAGTGAGAAAATGTTGAATTTGTTGAAGAGAAGTTTCTTAGTTTGTTCGGTGTTGCTGACCAATTAATCTCCAACTGCCTGACTACGGACGTCCATGGGGGCAGTGAAGGCATCATGTTGACACATTCGCTGCAGCTCTCACATGTATTTCTAGTAATGCACAGCTTCATCAGATTTGAAATTGTGCTTTCAGGTGATATTTTTCTTTGTGCATCTCAGCAAGTTTTAAAAAAGTCTTTTTACTCTTTCTAATTGCTTTGCGCGATGTGCTGTATTTTTCATGTTTTCCTGTTGCTGTTGGAAGGCTTCACTCATACTGCGTCTTTTTTTTCTTTGTCAAGGTAATGACTGCTTTTATTCCTCATAGGTCTCTGAAATTTTTTTTTCAATTGGACTAATTGAAAAAATAAAGGGCAGATTAATTGAAGTGCATCGACTTGAAGGCAGGGGAGCGAAAGAGGGAGAAGAAGGAAACAGAGAATCTCACAAACAGAAGCTGAGTGGGGGGACAGAGAGCAGGAGATGCGGTTTATCCAGCCTCTACACGCCTACGCCGACACCATCACACATTCTGATGAGGCTCAGCGTGTTGCTCTCAGCAAGATTCCCGACGCCGTGATAAGTCCTTGCCGGACCACTGCCTCCACACACAACACAACAATACGTTTAATCTAGTAATGAGATTTACATTTGTCTCTTTACTGAACCCTGTGTGGTGAAATAATGTCCTTTATTCCAGATCAGTTTTATGCTTAGTCTGCTGTGTTGCAGTGGCTTGGTTTGCACCCTGTGTTTAGAAAGCCTGTCAAACAGGAATCATGTCACTACAACCTTGTTAAATTAAAACTGCACCATCTTATCACGAAAGGTGATTATTGTTATTATTTTACTTTCTGAAACAAATTTATCACACTGTAGGTTTATGCTGATGTTCTGGGTCATTGTCTCGCTCCATCACTTTAGTCGGTGACGGTATATTTGCTGGCAGTCGCCTCCCTAGTGTTATCTCAACAGTAATCACCACTCTAATGATTGTAGTAAAGTTTTGTTGGGAGCAGCTGCTTCCTCTGTGGTGTCCTGCACTGAACCATTACCCAGCATTCACGCTCAGCTCATTCTGAGTTGAGCCTAAGCCGTGCACTGACAAATACTGCATCTAAACTCATGCACAGTTCAAGGTCTCCTGACATGTGGTGGCTCACGTCTGCTGAAGCTTCCTGTGAGGAGCAAATTGAAGATGTTACCGATTGGGCTCCATGATTGTTAGTGTGGACTAAAACTAACAGTTAGCATCGCTTTTCTGTCCTATTCTGTCAGTGTGTTCAGTCCACACAAGATTAAGATGTGAATTTGTTCAATTCTATTGGGTTACAATTGTATACGTACTTAGACCTGAGCCTACTGTAGAATAGGTTTGTGCTAAAAAAAAAAAAGTCTAAATGTATAGATTTATGAATATGATTTTTGCTGTTGAGCAGTTATTTATAAATGGATTATTTAAAGTACAAATCCCAGGTTTAGTTTGTGTGTAGACTAGAAGTGTTCGCTATGGACAGCGGAGCTAACGATCTTCTCCGGAGAATGTAAAACATACCGCATCTAAAAATACGTGCATTGTGTTCACGTCTCGGGGTGAAAGTCAGATTTTTGACACAAATTGCTGCTGGGTGCTAACGGTTTTAAAGTACCTTAATTGCCTCCATGTGCTGCGAGTCACAGCCACAGCTCAAGCTGCTGACCGTGTTGATGAGGAGGCCAAACTTTAATAACTAACTTCCCGTTTGTGCGAACGCTGGCACACATCTCTTTCTGTTACTGTGTTGCTCCTCTTTCCATCTGCACCCCACAGTTTGGGGGCCTCTGATATAAATTGTGTCCCAAGCAGGAGGGGAAAGGTTGTTCATTAGTATATATCAGATTTTTCATTGGCTAAAACTACTCAAAAGAAGCAGAAAGCCAAAACTGTTTTTTAACTACCTCATGAAGTAAAATGTGGCCCCACTGAGAGGAAAACCACCCAATCTGGCATTGCTGCCTATCTGGCAACTGCTGCTGTGTTTTCAATATGACCCTTTTTCCAAAAAGTTCAGAAAATCAACAAAATATTATTTAAATAAGGAATTGGCTCATCTTTGTAGGCCAGATCTATTTTACAATTCAAAACAATATGAATCTAATGACTAATTATATTAAGACAGAAATTAATGCAGCAAACTCATGCACACAGAGTTAACAAGCTGCAGATTGCACAGCACAGAAGAAGCCCAGAAAAACTCTTTAATCCAACCCTCAGAGGATTGGAGACCATTAGACAGAAGGATTTAACACAGTGTTTGGGCCTTTTTGAAATCTGATTTGGTGATTTTATTTCAAAAGCAGAAATTCATTACAGAAGCATGAAAAGTGTTTTCCGTCCTTGCAGGCTTGTTTGTTGTTGGAAATCATTGTAGTTGTATCCACTGACAGGGAGATTCTGCCAGCTAACCACAATCAATGGAGGAAATTTGGTTAGCGATGCAGGATCTGCTCGTTACGCCCAGCCAGTGGAACAGAGCTCAGGCTGCCAAAAAACTATTGTAGTGGATTTTTTCCTAATAACAAAGCATTTGTAATACAAAGCTGGAAGCGAGGAAACTCTTGGGAAAAGACAACCCCGGTTTAAGTGGACTTAAACCACAGCTCCACGGCTTCGATCTGATGGTGGTAAACACTTAGAGTACAGTGCAGGTTTAGACAGGTTTTACGTGTAACCTCCTTTGACGCATGACTGACAGGTGAACCTGCTTCTCTGCAAGCGTAGCTTCAGACTTGACATCACAAGCGAAGTGGTTAAAAACACGAGCTCCCACTGTTAGTCTCCAGGAATTCAAAGCAGTTAAACACAATCCACTGTAACACAGCAAAAGAGGTTATTGAATCCAAATGTATTTTCATGGCCATAAACCTCAATCTGCCCAATGTGATATTCTTGAGTCTGAATTCATCTACATCACGCTGGCTGCTGAAGTCGAAGACGTGCTGGGTTCTGACTCACACGTCTGTGGTATGTACTGGAGAATTCATCGAATTTGTGGCATTCATCAATTTTCTAACACTTTGAATTTTTCCGTAGCTGTGACAAAAATTCACGACAGGTCCAGACGTGCTGTACGTGAACAGACACGACTTTAAATAGCTCATCTTACTGTTAAACACTAAAATTAAAGTCATTTGAGTTTGCATAGTTAAAACTGTTGCATCCAACTATGACCATCACTTCCATGAGGCCTATTTTTCATTATTATTTTAGTGAGCTGATCATTTCAATGTACAAGGACAGAGCAGATGTTTATTTTTATTTTATTTGGTTCACGAGACCATGTTTTAACAACACGTTATTCAAGTGGGGTGACTGTTATTTTTCATGAATACAGCTGCATCAACACTGACTCTGGCATAGACACCTGGTGAGTGCAACTCATTTTTAGCTGCTTTATGCTTCATTAATTGTTTGGGTTAAATATAAAGTGTAGATCATGACATGTTTGAAAATGCACAGGGCTTAAAATACAATCGTGGTGGTGACACATAATAAAGCGGAAGAAACATTGCTCAACATACATTAACCGTATCCGTAACCAATCACAACAAACGCCATCTTAAAGAAAATATATGCTAATGTGAAGCACGAGGACACGCTTCTGGTTGCATATATGCACATACAGTATGAGTCAACGCACTGTTGACAGCTGGATTATCTACAAGTAGAGTGTATCCGCCGTGTGATGTGGCGTCTTTCACAACCCCTGCATCTCCTGCTTCGGGTTCGCTGCTGTGCCGCGGCTGAACGACCGCGTGGCATGGAGAGGACATTCCCACCCCATCGTTTAATCTGTTAACAATCTAAAATATAATCGATTAGGCTACTTGAAAATAGCTTTCAATGATATAGTATGAGAAGGATTTACACAAGCGTTTGCAAACGTTCCATCAATGGAACTTTTCTCTGCTGGTTTGATTCAAGCGGCGGTTTCAGCCGATTACAGCCCTCCTGCAATCATTAAACAGCAGACGAGGAGCCTTACTGCAATGGCAACTTATCACAAACTATTTTCTGTGATGCCTCGGAGTCCCCCTCCAAGACCAGACGTGTTTGGATCAAAGACGGCACCACATACTGTTATGAGAGCAGTGCCTACTGTGGAGTCCACAGATGTGGACTGAAAGAAACTTGTCTGAATAAGATGACAGTTCTTCATCAAACTCTTTACTGATGAAGGAGAGTGCAGTCCCTGAGAAATCACTTAGTCTGAGTGCACGAACTCACATAGAAGGAATAGTAAGTGCTTCATCAAAGCCTGTTTATACATTGACGTAACTATTAGACACTAATTTTCTCCGTGCCATGGATTATTGAGGGTTTACCGTATGTTACAGTATAAGGTGGAAGTCCAGTACAGTACTGGCAGAACATTTTAATGGGGGCCTGGTTTCTCCCTCATGTTGGGTGTAGAATCTTTTCTGGGTTTGTCCATATTCACTGCACAGTCAGTGGATACTTTTATGTAATTTTACATTGACGACTTATTACTACGGCTTCTCAGCAGCGATGATCGCTTCAGAGGTGTCACGGGGCTAATTCAGACAAACAGCTGTAATCTGTAATGGGAGGATCACACTCGATAACCCTGATGACTCCATCCTCCCACACGACTCCTCTCCCCGCTCGCATTTGTTCCAAATCTCAGCTCAGCATCTATGCAGACGCTCATTCCAGCTAAAGTGTTAATCCTTCAACACACACTGTTTGCAGTCTTCTCAGGAAGCGCTGGCAGGAGGCCTATTAGATGTCAAGTGTCACAATATCAGCCAGCTACACATTTTTCTCTGAAGCGCCAACAACAATGCACTGTCAACACCGACTCCATGTAAATTACGGCTCTGGTCCATGAACCGACATAGACGAGGGCAGAGTTTAATTCTGTTGATTTACATTTAGTTTCACTAAGACGTCCCCACCTAAAAACAACTCCCTGCATCTGCCCTATATCAAAATGTCACTGTAAACATCTAGTGCAAATACCTCTGTGTCGTTTGGAGGAATTTCTCAGTTCAGTTGATGTCAATACTTCCAATACTAGTCACTTCCAGACATTTTCAGGCAGAACAATACTACGGCTGCTTGTTGGAGCTGTTGCCATAAATTACTAATTAAAGGTTAGGGTGAAGATACTGCAAGTCCAGCAACAAATTAATGATTAGTGGAAAAAAGTGCTTCCTGGAACGGTCTTTGTTATGACACAGTGTGTTAGACTGCACTCAAAGGTTCTGTCTCTTGTGTAGTAATTCTGCATGTTGTTGATCCACCATCTCCCTCCCTGTGTGGACCTCTGGCCCATTATAGCATGTCAGTGCGCTGGGCATGAAACATTGATGCGCCTGCTTTAATAATGTAGTCGACTGACATGCCTGTGCGTCTCTTAACGACGCAAAAAGATACCTTTAGTGTCTTTATGACACTTCAAAAGACAGGACAAAGAGACATTTTCTGGAGCTCTGGGAGTGAGGATGGGCTGTAATGAGATAACGGCTTTTATATCATCACAAGATGATTCTGCAGTAAAAGCAATAATATCCAAATGATCGCCCTCCATGCCGGATGTTCATGAATGAAACAAAACAAAACGTGCTAATGCAAAATCAATCTGCAATTTTACGTAGCTAATTACAGACACTGGACAAAACAACTTTCCATCAACATACTCAAAACCTAATGTTGTTACAATTTACTGTCAAATTGAAAACAAAAACACCGGAAGCTGCACATTTGAAGGGCCCCTATCATTACCAACATTGTGGTACATTATATGACTCTATGATGATCACTGCAGATGTGCACTTCCTCCTTTTTCAGATTTGGTACATTAGTCTGATCCTTTTCTAGAGCAGACCATGCAGAATTCTGCACCATGTCTACGTAGACTAGGGTCTGTTGTCACAGCCCCACCTCAGGCTCAACATGACACAGATACCGTGCTCAAGGAAAATCTGAATCAGGATCAATAAGATATGATTGTAGGCAGTCATTGTGATTGTTTCGACTGAGTTTGCCGTATGCTGGTGTTACCAGGACGACGAGAAGGATGCTGTGACCCGACCTCCCCTACGTCACACTGTATATGTGGCGTGTGGATCATGTCTCATTTGCATGAAACACACATTTTCAGACACGTCAGGGGAGCATGAGCATAGGATGCACTACTCAGAGTAGGAACAGTTTTATGTTTAGTGGATACTGTGGACAGCTCTTTAAGAAGCAGCCAAGACAAATTAGAACATGAATTAGTTAAAATCCACAGCAGCATGAAGCATTGACAGAACAGGAAGGAAAGTGCAAACACAAAGGAATACACTGTAATTATAATAAAACAGTTTGGCACATATTTAATCTCAGTGAGTATTTGTCTGTGCGTTGTGTAATTGTTTATGTTGTCGTGCATGTGTTTGCTTCCACTCTGTCTCAACCCTAGCAGACAAGTCAGTGTGTGCATTCAGCCGTGCATCAGCAGAGCAGTGTGTGTGCGTGTGTGTATTACTGTACTGTATGTGTGGTGCTGGTTTGGGTCAGTAGCAGGTCACTTGGTGGTCAGTCATCTGTGTGTCATCTGTTAAATGTCACTGCCACAGACATGCAAACAAACACGTGCACAGTTTCTGCTGAAAATTAAAAGCGCCTGCATCTCCTACTCGTCACGTGTTCTGCTCTTTACCTGTTGGCTCATTTCGTCGTTTCCACTCTCGATCTCTACGTCTTCCCTTTATCTTTGCTTGCCTTAACCTTTGGCATCACCTTCCTGTTACCTCATCCAGCTATTCCCCTTCTCCTCTCACCCCCATTACCCTCTCCTCCATCCTTCCATCACCTCATTTCTTTCTCTTCCATAATTTCCTCATCCTTCCTTCTTTATCCTGTGACTGTTACATCTGTCCCTCTCTACTCCACCCTGCTCCTCTCATCTTCACCCCTGTCTCTCCCTTCCCCTTTTAGTTATTCCTCTCACCCTCCTCTTCCCCACATCTCCTCTCCCTCCCTCCCCTTCTCTCTCTCTGTCACCTGAGGTAGACAGTTCTGTCAGGAGTCGGCCTTATTTACCGCCTCTCTTCGCTCCTGTTTACATTATCGATCGGCAGGGTTGCTTTAGTTCCACCATACATCAACATCCCCTCCTCCTTCTCTTCCTCCTGCTCCCCACCCTAGTGTAACGGCTGCTGGCTCGCATTACCCTGAAACACAGACTAGGGGGAGAGAACGGGGGAGGAGAGAATAGATGGGGAGATGGAAAGCCAGCGGAGCATGTTAGTATGTGTGAGGGATTTATGTGTGAAGTGTGTTATGGAGTGTGTGTGCGAAGAGCAGTGTTAAAGGGAGAAAGTGTGACTGACAGTGAGAGTGAGTGCATGTGTGTACAGTAGATTTAAACACACACAACCACCGTGTGATTACGTGAAGATGCTTTACTGTAGGTTCCTAACAAATTAAGGATTTTAGCTCCTCTTACAGGGTGAAGTGTCCTCTTCATGGGATTGGTACACATCTAACAAAGCTGCCAGGCTCTCTCTCTTCGGAGGTTTTCCACAGAATTTCTGCAACCTTTTTGCAGAGATTCGCTCCCATTCAGCCTCAAGAGCATCAGTAAGGTCGTCTGCTGATGTTGGGTGATAAGGCCTGGCTCAAAGTCGGCATTTCAGATCGTCTCACAGGAGTTAGACGGGGCTGAGGTCAGTGCACCGCACAGGCCACAGGGTCTTCCACACCACAAAACACATTTTTATGGACTTGGCTTTGTGCACAGGAGCCCTGTC
The DNA here is from genome assembly GCA_030770545.1 of Macropodus opercularis. Taxonomy (NCBI): domain Eukaryota; kingdom Metazoa; phylum Chordata; class Actinopteri; order Anabantiformes; family Osphronemidae; genus Macropodus; species Macropodus opercularis. The sequence continues at coordinate 8,601,508 of CM061098.1, forward strand.
ATCCTGGAGCTGGAAGTATCTTTCATAAAAGATGTGCGTGCGTGCACATGAGCAACTGTATCTGCATTTCCACCCACAATCATCATGCAAATATTAGGATGTAGTTAATCAAGGTGTTATTTTTCCTGTCAGGTGTCATTAAACAAGCACGAACATGAAGCAGAAGCAGATGGCAGTGTTTTCAGCTACTAAAAGGAAGAAAAGCCACCTTCCAGTTGACACAGATATATTATAAATATATATAATATATATTATATAACTATAGGATCTTTACTATGGTAAATAAATGCAAATAAAAATGAGCTGGACACTTATGGACCAATCAAATCGCAGCCACTTTATCAGATCAGGTTTTCAAAATCTTTCAAAAACCCTTTTTTGTGCTGTTCTTACTTTCTGACTCTTTGTTGATTAATGAGAGAAAAGCGTCACAGACCAGCTCATCCATGCTGATGTTGCACATAACAGGCACAAGCAGTTTTCCCCCAACAAGCAGTTTTATGCTGTCTACCCCAGGTACTAGCAGCTTTGATTGTGGTAGTTGCAAACAGGGCAGGAATTCATGGCCATAGCCATATTTCATCATCCTGCAAGAAGTTAAATATTCCCAAATTGTCATTTCATAAACAAACACACGCGTGTACAAGCGTGCAACAGTAATTTATGGTCCGAGGAGAATAAACATAAAATTTGCAGATGAAAATAAAATGTGAATAAGCGGCTGTGGTTATGCTGTGGCGACGCATTTCACTGACGTATTGTCTCTCTGCTTTTGTGGGACTGAAAAGGTCGATCCTTCACACAGAGGAGGGAATCGTGACCTATCGGTAAACAGATGTGAGGCCTTTTGATTTTTTACCCTGCAGACTGCTTTTCTAAAGAATAACAAGCGTCACTGAATCATAATGATCTGATTGTAGCTGAATGTCATGTAATGTAGCTGTGCAGTTTTTTCACACGGTTCAAACTTCAATGTTTGCTCTTTTACTCACAGAATAAATCACTAATAACATTACATTTACACCTTTACCTATTTACAGTAAGTGTGAAAACCACTGGTATATTAGTATTTAATGCTCTAATGTCTTCATTTCAAGACAAGTTTTGCCGATAAAAACATTTCTAGTGTTAATATCTAACCAAGTATTTACTGTTACATAGTGGGTGAAGCTTAATTGCTTATTCCCATATATAAACCAATTCTTTGTAAACAACTACACATCAGTCACATAATATTCACACTATCAAGTTCCACCAGTCTCATCTGATCCCTTCGTCCTGTTTTCCACCTGACAATAAAGCTGTGCTTATCAGTGGAATTAGAATGAGACACTGATAAGCATCTCTCATCAAGATGTAAAAACACAAACTCAGTCTAACTTAATAATAAAACAAAAGCTTGTCTCTTAAAAGTGACGTTAAGGCGCTTTTACAGAAAATGCTGCTTTCCTTGTGAAGTCACGTCAACATGGAATGAAAGAAAACAGGGTCAGGGTAAAGAAAAAGCTTGAAGACAGGCGGACAAGCGAGAGCAACACAGGAGGAGGAAGCCATGTGAATTTGTACTTGTGTGGTGCTCAAACTATATCCATCACACACCTGATTCGTCTGGGATATTCACCAAGCAAAACGAAAGTGAGAGTGTGTTGTGTGTGTTGTCTCCTATAAGTGGGCGTCACACTGGCATGAGACTGAGGAGAGCTTGACTAAGGTGCCATCTGGTGACATCCGCCCTGGCTTCTCTGTTTTTGGTCGTCACTCCAGCTTTTCTCCGCTTATTGTCCTTCTTCCCCTCCCTCTACTCCCTCTCCTCACCCTGTGGCCTCTCAGCATTCGTACCTGGGAGGCCACGAGTCACTGCTCCCGCTTTTCATACTCAACGGCCGTTCATCGTCTCCCCTCCCCTCCCTTCCCTTTTGCCCTCTCTCTTCTCATACCTCCATCTGTCTCTTGCCTTTCTTTATCTGCCTTTAAAGGAGAAGGCAGGAAAAAGGCTAGCTGGTCCTTTGTGTGCTCGGCCTCAGTCTGTGCTCAGCCAAGCGGACACAGCTCTTAAATCCAGGTCCAGGCTTTGACATAAAAAAAAAGCCCCAAACGCTCAGGTCTTGTAAAGGCGTCTATGGCTGCCTCTATCTCTTTCCACCTTTCTGTGAACGAGACAGAAGGGCAGTTATGCTAAACATGGCGACAGGAGTGGATGAAAAGGAGGAAGCAAGATGCTGATGCTAAAAGCAGCAGACATAATTCTCTTCATCAGAGAGCAGCAGCAAAGACGTCCTTTGCTCCCTCTCACTCCCCAACCCTCTTTCCCTGAGCCAAGCAACACCGAGGCCTTTTTTTTATCCCCTTTTTTCCTTCGAGGCGAATGAATTAACTGAACGAATTAACACCACGGCTGCTGCTGCTGTGATCATCATCATCACGCTCCTCCTCATCAGCAGCAGTAGCTTTGACGAAGCTTTTTAACACCTTGAAGGATCGCACTGCTGACGCCGAGGCAGGAAGAAGCAAAGATCTCGACAACCTTGTCAAAAAAAGAGGCAAGAAAAAGAAAAAAACACTCCCTAACTAGCAAGGTATCACAGTCTGAGTGCTACAGTCTTTAGCCCAGAGCCTTGTCAAGTCTCTTGGCAGTACTAAAGCAACCTTACTGCTGATGATAGGAACAGAGGAGGAGGAGGCGAGATTGGAATAAAAAAAAGGCGGGAAGTTGACGAGAGTGAGACACAGTCGGGGGGAAATAAGAACAAAATGTGTGAGTGAGGAAGACAAGAAAAACAAAGATGGGGAAAAGATAGAAAGGTGAGGAAGAGGATGAGAAGAACAAGGGAAACAAGTTGTTGATGACAAAAACCAGGCCTTCAAAGAAAATGAAACCGTCACAAGAGAGCGACAGGGTGACAAGCGCAGCAGAGAGACGGAGGTCTTAGAGGAGAGGAAGACGGGGAGAGGAGGCTGCAGTGAGGATTTTAATTAGCGGTAATTGGCCACTGAGGGAACAGAAACTGGGAGAAGGGAAGCACGGAGGGAAGAGGAGGGAGCAGCCACTTTCTGACACACTGATATCTCTCTTGCTTTGAACCTCTCTGTTTCCTACAGCGCTCTGTCTATGTGGGCCGCTCCATCCCCTTCTTGTCTCCATCTTTTTCCACCTCAAACTCTACTCCCCCTTTCACCACACTACGCTTCCCTCTTCACAAGTCCTCCCCACAGCAAATACAACAAGCTGACACAGCGCGCAATTACACTAACAGGATCCGTGTTAAACAATCATCAATTCGAAACTCAGATGATTAGTTTCTCACAGCTGAAATCAAGAAAAAAAGTTATGGTAACGTTAATGTTAAGAGTTAACAGAACAACGTTAATATTATTAATAGATTTACATTCATCAGGTTGTCAAATCCAAAAGAATAATGGGCCCTAAGTGGAAAGTGAGCACTTACTGCAGGTTTAAACCACTTGAACTCCTAACAATCACTTATGAATTATGTTCACATAAGTTGCTGCTGACACTTTGGTTTAAAATCTCTAAAAAGCCCTTTATCAGAAATATATGAGTGGGAGCAACCACACTGTTGTGAGTGTGTGGTAATTAATGTTAACCATAATTTCACCATTCACTTTCTTTTTGTCCTCTAACTGCGTCTGACTGACTGAGTTACTGACTGTGTTGTTTTCCAGGGTCTGTCTGTCAAATTATTAAACTGCAGCTCACAAACAAACAAATAATATAATATACACAAATAAATTCATTTCTTTCATGGGTAAGTATTGTCACAGGACACCACTTGTTGAACAATACGTCCTCCTTTTGCAGGCTTGTGCTGCTGTGTTGATTATGGCTGATCACCAAAGTACGACTTTAGTGTCTGTAAGTCGCAGCAGAGTGTGTCGTTTACTGGATGTAAATAGTGATTTTCTTCCTGTCAGTCTGTCTCCCTCATTCTTTTCAGTCACACCCACGGCTCCTATTGTCCCTGGTGTTTTGCAATGTTGTATCTCTGTGTTTTTGGGAGCCAGGGACAGCTGGGGAACAGGTTAGCAAGGTTACAGCTGTGTTTATCGGTACACAGGAGAGCTCTGGGGTGCCGGGTCGTCTGGACAACACGTTCGACCTACGCTCCCTTGTCTGGCAACCACAAAACACACAAACACAGACGGACACAAGTGCACATTGATCTTACAGATTGCATCTGCTTACAAATGAACAAACAGACTGTTTCTGTGTTTCAGTCCGAATCGAGTATTACTTTAGATTTACATGCCCAAAAGTTGACAGACTAATTTAACTGCCTTTAACTTTTGGTTAATATATGAATCTAACCACGACCTGCATGAAATTTCCCAGCTGTCGTTTGTCAACATCCCAAATTGCATGCGACTCCTGCTAAACAGCAGCAGCAGTGTGCCATGTGCTCTGGGTGTTGCTAGGTTACAGTACTGGGATGCTGCTGGCTAAGTGGCTGCGGGATCATCGACGGACACTCTGCATGGAGGGCTGACAGCAGGTCCTCTCGACCATTTGGCAACTTGTGAGTCAGATGCTCTTGAAATCCCACATCTGGTGGCAAGCCTATTTAAATCAAGATCAAAGTGTTGGCTTTCAGACTGGTCCTGTCTCTCAACCTCGCTGCCTTCCTCCTGTCGAGTTTCATTTTCATTTCTCTCCCTTTTCCACAGCAACACTCTTCCTTCACGTTGCTCTCTGCCTGCTTTGTTATCCCTCCGTTGTTGCCGTCTCGCCTCTCTCTCCCTCCCGCCGAGAGGTAATCAAGCCCTGTTGCGAGTGTTTAAGCACTGAAGCAGACGCATGTTGAATTATTCTTGGGACTTAATATTTTGTCGGGGAGGAGAGAGCCGGTCTCCGCGCCACATGCTGGGTTACGGCCACGTACACATCAATGCAGGGCAGGGAGGCTTGCACCCCCCCCACACGGAGTTAGTCAGTCAGTGAGTCAGAAAGATAGTCAGTCACACGGGTCTCATGCTGACAGATAGTTACAGGTAAGAGAGCGATAGGCTGTGACGGGAAGCCCTCGCTGTACAGTACAGACTCGATGCAACACAGACAAGTAAACACCGTTCAGTATGCACAGGGTATCGTGGTGCATCAGCAAGACAGGCACACAATTACAAGCTCAAACATGCACAATGTGCGCACATAAGGGCACACACTGACACGCAGCCGCTTCCTGTCAACGCACACAAAAATTACAGCTCACATCTTCAAAGTTAAACAACTGATTCGACAAAAGGAGAACTGACAACGTGAGAACTCATCCCCTCCTAATTCCCTCCTGTCTCCAGCTCGCCTCACATCCATCCCCACCCCCACGCCGCTTCATTTTCTTTCATTTTCTTTTCACCACTCTCCCACTCCTTGCTTATCTATCTCCTGTAGCCCTGTTCTCCATTCTGCCCGAACGGCGCCTTTATCCCCTCTTCTTCTCTCTATTCCCATCCTCTGTTTACCTAAACTCTCCATAAGACTAGAAGCAGATATCACACAGTCTCAGTGTTCCTTTAATCTCGCTCATGCATACACACACACCTGGGTGGCCATTATAATGTGCAAAGCCTGGATACTGCAGTATTGTAGTGCAACGCTGTGATTTGATGTTACTGTGGTGGAAAATATCATGATTAGGTCCAGACACAAAGTCATATGTGGGGGTGGAAACGTGTCACGTACTGGTAAAAACTGCATACGCTAGACAGGTCCTGTAATATTTTACATGTAATAAATTTAATGACTTTCATGATGAGCGGATATCAATACATTTAAAGAGTGCGTTGCAACCTCACACTGACGATGGATAGTTTAGAAATTAAAATAAACAGTCACAGCAGCCCTCGTTTTTTATTCCACACACAAAATGTGTCACCTGCATCACCCACAATGCAACTCAACCGCCAGCTGTTTGGCCAGCGATTTGGATGTATTGCGCTACTAACGGACAATGTTGCCTCAAGCTGCTGGCCTCGAGCGGAAATGAAGAGTGGGTAAGGTCAGTGCTTTCAAAATCCACACCACAAGGCTTTTTTCATTTTTAAACTTTTCAGACCTAACCAACACTGACACACTTCAGGCAGTTTATCAGATTTCGCACAGATCCCTTTGGAGCCACAAAAGCCTTTATCCAACTTTTTCCACATGTGCAATAGTAACGTCACTCCCCTAGAGCTGTAAACAGACTTTGATGTGTAAAATCGACACAGTTTTCACACCTAAATTCAACCATTTCTGGTTCTGAGATTTCTGGTTCTTTCAGTCTTTTTTTATGATACGTTCTGAATTAAGCCGTCACAGCCTGTGGTGCACCACCCTTCAGAGCAAAGTGGAAATGAATCAGTCGAACAAACTAATAGATCTCAATATGGAAGCCGTTACTATCCAAGAGCTCAACAAAGAAATCTCAGATTTCACAAATCAGAGAAAAAAAACCCACCTTTTCCAAATCTTCTTGTGCTTTTGTCTTCTGTTAAATCCTGAGACCTCTTAATGTATTTATTCTGAATCGGGTTTGAAGCCCTCCAGCGTGTAGACTAGTTGAAGCAGGAATCACTAGAATAAACAAGCTGGCAGAAAATAACTTTTAAAAATGCCAATTTATCGAGCCTGTCTAACGCGTGCATTTCCTAAGCATCTTTGTTTTATGATCCTAAATGTAAATAAAATTCAGACAAATAATTAAATAATTCTGGGTTTGCGGTATTGAATGATGATACCGGTCCATTACATCGAACTGTGCGTAGATGGACTTACTGTTGCATCATCGCTACATCACAATTAACCAGAATACCAATAACGATGACTTTAATTAATTAGTCCTCTGTGTCTACGAACACAACGTCTTCATTTATTAGTGTTCATTAAATGACACGTATGACATGTCTTACAGAAGCAAAGTAAGGTGACACTCTCACATGTTTTAGACGTCTGCAAAGCCAGAAGAGAATTTTTTTATTCCTAAACTGAAACACCTAGAAAAGCTTTTCCTGTCATGTTGAATCTTCAGCTTCATCACATTACACACACTGCAGTGGAGTGCCACTTAATAATTCAGTGCCATTTACTTTGCTATAAATGGAAGGCAGTAGGTGACATTATTATGGATACCTAGTCGAGTATCTGTTGAGGGCTGAGTTTGGGCTGAAAGGGAAAATGGAGCCACTTTAAGATCTGACTGCAAAAAGGAACGAATAAAAAGAAGAAAACTTTACTGTCCACCGCTTAATTGTCAGAACTGCATCTTTTTGTGTTATTCTTTTATTATTCACCAGGTTTCTTTTTTAACTCACTGGAGGATCTGAAAGTTGTACTCACACTTTGCTGGGAGGCCATAGCCGCAGGTGATCTTGGCCTCACCGGTCTCGCAGCCGTGCAGAGAAGCGCACTCCTTTTTCAGCATCGGACCAGCAACGCGGTGGATTGCTCCGTCCACTGGAGAGGAGAGAGGAAATTCAGACATTTGGCCTAGATATGTGAATCCCCTGCAATCTGACTGCTTACAGGGAGACTCAATGTTGTTTGAAGTCCAGTAGACACATTCACAGGTGTCAGAGCTCAGTGCTGGAGGAGTGGATAATGTCCGTATTAGCACCAAACCACTGAATTTCACTGCTTCTGGAGGCTGCTAATTTTTCACCCTAAACCCAGCTCTTTTATTTTAATACGTCAAAGCATCTGTCTCTCTGCATGTCAGTCTGCTTAATGGATTTTAGGGCTACTGCCTTAGTTAATTGCTCAATTTAATGTGTTATTAAAGACTCAGCTGACTCTGACTTTTTGGTCAATTAGTCTTTATTAATTACATTTTCATAAATCTACATAATATTCAGAAATGTGTATCTATCTTTGATCCCCACCACATCTAAAGACCGTGACTGTGTTCATTTCCAGGAGGGCAATGATGCAGGAAAAGCAATTTTACAGCTCTGCCAATTACGGTTTCATTTTGAATCATTGCTCTACTTGCAGTTAGAAACAGTCCCTTCCAAACGTCCAAGGCCAATTCATTTATGTTTGCTGTAGAATGAAGGCACTTGGATTTAAGATCAAATGATCACTACGAGATGAAGGTTTAGAAATTTAAGCTTCATTTGATGCCATTTACACCTTGATACACCGAACAAGACAAAAGACAACACCTTTGGTATTTGATGACCCAGATCCTAAGTGAGAAAAATATTACCTGAAAGTACGGTAAAGTCACTAAAAGTAATCTCGTTTGGTGAACGCTCCAGTGTTGAGGTGCGGTGATCGATCCGGCCACTTTTATTTCCGGCCCTTTGTTGAGTTTGATGTTTCAGATCATTGTCTTGTTGTCTCACTATGCTCCATCTAATATGTTCAGGTGCAGTTCTCTGTTCTCTCTGCAAACAAAAACTCTGCTGCACCAAGCGTCACAGATCCGTTTGTGTGGTTTAGGTCATGTCTTCCTCCTTCCAAACTTTGGCCTTTATTAATATTGTTCTCATCAGGTCTTCCATCCCGGCTTTCATTCAACTCATTCACCTGATACCTAACCCCCTACTGTCTACAGGTTGCTGCGCTGTTTTGTTGTTAGTGGTTTGCTCTTTTTTTCCCCACAGCTCTCACAATGCTTCCGTTTGTGCAATGCAACTGATTGTCGCTCTTTACTAAGATTCATATCTTCGGATCTCAATTTATTGATGCCTTGGGGAAACTGCTGTTGGAGAGCGGCCAGACAGGCACCTCGCCACGTAGTCTAGGAAACTCCGGACCATCATAGACGACTGCTTTACCAACAGAGCTACTGCTAACCCACTCTGTACAGCAAATAAAAAAAAAACTTGGCCTTGCACTTCCAGGGGAGAGCATATTCTTAAAATGAATACCCTAATACATTCTGGATTTCAAGAGCTTTGTTATGAATCGCAGCTACAGGTTCCCGAGTGGGCAGGTTTGAACTTACTGTAATACCTACTTGAAACAAAGAAAATGTAATAACAACAGATTTAAATACCACAAACAAAAATGCAAGAATGTTGAGCCAGCAGCTGAAGCACCTTGCACACTGTAGCCAGGAGCCAGGATCTCAGCACAGGTAGACATACAGAGGGAAACTACACAACCATGAGTCATTTTCCACTCAGCATTTTGACTTTGTACCGTTGAATCAGGGATATGTATCACCAGTAGTTTTTATATTTCATTTATTTTGGTTTGGTGAGGCAATCACCCTGTTTACAGTTTGTTATTAGCAGTGTTATAGGCAGTCAGTGAGGAGACTGTTGTGGTCCACCACCTTCCTGTGATTTGCATGCTGTATATAACCATAGCGCTTCTCAAACACTCAACACTAAGCCAGGGAGCAATTAAGATCCCCAAAAGTGTAGCTGGCAAAACAAATTAGTAGTATGTATTGTAAATGTCACTGCTCAACGACGGGGCTGACAGGCTCTATACTTCAAATGTCGCCTCAAAAGACTAACTGAAGACTGGTTCCTCCTCATAATTAACCCAGAATAAAACACCTTTAAGGAACAGGTTTGTTATTTCACGATGAGACCTGTCAGAAATTGGTGAAAATAGCTCTAACACCCATCCATATGTCACAGCTCACTGTGCTGGCCCGTGGCTCTTATCTCTCTCTGACTGTACACAGACCAGCTGTTGCAGCGGTGTGTTTCGCCAAACTAAGAGCTCCAGGCAGGGGCCTGGTGTTATCTGAATGCTGTTGTGTTAAGTTGGCATATTGCATGCAGTGCTGAGCTCTAGTGTGCCATGTCATGCTGTGCCATGTTGAACTGGGCCACACTGTGAGCTGAGCACAAGTGTGAGGGTGTGAAAGCCAAGCTCTGAACACTGGCCGTCTCCCTCCGGGTGCAAAGAAACGCGCTCAGAAAAGAGACCACGCACAAGCTGTGTGTGTGCGCTAGAGACGGTCTGCATATCTGCGTCGAGGCATAAGTGTTACTATCCCCAGATGTATTCATGTGTGCGCTTTGTATGTGTGCACTTGGTCGTGTGAAGAGTTCTAGGGGTGAAGCACACACAAACACCCACCACACTGACTTTAAAGCAGCCCAGCTCTGAAATAACGAACAAGCGTGATAAGAGATGGAAAACAGAACGGGGAAGAAGAGGGGGAGATAAGGGAGCCGCAGATGTAAAAATAGTCTACAGGAAGATAAGAAAACACGCAACAGAAGAAGTGGACATTGAACTGAAACGCAAACCCTGAATATCTCTAGTGTGTTTCCTGCATTGTGTTGGACAGGCAGATAAACACAGCATGTGTATGTTTAATGACATCTGTAAACAATGTCTAACCACCGAAAGCTGCATGTTTCCCCTTAGGAACCTGATTATACGGAATGACCCATGTGTACCTACACATTACAGTGTGTGTGCGTGTGTGTATATATATATGAGAGCATATTTGCAATTGCATATGAATTGAAGGGTGGTGAAAGTCCACAGACAGAAGCAGAACCGGCTTCCATAGCCCATAAGTACCCATCTGCCTTCATGCATTCAGCCTCTCTGTGAAGCCCGTCTCCTTCTCACTAATGCAGAGAGATGTCCTGTCCCTGTAACTGCATTCACTAAAGATGGCCATGTTAGCTGTCTTTTATGCGGTGGTAAGTTCCGACTCTGTGGGAGCCGATGTAATAGCCCAGCATGAGCACCGCATGCTACTGAGCAGTTTCAGACACTGTTCTGTCACTTCAATGCGGTCAGAAATATGGTGGGGAATTCACAAGCAGAGGAGGGTTCAAGTGAAACACGCGTTTTAAGCAAAGCTGCAGAACTTGGACTTCTTTTGAGCGGACACTTATTTGCAGGTGTAATAGTGCTCAAGGTTGAACTGTGACTGCAAGCATCAAAATGTTTCATCACGTCTACAGAAATAAATCAGGTCCATCTACTCAGGCTGCAAAGGGTGAATCAAAAAACATTTTACTTCTAAAATATTTTGCTATGTCAAACTAAGAAATACTTTTAGGAATGAGTGTAAATTGATTTTGGCTGTGCCACATGTAGCTGGTGCCAGAGTTTTCTATTAGGGACCATGATGCCTTATCTGAACTGTGTTTGTGTGTAATGTGTGTGAGGCTTGTGATTTTGGCTCCAAGGATCGGCCTGTCAGGAGAACAGCTGATGAGTTCTACTCGACAATGTGTGATGAACATGCACACATGGATGTAGCTCCCTTCAACCATGGCCTTTACGCCTAGCAACAGTTGGAAAACGTTCCCAGCAGAGGTTCAAGTCATGAGTGGCGTGTTCATCACTCATGGTCTGTTTGCTTTTGAAAACTTCAGCCAGATTTCTGATTTTGTCTGTTGAGTTTCAGCGATGTATGTACATGTGGGCTGCCACTTATTGCACTGTTCAGATGAGAGGCGAGCACGACACTGATGATTAGGAAGGCAAGTTAAAGGTCGAATGCCACTGAAGGCAGCAGAAAGTGGGAGTGGGTGACGGTGATAAATATAAGTTGTGAGAAAAAAAAAACACAGACTGAAGTTTTGCTCATAAAACATTATGTTAGTTCTCCACATGTTACCCAGACTTTGGACCCTCTGGCAACACACTTCCACGAAATGGAACAGCTATTGGAGGAATTAACACAAAATAGGTTGAGACGTTCATTCAGTCATTTCTGTCGAAGCACAATTGCAGCTAAACTACCTTAAGAGCAGATATAGATCGTTTCTAAAACTACTCGCTACATGAAAAGACTACAGCCTCCATCCATTGTGGGCATTTTTAGGCCAGTAATTAGAGTCTCACAATTCAAATTAAATGTCTAAAAGCAGACTCGGTGCTTTTCGTCTTGTGTTTATTATTCCCCTGATATGACTCTTTTCACTTGTGGAGTGTATTTCAAATGCTCTTCCCACTTTGTTTTATTTAATGAGTACGCTCATTTTACCCTCCACTCCAAATCAATTTCCCCTTGGATATAGTAAATTCAAGCTCATATTGGCTCAGTATACAGTAGAATGTCTCAGTATTGATGGATGCCTCATTTAGCCAGTGGAGACAAGGAAAGCCCTAACCACATTAGCATCACTGCAGTGTCAAAAGATACTTGTTCATACTCCACTGACTCTGGCACATGCAAATGGAGCACCTGAACTACTCAACAAGCAGCCGTAATTGGCTGTACCTAATGCCACCAACAGACATCAGCGGATTATAATGAATTAGTCATGAATTTAATTTATATTATTAGACACTGAAATCCTTTAGGAACAGTCAAGCTCATTTCCATAAAAAAAACAACATTCATTATTTAGTCTTCATTACCATACAAAATATCACATCAACATTTAATGCAGCTGAAGCTCAGTCTTCCAGGGAATAGGAGATGGGACCTAGATAGGAAACATGAAGCATGTAGAGGTGGACGGACGCGCATGCAGAGAGGGAGACGGGATCGAAGAGCAGAGTTGGAAGAGAAATGGATTTGGAAGTGGATCAAGTATAAAAAAGGTTGTATGGGTGACGAGAAAGCGGGAGGCTAACAGCAACAGGCGAAGAGACGAACGTTAAGCAGGTGTTCGGAGAAAAGAAAGCATTAAAAGGTTACAGTGGACGGAAGGACACAGCAAGGGGGGTACAGCAGGAATGAATGTTTTGGCTTCTGTAGCCCAGTGACCAGCCAGCTGAGCAGGCGACCGACAGGTTTGGGTGTTATCTCATAGCCCTCACAGGCTCTGTATTGACTGACGCTGGGGGAAAGAGAGAGCCAGAGAAGTAGGAGACAGAGAAGTGATAATTGGCGATATGCTTACCTGGCAAGAAGCCTGCAACCCCAAGCAGGGTACACAAGCAAACAGGCGCACACACACTCGCCTGCAGTGTCATATGCCAGGATAAGCTTTGCCTCCCGCAAACCCTGCTCCACCCACCCTCGCAATCACACCCACGCACACCAACACACAGAGTAGACTGACACTAGAGTAAAACCAATCCTGAGGTCTCTCCTATGGAATACTAATATGGCTGCCCTTGCCAGCTGACCTCTTATAGGCCAAACAGGCTGTCCGTCAAACTAATGGGGCGGAACACTGGCATATTGCTTTCCCACAATCCCTCAGCAGAGCCAGGACACTCATTTACTTCAGTCAGCTTGTTGCCAAGGCAACATTTAGGATGGGTCTGGTGGTGGATGCACACATGCAGACTGCTTCACACACACAACTCTATACATGCACTTTTATATGCACACAAACCTAAACAGGCACGAACACACAGCAACCTGTTAAATGCCACTGGTGCGGACTTAACCACACACACGCGGCTGCTAACAGTGGAGGATCAGGTGCATTTATGTATGCAGCTGAAACAGCACTGTCTGAACGTGGAAGGTACCCACTAAGTGCCCTGCAAACCAAAACCAATCTCCTGCTCTCTCCTTTCATTCACAATACACGCTCCTTTGTTTATTTATTCTGAAAGGCAACCAGACAAGCCTGTCCTCTGTCTGCATTTTTCTCCTCACCCAGATGAGAACAGAGCTGGAGACTCGCATGGTCCACAGCCAAACGGCTTCCAGTGCACAGTATTAAACCCTATCTCAGTTATGGAGGATTGATTATGGATGTCAGCACACACAAATTCAGCCTGGACTCCATGAAATCCAATAAAATAGGGCTTTATCTTCATCCGTTTACATTTTTAAGCGAGATCGTGATCAGCTGCTGTGTGCATGTGTGTTTGTACCTGTTCATTAACATCATAGCAGGTGAAGTTTTCTATGAATGATTCCATTACATGGACCTTAACATTACACATGTCACCTCTGCTGCAAACCCTCTGCTACAGTAGCTGTAACCAACACAGTGAGATGAATAAGAAATAGAAAGAAGCCCGGTTAAGCGATGAGATGAAATCCAAGCTACAGGGATGTGAGTAATTATACCAGCAAGCTAGAAGCTGGCGTTGTTCAACATCTCAATGTAAATTGAAAATTTGTAGACAGTTAAACAGTTGAGGGAGCACAATTAAAGCAAGCATGATGCAAGCTGATCACGTACGCTGGCACAACGCTCCCATGTAGCTCTGGGTTGGGTAAATCCACTACAAACCCAAACGTTTGCTTTAGGTAAAGGATTTACCACCGGATTTGTTAAGTACAGAACCAGTGACAGGTTTATAGACGACTTGTGCACGACTACTACTCATTACCTGGTCTTTGGGGTCCGTCTCATCAGGGGCCCTGCATCAAAATGCAGAGTTAAGACATGTCCAAGTTAATCCGGCCACGTTCAATACAGGTCACAAAGTGATCAGCGTGACACTGCTGTGAATTATCGGGGAGGAAATTCACAGTATATTTGAAGCTGAAGCCAAAATGAGGCTTCCACAGTCTGAATTGGACAAATCAAGTGTTCATTTTCACCCTGGCTGTAATATCAGGCCACTCCGGCTTAACTCAGCATGAAAACACAAAGAGCAATATTTTTAAATAAACTCTGCAGATACTGCGAACACACAATTCAACACAAGTGAAAAATCCCTGCTTTTATTGAACACAGTGTACTATATTGGCCAACTGTCACCAATATACATTAAGTGTGATTCCTAGATTTTATTACAACATTCAATGTTTCCTCAATGCTAAACTAATTCTGTCATGATCGGCTCATGATTCTCCTTAAGGAGCCACTGCTATTTTTAGCTCACGGCTATTAGTTAAGAATGATTAGATCAACCAATAACTCTATCAATGCACATATGTCACTGGGTATTGGATTAACATTGACCTGATAAAAGCCCAGCCCATCCTTCTGGAACACTGACATTTTTGCGCGACGTTAAAATCTATCCAAAGGAAAATAAATATTGGTCGCGTGTGACTGTAGAATCCCCGCTCATGTACAAATCTAGATATTTGTTAAATATAATGTTACTGACAACTGTTTGTGTGTCTCAGCAGCAGCTCACGCTGACATTTTCCCTTCCTAACAAAGCACGAAAACACGGTAACTCCAGGTTCACTACACTAGAGCAGCTTCATATGCTCGGGACCCGCATGTTAAAATGTACTGACAACTTCCACCGTTCTGCTACAAATGAAATGGGACATCGCCATTTTCAACCTTGGAGACTGTTTACTGTGGCTTAAAATGCGGCAAATAGGCTCAGCTTCTCATTCCTGCTGCTTACATTTCACTGATGATATTTTCTGCGCAGGCCACGAACCTGTGGAAAAGCACTTCAATGCACCACACATCCCAAAGGCACTGACTGACATATGGTGACCTAGTAGAAGAACCAAATACAAACTTAAAAGCATGAGATCTGGCCCAATCCTTTTTAATGGCATTTGTTCAAAAACTGAATATATGAATTTATATATATATATATATGTAGTTCATGGTAACTGTCTGTCTGGCCGACTACCCCCAGTCATCATCTAAGCTTTCTGTTTCATTTCAGGAAATCAATCAAACGTTGAAACGGCAGATAAACCCTGGAATAAATGAGCAATTCCAGCCAGTGGACATAAAAAAGGTTAATTTCCTGCTTTTGAGTTTGTTGTTGACGCGCTGCCTAAACTCAGCACTCGTCCAGATTGGAGTACGAAAACAATGTCAGGTGTGTGTTTGATCTCTCTGAGTGACATTTACCCAGGTACCCTTGAGACTGAGTAGTAAAGCACTGTAAAGACCTTTTGTTCCCTCAACTCTGATGACAAAAACCCATGCACTACAGCTGAATAAATGTTTGGTTATTCACAGCAGAGTGTGATCCTGGCAAACCATTTGTATACTGTTTTGTGCGTTATTTCAGCTCAGCGCAGCTCTTGCATCGGTCTATCACCAGCGACCGCCTCAAAAACACCACTGGACCTTCGCCGCCTTCGTCTTTTTGTCTTGTTGCTCTACCCATCAGCTCCCTCTCGTCTCTCTTGTTTGTTCCAGTCTTGCCCCTGTCGCTACCCTTACCTCTCTCTCTAATTAACACCTACTGGAGGCTCTGTCTGCTTTAGCAAATCCCAAAGGACAGAGCTGAAAAGTGAGACAGCGAGAGGAAAATAAATACAATAAGAAAAGAGGGAACCCAACTGAGCAAGAGAGAAACTGGCACAGAGCAGTGAACCAGATTAAAACACAGATAGAGATAATGACTGGAAAATATGTGGCCACATTAAAACATGATGATGAGGATGATGATGTGGTGAAATTTTACTAAATGCAACACATTAAAAAGTAAAATAACCGAACCAGAGAGAAGAACATAAATAAATTTAACCCAGGAACAAATGGAGACAGTCTGGCACATACACACACCCCGAGCTTCTCTAGAAACCATCTGTCTTTGTAGACTCATCAGAGACTTCAGGACAACATCAAATGATGCTGTAGAGCTCGAGGTGCTTGACTGCACTTGTGGGTGAATGTGTGTGTGTGTGTGTGTGAGAAGCCATGGGACACGAGAGTGTGCAGTCCGTTTGTATGGCTCGAGGCTCAGCTGGTGTATCAGCATGGGTGGAGCTCGTGTGGGCACTAAGGACTCGCAGCTTCAACAGAACACTTGAGACAAGCAAATGTACTTTTGGCAGGCAAATGCACTGCTATAAACAGACATATGAATTCACACGCACGCACGCAGACACACACACAGGTGTGCCACTAGATATGTCTCCATGGAGACTGGAAGTCAAAACCACACACACAGAAATTGGAAAGTTAAAAATGGCAGCGAAGTGAGATGGTCTGAAAGGCTAAAGCTGTTTGTCCAAATGAAAAAGAAAACAACCACAAGCAAACACAGCAGCACCCAAATTTGCAAGCATTAACAAACACAAGTTGCAGGTGGAGAGGAGAGGGTGTGTGTGTGTGTGTGTGTGTGTCTCCATGTTTGAGCAAATGGGCTGACGCATTACTAGTACAGATTTATTACAAGTATCGACTAACCACGAACGCCAACGATCACGCACAGCCAAGTCAACAATACGCTGAAAAATGACGGATCATATAAATTATGAACTACTGCCTTGGCACCTGCACGCACACACAGAAACAAGTGTGCAGACACACACACACACACATACACACTGTTCAGCATGCAAACGCACCTCGAACACCTGCCACAACAAAGAGCTGTCTGCTACCAAACGCAAACAAACAGAGACAGACACACCTCACACAGGACATAAAACACACACACTCTGACTAGTAAACTGCCCGGCATCACCCCATTAAAAGCAGTAGAAATATTTTGCCTCCAGGAAGGACTATTTGCACCACAGAGCCGCGCTATTAATAAAAGCTGAGGCCTACAAGTGCCTTGGCAAGCACACAAGCAACAGATCAGACAGGTTGTGACTTACCTCCACCTCCACCCAGCAGAGTCTTGTTGGCTAAAAGACAGACGAAAAGAAATATTTATGAACAAAACATGTCAACAAGTATTACATCAGGAATTTATGCCGCTGGTACACAGGTAGAATATACTATTTACCAGTTTGTAACAGTGACTTTAGTTTGTTAGTCTAACAAAACGGCATATTCAGCTATAGATTTTCAGTAAAAAAATCAAATCTCAACTACAGCAAATCAAAAGTTAACATGACCCACTGTCGAAGTCACAGATGCGACAGAGAAATCACTTTCTCATTATGCAGAGCTGAAATGATTCATTGATTAGCTGATAAACAGAAAATTAACTGGGAACTCTCCCTTAATGAAATAATCATTTCTAGCAAAAAATACTAAACATTGGCCAGTTTCTCTCGTGCATTTCTGCATCAGTAGCTGTGAGAGGACCCAGTAATAACATATTATGTGATGTTGACATATTGTAAAACTAGATTCATCGCTTCCCAATCCTGCATGTTCCTGTCAAAAAACCAAAAACGCAAAGACAAAGATGTGAAGCTACAATGTGTCATGTCAATGTGTCATATAATACATTTATCATAATTTTTCCACTACACATCAATTTCATCCTGTTTAAAACATATTGTTGTCCAAGTCTTCATTTAGAGCATCCATATTTTATGCTTGCGTATAAAAAGAACTTGAGGCGCTTGTGAACATTTATTTTCTGGGGGGAAAAACCTGCCGCTTATTTGTCCTTCTGAACTTAATTTGCTATCGGTGTCAGCATTTCTGAACCAAAGTGGTTCTCAATCCATGTCCTCGGGGCTCAGGGTACCGCTGGTTTTGCCAACCAGCAAGTTAATTGCATTCACCTGGCGTTGCAGGTGTAAGTCAGTGCCTGATTAAATGATAGAATGAAAACCAGCAGGCACTGAGAATCAATGAGGGCTGAGAGGCACTGCACAATAAAAACAAGTAGCTTTACTGCCGGCAAAGCTGAGGAATAAACTCACGCTGAGACTTCAATCCAAAAGGCAAATAAACAACAAAGCACTATGGTTCATTTTTTCCTTTAGTCATGAAAAAAACCCAGTTTTACATTGACTTTCTACCTGGATAACAAGGAGGTGACTGTAGCTTAAATAAAATATCAATATAATGAGCTCTTTTTGCAGCCAGACAAGATGTGAATTAATGCTAGTAGCCTGGTGGGCCAGTGTGTCCTAAATCACTCGGTTTCCTTCCAGAATCACGTCACTGCACATGTTTAAAGAGTGTAAATCGCTAGCAGGGTGATAAGGCTGACTGCGGCTGCTTCTGACATATGCGATATCCAAGTGTTTTTCTCACCCACATATCCATAAATGTGTGGAGTCAGCAGCGCTGGCCCGGGGACATCTGCAGCGTGCTCGGAAAACTCAAACCTGACCACAAACTCATAACAAATCATGTTTCGCTATTCTTTCTCTGCTCGTGAATCACATTTTAGTTGATGTGACCATGTTAGAAAAATCTGATGAGCACATAATCTGTCAGCGAGGGACAGACATCGGTGCACACAGGGGACGTCTCTGGCTTTAGTTACCCGTTGCCAGTAGGCAATGTGCCAATTGGGTATGCTCTCAGCAGCGTATCCAGCAAGTTGGTTTAGGAGAGGAATGAAGTGAAACTAAATCCCACAGCTGTCTTCCTCCGCTCCTTAACATTTTCACCACCCGCCTCCACCTCATTAATGGCAAATCCCACTTAATTTCAGCCTTTAAACACACTATACGTCTCTGTATATAAGAGCTGCTGTCTCACTAACATCTCCCTAAGTGAATATCTCGACTCGCTAATTTGAGTATGAACAGCTCTATCTAGCGTGGAATGGGAGAAAGTCATTTATCTGATGGGACAGTCTGAGGCTATTTCAGGTGCGCCGCTTGTTTGAGAGTCGACGGATCTTATGACGAAACTGAAATAAAGCCCAGACAAATAAAACGTCTATTACAATAAGTCTCCGATTCATCCTCTGCTGGTTAGCTCCAAGCAGTACATAAGAGTGATATCACACACTGGATAATAGTAGTCCACGCTGAGTAGGACGCCCTAGGCCCAGGAAGTACAGCTGAAGTGCTGAAAGATTTCCTTGTTAAAGGTCTGCCTGAAGCGGTGATGAAGCAGCTCTGACACTGAGAGGAAGCCAGTTATCACACTATTGTTTCAGTGGAGTGAACAGCAGTAGGAGAGTCCACCTCAGACATACAGCACCTGCTATTTAGAATCATTATGTTTCCAGTCCTTACTAGCTAGTTAAAAAAACTTTAAGTTCAAAATGTTTGGGACAGCAGCAGGAGACCAAATACCCAGACCAACGGCTGATTTACCAGACAGGGGTCATCTGTACTTGAGTGGAGGTGGAAAGATGGAGATTAATGACAAGTTCCTATGAAGTAAAAATAAGAACTAAGAATATGAACAATACGTTTTTTGTCATTCTGTTTTTAAGTAACAATTAAAATCCCACTAGCAAGAGAAAACCAGACCAATGTGAGACGGACGTTAAAGAAGAGAACAAGAAAACTGAAGAAAACACTGCTCACCCTACATGGAACTAAACAGCAGTTATAACTCAAGACGCTTTAAGCAAATCCAGCTGCCTCTGAATAACACAGACATTTGTGGCTTCCTCCAGAATCTATAGTCATTACAGACTGTCGCCTAATGTGAAAAAACAACAGGACCCGTTGTTGACGGGAGGTAAACATTAATCAGGAGAACAGCAAAGAAGAAATGGGTTGAGCTGACATCATTACTAAACAGCTGCTTTGTCAAGTGTGGAACACAGTTCAGTCACTTACAGAGCAGACTAACAGTTGGTCATGATTTAAAAACCCAGGCCAGGTGGATAAATCTGACCAGGAAATGTGGAAAACGGCACAGAACCATTTCTTCAGTGCACTTTAAATGAAAAATATGCCGGCAGATGCTTTTACTGTTATGTATCAGATCATGATGTTTAATGCATTTCTGGATTTATCTTGTGATGCAGTGTTGAAACGCATTTTTCACCCGCTTCCCTGCGTCAGTTAATGCCAAACGTTTCCTATAATGTGATTGCAATAAAACCCAGACAACACTCTCCCCCACTGACAGGAAAATTTCTCCAATCAAAAAAAAAAAAGTTATCCCTGCTACTGAAAAACCATGTTTTATAGCTGCCATCAGTGTAGAAATCTGTATCACTGCCTCCTTTGCAATGGGCTGCTACCAGCAAAACAGACGAACGCCTGCTGCAAAATGGTCTATAACACGAAGCCGCTCGCCTGACTTCTGAAGAACTGACACTAAAACCTGGCAGTCACTGATGTTTTAGATTGCTGATATTTTTTCCTGCAATCACACCCTACTCCAGCTGCTGGAAATGTGTGAGCAAGAGGTGACACTATCTGTGTTTGGACACCTATTATCAGAAATATGAGACCCGTACAATGGCTGCCTAATGCTAAAAGATACTCCTTAAATTGCAGGGTACATTGTTTGCAGCGTGTCGTGCACAGGCTTGTGTGATTTCAACATTTCCACCGTTATTTTTCCATCAAAACGAAATATAGTATAGTATTAATAAGTGCATCTTTCTGGAGACTTCATATCATTGGCTAAGTGGGCGTTTAGACTGAACACAACCCAACATAAACCATAACTTGTTGAGTCAAGCTGCAGTACTTCAGCTATCAGCGAGACAGTGAAATATCCTCCAGGAAGTCCTGTTTGACTAAAAGATTCATGACTTCAAAGGCTCAGATGCCAAAACATGTGCACAGCGGATGAAAAAATTACAAGGCAGGGTTTTACTGCTCGCATTTTATCTTTCATCAAGATGATATACAGCTCGCTTTCCAAAGTAATCTGCCAGAAATGCAGGCATAAATGTATTTGTTCATCTGAAGCAGGACGTCGGCAGATAAGCCAGGTTCGACTTTCTTCCTCAGGATGCAGTGTGCTGCAGTTTTTCACCTGAGCCCTCTGTGTCTCTTTCAAACGGACGAGGTGGTTTGTATGTAGGGATAATGTCAGTCTGCAAACAGCCAAGCTGCATTTCAACCCCTTTGCCTCAGCGTTGGCTTGGGCCGGCTGTGACTGTCTTTCGATGAGAGGCAGCCTAAGAGCGTGCACTGTTATTTCCTTTTGCTACAATCTACTGGATTACAGTAAGAAGGCAAAGGCATGAAAAAGAGAAGCCTGAGAGGCAGCGAGATGCAGCCGATGGGAATGTGACAGTTTCCTTGTCACCCCGCGGTTGAGAACAATATGGGGCTGCATAAGTTATCAGGTGTGTGTGAAATGCAGTTAGCTTATACGCCTGACGTTTGGAGAAGTGTGGTTTTTGTGATTACTGTATGTGGTATACTTTTCCTAATTATGCCATTCATTAATCCAGGTTTTATACAGAACAACACTCTAGGCGAACATGAAACATGCCTTTATGGCGTCTTTTACAGTTTATGATTCACTCAGACTTGATTCAGGTCCTCGTGTAGTCGCCGCTGCATGTAGAAACGCTGTGATCTCTGCTCAGCTACTACACTTTGTTCCTGTTCTGAAGATCATGCCACAGTCGGGAACAACAGAGGCGAGTGTCTGTGGTGGGAGTGGAAGCGCCCGTGTTTCGCTAACACCACGCCAGCACTGAACAGGGACCCAGGCGTGAGTCGCGGAAGCATTCTATGCTCTTTGTATAGAATGCCAAGGAAATTAAATATAAACCATTCCCGACTTTGATCTTCAGTTATAGTCAATCTACATATTTTCCTGTAGGCATCCTGAAATTTCACACTTTGTCTGCAACGCTGTTGAAGTTTATGACAGTTCATAATCATGTCCATGGTTGGCTGCCCAGGCGCTACAAAAATCTCACATTCAATTTTACTTTGTCACTAAGTTCAAATCCAAGTTCAACTTTTACCTGTCCTTTAACAAGTGCAGAATAAATTTATATTGTGTCTGCCTGTTTCAAATTCATCCTGCTTGTAATCTTTATTCATGAGATTATATAATTATTTAAACTCTCTTATGTAAGGTACAATAAAGCTCCATTAAAATGATGAACTATCTCATGTAATCGTGCCATTGTCTGTGTCAATACATAGGTGCTTGAGACAGAACAAGCCTCTGAGGCCTGAGGGGAAACAAAGGCATCAAAGCAACTAAAATACTCATGTGTATGCACAATCATGCAGTTGCAAAGAGGCGGGCAGGCGGGCGGACGAACACACACACACACACACACACTTTGGCGTGCGCATTCAAATGCGCGACAGTTGCCAACAGTCACGCATACACACACATACACATGCAGACAGCCATGTTTCAGTGTTTGGGTAACCATGGTGATGGCAAAGCCCAAAGGTTTGTTACTGAAACCTAGTTAATTAGACACAGTGAGGCAGAGAGAGAGTAATGTCGATACTCGAGGGAAAGTGTTTCACCATCTGTTAAAACCCACATGTACCCTCCACCCGCACTGTGGATCCGTGTAACGGTGTGTTGGAGGTGCACACTGGCTGCAGTTATGAGCAGACACAAACACGTACACTTTTCCCATGGCACCGCATACATGGAGGTTAACAGTTTCTTCTTCTTACTGGTATTAAATGACTAATTGGAATAGCTAATACTGAGCAGCTAAATAAAGCGTGCTAGCATCTGCTGCTGAGACACACCAATTATCGGCGTGGGGAAGAGATCAGGGTGATAAGTTATACAACTACACAGGGGGAGAGAGGAGGGAGCGTAAGCTGACAGAGAGGGAGCAGAAGAGGAGGAGAGTGCGAGGTGTCAGGGGACGGAGGAAAGGCTCGAGGAGGGGGGAGAGAGAGAGAGAGAGAGAAGGAGAGGGACGGGTGACGGAGCGAGTGAGAGAGAGAGACAGAGACGAAGTGCAAGAGAGTTGAGGATGGAGAAGGGAGACGCAGGACTAAATTTGCTGGGAACATAAAACAACAAGATGGAGTGTACTTCTTTCTTCTTGGGTGGTAAGTACTCACACTGAGGGGGAGAATGGGGAGAGAGTGAAGATGGGTCGGATAGAGTGATAGCGTCAGTGTAGGAGATGACCGGGTCAAATGGAGAGAAGGAGGGAGAGAGAGAAGTTGTCTGACTAGAAAGAACAAAAGCAACTCTGCTGTTTGGCTCAGAGTGAAAATTAGGTTCCAACCGTGTGTGTGTGTGTGTGTGTGTGTGTGTGTGTGTGTGTGTGTGTGTGTTCTTGTGGTAGAAGTCAGGAGTAATGATGATGATGATGAAAACAGGCTTAAATCTCCTTAGCGTGAAGCCCTGTGCTAAACCAGTCTTCTGTCTTTGCTTTCTGTGGCCCTCCATCTTATTTTTCTCTCTCCGCGCCCTCTCCTGCTTATTCCCCAGGCCCCAGAGCAACCTGTTTGTGTATTCCTCCTTCTCTCTCTCCTCTAGCCACTTGTCCTAACCACTATTATACCTCTTTCAGTCATTTAATTTCTATCCATCATTTACTTGGCCCACTTGAGAATGCCAATCAATTTGCTGGTGTCCTTATGGACAAAGGACAAGGCGACTGATATGGCACAGGATTAATGCAGACACAGTTCAACACAGTTCCAAGATTAAATAAGATTACAGTGCGAATATATGTATCCCTTGGATGAAACGGAAACAAAAAACAGCAGAGGAATGTGTGAGGATTAAGAGAAACTGAATTTAGGAAAATGGAGAAAATACCAAGATAGATTAATTTGCTTTGAAATCAAAAGCAGGGCTCCACAATCAAGCACTAGTTATAAAAATACCCAATTCCAAATATCTTCAAATATTTGACAATTTTTTGCAACACCTATTGTCTGTGTCTGTGTTTACAGTTGTACTGGATTTTACTGGCCCTTCAGCAAATACACCTCCAGACACTTGCTTAGTGTGAATGTGTTTTCAAGCTTCCTGCAGTCTTATTCACACCTCAATATAAAATATCTGTATTTCACCTCAAGGTTGTGACTCCAACGTATAAAACCTTGTGATGCCAATTTTCATGCTAGACCCCAGTCCGAACACAAGCCCTACGGCAGAGTTAGGTATTGCTGGGACTGATCTGATGTGACATTTCCTGATCACATTTCTAATTACTGTTTTTACTACACATTCACACCTACACAGACAATATGACACAACGCATCTAACAGCTAATCTCAGAGAACTACAGAAAAGGTAAAGAGTGACAACAGGGGAGAAATATCAAACACAACAGATGGTTGAGCAGTGATCTTGGAGATGAAATGCTGAACTGAAGGGCAGATATGAGATTCACCCCCATAGCATGATGCTGCCACCACCATGCTTCACTGGGGGATATATATTTACATGCTGTGAGCAGTGTCTGGTCTTAGAGCCTCTTGTACACAAAGATTTAATTCTTTATCACCACAACACGAGGCCTGGTTTCCATTTTCATTTGCAAAAAATGTATCACAAGGACAATGTATCATAGCCTGAATCCCAGAGGGAGTTGGTTTATATTGTTGACAATAGAGATTCGTCCTCCTCATATAATCCTACATACAAAGGAGGCAGCAACTCAGTGACAGCAACCAATGTATTGTTCAGCAAGTCTCAAGGATGCAACCCTGTCTCTCCTCCTCCTAACCCCTGCATGCACATCACACCTAAAACTGACATTGGCAAATTTATTTTAATTATATATGGTTTCTTATTCTGTGTAAAGAATATGATCAAGCAATATGACAGACATGCAAACATGTCACAGGAGAAGGCAGAGCTGGAAGACAAAGGCTTTATTCTACTGCTGTGGTTTGACTAGCTTGGCAAATCAGAGGTGAGCATCCAGGTGGTGTTTGGTAGTGTTTGTCATGACATTCGTATTTATACAGACAAATGAATATAGCATAAAAACAAGAGAAGATTCCCATCATTACAACACTTCACTTGTTTGAGTCAGGCATGTTTTTAAAGGGACTGTGCAGCTAACCTGCTTTAACCTACTTTTCTTAAGTCAATAATTGCCTGCACCGGGCGATTAAACTGATACCATGAGGGATAACCAGACCATAAATTACAGTAATTTGCCACAGACACACTAATAGTTCCAGCAGGAATATGACTATATTTCATTGGAGTAACTGTAAAACAAACTGAACAAAAAACATTTTGTACAGGTTTTACAGGTTGTAAAATGCCCCCATTTAATAACAGGCAGTTTGAAACACTATGTGAAAAATCTAATATTAGGCAGCACAACAATAAAAGGACCTTTCTACAGTGCATGTCACTGATGAATGAATGCACAGAGTAGTTCTAATAAAACCAACTATATTTACTGCTGGAGCAGTAGGTTGAATTGCATTACACTGTATTGCTCAGGTGTTGACATGTGTCCACCCCCATAGCATGCTCTGATAGGTCATGTACAGTCCTGTACTTTAATGTGAGCAGCAACACTGTCTCAGTGCAAGACATATTCAGACATTATTGGAACCTCTGTGTTCATATTCTGTAATGTAACAAATACAAATTCTGAGTGTGACACCATCCATGCAGGCATATCAATTTCAGTATAAACTAGGCCCTGCAGTATAGTTTCAGTGCCACCGATAGTGACATAAAGTCAGACAGAGGAAGTCATTTGAAGTGAATCAGACTAAATCTTGGGAAGCAATCTCTGGAAGAGCGCCAGAGGGTGCTGGTGGTGCAGCTGCGCCGAGACCCAGGGACCCAAGGGGCCCACATAGGCCCTCTACAAGTGCTCTGTGTGCTGATGAACTGTGTCCATTAAATTGTGTGTGTTGGTCACGATAAGTGTGTGCCAGTATTCTGCATCACGTTCGTGTACCTGTGAAGGCTACATTTAAGAATGCTGTTAACTCAGCGCCCACAGGGCCACAGTGGGCCATGCTTTGAGGAGGAACGGCCCAAAAGTAATAAATGCTAATTAATTGTGAGGTATACAGTTCCTCTTAGGCAAATAAAAATCATTGGTCACAAAGTCTGAATAAAACACATCAATATCAATTTAACCAGCGCTGACTCGCAGCCATTACCTGGGAGGAGACTGGGGGTATTGTGCTGGGCCTTCCCGTGCTCCATTATCGGTATGTTTGAATTTAAACTCAGACTTGAGTCCAGCTTCTTTTCCACATTACTACCAGCTATGAGAAACGTCCTCCTCCCTCCCCTCAGGCAACGAAACCTACTCATTGTGTGAAGGGACCCTAACTGGATGCATAACCGCGGCCCCAGGGCACCATCAGATCCAGCGTCTGTGCGCGTGTGCGTGCGCGCACCTGTCAGTCCAATACTTGGCGAGTTGTCGGTAATTGCTGGACCGTGGCGACCTGCTGAACCTCAGTAACGGAGCTCAGAGAGGCGCTGTAAAGAGTACGCCCCACCACCAGCACCACACACACAAAGACACGTCTCCGCGCTCAGCCGAGATGAGGGAGAGGAGGAGGAGAGAGCGCGCGCTGGAGGCGACACCTGTCAAGCCATTACTAAACACAGTTGGTTTATTTAAAAAGACTGAGGCGCCCTGAAGACTTGGGGGAGAAGCAGAGGTGGAAATAGAGATTAGTCGCACCTATTCCCGCTGTTTTGCGCTCAGGGATAGACACGGAGCCCTTTGAGGAGAGAAAAGGGGTAATGTGTAGCGTTAACGTTATGACAAGTCGTTTTTGAGTTGGAGTAGAAGTTGGCGCAGGTTAGATGTCGGCTGAAGGGAGCAAACTGACAGCGACAACCGGGAGCAGAAAAAAGAAAAGGACGGGACTTTAACCGAGGTTAGTCTCTCTCTCTCTCCCCCCCATTCACACACACACTCGCTCCAAACACATGAGCCCAGCGTAGCGCAGACAGAAACGACGGGCTGGGAGATAACGAGCGCGCAACGCGGAGCTCCGGTGCGGGCAGAAGGGACATCCTCCTCTTCCCTCCGCGACGCGTGCGCCCGGGCTGTATCGCCTCATGACCGGCACTTAAGCCGCAGCAGCATCCATTCACTTGAAGAGATGATTTGACAAGAATGTGATGGGGACGCGAGCAGGAGAGAGGAGGAAATGGATAACAAAGGTACGGTGTTTCCCAGGGTGGCTGGCAGGGGGAAGAGCTCCGTGAGGTTAAACTGAGACCGAGAAGCTTGTCCTGTGTTACATGATGGTCGTGGCATGTTGATGGAAAAGGACTCACGAGTGGGCTGGTTTGTGTAGATGTGCGGTGGCTTGTGCGTCTACCTGCTGGACCAACCTTAGCACAGTGAAACGGGAGAGAAAGGACAGAGATTTCAACAGCAGGGCTTCGGAGAGTTACAGGCAGAGGGAGATTAAAGTGAGAGATTATACTTTGAAAGGAGACAGAATTCCCACTTGTATGTTTTCTCTCATCTCTCCCATCGCTCTTTCCTGCTCCTTCCCTCGATCCCTCCTGAGAAGCAGTGTGTTTTTCCTCATGTGTGTGATTGCATGTGGTCTTCCTGTGCATGAGTGTGTGTTTGCATTCGTCAGCAAAGCCAATAGTGTCTCCCAATGGACATGCACTTCTTACAGTGACAATGTCTGAACACTCTCTCACCCCACTCAACCCTCACACACACATGAGGGCCTGATCCTCTATGTTGTGCAGGGCACCAGACTAACAAACACACAAACAAAATGTTGCGTCATCCTATTCATCTGAGCAAAACTGCTAAAATCTCTCACTGGATGTAAACACAAACATGCATCTCCAAGCGGAGGATTAGCAGCCATGCAGAGCCATATTGAGACGGGAGATTAGAATGACATTCTCAGGGCCAAAGCGCCACAGAACATGGGATTAAAGAAAGACAGATGAGTGAGCGAGTGGACGGATGGATGGATGGAGAAAGAACAAGAGGCAAAGAGACCAAAAAGGGGGCAAGAGAAAAAAAAGAGAGAGCAGCAGAGAACATGAGATTAAAGTGTAATGTCCTAGAGAGGCAGAGAGAAAGAGCGAATCCAGGGCAAGTCATGCAGTTAGAGGGAACTGCACATTGGCAGAATGTGTCGAGAATAAAGAAGAGGAGAAGGACGCAGACACTCTTTCTCTATCGCCTCCCTTTTGATCTCCTCTTATTCACCCGTCCAACACAGGAGAGCAGCGCTGCTTATGTAATTCTTCATTTCCAACACAATAAACCGTGGAGGGTGTATGTGGCAAAATATACAATAGCCATTTTAGAGGTTGTTAAATTGTGGGGGAAAAAAGAAGGACGAGCGGGATCAGGGGTGTTCCCGTGCAGTCAGGCAGACATCCGTATGCGCCTGAATAGAAGCATTTTTCATTTCCTAAAATCTGTCACACGCGTCATTCATCCTAACAAGGGGCCCTGCTTACACCACGCCGCTAAATGCGACCCTACAAAATGCTCGGCACCTGTGTGCAGCTCAGCTTACGGAGCTCTTAAGTTTTTAACGGCACGTGTTAAAATGCATTAGTGACGGTGCGTTAGGCACAGCAGGTGCCAAAGCTCCTGTAGAATCTATACGTATACCGGAGTTAAGGAATTAATTCTGGCAGGCTAATCTCATCTCTCAGCACGGTTTAGTCCTTTTTCAGTCGAATCACTGACTTCAGGATGCTGATGCCAACACAAGGCCAATGTCAGACTAATAAGTGTTTCACTAACAATTAGAACAATATTAAAATACGATTATCTACCTTGTGCCATTGAAGGACTAGACTGACTGCATACGTAGACTTTTTTATGTTTATCTATAAACCTGCATCTCCACATTATCAACCAAGGAAACATCCACCTCTCTAGCTGCTAAAACCCAGCTTTTCCCCAACTTGCTCTGCCTGCTCGCTGGTGCTGGCGTGTGGGTCCGTTTTATTTTTTACTGCAGTAAAAATAGTAAAGAGTAAAATAGTAATGCTGTGAGCCATAAAGCCAACACATCTAGCTAAAGGGTACAATCACTGTGAAGGCCAGAGCCATGTGACCCTTTTCTTACTCTACAGTTGCTTTTTACATTATTTCTACTCATTTCCCAATGTACATATCTTATTATTGCAGCTTAGCTTATCTCTTTAACTTGATGACAGCTGTACTCCTGTCATCCGGAGCAGTATACAGTAAACTGACTCAATCTATTCCACACTGTCAAACATAAGCTCTGCCAGAATTACCCCAGGGGTTAAATCTATCCTCAGATTTCTTCAGCAGTGAGGACATTTTTGTCCTGGTGGCAGTTTGTTGAGCTTAGCAGTGAGTGATTGCATGTAGTGCTCAAGACTCTGGGTCAGTGTCCTGTGGCAGAACAGCAGGTGTCAAGAGGAAGAGACGCCTCAGTGTTTCATGTATCTAAGCTGCCCTGTAGCGACTTTACCGTCTTAATAAGTAACCTGAATATGAACTCCATATGTTTATAGATGCTTACCATCGTCATATAATCTTCAAAGTGAGATGTAAATGTATTTACACCTTCTAAAACCCTGTCCTCAACTTTGTGTTCATGCCTGCAGCCAACATTAATGTTTCACTGTAAAATGTAAATAATTGAGCAGCGTGAAACCAGGACCGGACTGGACCAGGTGGGCATGTTAACATTTTTATTAGTATTGATTTGTATTGTAAATTTTACATCGTCCATCTCAATACTTGACTGAAACAAATGGTTGACGCTGCCCTCAGTGGACTTGTGGACTTCTTCTTTGCAGTGACCAATCAGATGAATTGAACCAGATTAGATGTGTTTTATTGAGCGAAGTGCCTTTTCATCTTTTTACTAATGGCATGCATCAAAAACTAAACCAAACTAAAAAACACTGCATACAAAACGTCTCACATTCATGTATGTAGAAAATATCCAAGTATCTGTAAGTTCTGCAGCAAATACATCTTGTATTCCCACCTGATACGTGTGGAACAAGCCAAATGAACAGCAGTGGGAGGGGACTGCCTGCTTTCTATTTGGGTCTCAAAATACACCTGCACATTTCCCCTCACCCCATCATGTTCAAGCCCGCGTGTGAGAATCTCGTAGCCAGATTTAGAGTTTAACTCGCCCCCGAAATAACGATTTCATAACTGAGACTTGAGACAGCACAACACCATGGTTTACTGAGGAACGCAGCACATTTTCACATCTTTCACAAGTAACTGTGGCACACAAAGATTACGTAGATGCAAACAGACAATGAGAGAACGTGATCAACTCCAAACTGAACATTTATATTAAATGCACAGAGCAATTACAAAGGTATTATGTTTAGGTACATTGTTAAACTGTCAGTCAAAGGAACAATCTGCGACTGGCTAACAGGCCAGGTCACTAAATGGCACAGGCCCCTTTTCACCTGTTACGTGATTTGTTTATACTCATCTTGGGCTGATCGCACTATGCAAAACTGTTGGGGACTGTCAGCGAAACATGTCACGGCACAAGTCAAAGAAACCAACGAAGACGTTTTCCAGACTGGACTTGTAGATACTGCTACAGCGTGTTAGTAGCTTTAGCTCGTGAGAAGAGGCTGAGTTAGATAGCTTTGAACTTGCTGGGCGAATAAATGAGACAAGTTTGTTTAGGAGCAAAATCCACTTTTCCCTTTTACTTTTGCTCTTTGTTTGAAAACAGGCAAACAATCTGTAAGGCTCAACTACACAAGCCCAACAGATGTGTTCAGACAAGGCTTCAAAATAAATTCTGTGTAGTCCTAGTTACTGTCTTCTCTTGTTTATGCCTTATGCAATGTATTGTAGGAGGCAGAATGGCACTGAAGCAAACTGTGTTTTTATATAATTAAGGTTATGCCATGTTTGGGCTAAGTCTGTCCCGAAAACACATAATAAATACAATCTCCAGAAAACCTGGAGTAAATATATCCTGCAACAGATGTCAGATAAGGACAGCAATAGAGAGATGCATTACACAAGGGAAGATTTTAACAATTTAAGAGGCTTCCCAGCACACAGGCATGAACATAAACACAAACACGACTGCCCTGCATTAGGCTGCGTTATATCGCATTATAGCTTTGTGTCTGAATGTGCGTCTCAGTCCATTTTGCTGGAGCTGAGGAACAGTGTGGGAGATGCAGGCGGGTCAGAGAGAGTAGGAGTCACAGAGAAAGAAGTTCAGAGACGAGCTTTTGTTTGAGCAGCAGGGAGGGCTTCAGAGAGCCTGCACCTAGCTTTAAACTGGCCACCGGCGCCTCCAGAAATACTGGCGTTTTGATTAAACAGTGCCAGATGAAATGTCCAGAATAACCATAAAAAAGGAATCGGCTGCAACTTATTCCATTAAAACTGAAGATATTATAGCCCTGGTCCTGACTTAACAAGAATTAGCCAATAAACCTGGTTAGATTCAAAGAAGTAAAACTGCAACAAATGTAAGACTGGAACGAGGGCTTTCAAACATACGCACGAAGCAACAACTGAGAAATGACTTGTTTTACTTACATGACTGATCTTTGATTTTATTCATAAACTGATTGTGCATCTTGACTTTACATTGTCATATAATCCACTATTTTCACTGTGGGTAATGAAATACACCACAGCACAAATAAACCGCTGTCATTAGGCTGCAGTTTAATGATGGATAATTACAAATTATCAGCTGGTCTCCGTGGCAGCTGGGATTTCTGACACACCGTGGTTGTTACTGTGGAGAATGTGTCAGCAGGTCCGTACATGTAGAAAGTAAAAAATAAACCCAGGGTTAAATGGAAAGCAAGGCTGATGGTGTGATCATCTGGATGAGGAGTTCATTGAAGGCAAATAGTGATTTGTCTCTGAGCCTTTTAGAATCACAGGCAGAAGCAGCTAATAGAGAAGGACAGGTAAAAAAGCGTTATTGA
Organism: Macropodus opercularis; assembly: GCA_030770545.1. Lineage (NCBI taxonomy): Eukaryota > Metazoa > Chordata > Actinopteri > Anabantiformes > Osphronemidae > Macropodus > Macropodus opercularis. The sequence continues at coordinate 8,633,665 of CM061098.1, forward strand.
TTCAATTAAGCTCCAGCTTTTCAGGGAGATTATTTGGAGAATAAAGAGCCATAATCATGATGATTATTTGGTAGCGGCTATAAGATCTGCATTTGAAATGCAGGAGCAGAATTTGCCAAACAACAAATGCACAACTTCAAGCAGGCCTGAAACACTGAAACATATTAGCCCCAAACTACAGAACAGTTTTTGATGGCATCAGTGCGTCTGCAGGGGGGGGCAGATTATCTAGATTTTTGTATGTATTGCACCATAGTTCACACGTGTTGCAACAGTCAGTTCATCGCCTGCAGCAAAAATTAGTGTTGCGATGACATGACGTGCATGTAATTCATTTGGAACTTGTTTTTTTTAAAAGTTCAATTTTAGACTCTGCGTATCTTCACTGGCACAGTCTTCCTGACTTATCCCACTGCCTAATGACAAACAGTGGGTGTTTGAATGGGAAAAGCAAGTATGAAGGATAGCGTGTTGTTTGTGTTTATGCTTACATGATGCAAAGCTCGTACTTCAGCTGCGATGAGCTCCGAGATCAGCTGTCTTTGCGTAGTCCCCTGCACTGAAAGCGCGTTCACGTGTCCAGAAGCAGTTAAGCAAACCACAGGGCATTTAAGCACAACAGCACAGCTCTTCGCCAGATCAAACAAGAGCCGAAATCTCTAAATCTGAACCAAAATGTGCGTCTAAGTCCCACCAAATTACTGTACCACCAACTACCATGGCAACAAAGACTGAAGAGCAAACACCGCTATCAAAAACGTGTACAGACGTCAGATATCGAGCTGTGTCCTCAAAGTCCTACGGCCCCTGCAAAGCATGACACATGCAGGAATATGCGTTTGACCTGACGTATTGAATTCCAATACACCTCTCAGGTATGCAGGGATGGTGCCTGACTCTGCGCTTGAATAAGCTTTGATAATTACCCTATAGCCTTTTCTGGAGTGTGCTCATTGTCTCTTTATAATGAGGAACAAAGGTAAACACAGTAAAAACAGAATGACTGCTGAGTGACTTTACTCACTTTGCTTAGAAACTTTAGGTGGAGTCTTTATCCGGGGAGAATAATGAAATGGGAGGTGATGCTGTGAGAGTGGTAATGCATATACTCTGCATGGAGAGATAAACGGCAGCTGGATTTTAACCTTTAGTAATGTGCTGTATTCTGGCACCGGGAGTCCACCTGCACTTCACGTCCTATTGGATTTAAATGACTAGTTTCGTCTGTCATCTACCGAACACAAAGGACTCCAGGGATTCTTCTCCATAAGCTTAAGTGTTCAAGTTCAACCTAGCGAGAGTTATTGCGACCTATCTGAGAGTGCCTTCTGGTGGGCTGTTGTGCGAGTGTGTGAGGACGTCCGGCCCGTAAATTGCCTGTCTGTGGAAACTTCCTGTGCATACCTCGTCCTGACCGAGACACAAAGTGAGAGAGAAAAGCGATGAGGGAGTAAATGCTTTGAGCCGGAAAAGCCCTCGCACATATTTAATGGGATTATTTATCCAGGTACTGTCGTAGGACCACGTCCATGCCGGGCTGTGTGCGTTTCGAAAGACGGAGAATATCGAAACATCTACTACTGTAGCATGTGCATTAAAACTGCTGGCAGATAAGCGTAGTATTTTATTAGTGCTCATAGCTTTGATGCGTTCCTCCTGTGCTGTCTAACAGTGATGATGATAACGGCTGCTGGTCACTGTCCACTGTTGACGTGATGGTGCCTCTACTCTTAAAGCAGCTCCCAAATATGCTTTTATAAATATTATTCTATGTCGCAGATGGCAGAACGGAAAGATCAGTCCAGCATGTTGTGGGAGGATTTTACTCACAGCTTCAGTGGTGTCAGTCTGCAAAACCTGCGACGAAACCTGCCTCACCCTGTCTAAAGGAGCTGCCAGCCCACCTAAAAGCTTTCATCTGTGAGGGCTTCGCTGGCTTTTCAGCGTCCTGTGGTCTAATTGCCGTTGCAGAATGCTTTCCTGTCCTGCCAAGAATAACATGCTGGGAGCAACACTGAATCATATTAAATCGGAGTTTCCAGTTGCCATTAAAATGATCAGATTTTAATTGAAAGACAGGCGATTTTCAGTTAGCTGCCGCTTCTGACAGAGGATATGAATAGTCATCATTAAACCTGCATATCTGTCTGACTCTAATTGGAGGTGAAGCGAGTGGGTGAAGTAGCTGGACTCGAGCTCCCAGCGCTATGAATATATTGTCAGCACCCAAGGCTGCAGCCCTCAGAGAGCCCCCTGAGAGATAATACACTTTATTTACTGCTTATGCATCTGTGCGCTGCCTCTGTAGCCCACAGTGTGAGGTCGGACTGTTTTAATTATAGCTGCTGTTTTCAAAAGGAAGCTGCCAGCATTTTTATTATTTACATCATATTTACGCAAAACACCTTCACGCCGGGAGTGTGTCCACCTCTTGCTTCATCCTCCCCCCTCGCTTTTTTCCGCACATACCCAACCTCTCCCCTCTTTGCCTCTCATCCCCACAACTCTCCTCCATTTTCACCTCCTCTCCTTAGTCCATCTCCAGCCCACCTCTTCATCTCCCACTGTCTCTTCCTCTCTCTCTCTCTCAAAAATGTATTCCCTCCTCTGCTGTTCACCCCCACTTTGGAAACTGGCTTCCTTCAGGGCATAAACTCCACTGCTCACTTTGTCTCCCTGTCCGCCTCCATCTGTGCTGCCTCCTTCCTTCTTTCTTCTTTATCCTGCCTCTTATTTCTTTCTTTTACTTATTGAACTTTGTATGTGCACTAGTTGCCTCTCAGTACCTGCCCATCTCACCATGGTTTTCAGTTTTGCTCCATGGAAACAGATGAGGGGACGTAGCGGGAGAGAGAAAGGAAACTCCCACCAAGCACACATGGATAAGGTAGCAGGAAGGTGTTAAAGTAGTAGAAAGTAGATTTGATTTCCCTGCTTTGCAAACAGCCCCTTTAGTACAGAACTGAATCTACCTAAAAAGCAGAGTGGTGCGACACAACAGTAACACATTGGAAACTTTGATAAGTTACAGTGCGCGACAACTAATAACCCAACAAAAAGACCCCCGTGCACCAGCAGTCTGCGCTCGCACTACTTTAATATACCGTAGACGCAAAGCTTCTCTGTTACTGTTAAGCCCGAACACAAAGGCAAGGCACAGGTCCTCTTCTGACACCAAGCATCAGATTTATGGGATATTGCGGGCAGGGGGTTATGAAGGGGGCTTTGTTGACACAATAGTGCTTTCAGTCTCACTCTTACAACCAATACACTGCCGCTATCTGTGGGCTGACTGCTGACCAGGAGAACCACATGCGTCTTGTCGTTTTGGTGATTACGAAATGGCCCCTGACAAAGTCATTCGGGATTTTACTGCTGCTGCACATCTTCCCTCTATGCAACACGTTGACTATGAGAACTGAGTGTTACTGTCAAACATATCACAAACCACAACATGCGCCAGAGTTATGAGCCAATTAACATTATCCTTTATGAAGATTCTCATTATGTGCTGGGATTCATCTGTGCACTGTTAGCAAAGCTGAAAACCTGTTACAGCAAAGTGAAAATAGCACAAAAGCACCTGAAGGTAAGGTCGACCTGAGCCTTAGCCAGTAATTAGACCCAGCCGCAGAAACAAGTCGCTGAGAGAAGGTTCAGAGAGAAACAAACTGTAATGGTTCTCTGCTTTTCATCTGTTTGTACATGTGATGCTGCTGTTTTTGGTGCTCGTAGTGCAGCTGAAACTGGAGGATTTAAAGTCACACTGGTGATTTTTATTCTTGGTAATTTTTCAAACTCTTAATCTCCTACTTGATAGAAAGAAACATGATAAACAGAAACAGAAAAAGAAGAATAGCAGGAAGAGACGGTGTTGAAGGAGGATGAATGCAAAAACAATGTGCCAAAAACCTTTTAAATAATGTACAGATGCCACTTAACACCTTCCAGAAGTCGCTCTACCGTATAAACAAATGCAGAGATAATTGACCTCAACACTATTCTGAGTGAAGGGGGGAGGTGGGGGAGGCTGAGGCAGAGTTTGTGCCATGGTGTGAAGCCCCATAGACAAGTAAGCGGGAGCTGGTGTTGTCACAGTGCATAATGGTGTTGCCATCATTATCAGCGGCTGGAAGAACAAAGAACAGAGCTGGCGCATCTGCGTATCGATGAGAAAGAGCGAGTCCGCTCACAGGCCAAAAGAGCACGAGAGCGTACGTGGGTACGGCTGAGGAGGCCGTGAGAACTTTACATGCGTGTGTTTTTGTGTGAGAGGCATCCATTTTATGGAAACAGCTGCCGATCGAGGCCGGCGGCGCACAAATCAGCCCCGCTAAGCTGGCAATAGCAAAATGTTACTGAGGGTGTTGCGTTGACATTTATCAGCACTGTAACGTTTCCGCTTGTGCAGCAACAAAAACGCTGTAATGTGTTGTGTGCTGCTTCACATTCCTGCAGTCAAACAGTGCTACAGACATTTCAGTAGTTTTTAAGCAGGAGCACAAAGGGACATCTCACTGTGGATTACATTTTACAAGCACAACAACGCCTCATAAGACACAGTTTCCACGCATCCAATTGATCAAATATGGAATAAAAGTCATAAGAACATTAATGCACTGCTGCCACTGCTACTGTACTGCTCTCTATAAATACATTTGTTCCATTTGTGAGTGACTGAAACAGAGTCAGGGGAGATTAAAGCAGAACTTGCTAAAGGGTGTTGTAAGCCTTGTTGGGCACATTTGGATGCGATTATGTTCTGCTTGGAATCGGGATGAGCCATTAGAAACTCCAGTTTAGGCTCCGTCAGTGTCCATTTTCCATCTAACAAGATTATCTGTGACCACCACCTTGCCTCGAATACACTCAGCCATGGAGTTTTTGCAGTTGTCTGTAGTCTGAATAAGGTTGGCAATAATTCATAGTTCTCCTTTGTCAACAAAGCTCATAACATGACAAGAGTCAGGCTACTTCTGTGCGTCAGACCGTTTCAATTTCTTTCAGTTTGCAGGCTCTGATGTTCACAATGACTGAAGGAATGCACTATTTACTCATGTTGTGGAAATCTGTGATCTCATTTAAAGGACAAATGGATGTGAGAACGCCAGTCAGGTCGACTAAGACATGGCTGGTTCTGGTCACTGCTTTAGAAACGGTTGACTATAAAGAATACTGAAAAACACCGGCTTTGTGCTCTCAATAGTTCACTCACTGCAACTAATTGATGAGGAAATTAGCAGCAACAGCAAAGCCAACCCCTGTGAGTGTGAGTGTGTGTTAAAGGAAAGTGTGAAAGTGACGCTAGATCAAAACAGACACACACACAGTATTGAGCTTTTCCTCCCTTCAGATCTGTGCTGATTATCCCTGCTCTGTCGCTCCCCTCATCTCTCCTTCTCGGCCCCTCCCTCTCACGCTAAATAGAAGCTGTGTGCCGCTGTGTTAGAAAGCCAGTCACATCCCTCTCACTCTTCTTTTTAGCCCCTCTTAGAGCCTCTCCCTCGCTTTTTCATTTCCCACCTCTCTACCTTTCTCTCCATCTATCCTTGACACTCTCTCTCAGTCTTTTTCCTCTCTCTCGCGCTCGCTCCCCTCCAGCCTTCGTTCTGTCCAGAGCGACACCCTCGACTGACTCTGCCGGAGTCATGGCCTTCAGAGCCTGACAACAATTCCGCGCCTGTGCCTTTTGTGCGTGTGCAAGTGAGTGCGAGGATCTGTGACTTCAAGCATAGATGAAATATGAGCTGTTAAATATGAATGCTGGGTTATGTTCCGATGTGATGTAGTCACGTCACTCGTGCAAGGAGGGGTAGTAACAATGGTCTCACTCACACACACACACACACACACAGTGTTCAGTGTGTATGACAACTAACTGCAGCTCTTCTGTGGTATTATTCTGCATCACATTTGCCATCTATTTGTCTGTAATACTTGCCAAAGAGTCTCTCACACACACACACAAAGGCAGGGCCTGAATTCAGGCTTCACTGACTTTAAACCTTGCTCAGGCTGACAGTAATTTCTGCCTCCAAATTACATTCCAATGGCTTCATAAATCTGCTGCCTCCTCCTCTTCCCCCCCATCTTCCTGCCTCCCTATCTCCCTTTCTTCCCTCCCATCCCTCCTCTTTTCCTCGCTCCCTTTTACTCCAGCCTCACTTCATTTTTCTTGTGTAAACCCGTGCCGTCCTCCCTCCGCTCTCCACCCCTTGTTTCGCCATCTCTCTTTCTCTTCCCGCCGCTCTATCACTTGTTTTCTCGTTTCCCCACACTCCTTCTCTCTGACGCTGGCTCAGTAAATGAGAAACAGGGAGGCAGAGATGGGGAGGGTACGTGTGCAGGGTAGTTAAACAGTCACACTCACACACACACACATAAATCTATATGGAGAGATACACATGCCCACATAAACACATGTACGCAAACACACACTCACAGATGTGCTCACATCCATAAAGAAATGTGTAAATACACACACATATGAGTCCACATCCATCCAGTCAGACATCATAAACAGAACATTACACTTTGCTTGAAAGACAAGTATTTGTGCTGCTGTATATTTTCCCTGCCTCCGAATTGACTTGTGCAGGCGTACGTGTGCACACATACACAAACACTGACATGCATACACATGTGCACACTCTTGGTCGTTTTAATGAGAGTGTTCATTTTACAGATTGCGCCTCTAGGTGAAATAATTGCCAGTGTTGGGCCCTGATGGCTGGTCCAAGTGTTCTCAGGCCAGTTGTCTTTATGGGCCATGGCAGGCCATGAACACACCCCTCATCTCCCTCACTGCTGCCTTAACTGCTGCTCTGCTGCAGCCAACACACACACACACGCGATGAAGACATGGGCATAATGTGCATAAGCACACAACGTGGACACTACCTTACGCATTAATACTAAACACACACATACACACCGAGGCAGAGGCCAGCAGAGAACAATAGGGCCGTCTGACAATGGGGCTCAGAGGAATTCTCTCCTCCATATTAATATTCAGCGAGGTGGATGTAGAGAGAGTGTGTGTCAGCAGGGACGTGTGCTCATCAACCTCGCGAACACTGGGGTTAGGCAGCCACATGATTACAAAGTACTCAGACTTTGGTCCCTAGCCCCATAACTATTATTCCCTAGCTCCTACTCCCTCACTTCCTATCTCCTAGCTTCCTACAGAGCAAAGAGCACTCTGCCAAATATCACAGCTGTCACTTTTCTTTGGTTTCCATTTTCCAAATGATTCTGCACAGACTGACAGAGCAAGGGATGGATGGAAATGGAAATTTTAAATAGTCAATCTCCTTCCACCCACTTCAGTGTTCCAAATCTGCAATAATCTGAATTTTGATAATACATTTGTGATCATCTGGAGGAGATTTGGGAGAAACAGAAGATTTCATTTTCATCTGCGGTTTTTGATGACAATTCTAGAAGCATGTTTTGTAGTTTGTTGCTTCTAACAAGTGGCTCCTTTGTCTCATTCCAGTCACTTTCTCGCAAGTAGAGGAAGGAAACGCACCTGTAGTATCAGGCTCCTCTGTGCTATATGCGTGTACCTTGCCTCCATCTGTAAATGGTACAAGGTGACTACTATCGATGCAAACATGAGAGCGCTGCACACATGTCTGTACATATGTTGCCTCCATCTGTAGATCCACAGCATAAATTGCTTATTGGATACTTGCACATCTGCACACAGCATAAAAGTGTCCCTCATATAAGAGGCATTACTTGGCTTTAAGGGCTGATGCTGATGGATTTATTTATACTTGCAATGACTCGGTGTCTGTATTTCTACCATCACAAGTCTCCTCCACTCATGTCTCCACCTAATATGGAATAAAATCCTGATATCTGATGGCTGTTGTTCAAAGCAAAGACGGAAACAACCGAGTGAGAGCCTTTGGATGGCAGCGAAGCCACAGTGAAAGTCACATACTGTGGCGCGCCTGCAGCTACACAGTTGTCATTGACTGGCTCACAAGAGCAGAGTGATTTCTGCCCCCCCTGAGGAATGAGACGTTCCCTGTGCTCTTTGTTCCTCAGGAAAAAAAAACAAGTATGACAGAAAAGATGCACAGTTAAGGGTCAGTCAGAAACGTTTTGGACTTCAACACGGTGGTTCACCAGGGCAAGTGTGGAAAATGCTCTTTTTACTTATACATATAAAATCACACACAGTCCTGATGTTTTACACTACTGAATTCCTACTGAACAAGTCAAACGTTTCCTGTTTTCTGCAGCGACTACTGTTTTAAATGACCGTAGACCATTAACTTGTATTTACCACCTGAATGTCATCAGAGAACAGTTACTCATTTGAGTGTGGTTTTACAGTAAAGGACGCACAATTACTAAAACAAATCACAAATGAGAAAAGTAAATGTAGTAGTGAACACCTGCTGAAAACGTGCTCCCTAATGCCTATTACGCAACTTTTGTCAATTTTTTCATCCCACCAACAGCCACAAAGCCGTGAGATATGTGGAAAACTAAGAGTTGGAATTAATAATTCACATTCAAGAAGTTCGAAACTGTACGTTTGGGCATTTTGTTATTAAAGGTATTCTAGTCATTTGAAATTAGTCTAGACTTCCATCTCCACGTCACATTGTATTCATCCATCCATCCATATCTATTTTGCTAAACCTCCTGATATTCCCTTCTCCAAAATGACTAGTGATTAGCTTTCCCTTGACTGAGACATGCTGCTCAATTCTCCGCACTTACTCCATCTCCAGCTTCCTATCAAATTCCCACTAGCTACACTCACTTCTGAAAATCCATCATGAGATGTTTTTATGACTGTCTCAACATTATACAGAGTTTCACATATTGATGTCTTGTGGGCAATGGCAATGAGCTGTGGAAGTGCTGCTGATGTTCAATATTCACATCTTGTCCAACGCAGGCACAGTTCTAGGCCGGCACTGCAACAACCTTAGGGAAATGTGTTGTATAGTGACAGTTCCTGTTATTAAAGGCGACATCTTAATTGTAATTTCACTTCAAAGTTACTTAAAAGCTTTGGCCTCCAAAATACATCAATCAGTACATTTCAAACCAATGGAATAATAGCTGTCTAATGTTCATACAGCACAAATCATGAAATCATGTATATATTTATACACAGACTGTCCTTGAATAAGCCATCATCTCATTTCTACTTAAATGAGATCCCAAACCGTGTCTGTTTAGCATTCTGTCCCACGTCAAGCTGTTTTCATTTCACGTTAGCCGCACTGTGGGAATATAAATCACTTTACTATGCCACAAATTGGATACCAGGCTAGAGTTGATTTCCAAAAGGACAATTTACTTCACCGCACACTGGCCAACTCCATCCCAAACCAACCGCCCAACTCTGCCACTAAACTGCAATCCCAGTTAAACACGTTTAGGCAACCAGTTAAAAACACCAAAACCTAAAACGAGAAACAGGCTTTCACCCACAGTTTACTGCCCTGCATAATTTACAGTCTTCTCTGAGGATGACCAAGTTCTTCTCGGCTACAGCATGTGTCCTCAGAAAATGAAAATGAGGATGGCTTTATTTGTCTCGATTTGTGTTTAAGCAAACTGCATGATAATTTCCCAGTTGGCCATGTAGTCTACTTACTCTGGGATGAAGCGAGCAGGCGAATGTGAGCAGCGGAGCAGTTAATGGCCTTGATGAATCTGTCTCTCTACACTCAGTATGCCTGATGAAAAACCTTATATTTCCAAAGCCAGTGTTCACTGGGGGCTTGGTTGTGCACACAAGATACAGGCACTTAGTGCGTGGTGGTTAATGAACACTTCAATGCTTTGTGTGAAGAAAAAAAAACACATATAAAACATGGCGTTACCTTAATGGGAAGTCTGTGTCCGCTGGGAGCTTAGTGTTGCGTGTATGCAGCGTTGACCTTCAGAAAGTATTTTCATGAGGTACTTAATTTTAAAAGGTATAACTGTTCTGGTGGGGATAATTATTTAGCCTGTACCTTTCAGTATTACATATTGTGCCAACATTAACACAAAACATCTTGGCATTATTTAAAGATAAAGCATGATAAAGATAAAGGCTGAAGACGGCAAAGCATTTATTTTATGTAGCATAAAAAAGAACCTACTAATATTTTCATTAAATTTTAGTATAATAAACTCATGTAAGTTGTTTTCACCGTATTTCAGCAGTAAGGTTGTAGCTGTAATGTAATTGGTGTCATATTTGAGCAGTTACTTGCATTACATTTACCTTTAAAACCCCCAAATTAGCTTCATCTCACATGGTTCAGTTAAACAAATCAAAGATTCAGGACTTAGGGTATTTGTCTTTTTTAATTTCTCTGTAGGAATTAGACTTTATTGTTCAGAGTATACTGCAGTGAGATCAGCGTTATGAAACTGAATGTTTTGGTTGGAAGTTTCACACGTTGTGAAATGTATTCAGCCTGTGATGCAGAGACACAAGTGGGTGGTGATGAGCCAGAACAAACCCCTGCAGTAAGGCATGCTGCATCTGACAGTTTCAGTTTAATCCTTCCCTAAACTGCAGGAGTTGATGAACTGACCAAAGACCAGTACAAAGGATGACTGTCATGCCTCCTTATCTCACAGCTCAGTAACTCCAATTTCTGCTTATTTACTTTGCCACAATTGTTGTCAGTCCATTCTCGTGACAAACAGTAAATAGTCCTAGACATATGACAATGTATAAAACTATGATCATCAGCTAAACTGCAGTTCAATGTAATTCAGAGAATTTTCCACTTCCACCACTAAGTGATTCACATTTAAATACACGAGGCCACACATCAGCTCTATTATTTACTCCACAGCTGACCTTTAATCCCTCCCAAACCCCAAATGAAAATTGTAATAATCTTCTTGTGTGTTTCTCCTCTCAGATCGATGCTCGCTAACTCTGAGTCAACTGTCCTTCGGAAGCAAACGCCAGTGGAGCCACCTCTAGGGTAGTAGACGGCAGAACATTTCAGAACACGTTCACACCATCTCACGCTGCTCGGAAGTGACTACGTAGAGCGCACAGTCAGCGAGTCATCAGCCTTTGCTTCCCCTGAAGATGATCTGTGTGAACTGAAAACGAAGCGAAGATTTAACAGAGGAGACTGAGGCTTGACCTAAAAGGAGGAGAGGAGAACTGGAGTCTATTACGCGCCATCAAACTATGACATTTATGTTGTAAAAATTGTTTTAATACAACATAATAACAACGTTCCACTTCCGTAATACTTCTTTGTTGGATTTTTCCAAGCTCTGGAAATCCTGATTGTTCTCACAGTACTATTTAATAACTAATGATGCTACCTGGCGATTCAAAGTGAGAGTAGCACGGTACAGAACCATTTTTTGCATGACCCACTGGTTGCAACGGTATCCAGGATTGCTTTTAACTTCGAAGAAGCACCCTTGAGCCCTCAACTATCTTCTGACTGTCTGCCCATCTGCAGCATTTGGGTGTGGAAGGGTGGTTTCAGAATTAGGCCTCTGGACGCCTGTTGAAGATGACTTGAGTTGGCAGGCCTAAAAGCCCCTTACCAAGAGAGAGATAGAGCGCTTGGCAACAGGACACACACGCACACAACACAAACATGTGGGTGCGGAGGTGGCTTTGAGCCATGCTGGTCTTGCAGCTCGCGGAGCCCCGGAGAGCAGGCTATCATCATCCCTATCATCATTCACCCAAGCTGAGGAAAATTCAACGACCCCAAGGAACGAGGCTACACTTCTGAACGACTCAAAGACTGGGAATCTGCATCAACACGCAGAGATCCGCAGCGACTTCCACAACCGCACATCAATACTGCTTTCCACAAATCCTTCATACGGGAAAAACAAAGCTGCGGCAGACGTGAACAGCACAGACACTAAGCAGGTCAGCAAGCCCCCTGCAATCACACCTTTTACACACATGGCCACACCACACTTACATCTTGCTTTTAGCTACATGATAGGAAGAAACACACACCGCCTCTGTGCTCCAACAAAGCCTTTTACTTCAGAACATGATTGAAATGTATTGGGGGGAAAAAAATGTCACAAAGCGAGAGGAAGGCGAATGCGGAGGCGAGAAAGCTGAGAGGGAGGGAGGGAGGGGAGATGGAGGGTCTGCTGCATCTAAATGAAAAAGAGAAACTCGCCAAGTCGCCAAGGAGCAGAGGCGAGAGGAGGTCTGTGCAGGAGGACTGAACCAGAGCTGATTGATCCAATCTCAGTGTGTAGGAATCAACAGACGACTGGAGAGGAAACGATAAAAGAGGATTAGAAAGAGATAGAGATGGGGAAGAGAGAAGGAGGACGACTGTACGGACACTTCTGTAAACAAACCTGAGAACAGAAGTAATGAAAGATGATGAAGGGGAGGTGGTGATAGTGGGCGGATGGGAGAGGCAGATGACATGAAAGATAAAGATGCAGAGAGGAAAGCGTCCGTTGGAGAGAGTGAGAGAACAAGCCGGGGAGAGGAGAAGACAGAAAATCTAAGGATCATTAGAGGATGTGTCAATAGGAACCTTGGCATGTAGGCAAAAACACACACCAGTTTGTGCCAAGAGGATATTTATGAAAGGCAAGTGGGGATAGTGTGGAACTGAAGCATATGCTAGTTTATATTCATAAAGCATTCCCAATATGGTCTCATCTCCTACCTTGACACTCCCTCTTGTGTGCACGAGCTCCTTTTTTGTCTCTCAAATACTAGTCATGCTTGAAAAAACATTACTTAAAACAGGGAAAGGTCTGGGTCCATGCCAAATTACGCAGCACGCTCTTTTCTTCCACCCTCACATAACTACATACTGCCTGTGTCAAGCTCAGACAGAAGCTGGTTGGTGTTGATACAGATCTCTGTCACAAATACGCACAAGGATCTGCACACGCGTTCTGCAGGTACACAAATGTAGCTATTTATACACAAAACAGCAAACCAATGTTTGGAACCATTCGTCCTTTTTTGCAGCAAACTCAGCTGATACTGACTTCAGCCTTCACTGCCAGGAACTCATTTTCCCCTCTCCCTCTGACTGACTGTCCAACTCTCCATCTGTCTCCTCGCCTCCATCCCTCTCCCCCTTCCTTCCTCCTCACCCCCCTCCCTCAGTCTCTTCCATTGTTGCCATCTCTTGTTTGCTTTGCATGGATTTTGACTGTAGCCAAGGGGCAATTTTGCATCTAGCACCGCGTTCACATACGAACACACACACATGGATGTGTGCACAGAAGGCGAGGAAAAAAAAAACCTTGCCTTTAGAGGATTTGTTTATCAAATGTGCTGTCAAATCATGTCAGGCATTTCACATCAGGGCACATTTTCCTCAGGCTACCCAAAAGAAAGCATTCAAACAAGAGTGTGGCACAATGTAATTGCCACAACTTTCTCCACTGTATAATATTCATATTCTATAAATAGAACGCTGAGTGCACAGAGATCACTTGATCTGAATTGTAAATTTGTGTTACTAATGTTGGTGTCAGGGATTCGTTAGGAGACAAATCATAAAACATCTACCAAGAAACATATTAATGATGCAGAAAAGCGCTTCTCTGTAAAACAGCTCGCTAAAAATTTCTTGGGGTTTCTGTGAATAATTTACACAAATTTCATGAACAATAACCTCATGAGTTACATGCGTCAGTTTGTACTGAGACTAATTTGTGTAGCATTTTCCTCTGCGTGTTTTGGTCATATCCTCAGATGTCTTGTGTTTCTGAGTATCCAGTTAGAGACCTGGAGAAGTTCTACTCTCAGTTCATGTATGTTCTCTTTATAACTTCATTTGAGGGTTAGATGTAGTGCAGTCACTACAAGTTAAACACTGCGCTTCTGTGGTTTCCAGAGCTATCAGCAGCACTGTGGGCAATTAATCTGATTTCCCATTCCCCAGTCTCTCCTCCATTTTAGTTTCATGTCACTCACTCCATTTCAGTTATCCTCCCCAGAAAACTCTTATTCACTTATTTTCCCTTTGCCCAATTTTCTCCATCCCTGTTGTTCGTTTGTGTTCTCCAATTCTTGTAATCTTTCTCGCCTACTCACTGCACCCCTCATTGCACTCTCTGCCACTAAAGGACCGTTTGTCTTCTGCTTGGTCGCTCTGACCCAAATAATATTGGACAACCCATCTAAAGTACGCCTGACTTTACAATCCCCAAATTTGCTCCACTTACCAGATGAAAAAATAAATTATTTTTACCAGTAGGTAGAAAATACTTCACTTAAGTCAAGCTATTTTAAAGAATGAGGTTAACCCTGTGCTTTGTCCTGCCCTCATTATCTAAAACCTTTGACCTTTTGCCCACAGCTCTTTTCTACTTTCTCATTACAATTTGCTGACTATGAGCCTTTGCATTAATCCAGTTTCCTATTTCTTCTCTTTCAGTCAGGATCTGGGCACCAACATGGCGGCTGAGAGTCTTGCTGAGCTCCGCGACTGGCTCTTTCTGCTCCTCCTGTGCCTCACCTTACTGGCTGAGGTACTGGAGCTGGCTGCAGCGGCAATTGCCATGGAGACAGGCGACGGAGATGAGGGCATTGTGTGTCCCTCAGTGTGCCGCTGCGATGAGGGTTTTGTCTACTGTAACGACCGTGGCCTCAGCATTATACCTCCGCTACCGTTGACAGCTGCCATCCTCTACCTGCAGAGCAATCGGCTGAGTAATGCGGGGCTTCCTTCTTCACTGGAACGCAGTTCATCCATACGAGTGATATACCTGTACGCTAATCAGCTGGATGAATTCCCTATACACCTGCCACCTTCGTTAAGGGAGCTCCATTTGCAGGATAATAACATACGAACGTTACCGAGGTCAGCTTTGGCCAAGTTACCATTACTAGAACGTTTACACCTGGATGATAACTCTATATCCACAGTTAGCATCCAGGAGAGAGCTTTTTCTGGGACTCCGCGGCTTCGACTGCTGTTTCTGTCTCGAAACCACCTGTCGAGCATCCCTGCGGGTTTGCCAGCATCCTTGGAAGAGTTGCGACTTGACGACAACAGAATCAGCACCATCCCCACTCACGCTTTCCGGGGGCTCGCTTCTCTTCGACGCTTGGTCCTGGATGGCAACCTGTTGGCCAATACACGCATTGCAGATGACACTTTCTCTCGCCTGTCCAATCTGACCGAGTTGTCACTGGTAAGGAATGCCTTGCAGTCACCACCAGTCAACCTGCCTTCAGCTCACCTAATACGACTTCATTTGCAAGACAACGGAATGACCCACATACCAAGGGGGGCACTGGACGGGATGCGGAGGCTTCAGAGATTGGACCTGTCTGGAAACAACCTGACCAGTCTCCCTAGAGGACTTCTGAAGGACACAGAAAGCCTGGAGATGCTACTGCTGCGTGGAAACCCTTGGTACTGTGGTTGCAACCTTCGCTGGCTTCACGTCTGGCTGCACAGCCGGGGAGCAGCAGTGACAGTCAGAGGCCTGACCTGTCAGGGGCCTGAGCCTGTAAGGGGCCAGAGCCTCAAAGACCTAACCTCTCTGATGGAGCAGTGTGAAGGGCCTCCTCCTGGGCCCAGTGCTGGAGTTGGGGTGAACCCACCAGAAAAAGATGCAGGAGGGGAAGATGGTGTTGGAGGGGGGCATGCAGTAGCTTCAGTCCCCCATGGCGGCAGCACCACCACCTCCTCTCTACTGGTCCCCACACAAGGCTCCCTCTTCCCACTATGGGCCAGACGGCCAGGTCTTGTTATGCCTCTGCCTCCGGGTGAAGGGGGTCAGGTGCCTGGAGAGGCTCTGGAGCTGACTGTAAAACCTCTCTCTTCGGACAGTGTACTAGTAAGTTGGTTGTGCCCACAGCCAGCACCCTCCTTCCGCCTATCGTGGCTGAGGTTAGGTAGCAGTGCAGCACTTGGTTCAATAACAGAGACTCTTGTTCCAGGAGAGAGGAGACAGTACCTCCTAACCCAGCTCACCCCACGCTCCCATTACCTCATCTGCCTGCTGCCACTAAGACAGGAGTCCACCTATGGGGGTTCCAGCATGGGTTCATCACGCATTGGCAGCATGGACACGGACAGTAAAGACTCTGCCCCAGCTTGTGCCCAGATAGAGACTGGAGAGGCTCTGGTCAGCTCAGAGGGGGAGGGGCCAGATAAAGAGGGACAGGACTCAGAGTTAACAGTCTTGCCACTGGCTGGGATCATTGGGGGGGCCACAGCGTTAGTAAGTTTGCTTTTAATCTTTGGCATCTTCTGCTGGTATGGACAGAGGGCAGGTTACATGTCCGGGGACTCGGGCTCATACAACAGGGGCCGGGGGGGAAAACACTATGATGACTATGTAGAGTCAGGCACCAAGAAAGACACTTCCATCTTAGAGATCAGGGCCCCTCCTGCAGGGTTTCAGATGACAGCAATGGCCCATCAGCCTCTGCAGCCTAAGCTTGAGGATGTTACCTACATCCACACCATTTTCCCCTCCTCCTCCTCTTCATCCCAAGCTAATGGGACCTACCGAAGCAGTCATGGAGCTGGCAGCCTCAACGGCACCATCCTTAGCCAAACCAACCACCATCATGCCACCTATGGCACCAACCGTGGCTACAGAGAGGGTGGAATCCCCGACATAGATTACGCTTACACGTGATAACACAGGGACACGCTCTGGTTTGGTCTGGTCACATTTTGTCCTTGGTTTCCAAAGTACCCTCTGTGCCTCTGCTGGTTTAATTCTAATTGGTTTGCTAAGTAGAAAAGACTGATTTCAGCTACTGTATGTTGATTGGACATTGCTATTGAGTGACAGAAGTAACAGTCCTACTATACTCTTCTACTGTATGCTACATTATACAGTGGGCCCTTCTTTCAGCGCTTACTTATAGTTATAAATGGTTACGTTTTCTCTTTTGGATATGTCGGTGTCTTTCAAACCTACTGTTCTTCTCAGCGCATAATAATACACCATAACTTATTTGAGGTTGATAAACTAGGCTTAGCTGATTTAGCAGGAGATATATTTATAATATGAGGAAAAGGCACTTGATGTGTGTAGAGATAGCTCTCAAATCTTCCTACCAACTGTAAGCTCTGTGCTGTATAGATAAAAGGGATGACAGAAGGAAAAAGTCAATGGTTGTTGAAACTCACAGATGACAATGCATCATGGTTGACATGAAAAGATGCGTTCCTAGCCCCCGCCCTTCCTCTGGTTTACTCTCCTCTTGTTTAATTTTTTCTCTTTCTTTCCGCCTCTTTTTCTTCTTTTTTTTTTGGCTGAGGCTTTTTCTTTTTATTTCTCTCATGTCTTTTGTGTTGCCGTGAGCAGAGGACGACTTTGTTCTCGCCAAGGGAGCTGACAGCAGTGATAACAGTCCTGACAGAGACGAGAGACACAAACCACAGCATGGGAAGCCTAATGAGAGGGAGAGAGAGAGAGTGCGGGTGATGGATAGATAGATGGAAGAAGAAGGAGAACATGAAAGAAGACAAGGGTAGAGAAGGGTGCTTAGAGAGGTAGGCTGGCTTAAGGCAGAGAGCGAACACAGAAATGAAGAGGAAGAAAAGAAATGGGAAAAGGGTGTGTGACAAATGCATCGGCAGGAGGTAAAACAGCAGACAAAAGGAAATGAAGATGGGGGATTGAGGTCATCTAAAGATGGCTAATTTTTTCTCCCCAGTCCAATCCACATTACTTTTCAACATTATCTATTGTCATCAACACACAATCCCATTTACACATAGTTCAGAGATGTTAATAGGAAGATGTGAATGACAAGACAATCAGAGACAAACATAACAGAGTAGGATAATTACCAAAACCACAGAACAAAAGAAATCTCCCTTTCAGAATTTGCCAAAAGTTCTGCATGTACCAATTTTCAAATGCAGCCTGGTTTCATTATTAAATTATATTTGCAAATGAAGAGAAAAACTCTAATCATACATGTTATAATAGTAACCCATTACCATCTAGACGCTGGTTAGAATTATTTAAATGAAAGTTAGCAGCTAATAATTTTGGATGGAAATCTGAACTACTGTGGCTTTATTACTCTTCATTAAAGTTTAAAAAGTTCTGACTATTCATAAAGTGAAATAAAGGATATTGTACTCTGGATGTTTTGATGGCTATACTGATGGATATTATTGTCAGGCATAAAAACAAACATTTCAATAATTCAACAACAACCAATAACTGATCAACCAATATTATTCTTACTGTTAGTCATCTTAGTACTTGCTTCTTTCTTACTCTTAATGTGACTGGATGTAATTTTAAAACGTTACCCTGAGGAGGTAACTGTGACATTTGAAAATAATAAAAAAATATATATATATAAAAGTAATAAGTAGCAACGATGTAAATTATTTCCTGCCAACCGTACAAGATAGTTTTTAATTCTAGTCAATACTTAAAAGTTGGACATTTCAAACTTGATTGGGTGCATTCTGGGAGAACAAATACAGTATGTTTGTTGACTTAGGTCTCCGGTTTATTGGCCTTGGTATAGTATGGCTCTGCTAACAGGGATCACAGTCTGACCGCTACACTGTGCAGCTCAGCTTTCTGCTTTTCAGCGACCCCACTAATAAACTGTTAGGGAGGAGGAACTTCAAAGAAACACACTAACAAACAGCCACAGATTAAAAGAGGAAGAGGGGCGAGAGAAGATAATATTAAATAAAACGTGAGAGCATAGACGGGAGGTGTTTTAGATAGAGCCTGTAAGTGTTGAACTTTTCTTTCAGAACCTCTCTTTCTCTTTTCCAGCCTGTGTTACTGTGCATCAGTAATATTGAAAGAGCTCCATTGTGGGTTTTTAGTTTCTTTTTTTGGATGGATTAGTTTGTTTTTCCTGCTTTTTTTAATGAGCACTGACTCTTCCTTTTATTCTGTGTAGAAAATCCTTTTCCTTCAAAAACGTCACCCTTGGATGTGATAATGAAGACACTCTTATGTATAAACATAAAAATGGGTGAAAACGCTATTCCATTTATTGGTCTGTTGTCTTTTTTTCTATGCAGATGAATAAAGACTTCTAAAAGGAAAAGCAGCTCCATGAGTTCTGTGTCTGTGCATTTTGGGGATGGGGCCATTAAATCAAAAACATAGGCCGGAGATGCCAAATAATGCACAGAGACATCTTTAAAAACATTTAAAATCAATGGGAAGCTCAGATTATTAGCGTGATTTATGACGAGCGGAGCGGACCTCGTTAAATTACACAGCGCAGATGAATCCATCTGCAGCTGCACGCGCCAACTCCATTTAGAAGAATCTGCCAAAAGTAGACGCACGTTTTCTGTCGTGGGAAGTTTGTGCGTATGATGCATGTGCTCATGCACGTTTCACTGCGCGTGTGCATTCCAGTAGCTGCATTTTTATGCTCTGTGCTCCTGCATTTGGGTGAAGACGCGCCTGATTCTAAGTGAGTGCTAATGCTTGTGTAAGCATGGATCAATATAACAAACAGGGGAGTGTATAAGTGTCCATCTTGGAGTAACTACTTGTGATGGGTGTTTGTGAAGGAGGTCTCAGAAATACACTGTAAACACAAGTTATGTGTGTTGCGTCCACCTGAAAGGGGAGACAGAGAACGACCTCTTATGAATATGTACCTGAAGGATCTGTGATTATATTCGCCTGTGCCAACGCACACTGTAAACCTGATGCAGCTGTTCCGCCACGTCTGTGCTCTTAACAACAATGCCCTGAGTTCCCATCAGTCATTATGGAGGCCTTTCACTGTCACAGTCCATTATCTGGCGTCTAGCCCTCAAGCTTAATTATACTAACACACATTACGCCCAACAAAATGATTACACTCAGAGACTCAAGCACATACAGTATCTGTTAGGTGTGAACAAATGGGATCAAAGGGAATTTTCCAGACATGCTTCCATTAAGAAGTTAAATCCAATGTGCCATATAAATCTCAAATACTCCAGGGGAGAGAGATGCACCTGTACCTTTGAGTGAAAATGTGTTTAGGATATGAACAGTGCTGCACGTACGAGTAGTGTTTTCATTTTCAGCAGCAGTGCTAAAATGTCCCGCTGCCTTCTACACTCCATGCTCAGACGTTTCCTCACCACGGTGCTGTTAAGAGTGATGTAAAGCTGCATCGCACCGTAAAGTGTCTTCCGGTGTGTGAATGCATTATCAGCCTCTGAGGAAAAGGTCAACGTACTCCTACAGTATAAACGCATGCAGTAAAATCTATGCATGTATGGCTAGAGGTAAACAGCTATTTTCACCATGTACACACTTTATTCTGTTGATTTAATTTTAAATAGACAAAACAATTCTTCATGCATCAATCTACGCTCAGTAAACCCCCAAAACTGAGTGCTAATATTAGAATTTTTATGTTTTTAAACGAATTAATATTAAATTGAACGTAGGCTGAATAACTGTGTTATTAAGTGTAAGAAACAAATCAAAGCAGACAATATTCAACAAATCTTTAACCCAAATCCTTTGCATAGCTTTAAATCCAACTCAGGAAACACATGAATTTTAAAGCATTTCTAAAAGTCACTGAAGTCGGACACACACCTGTACATGTTTGAGTGACAGGAGCCTGGAGGTCCCAGAGGACAAAGATGGAGCTGGATAACAAACAACAACACATTTCGCCTCACACAGGGTTTCTTGCAGTGCTCATCCAATATATGCGCGAAGTGATACAACAACAACAAAACATTAAGCCACGCTGGTGTGAATTCCTACGTAGCAAGGGATGGAAAGACATCACTGGAATAAAGAAGGCAGAGAGCAAACTAAGACAACCCCCGGGAGATTATAACAGCACCGACTGTAGGAATTTGGCTGCCTATCAGAGAGACACTTTGGTGCCACTGTAAGACGCCTCAAGTGAGAAGGAAGAGAAAAAAAAGTACTGCTATAACCACAGTGAAAGTATGCAGATAAGCAAATTGCCCTTGGACTGCAGCTGTCCTCTATTCAATTTTCCAGCCTTGTGTGTGTTTATCTTTTAATTTTGCTTAATTATGAGCCTGTTTACTGCTGGCTATTAGCAACCTGGAAAGAAAAATCTGAAATTGAAGGGAATTAAAGGCGTTTATACAGCTCTTTATTTCCTAATGTGTGCTAGACTGGCATTAAGTGAATAACTGATGGTGTCTGTTTCCTCACATGATGACACCACCAGGTATTCAGCCACCGTGGAGACAAAACAACGCTGAAGGAGGGGTCCTTCAGTGGTGTGAGCCTCCAGAGCTCTCAGCCTTCACTCATGCTCGGCTTGCTGCCCACCTCTGTGGGGCTGCAGTCTGGACTGCACAGAGACCTCAGCACCTGTAGTTATGGCAACTTGTGATTTCTCTGGAGTAGTGGCTCTCAGCCTTTCCTCAGCAGAAGCAGACACACCGCAGCCAAAAAAAAAAAAAAAAAAAAAACTGAATTCCAGGAGCTCAGTAAATTATTCATGACTTGGTTGAAAATGCCAGTAGATTGTGATCATAGCAGAGGTCTCGTGCGCACACACACACAATGTTCTGGCAGACGTCATTTAAAGGTAACAGGATAGTTCAAGGCCATAATACTGAAATAAAGACACATCAACCAATATGTAGCAAGAAAATAGAAGCACAGCGTTGACAAGCAAAATGAGCAAAATTATTTTAGGTGAGTTGATGCAGTTATAATAATATGTACAGACAAAGTAACAGTTGACCATAAACACAGTCCAAGCGCATCAATAGAGCATCAGTTGTGCAAAATGGAGAAAAGGAGCAAAGTAAACCTGTCAAACTACTCTAAATGAGAACACTGCAGGTTTTATTGTGATAAGAAAGTATAGAGAGTAGAGAGCACATTTAGCAACATCAACATTTTCTGTACTTCAATTAATCCTGTTTAAATACTGAGACCAAACATGAATCAAGTCTACCAGCAAGTTCCACTCAGAGAAACCACGACAGAGAAACTCTCCAGTTTCTCTGTCGTGGCCTAGTGGTTCAGGCTACGCTCCTTAACATCCCCAACAGAGCAGAAAATATTACTCAATGAATTCGGTCAATTTTTGATCAAAATAAAATCATATGCTTTATTTAACAGAGTAGTTCAGATTTAGTTTAACAATCAATAAATAACATCAAGGGGCAACATTGTTTCCCTACAATTTTCACTTTACAGACCATGGCAATACAACTGTACAGTATTTGGTTAGGCTTCACCCAAAATCATTAACGATAACATTAACTAGCGGTTGCGGCTGCTGTCCCTTTAAGTTTGACCTGGCTTTGCATAAATTATGAATATCAGCATTTGTATAATTGCCTACAGGGTGTATTAGCACCCAACCAATACATGACTGACTGCTGAGAACAATTAGAATGTAGTACAGTGCATTGCTGCTTTTAGACTATGAAAAAGTACATTTTAATGTACAAGACTTCTCCATGCTGCTTGTGTTGTACAGTAAGCAAAGCGTGTAACAAATCGTTTCGCTGCTTGACAGTATCGACGCTGGTGCATCGTTGGTATGTCGATACATCATAGTGTCCTTGATCAATTTATGAAAAGGCAAATCTCCGATTCACTTGACACGCAACAATTTGACCAGAGACACGTCTTCACTCATGCACCAAAAGCACAAAATATTATACTCGGACAATAACAAAAACAAGGCTGTATAGTGTTAAAATGATCAATAAACGGTGGAATCCCTCAAGTCAGGTAAAACAATAAAAATACAAACAACAGTAGGTTGTAGACACTCCTGGATGTTCACTCTGTGGAATCAGTGCCACCATTAGAAAGCATGCAGCATGATTGAAACATTCAAGCTTTTGACCGCTAAAAGCCCCGCGTACACAACTCGATGCACTAAATCCACCATGTTCCACTTTCAGAGCACGTCAAATAATCTACAAGCTGATGCATCCACTGATCAACCTGTCTGTCAGTCTGGCTCTAACCAGCGCTGTCTGTTCCACACGTGGACAAAGGCAACAACAGGATAAGTGGATAAATAGCTCCTATAAATAGTCTTGTCATTTCCTAAGCTCTGATAATGCAGCGGGGCCAACAGCACGCGCGTCGGGCGCCACTTCACAACAGCTCTGACAGATCGCAATTACAAGATGGTAATTGTGTGCTGTGTGTACTCTCTGTACTCGCTGTGTGTCTGTGTATGTGATTATGTGACAAAAGCATTGTCTGTGATCAGGACATGTGAGCAGACAATGAGGGCCCCTTGGATTTGCTGGTGGAGAGAGGGGAAGAGGAGTTAGGGCTGGTTTAAAGCCCATTTTGGAGGTTACACTGATATATCCTTTGTACTTCGTTCACTAAGCTATCATTATAAAGATGAGAGAAAATGAAGGCTTATTGTCAGGCTGTATTATACTTTATTATTCAAATAACACGGCATACAATGGGGATAATCTTCCCCCAATGTGCTTTTAATTTCCATATCTAATTTGTTCCCTCATTTTGTGATGTGTTGCTCAGTTCAAGTAAAAATTATTTGCACAGCTGGTTTAGTGAAACAGGGTTGCATTCAAATGTCATAAGTCTCGACGAAAAACATCAATCATCAAAGGTTGATAAACTAATTAAAAAAGCCATTTATCAGGTGAGTGTGGTTGTATTTAGCATCGGTTTCTTTCTTACTGCTTAAGTATTTGACCTGAGGAGCCAAGGAGACAAGGACTTTGGATTCACAGCCAAAGCCTTAATGCTGGGCTGATTACCAGTCTGGCACTAAAACCAATATTTGAAAAAGGGGCAGGTGGTACACTATTATTGTAGGAACTTAGGAACTGAGAATGCAAACGATTACAGCGATACTAAAAGGTGCATTAAGAGACGCGGAACAGAAGATTGAACTCTGCCCTAAACAAGAAAGACACAAGTTTGGCACCTGCTACTTTACGACCTGCACATTATTGTCTCACCCTCAGAACTTCAGGAGACATGCTTTACACATTACACACTGCCCTGGACATTCATTTATTTTATAACAGGTTCATTATCCTTTAAACGACGCAGATGTCAGATTATTTAGCAGTACTGCATCTTTAAATTTAGAAAACTCGGCAGCTCTCACTCCAACATCCTGACAACAACATCCAGGTCACTCAAATAATAACAAATGGAATGAGCTTCCCAACAACTGACCTCTAACGACCTTTAAAACAGATAAGAATCTGTATTAAAGATATTGCATGGATCAAGGGGATACTTCAACAGAGGTTGAGTATCACTATAGGAACCAGTACATCTGCGGCTTCACGTTCAGTGTCCCATTAGCAGATCTTCTCCCAGCGCCACAAGTCGCAAGCAACCAATACCCCTGAACGCAGCACTTGCCTTGATGACAGAAGCCCTGATGGGCCAAGTGCTGATGATGAAGCTGACTCCTTTTCTCTTTTACCCGTTCATTCACTCTCCTTTTCCATCTCCTACATCAGCCCAATCAGCCTAATGAAGCTCGCACTTCTTCCATCCATTCCTGCACGCTAAAGTGGCGATTGATTGGAGGGGTGGGAAAGCTTTTAACAAGGGAGTGGTGAAGAGAAATAATTAGCACGAATGAGCTTTTCTGCAAACTCCTTCATTTTGGCTTTCCTTTTTCTGTTTATTTACTGACCCAACAACATTAGGGATTAACTCTCCAAGGCTATGTTAACTTCTCAATGTCAGAGTGTAAATCAATCTAAAACTGTAAACTGAGGCCTGTTTGTCTAGGGCCTACTGTATATTTGCTCCTCAGAAAACAGCGCTGAGACGACGTCTAAGTGAAAGAAAGGGAGAGGAAACGAGGGCAAAACTCCTCTTTCATCTTCTTATTCTAATTGAGACACAAACTTGACAAAGGGGCATCCCACTGAAACTCAGGGCACTGAACCTTGAAAGCTCAAAATTTGCAGTACACAGAGAGCATTAATGTCGCTGCCCAAATGACCAGTAAAGTGGTCTTTCTGACAGTTGTACCGTAATTAACTTGGACAGATCTGGACTGGAAAAACTAGAGCAGCAGCACTGTTTAAATTCACGCTACAGCCCATTCACAGAGCTACTGCGCAGCCTCTCAACTTTGCCCACGGCAAAGACACAGATACAAGAGGACAGCGTGGACGTAACATCAAGACTCATTGCTGCGCTGGAAAATTTCACATGCAAGCATTGAGATTAAAGATCGAAATGAGGGTCAGCAGTGTGCATGTAAGCAAACCTTTAAAAGTAAAGAGACTAGAAAATATCAACAGCTGAATATTAAACAAAACGACAGTCGCAAACAGTTTAAAAGCTACGTTTAGACTGAAACTGAAGTACTTTGATTCCTTAAAGTGGTGCAGCTCAGATCATTTAAAGCAGGCAAGATATGAAATATGCCTACAGCCTTTCATTTATTTTACCATCAAAAGCAAGCCACTTCAAGAGGGCGTGGAGGAGTAATTTTCTATTCATTTTATATTTTTAAATCATCAGGAGGATTTATAGAAAAATCTGCTAAACAAATAGGGAGAGAAATTGAAAAGTTTTAAATATTCGCTCTCTCACGAAGCACCATTACTGCACAGAGGCCACTGTACAATTACGCCAGAAGTCTCAGTGGTGGCAGATTAGTCAACCAACATTTAAGATTCGATTTTGATTCTAATTTCACGCCAACAACTCCATAAAGCAGAGCTACAATAACCCGTGTGTTCAGCTTTACAAAAACTGTAGCTGTATTTACATATAAAATCCATTTTTACGGCTGTGAATCCATCATGACCCCCAGTGGTTCCACACAAAGCGTAATCAAACCCAAAGTATGCGCAAGACTCATAATGTGGCTGAATGGATGACAAGGTTTCTTGAATGTTTGCGTGTTACTGGACTCGTTTTCTCACTTCTTCAGATACATGATTGTTACTTGGCCTTCACTGATCCACGATCTCACTCATTCACAGGTCACATACAAATATAACGTGTCCAGTTATCCTCTTTGCTGTTTCCCAGCTTTCTTGTAGGTTGTACCTACAGTGAGTGTAGCATGTTACCGTTACTGTGCAATAATTCATAAGCACACATTGTATTCATCCAACTGCATTACTCCGTCAGTAGCTGTCATATTGTGGTAATCGTACAAAAGTGCAGTAACCCAGCTGAACACAATGCTATTTATATGTACAGTAACAGCAAAGCCTCATTAACAATGTATATCAAACGTTTTATACACTTGAGATTGAGAGCACCAGCTCCCGCTCCACACCTATATGTAGAGCACCACACATGGGTCCTCCACCACCTGCAGCATCGATGCGTCAGACACCGCTCACATAAGCAGGAGAGGAGAGAACAATGCAACACACTGTAGGACACATTTTAAATTAAAACTGCTGCCTTCATCATCATACGCTCATAAACCTTGCAGTTCCAGATGAGTGATAGTGTGTTGTGTGTTTTCTCATCTCAGCCACTATCCTTCACGAGGGAATTTAGCCACTCGGTGTCTGCATGTACTCCACATGAAAGGACTTGGGTCGGGATCACAGCCAAAAATATTTGATCAGTCAACAGACCTGCTCTGAATCATACTCACTGCTTACGTGATCATCAGCTCTGGGACCTTTTATTAAAGCTCCAATGTACAACTTAGCACAATATTCAAAATTAATTTGCTGTACACCCCCCCCCCCCCCCCCCCCCCCCCCCCCCCCCCCAAATGTATTGAAATTACAATACATAAGAAGCTGCAGAATGTAAAGAACAGGTTATTGCGAGGCAACCGCAGGCCCGACGCAACTTTACATCGACGCGTGGACGAGTTTCGTGTACACAAAACCAAAGTAGGAAATTAAATAACAGCTCTGCCTGATTTAGCAGCTTCACTGGTCTCAGAAGAGACTATTAACTATAACGTATAATATTTATACGCTTTTATTACGCATCCTAGTATTATTACTGCATTACCCATACTTTAAATATAGAACATACAGTAATAATTGTTACTAAATACTCTTGACAGGAGCCATCAACAGCACTTTTGGACTATATTTCCACTAAAAGTATTCTTTTACACAGTTACATACTAGCTTTAATTATTCAGCAACACATTCTGCGGATTAATTTGCAACCCAATTAAAATATTATGAAATATAAAATACGATGAAATATTACATTTGAAATGTTATAGTAAAGTAGAACACACTTCGCTCAGTACACAGTAGTGAATGTGTGTAAACTCCTCAGCATCGTTGTGGTTCACCACATACACACACTGCGTTTGACCCGGACTAGTACAACAGCTGACCTCATTGTTTAAAATCCACAGGTATCAGCCCTTCTTAGATTTATCTCCACGCTGCTCTATCAACTTTGGCAAATCCTCTTTTTACTTTTTTCAATAAGCAGCACTCTTTCACAATTTCTTTCAGAATAGCAGGTTAACGTCTCTGTTTTGCACAGTGCTCGATGCATCCTGCAGTGATTTATTTCCAGTTTTGGAGCCGTTAGAGCAGAGAGGTGGTCGTGGCAGGACAAGTTTTGACAGCATATCATATTTACTCTGGGACTGAAGCAGCATCAGCAATGGCAATTTGCCTTTGTAAGTGGCTGTGTACAGACAGTTGATGGGCATATTGTGAGAATGTATCCATTAGCACTGCTTCACAAAACACAGAGTCAGCGCAGTGGGAATACTGCTATAGGAACTAGAGCTAAGGAAGTACAGTTACTATAGCAGGGAGAAACACAGCAGTTCATGAGGGATCTGTAACTGTTCTGCTCCACAACAGAGCATAAGATCTTGAGTAAACAATATAAGTCTAGCTAAATTAACTTTACACAAGTAGAAAGGTCAGCTCAGAGGACAAAATGTTTTTTCCTCCTCTAATCTACACACACACATACACAAACACGCTAAAGCCCATTTTATAGCAACTGTTTTGAGGTTTTCTCAGAACGCACACACACACACACACGTAAAATATTCATCTGCAATAGCAAAGTTGACATTTTGCATCTTGTAATGTAAGCCTTTCCTAAGAGGAGCTGACAAGCGCTCTAGGGTAGATGTATGGTAAGTGCAGCAAAGGGAGCGATAGAAAGCACACGCTGTTGGGCCCGTGGGACGTCGGTAGCATGAGCAGTCTCCGCTCTGGGCTTTCCATCACCTCCTCAGACCCTTGTTACTACCAGGGAGGCTGGGTGGATCACAACAACTTGCCTCCCCTGATTAAAACCTAAGCGACTCGATGACAAAGTGGCAGTCATCTAAGGATGAAGTGCAGCTTGGAAAACATTAATTCCTCAAAGAGAAAAAATGGGTATAACGTGATTACTCTCTATTACGTCCTGCATGATGGACATCCTCACAACAAGCAGACTATCAACAGCTTAAGAATCGGAGACAAAAATTGATACTGTGGTATTCAGATTAAAATTAAATCATTCGTTGTTGTTGGAACAATCCCCAATGAAGTGGCTACGCAAGCTTCCCACTATATGTTCCCTTAAAAGAAGTCAAAAGAAGGGAAAAAAAATCAGTTCAGCAGAAATCTGAGAGATAATTTTTGTCACTGTGCAGCAATTCACAACAAGTCAGGCCTGACAATCTCCGAAACACGATGTAGCAGCGTGGCGAAAGCAAGGACGTCTGCCAGGCTGATTCTGGCACCGAGCACAGCTCTAAGCCCCATTTACAAAGCCAGCTAGGAATCAGTCAAGCCTTGCAGTAGGAGTGTGACAATGTGCAACTGTAGGATAATGGTCCTGTAAGGTGATCTACCCGCAGAGTAAAGGCTTCACCTGTTTTATCCTCTCAAAATCACCAAACATGAACACTGAGAACGTCCCTCTCACCTTTCTCCTCCAGCTGCGTCTCATTCCTTCCCACAGCCCCAGTCCCTTCATCCTCCATCACCTCAAAGCTACGCAACCTGCACCTCTGCTGTGATCGGCCATTATCAACCACGGATTCGTTTTTTTGGAATCAATAAAAGATGCTCCTGGGCTGGGGTGGATTGATATTGCATCCAATGGACGCATCCGAGACGTTCCATTATTGATGACTATTTAATGCATCCTTCCCTTATAGTGCACTGAAATAATGAAACATGAAGATGATATCAGATGATCTGCTGTACTGATGAGTTCAACCAGAGCTCCTTACGTATGAGCAATGGTTTCCTTTAGACTCGTCTATTGCGATTTAGAATCGAATGAGACTGTGTCTGCGGTCACAACCAGGCTTTCCCACAGAGAAGTACGCATCTCCCTGACATCATTATTGTTATTATTTTAATAGACAATTAAATTAAAAATCCAATGCACAAAATTTAAAGCCAAGTCCTAATAATCTAATTAATCGCTACTAAAAGTTAATCTGGCTATTTATGACAAAGAAAATATTTAGGTCCTTGCCAAAGATTGGTTGTTTTTTTTTGCCCTAAATATGACAAAAATAATTATTTCACACAGGAAGACACAAGAACATAATAATGAAAAAGAACAATATGTTCTAGAGCCCAGATAATTACAGCGAATGTATTAGTTGGCAGAAATTTAATTGATGATTAACATTTAACGTTTACGGCACTTGTGCATAAAAAAAATAACTGCTTTAATATGAAGATTTGCAAATGTAATAATTAGACTCATATGTTCAGGCCAGTATGTAATTATAAATGTGTTTCCCCTCTGACACATAATACCAAAATGACTTGCACTTGCTTTCGTGGACTACTTGAAATGTAATTTGACGTTAGGCTGAGTCTGCTTTTGATTTTCAACCACACATTAAAAACTGTTAGAATTCCTGGTGAGTAGCGGTTCAGGCAATGATCAGAATCCTAAATAGTTTTTTTTCCATATGCCATTAGTCCTAACTGGCTTGTTTGATCATTTTGAATTCATTTGACTTCTTAGAACCATGTTTTCTTTTAGAAGCTATGCCACAGCAGTTCTGGCTTGTCGTTTAGTCACGTGCCCATGCAGTAGCACCTCCTTTCACCTGTCTCATAGCTTCCTCGCATTTCTCCCCTCCCAGTCCATCAACTGAGTGCCCCTGCTGTCTATCTCCACATCTCTCCATCTATGTTTTCTTCCTGGGTTCCTTATCTGTGATGAAGTTACAGTATAGTACAGAGTGTCACTCTCGCTCTCTTCCTGGATGTCACCTCCAGGCCAGCGCAGCTATTGCTCCTAATCTTGTATCGCTCAGCTGTTGCCACAGTGAGTGGGTTTCCAGCGCCAACCAAAGGCTTTATCTCTGACCTGCAGCAGAAAATCTGGGAGACCCAATCTCATGTACACACACACAAACACACCTGAACACAAAATACACACAAGCATACACCCCTCATTCACCAACCCTCATCATACTGCAAACACGCCATCAAAGCAAAGTTTGTTTCTCACATCAGCAGGTGCAGCCGGACACAGGTGTACACACACAGACATGCATGCATATAATCTTGTCAATATATATTAACGCTGTGAAAGGTGTGACATATAATACTTTATAAAACACACACCTACAGTCTCTTTGCAAGCAGAAATTGTGACGATGACAAGTGGCTTAGCTCTAAAGACTTGAGACAGGACCAGAATATTCTTTATCATTCGACGGTGCGCAGCTTAATTTTAGGAACAGTTTTTTATAGTCCAGCTTGAAAGATTTATCAGCCAACCTCTTCTGCTGCATTTACTCTCACACACAGAGTTAGGTCTCCCACAAAAAGGAAATGGCACCGAAATACTGAAGGAACTAATTAGTTCAGCATTTAAATCTTTTTAAATTTTTCAAATCTATATGAGGAAAAAGCTATAGGTCAAAAAAAGCACTTAATGTCAAACGCGATAGACACTACAGTGGTGGAAAGTGGGTGATGGAAAGGAAATAAGAAATAAAAGTTGAGCGAGTGAAAAGGCAACTCAGTAGAGCTAAGCAAATTTGCATTTAATCAATTTGAAAGAAGGTTTTAATGCAAACTTAGTTGCTGAGCCGTCGTATCCACACACACACAGACACATACACACACTCCAAGAACTCATCACTCCAACGACATTTCATGGTGCAATCCATCTTAATCAGCTAGCCCATCAGAGACAATATATCCTCCCCTCCATCTCTCCTCCTTCGAACGGAGTGATTGAGGGGTGTAAAGAGGAGGGTGTTTCTGCCCACTGTCTCCTCCACCCTGTTCCACTCACCCTCCCACTCCTCACCAGGACGGCTCTTAAGTGCTTGTGGGTTTTTATGTTTGTAGTGTTTTATAGAAGTGGGCAGGAGCCAGGGGCAGTAAAAGTGTGGGAGGAAGGAGTGAGGTGGGAGGAGGATGTGGAGAAGAGGAGGGTTACTGTAAATCCAATCTTTATTGAGAGCGACACAGACGACAAACAGTACCTGCTCAGCCTCCCTTCAACGCCCCTGCTTACCTGGTCAACAGGGCTGAGTGAGGAAAGATGAGCTGAAACGATGGGAGGGAGGATGAAACAAGGTGGAGTGGGATTATTGTTAACGCCACCTGTTACTTCACTGGTCCTTAGCATTGTATCTGTACCAGCCCCCCCTCGTATAAATGTGTGCTCATTTTTGCATGGTGTGTCCCACTATATGCAATCAGTTGCTCACCAGCAGCCAGGCCTGGAAGGCCCCCTCCCTACCTGCCTTCCAGTCTGCCAGTATAGTGTATAATTGGCCACAGTTGGCTTCAATTGAATGTTTTCTGCCTTAGGGGCTAAATGATGCTTCAAGGCCTTTCAGAGCAGCCAGGAAAAATCTGCAACACTCCCCTCCACATGTCAGAAACCACAGGTGTTGGTCTGGCTACACTCTAATGCTGGAGCTTTGCTGTTAGATGTACAAATGGAGAACAAGTTTAACTGTTTCATGTGTAACCTCATTCGTCTTTCACTGCGGTTTGCATCACTCAAAGCATCTTAGTCAATCAGTTAGTCACTCAGTGAAAAGGTCAGTCGCTTAGTCAACAAAATGACCCCAGTTTCCCGACGAGCTAATCAGCCAGACAGAAAAGGATGATCGTTCTCTGCTGCCCAAAACCCCTTTGTGGGTACCCTGTACCTGCTTGTTGCCATGGCAATGCAGTGAGAGATTTAAATACTAGCCTGTGTCCTCTCCCTGCCTCCCTTTTATCTTCTTCTTTTCACTCCTCCAGACTCTCCCTTCGCTCTTTGTCAGTCAGCGCGCTGACTCTCTCTCACGCTCTGTCTCTCAGTCATGTTTCCTCTGGCGCTGTTGTGTTTTTCAGTCTCCCTCCCTCACCTTGCCTCGTCCTCTCTGCTTAATGACACTTACTAGCTGTTTCCTCTTGTTCATTCCATGCTACTTTGCATTGTGCAACTCTGTAAAAGCTCTTGTAAAACACACACGCCCTAACACAGTGTCGCTTCTAAAGCCACACGCAGACAAATTACAACTACTTTCTGCATATACACACATAATTACTTAAGCATTTAAACACATTTGCATGCATGAATTAATGCACAAGTAGTAATGTTATAAATCAGAATAAACAATCAACATATTCACTTGGTGTTGGCACAGCACACACCTGCTGACATTCGGCAGCCAATAAAAATCATTTTAATTTCATCATCTTCTGCAAAAGCCTCATCATCAAGCATCATTTAGGCGTGCTGGCTTGCCACCGCCTCCCCTGATACACAGCTTGTGCCAAGACACCGATTAAATTTCCCCCAAATGCTCAAACAGCCTTGTGGGAAAATGACCTCAGTGAGAAAACTGGTTTCTGGCTCCATCTAATGGTCAACACAAAAACTGGAAAACTGGAAACCAGCAACTGACACGAGTTATGTGAAAATTTTGCTCTGTAAAACAATTACAATTACAATAAAAGACATAGTAACAAGATTGCTCAGCAAATTAAATAATAAATTAGGGGAAAAAGGAGGAAAATGTTTAGTAAGGATTAACTTACTTCTTTTGCTTGTTAACCAACAATACTTTTCACACTTGTTGCAGTGCTTTGATCCCACAACAATATTTGGCTCTAGTTCCTCAAATGCCTGGTGACTTTGTTGAAGAAATTTATAATGACAATCATAGTTTTGTACCAATAATCTAACAATTTTTTTGTTTTTAAATATCTATCTTGAAAAAATTACATGGTTAAATGTCTAAATCCTTAATTATGCTGAATGCAAACAGATCACTGCTGACCATATAGGACTACAACAACACTGATCTAACATA
Organism: Macropodus opercularis; assembly: GCA_030770545.1. Classification (NCBI taxonomy): domain Eukaryota; kingdom Metazoa; phylum Chordata; class Actinopteri; order Anabantiformes; family Osphronemidae; genus Macropodus; species Macropodus opercularis. The sequence continues at coordinate 8,666,831 of CM061098.1, forward strand.
TGTGTTGTATATCAACACGTTTACACACATACCTGCATTGACAATAGCATCGATCTCCAGTTTGGTGATGTCACCACTGTAGAGGGAAATCTTCTGGTCCAGCTTTACATTCCTCTGGTAGCGAGCAGGTTCAGAACCACCTCATAGTGAGACATACACATACAGCACAGTCAGTCTTAGGAGTTCTGGCTGTCAAAATATGCAACTTTACATTTTACATTTACAACTACAGTTCATCCAACACGCAAACATTATACTTGTCAGAAACATAATAAAATCAGATGAAAGGAATTTGCTTAGAATATCACACAACTAAAAAACTAAAAGACACTTTTGAGAAGCTGCTGATATGTGAAATTAAGTGACATCAGTATGTTGAACTTGCTTACATTTGTGGATTTGTGTACAATATATGACATTTTGAATACAAGACGCTTCAGGCTCTTACATCTTGCTCCTCTTTTAGAATTGTTGTAGAAGTTGTGCAAATTACGTGAACAACTCTGTAACTCAAGTTAAAGCATTTTTCTTTGCATCACCACTACCACTACGCCCTGAATGACTGATGGTAGACCTCTGACCTGCAGGAGTCCACACTGGGATGTCCTCCAATGGAACGGGGTCTGTCCTGTAGTACAGATGCCTGTCCTTCATCGATAAAGACAGCAAGAAGTCTGACGGACACGAAAGAGAGCAGACATTAAATAATATGCCCAACCTAAACAGATTATTTTGTTAAATATGTATATATGTTGTGGAGCAGAGGATCGTGGTAGACTGGCAGCACCAAGAAACAAGGAACCAAACTAACAAAACAGCTCAGACACCCTAATTGAAGTGAGGGGCTGTAGTGTATAATTACTGTACAGTGCCTTGAAATTACTTGTTGTAGTTATGTCTTCAGGCTCCAGTTTATTTCAGGTTCATCAAAAAAACAGAAACACACTGAAGCATATGTTCCGTGATAATATTGCAATATTTTAGGGTTTGAGTATTTCTTTGTGACCGTATGATGACACTAAAATACTAACATAACTAGCTACTAGTCAACAACTTGCTTCACTTTCTTAATTTAGTATAATTATCAAATGGATTAAAGCCAAAATACATACAGCTACATCTTACGGATATGGGCAGATAGACAGTAGAATTAATACTGATAAGCAGAATTTAAAATACGTGTCAGATAAAAGATGTACATGAATGAATTTATACTCTGAATTCTGTGTGCACGTGAGTCAAGCAGCTCTACTCTGATGGTGTATGATTAATACATTCACCAGTTGTTTCGTGTTTACTGTTGTAAGAGCCTAGTTGTGTGACAGGTGATGAAGCCACACGTGACCAGCTGCAGCGCTGTCTGGACATCTGACAGCACCGAACCAAGCCCCCTGGGTTCGGCGTGTTTGCTCGAACAGGCTCACCCTTAGTCTGCTTCCAGTCTCCCTCAGCGGAGCCCAGATTCACTTTCAGGGCCATGGCGGTCAGTGTCCCGGTGTGGAGAGACTGGACCACAGCGGCTGTGCTCGCTCCCAAAGCGGCACCGAGGGCGACTTTCCCCAACCACCCCGAGGAGGAACCGTGCCCTCGGCTGGACTTCCAAAGTGTTGTTGAAAACTTCCGGGCAGCGTGAACGCGGCCGCGGCAAGGACTTGCTGCTGGCTCCGCTGCCAGCGGGAGGCTTCCAGGAGTCAGATGCTTGAACTTGACACCGGCTGCCTGGAGGTCAGCGCGGCTACGGGACAGGGCGCCAGGGGAGCGCCGAAGAAGTTTGACACATGAAAGCAGAGCGGATACCTGAAGCGCCATGCCTCGGCGTCACCCTGCGGACAGAGGTCCTGAGACCACGCGGTGCTGGGGGGTTCGTTTTCGACAGCTACACACGCCCCTTCTCGCTGGACGACACACAACTCAGCGCTCATGTGCCATTTTTGTTTTGGACGTTAACCCTCGGAACGTACCAAGTACAGGTGGAGCTGTTTGTGACCGCTAAACTAGAAAACGTCAAATATACCAATACCCGTTGCGTTCGTGGCCAGTGAACAAGAGTTTGAGCCTGTTTGTTATTTAACGCCATTGCAACTGAGAACGATGTCCTACATGCGTCTATTTTCACTTTCATTCTGACCAAAAACCCCCATTCAGATAAAGTAGGCCACCGTAAAGTAACGTCGCCTTCACGACTGTCGAACATGTTTCAGGTTTAAGATAAGAGCAAGTTGGCCGACAAATTACATTACGAACCATGTATTTTTAATGCAAAGCAATCAAATGTCCTTAATATTAAGCATATCTGGGGAATATCAAATGCCGTCACTAATTTAGTTTGCAAGTTAGTTTTTTTGCTAGTAGACATACTGTGAGACCATGATTGCTGTAGTAAAATTCACATGTAACGTAATTTTATTTAAAGTAACCCTGAACATTTTACCGTATCTAAATCAGCAGAATATGGGGGAAAACAACGTCTTCTAACGTGAAGACGAGGAGGAAAGTAACGCATAGTTATTATTATTGTTATTAGTAGTAGTCATAATATTTACAGTCACTTAAAAAAGAAAAATATCTAGTTATTGGTTGTCATAGACCATTGATCAACTTGATCAATGTGATAAACATAAATATCAATTGTCAAGGAAATACTGTCTCACGTTTGCTCATAGTACATGCTCGCACTCATTGCTTAATGTGCATATGCATCTTTCTCACTGCCTGTCAGTCAAAACCTCTTTACATTTCCGCCTGGCGGAAACTGACTAAAACAGGAACAAGCCTTTTTTGACAGAAGTGACACAAGCAGCACAAGCATAGACCACAAACCGCCCAACTTAACAGAGGCGCAACTGCTGTACAAAGTTTTCACAGGAAACCTTGGAAACTTCGTGTGAGATCTTACGGAGGCACTGGAGACCCCTCAGTTTTCACTTCTGAAAGCCTTGGACACAGGAGACTGACGGTATTGTTTGTATGTGTATGTATGACAAAACGCGTGCTTGCGAGATTGAGGGAAAAGCAAAAACAGTTAGCACAAGCCTGTGCTTATTAGTGTCAATTAGTAAGTCACATCACTATGTATTCCAATGTAAAACTGAACTGATCACAAATAAGAATCTATGTCTTGAAACATGCAAATAAAGTAGAGTTTAGGGCTCCAAAAAGATGAAGAGCGGTATATGTATCTCATCTATTCATTGTCATTCTAATGTTTCTGACAATCCACATATATGAAATTAATGGAATATATCCTATCTACATGGGGAAAAACACACTCTCTTAATTATGCATGTAGACTTTGAATAAACATTCATACGCATGCAGTGAGTAACTAAATTAGGATTAGTCAGACATGTTACTTTGGGTGAGTCAGAAAGCGGAAGTGTGCGTCCATGGCGATAGAAACAGGAACATCAGAATAAACTCATCCATCCATCTATCATGTGATACTGAGCTAGAGTTCAAGTCAAATTGTGATTGATTGTGTAATGTGTGCTTGGCAGGTCTATGGTCTTCTTCCATTTAATATTTTGAATCTCTCAAAGAAACGAATCACGTTTTGTTTGAAGTCAAAGTATTGTTCAATTAAATCCAGGCTTCTATGGCTATAATATATGTACCTATTTTTTATAGCATACTAGACATCACTAGATGGTGGTGGATAGTTTGATCACTGAGTTGGGAAAAAGACAAGAAAGACCAATCACCTCAAACTGATTAATTAACACATTATCAATTTGATTTGTCAAACAAAATATTTATCACACATGACAGATTATTATTTACTGAACATCTGCTGTCTGACACTGTTACTAAATAATTTCTTCCATTTTCCTGTTTTCGTCTTCCTTTCTGCTCTGTCCAAAACGTTCTCCCAGTATGGCAGCGTGGGACCTGTCAGTCATTGTGGATGACTTGGGGAATGAAGCCCCACCTGTCACCCTTAGTGTGACCTCTGACCTTCACATCGGCGGGGTCATGCTCAAACTGGTCGAAAAAACACGTAGGTTATTATCTGTCTGTCTTAGTCTATATGTTCTCATGGAGTAACTGCCTTAATGTCAGGTAGTGAATATGTCATTAAGTGAACTTAACTGTAAATATGGTCATACAACTTGGTTGATCATGACCTTGTGTAACTTCTTTGTTGATGTACATTCTAGTCTACCATTACAGTGACTTGAACCCTAACCCTAACACAACCTGCTGATCTGGAGACAGATGCACGACCGTTGCGCCACAGTGTCATTAGTTTTACTGCGAGAAGTTTTTTGATTAACTGAAACTTTTTCGAAGACTATTTTACAACATATCAATCAGTATTTGAGATAAGAACCAAACTGACCCTGACGTGATTTGAAAACGCAACCTTCTGATGTGGAGTCAGACGCGCTACCGTTGCACCAAAGAGTCATTAGTTTTACGGCAAGAAGTTTTCTGCGTAGCTGAAATCTTATCAAATACTATTTTGTGATAAATCAGTCAGTATTTGAGATAAGAACCAAACTGACTCTGGCGTGATTTGAAAATGCGACCTTCTGATCTGGAGTCAGACGCGCTATCGTCGCGCCACAGAGTCATTACTTTTACTGCAAGAAGTTTTCTGCGTAGCTGAAATCTCATCAAATACTATTTTGTGAAAAGTCGGTCAGTATTGGAGATAAGAACCAAACTGACCCTGATGTGATTTGAACACGCAACCTTCTGATCTGGAGTCAGACGCGCTACCGTTGTGCCACAGAGTCATTATTTTTACTGCAAGAAGTTTTCTGTGTAGCTGAGTTACGTGATTTGAACACGCAACGTTGTGATCTGGAGTCAGACGCGCTACAGAGTCATTAGTTTTACGGCAAGAAGTTTTCTGCGCAGCTAAAATCTCATCAAATACTATTTTGTGAAAAGTCGGTCAGTATTTCAGATAAGAAAGAAATTGACCCTGACGTGATTTGAACACGCAACCTTCTGATCTGGAGTCAGACGCGCTACCGTTGCGCCACAGAGTCATCAGTTTTACTGCAAGAAGTTTTCTGCGTAGCTGAAATCTCATCAAATACTATTTTGTGAAAAGTCGGTCAGTATTTGAGATAAGAACCTAACTGACCCTGACGTGATTTGAACACGCAACCTTCTGATCTGGAGTCAGACGCGCTACCGTTGCGCCACAGAGTCATTAGTTTTACTGCAAGAAGTTTTCTGCGCAGCTGAAATCTTATCAAATACTATTTTGTGAAAAGTCGGTCGGTATTTGAGATAAGAACCAAACTGACCCTGACGTGATTTGAACACGCAACCTTCTGATCTGGAGTCAGACGCGCTACCGTTGCGCCACAGAGTCATTAGTTTTACTGCAAGAAGTTTTCTGCGCAGCTGAAATCTCATCAAATACTATTTTGTGAAAAGTCAGTCAGTATTTGAGATAAGAACCAAACTGACCCTGACGTGATTTGAACACGCAACCTTCTGATCTGGAGTCAGACGCGCTACCGTTGCGCCACAGAGTCATTACTTTTACTGCAAGAAGTTTTCTGCGTAGCTGAAATCTCATCAAATACTATTTTGTGAAAAGTCGGTCAGTATTGGAGATAAGAACCAAACTGACCCTGATGTGATTTGAACACGCAACCTTCTGATCTGGAGTCAGACGCGCTACCGTTGCGCCACACAGTCATTAGTTTTACTGCAAGAAGTTTTCTGCGTAGCTGAGTTACATGATTTGAACACGCAACGTTGTGATCTGGAGTCAGACGCGCAACAGAGTCATTAGTTTTACTGCAAGAAGTTTTCTGGGCAGCTGAAATCTCATCAAATACTATTTTGTGAAAAGTCGGTCAGTATTTGAGATAAGAACCAAACTGACCCTGACGTGATTTGAACACGCAACCTTCTGATCTGGAGTCAGACGCGCTATCGTTGCGCCACAGAGTCATTAGTTTTACTGCAAGAAGTTTTCTGCGTAGCTGAAATCTCATCAAATACTATTTTGTGAAAAGTCGGTCAGTATTTGAAATAAGAACCAAACTGACCCTGACGTGATTTGAACACGCAACCTTCTGATCTGGAGTCAGACGCGCTACCTTTGCGCCAAAGACTCATTAGTTTTACTGCAAGAAGTTTTCTGCGTAGCTGAAATCTCATCAAATACTATTTTGTGAAAAGTCGGTCTGTATTTGAGATAAGAACCAAACTGACCCTGGCGTGATTTGAACACGCAACCTTCTGATCTGGAGTCAGACGCGCCACCGTTGCGCCACAGAGTCATTAGTTTTACTGCAAGAAGTTTTCTGCGCAGCTGAAATCTCATCAAATACTATTTTGTGAAAAGTCGGTCAGTATGTGAGATAAGAACCAAACTGACCCCGGCGTGATTTGAACACGCAACCTTCTGATCTGGAGTGAGACGCGCTACCGTTGCGCCACAGAGTAATTAGTTTTACGGCAAGAAGTTTTCTGCGCAGCTAAAATCTCATCAAATACTATTTTGTGAAAAGTAAGTCAGTATTTCAGATAAGAAAGAAATTGACCCTGACGTGATTTGAACACGCAACCTTCTGATCTGGAGTCAGACGCGCTACCGTTGCGCCACACAGTCATTAGTTTTACTGCAAGAAGTATTCTGCGTAGCTGAGTTACATGATTTGAACACGCAACGTTGTGATCTGGAGTCAGACGCGCTACAGAGTCATTAGTTTTACTGCAAGAAGTTTTCTGTGTAGCTGAAATCTCATCAAATACTATTTTGTGAAAAGTAAGTCAGTATTTGAGATAAGAACCAAACTGACCCTGACGTGATTTGAACACGCAACCTTCTGATGTGGAGTCAGACGCGCTACAGAGTCATTAGTTTTACTGCAAGAAGTTTTCTGTGTAGCTGAAATCTCATCAAATACTATTATGTGAAAAGTCGGTCAGTATTTGAGATAAGAACCAAACTGACCCTGACGTGATTTGAACACGCAACCTTCTGATGTGGAGTCAGACGCGCTACCGTTGCGCCACAGAGTCATTAGTTTTACTGCAAGAAGTTTTCTGTGTAGCTGAAATCTCATCAAATACTATTTTGTGAAAAGTCGGTCAGTATTTCAGATAAGAACCAAACTGACCCTGACGTGATTTGAACACGCAACCTTCTGATCTGGAGTCAGACGCGCTACCGTTGCGCCACAGAGTCATTAGTTTTACTGCAAGAAGTTTTCTGCGCAGCTGAAATCTCATCAAATACTATTTTGTGAAAAGTCAGTCAGTATTTGAGATAAGAACCAAACTGACCCTGACGTGATTTGAACACGCAACCTTCTGATCTGGAGTCAGACGCGCTACCGTTGCGCCACAGAGTCATTAGTTTTACTGCAAGAAGTTTTCTGCGTAGCTGAGTTACATGATTTGAACACGCAACGTTGTGATCTGGAGTCAGACGCGCTACAGAGTCATTAGTTTTACTGCAAGAAGTTTTCTGGGCAGCTGAAATCTTATCAAATACTATTTTGTGAAAAGTCGGTCAGTATTTGAGATAAGAACCAAACTGACCCTGACGTGATTTGAACACGCAACCTTCTGATCTGGAGTCAGACGCGCTACCGTTGCGCCACAGAGTCATCAGTTTTACTGCAAGAAGTTTTCTGCGTAGCTGAAATCTCATCAAATACTATTTTGTGAAAAGTCGGTCAGTATTTGAGATAAGAACCTAACTGACCCTGACGTGATTTGAACACGCAACCTTCTGATCTGGAGTCAGACGCGCTACCGTTGCGCCACAGAGTCATTAGTTTTACTGCAAGAAGTTTTCTGCGCAGCTGAAATCTTATCAAATACTATTTTGTGAAAAGTCGGTCAGTATTTGAGATAAGAACCAAACTGACCCTGACGTGATTTGAACACGCAACCTTCTGATCTGGAGTCAGACGCGCTACCGTTGCGCCACAGAGTCGTTAGTTTTACTGCAAGAAGTTTTCTGCGTAGCTGAAATCTCATCAAATACTATTTTGTGAAAAGTCAGTCAGTATTTGAGATAAGAACCTAACTGACCCTGACGTGATTTGAACACGCAACCTTCTGATCTGGAGTCAGACGCGCTACCGTTGCACCACAGAGTCATTAGTTTCACTGCAAGAAGTTTTCTGCGCAGCTGAAATCTTATCAAATACTATTTTGTGAAAAGTCGTCAGTATTTGAGTTAAGAACCAAACTGACCCTGACGTGATTTGAACACGCAACCTTCTGATCTGGAGTCAGACGCGCTACCGTTGCGCCACAGAGTCATTAGTTTTACTGCAAGAAGTTTTCTGCGTAGCTGAAATCTCATCAAATACTATTTTGTGAAAAGTCAGTCAGTATTTGAGATAAGAACCAAACTGACCCGGACGTGATTTGAACACGCAACCTTCTGATCTGGAGTCAGACGCGCTACCGTTGCGCCACAGAGTCATCAGTTTTACTGCAAGAAGTTTTCTGCGTAGCTGAAATCTCATCAAATACTATTTTGTGAAAAGTCGGTCAGTATTTGAGATAAGAACCAAACTGACCCTGACGTGATTTGAACACGCAACCTTCTGATCTGGAGTCAGACGCGCTACCGTTGCGCCACAGAGTCATTAGCTTTACTGCAAGAAGTTTTCTGCGTAGCTGAAATCTCATCAAATACTATTTTGTGAAAAGTCAGTCAGTATTTGAGATAAGAACCAAACTGACCCGGACGTGATTTGAATACGCAACCTTCTGATCTGGAGTCAGACGCGCTACCGTTGCGCCACAGATTGATTAGTTTTACTGCAAGAAGTTTTCTGCGCAGCTGAAATCTTATTAAATACTATTTTGTGAAAAGTCGGTCAGTATTTGAGATAAGAACCAAACTGACCCTGACGTGATTTGAACACGGAACCTTCTGATCTGGAGTCAGACGCGCTACCGTTGCGCCACAGAGTCATCAGTTTTACTGCAAGAAGTTTTCTGCGTAGCTGAAATCTCATCAAATACTATTTTGTGAAAAGTCGGTCAGTATTTGAGATAAGAACCTAACTGACCCTGACGTGATTTGAACACGCAACCTTCTGATCTGGAGTCAGACGCGCTACCGTTGCGCCACAGAGTCATTAGTTTTACGGCAAGAAGTTTTCTGCGCAGCTGAAATCTCATCAAATACTATTTTGTGAAAAGTCTGTCAGTATTTGAGATAAGAACCAAACTGACCCTGACTTGATTTGAACACGCAACCTTCTGATCTGGAGTCAGACGCGCTACCTTTGCGCCACAGAGTCATTAGTTTTACTGCAAGAAGTTTTCTGCGTAGCTGAAATCTCATCAAATACTATTTTGTGAAAAGTAAGTCAGTATTTCAGATAAGAACCAAACTGACCCTGACGTGATTTGAACACGCAACCTTCTGATCAGGAGTCAGACGCACTACCATTGTGCAACAGAGTCATTAGTCTTACTGCAAGAAGTTTTCTGCGCAGCTGAAATCTCATCAAATACTATTTTGTGAAAAGTCAGTCAGTATTTGAGATAAGAACCAAACTGACCCTGACGTGATTTGAACACGCAATCTTCTGATCTGGAGTCAAACGCGCTACCGTTGCGCCACAGAGTCATTAGTTTTACTGGAAGAAGTTTTCTGCGCAGCTGAAATCTCATCAAATACTATTTTGTGAAAAGTCGGTCAGTATTTGAGATAAGAACCAAACTGACCCTGACGTGATTTGAACACGCAACCTTCTGATCTGGAGTCAGACGCGCTACCGTTGCGCCACAGAGTCATTAGTTTTACTGCAAGAAGTTTTCTGCGTAGCTGAAATCTCATCAAATACTATTTTGTGAAAAGTAAGTCAGTATTTCAGATAAGAACCAAACTGACCCTGACGTGATTTGAACACGCAACCTTCTGATCTGGAGTCAGACGCGCTACCGTTGCGCCACAGAGTCATTAGTTTTACTGCAAGAAGTTTTCTGCGCAGCTGAAATCTCATCAAATACTATTATGTGAAAAGTCGGTCAGTATTTGAGATAAGAACCAAACTGACCCTGACGTGATTTGAACACGCAACCTTCTGATCTGGAGTCAGACGCGCTACCGTTGCGCCACAGAGTCATTAGTTTTACTGCAAGAAGTTTTCTGCGTAGCTGAAATCTCATCAAATACTATTTTGTGAAAAGTCAGTCAGTATTTGAGATAAGAACCAAACTGACCCTGACGTGATTTGAACACGCAACCTTCTGATCTGGAGTCAGACGCGCTACCGTTGCGCCACAGAGTCATTAGTTTTACTGCAAGAAGTTTTCTGCGCAGCTGAAATCTTATTAAATACTATTTTGTGAAAAGTCAGTCAATATTTGAGATAAGAACCAAACTGACCCTGACGTGATTTGAACACGCAACCTTCTGATCTGGAGTCAGACGCGCTACCGTTGCGCCACAGAGTCATCAGTTTTACTGCAAGAAGTTTTCTGCGTAGCTGAAATCTCATCAAATACTATTTTGTGAAAAGTAAGTCAGTATTTCAGATAAGAACCAAACTGACCCTGACGTGATTTGAACACGCAACCTTCTGATCTGGAGTCAGACGCGCTACCGTTGCGCCACAGAGTCATTAGTTTTACTGCAAGAAGTTTTATGCGCAGCTGAAATCTCATCAAATACTATTTTGTGAAAAGTCGGTCCGTATTTGAGATAAGAACCAAACTGACCCTGACGTGATTTGAACACGCAACCTTCTGATCTGGAGTCAGACGCGCTACCGTTGCGCCACAGAGTCATTAGTTTTACGGCAAGAAGTTTTCTGCGCAGCTGAAATCTCATCAAATACTATTTCGTGAAAAGTCGGTCAGTATTTCAGATAAGAACCAAACTGACCCTGACGTGATTTGAACACGCAACCTTCTGATCTGGAGTCAGACGCGCTACCGTTGCGCCACAGAGTCATTAGTTTTACTGCAAGAAGTTTTCTGCGTAGCTGAAATCTCATCAAATACTATTTTGTGAAAAGTCAGTCAGTATTTGAGATAAGAACCAAAGTGACCCGGACGTGATTTGAACACGCAACCTTCTGATCTGGAGTCAGACGCGCTACCGTTGCGCCACAGAGTCATTAGTTTTACTGCAAGAAGTTTTCTGCGCAGCTGAAATCTTATTAAATACTATTTTGTGAAAAGTCAGTCAGTATTTGAGATAAGAACCAAACTGACCCTGACGTGATTTGAACACGCAACCTTCTGATCTGGAGTCAGACGCGCTACCGTTGCGCCACAGAGTCATCAGTTTTACTGCAAGAAGTTTTCTGCGTAGCTGAAATCTCATCAAATACTATTTTGTGAAAAGTAAGTCAGTATTTCAGATAAGAACCAAACTGACCCTGACGTGATTTGAACACGCAACCTTCTGATCTGGAGTCAGACGCGCTACCGTTGCGCCACAGAGTCATTAGTTTTACTGCAAGAAGTTTTATGCGCAGCTGAAATCTCATCAAATACTATTTTGTGAAAAGTCGGTCAGTATTTGAGATAAGAACCAAACTGACCCTGACGTGATTTGAACACGCAACCTTCTGATCTGGAGTCAGACGCGCTACCGTTGCGCCACAGAGTCATCAGTTTTACTGCAAGAAGTTTTCTGCGTAGCTGAAATCTCATCAAATACTATTTTGTGAAAAGTAAGTCAGTTTTTCAGATAAGAACCAAACTGACCCTGACGTGATTTGAACACGCAACCTTCTGATCTGGAGTCAGACGCGCTACCGTTGCGCCACAGAGTCATTAGTTTTACTGCAAGAAGTTTTATGCGCAGCTGAAATCTCATCAAATACTATTTTGTGAAAAGTCGGTCAGTATTTGAGATAAGAACCAAACTGACCCTGACGTGATTTGAACACGCAACCTTCTGATCTGGAGTCAGACGCGCTACCGTTGCGCCACAGAGTCATTAGTTTTACGGCAAGAAGTTTTCTGCGCAGCTGAAATCTCATCAAATACTATTTCGTGAAAAGTCGGTCAGTATTTCAGATAAGAACCAAACTGACCCTGACGTGATTTGAACACGCAACCTTCTGATCTGGAGTCAGACGCGCTACCGTTGCGCCACAGAGTCATTAGTTTTACTGCAAGAAGTTTTCTGCGCAGCTGAAATCTCATCAAATACTATTATGTGAAAAGTCGGTCAGTATTTGAGATAAGAACCAAACTGACCCTGAAGTGATTTGAACACGCAACCTTCTGATCTGGAGTCAGACGCGCTACCGTTGCGCCACAGAGTCATTAGTTTTACTGCAAGAAGTTTTCTGCGCAGCTGAAATCTCATCAAATACTATTATGTGAAAAGTCGGTCAGTATTTGAGATAAGAACCAAACTGACCCTGACGTGATTTGAACACGCAACCTTCTGATCTGGAGTCAGACGCGCTACCGTTGCGCCACAGAGTCATTAGTTTTACTGCAAGAAGTTTTCTGCGTAGCTGAAATCTCATCAAATACTATTTTGTGAAAAGTCAGTCAGTATTTGAGATAAGAACCAAAGTGACCCGGACGTGATTTGAACACGCAACCTTCTGATCTGGAGTCAGACGCGCTACCGTTGCGCCACAGAGTCATCAGTTTTACTGCAAGAAGTTTTCTGCGTAGCTGAAATCTCATCAAATACTATTTTGTGAAAAGTAAGTCAGTATTTCAGATAAGAACCAAACTGACCCTGACGTGATTTGAACACGCAACCTTCTGATCTGGAGTCAGACGCGCTACCGTTGCGCCACAGAGTCATTAGTTTTACTGCAAGAAGTTTTATGCGCAGCTGAAATCTCATCAAATACTATTTTGTGAAAAGTCGGTCAGTATTTGAGATAAGAACCAAACTGACCCTGACGTGATTTGAACACGCAACCTTCTGATCTGGAGTCAGACGCGCTACCGTTGCGCCACAGAGTCATCAGTTTTACTGCAAGAAGTTTTCTGCGTAGCTGAAATCTCATCAAATACTATTTTGTGAAAAGTAAGTCAGTATTTCAGATAAGAACCAAACTGACCCTGACGTGATTTGAACACGCAACCTTCTGATCTGGAGTCAGTCGCGCTACCGTTGCGCCACAGAGTCATTAGTTTTACTGCAAGAAGTTTTATGCGCAGCTGAAATCTCATCAAATACTATTTTGTGAAAAGTCGGTCAGTATTTGAGATAAGAACCAAACTGACCCTGACGTGATTTGAACACGCAACCTTCTGATCTGGAGTCAGACGCGCTACCGTTGCGCCACAGAGTCATCAGTTTTACTGCAAGAAGTTTTCTGCGTAGCTGAAATCTCATCAAATACTATTTTGTGAAAAGTAAGTCAGTATTTCAGATAAGAACCAAACTGACCCTGACGTGATTTGAACACGCAACCTTCTGATCTGGAGTCAGACGCGCTACCGTTGCGCCACAGAGTCATTAGTTTTACTGCAAGAAGTTTTATGCGCAGCTGAAATCTCATCAAATACTATTTTGTGAAAAGTCGGTCAGTATTTGAGATAAGAACCAAACTGACCCTGACGTGATTTGAACACGCAACCTTCTGATCTGGAGTCAGACGCGCTACCGTTGCGCCACAGAGTCATTAGTTTTACGGCAAGAAGTTTTCTGCGCAGCTGAAATCTCATCAAATACTATTTCGTGAAAAGTCGGTCAGTATTTCAGATAAGAACCAAACTGACCCTGACGTGATTTGAACACGCAACCTTCTGATCTGGAGTCAGACGCGCTACCGTTGCGCCACAGAGTCATTAGTTTTACTGCAAGAAGTTTTCTGCGCAGCTGAAATCTCATCAAATACTATTATGTGAAAAGTCGATCAGTATTTGAGATAAGAACCAAACTGACCCTGACGTGATTTGAACACGCAACCTTCTGATCTGGAGTCAGACGCGCTACCGTTGCGCCACAGAGTCATTAGTTTTACTGCAAGAAGTTTTCTGCGTAGCTGAAATCTCATCAAATACTATTTTGTGAAAAGTCAGTCAGTATTTGAGATAAGAACCAAAGTGACCCGGACGTGATTTGAACACGCAACCTTCTGATCTGGAGTCAGACGCGCTACCGTTGCGCCACAGAGTCATTAGTTTTACTGCAAGAAGTTTTCTGCGCAGCTGAAATCTTATTAAATACTATTTTGTGAAAAGTCAGTCAGTATTTGAGATAAGAACCAAACTGACCCTGACGTGATTTGAACACGCAACCTTCTGATCTGGAGTCAGACGCGCTACCGTTGCGCCACAGAGTCATCAGTTTTACTGCAAGAAGTTTTCTGCGTAGCTGAAATCTCATCAAATACTATTTTGTGAAAAGTAAGTCAGTATTTCAGATAAGAACCAAACTGACCCTGACGTGATTTGAACACGCAACCTTCTGATCTGGAGTCAGACGCGCTACCGTTGCGCCACAGAGTCATTAGTTTTACTGCAAGAAGTTTTATGCGCAGCTGAAATCTCATCAAATACTATTTTGTGAAAAGTCGGTCAGTATTTGAGATAAGAACCAAACTGACCCTGACGTGATTTGAACACGCAACCTTCTGATCTGGAGTCAGACGCGCTACCGTTGCGCCACAGAGTCATTAGTTTTACGGCAAGAAGTTTTCTGCGCAGCTGAAATCTCATCAAATACTATTTCGTGAAAAGTCGGTCAGTATTTCAGATAAGAACCAAACTGACCCTGACGTGATTTGAACACGCAACCTTCTGATCTGGAGTCAGACGCGCTACCGTTGCGCCACAGAGTCATTAGTTTTACAGCAAGAAGTTTTCTGCGCAGCTGAAATCTCATCAAATACTATTATGTGAAAAGTCGGTCAGTATTTGAGATAAGAACCAAACTGACCCTGACGTGATTTGAACACGCAACCTTCTGATCTGGAGTCAGACGCACTACCGTTGCGCCACAGAGTCATTAGTTTTACTGCAAGAAGTTTTCTGCGTAGCTGAAATCTCATCAAATACTATTTTGTGAAAAGTCAGTCAGTATTTGAGATAAGAACCAAAGTGACCCGGACGTGATTTGAACACGCAACCTTCTGATCTGGAGTCAGACGCGCTACCGTTGCGCCACAGAGTCATTAGTTTTACTGCAAGAAGTTTTCTGCGCAGCTGAAATCTTATTAAATACTATTTTGTGAAAAGTCAGTCAGTATTTGAGATAAGAACCAAACTGACCCTGACGTGATTTGAACACGCAACCTTCTGATCTGGAGTCAGACGCGCTACCGTTGCGCCACAGAGTCATCAGTTTTACTGCAAGAAGTTTTCTGCGTAGCTGAAATCTCATCAAATACTATTTTGTGAAAAGTAAGTCAGTATTTCAGATAAGAACCAAACTGACCCTGACGTGATTTGAACACGCAACCTTCTGATCTGGAGTCAGACGCGCTACCGTTGCGCCACAGAGTCGTTAGTTTTACTGCAAGAAGTTTTATGCGCAGCTGAAATCTCATCAAATACTATTTTGTGAAAAGTCGGTCAGTATTTGAGATAAGAACCAAACTGACCCTGACGTGATTTGAACACGCAACCTTCTGATCTGGAGTCAGACGCGCTACCGTTGCGCCACAGAGTCATTAGTTTTACGGCAAGAAGTTTTCTGCGCAGCTGAAATCTCATCAAATACTATTTCGTGAAAAGTCGGTCAGTATTTGAGATAAGAAGCAAACTGACCCTGACGTGATTTGAACAC